>OX940734.1:10598000-12017500 GCA_954870855.1 Scutellaria minor | reverse complement strand
CATCGAGCCCGCCCAACCAGCAACCAGAGCTGTATGCATTATATGAACGGAAAGCAACCGGCCGGGATCATTCAATACAACGGTATGAACACGATACCAAGGCAAACCCATGGAAAATACCCCTTTATCAAAGATAAATAGACACTACGTAACTTTATTGCATTGGAATATACTATGACTATCCTATGGATATGGACTTCCCTTGTTCAGGGGATTATTTCCTAACAAGGTTTTTTTATTCTATATTCTATTCTGTTCAAAATAATGGAAGAATTCTGTTCGTAAGAACAAAGAGATCATTTACTCATACTTATTAAATTGGAAGTTCTGGTCCAATTCAAAAATTCTGTTTCGCAATTTCATAATCCAACTTTTCAATTTATAAGTGACTCGTGGATACAAATCACGAGAATTCGTATTTTTTTCTCGAATTTCTCATTGAGAGGTAAAGGATTAAATCTTTTTAAGAAATAAAGTTTTTGGTCGGAATATAAATAAAACCGAAAGACCCTTTAACTATTAAGGGTTAATAGAACGAATCACACTTTTACCACTAAACTATACCCGCTACAATATGATTATTGTATATAAATGGACCTTTTGTCGAACAAGATAATTGAGCATGATCCCCAATAAATATTGGATATTATAGAACATAACGATTTATATAGCGATATATAATTTTGATTTCTTTATCAATTCTTGATTGTTGGTACCAAAAATAAAGCAGTTGATTCAGTAGCACAGGCTGCAATAAAGGCCCGGTGCCATTGTGTTAATAAAAAATGGCTCGGCGGGATGTTAACGAATTGGTCTACTACAGAAACGAGACTTCATAAATTCAAGGACTTGAGAATGGAACAAAAAAGGTTAGCTGTCCGTTCTCAGGTTGGGCAGTAAGGGTCGGAGAAGGGCAATCACTCATTCTTAAAACCAGCGTTCTTAAGACCAAAGGGTCGGGCGGAAAGGGGGGGGAAGCTCTCCGTTCCTGGTTCTCCTGTAGCTGGAACCTCCGGAACCACAAGAATCCTTAGTTAGAATGGGATTCCAACTCAGCACCTTTTGAGTGAGATTTTGAGAAGAGTTGCTCTTTGGAGAGCACAATACGATGAAAGTTGTAAGCTGTGTTCGGGGGGGAGTTATTGTCTAAAGCAAGTGTTGGATTCAAAGCGGGTGTTAAAGAGTACAAATTGCCTTATTATACCCCTGAATATGAAACCAAGGATACTGATATCTTGGCAGCATTTCGAGTAACTCCTCAACCTGGAGTTCCGCCTGAAGAAGCAGGGGCCGCGGTAGCTGCCGAATCTTCTACTGGTACTAATTTGAATATTAATAAATTAGCATTTATATGATTAATATGGGGCATAAGATAAGGTATGATAGTGGTTGCAAAAACATAAGAAATCAAAGTATTTTGGCCCTCCCTCATAAATCAATTCGGAAATCAATTGATTCTGATCGCTCATTGATTCGTCTGGTATCTAAAACTCTAGGATTCATTTATAAGTTAGTTTACTAGGCCGAAATTTTATGACGTTCAAAAATGTATAGATCTAATGTCACATTCAGTAAAGATTTATGATACATGTATAGGATGTACTCAATGTGTCCGAGCGTGCCCCATATATTGCCAACGAATTTACAGTCCGTCCCCATTAACCGCTCGGGCATCGACCCAGGAAGAATTCATTTTAGGCTTATTGGTAATCCATGATTAACTTCCTTTCGTAGTACCCTACCCCCAGGGGAATTCGAATCCCCGCTGCCTCCTTGAAAGAGAGATGTCCTAAACCACTAGACGATGGGGGCCAACTTGACCAACCGCCCTCATACCTCATACTATGATTCTTCTTCTGATGATCGATTCAACCTATGATCAAAAAGATATACCTTGGTTATATTTCATCTCTTCAACAAGTTTAGTAAAGGGAGTGTCTAATAACTGGATCTTGAATCAGATTGTAGAGCCTGGTAGGAAATTCAATTAATAGTTTAATAGTTTTTTGGGGGGGACAAGCGGAAGTTGCTTTATATAAGACGGACTCGCGAGAATCTCTGAGTGCTCGGGTATCCAATCAATATTCGATTGGAGGAATAATTGACTTTTCTAGGATATTTTATCTAGACATGGGATATAGGATATTTATATACCAATAGATACAAAATGAAAAAATAAGAAGATAGAAATGAACTAGGGGTCAATCGGAGACCCATAGCTCGAACGGCAACAAAAAGGGCAAAAACATGAGATTTCGGAAATATCGGAAGATATTTATGGTGAATAGTGAAATGAGATATTTTGGTGAATAGTAACTTTCGAAATCTATAAATAGGAGGCTCTTTCAATTCATTTTTTCACCCTTTCTTTGAACGAGCCAAAAACGACGTATACGAGTAAGTTTCTCTCTCCTCCTTTCTCTCTTTCTCTCCTCTCTTTCCATCTCCGGTGTGCCGCTGCCGGTGCCTCCACCGCCGCCGGAGGTCGCCGGAAAATTTTAAAGTTGTCGGTTTAGGCCAATTTTCACACACGATGTAGGTCTCGACGAGACGAGTCTAGAACAGGTCTCGGATTTCAATTCCAATTTCTCATTCACCGGAAAACGGCGAAAAACCATCTCAAAACCCTAAACCCTATCCTTAGCCAACTTTTCTCTCTCCTCAGTTTTCTCTCTTTTTATTCGTCCTTCATACCGGAGATGTTGCCGGAGGTCCTCCCGAAGGTGAGGGTGAGTTGTTGGAGGGACGGCGCCGCCATGGGTGGTGGCATTGGAGCCATATCGGGTTGGGTATGTTATATGCATATATGTGTGTGCGTGTGTGATCTCTGTTGGGGGCGGCACAGGTGGTACCGCCATGGGAAAAGTAATGGCCGACACTAGTGATGCACCGGTGAGTTGTGACGATGGGTTTCAGGCAACCGGAGGTCGCCGACCAAGTGTTATGGTGATGTGTGTATTTGTATATATAAATATATTTATGTGTGTGAGATGGGGTTGGGGAAGAGTGGTTTCATATCGGGGATGTAGTAAGTTGAAATGAAGTAGCCGGTGGATCGGGAGGAGATGGTGCTGGGTGGTGCCGTCGCAGCAAGAAGCAGCCGGAGGTGCTGCTGGGTGCGCAGGTTGCAAGGTGCACTGGCGCGCGGTCGTGCCGGAGAGCACAGTCGTGCATGAGCCGGGGAAAGAGTTATTGGACGGTGGCGCACGGCCGTGTTGGGAGGGCACGGGCGTGCGCTGGGTGGGCGCACCGGGAGTGGGCACCGGGTGCTGGGCGTACGCCAAGTGATGCCGTGTGACAGGTGCATGCGTGACGTCGTGTTTTCGATCCTAATTTCGTTTTTTTCCTTTGTACATTTATCATCGAGTCTTAGCCGATGAGATGTCATTGACCGAGGGTCGTGGGCCCGGTCAAAGTCAACCCTTTGATCTTTTACCATTATACCCTCCAACTTTATATATTTTGTTTGAGTTCATATCAACTCCGAACGAGCTCATTTTTTTCCATCATAATCCAATCTTTAGATCTCTCAACCCGTCGCGTTTTTAACGGTCATCTTTCTTCCAGAAGAAATGTTTATCGTTTTAATTATAGTTAATAAAGATCTAAGAACACCGTAACTTGTGTAAGCTATCTGTTGGATTGAGCTTGAGTTACTTGTTGGATTGAGCTTGAGTTACTTGTTAGATTGAGTTATCTGACCTTTGATACTAGTGACTCACGCGAAAAACCACCGAACAAGGTGGAGGTAATTTCTATCTCTTTATCTGTTTACCATTTTCCCTAGTAAATGCATGATTGAGGAATACTAAGTGTTGTGATTATATTTGTTGTGCCATAATATAACTGTGAAAGGACCGAGGTCCACTCTGTTCGTCTCTTGCTATCTTCTACTACTCTGTTGAGGTTTGGTGAGCCTCTTGAAATGCACTAGCGGTATTGAGACTGTTTTATAGGATAAGACGGGCTGATCCCGCACTTATTCATCCCTTGTCATTTCTAATATCTGCTATGCATTTTATGTGCTATGACAACGTGAATGCAGTTTATCTTCGGTATTTATTTCTGTCATGTGTCATAAGAGGCGGATTTTATCCCCACGACTGTATTCCTCGCACTCACCCCTTAATCTGTACTCGTACTACAGGAGATGATGAGACTGATGAACCCTAGTTGGAGAGAGGTGGTGCTGTCTTGTGGATTTATGATTCCCGGATAATGTGGATAATGTAACATAAACAATGTATTGAATAATTTACGTTTTGTAATATATTTGGATACATGTGAGGATGTGAGATCCTGATGATTTATTCCACTGCGTATGTTGTACTTTATCGGTAGTGAGACCGATTGCTATCGGTAAAGGCCGATTGTTGATAAGTGAAAGATTCACTTCGTCCCTTACCTCTTTCTTCTGTCGTCTCCTATTTTTTCTTTCTGATTGTGATATTTGTCCCTTGCTTTTTCTTTCTTCAAGTCCGTGTGAAAACTCTGATATTTTGTGAAAAGATTTTAGGACGTGACACTTTACTTGGTCAACAAGTTTTCTATATTCATTCTCTTAGAGATATGGATTAGTTTTTGTATCCTGAGTTAGAAGATTAATCGAGTATAATTAACTCTTTAGAAGATGATTCGAGTACAATTATCTTTTAAGAAGTTGAAAACGATGCTTCTTGCAAAGCTTTAATAAGCTTTGACTGAACTATTTAACTTTGAACTTAACGTTTGCATTTATAAATTTAGCACAAAACTTATATTATAAATCAAATCTAATAGAACTTACGACTAAACATAAAGACACGACTAGAGTAATCGTATTCATAACTAAAGTTATTCAATCTAGTTATAACTTGGTCAATTAATGTTATAAAATACATCATTAAGAGTTCTAACAAGCTTTACTTGGTCAACAAGTTTTCTACAATTGTTACACTTAGAGTTAAAGATTAATTTTATCCCGAGTTAGAAGATTAATCGAGTACAATTAACTCTTTAGAAGATGATTCAAGTACAATTAACTCTTAAGAAGTTGAAGACTATGCTTATAACAAAGCTTTAATAAGCTTTGATCGAACTATATGACTTTTGACTTAAAGTTTGCACTTACAAGTTTAGCACAAAACTTATATTATAACTCAAATCTAATGGAAATTACGGCTAAACATAAAGACAAGAATATAGCAATCGTATTCATAACTAAATTTACTCAATCTAGTAATAACTTGGTCAATTAATATTATGAAACACATCATTAAGAGTTCTAACAAGCTTTACTTAGTTAACAAATTTTCTATAATCGTTACTCTTAGATTTATGGATTAATTTTTTAATACTCTGAGTTAGAAGATTAATCGAGTACAATTATCTTTTAAGAAGTTAAAAATGATGCTTCTTGCAAAGCTTTAGTAAGCTTTGACCGAACTATTTGACTTTTGACTTAACATTTGCTCTTATAAATTTAGCACAAAACTTATATTATAAATCAAATCTAATAGAACTTACGGCTAAACATAAAGACAAGACTAGAGTAATCGTATTCATAACTAAAGTTATTCAATCTAATTATAACTTGGTCAATTAATGTTATGAAACACATCATTAAGAGTTCTAATGTCACGCTCCCAAATCTTTTCATATTTTATCAGAGTTTCACATGGGCGTGAAGAGAGAAAAAGCAAGGGACGCATATCACAAGCAGAAAGAAATAGTAGGAGATGACAGAAGAAAGAGGTAAGGGACGAAGTGAATCTTTCACTTAACAAAAATCGACCTCTGCCTATAACAATCGGTCTCACTACCGATAAAATTCAAGAGACGCAGCGGAATAATTCATCAGGATCTCTCATCTTTACATATATCAAAATATTACAAAACACGATTTAAATAAGACATTGTTTTAGAAATGTTTAAGAAACGACAACTTTAAAATACAGATCTAAAGATAGCACCTCCTATCTCCTTCTAAGGTTCAACATACTCATCGGCTCCTGTAGTGTGAGTACAGAATAAAGGGGTGAGTGCGTGGAATACACTTGTGGGGATGCAATCTGACTCATATAACAATCCACAGATATAAATTACCAGAAATATAACACTTAGCCACATTGCCACAGAATAACATGATCACAACATTTAGTATTTCTCATTCATACTTCAATATAGGGAAAACTGTAAACAGTTACAGAGTTAGAAATTGACCCCACCTTGTTCGGTGGTTACCACGTGAACAACGAGTACCGACGGATCAGATTTCACAAGTGAGTACCAAAGGATACGATATCAGAAGGCTCAACTCAACTAGTAGCCTACACAAGTTATGACGTTCCTTAGATCCTTAATAAATTATAAATAAAGCTGTAAAAGGTTCCGTTGGAAATCGATCGTTAAATACGCGACGGATCGATCGATCTAAAGATTGCAATTTTGGACACAAGGCTGAAAGTCAAGTCTAAAGGGCTGAGATGATAGGAAATGAAATTTGGGTTACGACAAAAAAAGAATGAGCTCGATCGGAGTTAAAACGAGCTCGAACGGAGCATTTTAAGTTTAGGGATAAAATGGTAATTTTGGTCAAAGGGTTGACTTTGACCGGGCCCACGGACCCGATCAACGATGTCTCGTCATCGACGACTCGATACGGATGAACGATGGAAAGAAAATGAGGTTTGGATCGAAAACACTGTTAGGATGTATACTATAAGCCTAGATTTTTGTATGAACATCGTTTATGGAATGAGAATCACATTGGTCATATGTTTGCATTTTATATTTGTTATATATGTTTATGCAATGTCCAATTAATTTATATTATAGATAACTTGGTGTGTGGTGCCACACAGAAGATCATGTTATCAGTTTCTTATAAATTATAAATAGTAGCTCACAACCAAGATGGATTTGGACAAATCATCGGAATGGTTGTAGTGTAGTTTGGTATTAGTCTGTCTTGACTATAAAACTACACTAGTACACTTTGTGTGTATTGAGCAGGACCATTTGAGGTTGTTCGTTTTATACTGACTATATAATAGAACAAGACCTCTGTTATTATGGATGTACATCTTCTTAATCCCTATATAATAACGGGCACGTATGCTCAATGTTTATTTCTTTAATTTGCCAATGGGTGAGATTTATTCATAAATCAATAAACTCGGTGAGTTGGGAGATAGCATTGTTTATATGGTGTTCTGTTAATTATAGAAGGAATCCGTGTCCTAATTATTTAGGATGATAATGTCCCCTTGAGGAGCTCATAAGGATTATCATGTAAACCCTGCAGGTGGATTTAATCCGACATGATAATAAGGATGAGTGGTACTACTCTTGGAATTAGATGTAAATTATTTAAGTTGTCAGTAACTTATTTAATTTACGGACATTCGATATCTTAAACACGGGGAAATAAATGTACACATAATAAGGAGCCCATATTAAATATGGGATTGGGATGGTAGTTCAATAATAATTCTCTAGTGGACTGAATTATTATTGATGGGCTTCAGTTATGTGTTCGGGCCGAACGCAGGATACTAAAGCCCATCAGGAGGCCCAACCCAATTCCTCCTCTAGGTCCCTGGTGTAGCCTATATATAGCTCTTTTCATCAGCGCCTCTCAAAAAACAGAACACAGATCACAGAAAACACGTGATAAGTGAGAGAGAGCGGAACTGATTTTTCTCGAAGGATCGTTGGCCACGCAACGTTCGAGAAGGGCTCAGAGGAATACATCAGAAGATCAAGAGGTCTACAAGGGTATGATTTCTTTCCGCTGCGATTTATCTTTGGATCCCGATTCCGATAGCATAGGGCCGGCGATCCGTTGGTTCCAACAATTGGTATCAAAGCCACGGTTTCTGGTTCTATGTAATTGGATCGGTTATATATTACGATCTTATGCTTTTTCATACGTTTTATATTCAGATTGTATGATAGTAGGATTGCATAGGATAACTCGGTTTTGCAGGTTACCTATATATCCAACTATTATGGTCTGTATGTATGTTTAATGTATGATCTAAACCCTCGGACCTGTCGAGGTTTTTATTTTGGGTTGGTTGCATGATTGTAATAGTAAAAACACGGCGGTTTGTCGTGTTAGGTTTTACATATTCTTGATTTGTTCTCGATGTAATTTTGTTCGATCTCATATGGTGTATTCTGATCCTACAAGGATTCTGCATAGGGTTTGGTAGATGTTCGAACTAGATTCTGTATAGGATTGGTAGATGTTCGAACTAGATTCTGTATAGGATTCCTGTTCGATCGAGACTTCTATTCGAACTAGGATTGGCGTTCGAAGGGGCTGTTCGATCAAGATTGCTAGGCGCTGGAACAGATTGCTCGATGGGGCTGATCGATCAGATCAGTAGATTGGCGCTGATTCTGTGCAACAACCTGCTGGATTTGCGCAACAATCGCTGGATTTGGCGCTGATTCTGTTCGCTGGATGTTGGTGCTGATTAGGGTTTTAAACCCTAATGTCGATCCCCGCGACCTGACCGGGCAGGTCGATCCCCGTTTAGCAGGCAAACATTCAATCGAAGTGGCCATAATAGTTGGATTTATATTATTCCGTATTTATTGCCTTTCTATTTGTTTGTTGTTTTATCAAGCATGCTTTTGAATGTTATATGTTATTGCATGCTAAAATCCCTCATTTAAATAACTAAGTGGGAGAGGGATTTATTTTGAATAAATCCCATAGCCTCCATTACTGGTTTGTAAGTGATGCATTTAAACTTACACGTTGGCTTTGAGTGCCTTCTTCCACATCGGATGAGTTTGATTGCGGATCACTGGATCAAACTTCCTCTAAGGATAATTATAGAAAATTATTTAGGAGCGTATGATCTTCTCCATCTGAAGAGATACAATCCTAGATAATGGACTTAGTATTAAGAAATGGTACACACTTAGGTGCATATGATAGTATCCTTCCCATCGGAGTAAGTGCTGTTGTTTGCATGGCTGAAGCTAAACCAACTATTAATTTTATTTTGTTTGACAAGATAATGAAATTAATGGGTAAAACCTCCTCTTACAAATGTTTGAATTAGCATACGTCCACACTATCGTGGCATGCGAAGTTCACGGTGTTTTTGAGGTGTTGGTGAATTTAATTATATTGTTTGAGGGAACAATATAGGCTTTAAATTCTATATGTTATGACCTGTGTATTTATTTATTTATTTATATGATTCTCAGGATTTCATTATGTCTTTCAATCCACTTGCTGTTATTTATTTATATTGACTGGAAAAGAAACCTGGATATTGTCCTAACTGCTGAGGAGTACAAGTTTGTACTCCATGAGCACTGTCCTGACATGCCTGATGAAAACTCTACTGAAGAGGAGAAAGCGCATTATAGAAAGTGGGTTAAGGCAGATGAGATGGCGCGGTGTTACATTTTGGCTTCCATGTCAAATGTACTGCAACATCAGCATCAGGCCATGCCCACTGCCTATGATATAATGCACAATCTTAGAGAACTCTTCGGACACCAGAGTCGGGCTGCCAGACAGGAGGCAATGAGAAACTTAATGACGACCACCATGTCTGAAGGGACACCTGTGAGTGATCACGTCCTTAAGATGATGGCTCATTTGAATGAGATGGAAGTCCTTGGAGCTGAAATCGATGGGGAAACCCAGGTCGATATCGTGCTCCAAACACTGCCTAAGAGTTTTGAGCAGTTCCGCCTTAATTATAATATGAACAAAAGGATGTATTCCTTGGCGGAACTTCTGACAGAACTCAAATCGGCAGAAGGACTATTTCGTCAAAGTGCTCAAGCTTACGTTGCTGAAAATGTTTCTAATTCTAAGCCGAAAGGTGGAAAGAAGAAAAAGAAACAGAATCCTTCGGCAAACAAAGCGAATGGACCTCAAAAGGCTGGGCCACAAGGTGGCGTGAAAAAGCCGAAGGGCAAGTGCTTCTCATGCAAGCAGCCTGGACATTGGAAGGTAGATTGTCCCAAGAAAAAGGAGAACAAAGAAGGTAAATCTTACTCACTAATTACTGAAACATGTTTAGCGGTGTTATCTACCGGTACCTGGTGTGTAGATACGGGAGCCACTGATCATGTCTGCAATTCTTTGCAGGGGTTCCAGGAAACCAGGCGACTTAGTGAGGGCGAGATTACCATCTACATGGGCAACGCTACGAAAGTGGCGGCAGTTGCAGTGGGAGATGTTTATTTATCTTTTGATAGGAACAAGACTTTGGTTTTGAGGAATTGTCTTTACGTACCTTCTTTTAGAAAGAACTTGATTTCGGTTTCTAAGTTATTTTTGGATGGATATTCTGTTTCTTTTGATGACAAAGTGGTTGTCAAGAAAAATAGGGTTATTGTCTGTTCTGGTACGTTGGTTGGCAATTTATATACTCTTAATCCAATAACTCCTACGATGCAACAACTGGAAATTAATAATACATCTTCTAACTCAAATAAGAGAAAAGAACCTTCTAAAATGAACCAAACATATCTTTGGCATCTAAGACTAGGTCACATTAACTTGAGTAGGATTCAAAGGTTGATAGCCGATGGACCTTTGAGTTCATTGGAAGTGGAAAACTATCCGACCTGCGAGTCCTGCTTGGAAGGAAAAATGACCAAGAGGCCTTTTAAAGCCCGGGGGTATAGAGCCAAAGAAGTGTTGGAATTGGTTCATTCTGATTTGTGTGGTCCTATGACTATCCAGGCAAGAGGTGGTTTCGAATATTTTGTCTCATTTATAGACGATTTTTCGAGATATGGGTATATTTATTTGATGCGCCGCAAGTCTGAGTGCTTTGATAAATTCAAAGAGTACAAGGCTGATGTGGAGAAGCGTCATGGTAAATGTATCAAAACACTACGATCTGATCGTGGTGGCGAGTACCTCTTAGGAGAGTTTAGGAATTACTTATCAGAGGCTGGGATTCAATCCCAATTGTCTGCACCTGGTACACCCCAACAGAACGGTGTGGCAGAACGAAGGAATAGAACTCTCATGGAAATGGTTAGATCGATGATGAGTTATTCGGAATTACCGAAATCGTTTTGGGGATATGCCCTGGAAACGGCAGCGTATATTCTAAACTTGGTACCTTCTAAGACAGTACCCTCTACTCCCACAGAATTGTGGAATGGGCGTAAGCCTAGTCTTAAACACATTCGGATTTGGGGTAGTCCAGCACATGTGCTGAAGGGAGATGCTGATAAGTTGGAATCTCGTACGGATGTTCGGCTGTTTGTGGGCTATCCTAGAGGAACGAAAGGTGGTTTATTTTATAGTCCTAAGGATCAGAAGGTCATTGTTAGCACAAATGCCCGATTCTTAGAAGAGGACTATGTAATGAACCACAAGCCCACGAGTAAAATTGTTCTAGAGGAAATCAGAGGGGAAATCCCTACCTTAGTACCACTAGTACAAGATGAGATACCACAGGGGTCTGCACCATGTGTCACTAATGATACACAATTACCACAAGTGCCTCGTCGTAGTGGGAGGGTTGTTAGACAGCCTGATAGATTCATGTTTTTGGGAGAGTCTTCGGACTTGGTATCTGGTGAACATGAATCTGATCCTTGGACCTATGACGAAGCACTCCAAGATAAAGATGCAGAATCTTGGCAAAAAGCTATGAATTCTGAATTAGAATCTATGGATTCTAATCAAGTCTGGGAGCTAGTAGAACCACCAAATGGTGTAAAAGCCATTGGATGTAAGTGGGTCTACAAAAGGAAAAGAGGATCAGACGGGAAAGTAGAAACTTTCAAAGCAAGGCTTGTTGCGAAGGGGTACACTCAAAAAGAAGGAATCAATTATGAGGAAACCTTTTCGCCGGTAGCCATGCTTAAGTCTATCCGGATTCTTTTGTCTATTGCTGCTCATATGAATTATGAGGTTTGGCAAATGGATGTCAAGACTGCTTTCCTTAACGGTAGTCTTGAAGAAAACATCTATATGAAGCAACCAGAAGGGTTCGTTGCAAAGGGCAAAGAGCATCTTGTGTGTAAGCTTAATCGGTCCATTTATGGATTGAAACAAGCTTCGAGATCTTGGAACATCCGTTTTGATGAGGTAATCCAGTCTTATGGATTCATTCAATGTCCGGATGAGTCATGTGTATACAAGAAGAGTGATGGAAACGTGGTGGTATTTCTTGTACTATACGTAGATGACATCTTGCTCATTGGCAACAATGTCAAGGTGTTGTCAGACGTAAGGGTATGGCTGTCCAAGCAGTTTGATATGAAGGACTTGGGAGAAGTAGGACATATTCTTGGGATCAAAGTGATAAGAGATCGCAAGAAAAGAATGTTATGCTTATCTCAAGCTTCGTACATTGATACCATTCTAGCTCGTTTTAGCATGCAAAACTCCAAGAAAGGTTTTCTACCTTTTCGACATGGAGTACCTTTATCTAAGGAGATGTGTCCTAAGACACCAAAGGAGATAGAGGACATGAAGGCAGTTCCTTATGCTTCGGCCGTAGGAAGCCTAATGTATGCAATGCTATGTACGAGGCCAGATATCTGTTTTGCCGTGGGCATGGTTAGCAGATATCAAAGTAACCCAGGACAAGGACATTGGACTGCGGTAAAGCATATTTTAAAGTACCTGAAAAGGACTAGAAATTATATGCTGGTTTACCAAGCAGATGATGTGCTTCCTGTGGGTTACACAGATTCTGATTTCCAGTCGGATAGGGACAACAGTAAATCTACCTCGGGTTATGTGTTTACCTTAGGAGGTGGAGCCATTATATGGAGGAGTGTTAAGCAGAAATGCGTTTCAGACTCCACCATGGAAGCTGAGTATGTGGCAGCCTCTGAGGCAGCCAAAGAAGCTGTATGGCTCAGGAACTTCTTGATGGACTTAGAAGTGATTCCTGGTTTGCCCAAAGCTATCACAATTTATTGTGATAACAGTGGTGCAGTGGCAAACTCGAAGGAACCACGAGCCCATAAAGCAAGTAAACACATTGAGCGCAAGTACCACCTGATACGAGACATCGTAAAGCGAGGAGAAGTTGTTGTCGCCAAAATTGCATCAGCAGATAACCTAGCAGATCCTTTCACAAAGGCCCTCCCAGCGAAAGCTTTTGATGGGCATGTTGAAGGGATGGGAATTAGATGTGTGGCGGCGCTTATAGAAGCATAGTCTTTTAGTATAAGTGGGAGATTGTTAGGATGTATACTATAAGCCTAGATTTTTGTATGAACATCGTTTATGGAATGAGAATCACATTGGTCATATGTTTGCATTTTATATTTGTTATATATGTTTATGCAATGTCCAATTAATTTATATTATAGATAACTTGGTGTGTGGTGCCACACAGAAGATCATGTTATCAGTTTCTTATAAATTATAAATAGTAGCTCACAACCAAGATGGATTTGGACAAATCATCGGAATGGTTGTAGTGTAGTTTGGTATTAGTCTGTCTTGACTATAAAACTACACTAGTACACTTTGTGTGTATTGAGCAGGACCATTTGAGGTTGTTCGTTTTATACTGACTATATAATAGAACAAGACCTCTGTTATTATGGATGTACATCTTCTTAATCCCTATATAATAACGGGCACGTATGCTCAATGTTTATTTCTTTAATTTGCCAATGGGTGAGATTTATTCATAAATCAATAAACTCGGTGAGTTGGGAGATAGCATTGTTTATATGGTGTTCTGTTGATTATAGAAGGAATCCGTGTCCTAATTATTTAGGATGATAATGTCCCCTTGAGGAGCTCATAAGGATTATCATGTAAACCCTGCAGGTGGATTTAATCCGACATGATAATAAGGATGAGTGGTACTACTCTTGGAATTAGATGTAAATTATTTAAGTTGTCAGTAACTTATTTAATTTACGGACATTCGATATCTTAAACACGGGGAAATAAATGTACACATAATAAGGAGCCCATATTAAATATGGGATTGGGATGGTAGTTCAATAATAATTCTCTAGTGGACTGAATTAT
Organism: Scutellaria minor; assembly: GCA_954870855.1. NCBI lineage: Eukaryota > Viridiplantae > Streptophyta > Magnoliopsida > Lamiales > Lamiaceae > Scutellaria > Scutellaria minor. Next base: position 12,003,513 of record OX940734.1, on the reverse strand, counting down.
TATTGATGGGCTTCAGTTATGTGTTCGGGCCGAACGCAGGATACTAAAGCCCATCAGGAGGCCCAACCCAATTCCTCCTCTAGGTCCCTGGTGTAGCCTATATATAGCTCTTTTCATCAGCGCCTCTCAAAAAACAGAACACAGATCACAGAAAACACGTGATAAGTGAGAGAGAGCGGAACTGATTTTTCTCGAAGGATCGTTGGCCACGCAACGTTCGAGAAGGGCTCAGAGGAATACATCAGAAGATCAAGAGGTCTACAAGGGTATGATTTCTTTCCGCTGCGATTTATCTTTGGATCCCGATTCCGATAGCATAGGGCCGGCGATCCGTTGGTTCCAACAAACACGGCGACGGGTGCGCGTACGGTGCGTGCCGGCTACCCGACACCCGACGGCTGCCGAGTTTTCTCGGCAGCTCTACCCGACGCCCGACCAGCTGCCAAGTTTTCTCGGCAGCTCCCCTCCCGATGCTCCCGGCGCTGGGCCTGACCAACATACCAACTTCCCGGCGTCGCCCGGTGCGGCGGCGCCGCCTCCAGCCACCACCACCTACCTCGCCGGATACCTCGCACCGTCGGCTACCACCTCCGGTCGTCCATCGCCGGATTCTGGTGGTGAATAGTGCCCGGAATCTCACCACAAAATCCTTCGATGCACTGTTTTTCCCAAAATTCCAACTCCAACCAAAACTTCCGACCGGCGACCACTCCCAAAGCCCCGGCCGACGACCACCCGTCGCCTGCAACCCTTCTCCGGCCGGCCAACTCCCAAACCCATGGTATATGCACTCACGCTCTCAACACACACTCTCGCGCACAACACACTCCCAACCCGCTATCCTCACTTGGCCGGCAACTGGAGTCGCCGGCCATCTTTCCCCCGGACCTCCTGGCACTCCGGCCGGAAGTTACCGGCGAACACCCAAACTCGTCCACCAAACCCAACAGCAACCATGCACACCACACATATCCACACACACGACTTGCATATATACACCCACACTTGCTGACCTGGCCTGCGGCCACCTGCCGCCGGCCACCTCTCCTAAGTCTCGTCAGCGCATCACCGGCGTCGGCCCCTCTGTTCACACACGGCGGCTCCACCCGGCGCCGCCCACAACAGCCACCACATCAATACACACAATGTTCCGGCCATGCGCCGCCGCCCACGGTGGCGCCACCACTCCGGCAACTCCCCACCACTTTCTAGTGGCCTCGCCGGCCACTGTTTCGGTAAGAAAACGAGGAGAGAGAGAGAGAAATCAGAGCAGAGAGAAAGGGTGACGGGGGTTAGGGTTTGGGGCTGTTTTTCACCATTTTCCGGCGAACGAGAAATCGGATTTGAAATCCGAGACCTATTCTAGATTCGTCTTATCGAGAGGAACGACATGTGTGAATATCGTCCGATTCCGACAACGTTGAATTTTCCGGCAACCGGCCGGCGGTGGCGGCACCGCGCCGATGGTGGTGCCGCCGACCAGAAAATAAAAAACGAAGAGAGAGAGAGAACTTACGAGTTTTCGGTACGTTCGGCTCATTCGGAAAAACGGTGATTTTTGAGTCGAAACCACCTCTATTTATAGAAATCCGGAAAGTTACTATTCATCAAAAATATCTCCGTTACTATTCATTGGTTCACTTTTCCGAGTTACTATTTACATAAATATCTTCGTTTCCATTCTCCGTAAATATCTTCTGAGTTTTCTGAAACTTTCGGTTTTGCCCTTTCCGTCGTCGTTCGAGCTACGGGTCTCCGATTAACCCCTAGTTCGTTTCTATCTTCTCGTTTTTCTATTACGCATCTAATGATATAAAATTATCCTATGTTCCACGTCTAATAAAAATTATCGTTCTAAAATGTGCATTAAACACTTATCTTAAACGCACAAATTAAATTAAACAGTTAAATCATACGCACAAAATTATTAAATCATAGGTTAAAATATTTAATTAATTAATTACGCTCATTTTGATCCGGGGCGCTACATCCCTTACCCCTTAAAATAATTTCATCTTCAAAATTGAACGCGTACTAAGAACGACTTAGAACTAAACGTGTACTATGAGCTGTGAAACTAGATACTTTGCTAAGGAGGTCATTATCGTGTATTTGTGTTGTTTCTGTCTTTCCATTCTCGTCAAGGAAGTAACTCAGGCTTGCAAGTTCCTTGATTATCTGGCTAAGCTCGATGTTCAGAACTTTCGTCGGTCCTGAGCTTTTCTAATTCTTTCTCGATCCTTCCTGACCGAACCGCATTTCTGTTTTTTACTCTTCTCATTCTTCATCTCATAGTACTGATTGATGATATATCTGCATCCTTGACTTTTATCTGGTGATACCCAGACCTTAAGTCAATCTTCGAGAACACACTAGCAACTCTTAATTGATCGAAGAAATCTTCAATCCGACGCAGGGAAACTTGTTCTTTATTGTCCTCTTGTTCAGCTCTCGGTACTCGATACCCATCCATAAATTCCTTTATCATCGACATCTTCTCGATGGTAGTCGATTCTTTCTCGGGGTTCACCATGTTGACTAACCAAGCTTCGCAATTCCTTTTGCTAAGCATCTGGGTTGTCTTCATGTTCGATTTAATTCTTGCGTCAACTTTGACTCATGTCCCACGAAAGGTGAACTCCGTTTCTACATGTGTTTGAAAAACAATCTCTCACGCACGGCACCTGTTCACTGCATGATTTTACCGTAAGTCAATCCATTTCCATAATCACCTCAAGTCCTTCATCCCTAACACGATCTTTAAACCTAGGCAAAGATGTTTCATTCGTATCGTTCTTCCCGAAGGAATACTAACTTCCAAAGTTTTTAGCGACTATCTAGTCGTTCACGTGCTTCAGCAAATTCGGTACCACCGCAATACGATAAATGAAGAAGTAAAACACGAAACACGAAGAGAGATGTAAACGTAGTTTCTATCGAATAGTAAAAGACGATCTGGTATAATATATATCAGAGCAAAAGGTGGCAGCTCATACATCATATCCAAAAGATTACGTACACCACTACAAGGTTTGAGCCACTACATCTATTTACATATGTAATACTTAATTGTTCATCATCAGTAAACTATTTTTCATCCACTTCTGAACGAGTGAATGCGCATGTTCAGGTCTGGCCTGCTCCTGGTCTTGGCCTCGGGGCAGAAACTCCTGGTTTTCTGGGATTCCGGCAGTTGTATGCTATGTGGCCCAGCTCACCGCATTTAAAGTAGTTCCAGGTCCCTTGGAGGCATGGCCCCACGTGTATCCTCCCACACTTGGGACAGACATTCCCTGGCCGAGGCGCAATGAGTAGTGGAGTATTCTGGGTCCGTGGGGACTTGCTCTGGTTGAAATCCTGACTGGGCCCGTCCCTCTTCTTTTTCTCTGTCGTCACTTCCACTTTCTTAGTTGATGCCATGTCCAAGCATAGTCGGGAAGTGATTTCTTGAGCCCTTTCAATCACAACAGCGTACGTCATCACACCCTGTCCCGTCAGGATGGAGCTGATCTCCGGACGAAAGCCCTTTTCGAAACATCGGGCCCTTTTTGTGTCTGTGTCCACCAGGTGGGACGTATATCAACTCAACTAATAAAATCTTCTCTCGTGTTCGTCCACAGTGGATGAGCCCTGGCAGAGTTGCAGAAACTCCATCTCCTTTTGGTCGCGATAAGATTGGGGTATATAGCTTTGCACGACCACCTCTTTAAAGGCCTCCCAGTTCAAAGCGCCTATCTGTTCCAGGGTCATTGTTCGAACATGTGATTCCCACCAATAACTTGTCTCTTCAGTAAGTTGAAAAAACGACACAAGAAATCTTCTGTTTCTCTGTGCAAGTCAGGTGCCCGAACAAATGATCCAGAGCCCTAAGCCACTCTTCCGCTTCAGAGGGCTCTCCCTTTCCATTGAAAGTCGGTAGGTTGAATTGCCGAAACTGCTCGATCGCTCGATTGGTGTCGCTCTTTGCCAAGGCGACTGGTGCTGGTTGCGGTGTCTCAAAATATCAAGCCAGCCCCCTCAGAACTGACACCAAATCCCCCTTGGCGGTGTCCACACGCTCCGGAGGATTTCCCTCTGGCGGCTGATCATTCATCTGGGGTTGGTTGTCTCTAGGTGGTTGATGAGGATTTTCCTCTAGCGGTTGTTCATTTATTGGTGGTTAGTTGTCTCTGGGTTGTTGATCTCGTCTTGGGTGGCCACGAGGCATACTGTTCTTGTTTCAGCGTACAAAAATCTACCCCTTAGTGTCTACCCCACGTAAACCAGCAAAAAATGAAAGCAACAACAAGATAAACGTGTAGTAGATAGATATGATTCAGATAGCCATATAACATATAAACATTATTTCATAAATCAATTAACAGATATGATTCAGATAACCATATAACATATAAACATTATTCTATAAATCAATTGACATCCTTAAAAGACCTCTCTCCCATTTGTCTATTATCATAACACACAAGAATGCATTGCACCTTTCAAAATTCCTTCGGTATGAGAGGGTATTTCCCGTCTTACCCTGTATCTTAAGTACAGAAGAGATTCCCCCTCTTACCCCATTTCTTTTAAATATACATGAGAGAATTTCCCGCCTTACCCTATACACCCTAGTACAGGAGAGAATTCCCTTCTTACCCCGTTTCTTTTAAATTACAGTAGAGAATTTCCCGCCTTACCATGTACACTAAGTACAGGAGAGAATTCCCCTCTTACCCCGTTTCTTTTAAATTACAGGAGAGAATTTCACATCTTACTCTGTACACTAAGTACAGGAGAGAATTCCCCTCTTACCTCGTTTCTTTTAAATTACAGAAGAGAATTTCCCATCTTACCCTATACACTAAGTACAGAAGAGAGTTCCCGTCTTGCCCCGTTTCTTTTAAATTACAGGAGAGAATTTCCCATCTTACCCTATATACTAAGTACAGAAGAGAGTTCTCATCTAGCCCCGTTTCTTTTAATTACCGAAAGGTTTCTTTTTAAGAGATCTTTTTATCGTGAAACTTGTATTCTTAACACCCGTTCAAACCTAAATGGTTTATATATTGTACTATCCAGGTAACACATATCAGGTAAGCACTCATTCTATCAAGCCCTACATTCAGGGAAAGTCACTTATAGAGAGAGAAGAGTGCCTATCTATTTCTTTTTGAAAACATCTCCACGTTTTAAAGATACGTTTTACACATTTTTGAAATCACGTTTAAAAACAAGCTTGAGCAAAGTCCTACAAAGGGTAGAACTAAGCTCTGATACCATCTGTCACGCCCCAAAATCTTTTCATATTTTATCAGAGTTTCACATGGGCGTGAAGAGAGAAAAAATGAAGGACGCATATCACAAGCAGAAAGAAATAGTAGGAGACGACAGAAGAAAGAGGTAAGGGACGAAGTGAATCTTTCACTTAACAAAAATCGACCTCTGTCTATAACAATCGGTCTCACTACCGATAAAATTCAACATACGCAGCGGAATAATTCATCAGGATCTCTCATCTTTACATGTATCAAAATATTACAAAACGCGATTTAAATAAGACATTGTTTTAGAAATGTTTAAGAAACGACAACTTTAAAATACAGATCCAAAGATAGCACCTCCTCTCTCCTTCTAAGGTTCAACATGCTCATTGGCTCTTGTAGTGTGAGTACAGAATAAAGGGGTGAGTGCGTAGAATACACTCGTGGGGATGCAATCTGACTCATATAACAATCCACAGATATAAATTACCAGAAATATAACACTTAGCCACATTGCCACAGAATAACATGATCACAGCATTTAGTATTTCTCATTCATACTTCAATATAGGGAAAACTGTAAACAATTACAGAGTTAAAAATTACCACCACCTTGTTCGGTGGTTACCACGTGAACAACGAGTACCGACGGATCAGATTTCACAAGCGAGTACCAAAGGATCCAATATCACAAGGCTCAACTCAACAAGTAGCCTACACAAGTTATGACGTTCCTTAGATCCATAAGAAATTATAAATAAAGCTGTAAAAGGTTCCGTTGGAAATCGGTCGTTAAATACGTGACAGATCGATCGATCTAAAGATTGGAATTTTGGAGACAAGGCTGAAAGTCAAGTCTAAAGGGCTGAGATGATAGGAAATGAAATTTGGGTCACGACAAAAAAAGAATGAGCTCGATCGGAGTTAAAACGAGCTCGAGTGGAGCATTTTAAGTTTAGGGGTAAAATGGTAATTTTGGTCAAAGGGTTGATTTTGACTGGGCCCACGGACCCTGATCAACGACGTCTTGTCATCGACGACTCGATACGGATGAATGATGGAAAGAAAACGAGGTTCGGATTGAAAACACAGCGTCGGGTGCGCGTCGGCACCCGACGGGCGCGCACGGTGCGCGCCGGCTACCCGACACTCGACGGCTGCCGAGTTTTCTCGGCAGCTCTACCCGACGCCCGACCAGGCGCTCCCGGCACTGGGCCTGACCAACATACCAACTTCCCGGCGTCGCCCGACGTGGCGACGCTGCCTCCAGCCACCACCACCTACCTCGCCGTATACCTCGCACCACCGGCTACCACCTCCGACCGTCCATCACCGGATTCCGGCGGTGAATAGTGCCCGAAATCTCGCCGCAAAATCCTTCGATGCACTATTTTTTCCAAAATTTCAACTTCAACCAAAACTTCCGACCGGCGACCCCCGTCGCCGACGACCACTCCCAAAACCCCGACCGGTGACCCCCCATCGCCGGCAACCCTTCTCCGGCCGGCCAACTCCCAAACCCATGGTATATGCACTCACGTTCTCAACACACACTCTCGCGCACAACACACTCCCAACCCACTGTCCTCACTTGCATATATACTCCCAACCCACTGTTCTCAACACACACACGACTTGCATATATACACCCACACTTGCTGACTTGGCCGGCGGCCACCACTCCTGAGTCTCGTCGACGCATCACCGGCACCGGCCCCTCTGTTCACACACGGCGGCGCCACCTGTTGCCGTCCACAACAGCCACCACATCAACACACACACTATCACACACTCAACACACACACTTGCCCGACACACACACACACTGTTCTGGCCATGCGGGCCACCACTCCGGCAGCTCCCCCCACTCTCTGATGGCCTCACCGGCCACTGTTCCGGTAAGAAAATGAGGAGAGAGAGAAATCAAAGGAGAGAGAAAGGGTGACAGGGGTTAGGGTTTGGGGCTGTTTTTCGCCATTTTCCGGTGAACGAGAAATCGGATTTGAAATCCGAGACCTATCCTAGATTCGTCTCGTCGAGACGAACATCGTATGCGAAAATCATCCGATTCCAACAACGTTGAATTTTCCGGCGGCAGTTGCGTCGCCGACCAGAAAATCGAAAACGAAGAGAGAGAGAACTTACGAGTTTTCAGCGCGTTCGGCTCGTTCAGAAAAAAAGTGATTTGAGTCGAAACCACCTCTATTTATAGAAATCCGGAAAGTTACTATTCATCAAAAATATCTCCGTTACTATTCATTGGTTCACTTTTCCGAGTTACTATTCACGTAAATATGTTCGTTTCCATTCTCCGTAAATATCTTCCGATTTTTCCAAAACTTTCGATTTTGCCCTTTCCGTCGCCGTTCGAGCTACGGGTCTCCGATTAACCCCTAGTTCATTTCTATCTTCTCGTTTTTCTATTACGCATCTAATGATATAAAATTATCCTATGTTCCACGTCTAATAAAAATTATCATTCTAAAACGTGCATTAAACACTTATCTGAAACGCACAAATTAAATTAAACAGTTAAATCATACGCACAAAATTATTAAATCATAGGTTAAAATATTTAATTAATTAATTATGCTCGTTTTGATCCGGCACACTACATCTAACGAGCTTTACTTTATCAACAAGTTTTCTATAATCGTTACACTTAGAGTTAAAGATTAGTTTTATCCCAAGTTAGAAGATTAATTGAGTATAATTAACTCTTTAGAAGATGATTCGAGTACAATTAACTCTTAAGAAGTTGAAGACGATGCTTATAACAAAGCTTTAATAAGCTTTGATCGAACTATTTGACTTTTGACTTAACGTTTGCACTTATAAGTTTCTTACAAGTTTAGCACAAAACTTATATTATCAATCAAAGCTAATGGAAATTATAGCTAAACACAAAGATAAGAATATAACAATCGTATTCATAACTAAATTTACTCAATCTAGTTATAACTTGGTCAATTAATGTTATGAAACACATCATTAAGAGTTCTAACAAACTTTACTTGGTCAACAAGTTTTCAATAATCAATACACTTAAGAGTTACGAATTAGTTTTATCCTAATTTAGAAGATTAATCGAGTACAATTAATTCTTTAGAAGATGATTCGAGTACAATTATCTTTTAAGCAGTTGAAAACAATGCTTATAACAAAGCTTTAATAAGCTCTGACCCAATTGTTTGACTTTTGACTTAATGTTTGCACTTATAAGTTTTGCACAAAACTTATAATACAAATCAAATCTAATAGAACTTACGGCTAAACACAAAGACAAGACTATAGTAATCGTATTTATAACTAAAGTTATTCAATCTAGTTATAACTTGATCAATTTATGTTATGAAACACATCATTAAGAGTTCTAACAAGCTTTACTTGACAACATGAGTTACGGATTAGTTTTATTCTGTATTAAAAGATTAATCAAGTACAATTAACTCTTTAGAAGATGATTCGAGCATAATTATCTTTTAGGAAGTTGAAAACGATGCTTCTTGCAAAGCTTTAATAAGTTTTGACCGAACTATTTGACTTTTGACTTAAAGTTTGCAATTATAAATTTATCACAAAACTTATATTATAAATCAAATCTAATAGACTTATGGCTAAGCACAAAGACAAGACTAGAGTAATCATATTCATAACTAAAGTTATTCAATCTAAATATAACTTGGTCAATTAATGTTATGAAATACATCATTAAGAGTTCTAACGTGCTTTACTTGGTCAACAAGTTTTCTATAATCGTTACACTTAGAGTTAAAGATTAGTTTTATCCCGAGTTAGAAGATTAATCGAGTACAATTAACTTTTTAGAAGATGATTCGAGTACAATTAACTCTTAAGAAGTTAAAGACGATGCTTATAACAAAGCTTTAATAAGCTTTGATCAAACTATTTGACTTTTGACTTAACGTTAGCAATTACAAGTTTAACACAAAACTTATATTATAAATCAAATCTAATGGAATTTACGGCTAAACACAAAGACAAGAATACAGTAATCGTATTCATAACTAAATTAATTCAATCTAGTTATAACTTGCTCAATTAATGATATGAAACACATCATTAAGAGTTCTAACAAGCTTTACTTGGTCAACAAGTTTTCAATAATCAATGCACTTAGAGTTAAAATTAGTTTTATCCTAAGTTAGAAGATTAATCGAGTACAATTAACTCTTTAAAAGATAATTCGAGACAATTATCTTTTAAAAAGTTGAAAACGATGCTTATAACAAAGCTTTAATAAGCTTTGACCGAACTGTTTAATTTTTGACTTAACGTTTGCACATATAAGTTTAGCACAAAACTTATATTACAAATCAAATCTAATGGAACTTACGACTAAACAAAAAGACAAGACTAGAGTAATCATATTCATAACTAAAGTTTTTCAATCTATTTATAACTTGATCAATTTATGTTATGAAACATATCATTAAGAGTTCTAACAATCTTTACTTGGCAACATGAGTTACGGATTAGTTTTATCCTGTGTTAGAAGATTAATCGATTACAATTAACTCTTTAGAAGAATATTCGAGTATAATTATCTTTTAAGAAGTTGAAAACGATGCTTCTTGCAAAGCTTTAATAAGCTTTGACGGAGCTATTTGACTTTTGACTTAAAGTTTGCACTCATAAATTTAGCACAAAACTTATATTATAAATCAAATCTAATAGAACTTATGACTAAGCACAAAGATAAAACTAGAGTAATCGTATTCATAACTCAAGTTATTCAATCTAGATATAACTTGGTCAATTAGTGTTACGAAACACATCATTAAGAGTTCTAACAAGCTTTACTTGATCAATAAGTTTTCAATAATCGTTACACTTAGAATTAAAGATTAGTTTTATCCCCAGTTAGAAGATTAATCGAGTATAATTAACTTTTTGGAAGATGATTTGAGTACAATTAACTTTTAACAAGTTGAAGATGATGCTTATAGCAAAGCTTTAATAAGCTTTGACCGAACTATTTGACTTTTGACATAAAGTTTGCAATTATAAATTTAGCACAAATCTTATATTATAAATCAAATCTAATAGAACTTATGGCTAAGTATAAACACAAGACTAGAGTAATCGTCTTCATAACTAAAGTTATTCTATCTAGATATAATTTGGTAAATTAATGTTATGAAACACATCATTAAGAGTTCTAACAAGCTTTACTTGGTCAACAAGTTTTCAATAATCGTTACACTTAGAGTTAAAGATTAGTTTTATCTCGAGTTAGAAGATTAATTGAGTACAATTAACTCTTTAGAAGATGATTCGAGTACAATTAACTCTTAAGAAGTTGAAGATTATGCTTATAACAAAGCTTTAATAAGCTTTGACCGAACTATTTGACTTTTGACTTAACATTTGTACTTACAAGTTTAGCACAAAACTTATATTATAAATCAAATCTAATAGAAATTACGGCTAAACACAAAGACAAGAATATAGTAATCGTATTCATAACTAAATTTACTCAATCTAGTTATAACTTGGTCAATTAATGTTATAAAACACATCATTAAGAGTTCTAACAAGCTTTACTTGGTCAACAAGTTTTCAATAATCATTACACTTAGAGTTACAGATTAGTTTTATCCTGAGTTAGAAAATTAATCGAGTAAAATTAACTCTTTAGAAGATGATTCGAGTACAATTATCTTTTAAGAAATTGAAAATGATGCTTATAACAAAGCTTTAATAATCTTTGACCGACCTATTTGATTTTTGACTTCACGTTTGCACTTAAAAGTTTAGCACAAAACTTATATTACAAATCAAATCTAATGGAACTTACGGCGAAACACAAAGACAAGACTAGAGTAATCGTATTCATAACTAAAGTTATTCAATCTAGTTATAAATTGATCAATTTATGTTATGAAACGCATAATTAAGAGTTCTAACAAGCTTTACTTGGCAACATGAGTTACGGATTAGTTTTATCCTATGTTAGAAGATTAATCGATTACAATTAACTCTTTAGAAGATGATTCGAGTATAATTATCTTTTAAGAAGTTGAAAACGATGCTTCTTGCAAAGCTTTAATAAGCTTTGACCAAACTATTTGACTTTTGACTTAATATTTGCACTTATAAATATAACACAAAACTTATATTATAAATCTAATCTAATAGACTTATGGCTAAGCACAAGACAAGACTAGAGTAATCATATTCATAACTAAAGTTATTCAATCTAAATATAACTTGATCAATTAATGTTATGAAATACATCATTAAGATTTCTAATGTGCTTTACTTGGTCAACAAGTTTTCTATAATCGTTACACTTAGAGTTAAAGATTAGTTTTATCCCGAGTTAGAAGATTAATCAAGTACAATTAACTTTTTAAAAGATGATTCGAGTATAATTAACTGTTAAAAAGTTAAAGACGGTGCTTATAACAAAGCTTTAATAAGCTTTGATCGAACTATTTGACTTTTGACTTAACGTTAGCAATTACAAGTTTAACACAAAACTTATATTATAAATCAAATCTCATGGAATTTACGGCTAAACACAAAGATAAGAATATAATAATCGTATTCATAACTAAATTAATTCAATCTAGTTATAACTTGCTCAATTAATGATATGAAACACATCATTAAGAGTTCTAACAAGCTTTACTTGGTCAACAAGTTTTCAATAATCAATACACTTAGAATTAAAATTAGTTTTATCCTAAGTTAAAAGATTAATCGAGTACAATTAACTATTTAAAAGATAATTCGAGACAATTATCTTTTACAAAGTTGAAAACGATGCTTATAACAAAGCTTTAATAAGCTTTGACCGAACTGTTTGATTTTTGACTTAACGTTTGCACATATAAGTTTAGCACAAAACTTATATTACAAATCAAATCTAATGGAACTTACGACTAAACACAAAGACAAGACTAGAGTAATCATATTCATAACTAAAGTTTTTCAATCTAGTTATAACTTGATAAATTTATGTTATGAAACACATCATTAAGAGTTCTAACAATCTTTACTTAGCAACATGAGTTACGGATTAGTTTTATCCTGTGTTAGAAGATTAATCGATTACAATTAACTCTTTAGAAGAATATTCGAGTATAATTATCTTTTAAGAAGTTCAAAATGATGCTTCTTGCAAAGCTTTAATAAACTTTAACCGAACTATTTGACTTTTGACTTAAAGTTTGCACTTCTAAATTTAGCACAAAACTTATATTATAAATCAAATATAATAGAACTTATGGCTAAGCACAAAGATAAAACTAGAGTAATCGTATTCATAACTAAAGTTATTCAATCTAGATATAACTTGGTCAATTAGTGTTACGAAACACATAACTAAGAGTTCTAACAAGCTTTACTTGGTCAACAAGTTTTCAACAATCGTTACACTTAGAATTAAAGATTAGTTTTATCCCCAGTTAGAAGATTAATCGAGTACAATTAACTCTTTAGAAGATGATTTGAGTACAATTAACTTTTAACAAGTTGAAGATGATGCTTATAACAAAGCTTTAATAAGTTTTGACCGAACTATTTGACTTTTGACTTAAAGTTTGCAATTATAAATTTAGCACAAAACTTATATTATAAATCAAATCTAATAGAACTTACGGCTAAGCACAAAGACAAGACTAGAGTAATCATCTTCATAACTAAAGTTATTCTATCTAGATATAATTTGGTAAATTAATGTTATAAAACACATCATTAAGAGTTCTAACAAGCTTTACTTGGTCAACAAGTTTTCAATAATCGTTACACTTAGAGTTAAAGATTAGTTTTATCTCGAGTTAGAAGATTAATTGAGTACAATTAACTCTTTAGAAGATGATTCGAGTACAATTAACTCTTAAGAAGTTGAAGATGATGCTTATAATAAAGCTTTAATAAGCTTTGACCAAACTATTTGACTTTTGACTTAAAGTTTGTACTTACAAGTTTAGCACAAAACTTATATTATAAATCAAATCTAATAGAAATTACGGCTAAACACAAAGACAAGAATATAGTAATCGTATTCATAACTAAATTTACTCAATCTAGTTATAACTTTGTCAATTAATGTTATGAAACACATCATTAAGAGTTCTAACAAGCTTTACTTGGTCAACAAGTTTTCAATAATCAATACACTTAGAGTTACAGATTAGTTTTATCCTGAGTTAGAAAATTAATCGAGTAAAATTAACTCTTTAGAAGATGATTCGAGTACAATTATCTTTTAAGAAGTTGAAAATGATGCTTATAACAAAGCTTTAATAATCTTTGAATGAACTATTTGATTTTTGACTTAACGTTTGCACTTATAATTTTAGCACAAAACTTATATTACAAATCAAATCTAATGGAACTTACGGCTAAACACAAAAGACAAGACTAGAGTAATCGTATTCATAACTAAAGTTATTCAATCTAGTTATAAATTGATCAATTTATGTTATGAAACACATCATTATGAGTTCTAACAAGCTTTACTTGGCAACATGAGTTACGGATTAGTTTTATCCTATGTTAGAAGATTAATCGATTACAATTAACTCTTTAGAAGATGATTCGAGTACAATTATCTTTTAAGAAGTTGAAAACGATGCTTCTTGCAAAACTTTAATAAGCTTTGACCAAACTATTTGACTTTTGACTTAATGTTTGCACTTATAAATTTAGCACAAAACTTATATTATAAATCAAATCTAATAGAACTTATGGCTAAGCACAAAGACAAGACTAGAGTAATTGTATTCATAACTAAAGTTATTCAATCTAGATATAACTTGGTCAATAAGTGTTACGAAACACATCATTAAGAGTTCTAACAAGCTTTACTTGGTCAACAAGTTTTCAATAATCGTTACACTTAGAGTTAAAGATTAGTTTTATCCCGAGTTAGAAGATTAATTGAGTACAATTAACTCTTTATTAGAAGATGATTCGAGTGCAATTAACTTTTAACAAGTTGAAGATGATGCTTATAACAAAGCTTTGACCGAACTATTTGACTTTTAACTTAACATTTGCACTTACAAGTTTAGCACAAAACTTATATTATAAATCAAATCTAATGGAAATTACGGCTAAACACAAAGACAAGAATATAGTAATCGTATTCGTAACTAAAGTTATTCTATCTAGATATAACTTGGTCAGTTAATGTTATGGAACACATCATTAAGAGTTCTAACATGTTTTACTTGGTCAACATGTTTTCAATAATCATTACACTTAGAGTTACGGATTAGTTCCATGTCTTTGTTCCGAGGTTAGTGTTCTGCTCTCAACAATCTACTCCCTACATCTACCTGTCTATTTCTATATCAGTATAAGTTTTATTTCTGACCTTTTTAAATCACTCAAGTTCACAACCACAAGAAGTTAAAAAATCTACATATAACTTGTCGATAGTTATTTATTTTATTTTTGTTTCTATTATTTACTTTTCTTTGTAAACTCCAAAACATGAAATTCTCTATATGAGCTGTAGCATCTGGACTAAATCTTAACAATGTATAATGTTCATACATGTTTTTTTATATCTAGCCCTTTGGGGAAGTATTGCAATTGGCTCTATTTTATAAGTGTTGATCATTAAAGCTATTCTACTCTAACCTAATCATTAAGTGTTAATCTCTTGGTTGTTTGTGTCTGGTAAGTTTCCTACTTGCAATGTGATGCATAAAAGGAAATATACATATGGCCAACTAGAATATCGTAGTTGGTGTGTTGTGTGGGCGTGACTTGGAATATCAGGTTCACATCTTCCATATTGCTCATTCCAATGGTTTTTTATGCGGTTTCAAGTCTTAACTAAACTGAGTTTCTTGTCTGAGTCTATCCTAGCTCATGTTTGAAGTTTTTCATGGTATATTTAGGATGGCTTGTTGGTTCTAGATGAAAGGTTTTATGGAAAATGATTGTTCCTATTGTATGTTTGGTTTATGTGGCTAAAGAGGAACAAAAGAATATTATAAGATTTTGAAAAACCTGTATTAGATGTTTGGGATAGAATTAAGTTCAGGATAAGTTTATGGATGCAAAGAGGTTTTGGGTGGATGTCTTATCCGTGACTTGTAACATCCCATTAATAAAGATTTTGTTTCTTAAAAGAAAAAAAAACATAAATAGAAGAAACATAGGAAAAAATGAACTAATGCTGAAGGTTTTAAGGTGTTAACCCTATCAAATAGGTAAATCTACAACCAAGGGTTCTAAAAGGCAATCAAACTCAATTACAAAAGAACTTGAGCATCTAATTGATTTGCAAATATGTGTATTTATAATTTTACAATTTTTATTTACAATTTTTAAATTTATAAAATAATAAATATTTGTATTTCTACTTTAAAAAGTAGAAATGAGGTTAGTTGGTTTTTATGTAGATGACAATGAAATTTCATAATAAAAAATTCAAAGTATTTAAAATATATATGTAAAAATTCTTCATCTACGTATTATCACTCTTATAAAGAGCATTGGCTATCTATTCTTCAAGATTAATAATGAAAATATATTTATATAATTCAACATTATAAAATAGAACATATTTTTTATTATTTTTTATAAGTATAAGTACAAATTATATTTTTTTATCATTTTTTATACTTAATTTGTAGTTTTTAATAGAAAGTATATGAATTCATAAATTTTATACTTCCTAAATGTTATTGTGTGCAACAATATATCATATGTATATAATTTTTATTATATTCAAGATATATTACAAATCTCTATGATTTTTAATAAGAATTAATATAGTAAAATAAAAATAAAATTATGTAAACACTATGTTATATTATTAACATTGTTACATGAAGATATATAAAATTGGAGTATTGTATACGACATACTTGTCAAATAAAATTGCATGATGTTCATAATAATTTTACAATACATATTTCGAATATAGCAAATAAAAATAGTTGATTTACGTTATTTTATATATGTTGATTGACTTGATTAATAACTCACTTCTTGGTCTTCGACCCCCTCAGTCACTACGAACGCCCCATCAATGCAATGATATATTTATTGAGGTGGTATATGTGTATGTGGAGTACAACATTAAAGATAAAAAAAAAAGGAAAAACTCAATTTTCATCCTCTAACTTAGGCCTTGTATAATTTTGGTGCAATATTTTTTCACTTTCCGATTTTAGTTCTCTAACTCCTAATTTTATCCAATTTAAATTCGATTTAGGCATGTCAGCAAATCCGGTGGCCACGTAGGCAAATTTGCCGAATTTGCTGATGTGGCCACCAGATTTACTGATGTGGCCACCAGATTTGCCTATGTGGCCACCGGATTTGCTGACGTTCCTAAAATCGAACTTAAATTGGATAAAATTAGGAGTTAGAGGACTAAAATTGGAGAGTGAAAATATATTGCACCAAAATTGGACAAGGCCTAAGTTAGAGGACGAAAATTGAGTTTTTCCCAAAAAAAAAAAACTTTGATGATCTATAGTTCTTGAAATCTAATCATTATGTTATTTTAATTTATTCAACAAACATATATTTAATCTTTGATTATATCAACAATTAAAAAAGTTATTAGATGAGATCATATTAACATTCATATACCATATATAGATAATAATTTCCAAGATTTTGTCAATATTATAAATGATATTATTACCATATATATAAATCATGTTTAATACAATAAAATTAAATAATTTATAAATTATGAAATAATATGTATTTCTATTTTTGGGAGCACTATAAGAAATTCTCTCATAGACAACACCCCTACGACATGTGTTTTTGCTAAAAACCCTTGTCGTAGCCTAAAATTCTGTTGTCGTAGATAAAACCATTGTCGTAGCTCAAAAACTTCTCTCATAGACAAGGGTTTTTTAGCAACCGTTGTCAAAACCGTTGTCGTAGCTCAAAAACTTCTCTCATAGACAAGGGTTTTTTAGCAACCGTTGTCAAAACCGTTGTCGTAGCCCCAAAAATTCTCTCATAGACAACGGTTTTAGCCTACCGTTGTCGTAGACATTTTTAAACCGTTGTCATAGCCCGAAAACTTTTCTCATAGACAATGGTATTAACCTACCATTGTCGTAGACGTGTTGTCCTAGGACCCCTAAGACAAGAGTTAGAAAACGTTGTCGTAGCCATTTTAAAACCCTTGCCGTAGACTGAAATTTAAAAAAAAAAATTATTTTAATTTTTTTCTTAATTAAATGATATAAAAAATGATATATATTGTTGAATTAAATGAATGAAATAAATTAATTTTGACAATTAAATTTTATTTCATTATAAATAAAATTTTGTAAATATTTACAACAAATTATAAACCACAAATTATAAGCTTAAATTAAACAAAAAATGCTGATTACTTAACACAAATAAAACCTGGATTACTTAAAATTAATTATAAATAAAATAGGAATAATAAAAAGACTTTCTAATATATTAGAAATATGAGAAAAGCAAAGGCAAGAGTTGTTTTCTAACGTTGTCGTAGCCTCGTAGAAGCGTTGTCGTAGACTAATATTTAAAAAAAAAGTCAACTATTACAGTACTTTTTTTTCAAAATGATATAAGAAATGCTATATATTGTTGAATTAAATTAATGAAATAAACTAATTTTAAGAATTAAATTTTATTTCATTATAAATAAAATTTAGAAAATATTTACAACAGATTATTAATTTTATAAATATATTAATTTGAAAAATACATTAATTATATAAATTTATTAATTGTAAATATAATTTTGAAAAATATATTGATTTTATAAATATATTAATTATATATACAATTTGAAAAATATATGCATTATTAATATACATATATTAATTTGAAAAATATATTAATTTTATAAATATATTCATTATATATATAATTTGAAAATTATATTAATCATTATAAATATAGTCATTAATTAATCTTCCAATTATATATATATATATATATATTAATCTATCAAAATTGGAAATCAATTACTTATATTAATAAGTAATGGTACTTTATAAAAGTTAACAAAGAAATGCATATATTAATTGTTGAATTAATTAAATTAATGAAATAAACTAATTTTGAGAATTAAATTTTATTTCATTATAAAGAAACTTTAGAAAATATGTACAACAGATTATTAATTTTATAAATATATTAATTATAAATATAATTTGAAAAATATATTAATTATTAATATACATATATTAATTTGAAAAATATATTAATTTTATAAATATATTCATTATATATATAATTTGAAAATTATATTAATTATTATTAATATAGTCATTAATCAATGAATTATTTATATATATATATATATTAATATATCAAAATTGGAAATCAATTACTTATATTAATAAGTAATGGTACTTAATTTATAAAAGTTAACAAAAAATATGTAATAATAGAAAATTGAAAAATATCAAAAATATATTATAAAAGAAATATATGCAAGACAATGTCACATGAGTTGTTTTCTAACGTTGTCGTAGCCTCGTAGAAGCGTTGTCGTAGACTAATATTTAAGAAAAAAAAGTCAAATATTACATTTTTTTTTAAATGAAAGAAGAAATGCTATATATTGTTGAATAAAATTGATGAAATAAACTAATTTTGAGAATTAAATTTTATTTCATTATAAAGTAATTTTAGAAAATATGTACAATAGATTATTAATTTGATAAATATATTAATGAGAAAAATACATTAATGTTATAAATATATTAATTATACATATAATTTGAAATATATATTAATTTTATAAATATATTCATTATATATATAATTTGAAAAATATATTAATTTTATAAATATATTCATTATATATATATAATTTGAAAATTATATTAATTATTATTAATATAGTCATTAATCATTCAATTATATATATATATATTAATATATCAAAATTGGAAATCAATTACTTATATTAATAAGTAATGGTACTTTATAAAAGTTAACAAAGAAATGCATTAATAATAGAAAATTGAAAAATATCAAAAATATATTATAAAAGAAATATATGCAAGACATTGTCACATGAGGCATCAATGGTCTAGAGGTTAGAGTACCACCGGGCCACCCGGGTTCGAATCTCACACAACGTATAATATTGATTATGATGATTTCAGTGATGATGTCAACCTTATGATGACATGTCATCCCTAGCATGACGTGTGTGATGATGTGACAAGCTTACGTGGCAAAATATTGTTTTATTTATTAATATGGCTACGACAACGGTTTTTAACCGTTGTCGTAGATACAACGACAACGGTTTTTAAGATATTACGATCTACGACAACGGTTATTATATGGCTACGACAATGGTTTTTTTCAACACTACGATCTACGACAACGGTTTTTATATTGGCTACGACAACAGTTTTTAACCGTTGTCGTAGACACAACGACAACGGTTTTTAAGATATTACGATCTACGACAACGGTTATTATATGGCTACGACAACGGTTAAAAACCATTGTCGTAGAGTCTATGACAACGGTTAAAAACCGTTGTCTATGAGCGGATTTTTTCAGACCCTACGACAACACCAGCTACGACAAGGGTTTTTATATGGCTACGACAAGGGTTAAAAACACTTGTCGTAGCCCTTTTTTCTTGTAGTGGAGGTGGAAATGGATGGGAAAATTTTAGCATTTCTATTTTGAGGGGGTAATTGTTATTATATATATATAGATATAGATTATTATTATTATTTTTATTGTTATTGTTATTGATGTGTTTAATTTATTTTTATTACGATGATTATTATTAGCTTTAATATTGTTGTTGTAGTAGTCGTTATTGTCGTTAGTTTATTCTTATTATGATTATTAAATATTTTTATTGTTATTTTTAATATATTCTTTTGCGCGGTCCAGTGTCCCTATTCTCGACTGCTAGCTTGAGCCATCGCCCCATCCTCGAAATTGTTCGCACCCCAACCTCCTCGTCCTTGACGGCGACACGGTGACCCCATCCACAACAATGAGCGTGCACGGAGTGAAAAAAGTATATTCCTTTGAAATCCTGCCGACGACCGCTCTTCTTCTTATCATTGGATATCAACATTATTGCCAATGGCATATTATGATTATTAGTACAATACAAAAATCATTAACTTTCGTGTAAAATCCTAATTACTTCAATTTCACAAAAAACAATTGTATGCCCTTAATTCACAAAATTTTCATGTAAAACCTGAATCACTCAAGTAATATACAAAAACTTTGTATAAACCCTAAATTTTTGTAGAATTTTCGTGTAAAACCCTAATTACTCCAATTTGACACGAATTTTTTTTGTAAGACCTAAATTCAAAGAATTTTTGTGTAAAATACTAATTACACCAATTTAAAATGAAAGTTTCGTGTAAACCCCTATTTTTCAAGAATTTTTATGTAAAATCCTGACCATTTTTACATGAAATATACGTGTAAAGCCCAAATTGGTAGAATTTTTGTGTCAAACTCTAATTAAACAAATTGTACAGGAAATTTTTTTATAAGCCCCAAATTGGTCGAATTTACGTATAAAATTAGTATCGGCAATAGGTCTGAAAAAGTATCTAAAAATATCAAATTTAGATATTTGTACCCTGTCGAATTAAGGAACCATGGCATATATGTTTGGAATAGATTCCATTTTGAGAGAGTTGAAAAAGCACTATCTCGTTGTCAATTTTGAAAGAACTTATTGTTAAAACGTGAGAAAGCAGAACTTAATCATCTGCTTTCGGAAGAAATCCAAGAATTTCTTGGGAATCCTACAAGATCGGTTCTGTAATTAGGGTTTTACAAGAAAATTCTGCAAAATTAAGGTTTACACAAAAATTTCATGTAAAATTAGTGTAATTGGGGTTAATATGAAAAATTCAGCAAAATTAGGGCTTACACGAAAATTTCTTGTAAAATTGATGTAATTAGGGATTACATTAAAATTCAGAAAATATTAGGTTTAAACGAAAATTTTGTGTAAAATTGGCGTGATTAGGGTTTATACTAAAATTTAGCAAAATTAGGACATACACAAAAATTTCATGTGTAATTGATATAATTAGGGTTTTTTCAAAAAACTTATGCAAAATTAGGGTTTTAAAAAATATCATGTAAATTTGTTGTGATTAGGGTTTAAACGTAAATTCTTCAAAATTAGGGCTTACACAAAAATTGTGTAAAATAGGTGTCATTAGGGTATTACTTGAAAATTTTATATAAAATTGGTATAATTAGGGTTTTACATGAGAATTCTCTAAAACTAAGTCTTAAATGAAAATTTCATACTAAATTTGTGTAATTAGGGTATTACTCAAAAATTTTATGAAAATTAAGGCAAAAACAAAAATTTCGTGAAAACTTGGTGCAATTAGGATTTTGCTCAAAAACACTGTAAAATTAAAATAAAGAGTAATATTGGTTTAATTAGATTTTTCGTGTAAGCTAACGACAATTTTATGAAAATTAAGGCTAAAAAAAAAATTTCGTGAAAACTTGGTGCAATTAGGATTTTGCTCAAAAACACTATAAAATTAAAATAAAGAGTAATATTGGTTTAATTAGATTTTTCGTGTAAGCTAACGACAATTTTAGTGAAAAAATATAAATAGATACAAAAGAAAAAAAATTAAAATAAAGGTGGACAACTTGAAAATTATTATTCAAACTTATTAATTATTGAAATCAATTTTTTTAATATATGCTTTAAAATAAACTATGAAATTTATTTGTGAAATTTTGACTTTCATTTTTTATCATTTAATTGAAAATAAAAGTTGAAGGTTGTTACAAATGTAAACAATAAAAAGTAAACTAAAAAAAATGATGGGTGGGTTGAATAATATAATAGGTGTAGCAATGTATATTCTTTTCAAAATAATAATAATTTTTTAAATTATCATCTAAAAATGCAACACATATTTTCACAACTAAATAATTATTTGATCATATTTTATTATATTTAATGTTAATTTAGACGCTATATATTGCACTAATCATAAATCTAATTTTGTTGTGTAAATGATATTTAAATTTTTTTAATTTCAATAAGTTTAATTTTTTTTATTAAATCCCGTATATTACATGGCCCCTGTACTAGTTACATAATAGAAGAGAAAACAAATGCTATCGACAAATATGAACATCACATAGTTAAACAAATGAGCAGTCAAGGGAAGTTTATTGAGATATCTTGGATAACCATGTAGATGACTTCACTTCAAGTCAGTGACGGACCAAAAATTTCAATTGAGGAGGTCCGAGTCAATTAATAAAAAAATATACTAATTGTAAAATTGAGAGTGTAAATTTGTTACAACATCAATATAAATTATAAACTTAATTACATCTAAACTTGACAATATCAAATATAAAAATTGATAACTTGGTAGAATTTTTAGACACATATAAACAAGTAATAAAAAAATTCAGACAATATTTCAAGCACTAATTATAAAAATACAACAAAATACAAAATCATTCATCATTATTTTTCAAGTAATCACTAAATTACATATACAATTTCAACCATAATAAATCAACAATTGTTGACGTCAGATTTTGTAGAGCACAATACCTTAGCCAAACATAAAAAATCTCGATCCGGCTTGAGTAAATCGAATCGAACGAATGATGTGAAAATCGAATAAAATAAGAGAAAGACGGTGCCCGGTGCCTACTCGGGTAAATTTGCTAGGCTTGTTCTGGTCGGCTGATTCTCTGGTCGGCTGATTCTGGCCGGACAGAACGTTTTTTATATAAAATTGAGAGTAAAAAGCTCTCTAATTACAGTGATTGCGTATTTAGAATTCGGTCCCCTCCAATGATAATTGAGGCCCTATTTATAGGCTAAAACTAAGATACATTTCTTGAACAATAAGAAATAAATCCCTAGGATTTAGGGTCCGGATAAAGGAAAGAATCGGATTAAGATCTACCTAAATCGGATATGATTTGATTGTGGATTTGTTTCCTACTTTAAAGGCTCCTTGAAATTCTCCGACTCCTTCCTGCTCGATCGGATCCGACCCCTTGACTGCACTAGTCGGGTCTTCCTTTTTTGGTCGGAACTGTTTGGTCAAGTCCAGCTTGCAGGACCCATCGAACCTTCGGCTCGGGTCTGATGATGGCTCGGTTCATCGCCTTGGTTGGCACTTTCCTGGTCGGTTTTGACCTCAAAATGTAATGGCTGAACCGGTTCAATCTTCGATCTTCTTTTACCTCGGTTAATCGATCTGGTTGGATGAATAGGGGATCAACACTAGCCCCTCGGGTCGTGATGGGAGATCCATTCTAATCGGGATCCGATATCCATTGTCACCTGCTCGGCTAACTCAATGACCTTCATGGCGCCATTTCTCCCGCCAAATGAGGACACGTGTCGTCATCTGCACGCCTGGAAGTCGAAGAGTCGCGGTGGTCTTCTATAAATAGGGGAAGGACCAAGTCATTTCTCCACCTTCACTTTCTGCGAACTCTGAATCCTTGCTATTTTCTCTCTCAATTCCGAGCAATACTTACCTGTTAGGATGTATACTATAAGCCTAGCTTTTTGTATGAACATCTTTTATGGAATGAGAATCACTTTGGTCATATGTTTGCATTTTATATTTGTTATATATGTTTATGCAATGTCCAATTAATTTATATTATAGATAACATGGTGTGTGGTGCCACACAGAAGATCATGTTATCAGTTTCTTATAAATTATAAATAGTAGCTCACAACCAAGATGGATTTGGACAAATCATCGGAATGGTTGTAGTGTAGTTTGGTATTAGTCTGTCTTGACTATAAAACTACACTAGTACACTTCGTGTGTATTGAGCAGGACCATTTGAGGTTGTTCATTTTATACTGACTATCTAATAGAACAAGACCTCTGTTATTATGGATGTACATCTTTTTAATCCCTATATAATAACGGGCACGTATGCTCAGTGTTTATTTCTTTAATTTGCTAATGGGTGAGATTTATTCATAAATCAATAAGCTCGGTGAGTTGGGAGATAGCATTGTTTATATGGTGTGCTGTTGATTATAGAAGGAATCTGTGTCCTAATTATTTAGGATGATAATGTCCCCTTGAGGAGCTCATAAGGATTATCATGTAAACCCTGCAGGTGGATTTAATTCGACATGATAATAAGGATGAGTGGTACTACTCTTGGAATTAGATGTAAATTAATTAAAGTTGTCAGTAACTTATTTAATTTACGGACATTCGATATCTTAAACACGGGGAAATAAATGTACACATAATAAAAGGAGCCCATATTATAATATGGGATTGGGACGGTAGTTCAATAATAATTCTCTAGTGGACTGAATTATTATTGATGGGCTTAAGTTATGTGTTCGGGCCGAACACAGGATACTTAAGCCCATTAGGAGGCCCAACCCAATTCCTCCTCTAGGTCCCTGGTGTAGCCTAATATAGCTTCTTTTATCAATGCCTCTTTCAACACAGATCACAGAAAATACGTGATAGTGAGAGAGAGCAGAACTGAGTTTTCTCGAAGGATCGTTGGCCACGCAACGTTCGAGAAAGGCTGTAGGAATACATCAGAAGATCAAGAGGTCTACGAGGGTATGATTTCTCTTTCTGCTGCGTACTTTTATGGATCCCGATTCTGATAGCATAGAGCCGGCGATCCGTCGGTTCCAACTTTACCGTTCGAAAATTCCCGTGCAAGAGTTCCCGTGCTTTATCGCCCTTTAAGGTACATATTTATTCCCTTCTTATGGCTTCAAGTTCTAGCGAATCAGTTCGTGACTACGACCAGGGGGCTAGTCCCGGTTTCGAGCCATCCTTTTCGTGGACGTCCAGCTTGTCCGATACCTCCTCGTTCGACCTAGATAATGCCCCTGCCGGCCAGTTGGTCAACATTTCCTTCGCCGAATGTGCCGGCTCGAGCCATCCAGTATGCGGCTCCAGTGAGGTCAGTACGTCGGGACGTGGTGACTCTGTTATCCCAGAAGGAATCCCGATCCGGGGTACAACTATCAGGCCTGCGATTCGGCAAAGTGCCCTTAGCTGAGACTCCGAGGCCTTTAACTGTCCGGCCTATGTCACCCCGTCAGAGCTGCTCAAGTGGCGCGTGCTCTTCTCGATTTCGGAAAACGTGTCACTTACCCTTGCTCTCGAGGCCGGACTGCGTTTTCCCCTTGCTCCCATACTTGTCGGGTACCTCGAGCACTGGGGGATCGCACCGGGTCAGCTTCACCCCAACGGCTGGTCTTCACTTATCAGCCTGGTGGTGATGTTCTGGTGGTTCGGCCTTGGAGTGCCGAGCCCCCACGAAGTTGCGTGGATTTTCAGACTGAAGCTTGCTCCTGGTCTGAAGAACCACTTCTACTATGCTTCGGTACGGAAATACTGACCAGTCCTCGTGCGTTGCTTGCCATCGTCAATTAAGGACTGGCGCGGCAAATGGTTCTGGGTCGACGGGGCATGGGCGGACGAGGCTACTCGGGCTAGATGTCCTACCCAATTCGGTAACGCCCAGGGTATTTATTATTTTTACATTATCCGTTGACGTCCCTTCTGATCCTTACCTTTTCTTTGTTTTGCAGAAACTCCCCCGAGGAACCTGGTGGTCGGAGATTCCTTCTCACGAAAGATACGCTATTTGCGTGATTTCTCTCCTACCGACCAAAGACATTGTAAGGTTCTGCTTTCCGAGGAGAATCTCCTTGCTGCTGGCCTGATATCGCCGTTCCGCGTCTCCCCCAGTCCAGTGCAAGGTTCGTAAATCGTGTTTAGATCGGGTTTTTGTCTGTTCTTTGATTTCCAGATATCTTTCGATTAATCAGTCTTTTCACTTTTCCAGTTACTCTTCCCGGCCAGGGCATTATTCTGAGAATGGATCCTGCTGAACACCTCCGCCAGCGCTCGCAGTGAGCGTCAGCCCCGGCTCGAGGGGCTCAGACTTCCTCCCGGGGGTGAGGCTCCAACCGTCCCGCACAGCCCCGGGACGCTCTGTCCAGGCGGCCGCCGAGCTCCGATCAGGGGGCGAGCAAGAGGGTTCGCATCGAAGAGGAGGGAGGACCCTTCGAAGTTGGCCGAACAGCTCCCCGACCGCGACCCGTCCCCGGCCAAAAGTCAAATTTGGCCGGGTCTATCAGCATCACTGGTTGGGATCCTCAGCGGGTGACGGGGACCGAGGAATGGTTAGGGAGGAGGCCTCCCTTCCAGATTAGCTTCAGCCAAGCCCGCTCCCCCGATGACGACACTAATCTTCCCGATGGGATAGGGGAGGCAATGGAGGCACCTGCTCGGGCCTGGACCGAGGAGCTGGAGGGATACACCCAACAGATGACTGGTGTCGACCTCGACTATTGCTCGGCCATCCTTCTTGCCCAGGCTTCCATTTTTACCTGGAAGGCCCAAACCTCCCATCATGCTGCCCGGGCAAGGTATGAGCAGCAGCGGGATGAGCTGCAGAAGGTCCGGGCCGATCTTGCCAAGGCCAGGGATGAGGAGGCCACCATGACCGCCAAGCTGGCCTCTTCTTAGGAAGAGCTCGAAACGATGACCCGAGCTACCGAAGTCGATAGGCAGGGGGTGTCTGACCTGACGGTAGAGGTGGCTTGTCTTCGAGCCTAGTTGGAAGAGGCCCGGGCTGCACCGCCGGATGAGATGGCGGTTTGCCAGAAGTTCAAGACGTCGGCGGAATACAAGTACGAAAGTATTCTGACCTACATCTTGTCCTTCATGGACAACATCCAGACCAACCGAGCTACCGGTGTGGATAATGGGCCGTTGATGTCTGCTCTGGCCGCCTTCCTGGAGAAACAGCCCCTTCCGACTTATCATCTTCGGATGATGGAGGAGCTGCTAGAATACCTTCCTGCGGGGTTAGATCACCTCCTCAAGTCGGCTTCTTCTATCGACTTTATGTCGATGCCCACTTCTCCGGAGGAGGTCGGCGTGGAGGTCGGAGAGGGCAGCGGCGATGGCGGTGGTGATGGCGCTGTGGGGGGCTCGGGCGGAGCAGCAGCAAGTGCGGAGGCGGGGTCGGTGCCAGTCGAGGCAAGTGGCGATGAGGTGATCGAAGTTACTGACCAGTAGCTTCTATCCCTCATTGCACCCTCTCTCCATGCCCGGGATTCCCTTCTGTCTCCCATTGCACCTCTTATCAGATGAATCAACCCTTTTGTCCGAGGCATCAACCCTGGTGCTCGGCTTTTGTTTAGTTCAGGTCTTTCGTGTTATTGTTCTTCGGCTTTCTGCCTTTTATAAGAGGTTCCGGCCTCCAATCCGGATATATTCTTTGTAAATGAAAACATACTGCTGCTCATTTCTTTCTATATTTTTGTTCAGCTTGCGCGCTTCATTAAATAAACCGATGATTGTGTGTATTTTTTGTTCATAACGCCGTGGAATGATCTTCAGGTTGGCAAGTTTATAATGCACTGATTTGTTGATCTTGAACAGCCTTTGGTTCGGAGCCCCTGGTCGGGATCCGCGCTTAAGGTATGAGTTTCGATTGGGTATAAGTCCTAATTCAGATTCAGAGCCCGAACTTGGTGAACGAGCTCGGATTGAGCTAAAGCCCTAAAGCAGTTTCAAAACCCGAGCTCAAAGAGCGAGCTCGGATTGAGCCGGAGCCCTAATTCAGTTTCAGAATCCAAACTCGGTGAATGAGCTCGGATTGAGCCGAAGCCCTTATTTAGATTCAGAACCCGAGCTCGGTGAACGAGCTCGGATTGAGCCAGAGCCCTAATTCAGATTCAAAACCCGAGCTCGGTGAACGAGCTCAGATTAAGCCGGAGCCCTAATTCAGATTCAGAACCCGAGCTCGGTGAACGAACTCGGATTGAGCTGGAGCCCTAATTCAGATTCAGAACCCGAGCTCGGTGAACGAACTCGGATTGAGCCGGAACCCTAATTCAAATTCAGAACCCGAGGTCGGTGAATGAACTCGGATTGAGCTGAAGCCCTAATTCAGATTCAGAACCTGAGCTCGGTGAACGAGCTCGAATTGAGCCGAAGCCCTAATTCAGATTTAGAACCCGAGCTCGGTGAACGAGCTCGGATTGAGCCGAAGCCCTAATTCACATCATTTAAACGAGAATGTAACTACTAGTTTATTTATTTGAAATGTTTGCGGAAGATAAGTAATTAATAATTACAAGGAAAATTTCCAAATACTACTGATAGTATTTCTTTAAATGCTCCACATTCCAAGGTTTGGAGAGCTTATTTCCGTTAAGGTCGGCTATTTCATACGCGCCTTTGGTCAGCACCTGGATTATCTGATATGGTCCTTCCCAGTTGGGGCAGAGTGGTCCCGAGTTGAGTTCTTTGGTATGTTGTAAAACTTTTTTAAGGATAAGATCTCCGACCTGGAATTTTCTAGTTCGGACCTTGGAGTTATAGTATCTCTCGCTTCTTTGTTTGTAGATTGAATTTTTGAACTCGGACTCCTGCCTTTTTTCTTCTAACATGTCAAGGCTGGTCAGCATTGCAACTTCATTATTTTGATATTCGTAATTCTGAGTCCTCCAAGTCGGGATGCCGACCTCAACTGGGATGACGACCTCCGACCCAAAAGCCAAAGAAAAAAGAGTCTTGCCAGTTGAAGTTCTGGTCGTTGTTCTGTAAGACCAGAGGACTCCTGGTAATTCATCCACCCAGGATCCTTTCAGATTTTCGAGTTTCGCTCTCAAAGTGTGTTTGATGATCTTGTTTATTGCCTCCACTTGGTCGTTGCCCTAGGGGTGATATGGGATGGAGAGCAGCTCTTTGAGCCCAGATTTTTGCAAAATTCATTGAAGCCCACCGAGTCAAACATTGTTGTGGTTCTGAGCCACCGTGGTGCGGTTCTGAGCCGTCTTGGAAATGGTGTGGGTCTGAGCCATCTTGGAAAACATTGTTATGGTTCTAAGCCACCGTGGTCTGGTTCTGAGCCACCTTGGAAAAACTTTTTGTGGTTCTGAGCCACCGTGGTGCGGTTCTGAGCCACCTTGGAGACATGTTAATATAAACACATTCATTCACTTTGATTAACATAAACACATTCATCACACATTAAATTACATCACGTAGAAAAATGTATAAAACAACGCTCATAGAATAAATACATACTTTTCACATAAGCACATAACTTCACGTTAAATCACTAGGAAACAATAACGTAGAAGTAAGTAATTTACCCCCATCTCAGTCAAGTGGTGTCTTGGGAAAACTGCTACGTTTCAGGAAATTAGCTGGGTTCTTCGTCTGTATCTCCGAAAGAGAGATCGAGAGGGAGAGATGGAGATGGAGTATGTGGATGTGTTATCCTTCTCTTTCTTTGTTTTCTTTTTCTTTTTCCCTTCCAACTTGGTGTGAAACTTAGCCTAGGTGTGTGTTAATTCCTTATGGAGAGAGAGAGAGGGTTGGGTGGCATATGGCATGGAGTGAGGTGATGACTAGCCATTTCTTTCCCCCACACACATGGCTTGCAACTTATATGCTAATTAATTATGCATAATCAACCATAATCAACTTAAAGAATTGACAGAAGTTCAAGACGAGAGCTTATTGCGGGTTCTGAAAGAGTATAAGATAGCAATAGGGTGGACTTTAGCGGATATCAAGGGAATAAGCCCTTCTCTATGCATGCACCGAATCTTACTCGAACCAGATTCCAAATCGATAAGAGATCTTCAACGTAAATTAAATCCTATATATCTTGAAGGAAGTGGTTATGGAAGAGATTTTAAAGTTGCTAAAGTTAGGAATTATTTATCCTATATCTGATAGCTCTTGGGTAAGTCCAGTTCATGTAGTCCCTATGAAAAATCGCTTTCCATTGGTAAAAAATGAAAAGAATTAATTGATTCCTATGAGGCTGCAAACTGGGTGGAGGATGTGCATAGAATATCGTAAGTTAAATGCCGCCACAAAAAAAGATCACTTTCCACTTCCGTTCATTGATGAGATGCTTGAGAGGTTAGCCGATAAATCATTCTTTTGTTTCTTAGATGGTTATTTCGGTTATTACCAAATTGTTGTAGCTCAAGAAGACCAAGAGAAAACAACATTTACATGCCCTTTTGGTACCTTTTCTTATTGTTGTATGCCTTTTGGTTTATGTATTGCCTTGGTACTTTTCAACGCTGCATGATGAGCATATTTTGACTTGATTAAGAATTGCATTGAAATATTCATGGATGATTTCTCCGTTTATGGTGATTCTTTTAATAAATATTTGGATAATTTAACCAAGGTTTTGAAACGGTGCATCGACACTAATCTTGTTCTTAACTATGAGAAGTGTCATTTTATGGTTAATTATGGGATAGTTTTCGGTCATATGGTTTCATCTAAGGGAATTGAGGTTGATAAGGGAAAGGTTGATTTGATTGCAAAATTGTCGTATCCCACTAATGTTAGAGAGATTCATAGTTTTCTTGGTCATGCAGGTTTTCACAGAAGATTTATCAAGGATTTTTCAAAGATTGTACAACCATTGTCAAGGTTGTTACAACATGATGTCACCTTCGAGTTTGGTGAGGCGTGCAAGAAGACATTTAAGAACTTGAAAGAACAACTCACTATTGCACCAATAATTCAACCTCCCAATTGGAGTTTACCTTTTGAGTTAATGTGTGATGAAAACGACTATGCAGTAGGAGCTGTTTTGGGACAGCGGGATGGAAATAATCAACATGTCATTTATTATGTCTTCAAGACTTTAAACGCAGCTCAATGCAATTACACCACCATCGAGAAGGAGCTTTTAGCTATTGTTTTTGCATTTGAGAAATTTAGATCATATTTATTGGGATCTAAAATTATTGTTTATTCTGATCATGCAGCTCTCAAGTATCTCCTTACAAAGAAAGAGTCTAAGCCAAGGCTTATTCGTTGGATTCTTCTCTTACAAGAATTCGATTAGGAGATCAAAGATCGAAAGGGAGCTGACAACTCCATAACGGACCATTTGAGTAGACTTGTATGTGAGGAGGAACGGTTACCCATTTCTAAGGCATTCTCCAATGAGCAACTGTTGGCGCTACAAGGTAAGGGAGGTAAAGAACCATGGTTTGCTGATATAGTCAATTTCTTAGTCATTGAAAATCTACCACATGGTTTGAGTACTGCAAAAAGAAATAAGATAAAAAAATGACTCTAAGTACTTTATTTGGGATGAACCACATCTGTGGAAAATTGGATCTGATCAAATTATTCGTAGATGTATACCTGATGATGAAATTCATTCCATTCTTACTTACTGTCATAGCTATGCATGTGGTGGACATTTTGGTCCAAAGAGAACTGCTAGGAAGGTGTTGGATAGTGGATTTTACTGGGAGACTCTTTTTAAAGATGCTTATTTATTCTGTAAGAGTTGTGAGAATTGTCAAAGGGTTGGAAATATATCATCTAGGGATGAAATGCCTCAAATACCTATATTATTTTGTGACGTTTTTTATGTGTGGGGTATGGATTTCATGGGATCTTTCCGTAACTCATTTGGGTGTTTATATATCTTGTTTGCTATTGATTATATCTCGAAGTGGCTAGAAGCGAAAGCTACTCGAACTAATGATTCTAAGGTGGTTGTAGGTTTTCTCAAAACTAATATCTTTAGTAGGTTTGGAGTGCCTCGACCAATTATCACGATGAAGACACGCACTTCTGCAACCGCACGGTGGAAGCCTTGATGAGAAAATATAGAATTCACCACCGAGTTGCTACCACTATAAGAAAACTGCTCGACAGTGACGGAAAAATCCGTCACTAAAACCAAAAATTCTGTCACTAACATGTATTAGTGACGGATTTGTAATGGAAATTTTCTATCAAAAGGAGCTTTGTCACTAAATTTTAGTGACGGATTTTATTCCGTCGCTAAATTTCTGACAGAATTTTCGTCACTAAGATGAAAATTTCCATCACCAGATTTAGTCCTCATTTTAACTTTCTGGTTGAGTAGTGATGAAATTAATGACGGAAACGCTGACGTTAGCAATGACATCATCATAGACAATATTATGTGTTGTCTAGGAATCGAACTCAGGACTCAAGATGATACTCTAACCACTAGACCATTGGTGCTTTATGTATTAATATTCTACATGCATTTGTTTTATAAGTATTTTTGATATTTTTCAATTTTCTATTATCACATATTTTTAAAAGGTTAACAATATATATATATATAAAATTGGAAGATTAATGACTAATTAATATGTTTAGTAATATTTAATCTAATTTCATTTTAAGACAATTATAAAATATACTAGTGCATATTTTTAATATATTTTATAAAAATACTAGTTTTATAAAATTATGAGTTTGGTCATATAAGATAATATTAATGCAAATAATTATATAAGATAACATCATAAAATAATTAAACTTTTCAAATTTAATTTAATTAAAAAATAATTAATATTTTCACATATTTTTAGGGTTTTCTTGATTGTTAATAATCACAAATAATATTATTAATAATCACATATTATCACAAATAATATTATCACAAATAAATTATTAATAATCACATATTAATTAATAATATCATTTATTTATTGTTAATAATCACATATTATCACAAATAATATTATCACATATTTAATTAAAAAATAATTAATATTATCAAATAATTAAATTTGAATTCATGTAGTGACGGAATAATCAGTCACAAAATAGTAACGGATTATATACGTCACTCTTTTGTGACGGAATAATCCGTCACTACATAATTTTGACGGAAAATTTTGTCAAAAAGAAAAATAAGTATATTTATAATTTTTTAAAAATTTGAATTCATGTAGTGACGGATTATTCCGTCACAAAATAGTGACGGATATAAATCCATCACTATTTTATGACGGAATAATCCGTCACTACATAATTTAGACAGAAAATTCCATCAAAAAGAAAAATAAGTATATTTATAATTTTTTAAAAAATTTGAATTCATGTAGTGACGGATTATTCTGTCACAAAATAGTGACGAATTTATATCCGTCACTATTTTATGACGGAATAATCCGTCACTATATAATTTTGACAGAATTCTTGACGGAAAAGTTTCCGTCAATAATTTGCATCACAAGTCCATCACAAAATCTTTTCTGTCACTATTCTGTCACTATTTCGTAACAAAAATTGTGACGGAATATTTCCGCCACTAAAATCCATCACTATCGGGCAGTTTTCTTGTAGTGTACCACTTATCACCCACAAACCAATGAGCAAGCGGAGGTCTCAAATCGAGAAATTAAAAGTATTTTAGAGAAAACTGTTAACCCGAATTGTAAAGATTCGAGTATGCACTTAGCTGATGCTCTATGGGCATATCGAACGGTATACAAAACACCAATCGGGATGTCTCCATATCGATTAGTTTATGGTAAGTTGTGTCATTTGCCAGTTGAAATTGAACATTGTGCTTTTTGGGCAGTAAAACAATGTAACTTGGACATAAAAGAATCTGGAAATGAGAGGAAATTACAACTCCAAGAGTTGGAAGAAATGCGATTAGAAGCCTACGACAATGCACGACTCTATAAGGAGAAAACAAAGCTTCTTCATGATAAGTTGTTGCATCGTAAACAATTCACGGTAGGCCAAAAGGTGCTTCTTTTCAATTTAAGATTGAAGTTCATGCTGGGTAAGTTAAAGTCTAGATGGACGGGTCCTTACACAGTAGTAAGTGTATCTCCAAGGGGTTATTGATATACAAAGTTTAGAAACTAACAAAATTTTTATAGTTAATGGTCATCGTTTGAAGTCATTCTTTAAACTTATTGAAGTTTCTACAGTTGAGGAATTTCATTTAGCATGCCTCGTTTATGAATAAATTTGAAGCAAGAAGGATGTCTAACTAAAGAGGTTAAAGAAAGGCGTTTCTTGGGAGGCAACCCAATGCTTATTTATGCTTTCTTCAATTTTATAAATTTATTGCTTAGTTGTAGTAATTTTTGATACTTTTTGGTTGTTATTTAGTAGGTTTTCTGAATCTCTTGGGAGTCAATAGCAGATACGGAACTTGTAGCACCCCGAACCAAAAATGATGCATAATTAAATAATTAAATATTTAAACCTATGAATTAATAATTATGTGCGTATGTCTTAACTGTTTAATTTATTTTGTGCGTTTCAGATACCTGTTTAATGCATGTTTTAGATGGATAATTTTCTTAGACATGGAACATAGAGTATTCTTATACCATTGGATGCGTATTGGAAAAATGAGAAGATAGAAATGAATTAGGGGTCAATCGGAGACCCAGAGCTCAAACGGCGATGAAAAGGGCAAAACACGGAGTTTCGAAAAAGAAAATCGAAAGATTTTTACGGTGAATTGTAACGAGATTTTTACGGTGAATAGTAACGTGGAATATTCAACCGATGAATAGTACCAAGATATTTCTCGTGAATAGTGTTTTTCGGGTTTTCTATAAATAGGGGTGTTTTCGATTCGAAAATCACCGTTTTTTCGAACGAGCCGAACGCGACGAAAACTTGTAAGTCTCTCTCCTCTCTCTCTCTTCCCGTTTTTCTGTCTTCGGCGCACCACCGCCGATAGTGGCCGGAAAATCTGAAAGTTGTCGATTTCGGCCGATTTTCGCACACAACGTTCGTCTCGACGAGACGAATCTAATATAGGTCTTGGAATTCAATTTCGATTTCTCGTTCACCGGAAAATGGTGAAAAACAGCCCCCAAACCCTAAACCCTAATCTATCACCAACCTTTCTCTCTCCTCTGTTTTCTCTCTCTTCTCGCCGGAGCTGATGACCGGAGGTAAGAGTGTGATGCTGGAGGGCCAGCGCCGCCGTGGGTGGCGGCGCCTGAGATGGACAGTGTGTGTATATATATTATCGTGCATGTGTGTGTGTTAGGGTGTATAGTGTGTGTTTTGGTGTGTGAGTTGTTGTGGGCGGCGCCGACAAGGTTCAAGTGGTGGTGGCCGGCGGCAGGTGGCCGCCGGCCAAGCTTTGTCAGTGTGCGTGTGTATATATGTATATGAGCGTGTGTGTATATATACTAAGTGTGTGTGTTGGGACGGCTGGGAAAGGTTGCCAGCGACGAGGGGTCACAGGTCGGGGGTTTGGGAGTGGTCGCCGGCGACTGCAAGTCGCCGGCCGGAGTTTGTTGGGTGGGGTTTGGTTTTGTATACATGGGTATCGAAGGTTTTTGCGGTGGATTTTCGGGTACTATTCACCATCGGAATCCGACGAGGGATGGCCGGATGTGGTAGCCGGCGGTGCAAGCTTTCCGGCGGACATAGTGGCGGCGACACAGGGCGGTGCCGCCGCAGCTGGTGGCACTCGGAAGGTGGCAGACCGAGCAGGACGACACCGGGAGCGCCGGGTGCCGGGCTGCCGAGTTTTCTCGGTAGCCGCCGAGGGACGCGAGACTGCTGTCGAGCCGAGTACCCATTGCCGAGAAAACTCGACACCTGCCGAGACGGGTGACGACATTGTCGAGAAAACTCGGTAGCTGCCGAGGATGCCGAGACTCACTGCCGAGCCACCTACCCGACGCTGCCGAGAACCGCTGAGACCGCCGGGTTTTCCACACGGTACCGGGTGCGTGCGCGCCCCGGTGCATGCAACGTCGTGTTTTCGATCCGAATCCAATTTTTTCCATCGTTTATCTGTATCGAGTCGTCGCTGATGAGACGTCATTGACCAGGGTTCGTGGGCCTGGTCAAAGTCAACCCTTTGACCAAAATTACCAATATACCCCTAAACTTAAAATGCTCCGTTCGAACTCGTTTTAACTCCGATCGAGCTTATTCTTTTTCCATCGTGACCCAAATTTCATTCTCTATCATCTCAGCCACATAGAATGAACTTTTAGCATCATCTCCTAAATCCCAATCTTTAGATATCTCGATCCGTCACGTCTTTAACGAACGTTTTTCCGCCGAAACCTTTTATAACTTTATTTAACCGTATTAAGGATCTAAGAAACACCGTAACTGTGTAGGCTACTTGTTGGACTGAACATTGAGTTATCAGACTTTTGGTACTAGCGACTCACGTGGTAACCACCGAACAAGGTGGGGGTAACTTCTAAATCTTTATCTGTTTACTGTTTTCCCTATTTAATGCTTGAATTGCGGAATACCAAGTGCTATGATTATAATTTTTGTGCCATTCTTTATACTGTGAAAGGACTGAGGTCCACACTACACATGCATTTGTCCCTTGCTTCCTTCTACTACTTTGAAAGGTTTGGTGATCCTTGAAATGCACAAGCGGTATTGAGACCATTTTATAGGGTAAGATGGGTAATACCCGCACCTATTCATCCCTTGCCATTTCTAATATCCGCTATGCATTTTATGTGCTGTGACAACGTGACTCAAGGTTATTTTTCGGTATTCTATATCTGTTGAATGTTATAAGATGCGGAGTTTATCCCCACGAGTGTATTCCACGCACTCACCCCCTATTCTGTACTCACACTATAGGAGCTGATGGGCATGATGAATCCTAGATGGAGAGAGGCGGTGTTGTTTCTGAATTTGTATATTTAGGATGTCACACAAACATTTTCAAAATAATGTTTCAATTTATTCACATTTTTGTAATAAATTCTGAGTATACTGTGAATGTGAGATCCTGATGGTTTGATTCCGCTGCTAAATTATGTTGTATTATCGGGATTGAGGTGGATTGTTATCAGTTGAGACTGTTTGTTGATATGTGAATGTTTCACATCATCCCTTACCTCTTTCTTCTGTCGTCTCCTACTACTTCTTTCTGTTTGCGATTTGTTTCCCTTGCTATTTCTTTCTTCACGCCTGTGTGAAAACTCTGATATTTTTATGAAAGAAAACGGGGCGTGACAGGTGGTATCAGAGCAATGTTCTAACGTTATGAACTTGCTCGAACTGGTTTTAAAATGGGAAAAGTGTGATTTTAAAACGTAAATTGGTTTTCGAAAAGAAACAGATAGGCACCATCCTCTCTCCATAGGTGACTCCTCCCGATCATAAGACTTGCGGAATAAATGTTTACCTCATAAATGTTACTTTGTTGATATGATATAAACTGTTTAGAACTGACGGGGTGTTAAGGATACTGTTTCACGATGAAACAATCTGTTAAAACCCTCTTGACATCACTACAACCACGATAAAAAGATCTTGTAAAAACCTCTTGAGATCACTACAATCGACATACTGCTCTGAGCCACCGCCACAAAGTCGCTGACTGCAGCAGCGTGAGCTCGTGTGCGAGTATGGCCGTTCGTAGGAGTTCATGTTGTGTGACTAAAATTTGAAACTACCATGGGCCCTTGTTTATAACAGGGTATGCCAATGAGTGAGTTTTCCCAGTCCGTGGTTGTAATGCGTAAGGTTGGTTTTGATATTTGAGGACTATAAAAACTCCTTGAGGATGTCAGTAATGTGAATTATAATGTTTTGAGCATGATACATTTTTCTGGTTGGATTGTGTGAGTTGTGTATACGCTATCATATATAATAAATGAATAATAGAAGATTTATTAAGGTTATTATATGATTCATGAAGTGGCGTTTATTGGTACCATGATATTTGTTATTAGTTTGTCTATTATTATAGATTGTTGGGTTATGCGGGATAGATTATAAGGGTTGGTTTTCTTATGTCGGTTGTAGAATGATATGCCACGAGGACGACCACGAAAAGATAAGCCATCAATGGAGAATTCATCTAATCACGACGTGAACGCCGCGAGAAGAGACTTGGAGTCTGTACTGGGAAGCTTGGCTCGACAATATGAGACCGCACAAGCTATGCCGCCACCATCATTTAGAAATGGTGCTAATCGAATCATTGAACAGTTCCGACGATTCGATCCACCGACTTTCAACGGAGAAGGAGAACCGATTGAAGTTGAGGAGTGGCTAAGGACGTTGGATCAACTCTTTGGACATTTAGCATGCATAGAAGAGCAGAAGATCTTCTGTACAGTTTTACAACTCGCCAAAGGAGCCCGCTATTGGTGGGAGAGACAAGAAAGGATCATGTCGCCGGAATTTAGGAGTGCTATGTCCTGGGAGTCTTCAAATAGGTGATTAAACAGGAATACCTGCCTCAGTCATATCGTGACTAAAAAGAGGCAGATTTCCTACCCATTTGTCAAGAGACCACCTCCGTAGAAGAATACGTGAAGAGATTCAACCGACTAAATAGGTACGCGTCCCATCTGGTGAACACAAATGCCAAGAAGACCCGACATTTTGAGAAGGGTCTTCGTTGGGAGATCGGCTCCATCTTGGCTGGACATGGTGAAATGTCTTATGTTGCGGTCGTCGAGAGAGCTCAAGGGATCGCTTCTCGTCTCTGCTTAGACATGGTGCCATCCAAGAGAGTGGAGGTAGCAACAGGAAAGAGGAAATAGACTGGTCCTAATCAAGACTCCGACCAGCACAAACTTCTCCCTACTCCCACGCCAAGGAACTCATGTTCTAAGTGTGGGAAGTCACATGTAGGACCCTGTCTCCATGGAATCCGGATCTGCTATAGGTGTAGAGAACTTGGACACATCACGTATCACTGCCAAAAGTTTGGGAATCCGGTGGCTGCATCACCATGGCCGGGAAAAGTCTGTCCCAAGCGTTGAAAGATACACATGGGGCTCTGCCTCCCAAAGACCCAAAATTTCTTTAAATGCGGGGAGCCAGGCCACCTGGCATACCGCTGCTGGAAACCCCGAAATGCAGGAGTTTCCACCCCAATACTAAGGCCAGAGGCAGGCCAGATGTGAGCTTTTGCCCTCACTCGCTCAAAGACTACCGAGGGATAGACTACGAATGATGAACTGTTAGTATTATATGTGTAGATAGTAATATAGTGGCTCATACCTTATAGTAGTATACGTAATCCTTTTGTATAATGTACGAGTTGTCCACCTTTTGCTTATATATATATTCTATACCGGAACGTATTTTACTATTCGATGAAATCCACGTCTACTTCTCCCTTCGCGTTATGTATATTATATCTTCAGCTATATTATGTGGTGGCACCGGATCTGTTGAAGCATGAGAATGATAAGATAGTCGCTAAAACTTTAGAAGATAGTATTCCATCGGGAAGAACGATACGAACGAAACCCTTTTGTCTAAGTCTAAAGATCGTGCTTGGGAGAATCTGTATGCGTTAGAGATGAAAGATTTTGACATAATCCTGAGAATGGACTAGCTAGAATCCAATCACGCAGTAATCAAGTGACGTGCGAGGGAAATTGTCTTTCAAACAACTGGAGAACCGGAGTTCACCTTTCATGGAACACGAGTTAAATTTGACTCAAGGATTATATCGGCCATGAAAACAACCCAGATACTTAGCAAAGGAGATTGCGAGGCTTGGTTGGTCAACATGGTGAACTCCGAGAAAGAATCGACCATTATCGAGAAGGTACCGGTGATAAAGGAATTCATGGATGTATTTCTAGAGGATTTACCTGGTCCTCCACCGGATCGACAAGTAACCTTCGAGATAGATCTCGTTCCGGGATTAGCGCCAGTGTCAAAAGCTCCTTACAGGATGGCACCGAATGAATTGTAGGAACTGAAGGTCCAATTGCAGGAACTGTTGGACAAGGGTTTCATCAGACCAAGTGTGTCGCCTTGGGGAGCTCCAGTGTTGTTTGTGAAAAAGAAGGATGACAGCTTTCGGATGTGTATTTATTACCGGGAGCTGAACAAGAGAACAATAAAGAACAAGTATCCACTGTCTCGGATTGATGATCTCTTTGATCAATTAAATGGTGTCAGTGTGTTCTTGAAGATTGACTTAAGATATGGATATTACCAGATGAAAGTCAAAGATGCCGATATATCTAAGACAACATTCAGAATGAGGTATGGCCACTACGAGTTTGTAGTAATGCCATTTGGAGTAAGTAATGCTCCAGCTGTCTTCATGGACTTGGTGAATCGCGTCTTCCATCCTTATTTGGATCTCTTTGTCATAGTGTTCATAGATGACATTCTCATCTATTTGTGTGATAGAGCGCACCATGAACAACATCTCAGAATCGCACTAGAGGTTCTAAGAAAAGAGAAGCTATACGCTAAATTCAAGAAGTGCGAATTCTGGATGGACAAAGTTGGCTTCCTAGGCCATATCATTTCTTCGCAAGGGATCGAAGTAGATCCTGAAAAGGTGGAAGCTGTCAGTAAGTGGGAAACTCTAACAAATGTGAAAGAAGTCCAGAGTTTCATCGGCTTGGCTGGATACTACCAAAGATTCATAGAAGGATTTTCGAAGATTGCCACTCCTATGACATGCTTGATAAGAAAAGATGTGAAGTTTCAGTGGAGTAAGCAATGCGAGAGTAGTTTCCAGGAACTGAAGAGAAGACTGACAGAAGCGCCAGTCTTAATAGTTCCAAATGTAACTAAAGAGTTCGTGATCTACAGTGATGCATCCAAGCAAGGTTTAGAGTGTGTCTTCATGTAAGAAGGAAAAGTGGTGGTGTATACCTCATGCCAGTTAAAGATTCACGAACAGAATTACCCAACGCATGATCTGGTACTAGCAGCTGTGGTACACGCCCTCAAGATCTAGAGACACTATCTCTACAGCGTGAAGTGTGAGATATACACCGACCATAAGAGCCTGAAATACTTCTTTGAGCAAAAAAAAGCTCAATATGAGGCAAAGAAGATGGCTAGAGTTGGTGAAGGATTATGATATTACGATTCACTACCATCCTGGAAAAGCCAATGTGGTAGCTGACGCCCTTAGCAGGAAAGGATGGGGAGTGGTGACATCTATGATCACCCGACAGCATCAGCTGATTGAGGAGATGTCAAAGCTAAATCTGGAGATAGTCACGTCTCCGATCAGCATTGCATCTAGGATAGCAGTGTTATTCATAAAATCCACACTGCGTGACCGAATTGTAGAAACACAGAAGAGAGATAACTTTCTAATGAAGATGAAAGCTCTTATAGATAATGAAAGAGTCGGAGGTTTCTCTTTAGTTACAGATGGAGCTCTGATCTTCAGAGGGAGAATGTGCGTGTCTAAGAATGATGAATTGAGAGAAGAAATACTCAAAGTGGTACATGGCACACCGATGTTTGCACACCCTGGAGGTACAAAGATGTACCAAGATTTAAGGGGGAATTTTTGGTGGAGAAACATGAAGAGGAGCATAGGACTGTTTGTCAAGAAGTGTCTTGTCTGTCAACAAGTGAAAATGGAGCATCAATGACCAGTTGGGATGCTAACTCCTTTGGAGATATCGGAATGGAAGTGGGAACATATAGCCATGGATTTCGTGGTTAGTTTACCAACAACCAAACGAGGAAACACATCGTATGGGTAATCGTTGATAAACTAACGAAATCTACCAATTTCTTGCCAATTACGATGACTTTCGGACTAGACAAGTTGGCATGAATATATCTCAAAAAGATAGTCCGATTGCACGGCATACCAGTTTCTCTCGTATCCGATAGAGATCTACAGTTCACCTCCAGATTCTGGTAGAGTTTGCAGAAGGAGTTAGGGACTAAGTTGTCTTTCAGCACAACTTTTCTGTCACGCCCCATTTTCTTTTACAAAATATCAAAGTTTTCACACGGGCGTGAAGAAAGGAATAGCAAAGGACACATAACACCAACAGAAAGAAATAGTAGGAGACGACAGAAGAAAGAGGTAAGGGATGATATGGATCATTCACCTATCAACAGTCGGTCTCACTACCAACAATATTCGGTCTCAATACCGATATTTACAACATAATTAAGCAGCGGAATAAACCATCAGGATCTCACATCCGTCACATGTATCAAATATTATTACAAAATGTGAATAAGTTGAAATATTGTTTGAAAATGTTTGTGAAACGTCAACCTAAATATACAAATCCAGAGATAGAACCACCTCTCTCAATCTAGGGTTCAGCATGCTCATCATCTCCTGTAGTGTGAGTACAGAATAAGGGTTTGAGTGCGTGGAATACACTCATGGGGATGAAATTCGACTCTTATAACAGTCCATAGATATAAAATACCAGAAATGTAACATTTAGCCACGTTGCCACAATATAACATGATCATAGCATTTAGTATTTCTCATTCATACTTCAATATAGGGAAAACTGTAAACAGTTACAGAGTTAGAAATTACCCCCATCTTGTTCGGTGGTTACCACGCGAGTCGCAAGTACAAAAGATCTCGTGTCTCAATGTTCAATCCAACTGATAGCCTACATACGTTACAGTGTTCTTAGATCCTTAATAATATATAATTAAAACTGTAAAAGATTGTGGCGGAGAAACGATCGTTAAATCGGCGACGGATCGAGAGCTCTAAAGATCGGAGTTGAATAAATGATAATGGATAATCAATCCATATGGCTAAGATGATAGAGAATGAAATTTGGGTCACGACGGAAAAAGAATGAGCTCGATCGGAGTTAAAATGAGCTCAAACGGAGCATTTTAGGTTTAGGGGTATTTTGTAATTTTGGTCAAAGGGTTGACTTTGACTGAGCCTACGACCCTCAGCCAACGACATCTCATCGGTGATGACTCGATGTTGATGTATGGTGGAAAAAACGGGGTTCAGATCGAAAACACAACGTTGCGAAGGACGGGGCACGCACGGACCCGGCGCTGGGTGAAAAAACCCTGCGGCCTCGGTATGGGCTCGACAGCTACCGAGTTTTCTTAGCAGCTCGGCTCCCGTCTCGGTAGGCTGCCAAGTTTTCTCAGCAGCCGGGAGGCTTCTCTCGGCGGCTGCCAAGTTTTCTCGGTAGCCCGACACTTGTCGTTTCCCGGCGTCACCCTACTCGACCAGCCACCTTCCCGGCGCCACCGGCTGCGGCACCGCCGCCGTATGCCACCACTACCAGGTCCCCGGAAAGCTTGCACCGTCGGCTACCACCTCCGGCCGTGAATAGAACTCGAAACTTCACCGCAAAACCCTTCGACTTCACATTCACAAAACCAAACCCCAACCTTTTTCAGCTCCGGCCGGCGACCACTCCCAAGCCTTCGGCCGGCGACCCCCCATCATCGGCGACCTTCCCGGCCATCCTAACACATACATACAGTAGATATATAAATATATACGCACGCTTGTACACACACGGTTACACACACACATTTCTTATCTAAACCCAGCCCTTGGCCGGCGGCCACTTGCCGCTAGCGACTCTCCTCCACCGCCTAGGACACCGGCCGGCGACCTCCCGTCGCCGGCCACCGCCTGCAAGCCGTGCCTACACATCCAACAACCACCATCACACACACGCATACATGCATATAAACACCCACCGGAAAACAAAGCTTGGCCGGCGACTTCCAGTCACCGGCCACCACTCCATCACCCTCGCCGGCGCATCACAGGCGCAGACCTCTAGCTCTCACACGACAGCGCCTGGTGGCGCCGCCCCAACAGCACACATCACAGCCTCACACATTCAACATACTCAAACACACACACACACCCGATACCTATATATATACCCACTGTTCCGGCCCGGCACCGTCATCCACGGCGGTGCCACCACCCCGTTAGCTCCCCCTCACACCCAGGTGGCTTCGCCGGTCGCTGCTCCGGCAAGAGGAGGTAGAGAGAGAAAGAAAACAGAGGAGAAAGAAAAGGTGGTACAAACTAGGGTTTAGGCTGTTTTTTGCCGTTTTTCGACGAACGAGAAATCGGAATTAAATTCCGAGACCTATTCTAGATTCGTCTCGTCGAGACAAACATCGTGTGCGAAAATCGGCTGAAACAGACAATGTTGGAATTTTCCGGCCACCGACGGCGGCAGCACAGGTAGTGGTGTGCCGGAAACAGAAAGACGGGAAAAGAGAGAGACTTACGTGTTTTCATCACTTTCGGCTCGTTCAGAAAAATAGTGATTTTCAAATCGAAACCACCCCTATTTATAGAAATCCGGAAAACACTATTCATCCAAAATATCCCATTACTATTCATCGGTTGAATTTTCCGAGTTACTCTTGTGATACCCGAGCTTCTCATATATTTCATGCATCATATGCATCTCGTGTTATTTATGTGTTACTTGTGATCTTACGTTATTATAATTTGCTTTTAATTATTGAATTATTTATAAGCTCTTATCTAGTTGGTATTGAGAAAACCCCATCATAATTGGTTGAGACTAATAATGTTAGAGTGCATAATAAAAATTATTTTATTGATGTTAATATAAATTAACAAATTATGAAAATATAATAACTCTAAAATTTATTTATATATATACATTATAAATATATGAGTGTCCACGTATATATATAGAAAATGGCTTCAACATTATAATAATATTATATATTATTTGTGTGTGCATGTTTACAGTAATGGACGTGTGTGTTATATATAAGATGGGCTTAATTAATATATATATATATATATATATGTACATGCAATTATAATGGCCGTGTGTAGCATATTTTAGAAGTTTGACTTTTATCATTATATATATATAAGTAGCATAGGTATGTAATACGTGTAAGCAAATAAACTTGTCACCATAAGTTTTAATATAATAATAATATTAATATATATTAGTATAGGTATGTGATATGTGGTGTTGCAAAAAGTGGCCACCATTGTT
The DNA here is from genome assembly GCA_954870855.1 of Scutellaria minor. Taxonomy (NCBI): domain Eukaryota; kingdom Viridiplantae; phylum Streptophyta; class Magnoliopsida; order Lamiales; family Lamiaceae; genus Scutellaria; species Scutellaria minor. The sequence goes on along the minus strand of OX940734.1, from coordinate 11,958,735 downwards.
TTAATAATAATAATAATAATTAGAGTAATGAAATAAAAAGGGAGAAAAAGGTGGTACAGAGAAGAAAAAGAACAGGGGAGACGAGAGAGTAGAAAAAAAAAGAGAAGAGAAGACAGATAGGTAAATTAGGAGATTACACCACCAAAATCCTCGGCAATTCAGGTAAGTAGAAATCTATTTGCAACTACAATGCATAGACATAGTATCTTATGTGTTTATTTGTGTTATGTGATAATAGTATATGTGAATTTGTGTTTCTTGATATTGGTGATTATTCTTTATATGTGGTTAAAGAGAATGTTCTAGTATTGAATTTGTTCATAGCATTCATGAGCATAGATAGTTGTATGTATAGAACATGGTGAGACTGTGTGCAAATCATATCATACAAAGAGCAAAGTTAAAGCAAAGTTGACTACTACTAGTACATCGAGGCCGGTAATGGCTTTCATAGTAAAAGTGTGCCTATGGCATGCGAGCCGTGGTTATGGTTTGAAGATATTGGGCCATAAACATGACTTTAAAGCAAAGTAAAGTAAAGTACAGAGATTATTGAGCTAGCTCCTTTCCGATGTACTGTAGATGGGTCAAGGGCCCAATATAGTAAAAGATATCAAAGTCATGCATTCACGAAATTCTTAAAGTCCTTACAGCCATTTGTATGACAGTGCATGCATGATTTCTGCTTACTGAGCTTTAGCTCACCTAGTTTATGCATTGTAGGTGAGCATGGCAACGTTTGATGAGCTTTTGGGTTTTTCCAACGATGTTTTGGGACGGTGTACATGGATGACGACCTGCGGGGCTAAACCTTGGGCTTATTTTACTTTTGACCGTGTTGGTTTTGTTAAATTTTAGGATATGTATATAATCGTTGCGCCATATTGTTATATGTTTGGTTTAGGGGAACTCTGATGACAGTTTGGTGTAAGGTATTAGTTTATGCTCTGGTATAGACAAGGTGTTGCTTGTGATATGTCGTTTTTGTTATTTTGTTATTTGTTAGCTTGGAAAAAAAAAGAATTTTAGTCACTTTTTCAGGATTATGCGTTTCAAGTATCTTATAAAATTTAGGACGTGACAGAGTAGTATCAGAGCCTAGTTTTAGTTTTGTAGACCGTTCGTGTACATGAGCTCAAAACTAGTGGAGCCAAACCATGCTGGTAAGCTTTATTTATATACATTTTGCGTTATTTCATGTATTATATTGGTCTGTGCCATATGATTGCATACTATCAGTGATATAGCCATGGTGAGGACTAGAGGTGAGTCTAGTGGAGGTACTGGGGGCGAGGATCATAATACTCCAGCTGCAGACACTAGTCATGATGCTCTTATTGAAAGATTAACGGGACTGGTTGCACAACAATCCCAACAGATCCAGCAGCTTATTCAACAGAGAGATATGGGTGAACAAACTAGAGATGGGAATCAATCACAAACACGAACAAAACCAGTAGAGGCGATAGGGGAAAGATTTAGAAGACTTAATCCACCGACGTTCGAAACTGCAGTAGATCCCACAGAGGTAGAGAATTAGCTGAGAACGACTGACAATATGTTTCTATACAGTAGAGTGACTAATGAAGAAAAGATGTTGTGTGCTTCATTTACGTTATGGGAAAGTGTAGGGTATTGGTGGGGTACAGTGAAAGTCATCGAGAATGTGGAAACTATGACATGGGATTGGTTTAAAGAACTTTTCAGAAACAAATACTTCACAGCTCCAGTTCGTGCAATGAAAATAAATGAGTTGAGGCAGGGAGGTATGACAGTTGTAGATTATATTTCCAAATTTGAACAATTGTCTATGTTTGCTGAGCACATGCTTCGAACCGAAGTACTGAAGGTAGAAAGGTTTCCTGAGGGGCTGCGACCCGAACTTTATAGAGATGTTTGTATGGCTGGTATATCCGAAGTTACTTTTTCGTAGGTTGCTGAGCGAGCACTAGTTGTTGAGCAGGCTGAACAAAGAATACGACAAGCACAAGAAGCTCGACGTCAGTTCACCCAAAGACAGGGATAACACTGGGTAAAGAATGAAATGAAAAGGCCAGCCCAATTCCAGGGTCCGAGACCAAATTTTCAGCCTAGATAGGGGCAAGAACAAGGTGACTCAAATAAGAGGATGAGACCTACTCAGGGAGGAGCACCGGTGCCACCAAATATTTGCTCTAAATGTGGGAGACCACATAGCGGGGTTTGTCGTATAGGTAGCCCTGTTTGCTATACTTGTGGTCAACCAGGACATATTTCTACTGTATGTCCAAATAGAGCGAAAGCGATGGTCCCAGGAAGAGTACCTGCAAGGGTTTTTACTATAACTAAAGAGGATGCAGAGGAAAATCCATCAGTCGTAACAGGTAAAATTCTTATTTGTGGTACTTTTGCATTTGTATTGTTTGACTCTGGAGCTACACATTCTTTTGCATCCACTGGGTATGTTAGGAAATTAGGTAGAAAACCTGATATAGTAGAAAACAGTTACAATGTTATGATTCCTTCTGGAGAGTCAAAACAAACCAATCAGCTTTTACGAGCTTGCACTATCCATATTGAAGGCAGAGAACTCCATGTTGATCTAATTGTGTTGGATATGAATGACTATGATGTGATCTTGGGCATGGATTGGTTATCAAAATATTGTGCTAGTATAGATTGTCAGAAAAGAATGATTACATTTCAACCGCCTGGGGATAAGCCATTTGTCTTTGTTGGGATTAAGAGGAATTCTAGATTCCCAGAAATATCGGCAGTGAGAGGACAACGGTTATTGGATCTCGGTTGTGAAGGTTATTTAATTAGTATTATGAACCTTGAAGAGCAACATTGTTTGACTGTTAATGAAGTACCTATAGTTCGAGATTATCCTGAGGTATTTCCAGAAGATCTTCTAGGTTTGCCACCAAACCAAGAAATAGAATTTGTGATTGAGGTGTACCCAGGGACTACTCCGATATCGAAATCACCTTATCGAATGGCACCATCTAAGCTAAAGGAATTGAAGACACAATTGCAAGAGTTACTTGATAAAGGTTTTATTAAACCGAGTTTTTCACCATGGGGTGCACCAGTTCTATTTGTTCGCAAGAAAGATGGTACAATGAGGATGTATATAGATTCTCGAGACTTGAACAAAGTTACTATCAAGAACAAATATCATTTGTCGAGAATCAATGACCTATTTGATGAACTTCAAGGTGCGTCTATATTCTCCAAGATTGATTTGCGATCTGGTTATTATCAGCTGAAAATTAAAGAGGAAGACATTCCAAAGACAGCGTTCAATACAAGATATGGACACTATGAATTCTTAGTAATGCCATTCGGTTTAACAAATGCTCCTGCGGCTTTTATGGATTTGATGAACCAAATATTTAGAGACTTTCTAGATAAGTTTGTTATCGTGTTTATTGATGATATTTTGATTTATTCTAAGACTAGAGAAGAACATGTTACACATTTGAGAGAAGTTCTATAAATATTGAAAGAGAAAAAGTTGTATGCTAAATTCAAGAAATGTGAATTTTGGCTGGATCGTGTTGTATTTTTGGGGCATGTTGTGTCAGGAGAAGGGATTTCAGTTGATCCGAGAAAAGTTGAAGCGATTAACAGTTGGCCACAACCTGCAAATTCTTCAGACGTACGTTGTTTTCTGGGTCTTGCTGGGTATTATCGTAGATTTGTAGAGGGATTCTCAAAAATTGCATCTCCATTGACACAATTGACTAGAAAGAGTATAACATTTAAATGGGCAGAAGCTTGTGAGCAAAGTTTTTAGGAATTGAAGAAGAGATTGACATCAGCACCTATCTTATCGATTCTATCAGGCACCCAGGATTTTGTAGTTTACAGTGATGCCTCAAAGAATGGTTTGGGTTGTGTACTGATGCAACGGGGCAAAGTAATTGCATATGCATCCAAAAAGCTTAAAGAATATGAAAAGAATTACCCTACACATGATTTGGAACTTGCTGCAGTGGTGTTTGCACTTAAAATTTGGAGACATTACCTATACGGGGAGCGGTGTGAAATTTTTACTGATCACAAGAGCCTAAAGTACTTTTTCCATGCAGAAAGAGTTGAACATGAGGCAACGAAGATGGTTAGAGCTTGTGAAAGACTATGATTGTGTTATCAACTATCACCCAGGAAAAACAAATGTTGTAGTTGATGCATTAAACCGAAAGTCAAACCAAAATACTGCACTAATGACCTTGATTCAGAAACAAGAGTTAACTGATTTACAGAGATTGAATGTTGAGCTTGTTATGCTTGGGTTAGTGGAAGCCAAATTTATAGCTTCAACTTTTCAACCTACCCTATTTGATAGAATTAAGCAGGGACAACAAACAGATGAGTATTTGACCAAGGTGAAGAAAGATATTACATCAGCGGTAACTTCAGATTTTCAGTTGTCGAATGATAATGTACTGCGATTCAGAAATAGGTTGTGTATACCCAATGTAAATAATATTCATGAAGAGGTTATGATAGAAGCACACTCGACACCTTATTCAGTACATCAGGAGCTACTAAAATGTATCAGGAGTTGAAATCGCATTATTGGTGGCCAGGTATGAAGAAAGTTGTAGCGTAGTATGTGGATCAGTGTTTGACATGTCAGTAAGTAAAGACAGAACATCAGAGACCAGCAGGAACTTTGCAACCTTTACTAATCCCGAAATGGAAATGGGAAAACATTACTATGGATTTTGTAGTAGGATTGCCAAAGACACTTAAAGGTCACGATGCTATCTGGGTAATTGTAGATCGACTTACTAAATCAGCCCACTTTCTTCCTATTTGTACTACTTATTCCATGGATCGCTATGCACAATTATACATATATGAGATCATCAGACTTCATAGAGTTCCATTGTCTATCATTTCTGATAGGGACTCAAGATTTCTATCAACCTTTTGGAAGAGCCTGCACAAAGCATTAGGGACACAACTATCATTTAGTATGGCATATCATCTACAGTCAGATGGGCAATCAGAACGAACGATACAAACTTTAGAAGATATGCTCAGGGCTTGTGTGTTAAACTTTCAGGGTCAATGGAGTAAATTTTTGCCGTTGATAGAATTTTCATATAACAACAGTTATCATTCTACTATCGGGATGGCTCTATATGAAGCATTGTATGGTAGAAGATGTCGATCACCATTACACTGGGATGAAGTAAGTGAACGAAAACTTTTGGGACCAGATATGATTCGAGAGATGACAGATGCTATATCACAAATCCGAGAGAGAATGAGAACGACTCAGAGTCGCCAGAAAAGTTATGCCGATAAGAAAAGAAGGGTGTTAGAGTTTTCTGTGGGAGATCAAGTATTCTTGAAAGTGTCCCCAATGAAAGGCGTGATACGGTTTGGTAAGAAAGGAAAACTCAGTCCTAGATATATTGGCCCGTTTACTATTATTGAAAGAATAGGTGAGGTTGCTTACAGGCTCGACTTGTCTATATCAATGTCTCGAGTACATAATATGTTTCATATTTCTGTGTTGAGAAAATATGTTGCAAATCTGTCTCATGTCCTCAATAGTGAACCTACAGAGTTGAGGTCTGATTTGAGCTATGAAGAGGTGCCAGTGGATATTCTACAACGAAAAGTGAAACAACTCAGATATAAAGAAATACCATTGGTCAAGGTTTTATGGAGAAACCAGTTAGTAGAAGAGGCCACTTGGGAAAGAGAGGATGGCAGTTAGTAGATGGGTCAAAGGCCCAACATAGTAAAAGATATCAAAGCCATGCATTCACGATATTCTTAAAGTCCTTACAGCCATTTGTATGACAGTGCATGCATGATTTCTGTTTACTGAGCTTTAGCTCACCTAGTTTATGCATTGTAGGTGAGCATGACAACATTTGATGAGCTTTTGGGTTTTTCCAATGATGTTTTGGGACGGTGTACATGGATGACGACCTGCGGGGCTAAACCTTGGGCTTATTTTTCTTTTGACCGTGTTGGTTTTGTTAAATTTTATGATATGTATATAATCGTTGCGCCATATTGTTATATGTTTGGTTTAGGGGAACTCTGATGACAGTTTGGTGTAAGGTATTGGTTTATGCTCTGGTATAGACGAGGTGTTGCTTGTGATATGTCGTTTTTGTTATTTTGTTATTTGTTAGCTTGGAAAAAAAAAGAATTTTAGTCACTTTTTCAGGATTTTGCGTTTCGAGTACCTTATAACATTTAGGACGTGACAACTATTCCCCGTAAAAATCTCCATTTTACTATTCACCAAAAATATCTTTCGGTTTTCCGAAACTTCGGATTTTACCCTTTCCGTCATCGTTTGAGCTACGGGTCTCCGATTGACCCCTAGTTTATTTCTATCTTCTCATTTTTCCAACATGCATCTAATGGTATAAAATTTTTCTATATACCATGTCCAAGAAAAATATCGATCTGAAACACACATTAAACATGTATCTGAAACCCACGTAATTAATTAGACAGTCTAAATATACGCACATAGTTATTAAGTCATGCATTAAAATATTTAATTAATAAATTATGTTTCGTTTTTGATCTGGGGTGCTACATTTTCACCCACAAACCGACGGACAATCAGAAAGGACTATACAAATCTTGGAGGACATGTTGCGGGCTTGTGTTTTGGATTTTTCCAGAAGTTGGGAAGACCATCTGTGCCTAGTGGAGTTTGCCTACAACAATAGCTACCAATCGACAATTGGTATGGCGCCCTATGAAGCTCTTTACGAAAGAAGATGCCGATCACCTATCTGCTGGGATGAAGTGGGTGAAAAGAAAATCTTAGGGCCCGAATTGGTGGATCAAACGGTTGAATTGATAAAGAAGATTTGGGAGGGAATACGAGTAGCCCAAGATCGTCAAAAAACCTATGCAGACAAAAGAAGGAGGGAGCTGAAGTTTGAAGTCAGAGATAAAGTTTTCCTCAAAGTCTCACCCATTAAAGGGGTCCACCATTTTGGAAAGAGAGGAAAGTTGAAGTCGAGGTACGTAGGACCATTCAAAATTCTAGATCAAGTTGGGGAGGTTGCGTACCGTCTAGCACTGCTATCAGACTTTGCTGGAGTACACAATGTCTTTCATGTGTCTATGCTGCGAAGATATATTTTCGACCCAAACCACATAATCGGTCAAGAAGGCATAGAGCTTGAAAAAGATCTTACGTATGAAGAAGTCCCGATAGCCATCTTGGATAGAAAGAAACGACAGCTAAGAAATCGGGAAATGGCTACAGTGAAGGTCCAGTGGAGCCGTCATAGAAGGGAAGAAACAACTTGGGAACTAGAAGACGAAATCCTGAGGAAGTATCCCGGCTTACCTTTCCTAGGTACACGTTTATTTTTCCTTTCTAGGTATACGTTTAATTTTGAGAACGAAATTATTTTAAGGGGTAAGGGATGTAGCACCCCGGACCAAAAATGATGCATAATTAATTAATTAAATATTTAAACCTATGAATTAATAATTATGTGCATATGTTTTAACTGTTTAATTTATTTTGTGCGTTTCAGATATGTGTTCAATGCATGTTTTAGATGGATAATTTATTTAGACATTGACTATAGAGTATTCTTATACCATTGGATGCGTATTGGAAAAACGAGAAGATAGAAATGAATTAAGGGTCAATCGGAGACCCGAAGCTCAAACAGCGACTAAAAGAGCAAAACACGGAGTTTTAGAAAAGAAAATCGAAAGATTTTTACGGTGAATAGTAACAAGATTTTTATGGTGAATAGTAACGTGGAATTTTCAACCGATGAGCAGTAACAAGATATTTCTCGTTAATAGTGTTTTTCGGGTTTTCTATAAATAGGGGTGTTTTCGATTCGAAAATCACCGTTTTTCCGAACGAGTCGAACGCGATGAAAACTTGTAAGTCTCTCTCTTCTCTCTCTCTCTTCCCGTTTTTCTATCTCCGGCGCGCCACCGCCGGCGCTGTCGTCGGTATGGCGGTGCTGCCGCCGGCGGTGGCCGGAAAATCTGAAAGTTGTCGGTTTTGGCCGATTTTCGCACACGACGTTCGTCTCGACGAGACGAATCTAGTATAGGTCTTGGAATTCAATTCTGATTTCTCATTCGCCGAAAAATGATGAAAAACAGCCCCCAAACCTTAAACCCTAATCTATCACCAACCTTTCTCTCTCCTCTGTTTTCTCTCTCTTGTTGTCGGAGTTGATGACCGGAGGTCCGCCGGAGGTAAGGGTGTGATGCTGGAGAGCCGGTGCCGCCGTGGGTGGCGGCGCCGGAGATGGACAGTGTATATATATTATCGTGCATGTGTGTGTGTGTTAGGGTGTATAGTTTGTGTTTTGGTGTGTGAGTTGTTGTGGGCGGCGCGAGGTGGCACCGCCGTGTGGGAATAGGGGAGTTGGTGCTGGTGATGCGCCGGCAAGGTTCAGGTGGTGGTGGCCGCCGGCCAAGCTTGGTCAGTGTGCGTATGTATATATGTATATGAGTGTGTGTGTGTATATATGCTAAGTGTATGTGTTGGGACGGCTGGGAAAGGTTGCCGGCGATGGGGGGTCGCCAGCCGGGGGTTTGGGAGTGGTCGCCAGCAACTAGAAGTCTCCGGCCGGAGTTTGTTGGGTGGGGTTTGGTTTTGTATACATGGGTATCGAAGGGTTTTGCGGTGGATTTTCGGGTATCATTCACCGTCGAAATTCGGCGAGGGATGGCTGGAGGTGGTAGCCGGCGGTGCAAGCTTTCTGGCAGACACAGTGGCGGCGACACAGGACGGCACCGCCGCAGCTGGTGGCACCGGGAAGGTGGCAGACCGAGCAGGACGACGCCGGGAGCACCGGGTGCCGGGCTGTTGAGAAAACTCGGTAGCCTACCGAGCCGAGTACCTACTGCCGAGATGGGTGACGATGCTACCGAGAAAACTCGGCAGCTGCCTAGCCACCTACCCGACGCTGCCGAGAAAACTCGGTAGCCGCCGAGACCGCCGGGTTTTCCACCTGGCGCTGGGTGCGTGCGCGTCCCGGCGCACGCAATGCCTTGTTTTCGATCCGAATCCCGTTTTTTCCATCGTTTGTCCATATTGAGTCATCATTGACGAGACGTCGTTGACCGGGTTTTGTGGGCCCGGTCAAAGTCAACCCTTTGACCAAAATTACCAATATACCCCTAAACTTAAAATGCTCCATTCGAGCTTGTTTCAACTCCGATCGAGCTCATTCTTTTTCCGTCGTGACCCAAATTTCATTCTCTATCATCTCAGCCACATAGACTGAACTTTTAGCCTCATCTCCTAAATCCCAATCTTTAGATATCTCGATCCGTTGCGTCTTTAACGAATGTTTTTCCGTCGGAACCTTTTATAATTTTATTTTTACTATATTAAGGATCTAAAAAACACCGTAACTGTGTAGGCTACTTATTGGACTGAGCATTGAGTTATCAGACTTTTGGTACTAGCGACTCACGTGGTAACCACCAAATAAGGTGGGGGTAACTTCTAAATCTTTATATGTTTACTGTTTTCCCTATTTAATGTTTGAATTGTGGAATACTAAGTGTTGTGATTATAATTTCTGTGCCATTCTTTATACTGTTAAAGGACTGAGGTCGACACTACACATGCATTCGTCCCTTGCTTCCTTCTACTCCTCTGAAAGGTTTGGTGGTCCTTGAAATGCACCAACGATATTGAGACCGTTTTATAGGGTAAGACGGGTAATACTCGCACCTATTCGTCCCTTGCCATATCTAATATCTACTATGCATTTTATATGTTGTGACAACGTGACTCAAGGTTATTTCCCGATATTCTATATCTGTTGAATGTTATAAGATGCGGAGTTTATCCCCACGAGTGTATTCCACACACTCACCCCCTATTCTGTACTCACACTACAGGAGTTGATGGGCATGATTAACCCTAGATGGAGAGAGGCAGTGCTGTTTCTGGATTTGTATATTTAGGATGTTATCACACAAACATTTTCAAAATAATGTTTTAATTTATTCATATTTCTGTAATAAATTCTGAGTATACTATGAATGTGAGATCTTGATGGTTTGATTCCTGTAGTACCCCGGACCAAAAACAAAGCATAATTGATTAATTCAATATTTAAACATATAATTTAATAATTAATCGTGTATGTGTCGACTGTGCGTTTCAGATATACGCTAAGGTACGAGTTAGACCGATAAAAACTCTAGATGTGGAACATAGAATATTTTTATACCAGGAGATGCGCAACGGAAAAACGAGAAAATAGAAACAAACTAGAGGATAATCAGAGACCCGAAGCTCAAATGGCGAAGAAAAGAGCCGAATACGAAGGTTCGGTAAAACGGAAGGGGTAGAATCCGAATGAACGGTAAAACGGAAAATAATATTTTAATGAACGGTAATTTAATTTTACTAGGTAAATAGTAACTTTGAAAATTTATAGATAGGGGCTCAATCAATTCAAAAATTTTCATTTTCCACCAACCTCTCTCTTTAATTTTCCGCCGCCGCCGGTGAAGTCGCCGGAAAAGTCACCAGAGCGCCGCCGAAAAGTCATCGGAGCTGCCGTGGGAGACGCCACCGCCGCCGTCACCGGAGCCACCGTCGTCGCCGGAGCCACTGCCGCTGGCAGTGGTGCGCCGGGTGCTGGGTGTGCGATGGTGCGCGAGCGTCGTGTGCCAGGTTGTGCGTCAGGGACAAGATGTGCGCACAGGGCTGGGCGTAGGGGGGCCGGGTGTGCACGGGGCTGGACGCCGATGGCCGGAGGCGCGCGTGGGGGACGGGAACCGGGTGGCCGAGAAAACTCAGTAGCTGCCGAGCACCATGTGCCCGCTGTCGAGAAAACTCGGCAGCTGCCGGGTGGGTGAGCCAGCGCCGGGTTTTTTCACCCGACGCGGGGTGCTCGCGTGCCCTACGCACGCGATGCCGTATTTTCGATCCGAACCCCATTTTTTTCCGTCATACGTCAACATCGAGTCATTTTTTACGAGATGTCATTGACCGAGGGTCGTGGGCCCGGTCAAAGTCAACCCTTTGACCAAAATTACCGAAATACCCCTAAACTTAAAATGCTCCATATGAGCTCGTTTCAACTCCGATTGAGCTCATTCTTTTTGCGTTGCGATCCTTATTTCACCCTCTTTCACCTCAGCCTAAGAAACTGATCTTTCACCATTATTACTTTAACCTCAATTTTGAGATCCCTCGTTTCCTCGTGCGTTAAACGATCGTTCTTTCTCCAAAATTAATTATAGCTTTATCTATACTTTATTAAGGATCTAAGATACACCTTACTTATGTTAGGTTACTGGTTGGATTGAGCGTTAAATTATCTGACTTTTGGTACTTGCTACTCGAACCCTGAATTATCAGATCTGTAGTACTTGCTACTCACGTGCTAACCACCAAACAAGGTGGGGGTAACTTCTAAATTTTTATCTGTTTACTATTTTCCTAGTAAAAGCATGAACTATGAAATACTATATGTTGTGGAATTTAGTTGTTGTGACATCCTTTATACTGTCAAAGGGCTGCGGTCCGACTCTGATCATGCATTCGTCCCTGTCTCCTTCTATTACTCTATTGAGGTTTGGTGGTCCTCTTAAAATACACCTGCGGTATGGAGACCATTTATTAGGGTAAGACGGGCTGATCCTGCACCTATTTATTCCCAACCATTTCTAATATCTTCTGTGTATTTTACGTGATGTGGCAACGTGCTAGGAGACGTTTTATTTTCTTTCTGTTATCTGTCGTGTGTCATAAGATGCTGATGTTATTCCCACGAGTGTATTCAACGCACTCACCCCTTAATCTGTACTCACACTACAGGAATTGATGGGCTTGATGAACCCTAGAAGGAGAGAGGAGGTGCCATATCTGGACCTGTTTTGTTAGGTTGAGGTCACACAACATTTTCAAACAAATTCTTACTTAATTCACGTTTAATAATATTTGATACATGTGATGAATCCTGATGGTGTGTTTCTGCTGCTGTATTTTGTTGTGTTATCGGTATTAAGACCGATTGATATCGGCTGAGGCTGTTTGATGATTTGTGAATATTTCACATCATCCCTTACCTCTTTCTTCTGTCGTCTCTAATCCCTTCTTCTGTTGTATCTTACTATTTCTTCTTCACACCCATGCGAAAACTTTGATATTTTACTAAAAGAAAACGGGGCGTGACAATTTCACTACTAAATTATGTTGTATTATCGGTATTGAGGCCGATTGTTATCGGTTGAGGCCGTTTGTAGATATGTGAATGTTTCACATCATCTCTTATCTCTTTCTTTTGTCGTCTCCTACTACTTCTTTCTGTTTGCAATTTGTGTCCCTTGCTATTTCTTTCTTCACGCCCGTGTGAAAACTCTGATATTTTTATGAAAGAAAACGGGGCATGACAGAACTGTTTTGGGGCATGCCCATGAAAATTTAATGCAAAAAGAATTTGAATGATCTAAGGAAGCAAGTCAGTTGTGCACTCAAAGTGGGGCATGCCCATGCAAAAACTTTTGTGCATATTTGAACCACTTTCTCCAAAGAATCAGTCCTTAACTAAAAACAGAACGTGCCCACACACAAACCATCATTCATATCTGCCTTCATCCCATTTGAGATTTGTTATTTTATTTATTTTATTTATTTTATTTAAAAAAACAAAAAATATAGTCATAATAAACCCTAAACCCCCAAATTCTCCCAACACCAATCTCCGTCCTCAAAGCTACTCAACTCCGCCGCTACTCTATCCCGATCACCAAACCAGTTCGTCGCCGATCTGCTCCACCTCCACCATTCAGGTGCACTCAGTCCACTCTTCCTCTTCACCTCTTCAACCCACTACCTTTGCAACAGCTGTCCTGCCGCCGCCAATTCTGCTGTTTGTCACAGTTGCATCTCCATCGCCCATTTTCTCTTCTCCGACCCGGCGTGAGATCGGTCTTCATCATCTTCTTCAACCCCGATCAGCTGCCGCCGTCACTCACATCACCACCACTTTCCGACGAACTCATCGGCACAACTGACTATGGCCAGGATCAATACCAATCGGAAACCCCCACCCCATCGGCAACCTCATGCTCACTGCCTCCAAGATGAGCCTAATTCACCACCTACTTCCACACCGTCTCCAGTCGCACCACCATCAAAACGGTAAAGATGCAAACCATCAACCTCCACTCCGCCACGACCACGCACTAATCTCGAAAAAGGTAAATCAACTCTTCTCCCATCTTCCACCCATTCGCAATTGGAATTCTCGGATGGCAACCAGCGTAAACGGTGTAAGGACCTTGAACAACATGAATTCGTCACAGGTAAAAGTTTTCATTTACCCACTTTGGAGAAAATGGATATACTTCAAGAAGTTAAGGATTACTTCAATGCCATAGGTTGGAGTAATTTTATGACTTAGAATTATCCTGTTTATTTGCAGTTAACCTTAGAATTTTATTCAACATTTGCATTTGTTAAACCTAAGGTTCTCACGTTGAGCACTCCTTATGTCATAAAATTTCATCTGATTAATACTGCATATGACATGTCATTAAATGACTTTAATATTACTTTGGGTGTTCTGTCCGCTGAGATGATAGAGAGTTCTACTAATCTGAATAGTGCTTGTGATTTTCCTACTAGTTTTAATGGTATTGCTCTTGATTATTGGAAAACTATTTCTTAAGATCCATGGCGTTTTGAATCTGGTCATTCTAAGTGTTCGTATTTGAAAAATAATGCTTTCAGAGTGATTCATAATTTTTTGGCATACAATTATTCGGGTTGCAAGGATACTGCTAATGTGTGTACTAGAGCGGAGTTATCTGTGGTGCATGGAACAAAAACATACGGTTCACTTAGGTTGCTGGCTTGCTAGTGAGTTCAACTCTGTTTTGCAAAAGAAGTGGCCATTAATTTTTTATTCTATCATCACTCTTTTAGCAGTCAATTTGAAGGTTTTAGATCTGAACAATAATGATTTGCATTTAGTTTGTACCATGAACCCTCTCGATGAGGAGTGTTTGTGAAACATGAAAATTTTACCTCATTTACTTGTTAATCCTTCTTTACCTAGTACATCAGGTGCCAACACACACCCAGATAGCCACCCTTCTTCTATTGAAAATATATTTTCTTCTAGAGTACTCCCTGCAATTCAAAATATAAAGACTCTGTTACGTGAGATACTCTTGAATCAGTCAGCTATGACGCTCAAATTGGAAGAGGTGCACCACCGTCTTACTTAACTAGAGCGGCCTTTCTAGGCCTCGCTTCCTTACTCTCTGCCTTTCTTGTGTTTAGAGAAGTTCTTTTTCTTTTCATTCTTGCATCTCTGTTTTTGTCGTTTTTCCTTTTGCATTGAGGATAATGCTTGTTCTAAGTGTGGGGAGGTCTTTTGCATGATGTTTTTGTTTGGAGTCATACTTGTGTAGTTTATTTTTATTTGTTTGCATGAGATCCCTCCACACTTATAACAAGCATTGTCCTAAATGCAAAATGGAAAATGACAAAAACAAAGATGTAAGAATGGAAAGAAAAGGAACTTCCCTGAACACAAGAAGGGCAGAGAGTAAAGAAGCGAGGCCTAGGAGAGCCGCTCTAGTTGAGTAAGGCGGTGGTGCACCTCTTCCAATTTGAGCGCTATAGCTGACTGATTCATGAGTACCTTGTGTAACAGAGTCTCCATATTTTGAATTATGGGGAGCACTTTGGAAGAAAGCATATTTTCAACAGAAGAAAGGTGGCTATCTGGGTGTGTGTTGGCACCCAATGTACCAGGTAAAAAAGGATTCGCAGGTAAATGAGGTAAAATTTTCATATTTCACAAACACTCCTCATCGAGAGGGTTCATGGTACAAACTAAGTGCAAATCATTATTGTTCAGATCCAAAACCTTCAAATTGACTGCTATAAGAGTGATGTTAGAACCAAAAATTAATGGCTGTTTCTTTTGCAAAAAAGAGTTGAACTCACTAGCAAGCCAGCAACCTAAGTTAACAGTATGTTTTTGTTCCATGCACCACAGAAAAAATAACTTCGCTCTAGTACACATATTAGCAGTATCCTTGCAACCCGAATAATTGTATGCCAGAAATTTATGAATCACTCTAAAAGCTTTATTTTCAAATACGAACACTTTGAATGACCAAATTTAAATCGCCATGGATCTTTAGAAATATTTTTCCAATAATTAAGAGCAATTCCATTAAAACTAGTAGGAAAATCACAAGCACTATTCAGATTAGTAGAACTCTTTATCATCTCAACGGACAGAACACCCAAAGCGATATTAAAGTCATTTAATGACATGTCATATGCAGTATTCATCAGACGAAAATTTATGACATGAGTGCTCAATGTGAGAACCTTAGGTTTAACAAATGCAAATGTTAAATAAAATTCTAAGGTTAACTGTGAATAAACAGGATAATTCAAAGTCATAAAATTAGTCCAACCTATGGCATTGAAGTAATCCTTAACTTCATGAAGTATATCCATTTTCTCTAAAGTGGGTAAATGAAAACTTTTACCTGAGATGAATTCACGTTGTTCAAGGTCCTTATACCATTTGTGCTGGTTGCCATCCGAGAATTCCAATTGTGAATGGACGGAAGATAGGGGAAGTGTTGATTTGCCTTTTTCGAGATTGGTGCGTGGTCATGGCGGAGTGGAGGTTGATGGTTTGCATCTTTGCCGTTTTGGTGGCGATGCGATTGGAGACAGTGTAGAAGTAAGCGGTGAATCGGGCTCATCTTGGAGACGACGAGTATGAGGTTGCCGATAAGGTGGGGGTTTCCGATTGGTCCTGGCCATAGTCAGTCGTGCCGATGAGTTCACCGGAGAGTGGTGGTGATGCGGGTGGTGGCGGCAACTGATCGGGGTTGAAGAAGATTATGAAGACCGATCTCACGTCGGGTCGGAAAAGAGAAGATGGGCGATGGAGATACAGCTTTGACTGACAGCAAAATCGGCAGCGGCGGGACAGTTGTTGTAGAGACTGTGGGTTGAAGAGGTGAAGAAGAAGAGTAGTGTTGGGAGAATTTAGGGTTTTAGGGTTTATTATGACTTTTTTTTTGTAATTTTTTTTAAATAAAATAACAAATCTCAAAGGGGATGAAGACAGATGTGAATGATGGTTTGTGCATGGGCACGCCTTGTTTTCAGTGAAGGACTGATTTTTTGGAGAAAGTGGTTCAAATATGCACAAAAGTTTTCGTGTGGGCACGCCCCATTTTGAGTGGACAACTGACTTGCTTCCTTAGAACATTCATATTTTTTACACGAAATTTTTGTGGGCATGCCTCAAAACAGTTCCATATCTGCTATTGACTCCCAAGAGATTTGAAAAGCCTACAAAATAACAATCAAAAAGTATCAAAAATTACTACAACTAAGCAATAAATTTATAAAATTGAAGAAAGCATAAATAAGCATTGAGTTGCCTCCCAACAAGTGTCTTTCTTTAACGTCTTTGGCCAGACATCCTTCTTACTTCAAATTTATTCATAAATAGGGCATGCTAAATGAACTTCCTCAACTATAAAAACTTCAGTAAGTTTAAAGAATGGCTTCAAATGATGACCATTAACTTTAAAAATTTTGTTAGTTTCTAAACTTTGTATATCAATAACCCCTCGAGGAGATGCACTTACTACTATGTAAGGACCCGTCCATCTAGACTTTAACTTACCCAGCATGAACTTCAATCTTAAATTGAAAAGAAACACTTTTTGGTCTACCGTGAATTGTTTACGATGCAAAAGTTTATCATGAAGAAGCTCTGTTCTCTCCTTATAGAGTCGTGCATTGTTGTAGGCTTCCAATCGCATTTCTTCCAACTCTTGGAGTTGTAATTTCCTCTCATTCTTGCATTCTTTTATGTCCAAGTTACATTGTTTTACTGCCCAAAAAGCACAATGTTCAATTTCAACTGGCAAATGACACAACTTACCATAAACTAATCGATATGGAGACATCCCGATCGGTGTTTTGTATGCCGTTCGATATGCCCATAAAGCATCAGCTAAGTGCATACTCGAATCTTTACGATTCGGGTTAACAGTTTTCTCTAAAATACTTTTGATTTCTCGATTTGAGACCTCCGCTTGTCCATTGGTTTGTGGGTGATAAGTGGTAGCAACTCGGTGGTGAATTCCATATTTTCTCATCAAGGCTTCCACCGGCAATTGCAGAAGTGCGTGCCTTGATCACTGATAATTGCTCAAGCCACTTCAAACCTACTAAAGATATTATCTTTGAGAAAACCTACAACCACTTTAGAATCATTAGTTCGGGTAGCTTTTGCTTCTACCCCTTTCGAGACATAATCAACAGCCAGCAAGATATATAAACACCCAAAAAAGAGTTAGGGAAAGGTCCCATGAAATCCATACCCCACACATCAAAAACTTCACAGAATAATATAGGTATTTCAGGCATTTCATCTCTAGATGATATATTTCCATTAGACAATTCTCAGAACTCTTACAAAATAAATAAGCATCTTTAAAAAGATTTTCCCAGTAAAATTCACTATCCAACACCTTCCTAGCAGTTCTTGTTGGACCAAAATGTCTACCACATGCATAGCTATGACAGTAAGTAAGAATGGAATGAATTTCATATCATCAGACACGCATCTACGAATAATTTGATCGGATCCAATTTTCCACAGATGTGGTTCATCCCAAATAAAGTACTTAGAGTCATTTTTTATCTTATTTCTTTTTGCAGTACTCAAACCATGTGGTAGATTTTCAATGACTAAGAAATTCACTATATCGGCAAACCATAGTTCCTTACCTCCCTTATCTTGTAGCGCCAACAGTTGTTCATCGGAGAATGCCTCAGAAATGGTAACCGTTCCTCCTCACGTACGAGTCTACTCATATGGTCCACCACGAAGTTATCAGCTCCCTTTCGATCTATGATCTCCTAATCGAATTCTTGTAAGAGAAGAATCCAACGAATAAGCATTGGCTTTGACTCTTTCTTTGTAAGGAGATACTTGAGAGCTGCATGATCAGAATAAACAATAATATTAGATCCCAATAAATATGATCTAAATTTCACAAATGCAAAAATAATAGCTAAAAGCTCCTTCTCGGTGGTGGTATAATTGCATAGAGCTGCGTTTAATGTCTTGGAGGCATAATAAATGACAAGCTGAGTCTTTCCATCTCGTTGTCCCAAAACAGCTCCTACTGCATAGTCACTTTCATCACACATCAACTCAAAAGGTCAACTCCAATTAGAAGGTTGAATTATTGGTGCAGTAGTGAGTTGTTCTTTCAAGTTCTTAAATGTCTTCTTGCACATCTCACCAAACAAGAAGGTGACATCATGTTGCAACAACCTTGACAATGGTTGTGCAATCTTTGAAAAATCCTTGATAAATCTTCTGTAAAAACCTGTATAACCAAGAAAACTACGAATCTCTCTAGCATTAGTAGGATATGACAATTTCACAATCAAATCAACCTTTCCCTTATCAACCTCAATTCCCTTAGATGAAACCACATGACCTAAAAGTATCCCTTGGTTAACCATGAAATGACACTTCTCGTAGTTAAGAACAAGATTAGTGTCGATGCACTGTTCAGAACCTTTGTTAAATTATCCAAACATTGATTAAAAGAATCACTATAAACTAAAAAATCATCCATGAATATCTCAATGCAATTCTCAATCAAGTCAGAAAATATGCTCATCATGCAGCGTTGAAAAGTACTAGGGGCATTACATAAACCAAAAGGCATACGACGATAAGCAAAGGTACTAAAAGGGCATATAAAGGTTGTTTTCTCTTGGTCTTCTTGAGCTACAACAATTTGGTAATAATCGGAATAACCATCTAAGACACAGAAGAATGATTTACCTGCTAATCTCTCAAGCATCTCATCATTGAACGGAAGTGGAAAGTGATTTTTTCTTATGACGGCATTTAACTTACGATAGTCTATGCACATCCTCCACCCAGTTTGCAGCCTCATAGGAATCAATTCATTCTTTTCATTTTTTACCAATTGAAAGCCATTTTTCTTGGGGACTACATGAACTGGACTTACCCAAGAGCTATCAAATATAGGATAAATAATTCTTAGCTTTAGCAACTTTAAAATCTGGATAAATAATTCCTAGCTCTAGCAACTTTAAAATCTCTTTCATGACCACTTCCTTCAAGACAAGATTTAATTTACGTTGAGGATCTCTTACAAGTTTGGAATCTGGTTTGAGTAAGATTCGGTACATGCATAGTGAAGGGCTTATTCCCTTGATATCTGCTAAAGTCCACCCTATTGTTGTCTTGTACTCTTTCAGAACCCACAATAAGCTCTCTTCTTGAGCTTCTGTCAATTCTTTAGCAATGATCACCGGTAGTGTTTCATTCTCTCCCAAATATACATATTTCAGATGTTCCGGCAGGACCTTCAATTCAAGTTTAGGTGCCAGCACAACAGAAGGGAGAATTCTCTCAGAATTAATGGGTAATGACAATTTAGGAGTTGTATACCTGAGAGACATTTCTTTGGTGGAATAAAGTGCCATTATTTCATCTCGAACATCTTCATTGTCTTCGATTTGAGCCTTTTATCTGTCAAATTGTTGTTAAGAACAAAATCCAACTCGTCACTCATCAAATTATACTCAAAATTAGTTTCAACCAAGGAATCCAAAATACTAACAAGAAAAACAGATTCATTATTATTTGGGTACTTTATAGCATCAAAAATGTTAAAAGAGACAATTTCCCCATCAAATTCAAAAGTTAAGGTACCCTTATCCACATCAATTTTTGTTCTAGTTGTTTTCATGTATGGTCTCCCTAATGAAATTAGTACAGAATTGGAAGAACATGCATCATCCATATCAATGATATAAAAATCCATAGGAAAATTAACTCATTCACTTTCACGAGCACGTGTTCAATCATTCCCTCAGGATATGCGTTAGACTTATTAGCTAGTTGGATTATCACATTTGTTGGTCTTAAGGGTCCTAACTTCAATTCCTTATAAATTGACAAAGACATGACATTAATTGATGTACCTAAATCCAGCATGGCCTTTTCTATTCTCATACCGCCAATAACACAAGGTACAGTGAATATACCAGGATCTTTACACTTTTAGGGCAATTTTCTTTTAATGATAGTAGGGACATTCTCTCCCACTAAAATCTTTTCGTTGGTTCTCAGCTTCATCTTCTTGGTGCATAATTCTTTGAGAAATTAGGCATACCTCGACACTTGTTTGATTGCATCCAAAAGAGGGATATTGATCTCGACTTTACGAAAAGTCTCCAACATCTCTTTTTCATCCTCCTCTTTCTTTGCTCGCACTAATCTACCAGGAAAAGGAGCGGCAACCATATTAGAAGTGTTAAATGAAGAAGGAGATGGTTTTACCTTTATTTATTTTTCAGAATTTTCCTTCAGTTTCTCCACTCCATTTTTTTCTTTGTTGAGCGTCATTGGCGATGTAGGTCTATCCTCAACTACTTTTCCACTCCTCAATACTATAGCACTTGCATTCTCCCTTAGGTCAATCACCATTTGTGATGGTAATTTTCCAGCATTATGCACTTCCACTTTGTTGAGAGAAGTGGCCAATTGGCTAACTTTGTTTCCTAGGTTCTAAATAATGGCTCTTGTTTCTTGTTGAAATTGTTGAGTACTGGTAGCTAAGCTCTTCACAATATCTTCTAAGGATATACTTGAACTCGACGGCTGCGCAGGTGTTGGCGGTTCGCTATAGCTTTGTTGTGGGAATCCTTGTTGTCCTCCTTAATTTCTGTAGCTAAAATTCGGATGTTCCCTCCACCCAGGGTTGTAGGTGTTAGAAAATAGATCATATTTGCGTTGAGGTTGCCCAGGAAATCCTCCAATTGTATTACCTTGCTGTGTTGGGTCTTCTTGTAAGATTGGACACATATCTATAGGATGTCCAAGAGTCGAGCATATACCGCAAGCTTTAACTTGTTATGCTTGACCTACCACCAATTTGTCCACAAGTGTGTTAATGCATCCAACCTTTGATCAAGAGGACTAGCGTTTACTTCATTAAGTTATCGTGGGTAATTGTCTTGTCTGGCTCCGAATTGTTACGCATTAGCAGCCATGCTAGAAATAAGAGCTCTTGCTTGTTCAGGTGTCTTGTTCACCAAAGCTCGTCCACTTGTTACATCCACTATACTCCTATCAAAATTGGAGAGGCCCTCATAAAAATATTGCAATATAATTGCTCTTGAATTTGGTGATCAGGGCAACTAGCGCATAACTGTTTGAATCTCTCCCAATATTCGTATAAGGTTTCACCATGCAGCTGCTTGATTCCACATATATCTTTTTTGATACTTGTTGCTTGGATAAGAGTTCTAGTCAAAAAGAGTTTAATTCGAGTAGGAAACCTGTGACCCGACCACTTCCAATCGGGTAGACACGGATATCAACTTTCAGATGCGTTTTGGACCTTTTGTTGGCCGAATTGGTCTTCCATGCCATGACAAAAGTTGTAGCCCTTGAAGTTGACTATCTAGTGCCAATAATTTCAGCCCAATATCAATTTTCTATACCAAGTTATGTTCAAAATACTCAAACTCTATCAGGACAAAAAACTGAACGATTTTGCACAACTTCCACCTTCTTGCAATTTTCTGCTCTCTTGGAGGTAAAATTAGGAAAAGTATTGAACATGAAAGTTGTTGAAAATCTTCTCAGCTTTCCAACAAGACTAGAATCATCAAATTTGGACATCTAGAGTTTGATATATAACTTTTCTCCCAAAACTGTATGTTTTGGACTTCGTATCCCGACTCCAACTTGGCTTTTCAATCGATTGAGCTCACTTTGTGCTAAAATCTGTCAAATTCCTCTCAAATTAATCAAATACGTGAAATCTTAAAAAGATAAGAAAATCTATCTAAAATATCACGAATGCATGTTTTTTAACAAAAAATGATATGAAATCAATCCCTGTAATACATCAAAAAACACAAGTTATCACATAACATTCAAACAAAGCATTTAGTTGCAGTTCTTAGCCACCATACATTATGGTTCTTAGTCAACATAGGTACAGTTCTTAGCTGCCATAGATATTCACTTTGCCAGTGCAATCACATATATATTCACTTTGCCATTACAATCACATTCATATTCACTTCTTAGCCGCCATAGATACGTCACATACATACATATTCACTTTACCAATGCAATCACATACATATTCACTTTGCCATTACAATCACATTCATTTTCACTTCACAATTGAATAAACATTCTTTACAATTGAATTGATAACTCCACCATACAACGTTCACGGTTTGATAACAGTCACATCAGCCTGTAATAAGAGCAATCTCATTTCAAACACCCATAAAGGTCACTTATTGGAAATTATATAGTTTATAAATACAAATTTAAAGGAAGTTACCCCCACCTTTAAGAAAAGCTGGATCGTTTATTCTTAAGTTGTCGAGCAGGCCTGGATAATTCATCTTTCCTAATTTCCTACATCGGACATTAAAAGGTCTTAGTACCTTATCTAATTATAAGTTTTCAATCTAAGGTTACTAATAATTAAAACACAACCTTCAAGATTTTCCTCGATCATGAGAGGGGTCAAAACGGCCTTCTGATAACATTGTGGTTTAAAGATTAAAAGAAACGATTTTTAAGGTAAATATAGGGTTTATGTGAGATTATAATGAAAATGCGCTTATTAAAATATTAGAGAACTTATTAAATCTTAAAGGACTCAAACTTAATTTTAGAAACATTAATTTTTGAACTTAAATTCGATGTTAAAATACATAGAAATATTTATTAGAGAGACCAATTATGAAAATTGGAGTTTAAATTAGATCCTGGAAAACTTAATAATAAAATATGAAACTAATTATGAAATTAGGATTTATATTATATTTTGGGAGACTTGAAACTAATATTTAAGAAAACTAGTCATGTTGATTAGGATTTAAATTAAATATCATGAGGGGATTGGGTATTAATTGTAGAGAAGCTATATAGGAAATCAGAGTTTAATTAGATTAACTATATATAAAGTTAAATTTGTAATATTAGACTTAATTAAATGAAAATATGAGTAAATTTTAGGGGGAAAAACTTAAATGCATAATATATATAATTAATTTTGATCATAAAAGTTAAATCGAATTTATGCTAAGTTGACTTTGATTTAGATGAGTTTAAATTATAAAGTTCATATTATTTCTTCATGTGTTGTCTTTCAAACATAAAGGCTTAAATGAAAGATTAAATACTTATTTTTAAGTCCTTATATTAAGTCTAATTCTCAAAGTCAAGTCTTAACTTCCAAAATCGAAACTTACCTCTGAATTGGTTGATACATTCCCGACGGCCGGTGACGACCACATCTTCATCAACACCAATCCACACCCTTACACATATAACCTAAACCAGTTCAACCCGCTACACACACCCTTACTCATTTCCCGTCACTCAGCAGCAGCCCCGTTCTAATACCCGACGCCCAATAGCAACCCTGCTTCTGTCGCACCCAGCAATAGCGCACCCACAGGCCGTCCCCCCATCCTGGGGCCCAACAGCACACCCGTGCCCACAGTGCGCTCACGCCCTTAACACGCCCAACAGCACCAGTCCTCAGCGCCAGCTCCCGACACGCTGCAAACCCCGATGTTCGTCCTGTCTCCGGGTGCCCATCTCAACCACCCGTAGTCCCGTCCCAATAACAACCCCAGTTTCTCGGTCTACTCATCTGATACCTTTCCACTATGGTCGGCGATGGTACGTCACCGACAACCCCCTCTCACACTAATAGAAAACACGTATAAGACAACACAACTGCAAGAGGGAGAGATAAAGGATAAAGAGAGGACAAACGAGAGAGAGAGGGAGAACGAACAAGAAAGAGGAAAAAAGAACAGATGAGAGATGAGGGTGGGGAAGCCGCAGTTTTCACCGTGCAGTAAAGCCCAACAAACACAAACTTGCCCACCCTCCCACACATGGACTCACTATAACACACCCCTTTTTTCTTCTTCACTCTTGGTCGGTGGCTATACTCGCCGGCAGAGGAACCACCCACCTTCAATAATACCCAACTGCTCACACAACAAGGAAGGTGCACGAAGGAGATAAGAAAAAAAGAAACTCAGATGAGATAGAGAAAATAGATGGAGAATGAGAGAGAGAGATGGAAGTTGCAAAAGACCGATAAAATAAATAAATGAGATAATGGTATTAGGAGAAAATGCATCAAGGAAAAAGAAAAAAAAAGAAATAAAAAGAGATACGTGTTGGCAAGAGAGATGAAAAAAGTAATATTATGCTAATGCTAATGATAAACACATATGCACCGCCACTTCAAACCTTAGCTGTAAGTTTTCTTTCTTTTCTTATCATTAGCATAATATTAATTTTTTTATTACTACTATTAAACTATTATACTCCTACTAGTAGTTGTACCCGTGCGTTGCACGGTCTATCATATAATACATGATAAATATCAATTATTTAATAATATAGTGTAACTAATAAGTATATAAAAGATATAAAATATTCAATAATTATGAAAATCTGAATTTACCTAACTATAATCTAATTCATGATAATATGTTCTTATTATATATATATATATCAAATCGGTAAATCTATAATTAATAACACTAAAGATATCAATTATGCATTTCAAATCAAACTCAATTACTTAAATTAAAGATATATGTATATACATATGTATATATTAGAAATAATACATAAAAATTTGGATATTTTACTTATATAGTTTATAAGTTTTGAAAGACTTCTTTATATACAACATTTCTAGTTGAGACATTTTCTTGTTCATCCCCATCACAAACTAATATCTTCAATCCATCACGTTTTGTTACACGTGAAACAGCTACATAAAGTTGACCATGGCTGAACACTGGCTTCTTTAGCAATAAGCCAACATGAGACAACGATTGTCCCTAACTTTTATTAATCGTTATTGCATATGACACGATCAAGGGAAATTGTCGTCGTTGAAACATGAAGGGCAATCTTGGATCCGATGGAGTGAGAGATATTCTCGAAATTAAACCCTCATGACCTGCATTATTTCTACCTAGAATCTTTGTCTGCAAGAATGATTGCCAAGCTTTGTAATAACCATTCGAGTACCATTACATAGTCCAAGAGAATGGTCAATACTACGAAGTAACATGACCGGTGTGCCAACCTTCAATAACAACTCATGATTTGGAACACCTGAGCATTTAATATTATTAAGAAACTCTGTGGTGTGCACATCAGCCAAAACATCTACATTCGCATCTGATCTACTTGTAGTATCCGAACTCAAGTACGTTCTTGCATCACCAGAATTCAATAACGTTATGTATTCATTCATACTATTAACAATATCAAGTGTTGGTGCTAGTATAGCTCGATCCTTAAGATAACTTGTAATATCAACCAATCCCACATTTAATGGATAAGTATCTCTCACAATATCTCTAATTGGATCATTAGTACATTTCAATTGAATATCAGTCGGGATATCTACTTCAAAGTATCAATCCTTCTCAACTCCAATAGTCCCATCTCCAATAGATGCAATCCAATCAGAAAAATCTTTCAACTCATTGATTTCATCAACAACGCTAGTCAAATTTTCAAGCCTCATATTCTTTGTCAATCTTAATAACTTACAGTGCTCCCAAATGGTTGATGAATTTATAGTTGCATGTACAATGTCTTGTCTACTGTCCTTAGGTATAACCGATAAAATCTGACGAAAGTCTCCACCAAATATAATTGTTTTTCCACCAAAAGGTTTATCTTTGTTGCTTAAACAACTTAACTGCATGATATCTCTGAGACTTCTATCAAGTGCTTCAAAACAATGTCTGTGAACCATTGGAGCTTCATCCCAAATAATGAGTTTTGCTCGTACAATAAGCTCAGCCAATTGGCTACCTTGGTTGATGGCACATGTTGAATTCTCATTCAGATTAATTGGTATAGCAAACCTCGAATAGATTGTTTCATCGTGAAACAGTATCATTAACACCCCATCAATCCCAAACAGTTTATATCTCATCAACAAAGTAACACATATCATGTAAACACTCGTATTCCGCAAGTCTTATGTTCGGGGAGAGTCACCTATGGAGAGAGGATAGTGTCTATCTATGTCTTTTCAAAAGCCTTTTCACATTTTTAAATCACACTTTTCCCACTTTAAAACCAGTTCAAGCAAGTTCAAAACCAGTAGAACATTGCTCTAATACCATCTGTCACGCCCCAAAATCTTTTGGTAAAATATCAGAGTTTTTCATTGGGCGTGAAGAAAGAAATAGAAGGAGACACATTTTTATAAACAGAAAGAATGAGTAAGAGACGTCAGAAGAATGAGGTAAGGGATGATATGGATCATTCACATATCAACTGTCGGTCTCACTACCGACAACAATCGGTCTCAATACCGATAAAATTCAATATTCACAGCGGAACAACTCATCAGAATCTCACATCCGTCTCATGTATTCAAATATTACAAAACATGAATTTCTTAAAACATTGTTTGAAAATGTTGTGTGACACCAACTTAACAAAACAGGTCCAGATATGGCACCTCCTCTCTCCTTCTAGGGTTCATCAAGCCCATCCGTTCCTGTAGTGTGAGTACAGATTAAGGGGTGAGTGCGTTGAATACACTCGTGGGAGTAAGATCCGCCTCTTATGACACATGACAGAAATAAATACTGAAAATGAAAGCGTCTACCAGCACGTTGCCACAGCACTTAAAATGCACAACAGATATTAGAAATGGTGAGGGACGAATAGGTGTGGGATCAGCCCGTCTTACCCTATAAAACTGTCTCAATACTGCTGGTGCATTTCAAAAGGACCACCAAACCTCAATAGAGTAGTAGAGGGGAGACAGGGACGAATGCATGATCAGAGTGGACCTCAGTCCGTTTACAATATAAGTATGGCACAACAATTAAATTCACAGCACGTAGTATCCCGTAGTTCATGCTTTTACTAGGAAAACAGTAAATAGATAAAGATTTAGAAGTTACCCCACCTTGATGAGTAGCTAGTATTAAGTATCACAAATACGGTCCAATTGATAACCTACACAAGTTACAGTGTTTCTTAGATTTTTAATAAATATAATTAAAGCTATAAATAATTTCGGAGAAAGAACGATCGTTTAACGCGCGACGAATCGAGGGATCTCAAAATTGAGGTTGAAGTAACAAGGGTAAAAGTTCAGTTTCTTAGGTTGAGGTGAAAGAGGGTGAGATAAGGATCGCAATGCAAAAAGAATGAGCTCAATGGAGTTGAAACGAGCTCAAACGGAGCATTTTAAGTTTAGGGGTATTTTGGTAATTTTGGTCAAAGTGTTGATTTTGATCGGGCCCACGACCCTCAGTCAACGACATCTCGTCAACAATGACTCGATGTTGACGTACGATGGAAAAATTGGGGTTCGGATCGAAAACACGACATCGCGTGCGTCAGGGCACGTGAACACCCGGCATCGGGTGAAAAAAACCCGGTGGCTGGGCACTGGTCTCGACAGCTGCCGAGTTTTCTCGGCAGCGTCGGATAACGGCTCGGCGAGGGTTGAGTTTTCTCGGCAGGGGTACCCGACGCTCGGTAGCTGTCGAGTTTTCTCGGTAGTCTTGTCTCTCGGCGCCTGCGCACACGCGTGCCCGTCACCCGTCGCCCGAGCCCGGCGCGCGCTACCCGGTGCCGTGTCCCCAGCACGCGCCCACGTGCACATGCCTGGCCTCCCGACGCCCACCCCGACGGCGCACCTGGCTCCCGGCACCCACCCCGACGTGCACACCCGGCCTCGACGCACACCCCACGCGCATATCCCGTCCCCGACACACAACCCGGCACCCAACGCTCGCTCACCATCGCACACCCGGCGCACCACCACCAGCACAACTACCGGCCGACGGCGGCTCCGGCGACGACGGCAGCGGCAGCTCCGACGACTTTTCCGGCGGTGCTCCGGCGACAGTGGAAAAAGAAAGAGAGAGGAGAGAGAAACTTACTTGTTCGCGTTGCTTTCGTCGTCGGCGGAAAATGAAAATTTTAAATTGACTGAGCCCCTATTTATAGATTTTCAAAGTTACTATTTACCAAGTAAATTTTAATTACCATCTATTAAAATATTATTTTTCCGTTTTACCCTTCATCCGGATTTTACCCTCTCATTTTACCTAGCCTTTGTATTTGGCTCTTTTCTTCGCCATTTGAGCTACGGGTCTCCGATTAACCCCTAGTTTATTTCTATCTTCTCATTTTTCCATTGCACATCTTATGGTCTAAGAATATTCTATGTTCCACGTCTTAAAATTTTACCCACCTAATACTTGCATTAAACATATTTCTGAAACGCATATAGACAATTAAGAATTTAACGCACATAAAATATTTTAATTAGGGATTTAATTATTTAATTACCCAATTATGCTTTGTTTTTGGTTCGGGGTGTTATATTCCTTACCCCTTAAAAGAATTCTGTCCTCGAAATTGAACACGTACTAAGAAGGGCGTAACTAGGTACTTCGTCAAAACTCTCATCCTCTTATTTCCTTGTTGCTTCTTTCTTTCCATTTCCCATCAAGGAACTTGCAATCCTTGATTATTTGGCTAAGCTCAATGTTCAGAACTTATGCCAATCTTTGAACTTCTCCAAATTTTTTTTTCGAACTTTCCTATCCGGATCACACTTTTGTTTCTCGTTCCTCTCCTTCTTTAGCTCATAGTACTGATCATTGTATTGATCATCCTATATACTTCTTGTCTTCACCGTTTACTGGCGGAGTAGGGTGAGGTATAGGTGGCACTGGAAAGTTACATTCCTCCATCTAAGATATTAAGTATGTTCTTGATAAAGATAAAGAAAGAGAGAGAGCGAGAATGAGAATGAGAAAAAGAGATAGAGAAAGAGTTGAAGAAACGGGGGAAAAGTTGTTGAATAGCACTCTAATACTCTTGTTGGATGCGACAACTCCTTTCGTTGAATCTCCAATGCGTTCCTAAGATATGATTCGCGGTGTGTTCTATCGCACGATGACGAAAGGATCGAACTATGGATGGAAGACGTGATTCATCAAGTCCTATAAAGACAGCTGGAGCATTGCTTAGTCCAAATGACATACTCAGTCCAAATGGCATTACTACAAACTCGTAATGGCCATTTCTTATCCTGAATGTTGTCTTAGATGTATCTGCATCTTTGACTTTCACCTGGTGATATCCAGGCCTTAAGTCAATCTTCGAGAACACAATGACACCTCTTAGTTTATCAAAAAGATCTTTAATTCGAGGCAGTGGATACTTATTCTCTAGGGTCTACTTGTTCAGCTCTCGCTGATCTACTCATCCAAAAGTTTCCATCCTTTACTTCACAAAGAGCATTGAAGCTTCCCAAGATGACATGCTCGGTCTAATGAAGCCTTTATCCAAAAGTTTTGGTAACTGGACCTTCAGTTGTTGTAATTCCTTCGGTGTCATCCGATATAAAGCTTCTGTACCGGTGCTTATCCTGGGATGAGATCAATCTCAAAGGTCACATGTCGATCCGGTGGAGGACCAGGTAAATCCTCAGGAAAAAAACATCCATAAATTTCTTTGATCACCAGCACCTTCTCGATAAAAGTTGATTCTTATTCGGGTTTTCCCATGTTGACCAACCAAGCTTCGCACTTTCCTTTGCT
This sequence comes from Scutellaria minor, assembly GCA_954870855.1. Taxonomy (NCBI): domain Eukaryota; kingdom Viridiplantae; phylum Streptophyta; class Magnoliopsida; order Lamiales; family Lamiaceae; genus Scutellaria; species Scutellaria minor. The sequence goes on along the minus strand of OX940734.1, from coordinate 11,929,019 downwards.
AAGCATCTCGGTTGCCTTCATGGCCGATATAATCCTTGAGTCGACTTTGACTCTTATTCTGTGGAATGTAAACTCCGGCTCCCCTGGTGCTTGAAAGATGATCTCCCTCGCACAACACTAGTTTACCGCATGTTTGGACTCTAGCCAGTCTATCCCCAGGATTGTGTCGAAATCCTTCATCTCCAAGGCGTGGAGATCAACTAGAAGGATCTTATCTTCGAAAACAATCCTAAGGTGACGGTGTAGGTGTTTTGTCCTTACTGTCTTTCCAAATAGGATACTAACTTCTAAGTTTTAGCGTCTACCTAATCGTGCACATGCTTTAACGGATCCGGTCCTACCACATAGTATAACTAAAGGATATAATATACGTACGTGAAGGGAGAAGTAGACATGGATTCCATCGTATAGCAAAAATATGTTCTGGTATGTATATATATATAAAGGTAAAAGGTGGCCAGCTCGTACATCGTACAAAAGGATTACATACATTACTACAAGGTATGGATTACTATATATCTATCTACATATATAATACTAACGTTTAATCGTCCGTAATTTATCCCTTAGCAGTTTTAACCGGGTGAGGACAAATGTTCAAGTCGGGCCTGCTCCTGGCCTCGAATTCGGTGTGGTAGCTAGTGGTTTTCTAAACCTTAGATAGGTTGTGGAGATGTGTCCTGGCACTCCACACCGGTAGCAACTCCGTGTCTCCTGTTGGCACGGTTCCCTGTGTAATTTTCCACACTCGAAACAGGAATTTCATGGCCTCGGTGATGTAGTCACCGGATTTCTAAACTTCTGGCAGTGAAACATAATATGTCCAAGTGCTCCACACTTGTAATAGTTCCGAGTCTTGCTTTCTTATGACCTCGGCTTCTTCGTTGTCACTGTGTTTCTGAACTTCCAACAATTGGCTATAATGTGTCCTGGTTCTTGGCACCTATAGCAAACTTTGGTCCCTAGAAGGCATGGTCTTGTATGGGCATGGGTTTTTCCATACTTGGCACACGCGTTTCTCGGTGTAGGGGTTGGGAGAAGCGGAGCACTATTGGTCCTTGGGTGGTTATTCTGATTAAAGCTCCGACCCGAACCAGTCTATTTCCTTTTTCCGAACCTTCCTACGATCTTCTCGCGTGGTGCGACACTAAAGTGTAGATGAAAAGCAACTTCCTGGGCTCTTTCAACAACTTCAGCATACGTCTTGGTACCCTGACCAGCCAAGACGGAACTGATCTCTAGACGAAGGCCTTTTTCGAAATGTTTGGCTTTTTTAGTATCGGTGTCCACCAGATGAGGCATATACCTACTCAACTGATTGAATTTCCTTTCATACTCCTTTACGAAGGCATTTCCTTGATGAATATGTATGAAATCTGCTTTCTTTAGGTTACGGTACGACTGAGGCAGGAATTCCTGTCTAACCACCTCTTTGAAGACTCCCCATGACATAGCATTCCTAAATTCTGGTGTCATAGTCCTTTCATATCTCTTCCACCAGTGGTTGGCTTCTTCAGTGAGTTGTAACATAACACAGAAGATCTTCTTCTCTTCTGTGCATGCCAAAAGTCCAAAGAGTCGATCCAATGACCTTAGCCACTCATCCACTTTGATCGGTTCTCCTATCCCGTCGAAGGTTAGTGGATCGAAGCATCAGAACTGTTCATAGATGAGATTCGGGTCGATCCTAACTGGCTATGGGGCGACTCGGTTTACTTCAAAGTGTTGTGCTAACCCTCGTAGCACTGTGACCAAGTCCCTTACGTTGGCGGTCTCTTAACGTTCCGGCTGATTGACCAGTTGCGATTGCTCCTTTCAAGGTCTTCCTCTCGGCATAACTTTATTACGAGATATATATATATATGTATAAGTCATCGAGGTAACATAATATTACCATAGGTATAGGAAAAATGCGGTACACGTGAAGAAGCGTAAACATATACTCCCTAAGATAGGCAGGTAATATACGTATATATATAATACACATATCAAAGTTTTTAAGGTCATCTATACTACAGCCGCGGGAAGCAGCGAAGGCCCCAGGTAATCCTAGTGCCCCATCCCTAGGGTCACCCATCTCCGGATCATCCTCCTCTAGATCCTACCAAGGATCGTTCCCCAACTCGGGCTACTACTAGATAGATCATAGGGTCCCGGCTCAGGAATAGTCGGAAGGTCGTATCGACCCCACAACTCTAGCATCGTCCTCGATACATTCCCAAAGTCAACGAAGGGTACAAAATCTATTGATAAATGTACAAGCTCATCCATGTATACTAAACACGCCCTAGCCTCCCACTTACTTGGTAAGGTATGGATCATATGTAGAGACGTCTGAACCCCACTGATCCTACCTCTAACGCCCCCTAACTTCCTCCAGTAGTGCAGAAGTCTGGCAACGCGCTCCCGGTCTATCATCCGTCACTCTACTTTCATAAAAACAACGTCGAAGTCTCTCCTCACAAGTCTCCACAACCGGTACTCACATCCTAGCGATAATATAAACCCTATTCATCTGTCATGTAGAGGTTACACGAGTTTCTATCATCAGCCTATATCCGTAATCGCTCCCCTCGCGGTGTTCACGTCATGATTAGATGAATTTTCCATTAATAGCTTATCCCTTTGTGGTCGTTCTCGCGACAAATCATTCTATAGACGACATACAAAACTAACCCTTGTAATATATCCCACGTAACCCCAACAATCTATACCAACAGATAAACTAATAGCAACTGTCATGGTACCAAAAAATGCTACTCCATAAATCATATAATATCCTTAATAGATTTTTCTATTATTCGTTTATTATGTCTAATAGCGGATACACAACTCGCATAAACCAACAAAAAACATGCATCATACGCAAAACATTATAATTCACATTACTGACACTCTCCTAGAGTTTTCATAGTCCTCAAGTATCAAAACTGACCTTACGCATTACAACCACGGACTGGGAAAACTTACTCATTAGCACACCCTGTTATAAACAAGGGTCCATGGTAGTTTCAACTTTTAGTCACACGATATCAACTCCACCAAACAGCCATACTCACACACGAGCTCACACTGCTGCAGTCAGCGGCTTTGTGGCAGTGGCTCAGAGTAGTGTGTCAATTATAGTGACCTCAAGAGGTTTTCACAAAATCTTTTCATCGTGATTGTAATGACGTCAAGAGGTTTTAATAGATTGTTTCATCGTGAAACAGTATCACTAACATCCTATTAATCCCAAACAGTTTATATCGCATCAACAAAGTAACACATATCAGGTAAACACTCGTATTCCGCAAGTCTTATGTGTCTTTCCAAAAACCTTTTCACATTTTTAAATCACACTTTTCCCACTTTAAAACCAGTTCAAGAAAGTTCAAAACCAGTAGAACATTGCTTTGATACCATCTGTCACGCCCCAAAATCTTTTGGTAAAATATCAGAGTTTTTCATTGGGCGTGAAGAAAGAAATAGAAGGAGACACGTTTTTATAAACAAAAAGAAGGAGTAAGAGACGTCAGAAGAATGAGGTAAGAGATGATATAGATCATTCACATGTCAACTGTCGGTCTCACTACCGACATCAGTCGGTCTCACTACCGATAAAATTCAATATTCGCAGCGGAACAACTCATCAGGATCTCACATCCGTCTCATGTATTCAAATATTACAAAACATGAATTTCTTAAAACATTGTTTGAAAACGTTGTGTGACACCAACTTAACAAAACAGGTCCAGATATGGCACCTCCTCTCTCCTTCTAGGGTGAGTACAGATTAAGGGGTGAGTGCGTTGATACACTCGTGGGAGCAAGATCCACCTCATACGACACATGACAAAAATAAATAATGAAAATTAAAGCGTCTACCAGCATGTTGCCATAGCACGTAAAATGCACAGTATATATTAGAAATGGTGAGGGACGAATAGGTGCGGGATCAGTCCGTCTTACCCTATAAAACGGTCTTAATACCACTGGTGCATTTCAAGAGGACCACCGAACCTCAACAGAGTAGTAGAGGGGAGGCAGGGACGAATGCATGATCAGAGTGGACCTCAGTCCATTTACAATATAAGTATGGCACAACAATTAAATTCACAACACATAGTATCCCGTAGTTCATGCTTTTACTAGGAAAACAGTAAACATATAAAGATTTAGAAGTTATCCCTACCTTGATGAGTAGCTAGTATTAAGTATCACAAACACGGTCCAATTGATAACCTACACAAGTTACAGTGTTTCTTAGATTCTTAATAAATATAATTAAAGCTATAAATAATTTCGGAGAAAGAACGATCGTTTAACGCGCGACGAATCGAGGGATCTCAAAATTGAGGTTGAAGTAACAAGGGTAAAAGTTCAGTTTCTTAGGCTGAGTTGAAAGAGGGTAAAATAAGGATCGCAATGCAAAAAGAATGAGCTCAATCGGAGTTGAAACGAGCTCAAACGGAGCATTTTAAATTTAGGGGTATTTTGGTAATTTTGGTCAAAAGGTTGACTTTGACCGGGCCCACGACCCTCGGTCAATGACATCTCGTCAACAACGACTCGATGTTGACGTATGACGGAAAATCGGGGTTCGGATCGAAAACACGGCGTCGCGTGCGTCAGGGCACGCGAGCACCCGGCGTCGTGTGAAAAAAACCAGGCGGCTGGGCAGTGATCTGGACAGCTGCCGAGTTTTCTCGGCAGCATCGGGTAACGGCTCGGCGAGGGTCGAGTTTTCTCGGCAGGGGTACCCGGCGCTCGACGGCTGCCGAGTTTTCTCGACAACCTCATCTCCCAGCACGCGCGCGCTTCCCGGCGCAGTGTCCCCAGAGCGCGCCCGCGCGCACTTGCTCGGCCCCCAACGCCCAGCCCCGCGTGCGCAACCGGCCCCTGTCGCCACCCCCGTGCACGAACCCGGCCCCGACTGTAGCACCCCGGACCAAAACGAAACATAATTTATTAATTAAATATTTAAACTCAGGATTTAATATATATGTGCGTATGTTTTAACTGTTTAAATACGTGCATTTTAGATTAGTGTTTAGTGTTTGTATGAGATGGATAATTTACCTAGACATGGGATATGAGATATTTTTATATCACCAGATGCGTTTTGGAAAAACGAGAAGATAGAAATGAACTAGGGGTTGATCGGAGATCTGTAGCTCGAACGACGATAAAAAGAGTAAACCACGAGGTTTCGGAAATATCAGAAGATATTTACCAAGATATTTACCGAGATATTTACGGTGAATAGTAACTTCTGAAATCTATAAATAGGAGCTCACCCCAGTTCATTTTCACCCCATTCTTCGAACGAGCCAAAAAACGACGTTTACACGTAAGTCTCTCTTCTCTCTCTCTCTTTTATTTTTCGGCCTCCGGCGTGCCACCACCGGCGCCGCCGCCGGTGCGGTGGTGCCGCCATCGAAGTTCGCCGGAAAATTTCAAAGTTGTCGGTTTCGGCCGATTTTCGCACACAACGTAGGTTTGGATGAGTCGAGTCTAGAACCGGTCTCGGAATTCCATTTCGATTTATCATTCGCCGGAAAGCGGCGAAAAACCTTTGCAAAACCCTAAACCCTAACCCCAGCCAACTTTTCTCTCTCCTCGGTTTTCTCTCGTTTCTTTCACCTTTTAATCGAAGATATTGTCGGAGGTTCTCATGGAGACGAGGGTGAGTTGTTGGGGGGACGACGCCGCCATGCGTGGTGGTGTCGGAGTTATGACGGGTTGGTTATGTTTATATGCATGTGTGTGTGTGTTTGTGTGTGATCTCTGTTGGGGGCGGCACAGATGGTGCCGCCATGATGAAAATGATGACCGGCGCTAGTGATGCGCCGACATGTTGAGACGATGGGTTTCCGGCAACCTTCAGTCGCCGGCCAAGGGTTTTTTAGATTGTGAGTGTTTATGTTTATATATATATGTTGGTGTGTGTGTGAGATGGGTTTGGAGAAGAATGGGTTGGTATCGGAGAGATAGTATGTCACGCCCCAATTTCTTCCATACAAATATATCAGAGTTTTAATTAAAAACAGAGGCGTGCAAAAGAAGAAGGAGACAAGGGACAATCAGAAGAAGAAAATGATAGAAGACATCAGAATCTTTCTCATAACATATCGGACTCAACCGATTCCATATCATACAATACATCGGTCACAGCCGATTCTCAAAATGTCATCACAGCGGAATAAACATCATCAGGATCCATCGTCATCAGAGATTAAAGAAATTATATATACATTACAAAAGATTGTGATCATTATTTCTCAAACTTCTTAAAAGACATTTTATGAAAATCCCAAAAGAATGGCACCATCTCTCTCTCTACTGCTCTACTGTTCATCATCTCCTGTAGTGTGAGTACAGATTAAGGGGTCAGTGCATGGAATACACTGGTGGAGATAAATTCTGCATCTTATAACATTCGACAAAGATATATATATAGTAATTCGAAAGTTCACAACAAGGTAGCACGTTGTCACAGCACGTAAAATTCACAGCAGACATTAGAAATGGTAGGGGACAAATAGGTGCGGGTGTTCCCCGTCTTATCCTATAGAAACGGTCTCATTACCGTAGGTGTATTTTCAGGACCACCCAACCCTTTGGAGTAGTTGAAAAGAGTGAGGACAAAATGCATGATCAGAGGTGGACCGCAGCCCATGCACAATAATAATATGGCACAGCACTTATAGTACACAACATTTAGCATTTCTCAAACGAGCATCAAAATAGGGAAAACAGTAAACAGATTAAGAATTAGAAGATACCCCCACCTCGATAAGAGGTTATCACGTGTTCTGACAGGATAAAAGTCAAGCCTAATGCGTACGATCCAACAGATAGCCTACAAAAGTACCACGATATCTTAGATCCTTAAGAGATTAAAAGACGGATATAAAAATAAAGAAAACGTTCGATCGAGAAGGCGGAACGGGTAAGAAAGACTCGAAGATTAAGGCTATCGAAACGTATAAAAGAAAAACTTGGCAAAAGGGTTAACCCGACCGAGGTCCCCGACTCCCGACAAAGCAACGAAAACAAACGACTCGAAACAACCCACGAAAACACTTGCCGGTGCACCCACGACGCACCCGGCAACCCAACAAAACCCCACCCATACTTCTCTCTCTCGCACGGTCGTACAAAATTGCCCATGACCGTGCCCCACAAAGCTCGACCGTGAGCCACCTTCCAGTGGCCGCGCACGATCACTCACCCCTGGCGCACGGTCGTGCCCCAGCGCACGGTCCTGCGCGCAGCAGCCTACACAGCAGCGCCGCCTTCACCATCTTCTTTCTTAAGCTTTGGCCAGCGACCCCCGTCGCTGGCAACACCTCTACCACCATAACCGGCAACCCCCAACATCACACAACATAACAACCCAAGCAAGAACAACACACACACTAAACCCAAGCTTTTCCACCCCAAAAACCACACAACCCAACTCCGGCCACACCGCCTCTCCGGCGGCTCCACCTCCTCCAACCCATAGATACACACTCCGAAATGGTTATCTACCACCCCAGCAAGTAAGACGAGAGAGAGAAAACAAGAAACGAGGAGAGAGAAAAGGTGACGAACTCAAATAAGGTTTTTTCGGCGGTTGACCGGCGATTTGCTGGCGATTCGACCGTCGGAACGAAGAAATAAGACCGTCACTAGACTCGCCTCGACGAGAGCTATGATCTATGTGAAAACCGTTCGATTCCGAGACGGTTGACTTTTCTGGCCACCGGCGGCGGCGACTATCGGAAAAAGAAAGAGAAGAAGGAGAGAAACTTACGTGTTTTTCGATTATGAGCTCGCGTGACTTATCGATTTAAAACTAAGCTATATATACTCCTTCAAGAGAGACCACTATTCATCAATAAATATCTCGTATTCTACCCTTCGTATACGTCTCGTATACGTCGTATTCTTCGTTTCACTGTTTTCTTCACTACTCGAACTACAAAACTCCGATTAACCTCTAGTTCGTTTCTATGTTCTCATTTTCCCCTTGCGCATCTCATAATATAAAAATCTTCTAGGTTCCATGTCTAAAAATTACGTTCTTCTAAACTGGCGTCAAACACATATCTATAACGCACATAAATAAACTTAAACACTGAAAATTAACACACATAGAATTATTTCAATTACGGGTTTAATTATTTAATTATCCAATTATGCTTTGTTTTGTCCTGGGCGCTATATAGTAGTTGGGAACGAGAAGTTTGGAACGAAGTGGCCGGAAATGCCGGAAAGAAGCCAGATTGCCGAGGGAGGCTGCTGGGCGCAGGCTGCTGGCGCGCGGTCGTGCCCCAGCTGGCAGAAGCCGCTGGAGGCTGGCGCACGGTCGTGCTTGGGGAGTACGATCGTACGCGGCCAGACAGAACTTGCTGGAAGCTGGCGCACGGTCGTGCACCAGGGGGCACGGTCGTGCACGGCCAGGGCGCGCCGGGAGTGGGCGCCGGGTGCGACACGCGTGTCGGGTAACGTCGTGTTTCCAATCCTTTCCCGTTCCTTTTCCTTTGTATCCTTTACCATTGAGTCTTAGCGACGGGAGGTTGTATCAACACCGAACGAGCTCGTGTCTTAACCAATCATTAGATCCTTCGACTCGTCGTGTATACGTTTATCACTTTAATTATAATTAATAAAGATCTATGGACACCGTATGTAGCACCCCGGACCAAAATGAGCATAATTTATTAATTAAATATTAAAAACTCATAATTTAATAATTATGTGCGTATGATTTATCTGTTTAATTTATTTCGTGCGTTTCAGATATGTGTTTAATGCATGGTTAGGATGGAAGTATTTATCTAGACGTGAAACGTAGAATTTTATTTTACCATTAGATGCGTAATGGAAAAACGAGAAGATAGAAACGAATTAGGGGTCAATCGGAGACCCGTAGCCCGAACGACGAAGAAAGGGGCAAAACTCGAAGTTTCGGAACAGAAAATCGAAAGATATTAACGATGAATAGTAACGAGATAGACATGATGAATAGTAACCCGGAAAAGTCAGCTATGAACAGTAACTTAGATTTTTCGCGTGAATAGTAACTTTCGGATTTCTATAAATAGAGGTGATTTCGATTCAAAAATCACCTTTTCTTCGATCGAGTCGAACCCGACGAAAACACGTAAGTCCTCCTTTCTCGTCTTTTCTTTTCTGTCTTTCTGTTTTCCGGCGCGCCGCCGCAGCCGCCGGTCGGTCGCCGGAAAATTTCAACGTTGTCGGAATCGGACGATTTTCGCACACGACGTTCGTCTCGACGAGATGAATCTAGCATAGGTCTCGGATTTCAAATCCGATTTCTCGTTCGTCGGAAAACGGCGAAAAACAGCCCCAAACCCTAACCCCTTCATCCTTTCTCTCTCCTCTGATTTCTTTCTCTCTCCTCGTCCTCTTGCCGGAGCGGTGGCCGGAGAAGCTGCTGGTGGTGTGGTGGTGATGTCGGGGAGGTGGCGCCGCCGTGGGTGGCGGCGCATGGCCGGAACAGTAGGTATATATGTATGAATGTGCATGTGTGTGTGGGTTTAGGTGTGCTAGTGTGTGTGTTTGTTGAGTTCGCTGTTGTGGGCGGCGCATGGTGGCGGCGCCATGCGGGACCAGTGGGCCGGCGACGGGAGGTCGCCGGCGAGGGCTCAGGTGGAGGGGGCCGGCGGCGGGTGGCCGCCGGCCAAGCAAGAACCGTGGGTGTGAGTGTGTGGTAGCACCTTGTGATGTGTGTGTGTGTGTTTTCCTGTGTGCGTGTATGTGTGCATGGACGGTGTTGGTGGTGACCGGCGACGGGGGTCGCCGGCCAAGGCCTGGGGGAACGACGGTGGTCGCCGGCGGCAGGTGGCCGCCGGCCAAGGCTGGGAAGCCGTGTGTGTGTGTGTATGTTATACGTGTGAGTGTGTGTATATACAAGTATATGTATAGGCTGTGTTAGGATGTTTGGTTGGTCGGGAAAGGTTGCCGGCGACGAGGGGTCGCCGGCGGAGGTGTTGGGGGTGGTCGCCGGCCGGAGTTTTGGTTGGAGTGGAAACTTTGGAAAAATGTGACTTCGAAGGATTTTGCGGCGAAGTTTCTGGGCACTATTCATGCCGGAATCCGGCGATAGACGGTCGGAGGAGGTAGCCGGCGGTGCGAGGTATCCGGCGAGGTAGGTGGTGGCGGCTGGAGACGGCGCCGCCGCACTGGGCGACGCCGGGAAGGTGGCGCGTTGAGCAGCCTGGGCGCCGGGAACCTGGGAAGAGGCTGGCCGAGAAAACTCGACCAGCCTGGCCGAGCTGCGCGCAGCTGCCGAGAAAACTCGGCAGCCGTCGGGTGCCGGGTGTCGGGTGCCGGTGCGCACCGTGCGCGCCCGTCGGGTGCCGACGCGCGTCCGACACCGTGTTTTCGATCCGAACCTCATTTTCTTTCCGTCGTTCAACCGTATTGAGTCGTCGATGACGAGACGTCGTTGATCGGGGTCCGTGGGGCCGTTCAAAGTCAACCTTTTGACCAAAATTACCATTTTACCCCTAAACCTAAAATGCTCCGTTTGAGCTCGTTTTAACTCCGATTGAGCTCATTCTTTTTGCGTTGCGATCCTTATTCCAATTCCTACCATCTCAGATCCTTGGTTTGAACTTTCAGCCTTGTCTCCAAAATTCCAATCTTTAGATCGTTCGATCCGTCGCGTATTTAACGACCGATTTCCAACGGAACCTTTTACAGCTTTATTTATAATTTATTTAAGATCTAAGCAACGCCGTAAATGTGTAGGCTAATTGTTGTACTGAGCTTTGAGTTGAGCTTTGAGGTTTCGGAGTTTACAGACTTACTGTTCAGGCTACTCACGTGGTTACCACTATACGAGGTGGGGGTACATTCTAATCTCTTATCTGTTTACTGTTTTCCCTATTATGCATGATTGAGGAATTCTAAGTGCTGTGTTTATATTGCTGTGCCATGATATAATTGTGGAAGGACAGAGGTCCTTTGATCATGCATTCTGTTCGTCCCTTGCTATTTTTCTACTACTCTGTGGAGGTGTCGTGAGCCTCTTGAAATGCACTAACGGTGAGATACCGTTATAGGATAAGACGGGGGAATCCCGCACCTATTCGTCCCTTGCCATTTCTAATATCTGCTTTGCATTTTAATTGCTGTGACGACGTAGCTGTAGGTTAGCTTTTTGGTATTTATTTTCTGTCTTGATTCTTATAAGGCGGATGTTATCTCCACGAGTGTATTCCACGCACTCACCCCTTAATCTGTACTCACAATACAGGAGATGAGGAGATTGATGAACCCTAGACGTAGGGAGTTGGTGTTGACTGATGGTTTCCTTTGATAGAATGTTGTAATTAAACATTTCCAAACACGTTTTCAAACAATGTATGATCTGTATATATTTTGAGTACTTGTGAGGATGGGAGATCCTGATGTATAGTTTCCGCTGTATATGATGTACATTATCGGTGTGAGACCGAATGTTATCGGATGAAGCCGATTTGTGTTATGAGATGGATTCTCATCGTCTCTTACCTCTATCTTCTGTTGTCCCTTACTTAATTCTTTCTGTATATGTTAAGCGTCCCTTGTTTTTCTATCTTCACGTCCGGGTAAAACTCTGATATTTTATGAAAAGATTTCGGGGCGTGACAGGTGGTATCAGAGCCGTTCTAATATTGAGAGCTGGCTCGAACTTGTTTTAAAAAAAAAAAAAACGGGAAAGATGCGATTTCAAAAGTGTGTTTTTAAAATGTGAACGGGTTTTCAGAAAAGTATAAGATAGGCACTAGACTCCCTCTATAGGTGACCCTCCCTGATATGTGACTTGTGGAAGTAGCATGATTGTTTGCTCTGTGGCTTTTTGCTTTGAACTGTTAGGTTTCGGGGGAAACGTATCAGATATGGATATATGATGTTAGGAACTCGTGTAATTTAATTCACAGATGAATAGGATTTACCGCGTTGGTAGGGGAAGGGGGAGAGCGCCTGTGATAGAGACTAGGGAGGAGCGACTGCGACGTTGCTTCTTTGAGAGTAGAGTTACAGATGATAGATCTGTAGGAGAGCATGTAGCTAGACTTCTTCATTGTTGGAGGGAAATCGGAGGTGAGCGGGGTAGGATTAGTGGAGTGGGAGCGTGCCAGCACTTGATTCATACTCTACCCCCGGCATGGCAGGAGAGAGCACGTCTACTGTATCGTGATGAGTTGGTGTACTCGGGGGTCAACTTGGTGTCGATTGCCAACTTTGGCAACTTGGCCAGGGCGATATGGGAGTTATGGGGCCGGCATGGCCTTCCGACTACTCCGGAGAGATCACCGTACGATCCTTCTAGCAGTAGTTCCGATCCAGATCAAGAGCCGGAGGAGGAGCCGGAGGAGGATCCCGAGGAGAATGACCCAGAGGAGGAGGATCCTCAGGACGGACCGGGGCCTCCGTCGCCTCCTGCTGACATAGACTAGATGTTTTAGAAGATATGTATATGTATATATTATGCTACTCGGGATACAGTACTCTATATGTATATGCTCCTACGCGTGTGTGTTAGGGTAGTTCATGCTTCATAGATAGTGTACATACACCCTTTTGTTATGGTGTAGTACTACCTTTATTTTTTGTATTATGTATATATGTACATACATCCTTTTGCTCATCTTACGATGTTATGATTATGCTTTATCACGCGAAGTGTTGTCTGATCTATTTATCATATTATTATATAATCACAACGACTTATACATATATACTTATCGTAACAGAAACATGTCGCGAGGTAGACCAAGGAAGGAACAACCGCAACCACCGGTTAACCCACTTGAACGGGAAGAGAATGCCAACGTCGGTGATCTGTTAACTGTGCTAAGAGGATTAGCACAGCACTTCGAGACCAATCAGGCCGACCCTCAGCCAGCTAGGGTTGACCCGAATCTGATATATGAACAATTCAGACGGTTTAATCCGCCAACCTTTGATGGACAAGGGGAACCGATTGTAGCAGAAGAGTGGCTACGGTCATTGGACAGGCTGTTCGGACATCTCACCTGCTCTAAGGAGCAGATGGTTAGCTGCGCTATCTTCCAACTAACAGATGAGGCGAGTCATTGGTGGGACTCGTACGAACGGACTCTTCTGCCGACTCAGAGGGAATGAATGACATGGGAGGAATTCAAAGAGGTGGTTTCTCGCCACTTCATTCCTCAATCGTATAAGGATCAGAAGGAAACTGAATTCCTTCAACTCAAGCAAGGGAGTATGACTGTTGGAGACTATGAACGTCGGTTCGATCATTTGAGCCGATATGCCCCCCTTCTAGTTGACACTGACGAGAAGAAGGCTCGAAGGTTCGAGAAGGGTCTTCGCTCAGAGATCAGTTCAATCCTCACCGGGCAGGGGACGATGACATATGCTAGTGTTATCGAAAGAGCCCAAGAGATCGTTTCCCGGATGGGATTGGATGCAGTGCCCCTCAGAAAAGTTTTCCCTGTTCCCGCCAAGAGAAAGTGGACTGGCCCGAGCCAGATCTTCACCCCTAACAAGTATCCTAGGACAAGCAACGCTCCACTTCCTCCCGTTTCTCGACCAGGAAATCCATGCCCGAGGTGCAGAAAGGTGCACACAGGGCCGTGTCAGCCAGAGACGCGGAACTGTTACAACTGTGGGGCGCCGGGACACATTGCGGTAAATTGTTGGAAAGCAAGGAGAACACCGGCTACAGGGCCGAACTCAAGGCCGGTAGCAGGTAGGGCAAGAGCTTTCGCTCTGACTCGTCCAGAGGCCGCAGAGGGATCGGAGACAATGGCAGGTATGTTATCAGTATCTGATATACCTGCATTCATCTTATTTGATACTGGAGCGACACACTCCTTCATATCTGTCAACTTCTGTAAACTGCTGAAACATGTTGACGGTAGGATAGTCGCTCGAACTCTAGAAGTTAGTATCCCCTCAGGAAAGACAGTAAAGACAAAACACTTGTACCGTCGTCTTAAGATTGCTTTCGAGGATAAGATACTTCTAGCAGATCTCCACGCGCTGGAGATGAAGGATTTTGATGTAATTCTGGGGATGGACTGGCTAGAGGCCAATAACGCGGTAATCAAGTGCCGTGAGAGGGAGATAATATTTCAAGCACCAGGAGAGCCGAAGTTTACATTCTACGGGACACGAGTTAAAATTGACTCAAGGATTGTCTCGGCTATAAAAGCAACCCAGATGCTGAACAAAGGAGAATGCGAAGTTTGGTTGGTTAATATGGTAAACTTCGAGAAGGAACCGATTTCTATCGAGAAGGTGCCGGTGATAAATGAATTCACAAATGTATTTCCAGAGGATTTACCTGGTCCTCCACCGGATCGACAAGTAACTTTCGAGATAGATCTCATCCCCGGATCAGCGCCAGTGTCAAAGGCTCCTTATCGGATGGCGCCGAAAGAATTGCAGGAGTTGAAGGTCCAACTACAGGAATTGTTGGATAAAGGGTTCATCAGGCCGAGTGTGTCGCCTTGGGGAGCACCGGTACTGTTCGTAAAGAAGAAGGATGGCAGCTTTCGGATGTGCATTGATTATCGAGAGCTGAATAAGAGAACAATAAAGAACAAGTACCCACTGCCTCGGATAGAAGATCTCTTTGATCAATTAAGAGGTGCCAGTGTGTTCTCAAAGATTGACTTGAGATCTGGGTATCACCAGATGAAAGTCAAAGACGTTGATATATCCAAAACAGCATTCAGAACGAGGTATGGACATTACGAGTTTGTAGTCATGCCATTTGGAGTAACTAATGCTCCGGCTGTCTTCATGGATCTGATGAATCGCATCTTCCATCCCTATCTGGACCTTTTTGTCATAGTGTTCATTGATGATATTCTCATCTACTCGTGCGACAGGGCACACCATGAACGACATCTTAGAATCGCACTGGAAGTACTGAGAAAGGAAAGACTTTATGTTAAATTCAAGAAGTGCGAGTTCTGGATGGACAAAGTTGGTTTTCTGGGCCACATTGTTTCTGCACAAGGAATCGAGGTAGATCCTGAAAAAGTGGCAACTGTCAGTAATTGGGAAACTCCAACGAATGTGAAGGAAGTTCGGAGTTTCATCGGCTTAGCTGGATATTACCGAAGATTCATAGAAGGATTTTTGAAGATCGCCACTCCAATGACACGCTTGATGAGAAAAGATGTAAAGTTTCAGTGGAGTGAACGGTGCGAGCATAGTTTCCAGGAACTAAAGAAAAAGCTGACCGAAGCACCGGTCTTAATAGTTCCAGATGTATCCAAGGAGTTCGTGATCTACAGTGACGCATCCAAACAAGGTTTGGGGTGTGTATTGATGCAGGAAGGTAAAGTGGTGGCGTATGCATCATGACAGCTGAAGATCCACGAACAAAACTATCCGACACGTGATCTGGAACTGGCAGCAGTGGTACACGCCCTAAAGATCTGGAGACATTATCTTTACGGTGTTAAGTGTGAAATCTACACCGACCACAAAAGCCTGAAGTACTTCTTTGAGCAGAAAGAACTCAACATGAGACAAAGAAGATGGCTAGAGTTAGTGAAGGATTATGATATCACAATCCACTATCATCCTGGGAAGGCGAATGTAGTAGCTGACGCCCTTAGTAGAAAAGGGAAAGGAGTGGTGACATCAATGATCACCAATCAGCACCAACTGGTTGAGGAGATGTCAAAGCTTAATTTGGAAATAGTCTCGTCTCCAATCAGTATTGAATCCAGGATGGCAACACTGTTCGTAACACCCACGCTGCGAGACCGAATTGTGGAGGCTCAGAAAAAGGATAAGTTTCTAAGGAAGATGAAAGCTCTGATGGATAACAGAAGGGCCGAAGGTTTTTCTTTGGCTACGGATGGAGCCCTAATCTTCAGAGGAAGATTGTGCGTGCCTAGGGATGAGGAATTAAAAGAAGAAATTCTCAAAGAGGCGCATTGCACTCCCATGACCGCACACCCAGGAGGTACAAAGATGTACCGAGACCTGAGGGTGAATTTCTGGTGGAGGAATATGAAACGAGGCATAGGAATGTTCGTCAAGAAGTGCCTCATCTGCCAACGGGTGAAAGCAGAACATCAACGACCGGCTGGGATGCTGACTCCATTAGAGATACCGGAATGGAAGTGGGAACACATAACCATGGACTTTGTGGTTGGTCTGCCGACAACCAGACGAGGAAACCACGCCGTGTGGGTAATCGTTGACAGATTAACAAAATCTACCCATTTCCTGCCAATCAAGATGACGTTCGGACTAGACAAATTGGCAAGAATATATCTTGAAGAGATAGTTCGACTGCACGGCGTACCAGTTTCTATTGTATCTGATAGAGATCCACGGTTCACTTCCCGATTCTGGCAGAGCCTGCAGAAGGAGTTAGGGACCAAATTGTCATTCAGCACAGCTTTCCATCCACAAACTGACGGACAATCAGAAAGGACTATACAGATTTTAGAGGATATGTTGCGGGCCTGCATTCTAGATTTTCCCGGAAATTGGGAAGATCACTTGTGCTTAGTAGAATTTGCCTACAACAACAGCTATCAATCAACCATCGGTATGGCGCCTTACGAAGCACTCTACGGAAGGAAATGTCGATCACCAATATGCTGGGATGAAGTGGGTGAAAAGAAAATTCTAGGACCCGAATTAGTGGAGCAAACAGTTGAGGTAATTAAGAAGATTCGGGACCGGATACGGGTAGCTCAAGATCGACAGAAATCATATGCGGACAAGAGACGAAGAGAGCTAAAGTTTGAGTTAGGGGACAAAGTTTTCCTCAAAGTGTCTCCTACTAAAGGAGTTCACCGTTTTGGAAAGAGAGAGAAACTGAAACCAAGATACGTGGGACCATTTGAGATCTTGGATCAAGTTGGGGAGGTCGTGTATCGACTGGCTCTACCACCGGATTTCGCCGGAGTGCACAATGTCTTCCATGTGTCTATGCTACGGAAATACATCTTCGATCCAGGTCATATCATTGAACAAGAGGGCATAGAACTGGAAAAGAATCTGACATACGAGGAAGTCCCGGTAGCCATCTTGGACAGGAAGAAACGACAATTAAGAAATAGAGAGATGGCTATAGTAAAGGTTCAGTGGAGCCGACACGGGAGAGAAGAGGCGACCTGGGAATTGGAGGACGAGATTTTGAGAAAGTATCCCGACATACCTTTCCTAGGTACCCGTTTCTTTATCTTTCTATGTACGCTTTCAATTTCGGGGACGAAATTATTTTAAGGGGTAAGGGATGTAGCACCCCGGACCAAAACGAGCATAATTTATTAATTAAATATTAAAAACTCATAATTTAATAATTATGTGCGTATGATTTATCTGTTTAATTTATTTCGTGCGTTTCAGATATGTGTTTAATGCATGGTTAGGATGGAAGTATTTATCTACACGTGAAACGTAGAATTTTATTTTACCATTAGATGCGTAATGGAAAAACGAGAAGATAGAAACGAATTAGGGGTCAATCGGAGACCCGTAGCCCGAACGACGAAGAAAGGGGCAAAACTCGAAGTTTCGGAACAGAAAATCGAAAGATATTAACGATGAATAGTACCGAGATAGACATGATGAATAGTAACCCGGAAAAGTCAGCTATGAACAGTAACTTAGATTTTTCGCGTGAATAGTAACTTTCGGATTTCTATAAATAGAGGTGATTTCGATTCAAAAATCACCGTTTCTTCGATCGAGCCGAACCCGACGAAAACACGTAAGTCCTCCTTTCTCGTCTTTTCTTTTCTGTCTTTCTATTTTCCGGCGCGGCGGCGCCGCCGCCGATCGGTCGCCGGAAAATTTCAACGTTGTCGGAATCGGACGATTTTCGCACACGACGTTCGTCTCGACGAGACGAATCTAGCATAGGTCTCGGATTTCAAATCCGATTTCTCGTTCGCCGGAAAACGGCGAAAAACAGCCCCAAACCCTAACCCCTTCATCCTTTCTCTCTCCTCTGATTTCTTTCTCTCTCCTCGTCCTCTTGCCGGAGCGGTGGCCGGAGAAGCTGATGGTGGTGTGGTGGTGATGTCGGGGAGGTGGCGCCGCCGTGGGTGGCGGCGCATGGCCGGAACAGTAGGTATATATGTATGAACGTGCATGTGTGTGTGGGTTTAGGTGTGCTAGTGTGTGTGTTTGTTGAGTTCGCTGTTGTGGGCGGCGCATGGTGGCGCCGCCATGCGTGACCAGTGGGCCGGCAAGGGCTCAGGTGGAGGGGGCCGGCGGCGGGTGGCCGCCGGCCAAGCAAGAACCGTGGGTGTGAGTGTGTGGTAGCACCTTGTGATGTGTGTGTGTGTGTTTTCCTGTGTGCGTGTATGTGTGCATGGACGGTGTTGGTGGTGACCGGCGACGGGGGTCGCCGGCCAAGGCCTGGGGGAACGACGGTGGTCGCCGGCGGCAGGTGGCCGCCGGCCAAGGCCTGGGGGAACGACGGTGGTCGCCGGCGGCAGGTGGCCGCCGGCCAAGGCTGGGAAGCCGTGTGTGTGTGTGTATGTTATACGTGTGAGTGTGTGTATATACAAGTATATGTATAGGCTGTGTTAGGATGTTTGGTTGGTCGGGAAAGGTTGCCGGCGACGAGGGGTCGCCGGCGGAGGTATTGGGGGTGGTCGCCGGCCGGAGTTTTGGTTGGAGTGGAAACTTTGGAAAAATGTGACTTCGAAGGATTTTGCGGCGAAGTTTCTGGGCACTATTCATGCCGGAATCCGGCGATAGACGGTCGGAGGAGGTAGCCGGCGGTGCGAGGTATCCGGCGAGGTAGGTGGTGGCGGCTGGAGACGGCGCCGCCGCACTGGGCGACGCCGGGAAGGTGGCGCGTTGAGCAGCCTGGGCGCCGGGAACCTGGGAAGAGGCTGGCCGAGAAAACTCGACCAGCCTGGCCGAGCTGCGCGCAGCTGCCGAGAAAACTCGGCAGCCGTCGGGTGCCGGGTGCCGGGTGCCGGCGCGCACCGTGCGCGCCCGTCGGGTGCCGACGCGCGTCCGACACCGTGTTTTCGATCCGAACCTCATTTTCTTTCCGTCGTTCAACCGTATTGAGTCGTCGATGACAAGACGTCGTTGATCGGGGTCCGTGGGGCCGTTCAAAGTCAACCTTTTGACCAAAATTACCATTTTACCCCTAAACCTAAAATGCTCTGTTTGAGCTCGTTTTAACTCCGATTGAGCTCATTCTTTTTGCGTTGCGATCCTTATTCCAATTCCTACCATCTCAGATCCTTGGTTTGAACTTTCAGCCTTGTCTCCAAAATTCCAATCTTTAGATCGTTCGATCCGTCGCGTATTTAACGACCGATTTCCAACTGAACCTTTTACAGCTTTATTTATAATTTATTTAAGATCTAAGCAACGCCGTAAATGTGTAGGCTAATTGTTGTACTGAGCTTTGAGTTGAGCTTTGAGGTTTCGGAGTTTACAGACTTACTGTTCAGGCTACTCACGTGGTTACCACTATACGAGGTGGGGGTACATTCTAATCTCTTATCTGTTTACTGCTTTCCCTATATATGCATGATTGAGGAATACTAAGTGTTGTGTTTATATTGTTGTGCCATGATAAAATTGTGGAAGGACAGAGGTCCTTTGATCATGCATTCTGTTCGTCCCTTGCTATTTTTCTACTACTCTGTGGAGGTGTCGTGAGCCTCTTGAAATGCACTAACGGTGAGATACCGTTATAGGATAAGACGGGGGAATCCCGCACCTATTCGTCCCTTGCCATTTCTAATATCTGCTTTGCATTTTAATTGCTGTGACGACGTAGCTGTAGGTTAGCTTTTTGGTATTTATTTTCTGTCTTGATTCTTATGAGGCGGATGTTATCTCCACGAGTGTATTCCACGCACTCACCCCTTAATCTGTACTCACAATACAGGAGATGAGGAGATTGATGAACCCTAGACGGAGGGAGTTGGTGTTGACTGATGGTTTCCTTTGATAGAATGTTGTAATTAAACATTTCCAAACACGTTTTCAAACAATGTATGATCTGTATATATTTTGAGTACTTGTGAGGATGGGAGATCCTGATGTATAGTTTCCGCTGTATATGATGTACATTATCGGTGTGAGACCGAATGTTATCGGATGAAGCCGATTTGTGTTATGAGATGGATTCTCATCGTCTCTTACCTCTATCTTCTGTTGTCCCTTACTTAATTCTTTCTGTATATGTTAAGCGTCCCTTGTTTTTCTATCTTCACGCCCGGGTAAAACTCTGATATTTTATGAAAAGATTTCGGGGCGTGACACCGTAACTTGTGTAGGCTATATATTGAATTGAACTCGTGATACTGTTGGATTGAGCTTGCATACTTGTTGGATTGAGCTTGCATGCTTGTTGGATTGAGCTTGCGTTATTGAACCTTTGATACTTTCGACTCACGTGGAAAACCACCGAACGAGGTGGGGGTAATTTCTATCTCTTCATCTGTTTACCGTTTTCCCTAAGTAAATGCATGATTGAGGAATACTAAGTGTTGTGTTTATACTTGTTGTGCCATGATATAATTGTGAAAGGACAGAGGTCCTTTGATCATGCATTCTGTTCGTCCCCTGCTATTTTTCTACTACTCTGTGGAGGTGTCGTGAGCCTCTTGAAATGCACTAGCGGTGTGAGACCGTTATAGGGTAAGACGGAGGAATTCCACACCTATTCGTCCTTACCATTTCTAATATCTGCTTTGCATATATATATGTTGTGACAACGTGACCGTAAGTTAGTTTTTCGGTATTTAATTCTGTCATGAGTTGTATGAGGTGGATTTTATCCCCACAAGTGTATTCCACGTACTTACCCCTTAATCTATACTCACACTACAGGCGATGACGAGCATAAGGAACCCTAGGAGGAGAGAGGAAGTACTGTATCTGGTTTTGTTGTAATGAGATGAGGTCTCTTAAACATTTTCAAACTATGTTTTGGATAAACTTATGTTTTGTAATCTGTTGATATATCTAAGGATGTGAGATCCTGATGAGTTTCCGCTGCATTTGATGTACTTTATATCGGTAGAGAGATCGATAACTAACGACAGAGGTCGGTTGTTGATAAGTGAGAGATTCACATCATCCCTTACCTCTTTCTTCTGTTGTCCCTTACTTATTTCTTTCTGTTGGCATGCGTCCTTGCTTATTCTATATTCATGCCCAACATTTAAAACTCTGATAAAATGTAAAAAGATTTTGGGACGTGACACCGACGCACACCCCGGCACCCGACGCTCGCTCACCATCGCACACCCGACACCCGGCACACCACCACCAGCACAACTGCCGGTCGGCGGCAGCTCCGACAATGATGGCTCCGGCGGCAGCTCCGTCGACTTTTCCGGTGGTGCTCCGCCGACTCGCCAGCGACGGCGGAAAAAGAAAGAGAGAG
Organism: Scutellaria minor; assembly: GCA_954870855.1. Lineage (NCBI taxonomy): Eukaryota > Viridiplantae > Streptophyta > Magnoliopsida > Lamiales > Lamiaceae > Scutellaria > Scutellaria minor. Next base: position 11,907,637 of record OX940734.1, on the reverse strand, counting down.
GAGAGAGAAACTTGTTCGCGTTGCTTTCGTCGTCGTCGGAAAATGAAAATTTTGAATTGACTGAGCCCCTATTTATCGATTTTCAAAGTTACTATTTACCAAGTAAATTTTAATTACCATCCATTAAAATATTATTTTTCCATTTTACCCTTCATCCGGATTTTACCCTCTCGTTTTACCTAGCCTTTGTATTTGGCTCTTTTATTCGCCATTTGAGCTACGGGTCTCCGATTGACCCCTAGTTTGTTTCTATCTTCTCGTTTTTTTGTTGCGCATCTCATGGTCTAAGAATATTCTATGTTCCACATCTTAAAATTTTACCCACCTAATACTTGCATTAAACATATTTCTGAAACGCACATAGATAATTAAGAATTTAACGCACATAAAATATTTTAATTAGGGATTTAATTATTTAATTACCCAATTATGCTTTGTTTTTGGTCCGGGGTGTTACAATATCACCTTTAGATCTCAAACTTGCAGACAACGTTTTCCATACATATGTCTTCCCAGTTCTTCCATACCCATTGATAAAAAACACACCACATTTGTCTGTATGTATTGCATGCATTACGATCTCATAAACATTACGTTTCTCATCGTTCAAATTTGCAATCAATTCTTCATATTCCTCTTTTAAAGCTGCACGATTATACTGCAATTCATCGTGAACTAACTTATTTTGAATGGACACACAATTCCTCATATCTGGGTATGTCATTGAATCATAATCCCTTAAACTTCTGCCAAATTTTTGCATCATCTTTTCAATCTCAATCAATGCAAGATTTTTTATTTCAGTCTCACTCAAATTTAAATCTGAAAAATCAAATAAAAAAGTTAGGATTTCATTGAACGATTTTAGATTAAATTTACTATTAATATATGTACTAAATAAGTGAATCCAAATATACTATCAATACAAACATTACCTGGATAATTCAATATGTGGCGTTGTCAGTATAACATATCATCAGATAAATACATCCAACACTTGTTCCATACATCATTAGGTCTGGCTAAATTCTCTGATGAAAGTAATGTTGCAAACAAATACCTTAGAGAATGTGCAGATGACCAATGACTTGCTTAAACTATACGATCAATATACTCTTTATCATCATCCAAAAGGCCGTAAGCATAACAAGCATCATGAAATGTATCATATGTGACTGCATCTACAGTTTTAATATCTTCAAAACTTGTTGGACCGCGGACAATATTAAGAAGACACCTTAAATAGTAAACCTCTCCAGTTCTAGGTAGGATATAATAAATACGACCCAAAGAAAATCCTTGTTTCCTAGGTGTCCATTATCTTTTATCTTTTTTCCAAACAAATTTCTATGGGAACTCAGCATATGTAAGACTCCTTGTATGTACATATCTCTTATTCGCTTCAAACCATGCAATAAACATATTATGCCCAATGCTAGGAGATTCCATTACAACATCTAGCTAATCAATATCTGAGAATAAAATAGGTTGCTCATCCGGTAAGTGAAAACTAAGATGCTCTACAGGTGAATTCTTAAACTGAATCTCAAAACCCAATATTCTCCACATGGCCTTACATACTGAAACATACCAACAATCATAGTACATGTTAACTCATCAACAGTTTGAGCACTGTCATCATCTCTAATACTCTTATAGAAAGAAGCAGTAACTCGATCATGTCCTTTGTTAACATACTTGAATAAGTACTTGATTGATCGAGACTGCTTGCACCACTCTACATTTAAATGTGCACCATACTTAAGCAATAAATATCGATTGTGAGGAACCACATATCTATTATCTAATTCAATTCCATTTTTCAGTACCACCCTACCATTGTCTCTACGTCGGTACACAGGATACCCATCATCATCAATAAAAGTTGTAAGAGCAAACACTTTAGGAAAATACTTTGTGCATCTGCCATCCAACATACATGAAGAATTAGGTTTAACAACACCACAAGGTTCATGAATCATACAATCACGAACTGCATTGAAGTATTCAACATCAAGTCTTTCATCCGGTATCTCAGCATAAATTATCTTGTCAATGTCATCGGGTGTTGGATACTTATCTCTTTGATCAAGAAATAATAAAATATGTGCATGTGGTAATCCTTGCTTTTGGAACTCAATTGTGTATATAACTGAAAAAAGTTTAAATATATAAACAACAGAGTAATATAGAAATAAACAAATTCATAAACACATCATATTTGAAAAATCTTAATTTAAATGACATACCAAATTTAACCAAATAACTTATTTTTCTTAAGGTCCTTTATCAATCCATCCAATTTCATCTTGAAAACACAACATATAACATCTGGACGATCCTCAGCCTTTAAACCTCTCTTCTCAAGAAATCTTACTATTTTAGGCCATTTCGAGTTACATGTGAATGTTATAAAAAGATTTCGATAACCAACCCACCTACAAATAGCCATTGCATCTTGATAATTTTGTATCATATAACGCGCTCCACCAGTAAATGACGGCGTCAGAATCGCACGACGTCCTATAACACATGGATCAGTTTCACCACCAAGCAATGCATCAACAAGTCTCTTATACATTTCATATTGTAATTGTTTTTGGTGCGTACGGATATAAGTTAATCGGGCAGATTCTATCATTGTGTAAGCATCAACAATAAATTATTGAGTCAATCGCCTTGCATATAAAATAGAAATGGGTTGATTCTCTCTCTCATGCAATCGATATGAAAACCATTGTCTAATAATACTAACCCTCTTTCTTGATCCATTTTCTAAATTATTAGAAACACATAAAGATATATCCTCTCTATAACCATTCTCACCATAAGGAAACAATAAAGGATATTGCAGAGGAAGATATGTTGCATTCAGTTCATTTATTCATTTCAGTTGACCTGTTCGTGTTTCCACTAATATGTCTCTTTCTCCCAAACACTCATCAAAATCACCAACCAATAAGATTGCAACTTCAGAAACAGAAGGTAGATTGTATCTTCTAGCGTCTCGACCTCTCATACCAATTAGACACAATCTGACATTTGCAGTGTCTCCTTCAAGCAATTTGTCTCTAGCCATTCGAAAATACTTAACAAATATATTATGCTCATCAAGCATTTCTTTTAGATCTGACACAATTGAAGCATGAAGAGTATTGATATTGTCACCTGACCTACAAACAAAGATAAATACTAAAGTTACAAAATCTCATTAGTTAGAGTGCACTACTTATGATCATATCAATAATAATGTAATATAACAATAAAAATAGACAAAAGATAATAATTCTCAAAGAGCAATACCTAACACAATGAATTCGATTATTAACTTCATTCTCAGTATCATAGATATACAACTGTGCAAATTTTGGACTTGATCCTTCAACTCGCAGTAAACTACCTATCAAATGGTAATTCTGACCATGCAATCTAAAAATCGGTGGAGAATTTCCTAAATTGGCCGAGTAATCAATTTTCCCACCCATCGATGTAAAACAAAACATGTTATTGTATGATCTTATATTATCCAAAAAATGTTTGCTCATATCAGTGTCTCCATACAGTAGATCATGTAAACTCTCTGGCAGTTCCTTAATCGAAGGTAATTGAATCTTTCCATGACCGCAACACAGCGAATATTTCGGATTATTCGCCTTGAAATACGACTGCAATCGCTCTTCATACTAAAATAATGCACCACAGAACGTACATTTGTAGAGAGGCTCACCAATATCCCAGTAATCTAAAAATGATAAAATAACATAACACATGTAAATGAATCTAAACTTAAAATCAAATGCAAAAATAGTTCAAAATTTTAAAAATATTAAAAAATTACCAATTGAACCAATCTCAGCATCATGAACTGCAACATCTACACCTATAATTCAAGACATATCAAAAATAAACATAGTATTTTTTTATTAGATGGTGGAATGTATTCAAACATTGATGCATACATTGGTTAACCATGTTAGGTGATGCATTGTCACGAATGCACGATACATCTGACGTATACGATGAGAGAAACTCTATATTATGTTTAGCTATATCACCATCGAAAGTCAAATCAATAAATGGAGGATCATTTCAACCACAATCTACATTACAGTCACGTGTAACAATGGTAGGCCCTATCCTTGAGGAATAGACTGCAAGGAAAAACACATTTCCAACTAATATGAAATTCAAACAAATAAAATTTATTGAATTATATCAAATTTCTAAACTTTAAATTAGATAGAATATTACTAAATATACAATACCATTTGTAATGTTGCCTAAGTGGGTCAAAGTTGTTGAGAGTAACATGGGTGTGGATATTTCATAATACCCACTCTCGAGAGAGACACCAACAATAGGAGATTCATTTTCTACAAAGATAATAATAATAAATACAACAATAAGAGGTCATAAATTACACAATAAATGAGATTACGATTGATCATAAAATCAACCTCAACATGTGATATATAACCACAACTAATGCACAAAATAAAATAAAAATAAAGAGATTCTACAAATATCAAAATACAATTTAACACACGGTTCAACAAAATAACAAACAACAATCCTATTATAATAACAACAATAACAATAATAGGGTTGACACTATGTGCAATGGGAAAATACACTTAACTCAATCATGTATCAAGTAACGAGCAAACCCAAATTCACAAACCCAACACCACTAATAAAATTCATAAATCAATTCTACTTCAACCAATACAATCCATATATATAACTATAATATACCTAATATACGATGATATGAATTATGTAAATTAAAATCCACAAATCTTTATACATACCAAAATAAAGTGAATAAAATAAATAATATAATAAAATCAAATAATTCACATGCCCAGATAAAAAAGCCTATAAAAAAGCAATTTAAAAAGAAGTGGCCCAGTATAAAAATGTCCAACAAATAGATAAATACACAATTTGTGGAGTTTTTTTTTAGCACAATCAATTAGACAATACATAATTATTACAACCACCAAACATCCAAATTATAACTAACCAAACTAATTATATACAGATATAAAATTAAAAGTTAGACTAAACAAATTCAAATCACAAATCCGTTACAAATACAAACATAAATTAAATTAAGATGTCAATGCAACACTTAAATAATCAAACATTAAATAGGTACATAATTACTAAAAAAGCCTTTTGTTAATCTCTAACATAAATAAATAGCCTTTTATCAATATGTCATGGTCCGAAGTCACTACCATCTAATCAATTGTGACAATATACATTTGATTATCTTTTAATAAAATTAGCATACCGCCTCAAATGTAATAACTAAGGAAACTTGTACATTAATAACATTCATAAGACCATAACACACCAATTCATAGAAACTTAGATTCGGCCCAAATATATACCAATCAATCAATAACAACACTTCATTGATAAGTTTAAGGTAAACTAATTAATATAATACTTATTTTTAAATAAACAACTGTAATCACCCAAAAAATATAAATATAAATATAAATTAAGAATCATAATACGTAGGCAGTCAAGGGTCAACTATTATCCCTACATAAACAATATAGGAACACAACCATGGATTCATGCTGAAGAGACCATCGTAAGAGTGAAAAGCCGATGAAACAAACAAACACTTAGAAAATATAAACCTTATAAACGATGCAAATATGAAATAAAATTATTTCAAATTTATATTACAATACACATACCAGAAGAAGGATAAACTAAAAAAAAACAACCTAATTATTTGTGAATATTATCTATAATATTAGTAAACCAAAATTTAGACATTATTTTTACAAAATGGGAGAAAACATTATTTTTACACAATTGACGATCATTAAATTACACCTAAAATATTCCTTACATGGTAGATGAAAATTTATTTGAGCTAACCAAGTTATATGAGAAAGTTAAAATCCAATGCAATATAAAATAAACAATTTTATCCTCAAGTAATTTAAGCCTGACAATTAAAACATTAAATAGGAAAAAAATTACCATTTAGTAAAGGTCACTAGATTTAAACTTGTGCAATGCACGGGCTTCATTTAACACTTATCTAATTTTTATTTTATAAGTATTATTATTTCATATGTGTTTATATGTATGATATTTTTTTCTATATCCTTAAAATAATATTTCTCATTGTTTTTAGTTTTTTATTTTTTTTATTTGATCTTTAGCACAAAATTGTTAATAGCTAGTTCTTTATAGGTATTTTAATTGTTGGATTAGATATGTTCATATCTTTCTTTAAAAAGTATAGAATTAATCTCATTTTTATCGCTCAAAGACATCCGTTTTGTTCCAGTTTTACCTTTGAGTGCTCATTTTATTAGGTTTACAGAATGATTTCATTTGTAAACATCATTTGTAAAATAATAGAACATCATCTATTTTTTCTACAATTCCCAATATGATCCACTTTCAAACTTGCAAATCTATCTACGTCCCAATATAAACATATCATAAGGTGTTTTTAGCACCTATTTTTTGCTAATGTCATTACTTTTGCAAGAACATTGTTGTTTACCTTTTTTTTTTCAATTTGAAATGTTGGACAAAAACAATTATTAAAGTTTGGAACCAAATATTTCATACAGAAAAAGACAATACAACATTAGCAATCTCTTCCAAGCATTTGTAACTTATATATTTTGTCACGCCCCGAAATCTTTTCACATTTTATCAGAGTTTTTATTCGGGCGCGAAGATAGAAAAAGGCAAGGGGCGCTTATCAAGACAGAAAGAAAAGAGCAAGGGACGCTAGAAGAAAGGGGTAAGGGACGAAGTGAATCTTTCACTTATCAAAACCGACCTCTGTCGATTACATTCGACAAAATATAAAATATACACAACAATCGGCCTCTGCCGAAGACAATCGGTCTCACTACCGATATAAACATCATGCGCAGCGGAAATACCTTCAGGATCTCACATCCTTACATGTATCAAAATATTACAAAACACAAGTTATCCAAAACATAGTTTGAAAATGTTTAAGAGACATCGTCTCATTACAACAAAACAGGATCAACACTTCCTCTCTCTCCAACTAGGGTTCCTCACGCTCATCATCGCCTGTAGTGTGAGTACAGATTAAGGGGTGAGTGCGTGGAATACACTCATGGGGATAAAAACCCGCTTCGCACAACTCATGTCAGAATTAAATACCGAAAAGCTATTCTACAGTCACATTGTCACGGCACGTATAAATGCAAAGCAGATATTAGAAATGGCAAGGGACTAATAGATGCGGGATTCCCCTGTCTTATCCTATAACGGTATCCCACCGTTAGTGCATTTCAAAAGGCTCACGACACCTCCACAGAGTAGTAGAATAATAGCAGTGGACGAACAGAATGCATGATCGGAGGACCTCTGTCCTTCCACACTTATATTATGGCACAGCAAGTATAAACACAGCACTTAGTATTCCTCATTCATGCTTCATAATAGGGAAAACGGTAAACAGATTAAGAGTTAGAAATTACCCCCACCTCGTATAGTGGTTACCATGTGAACAAGTATCGGCGGATCAAATTTCACAAGCGAGTACCAAAGGATCCGATATCACAAGGCTCAACTCAACAAGTAGCCTACATAAGTTATGACGTTCCTTAAATCCTTAATAAATTATAATTAAAGCCGTAAAAGGTTCCGTTGGAAATCGGTCGTTAAATAGCGACGGATCGATCGATCTAAAGATTTCAATTCGGAAACAAGGCTGAAAGTCAAGTCTAAAGGTCTGAGATGATAGGAAATGAAATAAGGATCGCAACGCAAAAAGAACGAGCTCGAACGGAGCATTTTAGGTTTAGGGGTAAAATGGTAATTTTGGTCAAAGGGTTGACTTTGACCGGGCCCACGGACCCCGATCAACGACGTCTCGTTATCGACGACTCGATACGGATGAACAATGGAAAGGAAACGAGGTTCGGATCGAAAACACGGCGTCGAGTGCGCGTCGGCACCCGACGGGTGCGCATGGGCGCGCACGGTGCGCGCCGGCTACCCGACACCCGACGGCTGCCGAGTTTTCTCGGCAGCTGCGCGCAGCTCAACCCGGCTGGTCGAGTTTTCTCGGCCAGCCTCTGCCCAGGTTACCCGACGGTGGCCTGCTCAACGCGCCACCTTCCCGGCGTCGCCCGGCGCAGCGGCGCCGCCTCCAGCCACCACCACCTACCTCTCCGGATACCTTGCACCGCCGGCTACCACCTCCGGCCGTCCATCGCCGGATTCCGGCATGAATAGTGCCTGGAAACTTCGCCGCAAAACCCTTCGAAGTCACATTTTTCCAAAATTCCAACTTCAACCAAAACTCCGGCCGGCGACTTCCCATCGCCGGCGACCACTCCCAGTACCTCCGCCGGCGACTCCCCGTCGCTGGCAACCTATTCCGGCCATCACAACCCACATACACAGCTATATATACATATATATACACCCCCGTTTACACACACACACACTCGTGTATACACACACACACATATCACCAGCTTTGGCCGGCGACCACCTGCCGCCGGCCACCACCACCAGTCACCGGACACACTGGCCGGCGATCCCCCGGTCACCGGCCACCACCCCAAGGCCACAACACACATACACAAACATAGCACACATGCACACACAACATGAGGTGTGTTTACACACACCCACCCACTGCCTCTCTTGGCCGGCGACCACCAGCCGCCGGCTACCTCCTCCTCCACCTCGCCGGCGACATCCCGTCGCCGGCCGTTCATTTACTCACGGCGGCGCCCCCCGGCACCGCCTCCAACAGCGAGCCACACAACACACACCAACACACCATGAAACACACCCACATGCATGCATACATATATATTTACCCACTGTCCATCTCCGGCGCCGCCATCCACGGCGGCACCGGCACTCCAGCGACGGGCCCCGACCCCCGGCGGCCTCCGACAGCAGCTCCGGCGCGGTGGAGAGAGAAAACACAGAGGAGAGAGAAAAGGTGGTACAAGGAATAAGGTTAGGGTTTAAGAGGCTGTTTTTTGCCGTTTTCCGGTGAACGAGAAATCGGATTTGAAATCCAAGAGCTATCCTAGAATCGTCTCGTCGAGACGAACGTTGTGTGCGAAAATCATCCGATTCCGACAACTTTGGAATTTTCCGGCGACCGGCCGGCGGCGGCGCGCCGGAAACAGAAAGACGGAAATTAAAAGACGAGAAAGAAGGACTTACGTGTTTTCATCGGTTTTGGCTCGATCGAAGAAACGGGGATAAAAATGAACTGGGATGAGCTCCTATTTATAGATTTCAGAAGTTACTATTCATCCAAAATATCTCCGTTACTATTCACCAGTTGACTTTTCTAAATTACTATTCACGTAAATATCTCGGTAAATATCTTGGTAAAAATCTTGGTAAATATCTTCTGATATTTCCGAAACCTCGTGGTTTACTCTTTTTATCGTCGTTCGAGCTACGGGTCTCCGATTGACCCCTAGTTTGTTTCTATGTTCTCATTTTTCTAAAACGCTTCTAGTGATATAAAAATATCTCCTATCCCATGTCCAAGTAAATTATCCATCTCATACTCGTGTTAACACTTATCTGAAACGCATATAATAAATTAAACAGTTAACTCATACGTACATAATTATTAAATCATAGATTTAAATATTTAATTAATCAATTATGCTCGTTTTGATCCGGGGCGCTACATATTTAGTCTTTTCAAAGCACTTATTTTGTGTAGAGTAGTGGGGTATGTATTTAATTGGTATTAATTTTTTGATATTTCATAAATAAAATATTTTTTAGGGAAGACACTTGGCAACATTGTAGAACTCCAAGTGTCATCACTTGAGAGAACCAAACCACACTTTTATATATATAATTCCTATACCCACCACGCACTCTTCAATTAGTAATTAAAATGAGATGCATAATAAATATTTCACAACATTACATTAAAAAAATTGATATAGTCACTATAAGAAATTTGAGAATTCGCGACGACAAAATTCATCATAAAAACACCATTTTTCGTCACAAAAGGTGTTTGGTGACGAAATATTTTCATCGCAAAGAACGTCATTGTAAGTGCGTCGTATTAGGTAAATGCGACGCTATTTAAATGCAATGCAGCTTACAACATTATACTTGCGGCTCCTCGCATTCATGTAAATATTCCCCCTGAGCTTCTGCGTTCTTCCCCTGATAGCTCTTTGTTCATTTCTTGCAGCTTTCACTGTATGAATCTCTCAAAGCCCACTGCTGCAAGAATTTCAGCGTCCATTTTCAGTATCTTCTGCACTGTATCTTCTGCACTTGATACCACATGTTGCTACTAGTTAGTTTCTTGCAGCTTCCACTATATGCAGCTCCGAAAGCTTGATTGTTGCAAGAGTCTTGGTATCCATTCTCTCTGTAGCTTCTGCACGGTATCTTTTACGACTGGCACCACTTGTCAGAGATATCACTCGTTAGATATTACGTTGAGCATCCTGTGATGTCCTTGCAGAATCCTATCATTTCTCTCATTGTTGAATTCTTGCAACTTCTGCTGTAGGTAGCTCTGAAAGCTTGATTGCTGCAAGATACCACTTGTTGGAGATACTGTATTCTAGTTGGTTGCTGATGATCCTTTGTTGAGTAGTATTGTTTGTTGATACTGAGCCTGTAAGACATTTGTTAGAGAGTTCTCCCCTGATTAGGTTCAGCATACTACTTCAGTACTTCTGAAATGTACAGAGGATAAGATGAGTTCCCCCTTATTCAGGGACCTCATAACTCCCTTTAGGTTTACTAGATTTCTGAGTTGTCTGATTTCTTGATCATTTCACACCACTTGTTGATTGTGATAGCACTTGTTGAATTCCACATCACTTATTAGTTGTGATATCACTTATTGTCTCATCAGATAGATACTCCTAGTTGTCGATGAAGGCTCTTATCGGTTTCACCACTTGTTGGTGGTGCTTGTTTCTTCTTTTATCGGCCTTCGACTTCATGTCTGGTGGATCTGTGTGTTTGAAATCTTCAACCCTTCGGTCATGGATACTCTTGCTTTCTTCTTGTCTTCTTCGTTGATTCTCTCAGATTTTCGTTCCTTGTATAAACAAAATATATCGATTAGGAATGAGAGCTTGGATAAGAGGTTATGCATATATGAAGACATGGTATGGATCTGATGAAAACGATGGAGCGGTTTAACCAGCATAAGAGGTTGGATCTAGGTAGGTAGCCTGACACGTTGGCATATAACCCAACCTGCTCTGATACCACTTGTTGGGTCCCAAGAGGTGTCCGAGGTTCAGAGGGGGGTGGGGGTGAATGAACCTTAGTCAATTTTGAAAATCCTTTCAAAATAAACTGTTCTGCAAGCTACTAGAACTTGCAGCACCAGTCAGTTACTGCTTACAGCACTGGAAAGCAGTGCAGCTTGCTGTAACTTGAGTTTTAAGCGCAGCGGAAAAATAAACTCTTTTAAGGCACAAGGCTGGCTGGTTCAAACATGATCGTTTTCAAGATGTTTTATGTGTATGACTGATAAAGATAAGCAAGATAAAGCGTAAGAATGAAAGCAATAAAACACTTATCCCTTATAGTGGCTCGAAGGTGGTGTAACCTTCTACATCCACTCTACTGCTTCCTCGAGCAGGAACTTTGTTAAGCAAGATTGAATTACAGGACTCTTCCTCACAACCTATCAACTTACAAAGCAAACGCCAACTAGAGTCCAGAGATCACACAACACTGCAAACTCTAAAGGCTCGCCAACTAGAATCCGGAGATCACACAGCACTGCAAATTCTAAACGCTAACCCACACAAGGTTCCACACTCCCACACAGGAAAGTTGTCTAGCACCTAGACAACTATACAAACAGCAAGGATCTCTCTTATCAACTGTTCAACACCTAAACAACCTACGTACACAGCTTCAAGGTTAAAAAGAAAAACAAAGTCTTCAACTGGTGCGGAGCAGTCTTGTTCGCTGAAAGCTCATCTGTTGTTGTTGACTGCTCCTAGAAGATTGAGTAGCTGAACAAGTGGAAGCTAAAAGCTTTGGATGATATGTGAATTTCCACTCGGCTTTGTCCAGCTCATTCTCCAGTCAGCCACACCTTCTATTTATAGATCTTGAGAGTTTCTATCCGTTGAGAAGTATCCGTTGAAGAGAGATACTTCTGCTTCTTCAAAATCAAGCTCTGATCTCCAAGATCTCATTTGAGGTCACATTAAATGCATCTGAGCTACTTGACCAACGGCATGGTTTGCATTTAATGTGACTTGACTCTTCTGGAGCTTTTAACGCGGTGATTGTGGCTCGCAGCTTTCTACAGCGCGTCAGTCCACGTGGCGTCTTTGCATTAGCTCCGTGTCTGCAACTTCAGTCTTCTCTCGAATGGCTCTCTCCCTCGTACTGCATTTATCCTTCCTCGGATTGCAGGATACTTCTTCAGTTGACTGCTCCTTATGGGCACTGTATCCTAGGTCTGCTTGCAGCTGTTAATGCATTACAGTGTTGCTGTAACATAGACCTTCTTGCAGTGTCTTCATACAGTACTGTTCTAACCTTTCTTGCAGTACTCCTGTATCTTTTCTTGCAGCGATGTTGCATGTCGTTCCTTCATGCTTTGCTGCTTGCTGTAGCTGCCTTCTTGCAGTCTTGTTGTATATGAATTCTTGCAGCAGCTTCTTGCAGACTTAGCTTCCTCAGTAATCTCCGCTGCTGTAACCTGGATAGGTTCTTATGAGTTTGCAACAGCAGCAACATCAACCTCCTTATGAGGTACTCTAGCTGTTCAGCAGTTACCTCAGCTTTTCCTCAATCATCCTCTAAGGGTACTGTCTCAATAGTCACCCCTTCAGAGGTCTTCTTATCCTCAGAGAGTGTTGTCAGAAAAACAGCCTAACCTGAGGTCTTCAGCAAGGACTCCGTCTCCTCGGCCAATCTTGTATCCTCGACAACCTCTGCTGTAAGCACAAGTTCTTGCAGCTCTTGTCGGGTTCTTGCAGCAGCAGCTAGCTTTCTGAAATCTCCTTCCAGAACAACTTCCTGCTCAGCAACCTGCTCCTGCAACCTAGGTCAGCTTACATAGTAGCAACCTAGTTTACTGTCTACAGCTTCCTGACTCCGGTTTCTTCACAACCTGCTGCAAGCTTCTTCCAGTATCCTGACTCTTCTTCAGCTCAGGATACTTCTACTAGTTTGCTGTTCCTTCAGCATGCTAGCCCTTAGAAGTGTTCTTATTTCTTCTAAGGTTGGTTTTCCTTGTATCTTGGAAAACCATTACAAGATTTTTCTTTGATCATGTGATGTGGAAACTAGGTATCAATACCTTAAGCGAACTGTTCTTTTCTTCTTGAGTTAGTGTTTTGTCTTATCAAGATAACAACTGATATTTCCCAACAATTTCCCCCTTTATCTTGATGATGACAAAACACAACAAGGCAAGAGTTAATAAGAAAAGAATGCCCTTTTATTGAAACTGAAACTAAGATATTGTACAAGTACAAATTCTGTTAAGGTGCAAAAAGTAAGTAAGCTACTTCTACTCCATCTAGCTTCACTTCTTTCTTCAGCTTCAACCAGTTTGTTGTTTCCACACTTTTCCACCAGGGAGTTCTTCTTCCTCCCTCTCTACCATCTCTGATCTCTGCATGTCTTTTTCAGCATGTTCATCAGCCTGTTGCATCCTTCAATCAGTCTTCTTGGATGATCAGCTTTCTGCTCTGATGTGCTTTAGATGGTAGGAGACTCCTGATCACAATTATTATATGTTTCCCCCTTGCTATAAGGCTTCAGCATCTTTTGGCTCTTGACTTGCAGCTCTTTCTACCTTCTCCAAACCCTAAACCCTAGTTTCTACCACCCTTTCTCTCTTTTCTGATTTTCTCTCTCTCTCTTTTCCTCCTCTCACCGGAGCAGTCGTCGGAGAAGCTGCTGGGTGTGAGGGTGAGCTGTCGGAGGGGTGGCACTGCCGTGGGCGGCGGCGCCGGGGTTGAATCAGTGTGTGTGTGTGTGTGTGATCGTACATGTGTGTGTGTTTAGTGTGTGTGCGTGTGTTGTGTGCTGTTGTGGGCGGCGTAGGTGGTGCCGCCGTGTGGGAACGGTGGAACGATACTGGTGATGCGCCAGTGGGGTCTGGGTGGTGGTGGCCGGCGGCAGGTGGCCGCCGGCCAAGATATGAAGGTGTGCGAGTGTGTATATTATATATGCATATGTGTATAGTTTTGTGTGTGTATGCGCGGCTGGTAGGTGGTGGCCGGTGACTGGAAGTCATCGGCCTGTGTTCTGGGGATGAGGGGGTGGTCACCGGCGATTGGGAGTCGCCGGCCGGAGCTGGGAAAGGAGAAAGAGAGGGGTAGAGAGCGTGAGGGTGAGGGGTGTTTGGGGCTGTTTTTCCGGCACTGTTCATGCCGAAATCCGACGAGGGATGGCCGGAGGTGGTAGCCAGCAGTGTAGGGTTGTCGGCGGATCAGGTGGCGGTGGCACTGGGCGGCGCCACCGCAGCGTGTGGCGCCGGGAAGAGCAGCTGGCAAGCAGGGCCGACATCAGAAGCGCTGGGCGCACTTGGCGCCGGGGCTGCCGAGACACCTCGAACACTGCCGAGGGCACCGGATGCCACATGCACGACGCTGCCGAGCTGCCGAGATGTGCTGCCGAGCTACCGAGAAAACTCAGCAGCTGCCGAGATGCCCTGACGAGGCTACCGAGCTGCCGAGAAATCCACCCGACGCCGGGTGCAACACGACGCCGTGTTTTCGATCCGAATTCCATTTTTTCCATCGTACGTCATCATCGAGTCATCGCCAATGAGATGTCGTTGACCGGGGGTCGTGGGTCCCGATCAAAGTCAACCCTTTAACCAAAATTACCATAATACCCCTAAACTTAAAATGCTCCGTTCGAGCTCATTTCAACTCCTATTGAGCTCATTATTTTTCCGTTGTGACCCAAACTTCATCCTCTATCATCTCAGCCTTATAAACTGATTATCCACTCTCGTTTATTCAACCCCAATCTTTAGATCTCTCGATCCGTAGCGTCTTTAACAATCATTTTTCCTCCGAAATCTTTTATAGCTTTAATCATAATTATTAAGGATCTAAGAAACATCGTAGTTGTGTAGGCTACTTGTTGGATTGAGCCTTGAGTTATCCGATCTTTGGTACTTGGTACTCACGTAAAAACCACCGAACAAGGTGGGGGTAATTTCTGTCTCTTTATATGTTTACAGTTTTCCCTATTATGAAGCATGAATGAGGAATACTAAATGCTATGATTATATGCTATGATTACGTGTTCATGATTTACTGTGAAAGGACTTCGTTTTACATTGCATGTTCGGAGGGTCTTATAGACCGTAAAAAAACTGTCTCCTACCTCTTCTACCACTTGAAAGGTCTGGCGGTCCTGTAAATGCGCTAGCGGTATTGAGACAGTTTTAGGGGATAAGACGGAAAATTCCCCCACTTCATGGATGGGTTACGAGATACGTGTCTTGCATTTTATGTGTTGTGACAATGTGACTGAATGTTACATTTCCGGTATTCTATATCTATTGACTGTTATAAGAGTTGGATTTCATCCCCACGAGTGTATTCCACGCACTCACCCCCTATTCTGTAATTCACGTTACAGGAGATGATGAGCATGATGAACCCTAGAAGGAGAGAGGATGTGCTATTTCTGGACCTGTATATTTAGGATGATGTCTCACAAACATTTTCAAACAATGTTTTAATTGATTCACATTTTGTAATAATCTTGGTTACGTTTCGGATATGGATCCTGATGGTTTTATTCTGTTGCTATGATATGATATGTTAATCGGTTGAAGCTGATTGTTAATATGTGAATGATTCACATCGTCCCCTACCTCATTCTTCTGTCGTCTTCTACTTCATTCTTCTGATAACTGTCTCCTACCTCCTTATTCTGTATGTGTTCATCTCTTATCTCCTTCTATTTTATATCATGCATGTCTCTTTCCCCTTCTTTCTTCACGCCCAAAATGATAAACTCTGATAAATTTTATGAAAGAAAATGGGACGTAACAAGTGTTATCCTATCATGTAGGTGAGGACTTCCTATCACGGCTAGGCCGAAACTTCTCGACACCAGGTCTATCTATCTATGCACGCAGTTGTGGGAACAGTTCTGTCTATGCTTAATATTAGAAGATACTTATCTAGCAGAAGCGTTTAAAGTACAGATACAAATCTCTGGAGCTGAACAAATTCCAAATTCTGTCATGGGGACACTACACCACTAGATTGTCTACAGATTGCAAAACCATGCCCTTGACCTAAAAGATCAAGGTACAAAAGATGCTCTCATAGCTCTTACTGAATCAGGTTCCAAAGTCCCTACTATTATCTAGATCTCGAGGTAAATAAATAGGAGTGATCTCCGGAAGCTGGTCTCTACTGAATGGATCACTAATTATGAGACACTTCATCAAGAGACGGGATGAGTCCAGGCTATAGACATCAGGTTTGAAAACCTAAAGGATGGAAGGGTGAAAACCATCTACTGGACAAAGCTAGAAGACGTTGCTCCTCCAATGTTCCAGTTGATGTTGTACCATGTGTCCAAACCAAGAGATGAAAGCATCCCTATAGCCAGTTTCCAATCCGATGGAAGTCATATTTACACAAGCCATATCAACGGTCACTTTATTTGGGACGTTGATCCTTCTATGTGTAATTCAAGATGCACTGCGCCACTAAAGATTCTGATGATGAAGAAGATGAGATTTCCAAGATAAATAGACGGTGTAAGACACAACCAATCCAACAAGATGATCCTTCAGATCCATCTCTTTCATACAAACACTTAATTGGTAAATAAAGGGCTAGATGAAAGGCTCGTCCATGTCGCTATACGGATACACACACACACTTCCTACACCACCGACTCTCCAACTATGCTTCATGTTCAAAGCATATGAAGAAAATTTTCCACCTCTTGAAAGACATAAAGATGTTTTGAGTAAGGTAATCTCTAAACCTTATATTCAAAATATGATGATAGAACCAAGCGGCCATTTAAACCCTTGGGTCAAGACAAGAAAGTTCTCAATTGGCAAATTGCAAATGCACGGGCACAGAATCAATCACTTCAAAGTATTGATTCCAAGGTGACACAAGTCCTAGAGAAGGTCCAGAATTCCAACAACAAGATGACACATCTAGAATCCCAACTCTTGGCGATCGAACAAAATTGACTAAGAAGATCTCACAACTGGATAAAGAACTCAAAATTCTTATTACTAGCCGATAATACGAATCTGAATTCTTCACCAAAGAAGTTGAGATCAGGAAATTAAAGACAAAGCTAGCCAAGATTGAAGATGAAAAGAACAAGGATAGTTTCTTATTTGTACCTCCATCCAGCATGTACAGATCACCTCCGGAATCCAGGACGGAATCCCCAATTTATGCAAATTATTTTAGGATGATTTATAGCATACCTCCCAGTATGCCCCCTGAAAGCCTAGAGAAAATAGATATGGAAGAAGATCAGCCAAAGAAAGGCAGAAAAGGCCAGCTAACACATTTATGGTGCCATCCATCCGCATCCTTGAAGATTCTTCTAAAGAAGAAGATAAAAGCGGTTGGCTTTTCGAATCAACCAATACTCTTCCAGAATCAAGTGACGAAGAGGAAGAAATAGCTGATCTTTCAGCTATCTTGATGGCTGACCCAGAACCAAGCCAATCCTTCACCGAACCCCTCTCAGAAGATTCAGATGAAGAGATTCCAGACAGACCATTTGTACGTCATCTAAATGAAGCACAAGGTACGAAATCCTCTAATGATCCTTGGTTTTCATTTGATGATGTTCCCATCCATTAAAGAAGAGAAAAAATGCATATATTTTCTACTTGGATTGACAATAAACTCAATCGAGATGGGGCAGATCTCAAAAGCATACTTAAAGATTTCACTTCCAGATTCCTGAGAGTATTAAGAGAATGGTTCTTAAGTCTTGGTGATTACAGACAAAGGTAATTACTTGATGCACCTTCACTAGCTGACATACTTGGTAAATTCATAGAGAATTCATAGGTGACATTTCTCTATACACCAAGAAGATATCCCAAGAGTATTTCTCCATGAGATGTTGTTCACTTTCAAAAAAGGATCTTGATCGACATTTTAAACGAATATCGGAAAGATTCTATATGCTGAATGGATATTATGATCTGAATCTGAAGAATGTCTATCTTGCCTCATTGCCACAAGAGCTGCAACCAGAGATAGCTAGAATACTTCAATCAACCAGAAGGGAGATAGCCAATATCTGCCTGGGGCAAATACATCAATTATGCCTAGTTGCACTGGATAAGCTATATGAACAACAATATATCTTCAAAGAAATGATGGAGAGAATGAAGATTCCAAAATCGGTATGTGATAAATCTTATCTTGAAATAAAGTGCAAAGAAAAAGAGTGTCATTGCTTAAAAAAGGATAATAAAAAGATAAAGAGGAAAAAGAAAAATCTAAACTACAGGTTTTTTCAGAAGAAAACCTTTCAAGAAGAACAAGACCGACAGATGCTATCTATGTGGAAGAAAGGGTCATTTTGCCAAAAATTGCCCGAATTAAAAGAAAAAGGTTGCAAAACTGGCGACACAAATCTTCCATTATCATGAAAAAGATGTTGAAGACGCTGAGATAGAATCCCTCTATTCAGAACAAGATGCTCAAGATTCTGATACAACCTTTATGCTCCAATCTACCGATGAAGAAGACTCTGACGATGAGCAGGTTCTTATCCTCATGGTAAATGAATCACCGATGCTAAGAACCAACCTGATCGTCCAAGAAGGAGTGTCTTCACCCCACTTAGAAGTAAACATTCTCCAATCCAAATACGACCGACCTATCAAGGCAATTGGAGTTCTAGATATTGGAGCCAGGAAGACCATGTTGAATCCCGAGATACTCCCACAAGATGTCTAGCAGCCACACCATGAATACTTCTTTGCGGCAGATGGTCAGACATTCCACACATCCTTGATTTCCAAACAACCTGTTGGAATTCAAATATTTCTAGAATGCATTATCTGGATCAAGGTTATTGGCAAAAAACTCCATAGACATGATCTGTTAATGGGGTTTGATCTTTTCTTTAAAGCCCAAATGCTGTAGATATTCCCCCATGGTGCCAAGTACAAAAGGGCATTCCAACCATTTACTCCAACACAGAAGTTATTCGCTCTAAAAGAAGCACCTAGAGAATTTCCTCAAATAACTAGGAGATTATAAGAATGTTATGCAGACTCACATGCTGACTTCAATCATCCATCTCTACTATGGAAGTATGAAGCATTCTTCGTTCAGTTACCATTCAAGATGAACGAAGATATCAATATTACTAAGGCGACGCATCCTGGAATGACTCTTAATGTGCTTACACTTACAAAGCAAGAATGTCATTAGCTTCTTAGCCTTGGACTTATCGAGGCTACCAAATCAAACTGGGCATGTTCGATATTTTATGTAAACAAAAAGACAGAACAGAAACGGGAAAAGAAAAGGTTAGTCATTAACTATAAACCTTTGAATTATTTTCTACTAGACGATAAGTTCCCATTACCCCGAGCCCAAATGTTAATGGCCCATCTTTCCAAAGCCCAAATCTTTTCCAAGTTTGATTTGAAATCTAGTTTTTGGCAACTGGGTGAAATATGGATGTCTGACTATCTACCGCAAAGAAGTATTCATGGTGTGGCTGTCAGGCATCTTGTGGGAGTATCTCGGGAATCAACATGGTCTTCCTGGCTCCAGTATCTAGAACTCCAATTACCTTGATTGGTCGGTCGTATTTGGATTGGAGAATGTTTACTTCCAAGTGGGATGAAGGCACTACTTCCTGGACGATCTGTAACGGCCCGGATCAAAACGAGCATAATTTATTAATTAAATATTTTAACGTACGACTTAATAATTACGTGTGTTTCAGATACGTGGTTAATGTGTGTTTCAGATCGATATTTTTCTTGGACATGGTATATAAAATATTTTTATACCATAAGATGCATATTGATGAAACGAGAAGATAGAAATCAACTAGGGGTCAATCGGAGACTCATAGCTTTAACGACGACGAAAAGGGCAAATCACGGAGTTTCGAAAAAGAAAATCGGAAGATATTTACGATGAATAGTAAACGGAGAATTTTCAACTGATGAACAGTGAAATGGAATATTTTGGATGAATAGTGATCCGGATATTTTTCATGAATAGTAACTTTCCGGATTTCTATAAATAGGGGTGGTTTTAATTCGAAAATCACCGTTTTTCCAAACGAGCCGAACGAGCCGAAAGCGACAAAAATAAGTAAGTCTCTCTCTCCTCTCTCTCTCTTTTTCCGGGTTTCTGTCTCCGGCGGGGCACCACCGGTGCAGCGGCGGCACCGCCGGCCGATGGCAGGAAAATCCAACATTGTCGGTTTCGGCCGATTTTCACACACGACGTTTGTCTCGACGAGACGAATCTAGGATAGGTCTCGGAATTTAATTTTGATTTCTCGTTCGCCGGAAAATGATGAAAAACGGTCTCCAAACCCATTTTCTCTCTCTTCCTTTCCACCTCGTTTCTTCTCCGTTTTGGGTAATCTCAAGCTCTAAGTTGAAGCTCTCGTCGAGCCCGTCATGAAACCAGGCTTGGATTTCTGAACGGATCTCTCATCCTCCTGCAATTGCCGGTCAAAGATCCGGCCAATCTTTCTCTCTCCTCCCTCCTTCTTCTCTCTCCCCGACAGCCTTCTTTTCTCTCTCCTCTCGCCGGAAAAGTTGCTGGACAGTGGCAGAGGGTGTGTGTGATGGGATAAAGGTGGTGGCCGGTGACTGGAAGTCGCCGGCCGAAGCTAGAAAGGGGCTGGAAGGGCTAGGGTTTGCATGGGGTTTGTGAAGTGTGTGTACATATATGTGATGTTGGTTGTTGTATGTGTGTGTGCGCGGTTGGTGGGAAGTGGCCAGTGATTGGAGGTCGCCAGCCAGGGTTCCGGTGAGGTCAAAGGGTGGTGGCCGCCGACCAAGCTGTGGTGACAGTGTGTGTGTATACGTTTTCATGCGTGTGTGTATATGGCTTGTGTGTGTGTTGCGAGGCTGGGTAGGGCGGTTGCCGGCGACTGGAAGTCGCCGGCCGGAGTTTCTGGTGGCGGGGAGAAGAGTCGCCGGCGGTAGGAGGCCGCCGGCCAAGGGCTGTGGTGGCTAGGGTTTCTAGTGTGTGTGTGTGTGTATCTTGCATGCGTATATATATATCTACTATTTATGTGTGTTGGCCGGCCGGAAAAGGTCGCCGGCGACGGGGGATCGCCGGCCGGGGTACCAGGAGGTCCGAGGAATGGTCGTCGGCGATGGGAAGTCACCGGCCGGAGTTTTTTGGTTGGAGTTTGATTTTGGAAAAATGTGACTTCGAAGGGTTTTGTGTCGAAGTTTCGAGCACTATTCACGGCCGGATTCCGGTAAGGGATTGCCGGAGATGGTAGCCGGCGGTGCAAGGTATCCGACGGACCTAGTGGTGATGGCATATGGTGGCACCACAGCGGCTGGCGGCACCGGGAAGAGGGGCTGATGAGCAGCCCGGCGCCGGGAGCACCGGGTGAGAGCTGCCGAGCCATGGTGCCTAGCCGCCGGGTTTTTCCACTCGGCGCCGGGGACGCGCATGCCCCGTTGCTCGCGACGCCGTATTTTCAATCCGAACCCCATTTTTTCCATCGATTATCTTTTTTGAGTAGTCGCCGATGAGATGTCGTTGATCGAGGGTGTGGGCCCGGTCAAAGTCAACCATTTGACCAAAAATACCATTTTACCCCTAAACTTAAAATGCTCCGTTTGAGCTCGTTTTAACTCCGATTTAGCTCATTCTTTTTCCATCGTGACCCAAATTTCATTCTCTATCATCTCAGCCATATGGATTGATTATCCATCCTCATTTCTTCAACTCCAATCTTTAGAGCTCTCGATCCGACGCGTAGTTAACGATCGTTTCTCCGCCGGAGTCTGTTATCGCTTTAATTATATTTATTAAGGATCTAAGATACGTCGTAACGTATATAGGCTATCAGTTGGATTGAATATTGAGACACGAGGTTTGAGACACAAGATTTGAGACATGAGATCTTCGATAGTCACTACTCACGTGGTAACCACCGAACGAGGTAGGGGTAACTTCTAAACTCAACACGTTTATTATTTTCCATAATTGATGATTTTGCTATGATATTGTACGTTATGAATTGTCTTTGTGACCAATATTTGTCTGCATGACCGATAATTGTCTTTGTGACCAATATTTGTCTATGTGACCGATAATTGTCTTTGTGACCAATATTTGTCTGCGTGACCGATAATCGTCTTTGTGACCGATATTTGTCTGCGTGACCCATAATCATCTTTGTGACCGATAAACTGATGAACTCTACATGCTGTGATATTTTCTATATTTATTTTACGATGTGTGATAGGTGTGGGCTTAGTGTCCGATTGGGCTTAGTGTCCATTGGGCTGTGTGTCCAGTAGTGAGTCGGCGGAGTGTCCAATTGGGCTGAGTGTTCATTGGGCTGCGTGTCCATTTGTGAGTCTTGGGTTGTGTGTTCGTTAATGAACGGAATTATGTGTTGCGTATTTATGTGATGTGTCTAATTGCTGAATTATTTTATATGTTTAATAACATGTTAAAACTTTGGAAAGTATCCCCACGAGTGTATTCAACGCACTCACCCCTATTCTGTACTCACACTACAGGAGATGAAGAGAACCTTGATGCGTAGAGAGAGGGGTGCCCTATCAGCTGTGTGGCGCCCCGTTCCCCTTAATTGGAAATAGATCACCACCCTTTACTTATTAAGGAACTAAAGAAATCATAATTACTTTTCAAAATACAGCGGAAGACTTAAAAGTGAAGACACGAGAGCTATATTATTATATTTTTTTTAAAAACGTAACATATATACATATATATCAACATATCATTCTCAAAGGAAACCTTATTCTAGTATAACAACTTTGAAGGGACAGTGAGAAGTCAGCCCAGCCTGCTATACGTCCACGTCATCATCTGCCGAGCCTGAAAATATAAAAATAGCATCATGAGACACCTCCGGAGAGGGATCCCAGTGGGATAACTTTACTGTCTAATATATTGAAGCAATTAAATCATTAAGCAAGTACTACATGTGGTTCTTAGCCACCCTGAGAACATTTTGTGGTTCTTAGCCACCTTGAAAACATAGACCAGGCACTCTCGCCCTTTATGGTCAACATAAAGGAATGTGGGAGTCACTCGCCCACTAAACCTTGCTTTCATAAAGGAATGTGGGAGTCGCTCGCCCACTAAACCTCACTTTCATAGACCAGGCACTTTCGCCCTCATGGTCGTCGCCCAGTATGAAAGTTACATACTGGTTATAGCTACGGACTTCGGCCGTAGATTTTCATACATAACTTATCAATTCAATTATCAACACATAGTAGAGAGTAGAAGTTACCCACTTGCAACCGATAGATTTGACTTTACAAGGATATCTCCGAATCCACCGACCGTCTCGAACTACGCTCGACATATATATAATTATTTAGTTTATTAATTCATATAATCACACATTAGTATCAATTATCATATTCTAAAAATTCACAATTTTCCACAGTGTATATAATTAAATAAAAATAGAATCGTAAACAAGATTGTCACTTGAATTTCAGCTCAAAATCAGTCTATATTGCAAAATTCACCATACCCTATAGAATTGATAAAAACCTTTCATCTTTTTACAGAATTTAGACAACATGTTGAAGTATAACATATAAAAATATCAACTGAAAATAAGCTTTACATGTTTATTTATGAATTTTCTAAATTAGCAGAAAACAGTGCATAGTGTATGCTGAAAACAGGTTATGTTGTAAAATTCGGCATAAATCATACAAGACTCAAAAAATGCATACTAAATTTATGCACGTACCTAAGAACTGGTTCTAAAACATAGTAAAAAATCATACATAAACTCGAAGGATACAGTTCCAGAAAATTGTTTGATTCTGACCCAAAAACGGGGAAAAAACTGTCTCTGAATAGCTTATCTTAGAAAAATCATAAAAAATCGGGTTTAACTCCGAGTCTTCTGAAATTTAACATACATATTCTACACTTAGACATACTACACCGTGGTAAAAGGGTTTAGCCTAAATCGATTTCTACAATACACAGAAAATTCCCAAACAGTAGAGAAATACGCATAGCAGCAACAGCATACTTATTCACAGCAGCACAGGAAAAATAAAACACATAGCAATAACATACACATGTACACAGGCAGCAGGGCAGGGCTAGCAGCAGCTGAAGCAAACAGAGAAAGAGAGGGAGAGAGAAAATCGAGAGGGAGAAAGAGATGGAGAGAGAGATGGAAAATGGAGAAACTGTATGCTTATTCCCTTCTTTTTATTTCTTTTCTTTCCTTTTCCTTTCACACTTGACATGGGCCTGGTATGCGTGTGTCACCTTGTGGTGGAGAGAGAGAAAAAGCATACACCATGAGGTGTCAAGGGAGAATATGCATATTAAGTGACACACACACACGACTTAGCATACTTTGGGTATTACTTATACAATTATTAATTATTACTTATGCAATATTTGAAAAATAAAATACTACACTTTAATTAATTAATTCTTATATATAGTTAATTAATTAGGGTGTTATAATCTTACTTGTGTGGTGAAAAGATATTTTGATACACAATAAATTAGGAACGCATGCTTAAGCAAAATATTTTATCACACAAATAGATCATATGTAAAATTACATTAAATAAAGCATTCATAGGCACAAACGAGTAAATTAAATGTCTTAACCTAATATAATCTTAATTAATTTAAACTTTTCTATTATCTTGTATTTTTACTTCCATCCATGTTTGTCGAGTGAGTTGAGATCAAGCTCGGTTTTCTCCATGAGCAATCCTGTAAAACCCTTAAAATCTCGAAAGAAAAATATATGTCATAAAATCTTTAAAATCATCATGCATAACGTAATTAGTAAATGATAACTTTAAGTAATATAAGAACTCATACTTAAATCATATAGATGCTAAAAGAATTTTCTTATAAAATATACAATGTCGGTTTTCTTGAAAACGGGGTGTTACAAGTTGTGTCCATCTGCCGGTTTTATCCTTTTAAAGATACGTTGTTCATTTGAAAAAGAAAACTATATTTATCCTTCTTTGTAAAAGATCCTGATGTTTTTCCGCTGCGTAAGGTTTCAAAATTCTATTTTATCGGTGGTATCCGATGATTCAAGTGTACCACTCCTTGTCCTTTCCTTATTCTTTCTTTTAAATATCATGTACACCTTTTTCCCCTTTCTTTCTTCACACCCAAAAAGAAAATCTCTAACATTTTTATGTGAAAGATTTTGGGGCGTGACACGATCAAGTTAGTTCTTAACATCGGCGATTCCTTTACCATGAGGATAGGAACTTGCTCATCGTCGAAGTCTTCTTCATCGGTAGATTAGAGCATAAAGATTGTATCAGAATCTTGACCATCTTGTTCTGAATAGAGGGATTCTATCTCAGCGTCTTCAACATCTTTTTCATGATAATGGAAGATTTGTGTTGCCAGTTTTGCAGCCTTTTCCTTTTTATTCGGCAATTTTTAGCAAAATGACCCTTTTTTACACATAGATAGCATCTGTCGCTCTTGTTCTTCCTGAAAGGTTTTTTTTTCTGAAAAACCTGTAGTTTTGATTTTTCTTTTTCCTATTTATCTTTTTTCTCTCTATCTTTTTCTTATCCTTTTTTTAGCAATGACACTCTTTTTCTTTGCACTTTATTTCAAGATAAGATTTTATCACATACCGATTTTGGAATCTTCCTTCTCTCCATCATTTCTCTAAAGAGATGTTGTTCGCATAGCTTATCCAGTGCAGCTAGGAAGAATTAATGTATTTGCCCCAGGCTGATATTGGTTATCTCACTTCTGGTTGATTGAAGTATTCTTGTTATCTCTGGTTGCAGCTCTTGTGGCAATGAGGCAAGATAGACATTCTTGAGATTCGGATCATTATATCCATTTAGCATATATAATCTCCTTGACATTCATTTAAAATATCGATCAAGATCCTTTTTTGAAAGAGAGTAGCATCTCATGGAGAAATACTCTTGGGATATCTTCTTGGTGTACAGAGAAATGTCACCTATGAATTCTCTGTGAATTTCACTACGTACGTCAGTCGGTGAAGGTGCATCAAGTAATTGCCTTTTTTGTAATCTCCAAGACTTAAGAACCATTCTCTTAATACTCCTAGGAATCTGAAAGTGAAATATTTAAGTATACTTTTGAGATCTGCCCCATCTCGATTGAGTTGATTGTCAATCCAAGTAGAAAATATATGCATTTTTTCTCTTCTTTGATGGATGGGAACATCATCAAATGAAAACTAAGGACTATTAGAGGATTTTATACCTTGTGCTTCATTTGGATGACGTACAAATGGTCTGTCTGGAATCTCTTCAACTAAATCTTCTGAGAGGGGTTTGGTGAAGGATTGGCTTGGTTCTGGGTCAGCCATCAAGATAGCTGAAAGATCAGTTATTTCTTCCTCTTCGTCACTTGATTCTGGAAAAGTATTTGTTGATTTGGAAAGCCAACCACTTTCATCTTCTTCTTTAGAAGAATCTTCAAGGATATGGATGGATCGCACCATAAATGTGTGAGCTGGTTTTTTCCTATCTTTCTTTGGCTGATCTTCTTCCGTATGTTTTTTCTCTAGGCTTTCAGGGGGCATACTGGAAGGTATGCTAGAAATCATCCCAAAATAATTTGCATAAATTTAGGGTTCCATCCTGGATTTCGGAGGTGATCCGTGCATGCTGGATGGAGGTATAAATAAGGAACTATTCTTGTTTTTTCATCTTCAATCCTGGCTAGCTCTGTCTTTAATTTCCTGATCTTAACTTCTTTGGTGAAAAATTCAAACCCATATTATCGGCTGGCAATAAGAATTCTAAGTTCTTTGAATAGCTGTGAGATCTTCTCAGTCATTTTTTGTACGATCGCCAAGAGTTGGGATTCTAGATGTGTCACCTTGTTGTTGGAATTCTGGACCTTCTCTAGGATTTGTGTTACCTTGGAATCAATACTTTGACGTGATTGATTTTGTGCCCATGCATTTGCAGTTTGCCAATTAAGAACTTCCTCGCCTTGACTCAAGGGTTTTAAATGGCCACTTGATTCTATCGTCGTATTTTGAATATAAGGTTTAGAGATTACCTTACTCAAAACATCTTCATGTCTTTCAAGAGGAGGAAAGCTTTCTTCATATGCTTTGAACATGAAGCATGGTTGGAGAGTGGGTGGAGTAGGAGGTGTGTATATCCATATAGCAATATGGATGAGCCTTTCGTGTAGCCCTCCCTTTACCAATTGAGTGTTTGTATGAAGGAGGTGGATTTGGAAGATCGTCTTGTTGGATTGGTTGTGTCTTATACTATCTCCTTATCTTGGGAATCTCCTCTTCTTCATCATTAGAATCTTCAGTGGCGCACGAGCATCTTGAATCACACATAGAAGGATCAATGTCCCAATAAAGTGACCATTGATATGGCTTGTGTAAATATGACTTCTATCGGATTGGAAACTGGCTATAAGGATGTTTTCATCTCTTGGTTTGGACATAGGGTACAACATCAGCTGGAACATCAGAGGAGCAACGTTTTCTAGCTTTGTCCAGTAGATGGTTTTCACCCTTCTATCCTTTAGGTTTTCAAACCTGAAGTCTGTAGCCTAGACTCATCCCGTCTCTTGATGAAGTGTCTCATAATTAGTGATTCATTCAGTAGGGATCAGCTTTTGGAGATCACTCCTATTTATTTACCTTGGGATCTGGATAATAGTAAGAACTTCGGAACCTGATTTAGCAAGAACCATGAGAGCATCTTTTATACCTTGATTTTTTAGGTCAAGGGCATGGTTTTGCAATCTGTAGACAATCTGGTGGTGTAGTGTCCCCATGACAGAATTTGGAATTTGTTCAGCTCCAGAGATTTGTATCTGTACTTTAAACGCTTCTACTAGAGAAGTATCTTGTAAGGATAAAGTAAAATTAGGAAAGAACGTGATTACCACACTTCTAATATTAAGCATAGATAGAACTGTTCCCACAACTGTGTGTTCATACTTAAGGAACCTGGTTTCGAGAAGTTTCGACCTAGCCATGATAGGAAGTCCTCACCTATCATGATAGTATAACACCAGTCTTACGGCTCTGAGATGGATGTGAGTATATCCTTCTCTCTTCCATGTTTTAATATATACTGGAGGTATGAAAAGGGTAACATATTGCTCACGGGATGTAGCAGGAAGGCCAAAATTATCCAACTTGGATGATTGGACATACTCTTTGGTAGGAGGATTTCGTGAGGATATGAGAGACCTGATGCTTGTGGTCAAACTCCCATATTTTCTATATATGTTGTATGGGCTAATAAGAGGGGGTACAGTTTGTTCGACAATAGCATCTGGAAAGATAGTAGAGTATTCGATAAGATTTTCTATTTTGCTAATGGTATATCTAGGCAACGAAAGAGATGAGGATTGGGACAGGATCTGAGATGTAATAGTATCAGAGGTATCCATAAGCGCTTAGAGAGCCTCCCCTACTCACCTCTTAGATAAAACAACTCACAAATATTCTCCCGACCGAGATTAAGAACAACTTGGCTCTGATACCAAAAAGAATACGAGAGCCCTAATCACCACACCCTCAAGACTGTCCCGATCATGACTTTGCATACTCTGCTGTAATCAACCCCAACTAGCCAGTTATCGGCACTCCTGGCCACAAGGGCTTTGGGCATTAATCATGCTAAGTAGCATAAGTCAGGTGGAACACAATTACACTTGGTGTAAAAAATTCCACAGTAAAAGAGGCATCGAATGTTACACTTTGATTGATAAAATGGTGAGAGATTATTTAGAGGATCTTGATCCGCCATCAATTACCTCAATCATGACGGTATGGAATAAAAGGGAGAACACAAGAATTGTAACAGATATCAACTTCATTTTTCCTCTAACTAAATGTGTATATATATATATATATGTTGATATTATTTTTACGAAATAGAAAATATTTGTAATACGAGGTAAATAGAATGAAATTTGATTGGGATTTATAGGCACTCGGACTTGGGAGTGCATGTATGTCATTGAAAAAATGAAATAAAAGAAAATGATTGTAATATTCCAACACATGATTTTGTTAATCCTTCTTTAATTATATAGTAAGAAGTATTAATAAATGATTGGAAAATAAATTTATGGAATTTGACCAAGGGACCCTAGGATGAATCTAGATGAGGATGTGTAGTAAATCGGAATAAATTAGTTTCTAATCACACGGACCTGACGCTATCCAAAAAGTCAACCTTAATTACATATATGAATTTAGTACTAAAAATTAAAAAAAATTCCATTAAAGCCATTTTTATTGGAATTTATAAAAGTTGTTGGAAATTGAAAAATAATTTACATGTTACCTAGAAATTTAGAAATTTTCAACCACTTAGCTAATATGGCAGTATTTTGCTTACTTTGATGTGAACATTTTAAAAAATAAATAATAAATTAAAAATAAAATTTTTAAATAAGAAAGTTATAAGGAATACATTGATTGCAATTTCCGAACCATTTTCTTACATGCTACTTTATTTATATAGTAAGAAGCATTAATGAATGGTTAGTGATAAATTTTATTGATTTTAACATAAGGTGCATAGTAATGAATATGGATGAGTGATGTATATGTAACACCCCGACAAGGGACAGTATACTTTCGAGTCGAAGTGCTAATAACATAGCTTCTTGGTAAAAGATATTAGAAAATCACTCAAAAAACTTTCTTTTGAAAAACAAGTTCATAGTTTCAGAATCCGTCCTATCTTTCATGTAAAATAAATAGTGGAAGACTTAAAAAGCATTAAAACATATATTTACAAACCAAAACATACATATTTTTAGATCGCAAAAGTTTTAAGTTAACAAAAATATTCATAAATTTCATCAAAAGTGGTTCGAGGAAAAAGAACTTCACAAGGCCTAACTCTCTTGCTCGTCATCAGCATTTGCATATAAAATACATAGTTGGGGTGAGTCTCATTTGATACTCAGTGGGTAAAAGTGATTACATAATTTAATACATTCATGCATCAAAGTAAATCACGTAAGAAAAGCAATCATAAATCACATTTTAGCATATCGACCACCATGGGGACCAGACCAACTAGCGGGCCTGTTCAATAGCACGGAGCCCTTTTGGGTACAATGTGGCATGGAGTTTCAAATCTTGGGGGATTTGTTCGTGACTAACCATACGACCACCTTGGGGGTCAATGAACACTTACGGCCATCTTGGGGACCAGACCAACTAGCGGGTCGATTTAATAACACATAGACCTTTTAAGTGTAACATGACATGGAGTTCCAAATCTTGGGGGACTTATCTATGACTAACTGCATACGTACATTTACATCATACATCATATACATGTGTTACAAAGAAACATAAAGCATATGTAAACATGAATCATGCTTACGTCTAAACATATCTAAGCATTAATCTAAAGTCACCTTATAATGTTGATGTGTACAAAACTCTTCAACTTTGATTTTGAAGCTCGCCTTCTTGACCGTCCTCAGCTCCTACCATTGAGAAAAGCTTCTACTTCCTTGTCTTGGAGGGTAATTTTTGTGTTTAAGGTTATCATAAAATTCTCTAAAAATTAAAATAATCTTTCTTTTACATAAACTTAAAAATTACTAGAATAGAGGTAAAGTTAATTAAATATTCTTATAGGAAAATCTAAAATTTCAAGCTCATAAAAGGTAAAATGTAATAATTTAAAGTGAGTTGAAATTCTTAAATATGAAATTTATTTACTTCTCATATAACAAACTAATTATTACAAATTATCTCAATATATAGATTTTTATATATATATACCACTAAAAATATTTACATGGGTAAACAAAAACATAAAATTATTATTAATTATGTATGCATGAACTAATTGCTTTATAAATAGTGTTTTATATAAAATAAAGACTTATTAATAAGTTAAGCATCAAAGAGTATTTTCACAAAAATGTAATGAATTAGTTGCATGTCATTTTTAATAGCTAATTAAGATTTTGCATGAACTAGATTAAATATTCATATAACTTAAAAATTGCGTAAAATAAAATAAAAAAGCAAGTATTTAAACAAATTTCAACTACTTAGCATGCATAAATTAAAAATTACAACTATGACATTTAAATTCATATATGCATATCTATTTGTAAAATAAAAAATGATGATGAAAACAAACATCATAAAATAAAGTACATAAACTAAATTTTATGTCATTTTTATAGTCAAAATATTTTTACATAAATATATCTATACATGCATGTGACTTAAATACTAAACAAAGTAAGTATAAAAATATTTGCATATATTCAAAAATAATTTAATACAATTTATTATTTACATGCATATAAATTTAAAGTACAAAACTTAATTAGAATACAAAGATATGTATAATTATAGATACAATAATATGAAATTAAATTATTTAAAAATAGAAAACAAGGATTTAGGAGTGGATTTAACTATTTTCATGAAGATCAATAAAGAATGAGGTCAAAATGAAATAAACATAAACTTAATTCAAAATGGGGTCAAAAATGAAAATTTTCAGAATTGCATGAAGGTCCAAAACTTCTTTAAATTTTGAAAATGAAACCCCCAAATAAAAAACTCTAACCCACTTGCTCATTTCTCTTCGAAAAAGCTTTAGGGCTCATCGGTCGGAAATACGGTGTTTTCAGCAACCTCGCCCCTTCTTCGGTCATTCGATTGCGACCATTAATTTTACCGGATTTCAAACTCTACATGCTCAACAACCAAAATTTTGAAATTTATACATGCATACAAAATAGACACATAATTTCATCACTAATCCCATCAAATATTACATGAAATCATTCTTCATTACATGGGGAGCAAAACCCCTCATTCATTTTTGTGAATGCATGTATAGAATGGAAGAACAACGAAATGGTTTGTTTTCAAATGATTTTTGGTTTAATTGAGGTTTGATTCGAACATAAAACATGAAATTGGTGTGGGATTATGTTTGGGCTTGAGGATATGAGCATCTTGGTATATTATTTGCTCATTTTGGTTGAAAAATGAAAGAGATGACAAATTTGAGCTTGAGATGGTGGTTATGGCCATTTTCCGGCGAAATAGACGGTTGTTCATGGCTGATTTTTGGCAAGTTTAGTGTGTTTTTGGTCGATTTCTTAGGGGGGAATGGTGGAGAGTTCATTTGAATAAAGAATGAAAGGTTTGGAAGTGGTTTGGGTGGTGTTTGCAATTTTTCGATGAAGCTAGAAGGTCGCTGGAGGCAACGCCGGCGGCCGGAGGTGGAGAAGAGAATAGCAAATAAAAAATGGTTGAAAAATGATTATTAAATGGATTTTTCCCTTATATATATTTTTAGAAAAATAATAAAATAATCTTAATGGACTTGTGAGGCGTCCCAACATTTGGAGTACGTCTCATGCGCACTTTATGCACATGCAACTCGTGGGTCGGGCATTTTTTCAGTGCATTTTTCCTTTTTTTTGCCCTGACATTTATGTTATATTAGGCATACATTTATATCCCGATATCATAGTTAACCTTAGTATAGCACCCCGGACCAAAATGGAGCATAACTTATTAATTAAATATTTAAACACAGGATTTAATAATTATGTGCGTAAGTTTTGACTGTCTAATTAATTTCGTGCATTTCAGATACGTATTTAAAAGCCAGTTTTAGATGGATAATATTCCTAAGCATGGAATATAGAATAATTTTAAATCACTAGATGCATAACGGAAAAACGAGAAGATAGAAACGAACTAGAGGTTAATCGGAGACCTGTAGCTCAAACGGCGGTAAAAAGGGCAAAACCCGAAGTTTTGGAAAAACGGAAGATATTTACGGTGAATAGTGAAACGGGATATTTTGGTGAATAGTAACTTTTCCAACTCCATAAATAGGGGCTTCTTCAATTCATTTTCACCCATTTCTTCGAACGAGCCTAAAGCGACGTTTACAAGTAAGTTTCTCTCTCCTCCCTTCTCTCTCTCTTCTCTCTTTTTGTCTTCGGCGTACCGCCGCCGACGCCGGAGCCACCACCGGAGGTTGCCGGAAAATTTTCAAAGTTGTCAGTTTCGGCCGATTTTCACACACGATGTAGGTCTCGACGAGACGAGTCTAGAATAGGTCTCGGATTTCAATTCCGACTTGTCATTCGCCGGAAAATGACGAAAAACCATCTTAAAACCCTAAACCCTAACCCTAGCCAACTTTTCACTCTCCTCGGTTTTCTCTCTTTTCCTCCAATCTTTTCATCGGACACGTTGTCCTTCCGGAGGTGAGGATGAGTTGTTGGAGGGACGGCGCCGTCGTGGGTGGTGGCGTCGGAGCTATTTCGGGTTGGTTGTGTTATATGCATGTATGTGTGCATTTGTGTGTATGCGTGGGTGATCTCTGTTGAGGGCGGCACAGGTGGTGCCGCCATGGGAAAAGGGATGACCGGCCAAGTGTTTTAGTGATGGGTGTCTTTGTATACATATATGTTTGTGTGAGTGTGATGGGGTTGGGAAAGAGTGGTATCATATCAGTGATGTTGTAGTGTGTTGAAATGAAGTAGTCGGAGGTCCGGGAGGGGGAAGAACTGGGGGTTGCTGCTGCCGTAGGAGGCAGCCGGAGAAGCTGGCGGGCACGCTGGCGTGTGGTCGTGCCGAAGAGCACGACCGTGCGTGAGCCAGCAGAAGCCACTGGAGGTTGGCGCATCGTCGTGCCGTAGGGCACGGTCGTGCCTGAGCCGGGGTGGGAGTTTTTGGATGGTGGCGCACGGCCATGCCAGGAGGGCACGATCGTGCACTGAATGGGTGCGCCAGGTGCGGGGCGTGTGTCGGGAGACGTCAGGTTTTCCAATCCTTTTCCTATACTTGTCCTTTGTACGTTTAACATTGAGTCTTAGCCAACAAGATGTCGTTGACCGAGGGTTGTGGGCCCGATCAAAGACAACCCTTTGATTTTATTACCTTTATACCCTCCAACTCTTAGTTCGTATCAACACCGATCGAGCTCGTTTCTTATTCCAATCTTTAGATCTCTCGATCCGTCGCATATTTAACGGTTGTCTTTCCTCCGGGAAATGTTTATCGCTTTAATTATATATTATTTAGGATCTAAGAAACACCATACTTATGTAGGATACTTGTTGGATTAAGCATTGGGTTATCTGACCTTTGGTACTCGCTACTTGAGCTTTGAGTCATCAGACTTTCAGTACTAGCGACTCACGTGGTAACCACCGAACAATGTGGGGGTAATTTCTATCCCTTTATTTGTTTACTGTTTTCCCTAGAGAATGCATGATTGAGGAATACTAAATGTTGTGAATATATTTGTTATGCCATATTATTACTATGAAAGGACCGAGGTCCACTCTAATCATACATTCGTCCCTTGCTATCTTCTACTACTCTGTTGAGGTTTGGTGGTCCTCTTGAATTGCACCAGCGGTATTGAGACCGTTTATTAGGGTAAGATGGGAGAATCCCGCACCTACTCATCTCTTGTCATTTCTAATATCTGTTGTGCATTTTATGTGATGTGACAACGTGACAGTAGAATTATTTCTCCAGTTTTATTTATGTTTGACGCATGTATAAGAGGTGGATTTCGTCCCCACGAGTGTATTCCACGCACTCACCCCTTTAATCTATACTCACACTACAGGAGATGACAAACAAGAGGAACCCTAGATGGAGAGAGAGAGGGGCTATCTTTGGTTTCGTATATTTGAACTGATGTAACACAAACATTTTCCATACAGTGTTTTAAATAATTTATGTTTTGTAATATTTTGATACATGTAAGGATGTGAGATCCTGATGATTTCCACTGCATATGATGAACTATATATCGGTAGTGAGACCGATTGCTAACGGCAGAGGCTGTATGTTGATAAGTGAAAGATTCACTTCGTCCCTTTCCTCTTTCTTCTGTCGTCTCTTTCTATTTCTTTCTGCTTATGTTTTGCGACCCTTACTTTTTCTCTTCTCACGCCCATGTGAAACTTTGATAAAATATGAAAAGATTTTGGGGCGTAACAGATGGTATCAGAGCAGTTCTAATGTTGAGAACTTGTTCGAACTGGTTTTAAAAAAAATGGGAAAAGTGTGATTTCAAAAGTATGTTTTTAAAATGTGTTTGGGTTTCCGGAAAAATATAGACAGGCACTAATCTCTCTCCATAGGTGACCCTCCCTGATATAAAATCTGCGGAATATGAGTGATTGATTGTTATATGTTATTTTTTTACCTTGAACTGTTAGGTTTCGAAAGGAGCGTATCAGGTATGGATATATGATATTAGAAACTCGTGTAAAATAATTGGCAGATGAATAGGATATACAGAGCTGGTAGAGGGAGAGGGAGAGCACCCGTGATTGAGACTCGTGAGGAGCAGCTACGACGTTGCTTCTACGAGAGTAGAGTTACAGAAGATATATCCGTAGGAGAGCACCTAACTAGACTCCTCCATTGTTGGAGGGAGATTGGAGGTGTGTGGGGCAAGATTAGAGGTGTGCAGGCGTGCCTGCATATGATTCACACCCTACCACCCGAGTGGGCGGGGAGAGCACGCCTACTCTATCGCGACGAGTTGGTATTGTCGTCGGTCGACCTTGTGCCTATTGCCAACTTTAGCAACGTGGCTAGAGGGATGTTGGAGTTATGGGGCCGATATGGCCTTCCGACTACTTCGGAGCCATCACCTTATGATCCTTCCAGTGGCAGCTCCGAGTCAGAGAAGGATCCGGAGGAGGATCCAAATGAGATCGACAGAGAGGGGAATGAACCTCAGGATGGATCGGGGCCTCCGTCGCCTCCCTTTGATGTAGAATAGATGGTTTGAGAAAACGTTGTTATATGTATATATTAAGCTACGCCTGATACATTATTCTATATGTATATAAATAGGGTAGATCTTACATTGTAGATAGTGTACATACACCCTTTTGTTAAGGTGTAGTACTACCCTTATTTCGTTATTATGTATATATGCACATATACCCTTTTGCTCATCCTATGAAGTTATGTTTATGTCTTATCACGTGAAACGCGTTATCTGCTATATTTATAGAATTATTATATAACCACAATGACTTATACATATATACATATCGTAACAGAAATATGTCGAGATGCAGACCCAAGAAGGAGCAACAGGCACCGATCGAACAACTAGAACGTGAGGAAAATGTCAATGTAGGGGATTTAGTTATTATGCTACGAGGGTTAGTGCAGTATTTCGAAGCGAATCGAGCCGTCCCTCAACCAGCTAGAGCTGACCCGAACTTAATCTATGAACAGTTTCGGCGTTTCAACCCATCAACTTTTGAAGGAAAGGAAGAACCGATAGAGGCAGAGGAGTGGCTGAGGTCACTCGACAGATTGTTCGGGCATCTCACATGCTCTAAGGAGCAGATGGTTAGTTGTGCCATATTCCAGCTCACGGATGAAGCGAGTCATTGGTGGGACTCGTACGAGCGGACTCTACTGCCAGCTCAGAGGGAGAGAATGACTTAGGAGGAATTCAAGGAGATAGTTTCTTGTCATTTCATTCCTCAGACTTATCGGGACCAAAAGGAGACAGAGTTCCTTCATCTCAAACAGGACAGTTCAACTGTAGGGGATTATGAGCGGCGGTTCAATCATTTGAGCGGTACGCCCCACATATGGTGGATACTGATCTTAAAAAGGCCCGAAGATTTTAGAGGGGCCTTCGTTCAGAGATCAGGACAATCTTAGCTGGGCAGGAAACAATAACGTATGCAAGTGTCATTGGAAGAGCCCAGGAGATCGTCTCCCGGATGGGTCTGGACGCTGCACCCCTCAAAAGAGTCCTCCCTGCTCCTGTCAAGAGAAAGTGGACTGGCCCAAGCCAGAGCTTTGCCCCGAATAAGTTTCCAAGGACAAGCAACGCCCCACTCCTTCCTGTTCCCTGATCTGGAAATCTGTGCCCCAGATGTAGAAAGGTGCACACGGGATCGTGTCAGCAAGAGACACGGAACTGCTTTACTTGCGGGGTGCCCGGGCACATAGCGGCTAATTGCTGGAGGGTGAGGAACACGCCGGCTACAGGGCCAAACATGAGGCCGGTAGCGGGTAGAGCGAGGGCTTTCGCTCTTACTCGTCAGGAAGCTGCTGAGGAAGCTGAGACGATGGCAGGTATGTTATCAGTGTCTGATATACCTGCTTTCATCTTGTTTGATACTGGAGTGACACACTCCTTCATATCTATCAACTTCTGTAAACTGCTGAAGCATGTTGACGGTAGGATAGTCGCTCGAACACTAGAAGTTAGTATCCCCTTAGGGAAGACGGTAAGGACAAAACACCTATACTATCATCTTAAGATTGCCTTTGAAGATAAGATGTAACACCCCATTTCAAGAAAATACCCTGCATATGCATATTTTATAAATTTCTTTTATCGTTCAAGTGTTAATGATTTAAGTACAAGTTTTCATATTACGTAAGATTTTATGACGTGTTTTCTTTCGAGATTTTAAGGGTTTTGTAGGATTGCTCACGGATGAAACCGAGCTCGATCTCCACTCACTCGACACATATGAACGGAAGTAAAAAGATAAGATGATGATCAAAGTTAATTAATAGAATGATTTTAGGTTTTATGCTAAGTGATTTCCATATTTGTGTGATTTATACATTATGCTATTATTTCTAGTCTTTACAATAAGGTATGCATGTATTTATACATATGTGTTATATGAATATCAAAATATCAAGATAAATAATTAGATTAACCTTTATTTTTAATACAAAGCTTCCAAGGTAAGTCTTTTAGCAAGTGGTAACCTAGCCTAGCCACCTCACTAATCTAATTGCAACATGCAACTCTCTCTCCCTCCCTCTCTCTCGATCACTCTCTCTCTCTCTCTCTCTCTCTCTCTCTCTTGATCACTTCATATAGGAGAGCCAAAGTCATAGATAAGTTAGTACAAGAGATAAAGGAAAGCAAAGATCTTTTATCCATCAAGTCTTCTTCAAAACCTAAAGGTATTTTTGGCTAAACCCTTATGAATCCTTCATTTAAATCTTATGATTTATGCTTTATACCTTAGATTAGAAGTCCAAAGATGTTCTTTGGAAATTTGCTTGGGATTATATGTTGTTAGAATGAAGAAATAAGTTGTTTTAAGAATAGGTTTAAAGATATGCTTTGTTTTGCTACTGTTTTGGTTATGTTCGAAAATCTTAGAAATTGAATTAAGATGAATCCTTTTGCTAGATTGAAATATAGGAAGTCAAGAGTATTTCTGTAAAATTTCAGAAGATTTGGAGTTGAATTCGATTTTATATGATTTTTCTAAGATAAGCTGTTCGGAGACAGTTTTTACCCTGTTTTCGGGTCTGATTCATGTATTTTTCTGGAACAGTTTACTTCGAATTTATGCATGATATTTTACTATGTTTTAGAACCTGTTCTTAGGTATGTGTAGGAATTTAGTATGTATTTTTTTGAGCTTTGTACGATTTATGCCGAATTTTACAATAAAACCTGTTTTCGCGTAGACGATGTCCTGTTTTCAGCTTCGTTCTAAAATTCATAACTAATTATTGGGATCGAATTTGTAAGCCATGTTTTACTATGTTGTAGTACGTGTTCTTCGGAGTATGTAGAATTTTACTATGTCATTTTTGGAACCTTGTACGAATTATGGTGATTTTTACGAGAAAGTCCATTTTTCAGCATATGATATCCAGTTTTTCGGCCAACTTAGGAAATTCATGACTACTTATGTGAACCTTATTTTTAGTTGATGTTTTATATGATGTACTAAAAGAAGTTATGTACGTATATGAATAATTGTATGATTTTAGGAATCACATGTGAATTATTAAAATTGTTGCGATTTTATGGGTCTTCTTATCATTCGAAGATTACTAGTTTGGAAGTTTAACGAATAAGTTATGAGTATAAATGTGTTTTGGGTAATTGAAACCTAATATAAATGTAAAAGAATGTGTTATACGATATAAGGAAGCTAATCAATTAAGTGTGTCGAGCGCAGTCGAGACGATCGGTGGAACCTGAGTCAATCCTAGCACCTCTAACGAACAAGTGGGTAACTTCTACTCTCTACTATGTGTTGTTTATTAAGTTGATAAGTTATGTATGAAAGTCTACGATTGAAGTCCGTAGCTATAACCAGTATGTAACTTCCATTACTGGGCGACGACCATAAGGGCGCAAAGTGTCTGGTCTATGAAAGCGACCATAAGGGCGTAAAGTGTCTGGTCTATGATGTAGTACTCGCTTAACGGTTTAATTGCTTCACTATATGTGTTGTTAATTGAGTCGATAAGTTATGTATGAAAGTCTACGATTGAAGTCCGTAGCTAAAACCGGTATGTAACTTCATACCAGGGCGACGACCATAAGGGCGCAAAGTGTCTGGTCTATGAAAGCGACCATAAGGGCGTAAAGTGTCTGGTCTATGATGTAGTACTCGCTTAATAATTTAATTGCTTCAATATATTAGACGGTAAAGTTATCCCACTGGGATCCCTCTCCGGAGGTGTCTCATGATGTTACTATTTTATATTTTCAGGCTCACTGGATGATGACGTGGACGAGTAGCTAGCTGGACTGACTTCTCTCTGTCGCATTAGTAGATATGATAGAACTAAGTTCCTTTTCTTTTAAAATAGTATGTTGTTTAAACGTGTATATTATGAAATCGTTGGGCCTAGACTTATCTTATATTATATGTATGTTTTGTTGAGTATTTTCTCGTTGACCGATGGTTCAAACATTTTACCTAGAAATGTGGGTAAGACACGTCTAGACTTGCTTAATAGTCGATGTATAATTACGTATATATGTTATATTTAAAAAGTAAAAATTTTAAAACTCTCGTGTCTTCGCTTTTAAGTCTTCCGCTGTATGTTATAAAATCGTTATTATTTCTTTATTTCCTAAGTATGTAAAGGGTGACGACCTATTTCCAATAAAGGGAAATGGGGCATTACATAAGATACTTCTAGCCGGTCTCCACACTTTGGAGATGAAGGATTTTGATATAATCCTTAGGATGGACTGGCTAGAGTCCAATTACGCGGTAATTAAGTGCCGTGAGAGGGAGATAATCTTCCAAGTACCTGGGGAGCTGGAGTTTACATTCCACGGGACTAGAGTTAAAGTCGACTCAAGAATGGTCTCGGCCATGAAAACAACCCAGATGCTTAGCAAAGGAGATTGCAAAGCTTGGTTGGTTAATATGATAAACTCCGAGAAGGAACCAATTACTATCAAGAAGGTGCAAGTGATAAAGGAATTCACAGATGTATTTCCAGAGGATTTACCTGGACCACCACCGGATCGACAAGTAACCTTCGAGATAGATCTTATCCCAAGATCAGCGTCGGTGTCAAAGGCTCCTTATCGGATAGCACCAAAAGAGTTACAAGAATTAAAGGTCCAACTACAGGAACTGTTGGACAAAGGTTTCATCAGGCTGAGTATGTCGCCTTGGGGAGCACCAGTACTGTTTGTGAAGAAGAAAGATGGCAGCTTTCGGATGTGTATTGATTATCGAGAGCTAAATAAGAGAACAATAAAGAATAAGTATCCATTGCCTCGAATTGAAGATCTCTTTGATCAATTAAGAGGTGTCAGTGTGTTCTCGAAGATTGACTTAAGATCTGGATATCACCAGATGAAAGTCAAAGACGCTGATATCTCTAAGACAGCATTCAGAATGAGATATGACCACTACGAGTTTGTAGTAATGCCATTCGGACTGAGTAATGCTTCGGCTGTCTTCATGGATTTGATGAATCGCATCTTCCATCCTTATCTTGACCTTTTTGTCATAGTGTTCATTGATGATATTCTCATCTATTCGTGTGATAGAGCGCACCATGAACAATATCTCAGAATCGCACTGGTGGTGCTAAGGAAGGAAAAGCTTTACGCCAAATTCAAGAAGTGCGAATTTTGGATGGACAAAGTTGGTTTTCTGGGCCACATCGTTTCTGCGCAAGGGATCGAGGTAGATCCTGAAAAGATGGCAGCTGTTAGTAAATGGGAAACTCCAACGAATGTGAAGGAAGTTCGGAGTTTCATCAGCCTGGCTGGATACTACCGACGATTCATAGAGGGATTTTCGAAGATCGCCACTCCAATGACTCGTTTGATGAGAAAATATGTGAAGTTTCAGGGGAGTGAGTGATGCGAGTGGAGTTTCCATGAACTAAAGAAAAGACTAACAGAAGCACCAGTCTTAATAGTTCCAGATGTGTCTAAGGAGTTCGTGATCTACAGTGATGCATCCAAACAAGGTTCGGGGTGTGTTTTGATGCAGGAAGGAAAAGTAGTGGCGTATGCATCACGCCAGTTAAAGATCCATGAACAGAACTACCCGACATATGATCTGGAACTAGCAGCTGTGGTACACGCCCTCAAGATCTGGAGGCACTACCTTTATGGCGTGAAGTGTGAAATCTACACTGACCACAAAAGCCTGAAGTACTTCTTTGAGCAGAAGGAGCTCAATATGAGGCAAAGAAGATGGCTAGAGTTGGTGAAGGATTATGATATTACGATCCACTACCATCCTGGAAAAGCGAATGTGGTGGCTGACGTCCTTAGCAGGAAAGGAAAGGGAGTGGTGACATCGATGATCACCAATCAGCATCAACTGATCGAAGAGATGTCAAAGCTAAGTCTGGAAATAGTCTCATCTCCGATCAACATTGAATCCAGAATGACAGCGTTATTCGTAAAACCCACGCTGCGAGATCGAATTATGGA
This sequence comes from Scutellaria minor, assembly GCA_954870855.1. Taxonomy (NCBI): domain Eukaryota; kingdom Viridiplantae; phylum Streptophyta; class Magnoliopsida; order Lamiales; family Lamiaceae; genus Scutellaria; species Scutellaria minor. The sequence goes on along the minus strand of OX940734.1, from coordinate 11,865,669 downwards.
AGCTTAGAAGAAGGATAAATTCCTAAAGAAGATGAAAGCTCTGATGGATAACGGAAGAGCCGAAGGTTTCTCTTTGGCTACGGATGGAGCTCTGATCTTCAGATGAAGAATGTGCGTGCCTAAGAATGAAGAATTAAGAGAAGAAATTCTCAAAGAGGCGCATGGCACCCCAATGTCTTCACAACCTGATGGTACAAAGATGTACCGAGATTTGAGGGTGAATTTTTGGTAGAGGAATATAAAGAGAAGTATAGGGCTATTCGTCAATAAGTGTCTCGTCTGCCAACAAGTGAAAGCAGAGCATCAACGGCCAACTAGGATGCTAACCCCTCTAGAGATACCAAAATAGAAGTGGGAACACATAACCATGGATTTTGTGGTTGGTCTGCCGACAACCAGACGAGGAAACCACGCCATGTGGGTAATTGTTGATAGATTAACGAAACCTACCCATTTCTTATCAATCAAGATGACTTTCGGACTGGACAAGTTGGCACGAATATATCTTAAAGAGATAGTTTGATTGCACGGTGTACCAGTTTCCATCATATCCGATAGAGATCCACGGTTCACTTCCCGATTTTGGCAAAGTTTACAAAAGGAGTTAGGGACCAAGTTGTCTTTCAATACAGCTTTCCACCCACAAACTGACAGATAATCAGAAAGGACTATACAGATCTTAGAGGATATGTTGCGGGCCTGTGTTCTAGATTTTCTCAGAAACTGGGAAGATCATTTGTGCTTAGTAGAATTTGCCTATAACAATAGCTATCAATCGATCATTGGTATGGCGCCTTATGAAGCCCTTTATGGAAGAAAGTATCGCTCACCTATCTGTTGGGATGAAGTGGGCCAAAAGAAAATCCTGGGACCCGAATTAGTGGATCAGATGGTCGAAGTAATAAAGAAGAATCGGGAGAGAATACGAGTAGCCCAGGATCGACAGAAAGCATATGCGAATAAGAGACGGAGGGAGCTGGAATTTGAAGTAGGAGATGAAGTCTTCCTCAGAGTGTCTCCTACTAAAGGAGTCTATCATTTTGGAAAGAAGGGGAAATTGAAGCCAAGGTACATGGGACCATTCGAAATTCTAGATCGCATTGGGGAGGTCGCGTACCATTTGGCCTTACCACCAGACTTCGCTGGAGTACACAATGTCTTCCACGTGTCTATGCTACGGAAGTATGTTTTCGATCCAAACCATATAATCAATCAAGGGGGCATAGAGCTGGAAAAGGATCTGACATGTGAGGAAGTCCCAATAGCCATCTTGGATAGGAAGAAACGGCAACTAAAGAATCGAGAGATGGCTATAGTAAAGGTTCAGTGGAGCCGTCATGAAAGAGAGGAAGCAACCTGGGAGTTGGAAGATGAGATTTTGAGAAAGTACCCTGACCTACCATTCATAGGTACACGTTTATCTTTCTTCTTTGGTACGTGTTTAATTTCGAGGACGAAATTCTTTTAAGGGGTAAGAAATGTAGCACCCCGGACCAAAATGGAGCATAACTTATTAATTAAATATTTAAACACAGGATTTAATAATTATGTGCGTAAGTTTTGACTGTCTAATTAATTTCGTGTGTTTCAGATATGTGTTTAAACGCCGGTTTTAGATGGATAATATTCCTAAGCATGGAATATGGAATAATTTTAAACCACTAGATGCATAACGGGAAAACGAGAAGATAGAAATGAACTAGGGGTCGATCGGAGACCTGTAGCTCAAACGACGGCAAACAGGGCAAAACCCGAAGTTTCGGAAAAATGGAAGATATTTACGGTGAATAGTGAAACGGGATATTTTGGTGAATAGAAACTTTTCCAACTCTATAAATAGGGGCTTCTTCAATTCATTTTTCACCCCTTTCTTCGAACGAGCCTAAAGTGACGTTTATGAGTAAGTTTCTCTCTCCTTCCGTCTCTCTCTCTCTCTCTCCTCTCTTTTTGTCTCCGGCGCACCGCCGCTAGCTCCGGCGTCGGTGCGGCAGCGCCACCACCGGAGGTCACCGGAAAATTTTCAAAGTTATCGGTTTCAGCCGATTTTCGCACATGATGTAGGTCTTGACGAGACGAGTCTAGAATAGGTCTCAGATTTCAATTCCGACACTTCGTTCGCCGGAAAATGGTGAAAACCCATCTTGAAACCCTAAACCATAACCCTAGCCAACTTTTCTCTCTCCTCGGTTTTCTCTCTTTTCCTTTATCCTTTTCACCGGAGATGTTGTCGGAGGTCCTTCCAGAGGTGAGGATGAGTTGTTGGAGGGACGGTGCCACCATGGGTGGTGGCGTCGGAGCTATTTCGGGTTGGGTGTGTTATATGCATGTATGTGTGCGTTTGTGTGTGTGCGTGGGTGATCTCTGTTGAGGGCGGCACAGGTGGTGCCGTCATGGGAAAAGTAATGAACGACCAAGTGTTTTGGTGATGGGTGTCTTTGTATATATATATGTTTGTGTGAGTGTGATGGGGTTGGGAAAGAGTGGTATCATATCAGTGATGTTATAGTGTGTTGAAACGAAGTAGTCGGAGGTCCAGGAGGGGGAAGAACTGGGGGTCGTTGCTGCTGTAGGAGGCAGCTGGAGAAGCTGCCGGGCGCGCTGGTGCGTGGTCGTGTCGGAGAGCACGACCATGCGCGAGCCAGCATAAGCTACTGGAGGTTGGCGCACGGTCGTGCCGGAGGGCACGGTCATGCCGGAGCCGGGGTGGGAGTTTCTGGATGGTGGCCCACGGCCGTGCCAGGAGGGCACGGTTGTGCACTGAATGGGCGCGCCAGGTGCGGGGCGTGTGTCGGGAGACGTCGGGTTTTCCAATCCTTTTTCCGTACTTATCCTTTGTACGTTTAACATCGAGTCTTAGCCAACGAGATATCATTGATCGAGGGTTTTGGGCCCGGTCAAAGTCAACCCTTTGATTTTATTACCTTTATACCCTCCAACTCTATATACTTTGTTTGAGTTCGTATCAACACCGATCGAGCTCATTTCTTATTCCAATCTTTAGATCTCTCGATCCGTCGCATATTTAACGGTCGTCTTTCTTCCGGGAAATGTTTATCACTTTAATTATATATTATTTAGGATCTAAGAAACACCGTGCTTATGTAGGCTACCTATTGGATTGAGCGTTGGGTTATCTGACCTTTGGTACTCGCTACTTGAGCTTTGAGTCATCAGACTTTCAGTACTAGCGACTCACATGGTAACCACCGAACAATGTGGGGGTAATTTCTATCCCTTTATCTATTTACTGTTTTCCCTAGAGAATGCATGATTGAGGAATACTAAATGCTGTGAATATATTTGTTGTACCATATTATTATTGTGAAAGGACCGAGGTCCACTCTGATCATGCATTCGTCCCTTGCTATCTTCTACTACTCTATTGAGGTTTGGTGGTCATCTTGAATTACACCAGCGGTATTGAGATCGTTTATTAGGATAAGACGGGGGAATCCCGCACCTACTCGTCCCTTGCCATTTCTAATATCTGTTGTACATTTTATGTGTTGTGACAACGTGACAGTAAAATTATTTCTCCAGTTTTATTTATGTTTGACGCATGTATAAGAGGTGGATTTCGTCCCCACGAGTGTATTCCATGCACTCACCCCTTTAATCTGTACTCACACTACAGGAGATAACGAACAAGAGGAACCCTAGATGGAGAGAGAGATGGGCTATCTTTGGTTTCGTATGTTTGAACTGATGTAACACAAACATTTTCCAAACAATGTTTTAAATAATTTATGTTTTGTAATATTTTGATACATGTAAGGATGTGAGATCCTGATGATTTCTGCTGCATATGATGAACTATATATCGGTAGTGAGACCGATTGCTAACGGTAGAGGCCGTATGTTGATAAGTGAAAGATTCACTTCGTCCTTTACCTCTTTCTTTTGTCGTGTCTTTCTATTTCTTTCTGCTTGTGTTTTGCGACCCTTACTTTTTTTCTCCTCACGCCCATGTGAAACTCTGATAAAATTTGAAAAGATTTTGGGGCGTGACACTTAGTGCAATACTTTAGCTTTAAAAAAAACTACTGACTTATACTATGTTAGGCATACATTTATGTTATATTAATCATACATTTATATATAAATATCATATATCTTTGTATTACTTTAACTCCAAAAAACCCTGATTTCGGCACAATTTGTATATGTTTACCTTTATGTGATATTACTTATACCTTTATGTGATATTATTTATATTTTTATATCGATATAATCATACCTTTATGTAATATATAAAGGTATTACTAACATAACTAAAAGGTATGACCGATATAAATAAAATGTATGAAAGGTATTAATAGCTCTCTAAAAATATATTAAGTTGCAGTTAAAAATCCTAAAAGGTATGACTAACATAACATAAATGTATGATTAATATAATATAAAGGTACAACACCTGGAAGCAAATTCTGGTGGGTTTGGGCCGGGTCGGGTCGAGTGCATGGATTTATGATCCATACACTAGGTGCATAAAAGTGTTTGCCCAACTTTTGAACTTTGTAAAAGTTTTAAATGAGGTGTAACACCCCGTTTTCAAGAAAACTTGCATTGCATATTTTATAAAATTTCTTTTAGCATTCAATTATATATGATTTAAGTGCGAGTTCTTATATTACTTAAATTTATGATTTACGAATTACGTTGTGCTTTATGATTTTAAAGATTTTATGATTTAATATCTCTTTCGAGATTTTAAAGGTTTTGCATGATAACTCACGGAGGAGCTGAGCTCGATCTCCACTCACTCGACACATATGATGTAGCGCCCCGGACCAAAACGAAGCATAATAAATTAATTAAATATTTAAACCTAAGATTTGATAATTATGTGCATATGTTTTAATTGTTTAATTAATTTCGTGCGTTTCAGATAAGTGTTTAATGCATGATTTAGATCGATAATTTTATTAGGCATGGAACATAGGATATTCTTATACCATAAGATGCGTCTTGGAAAGACGAGAAGATAGAAACGAACTAGGGATCAATCGGAGAACCGTAGCTCGAATAACGACGGAAAGGGCAAAACCGGAAATTTCGGAAGATATTTACGTTGAATGGAAGCAAAGATATTTACATGAATAGTAACATCGGAAAAAATCAACCGATGAATAGTGTTTGGATATTTTGGATGAATAGTGACTTTCCGGAATTCTATAAATAGAGGCTCTCCCGATTCATTTTTCACCATTTTTCCGAACGAGCCGAACGCGCCAAAAACTCGTAAGTTCTCTCTCCTCTCTCTCTCTCTTCGTTTCCTGTTTTCTGGTGGGCGGAACCACCGCGGGCGCCGTTGCCGGAAAATTTCAACGTTGTCGGAATCGGATGATTTTCGCACACGACGTTCGTCTCGACGAGATGAATCTAGGATAGGTCTCGGATTTCAAATACGATTTCTCATTCGCCGGGAAACGGCGAAAAATAGCCTTGAAACCCTAACCCTAACCCTTGAACCACCCTTTCTATCTCTACTGTTTTTCTCTCTCTCCTCGTCCTCTTGCCGGAGCAGTGGCCAGAGAAGCTGGTGGTGGTATGATGGCGGCGGCGCCTGGCCGGAAAAGTGGAGATGTATGTTATACGTGCATGTGTGTGTATATATATGTGTGTGACTGTGTGTGTTTGTGCATGCTGATTGGGGCGGCGTCGGGTGGCGCCGCCGTGTGGGAAGGGACGGTCTGCGACGGGAGTTCGTCGGCGAGGTGGTCTGGTGGGTGGCCGGCGGCTGGTGACCGCCAGCCAAGGAAATCACAGTGTGTGTGTGTGTGTGTAAACACCATACGTTGTATGTGTGTGTGTGTAGTTGTGTGCGTGTGTGTGAGTGCACTGTGGTGGTGGTGGCCGGCGACTGGAGATCGCCGGCCAAGGCCTGAGTGGACGGCGGTGGTCACCGGCGGCAAGTGGCCGCCGGCCAAGAAGAGGGAGGTGTGTGAGTGTGTTTGGGCATGAAAGGGTGTGCATATGTGTGTATATATAGCCATGTGTGTGTCTCGGGTTGGTCGGGAAAGGTTGCCGGCGACGAGGGTTCGCCGATGGAGGTGTTGGGAGTCGTCGCCGGCGACGGGAAGTCACTGGCCGGATTTTTGAAGTTTGGGTGTAAGTTCGGAAAATTGAGCATCGAAGGATTTTGCGGCGAGATTTCAGGTCCTATTCACCGCCGGAATCCGGCGAGAGATGGCCGGAGGTGGTAGCCGGCGATGCGAGGTATCCGGCGAGGTAGGTGGTGGCGGCAGGAGGTGGAGCCGCCGCGCCAAACGACACCGGAAAGGTGGCGTGTCGAGCAGCCTGGGCGCCGGCGACCTGGGCATGGCTGGTCGAGAAAACTCGACCACCGTCGAGACGCCGCTGAGACCTGCCGAGAAAACTCAGCAACTGCTGAGAGCTGCCGAGCCACGATGTCGAGGACGCCGAGTGCTGCCGAGAAAACTCGGCAGCTGCCGAGAAACGCCGGGAGCTGGGCGCGCGGTCGTGCACGGTGTGCACGGGCGTGCGCGCGCCTGGCCGAGTGTTCTGGACGTTGGCGCACGGTCGTGCCGGGTGGGCACGGGCGTGCGCTGGCGCGCACGTCGCCGAGAGACGGGGGGCACGCGTACGTCCCGTCGGGTGCCGACGCGCACGCGATGTCGTGTTTTCGATCCGAACTCCGTTTTCTCCGCCGTTCATTTTTTTTCGAGTCGTTGCCGATGAGACGTCGTTGATCCGGGTCCGTGGCCCCGGTCAAAGTCAACCCTTTGACCAAAATTACGAAAATACCCCTCAATCTTAAAATGCTTCGTTTGAGTTCGTTTTAACTCCGATCGAGCTCATTCTTTTTCCATCGTGATCCAAATTTCATTCCCTATCATCTCAGCCAGTTAGACTGATCTTTTCTCCCGTTTATTCGACCCCAATCTTTAGATCTTTCGATCCGCCGCGTCTTTAATGACCATTTTCCGCCGGAACCTTTTTATAGCTTTATTTATTCTTTATTAAGGATCTAAGAACACCATAACTTGTGTAGGCTATTTTTTGGATTGAGCTTGCGTACTTATTGGATTGAGCTTGCGTACTTGTTGGACTGAGCTTTGAGGTGTTGGGTTATCAGGCTTACTGTTCTAGCTACTCACGCGGTAACCACTCTATGAGGTGGGGGTAATTTCTAATTCTTAATTTGTTTACTGTTTTCCCTATTTGGATGCTCTATTGAGGGATGTTAAATGCTGTGTTTATTTTTATAAGTGTTGTGTCATACTCATATTGTGCATGGGCTGCGGTCCAACTCTGATCATGCATTCGTTCCTCTACCCCTTTTTCTACTACTCTAACGAGGTTTGGTGGTCCTCTTGAAGTGCACCAGCGGTATATGAGACCGTTTTATAGGGTAAGACGGGAAAACCCCGCACCTATCCGTCCCTTACCATTTCTAATATCTGCTATGCATTTTATGTGTTGTGACAACGTGACTTAAGAGTATTTTACTAGTATTTATTATCTGTTGAGTCATACGAGGCAGAGTTATTCCCACGGGTGTATTCCACGCACTCACCCCCTTTAATCTGTACTCACACTACAGGAGATGTTGAGCATGATGAACCCTAGATGGAGAGAGACTGTACCGCTTTTGAATCTGTGATTTTAGATATGTCATACAAACATTTTCAAAACAATATATTTTAAGTTTATTCATGTTTGTATATTTTCTGAGTATTCTGTGAACGAGAGATCCTGATGTTATTTCCGCTGTGTATAATGTATATTATCAGTAGAGAGACTGATTATTATCAGCAGAGGCCGATTGTTGTTAAGTGAAAGAATCACTTCGTCCCTTACCTCTTTCTTCTGTCGTCCCCTGCTTATTCTTTCTGTTGTGTATGCGTCTCTTGCTATTTCTCTCTTCACGCCCAATGGTAAAACTCTGAAAAAATACTAAAAGATTTTGGGGCGTGACAAATGGTATCAGAGCAGTTCTAACGTTGAGAACTTGCTCGAACTGGTTTTAAACTGGGCAAAAATGTGATTTGAAAATGAGAAAAAAGTTTTGGAACGGGTTTTAAAGTGAGAAAGGTGTGATTTGAAAATGTGAAAAGGTTTTTGAAATTACATTGATAGGCACTGTGCTCTCTCCATAGGTGACCCCCTGAATGTAATACTTGCGGAATAAGTGTTTTCCTGATATGTGTTACTTTGTTGATATGATACAAACTGTTTAGATTTGCTGAAGTGTTAAGAATACTGTTTCACGAAGGAAAAATCTGTTGAAACCCTCTTGATGTCATTATAATCACGATGAAAAGATTTTGTGAAAACCTCTTGAAGTCACTATAATCGACACACTGCTCTGAGCCACCGCCACCAAGCCGCTGACTGCAGCAGCGTGAGCTAGTGTGCGAGTATGGCCGTATGCAGGAGTTGATATAGTGTGACTAAAAGTTGAAACCACCATGGACCCTTGTTTATAACAGGGTGTGCTAATGAGTGAGTTCTCTCAGTCCGTGGTTGTAATGCGTAAGATCGGTTTTGACAATCGAGGTCTATAAAAAAAAACTTTCTAAGGATGTCAGTAATGTAAAATTTTAATGTTATGTGTATGATACATTGTTCCAATTTAATTGTGTGTGTTATGTATACACTATAGATTGTTGGGTTGCGTGGAATATATTGTAAGGGTTCGTTACATATGTCATCTATAGAACGATATGCCACGAGGTCGACCACGAAAGAATAAGCTGTTAATGGAGAAACTAGTGGTGCCCGGTTCGGTTAAACCGCCGGTTCCGGTTCCGAACCGGCGGTTCGGAAAACCGGGGAGGGTGTAACCGAAACCGAACCGGGGTATGGTCGGTTCCGGTTCCGATTTGTAACCGGCGGTTTAACCGCCGGTTTCGGTTCGAACCGGCCGGTTTTCCGATTTTTCGATTTTTTTTTTAACAATGTATTTATAATTTATGTTAAAAAATATACAATTTTGTATAAATATCCAAAATTTACAACTTACAAAGTATAAACACTAAGTTTGAATTAAAAAAAATCACAACTTACAAATAACGAATAATTAGTGATTGAATTAAAAAAAATTACAATTTTCAAACAACAAACTTCTAAGTTTGAATTTAAAAAAATTACAACTTACAAACAACAAACTTCTAAATTTGAATTAAAAAAAATTACAACTTACAAACAATAAAAAAAAAATTACAACTTACAAATTACAAATTGAAAGAGGGAAAAAAAAAAGAGCTTGAGTTTCATTCTAAGTTTGAAAGTGAATATCAAACTTAGAATAAAATTGCCTACGTATCCCTAAATTGAATTAGGGAATCAAAGCTCACGTAGTTCCTACTTCTCTTAATTGTAATGAGCAAAGAATGTTGTGTGGTAAATGATGTGTCTCAAAGAAAGGAGCACATAATAAGACGTGCATCTAAGACACATCTCATTATCTCCTCCTTTGTTTGAGACACTATCATTTACCATACAACATTCCTTGCTCATTTCAATTAAGTGAGGAAAAAAAAAATGAAAGAGCTTGAGTTTCATTCTAAGTTTGAAAGTGAATTTCATACTTAGAATGAAATTGCCTACGTATCCCTAAATTAAATTAGGGAATCAAAGCTCACGTAGTTCTCCTACCTCAAACTTACCCATTAGTTCCGGTGGAGGAGGATGTGTTGGAATCGTAGCCATACTCGTCGGGGCCATCGTCATCAAAGACAGATAAATCTAGATTTTGTTGACGTTTCTTGGCTCGAAGCCAATCTTCAAGTAGAGTAATGTTTTGAACATTCTCTACGGTCAATCTTGCCCTTTTTGGATTCAACATATGTCGTCCTTTGGAGAAGGCGCACTCGACGGAAACGTTGGAGGCGGGACTTGCAAAAATCTCTTTTGCAATATGACTTAAAATAGGATAAGTGTTGATCCTTTTTTACCACCACTTCAAAAGATCCACAGAGTTTTCAAAAGCAATATATTCAAATGTACAACTTAAATATGTATCTAATTCTTGTGTGGGATTAGACCCCCTAGCTCGTTTTTGTGTTCGGTTATCATAAAAATCATAAAATGCACTAAGACCACTAACATTATATGGATTATGTGAAGAACTACTGCTACCACCTACATTTTGAGCACCTAAATTATCCCCACAATCATCCCCTAATGAGGTTTTATATTCTTTAAATAAATCATACAAATATGTTTTAGCTCTAGTTGCAACTTCTACATAATTTGGAACATAGTCAACTGCATCATAATCGGATAAAATAAAATGGGGGAACAAAGCACTATAATACATGCGTAATAATTCCATTAGACCATCTTCTTTAATCCTAGGATCTAATAATTTAGCTATTAAAAATATATCGGGAAGTTCGTGAAAATATTTTAACCATTTTGCTTTAATTGCTATAATAGTCTCACCTATAATAGGACATGCACAATATTCATTCAAAATTAAAGCAATTTTAACACAATGATCTAAGGCTAATGGAGAAGTAGGATAATAAGTGTCACTTAATTCTCTAGTGGCTTCTTCAAAAAAATTTAAAAGTTGAATTAAATTAATGCATGCATCCCAAGAGTTGCTATTCAAATATATCAATTCATGTGGGTGTTCTTTATAAAATTCAATTAGCAATTCTTTATAATTATAAGAATCTTGAAGCATATAATAAGTTGAATTCCATCTATGTTTTACGTCCATCACAAATTTCTTAACTTCCATTCCATTATTTTTACAAAATCTTGCCCATTTTTTATGGTATTGTGTTGATTTAGCAATTTCATAAATTGCATCCGTAATAGGTTTAATTTTATCATGCAAAGCGGTTAAACCATCTTGTACACACAAATTCAAACAATGGGGTACACAACGAATATGAAAAAGTTTACCATCTATTGGAGGCCTAAAAAATTCCTTTAATGTGGGTATACTAGCGGTGTTAGGAGCGGCATTATCATAACCAATCGAAAATATTTTTGTAACTATATCATAATCATTAACAATTTTTATTATTTTTCTAGCAATTGCTACGGAACTATGTCTTTCATCAAATTCGACATAGGTAATGAATCATTTTTGCATGTTCCATGCATCATCTATCCAGTGGCACGTTACTCCTAAATAATCATGGTTTCCGTAAGGATCTTTCCACACATCACAGCAAATAGATACTCGTTGTGTTAAAAATTTTAATTCTTCAATTAAAGCATATTTATACTCACCTACAATTTTATCTATGTCACGTGTAACGGTATTCCTAGATATTCTTCTACTAGCGGGTTGAAAAACTTGAGAAGTAAATTCTTCATAATCATCGTCGGTTGGAAATTGAAAAGGAAGATGTTTTTTAGCAATTAATTCGGCTACTCCTCTCCTATGACTTAATTGACTAAATTTAAAAAGGAAGTTAGGGTCGTTACCTCCGGTTCCCGTAGTGGAACCGATATTTTGTCGAGGAAGATGGGTTTGAGAGCGGTCATTCCCCATCTTATCCGGATGCTTCTTGATGATGTGGTTGTTGAACGTTCCGTAGCCCCCTCTGTGCTTGAATTTGTACAACTTTCCACAGTAGTTGCACGTCACCGCGAAGTCCACGTTCGAATTTGATACTTTCTCCTTTTTAAAATGTATGGAAAAAATATCACTTCGAAGTGTCGTAGTGGATCGGCTACTGTGTCTCTCTCTTGAGTTGGACGGTCCTCCGGCTGCTCCTCCTCCACTTCGGCTTCGGCAAAGTCGGCGGCGGTCGAAGGTCCGAGAGCTTCCTCCAAATTGGCGTACTCCTCGCTCCAATGAGAGTGAGGAGTGTATTGATCGATAAGATCATCGACTTCAATATCTCGTGGTGGAGGCATCGGCGCCTTTCCTCGGTGAGAAGAACCGGCAGAAGAAGAACCTCTTCGAGACATTTTCGATTGAATTGGAACTTGAGAATTGAAAAAAGAAACTTGAGAATTGAAACTTTAGAATTGAAAATTGAATTGCAACTTGAAAATTGAGAGAGAATTGAGAGAGAAGTGTTGGAATGGTGTGAGGAAATGAATGGGGGGAGGGGGTATTTATAGAAATTTCAAAAAACAAAAAAAAAAAATCGCCGGAACCGGCGGTTCAAACCGCCGGTTCGACCGCCGATTCACAACGGTCCGCAAATCTCGACCGTTGATCTCCAACGGTCGAGTGATCCTGGTCGGACACGTGTCCAATGGTCAAATTTAAAAAAAAAAAATAACGGGCCGGTTCGGCCCGGTTTCGAACCGCCGGTTCCGGCAACAACGGCTACTTTTCGCCAGAGCTCCGGCGGACACGTGGCACTCCCTCATTCATCCAAAAAAAAAAAGCATAAACCGGCGGTTTAATCGCCGGTTCAACCGCCGGTTCTCGAACCGCCAATACACGAACCAAAACCGAACCGGCTGAAACTGGTTTACGATTTCGGTTTGGAATCGGAACCGGTCAACGGTTCCCCAAACCGTTGACCGCCGGTTTCGAACCGACCGGTTTCGGTTTCCGGCGAACCGTGGGCACCACTAGGAGAAACTGTTTGAATATGACGTAAACACCACGAGAAGAGATTTGGTGGCGGTGTCCGAACGAAGGGACATGGCTCGATATTTAGGGATTACTCAAGTCACACCGTCACCATCGACAAGGAATACCGCAAACCTTATTATTGAACAGTTCAAACGTTTCGATCCACCGATCTTCAACGGAATAGGAGAACCGATCGAAGCTGAAGAATAGTTAAGGATGCTGGATAGACTCTTTGAACATTTAGCATGCACAGAGGAACAGAAGATCTCCTGCGCCGTATTACAACTCACCGAAGAAGCCAGCTATTGGTGGGAGGGACAAGAAAGGACCATGTCGCCAGAATTCAGGAGGGCAATGACATGGGGAGTCTTCAAAGAGGTGGTTAGACAGGAATTCCTACCTCAGTCGTACTGTAACCTAAAGGAAGCAGATTTCGTACATATCCGTCAAGGAACCACCTCCGTAGAAGAGTATGTGAAGAGATTCAACCTATTAAGTAGGTACGTACCCCATCTGGTGGACACGAATGTCAAGAAAGCCCGACACTTTGAGAAGGGACTTCGTAGGGAGATCAGCTCCATTCTGGCAGGACACGGTGAAATGTCATATGCCGCGATCGTTGAAAGGGCTCAAGAGATCGCCACTCGTCTCTGCATAGACGTGGTGCCACCCAGGAGAATGGAGATAGCAATGGGAAAGAGAAAACTGATCAGTCTTAGACAAGACAGTGATCAACACCAGCTTCCACGGATCAACAATGCTCCGCTTCTCCCTACTCCCGGGCCAGAGAATTTGTATTTCAAGGGTGGGAAGTCGCATGAAGGATCCTGCCACCTTGGAGCCAGAAACTGTTACAGGTGTGGAGAACCTGGACATATTGCGTTTCAATGCCAGAAGTTTAAGAATTCGGTGGCAACCTCACCAAGGCCAGGAAATATCTGTCTCAAGTGCGGGAATATGCACGAGGGGCCCTGTCTTCAAGAGACCCAAGACTGCTTTAAATGCGGGAAGCCGGGTCACTCGGCATACAGCTGCCAGAATTCCCGAAATCTAGGAGTTTTTGCCCCAACACCGAGGCCAAAGAACTTATGCTCCCAGTATAGAAAATTACATAAGGGACCGTGTCCACAGGAGACACGGAATTGCTATCGGTGTGGAATGCCAGGACACATCTCCACCCGCTGTCTAAGGTCTAGAAAACCACCAGCTACTACATCGAATACGGGACCAAGAGCAGGCCCGACTTGAACACTCGTCCTCACTCGGTTAGACTACCGAGAGATAGATTATAAACGATGAACTTTTAGTATTCTATATGTATATGTGTAGAGTAGTTTTACATCAAAGATAGTGTGTCTACACCTTTTGGATGGTGTAAAGCTACCCTTAATAGGTTTCTAGGTATAAACGCGTATGTACGTCTCGCTTATTTTATATACGTTTGCGTCTCTTCACATGTATCGCGTTAATCTACTTACGTATAGCAGTATCGTGTTATTCCAATGATTTAAATATAAATCGTAACAGAATAATGTCAAGAGGAGGTGGACTGGCTAGAGTTCAACCACGCGGTAATCAAGTGTCGTGCAAGGAAGAATTGGAAAAGCTCTGAACCGACTAAAAGATCAAAACAATTGAACTTAGCCAAATAAACATGACTTGCAAGCCCGAGTTATTTTCTTGACAAGAACGAAACAACACGAGAATGAGAGGATGAGATTTTAGCAAAATAGTCAGTCTTGCCGGTAGTTTTTTTTTTTATATACTTATTCAATTTCGAGGACGAAATTATTTTAAGGGGTAAGGGATGTAGCGCCCCGGACCAAAACGAAGCATAATAAATTAATTAAATATTTAAACCTAAGATTTGATAATTATGTGCGTATGTTTTAATTGTTTAATTAATTTCATGCGTTTCAGATAAGTGTTTAATGCACGATTTAGATTGATAATTTTATTAGGCGTGGAACATAGGATATTCTTATACCATAAGATGCGTCTTGGAAAGACGAGAAGATAGAAACGAACTAGGGATCAATTGGAGAATCGTAGCTCGAATAACGACGGAAAGGGCAAAATCGGAAGTTTCGGAAGATAATTACGTTGAATGGAAGCGAAGATATTTACATGAATAGTAACATCGGAAAAAGTCAACCGATGAATAGTGTTTGGATATTTTGGATGAATAGTGACTTTCCGGAATTCTATAAATAGAGGCTCTCCCGATTCATTTTTCACCATTTTTCCGAACGCACCAAAAACTCGTAAGTTCTCTATCTCCTCTCTCTCTCTTCGTTTTTCTGTTTTCTGGTGGGCGGCACCACCGCGGGCACCGCCGCCGCCGCCGGCCGGTCGCCGGAAAATTTCAATGTTGTTGGAATCGGATGATTTTCGCACACGACGTTCGTCTCGACGAGACGAATCTAGGATAGGTCTCGGATTTCAAATCCGATTTCTCGTTCGCCGGGAAACGGCGAAAAACAGCCTTAAAACCCTAACCCTAACCCTTGAACCACCCTTTCTCTCTCTACTGTTTTTCTCTCTCTCTCCTCGTCCTCTTGCCGGAGCGGTGGCCGGAGAAGCTGGTGGTGGTGTGGTGGTGACGTGGGGGAGGTGGCGCCGCCGCTGGTGGCGGTGCCTGGCTGGAAAAGTGGAGATGTATGTTGTACGTGCATGTGTATGTATATATATGTGTGTGATTGTGTGTGTTTGTGCATGCTGATTGGGGCGGCGTCGGGTGGCGCCGCCGTGTGGGAAGGGACGGCCGACGACAGGAGGTCGCCGGCGAGGTAGTCTGGTGGGTGGCCGGCGACTGGTGACCGCCAGCCAAGGAAATCACAGTGTGTGTGTGTGTGTAAACACCATACGTTGTGTGTGTGTGTGTGCAGTTGTGTGCATGTGTGTGAGTGCACGGTGGTGGTGGTGGCCGGCGACTGGAGGTCGCCGGCCAAGGCCTGAGTGGACGGCGGTAGTCGCCGCCGGCAGGTGGCCGCCGGCCAAGGAGAGGGAGGTGTGTGAGTGTGTTTGGGCATGAAAGGGTGTGTATATGTGTGTATATATAGCCATGTGTGTGTCTCGGGTTGGTCGGGAAAGGTTGCCGGCGATGAGGGGTCGCCGACGGAGGTGTTGGGAGTCGTCGTCGGCGACAGGAAGTCGCCGGCCGGAGTTTTGAAGATTGGGTGTAAGTTCGGAAAATTGAGCATCGAAGGATTTTGCGGCGAGATTTCAGGTACTATTCACCACCGGAATCCGACGAGAGATGGTCGGAGGTGGTAGCCGGCGATGCGAGGTATCCGGCGAGATAGGTGGTGGCGGCAGGAGGCGGTGCTGCCGCATCGGGCGATGCCGGGAAGGTGGCGCGTCGAGCAGCCTGGGCGCCGGCGACCTGGGCATGGCTGGTCGAGAAAACTCGACCACCGTCGAGACGCCGCCGAGACGTGCCGAGAAAACTCGGCAACTGCCGAGAGCTGCCGAGCCACGCTACCAAGGACGCCGACTGCTGCCGAGAAAACTCGGCAGCTGCCGAGAAACGCTGGGAGCTGGGTGCGCGGTCCTGCACGGCGCGCACGGGCGTGCGCGCGCCTGGCCGAGTGTTCTGGACGTTGGCGCACGGCCGTGCCGGGTGGGCATGGGCATGCGCTGGGCGCGCACGGCGCCGGGAAATGGGGGGCACGCGTGCGTCTCGTCGGGTGCCGACGCGCACACGACGTCGTATTTTCGATCCGAACTCCGTTTTCTCCGCCGTTCATTTTTTTTCGAGTCATTGCCGACGAGACGTCGTTGACCCGGGTCCGTGGCCCCGGTCAAAGTCAACCCTTTGACCAAAATTATGAAAATACCCCTCAATCTTAAAATGCTTCGTTTGAGTTCGTTTTAACTCCGATCGAGCTCATTCTTTTTCCATCGTGATCCAAATTTCATTCCCTATCATCTCAGCCAGTTAGACTGATCTTTCTCTCCCATTTATTCGACCCCAGTCTTTAGATCTTTCGATCCGCCGTGTCTTTAATGACCGTTTTCCGCCGGAATCTTTTTATAGCTTTATTTATTCTTTATTAAGGATCTAAGAACACCATAACTAGTGTAGGCTATTTGTTGGATTGAGCTTGCGTACTTATTGGATTGAGCTTGCGTACTTGTTGGACTGAGCTTTGAGGTGTTGGGTTATCAGGCTTACTGTTCTAGCTACTCACGCGGTAACCACTATACGAGGTGGGGGTAATTTCTAATTCTTAATTTGTTTACTGTTTTCCCTATTTGGATGCTCTATTGAGGGATGTTAAATGTTGTGTTTATTTTTATAAGTGCTGTGTCATACTCATACTGTGCATGGGATGCGGTCCAACTCTGATCATGCATTCGTTCCTCTACCCCTTTTTCTACTACTCTAACGAGGTTTGGTGGTCCTCTTGAAGTGCACCAGCGGTATATAAGACCGTTTTATAGGGTAAGACGGGAAAACCCCACACCTATCCGTCTCTTACCATTTTTAATATCTGCTATGCATTTTATGTGTTGTGACAACGTGACTTAAGATTATTTTACTAGTATTTATTATTTGTTGAGTCATAAGAGGCAGAGTTATTCCCACGGATGTATTCCACGCACTCACCTCCTTTAATCTGTACTCACACTACAGGAGCTGTTGAGCATGATGAACCCTAGATGGAGAAAGACGGTACCGCTTTTGAATCTGTGATTTTAGATGTGTCGCACAAACATTTTCAAAACAATATATTTTAAGTTTATTCACGTTTGTATATTTTCTGAGTATTCTATGAACGAGAGATCCTGATGTTATTTCCGCTGTGTATGATGTATATTATCAGTAGAGAGACTGATTATTATCGGCAGAGGCCGATTGTTGTTAAGTGAAAGAATCACTTCGTCCCTTACCTCTTTCTTCTGTCGTCCCCTACTTATTCTTTCTGTTGTGTATGCGTCTTTTGCTATTTCTCTCTTCACGCCCAATGGTAAAACTCTGATAAAATACTACAAGATTTTGGGGCGTGACATATGAACAGAAGTAAAAAGATAATATACTAGATAGGTTTAAAATGATATTAGGTTTAGATTCTAAACATGCTCGTTGTGTTATGAATGTTCTTGTTTAATGAATTTTTTTCACATGATTTTTATATGTGATTTTATGTGATAAAATATTTTGCTTAAACATGCATTCCTAATTCATTGTGTATCGAAATATCTTCTCATCACACAAGTAAAATTATAACGCAAGGTGTAATGATATATATATATGTTGCTAATTAAATAACTATGTATAAGAATTAATGTCACGCCCCGTTTTCTTACTTAAAATATATCAGAGTTTTTCATTTTGGGCGTGAAGAAAGAAGAGGGAAAGATGTGCATGATATAAAACAGAAAGAGTTGGAAGGTGATAAGTAGTTGTACATAAATGAAACTTCAGATACAACTGATTACAAAACATTAGCAGCGAAAATAACTTCACAGGATCAATCATCCATAAGAAGTACGAATATAAACTTACAAAAACGTGAATTATAAAATCATTGTTTAAGTGTTGTGTGATAAAAGACAAATTATAAAAATGTCCAGATAGGGCACCATCTCTCTATCTCTATGGCTCATCATGTTCGTCATCTCCTGTAATGTGAATTACAAAATAGGGTGAGTGCATGGAATACACTCACGGGGATAAACTCCACATCTTAAAAGTTTCGACAGATAAAAGAACAGGATACTCAAAAATCAGCATTTAGACATAGCATGTAAAATGCATAGCATGTATTTCGTAACCCAAACTCAGGTGTGGGTATTTCCCGACTTACCCCTACAATACGTTATTTACTTATAATTAAAGATATAGACGATCTCGGAGAAGATACAATCGATAAAGACGAGATGGAATGGAAGATCTAAAGATTGAGATTGAAGAAACGAGAGTGGAAGTTCAGTTCAGTATACTGATAAGGAAGAGGGAAAGATTTGGGTCACAACGAAAAAAGAATGAGCTCAATCGGAGTTAAAACGAGCTCAAATTGAGTGTTTTAAGATTGAGGGACATTTTGGTAATTTTGATAAAAGGGTTGACTTTGATCGGGACCCCCGACTCCCGGTCGATGATATATCATCACCGATGACTCGACGATAACATACGATGGAAAAAACGTGTTTCGTATCACAAACACGGCGCCCTGCGCACACCCATCAGACGGCGTCGCGCGCGCGCGCGCCCAGCGCACCCAGTGCCCTACATTTTCTCGACAGTCTCGGTAACTCGCGCGCTCAGTGCCCGGCGTTCCTCGGCAGCTCCCGGCAGGCCCGCGCCCAGCGAACCCAGTGCATCTGCTATCCTTCCAGCAGCCACCTGCTGCGGCCGCGCCTGGCCACCTGGTCCGCCGGCAAACCCAGCTCCGACCACCACCTTCTCCGGCCATCCCCCAGCTCTGGCGTGATCAGTACCCCTTTCCCAAACCCCAAACACACACACACATGCATATAAACACACCCAAACAACACAGCCTTGGCCGGCGACGGGTGGTCGCGGGCCATCCCCAACCTAACCTCACCGACGTATCACCAACGCCGACCACCAATATCCACGGTGGCTCTGCACAGCGCCGTACCCAACAGCATGCACACACACACGCTTAACATACAACACCACATACACACACACAAACCACCCCTGTTAAGCATCGGCGCCGCCACTCACAGTGGCACCGCCCTTCCAACAGCGCACCTACACACACAGGAGCTACTCCAGTAGCAACTCCGGTGAGAGAGAAAGAGAGAGAGAGAGAGAGAGAGAACAGAGGAGAGAGAAAGGGTGACAAAACCTAGGGTTAGGGTTTTCCTGCGTTGTTTTACCTTTTTCCGGCGAAAGAGACATCGGAATTGAAATCCGAGACCTATCCTAGACTCGTCTCGATGAGACTTACGTTCTGCATAAAAATCAGCCGAAACCGAGAAAAAATATTTTTCGGCATCGGTGGCGGCGCGGCGGTGGAGACTCAAAAAAGAGGAGAGAAAGAGAGGAGGGAGGAGAGAGACTTACGTTTTTTTTCCCGATTTTTGCCTCATTCGGAAAATGATGAGTTTTCGGCTTGAAAACACCCATATATATAGACTTTCGAAATCACTATTCATCATAAAAATCTTGGGTTACTATTCACCGAAATTATCTTTCGTTTTTTCGAATCTTCGTATTTCGCCCTTTTCTTCGCCATTTGAGCTACGAGTCTCCGATTGACCTCTAATTCATTTCTATCTTCTCGTTTTTCCATTACACATCTTATGGTAAAATTATAATCTATGTTTCACGACTAAATTATACTTCCATCTAAAACATGCATTTATCAATTATCTGGAACGCATGTAATTAAATTAAACAGTTAAGGATTAACACACATAATAAAATAATTCAATTAAGGATTTAATTATTTAATTAACCAATTATGCTTCATTTTTTGTCCTGGGCGCTACATCCCTTACTCCTTAAAAGAATTTCATCCTCGAAATTAGATGTGTACTTAGAAACGACAAGATTGGCTACTTTGCCAGAATCTCATCCTCTTATTCCCGTGTTGTTTCGTTCTTTCCATTTCTCGTCAAGGAACTTGCAGGCCTCGATTATTTGGCTAAGCTCAATGTTCAGAACTTTTGTCAGTCCTGAGCTTCTCCAATTCTTTCTCGAACCTTCCTAACCGGATCACGCTTCTATTTCTCATTTTTCCAACCAATACTCGTTTTATCATGAAAACCCTTATTGACTTCAATTTCACTTTTACTCTTCCACTGGAAATCTTCTCCCTGCCATTAATGATAATCATCACATCATCTATTTTCGATCACTTTCTTTCCTCACACTCATTTTGCTACTTGTTTGCTTTACATCCTCATTCTCACATTCATCATCACTCGAGGAAGATGAACCATCAGACGATATACGAGACGGAGACTCACCCATTCTATAAACCTCATCAGACACCTCTGGATCATCCTAACTATCCATATCAACACAAACATCATTATTATGTGTCTGTTTTGCATTCTCTGGTTCGACTTTTAGAGACCTTCCTCAATCACAACATCTGTTGTTTCCTCTTCAACTATAATATGTATCTCATTTACTTCTTGTTTTCACCATTTTACTTGTGGAGTAGAGTGAGAAGCAGTTGGTGCTGGAGAGTCGTATTCCAGTCAAAGAAGTAAGTACGTTTTCAAAAAAGACAGAGAAAAGAGAGAGAGAGAGAGGAAGAGAGTTGAAGAGATGGGAGAAAAGTTATCGCATCCAACAGGAAGAATTAGCTGCATGTGTAACTCCTTTCGTAGAATTTCCAATGTGTTCTTGAGATGCAATTCGGGATGTCTTACCGTACGAGTAAACCAGAGTGTCATTGACGAACACTATGATAAAACGTTCGAGGTACGAATGAAAAAGGCGATTCTTAGATTCTCTGGTGATACCTAAGAAAATAAATGGGATGGTTACATGTAACAGTCGATTAGTTGGGGACTTTTGGTTTCTCGTTTATTTCATCATATCTTGTTGAGTAATGAGCAAAGTCAATGCCCGAACCTACAACCTTTATCCAATGGTGTAAACTCTCTTCTTCCTTTTTCCAAGATTAACACCACAAGCCAAGGATCATCCAAGATGCGTTCTTAACTTCTCATTTTCCGATTTCTGATTAGAAGATGGAATCTCGTCCTTCCTAATGGGATACTAACCTCTAAGGTTTTAGCGACTATCCTACTGTCCTCTTGCTTCAGCAAGTTACAGAAATTGACAGAGACAAAGGAGTGTGTCGCTCCGGTATCAAATAGGATGAGAGCAGGTATAACACATACTGATAACATACCTGTCATCATCTCCGATCCTTCAGCAGCTTCTGGGTGGGTAAGAGTGAAAGCCCGCGCTCTGTCTGCTACTAGCCTCGAGTTTGGGGTTGTAGTTGGTGAGTTTCTAGACCTCGAACAGTTAGTTGAGATGTGTCCTGGCACTCCAAAATGGTAGCAACTCCGTGTCTCTTGCTGGCACGGTCCTATGTGTATTCTTCCACATTTAATACACGGGTTTCTAGGTTTGGGAGTGGGAAAAAGTGGAGCGTTTTCCCTTGGAAATTTGCTTTGAGTAAAGCTTTGGCTCGGGCCAGTCCACTTTCTTTTGACGGGCATCGGGAAAACTTTCTTAGGAGGCACAACATCCAAATGTAGACAAGAGACAATCTCCTGAGCTCTCTCAATAACACTAGCGTAAGTCATCGTTCCCTATCCAGCCAAGATCGATCCAATCTCTAGTCGAAGACCCCTTTCAAATCGTCGGACCTTTTTGATATCGGTATCTACCAAGTGAGTGGCGTACCTGCTCAGATGATTAAACCTCCACTCATACTCTCCTACCGTCGTGGTTTCTTTACGGAGATGTAGAAACTCCATTTTCTTTTTATCTCGGTAGGTTTGAGGTATAAAATGATGAGCGACCACTTCCTTGAAATCCTCCCATGTCATCTCTTCTCTTTGAGTTGGCAATAGGGTCCTCTCATACGATTCCCACCAATGACTCGCTTCTTCAGTGAGCTGGAAGATCGCACAGGAAATCTTCTGCTCCTTAGTACATGTTAGGTGTCCGAATAATCGATTGAGTGACTTTAGCCACTCTTCCGCATCGGCGGGTTCACCTTTTCCATCGAACGTATAGCGTCCAGGACAAAATGAAGCATAATTGGATAATTAAATAATTAAACCCGTAATTGAAATAATTCTATGTGTGTTAATTTTGGGTGTAAATTTATTTATGTGCGTTACAAATATGTGTTTGATGCTGATTTAGAAGGACGTAATTTTTAGACATGGAACCTAGAAGATTTTATATAATGAGATGCGTAACGGAAAAACGAGGAAATAGAAACGAACTAGAGGTCAATCGGAGTTTTGTAGCTCGAGTAGTGAAGAAAACAGAGAAACAAAGAGTACGACGTATACAAGACGTATGCGAAGGGTAGAATACGAGATATTTATTGATGAATAGTGGTCTCTCTTGAAGGAGTATATATAGCTTAGTTTTAAGTCGATAAGTCACACGAGCTCATAATCGAAAAACACATAAGTTTCTCTCTCTTTTCTCTTTCTTTTTCCGGTAGCCGCCGCCACCGCCGGTGGCCGAAAAAGTCAACTGTCTTGGAATCGAACGGTTTTCGCATAGGTTGTAGCTCTCGTCGAGGTGAGTCTAGTGACGGTCTTATTTCTCCGTTCCGACGGTCGGATCACCCGCAAATCGCCGGTCAACCGTCCCAAAAACCTTATTTGAGGTCATCACCTTTTCTCTCTCCTCGTTTCTTGCTTCCTCTCTCTCGTCTTCCTTTCTAGAGCGGTAGATAACCATTCTAGGGTGTTTGTCCTCGGGTTTGAGGTGGTGGAGCCGCCGGAGGAGCGGTGTGGCCGGAGTTGTGTTTGTGGGTTTGTGGGTGAAAGCTTGGGGTTGGTGTGTGTTGTGTGTGTTGATCTTGTTGGGTTGGGTGTTGTGTGTTGTTGGGGTGTTACCGGCGATGGGAGGTCACCGGCCATGGTGGCAGAAGTGTTGCCGACGACGGGAGTCGCCGGCCGGAGCTAGAAGAAGAAGTTGGTGAAGGCGGCGCTGCTGTGTAAGCTGGTCCGCGCAGGATCGTGCGCTGGGGCACGACCGTGCTCTGGGGCACGACCGTGCGCCAGGGATGAGCGACCGTGTGCGGCCACTGGAAGGTGGCGCACGGTCGAGTGTTGTGGGGTACGGTCGTATGCAGTTTTTGCACGACCGTGCGAGGGGTTTTGTGTATGGAGTTTTACCGGGTTTTGCCGGGTGCGTCGTGGGCGCACCGGCGAGTGTTTTCGTGGGTCGGTTCGAGTCGTGTGTTTCTATCCTTATATCGGGAGTCGGGGATCTTGGTCGAGTCAACCCTTTTACCAAGTTTACCTTCCACTCTTGTCTTGATATCCTTAATCTTCGAGTCTTACTTATCCGTCCCGCCTTCTCGATCGAACATTTCCTTTATTTTATATTCGTCTTTTAATCTTTTGAAGATCTAAGATATCACAGTACTTTTGTAGGCTATCCGTTGGATTGTACACATTAGGCTTGACTTTTTATCTTGTCAGAATACGTGATAACCTCTTATCGAGGTGGGGTAATTTCTAATTCTTAATTTGTTTACTGTTTTCCCTATTTGGATGCTCTATTGAGAGATGTTAAATGGTGTGTTTATTTTTATAAGTGCTGTGTCATACTCATACTGTGCATGGGCTGCGGTCCAACTCTGATCATGCATTCGTTCATCTACCCCTTTTCTACTACTCTTGAAGGTTTGGTGGTCCTGTAAAGGCACCAACGGTAATGAGACCGTTTCTATAGGATAAGACGGGGAACACCCGCACCTATTCGTCTCTTACCATTTCTAATGTCTGCTGTGAATTTTACGTGCTGTGACAACGTGCCTCTTTGCTGTGAACTCTCGGTTTACTTTATATATATATATATATCATTGTTGAATGTTATAAGATGCAGAGTTTATCTCCACCAGTGTATTTCATGCACTGACCCCTTAATCTGTACTCACACTACAGGAGATGACGAACAGTAGAGCAATAGAGAGAGAGATGGTGCCATTCTTTTGGGATTTTCATAAAAATGTATTTTACGAAGTATCAAGAAAACAATGATCACAATCTTTTGTAATGTAAATATAATTTCTGTAAACTCTGATGACGATGGATCCTGTTGATGTTTTATCCGCTGTGTTGATGTTTTGAGAATCGGCTGTGTCCGATGTTTGTATGATATGGAGTCGGCGGTGTCCGATATGTTATGAGAAAGATTTTGATGTCTTTTATCTTCTTCTTCTGATCGTCCCTTGCCTTCTTCTTCTTTTGCGCGCCTCTGTTTTAATTAAAACTCTGATAACTTTTGTATGGAAGAAACTGGGGCGTGACAGAACATCGGCGGATTAAATTATCGGAACTGTTCGTATATCAAGTTCAGATCGGATCTTGTTGGCGGGGGTGTGGCTCGAGTCACCTCAAAGTGTTTTGCCAGTCCCCTTAGTACATATACTAAATCCCCCACGTTTGCATTTTCATTCTTTTCTGGCTGATCAGCCGTTGGTGGTTGTTCCCTTCGAGGTCATCCTCTAGACATAGTTCTGTTACGATATATATATATATATATATATATATATATATTTATATATATATATCGTTAAGAATCCAGAATAATATTATAGATAAAGGAATAAATGCGATTCACGTGAAGAGATATAAACATGTATTCCATAAGATAGAAAAGGAATTACACATGCATAATATATACATACATGCAAAATATGGGTAGCCTTTACATCATAACGAAAGGATTATATACACTAACTACAAAATAAAAGCTATCATATACATATAGAAAGTTATATCGTTTGTGGCATATATACATAACATAAAAGTCATCTCCCTAGCATCTACGCGACTGCAACTGGAGGCGGCGGAGGCCCTTGTAGTCTTGGTGCCCTATCCTCGGGTCACCTGCCTCCGGGTCATCCTCCTCGGGGTCTTCCTTGGGATCCTCCTCGGGATCATCATCCTCAGCCTCAGAACTACTGCTGGGTGGATCGTAGGATTCCGGCTCGGGGGTTGTCAGAAGGCCATGTCGACCCCATAAATCCAACATCTGTCTAGCCACATTCCTGAAATCGACGATGGGTATGTGATCTACCGACGAATATACAAGCTCATCCCGGTAAAGTAGACATGCCCTAACCTCCCACTCATGAGGCAGAGTATGGATCATGTGTAAATAGGCCTGGACACCACTAATCCTACCCCTAGTGCCCCCCGTCTCTCTCTAGCAGTGCAATAGCCTAGCAACATGCTCACCAACCGACACATCTCCTGTCACTCTACTCTTAAAGAAACATCATCTGAGTCTCTCCTCACGCATCTCTAGTGGTTGTACTCGCATCCTAGCGACAAATAAAATTCTATTCATCTTTCATGTATAAATTATATGAGTTTTTATCATAAATCTATATCCGTAACACCCCCTTCAAACTTTAACGGTTTATATCATGCTAACAAGGTAACACATAACAGATAAACACTCTTTTTCTCAAGTCTTATGATCAGGGAGAGACTCCTATAGAGAGAGGATGGTGTTTATCCATTTCTTTTCGAAAAGGTTTTTCTCGTTTAAAACACGTTTTTCTCATTCTCCCTTTATAAAACAAGTTTGAGCAAGTTCAAAAATGATAGAACATTACTTTGATACCAAACTGTCAAGCCCCGTTTTCTTACTTAAAATATATCAGAGTTTTTCATTTTGGGTGTGAAGAAAGAAGGGGGAAAGACATGCATGATATAAAACAGAAGTGATAAAAAGCTATACATAAATGAAACTTCGGATACAACTGATTACAAAACGTTAGCAGTAGAAATAACTTCACAGGATCCATCATTCATAAGAAGTACGAATATAAACTTACAAAAACGTGAATTATAAAATCATTGTTTAAGTGTTGTGTGATAAAAGATAAATTATAAAAATGTCCAGATGGGGCACCATCTCTCTATCTCTATGACTCATCATGTTCGTCATCTCCTGTAACGTGAATTACAGAATAGGGGTGAGTGCGTGGAATACACTCATGGGGATAAACTCCGCATCTTAAAAGTTTTGACAGATAAAAGAACAGGATACTCAAAAACCGGCATTTAGACACAGCACGTAAAATGCATAGCACGTATTTCGTAACCTACACTCAAGTGCGGGTATTTCCCAACTTTCCCCTACAAATCTCAGGTGCGGGTATTACCCGACTTACCCCTACAAATCTCAGGTGTGGGTATTACCCGATTTACCCCTACAAATCTCAGGTGCGAGTATTTCCCATCTTACCCCTACAAAACAGTCTCATAAACCGTTGGTGTATTTACAGGACCTCCAAACCTTTGATAGTAGAAGAGAGAATGAAGTCTTTCACGGACCATAAGTCCCACAGAAAATGAATGTGGACCCCTGTCCTTTCACAGTATAAATATGACAAATAATTCATAGCATATAATCATAGCATTTAGTATTTCACCAATCATGGGTCAAAAATATGGAAAACTGTAAACATATAAAGATTTAGAAATTACCCCCACCTTGTTCGGTGGTTACCACGTGAGTTGCCGAGTAACAAGTATCAAGTATCACAATGTACGGTCCGATTGATAGCCTACACAAGTAACGACGTTTCTTAAATCCTTAATACGTTATTTACTTATAATTAAAGATATAGACGATCTCGGAGAAGATACAATCAATAAAGACGAGACGGAATGGAAGATCTAAAGATTGAGATTGAAGAAACGAGAGTGGAAGTTCAGTTCAGTATATTGATAAGGAAGAGGGAAAGATTTGGGTCGCAATAGAAAAAGAATGAGCTCAATCGGAGTTGAAACGAGCTCAAATTGAGTGTTTTAAAATTGAGGGATATTTTGGTAATTTTGGTAAAAGGGTTGACTTTGACCGGGACCCCCGAATCCCGGTCGATGACATATCATCGCCGATGACTCGACGATAACGTACGATAGAAAAAATGCATTTTGTATCGCAAACAAAACGCCAAGCGCGCACCGGTCACACGGAGTCGCACGCGCGCGCCCAGCGCACCCGGCGTCCTGCATTTTCTCGGTAGTCTCTGTAGCTCGCGCACTCAGTGCCCAGCATTCCTCGGTAGCCCTCGGCAGGCCTCGATAGGCCCGCGCCCAGCACGCGCCCAGCCTGCACCCAACGCACCTATTGTCCTTCCAACAGCCACCTGCTGTGACGGCGCCGCCCGGCGCTATCCCCACCTGGTCCGCCAATGAATCCAGCTCCGACCACCACCTTTTTTGGCCACCCCCCGGCTCCAGCGTGAACAGTACCCCTTCCCCAAATCCCAAACACACACACACACATGCATATAAACACACCCAAACAACACAGCCTTGGCCGGCGACCACCCGTCGCCGACCACCCCCAACCTAACCTCATCGATGCATCACCAGCGCCGACCACCAGTATTGTTGGTCCCAAGTGGTCAGAGGTTCGGGAGGGGGGGGAATGAACCTCTATCGATTTTTCAAACTTTTTTCTAAAACATATAACTAATAATCAGGTTTCTGTCTCACTTGAGAGAACAATATCCTATCTCGAGTCAGTAACCTGGCCCTAGGCTGAATCAGGTTATTGTCCTGGTATCAGAATGCAACGCAGCATAATAAACTTGATAGAGTTTCTGATGAATACCAGTTTTCTTTTCCAAGTATGATTTTGCAACAACGTTTATCAGGATGCTTATGATAGATGCAACAGAATAGATATGCAAGCAATGCAATGCAACAAATAAGATAAGCAGTAAACACTTATGGCTTATAGTGGTTCGAAGGTGGTGTAATCCTTCTACGTCCACTCTACTCCTTCTTTGAGGAGGAACTTCATTATGGTCAGTTTGCTTTACAAGACTCGTCTTTAGAAACCTCTTCCAAAACAAGTTATACCTACTAGAATTCCAGTTTCCTAGGTCTAAACCCACACAGGATATACAAACTCCCACACAGGAAAACTCTCCCACACAGGGACACACTCCCACACATGAAAAGATAGCCTACACAAGACTAACAAATTTAGCAAGGATATAATCCTATCAACTAAGTACCACTACAAGAAATTTGGGATTTAACAACGGTTTTTATCCGTTGTCTATTCTATTTTTTAGCGTTGTCGTATCCAGCATTGCAAAAAAAAAATTCGCCATTTGACAACGATTTAAAAGTATTGTCTTATCTAGATACGACCACGCTTTTAAACCGTTGGACGAAAGGGTTGTCTTTTCGAATTTTGTGCAACTATATATGCAATGATTAAAAGCGTTGTCTTTCTATATTTTGTGTTGTCTTTTTTGTTTACATATTTTTTACAATATTTTATATTTTTGCTATTCTATAATAATATAATAATTCTCAATAATTATATAAACTAAAAAATGCATTAGAAGAACATATGAACATCGTCAATATCAAACATAACATTCATAAATCCTCCAAACAATATGTCTCATCATAACATTTCAAATCATAAAATATTACGTCTATAAATTTAAACTCCAACAATAACAAAATGATCCTATTTGTATGAATAACATCACGACCTTTACAAAAACAGCATCACGAACTTCACATGTACTCCCTATGTCCCCACAATCTGTCAAATGTAAGAACAAAGTTAAGAATACATAATTCCAACTCCTAACAATCTCCGGAAAATATAACCCTTGAAGTCGGTACATAGCCTTATACTTTCCATACAATTAAGTAAACAATATATCACACTAAATGTAGTCGTTTATATATATATATACACACATATGACCGCGCGTCGCAACGCGATAAAATTATTAATTCTTTCTCAACCCAACCAACTAATAGCTAGGGCAAGTAAGAAGTCGATCCCACGAGAAGTGATGATTAACTATGTCACCTATGTTCAATTCAAACAATTAACAAATTATGGGGGGGTTTTGAAATTGATTATCTACCACTAAAAATACTAGTAATCTAGAAAGTGAATTAAAATAAGGATTCAAGATATGCAAATATTCCAGTTAATAGTTCAATTATCCCCCGATATCAATTATTCCCTAATCAACGTATTACCCCTCTCTCAGATTATCATGGAATTCTCATCCCTAGCTTAACACTACGCGTCATTAAACCGAATCGTCTCTTAAGATTAATTAATTAGGATACACTCGCTAATCAACCCTATTTAATTGAATAACCTAGGATACGCTCGCTAGATTTAATTCATTCAAATGCATTAATCACCAAGACGATAGGATGAATTAGACCCCAAATCAACACGCGTGATTCGATAATTCTAGGATTATGTTACCCTAGAGATGCACGACCTCTAGTTTACTACCTTATGAAAATTAAATGGCGCAATGACGCTTTAAGATTCTAGCAGTCAATTATTAAACACTTAACCTAGGTGATCAAGCTAAATCAAGCATTAATAATTGAAAACATTATGCACAAATAACATAATCAATTCCAATCAAACATTGAGAGGGAAATACGAGATTAATTAGAAAATAATAGACAAACGGGTTCAAACATCCCTGCTAACCGGAATTGAGAAATTAGCCGAACATCTTCCGAATTGAATCCACAAAAGTAAATCCAAAATCCATCTAAACTAACCTAGAATAGAATAATGAAATTGTTTCTCTCTCTCTAACTCTCCTGCCTATCTCTCTCTCTTGAATCTAATTGTTGCGTGAATAGTGACTTGCCAAAGAAGTCAAATATATACGACTACTCCCTTGAAGATTAGCGTGAAAACACTCTGGTCCTTTAATTTTCTTCAAGTCATGGGCATCGGCCCATTTTCTTCTTTTCACTTCAAGTAGCTAAGTCCAAGTGGCTAAATTTTGTTTTGGGCCTTTTTCCTCTTTCAACCAAAACTTGTCTTCCTTAATTCTTTTAAGCCTAATTGATTTTTCTTCATCCCAAGATCATCTTCCTCGACTCCAAAATACTTCAAAATTCCTAAAATAATCAAGAAAATAATATATGAAGTATTTGAAGGTCGAAAACATATATAAGTATAAAAATGGTGCATTCAATCATCAAAAAGATTATAACATCACCAATATACCCTCGATAAAATACACCTATTTCATACTTATCAAATCTCCCCACACTTAAATCATTGCTTGTCCTCAAGCAACAAAAGAATCGAAGCAAAACAGAATCAAAAATAAGGATGAGTATCGTTCGTTGAGATCCTTACCAACACTCATAGGAATTCAATTCATGTCGTACAAGGCATATGCAAGCAAAAGCACGTTGGACTGAATGTAACTATCTCAAGAAATCACAAGTGTCAACAGGGCATCGAAAATCAAATTTTTCATAGACGAATCATTAATCTATTCTACCACCTACATCACTCAACATACTCCAATTCCCCCACGATATCCTTCATCTAGATCAGAATTTCATTAAGACGTCACACATAATGAATCACCCTTTTTTCTCCTTTTTTTTTAAACAAACGATGACGAAATGTCGTTTTTTCTTTGTTTGTTTGCTTTTTTTTTGGATGGGATTGACAACTCCACACCACTCTTAAGTTAGTCCAAATCACGCAATTTGTTCGATTTTGACTTTTCACACGGGACCCTTAAGAGCAGGCAGCTGATTCCACACCCCATCATCTTTTCACTTCACGATTTTTTTCAACTCAATGCCTTTTTCTCCAACCACATCAAAAAAAATTTACAACCAAGGGGTTCATCAACAGTGATCATTCCTTCAAAAATTCAATCAAGACTACTTCCATCAGGGACTCAAAAGTACATTTCAAGACAGGTAAGCAAAACAAATCAATTCAACATCATAGATCAATTCTCAAACCAATGTTATCCTATGTGACATCTAACAACAATTTCCCAAAACAACTTTCAGCAATTTAACCAATAGAAAGCCATGCTCAGCAACACCTCATTCAACACAAACGAATTCCCATTTCAAAATTCAACAACACTCGGATCATCATTGCCAACTCATTTACTCAACATGATTTCATTCACCTCACTACAGTAAACATGCAAAGCACCTCCCCACACTTAAAAACTGACTTGTCCTCAAGCAAGCATAACAACAACAAAGAACAAGAATGCAAGGAAGCAGAAATAAAAAAAAGAGTGAGGAGAAGAAATCACCGGGTCATCGGCGGGACGAACGAGCACGTCGTCGATGCCTTTCCAACTCAGCAACTCGTGTGTGCAAGTCATCACGGTTATTCTCTAGCTGAGTGACACGCTGCTCCAAACGGGATGAAGGACCGCGATGATGAGTTGCTGGAGGTAAACTGGAGGGTAGTCGGCGGGTTGATGTCTGGGGAAAGACGGTGTGTCTGGTGGGTGAGTGCGCCGGGTGTCGGTAGGGATGCTTTGGTGTGGTGGCAGCGACCAGCGGATGCAGCGGTGAACGGGCGGCAGGTGGTGGCCGATTCTGCAAGGTGGAGAAGAATTGGGGAATTGTCAATTTGGGAAGAAATTAGGGCATATAGAGAAATCAAAGCATAAATCAATTGGGTGGTGAGAGCAAAATTGGGAAATTATGAATACACCCACTCAAAGTTAAGACAAAGCAAGACAAGTCCTTTCATAAAATGGGATGTGAAAAATTAAGCCTAAAAACCTTGCATTCATGAACAGTGTATCCCAAATAGCAAAAACGATGGAAACCCTTTTTTTCTAAATATATAAGAAACATGAAGGAACAAAAAAAAGAAACGAAGGGATGTGGGTTGCCTCCCACACAGCACTTTTGTTTAACGTCGTTGGCTCGACGAAACTCCCTTTTTAATTGCGAGGTGGATCGTCGAATTTTTCTCTCTCGGCCTCAATTTCGCGAAATCCCTCAAAGTATAGTTTCAATTGATGTCCATTAACCTTCATTGTGTTTCCTGTCTGTAAACTTTGAATAACCACTACACCATGAGGAAAAACGTTAGTGACAACAAAAGGTCCTAACCAACGCGAACGCAATTTACCCAGAAATAACTTGAGACGAGATTGATAAAGTAGAACTTTATCACCCACTTCAAATTTCTTCCTTGTAATACGTATGTCGTGAAAGGCCTTTGATTTCTCCTTATAGATCAACGCATTCTCAAATGCATCATTTCGTATCTCCTCTAGCTATATTTTTTGTTGTTTTTAAGAGGGATGAGATGCCCCTTGTAAAGCATAATTTAATAAAAGTTAGTTTATATTTCTTATAAGAAAAAATTTGAAAGTCCATTACAACCATCGTGTGGAAATACTTTTCGATACCCTGCCTCTCAGGAAGTTTCAGTCTCTTTTATGTTTAATTGTTTTTAACCTGGAATTTATTTACAATGCAATGTGAAGATCCAACACTGTGTAGTTTACTCAGTCTCTAAAAGACCATAAAAGAATATTATAAACAATTCTGTGGATATTATTTTCACTTGTATCTAACTTCAAAATATGTCGTTATATCATTCATTGAAGACATGTGATATAATTATATGTAGGAGTAAACTAACCATAGAGTCCAGCTGGATGAGCAGGAGTTGCAGCAATAGCCTCTGCTCCTTCTTGGATAAGACCTATATAATTCCCAAGAAGAAAACAACAAACAATAAGATATGAGAAGTCATGATTTCAAGAAATGCAGGGATTCTGATTTCTGAAAAATGGTGATATGAGAGCTGCCACAAACTTACAGGTAATGCTGTCAAATAAAATTTTGAAAAATCGATGAAGCAATGGCTTTAATGGATCAAATGTAGCAGCTGCAAGAAAAGGTAAAAACATATGTCAAGCCGATGCAAACCACTCTCATCAACATGAAAAGTATATTTGGTTTATAATGCTATTTAAAACAGAATGAGTTTATATGGAATAATGGATTTCTCAACAGATGTAATAATGTATGTACCTTTAGTTCCTCAAACTTCTTCAATAAACTCCCACACACAATATCTCAGGCACTTCAAGATTACCATGCTCACTGTCAGTCTCTGTCTTGTGAGCACCTTATCAAAGTCTGTTCTTCAAATCGGGGGTGAATGATCTGTAGGGGCATTAATCAGTTTTTTTGAGATAGAGCATTCTTATAAGAATGAGAAACTTGTCCTTTTTCCAGTTTGCAATATTAAGAGCCACTAACATTAATATTTTCTTATTAAACAGAAAATGAATTAAGTGCCCTAAAGGTTCACAAATTGCAGTTCATTGAGGCATAAATAGTAAAATATTTAAAAGCAAACAATGTTATTACAACATAAGTGCAGACAAAATCATAAACAAATGGAGATGTCCAAAACTTTGACAAATAACAGAAAAAAATTACGGCTCAATATGTCTTCGTCAACTATTTCTAACAAGGGAATATAACAAAATTCAAGAACCCTAAACCCTATGTGTCAGATTCAACATATCATCAAACAATATTACGATTGCTATCATACCTATCTTATTTCCTCGGTCGATGGTTAGAGATACTCCAAGACTTGTGAAATTTTCCAAGCTATATAGGTTGAAGGTCGTGAAATAAGAACAATATCGTTTGCGGGACGGCGATTAATATTCCACCATCTGTTGAAACAGGTCGTTGCTGAGAGTGATGGGTTTGAGGAGAAGCATCAATGGTGAGGACTTGCAGATGAGGTGAAGATTCAATGATGGAAAACCAGAAATTGCCTGAGATTGCAGACGTGAAGGTTTCGAATGGGAGGCTAGGGCTTGATCCCCGATTTGGGGGATCTTATTATATATATAATGGCAGTCTTGTAATATGGTGGAAAAGTAAGGATATATCAGTTATTTTACAAGCAAAAATAAGGGCATTTTAGGCAATATGAAAATACAAGAATAAACCCACCAAAAATGGTGGGTTTATAAACCCATGGTTTATCACACCTACTACCTTGTGTAAGACCGGACTGAAAAATAATATACCCGGGCTCAATTCTTATATTCGGGCTTTTAACCCATGAAAAGAACATAACTTTAGGTTGGTTTATAAACTCAAACCAACCTAAACCTATAAAGTGAACACCCTCTATATATATATAGGAGCACAACAGAATAAAAAAACTCAATTTTCCAGTTCAAAATATCTTTCCATTTTGGGTAAATTGATTTTTTGTTCATTTAATTGTATTTATCTCCATGATCAATTTTACTTATTACTTAATTTTACTATTAAATACTAATTAATGGACCTTTAAAGTTTCTTCTTCATTATTTGATTTTAAATTGTAAAACATCATATTTATAAAAGAAATTTGGGAAGGTGTGGGATTTTTTTTCTTTTTTAATACAAAATCAAAATTTAAAATTAAATTAATTTTTAATGCATGCATGATGTATCGAATTTATCATTATTATTTGTAATTTTATTTATAATTTGGAGGGTTTAAAATTAAATAAATTTTCATTAGTAATTCATTTATAATTCATGATGTTTGGAATATATCATTCTGATTTATAACTTCGTTTGTTGTGAATTTTAGTTTGTATTTGTAATTTGAAGGGGTGAGGGTGATAAAAAAAATTTCAACAAATCATAATTTTAAATTAAAAGTTATTTATTTAAAATTTGCTTTCAATACATGAAATATCAAACTTATTATATTTTATTTGTTATTTACGTTGCACATATATATAAGCAAAATATCAAAATTAAATGTAGTATTTGTTTGCTATAATGGTAACTAAAATAATGGAGTTTCAAAAAACTAAGTGTTGTAAATAAAAATTATACTTTAAAAATTTACGGATACGAAATAATTTGACAATAAATAAAATTACAAATTAGCAAAGTAATAAATCATTTTTTAATATAAAGTATAGTTTATTTGAGAACAAAAATTATAAACAAACTTTTGATATATTAGTTAAATCTAACTACAAACATGACAATGCAAGACATGGAACTACTACTAGTTACATTATAAAAACAAAGACATCCAAAATAATTAGTACATCGGATCGTTATTACTCTAACAATTACTTAATTATATACGTAATGTGACTTTAACTGGCTTCCAGGCTTCCACAATATCATTCATATATATATATATATATATATATATATATATATATCATCTCACACAATGCTGTCTGGCAAAAGAATTAAATGAGATGCTCTATTTTAAATTATGTTTCCTCTAATATATAAAATCAATCATCACATCACATTTATAAATAACATCATTATTTAATATATCATGTATTAAAGATAACATTATATATGATGAAAAATCAAAATTTAACAGAGGGTCAATATCATCTAAAAAATGTACATATTATTCAACTCTCAAATAATAGGGGGAGAGAGAGGGAACAATTGCAAGCAGCTATGTGTATCGTTGAAATTGGAACAAAAACAATCCTCTTTATTCTCTTTTCACATCACCCTTTATATAATAATTAAATAAATTCATATTGTGAAATTTACTCCACCATCAAGCTTTAATTGAGAATGTGAATTTGTTCTATTTTTTGGTAGTGGATAAATTTAGGGGTTAGGGAATATATGCTGCCCTTTTAATTCTCTCCACAATTTGTGCGGCTATTTCTTCAATTATTTACTTGTGAGGACCGATTCTGAATTCTCTCATAAAGTCGCTTTATCAAACACTTGAATCTCAGTTGCTACCACACTATCTAACTACTATTTTATTTGAGCAAGTCAGCGCTTCCAACTCCTTTTATAAAGCTCCACATATTTATAATATGAATAGGATTAGTGATCATGGTGAAAATACGTTAATATCCTTTACAAGAAAGGTTATATTTTCTCAAGTATCTAATTTTGTGTGAGGTGAGTTAATTTATAATTCATAATTCACAAAATAGTTAGAGATTAACTTATGATAAACGAGTCGGCGGTTGTGTATATTGAGGCCTTTAGTTGAGTGCGCTTTTAACACTTTTTTTTTTTTTTTTTGCCTATACTTTACTTCATCTAAAACCAACAATAATGTTATTCTTCATTTTAAATGAATTGTTTCCAATGAAAACTAACAGGAAATAGTTTTATAAGTAATCATAATAATAATGTAATATAATTTTTTATTTAAATCAATAACACTCAAATAATAGGAAAAACATTATAATAAATAAATTTCTCAAAATCAGATAATCATATTCAATCTCAAAATTTCTAAAGATTGTAACTAAAATAATATATATTTGATGTAAAATATGAATAAAATTACTAAGTACATAGTGGGTCCCCAACAAATGAGTTGATTATAGCATTGAAATAAATGTTCAATTAATGGAAATTTGTTAAAGTTAGCGCCAGCGGAATGTTAAGATAAAAATAATGTGGAGGAGTCGACTGTCGGGAGAAAATTGTGATTCATAACTCACAATTTTTTTCACGGACTCAGTAGGAGTCAGAGCCGGACCTTATACAAGTCTGAAGAGTCGATCGACTCAGGCCTGAAAAAAAAAAACGAACTTTTAGGGGCTTAGAATTATTTTATATACCTATATATGTTTATCTATATATATTTTGGTAGGATCCATGCTTTGATGACTGACATAGCCTAATGGGCAGAATCCTTTCCCAACTCCTGGAGCAACTAGGGTTCGACTGTCGTGCCTCTCGTTTATTTTCTTTCCTGAGCACCCATTAATACTCCAAATTAAGGGAAATAATTGTTGATTGATAATTTCAATTTCATTAGAGGATTAATAATTTAAATTTTATTTATGTATTTTTCTATTTTCAAATTTTTATTAATAAAATAATTAATGATTTGTTAATTTAAATGTTTAACTTGAATTTATATTATAGTATCATTGTTTTTTTTTTTTTTTTTTCCAAATATGTAAAGTCGTCATTCCTCCCAATTCCTAACATTCGTTGGGCTATACTTGCCTCTCCACCAAATCAAGACTCAAAATTTTGGGGAATAATAGTGATTTGAGAAAATGATGTTGTTGTTGATTATTAATTTTAAATTCATCTATTTATGTTTTCTATTTTTAAATGTTCATTTTTAAAATTATTAATGGTTTATTAATTCATGTGTTGACTTTAATTTATATTTCTAGTATCAGTATATAATGTTGCAAAAGTATAAGGTTGGATGTCATTACTTATATAATAAAAAGAAAATACTTCAAATTTGTATGTTTTACATTGAGTTTGTTTAATTAATTAGGGGCCTATTTTAAAAGTTAAATATTGGTAGGTCTGGTGTAGGAGTATGGGAAAAAAAGGTAATAAAAACCACAATACTTGAGTGATCCAAATTTGAACATTGATCAATCAAATTTTCATTAATTTTTTTAAAGATGTGGTACTAGTTGAACTATAAGGTTTGTGGTTTGTAACTCACACTCTTAGGTTTGTGGCTTTTTAAATAAAATATTGCAAATTGTGAGAAATATAGAGAAAATACAGTGTGTAGAACGAATTTTGAATTATGGGTAGTGACTATATGGTGAAATTGCACCCACCCTCTGCGACTCGATTTAATTTTAACATTTTCATTATTAAATTTGTGAACGATGTGTGTGACTCAAACATCAAAACACTAATGTGCAACTTTGTTTTGCGCTTTTTTTTCTTCAAGTAAATTCCATACATTTTACCCAACTTTAGCGTTTTGTGACACTATCTATGTTTTATTTGAGTTTATTGAAAAGTAGAATGTGTAATGCATCAAAACTATATAGTATTAATGTAAAAATTATAGGTGACTAGAATTAAAAGATGAATTGAAAAACTCTTATTTATTTAAAAATACATATTTTTGATGTAGTATACGACGAGTGAGACAAAAAATTTAAGTACAAAAAATCTTTACTACCTACAATATGTGGTAACCGTGAGATTATTAATGTTAAAATAATAATTTCATGTTAATAATGTGTGGGTCCACCTCTGGAATTAAGACTTGTGGTAACCGTGAGATTATTAATGTTAAAATAATAATTTCATGTTAATAATGTGTGGGTCCACCTCTGGAATTACAGTCTTAATAAGATTCATGGAGAAAAATAATTGAGCTTGGCTTTGGCAGCGAACTCAGCACTGCCCAACCTCATCCATACATGCACACTACATGCCGAGTTAATACAGCTAAAGCAGTTTACATAGGCTAGGCCAGTTTGGTCAATTCACTAGGCATACCAAAATGGTTGGTTGTGTTGAGTATTTAAAGGTCGGCCCATTATGGATTGTCCAATTGATGGCCAACCTTTTCGTTGATTGATCTGTCTTTATTTCATATTTTTATATTTTTATTTTTTTTACGTAAAAACAAAGATGATATGTGCGTATAATAACAATGATCATCGTCTAATGTAAGTAATAATACATAAAATATTGATATAAGTCATTTTTATATAGAAAAAAAATTCAAAAAATAACCATTTTGAAAAAACGTTTTCATATTTTATATGTAGTTAAATACATATAATCATAGAGCATGTGCATATATTATATTTACTTTTAGAAACAAAAAAAAATGTTGGGTTGAGTTGGGATTTTGGTGGCTCGTCTCAACGAAGACCCATCCCATTCCACCAAATGATAGATTATGGTCCGATTCATTTCGTGAACCTACATTGACACCTCTAACTGCATGCTTTTGGTTTTTCTTTTATTCTTTGACTCCAATTTTATTTTGGTAGATTTTATTAATTGGTATATGATATTAAAGTTTGAAATTATTCCTATTTTAATTCCTTTTTTTTTTTTGTTTTTCTTCCCATCCTCTTTATTTGTTTCTCTCCTCATAAATATGTTTATATTATGTA
This sequence comes from Scutellaria minor, assembly GCA_954870855.1. Taxonomy (NCBI): domain Eukaryota; kingdom Viridiplantae; phylum Streptophyta; class Magnoliopsida; order Lamiales; family Lamiaceae; genus Scutellaria; species Scutellaria minor. The sequence goes on along the minus strand of OX940734.1, from coordinate 11,826,783 downwards.
CATTAAACTATTTTTTTGTGTTTTATATCTCTCTGACAATATATATATATATATATATATATATCATTAACCTAAAAATATATAGAATTCAAAAAAATAATTATTTAATATATTTATATGTGTGTGTGAATGATATAATAATATGGTACTACAAATTAAATATATGTATATTGTATTTTTACTATACCATGTGTTGTATTGTTTTGTTTTAATAAAAAAATTATTCTAATTTTGATGAAACAATAATATGTGCAATTTTAATTTCAAGTATAAGTAAAAGTAATTCAATAATTTAATCTTCCAATAATTTATTGTTTTAAATAGTAAGTCAAAAGAATATAGACAGTTTAAATTAAAAAAAAAAATCGATTTGTATATAATGTGATCCACAAATAATGAATATTAATTATAAAACTGATGTGTTGTGTCATGTGTATTGATAAAGTGAGAATGTTAATAAAAATAATATTTTGACTTTTAAAACCCACATGTTAATAACCAAATAAAATATTTTATTTTGTTTTAATGTTTCATGGGATATTCTAAAATAACCAATATACATCAAATATATAAATAATAACATTAATTAACATGAGTTGTATATTAAAAGTAATGAAATATAAGATGAAAAATTAAAATGAAATTGAAGATTTTATTCCATAATACCACACCAACGCGTATGCTTTAATGCTGATGTTGGGGGCCATGATGATGTACAGATGGTGATTGGTTGGAAGACAATGAGAGATGAGAACAACAAGGCTAAATCTTGAGTAGCAAACAAAAGAAAAATTAGAGTGGACTTTGTAGCTGCAACCAAAATAGAGTCAGAGGGTACATATGTCTTTTTGGGGTAAAGACAGATCCAACTTTTGGCCCGCCCCGTTTGCCCGTATCATTTCTGGGAAAAGCACAAAAAGGTCTCGCTCACTGGCCCACATCCCAGAACCCGACGGTGTCGTATTTTGATCAATGAGCTCAAGACGGCAGCGTTTCATAGCCACGTCAGTCGTACAACAGCAGGGGCTGACACTCAACTACGTGATAATAGGCTGTCATTCAAACCGCCGTCAATACACACTCTACTCACTAGCTTTTGAATACATGCTACTTACCTGCTGTTTCGCTATCTGATATTCCACATGGTCTATATTACTCAAAATCCTTTTCTTTTCTTTTTTTAATTAAATTAAATTAATTACTTCTAACCAAAGTTTCTAATTATTTAAATATTCTTGCTCGATTTCAAAAATGTAACAACTACTTAAAGTTTCATTAAATTTTTATTATTTTGTTTCATAAATTTAAAATTAGCTCAAACTATTTGATGCCTCCCTAAAATCTTAAGTAAATCTTGATGAACAAGATTTGAGGTTGGATTAACAATACAGTGTGTAGAACGAATCTTGATGACCTCTCCAATAAACAAAATTGTTAAACATGTTACAATATTTCATGTTTTGAACAATTTAATCTCAACCTTTAAATTTTCACAAATAATGCACAACCTTTCAAAAAAATTAACAAATACATTCTCTATCCAATTTATATTAACAAATTCTTGGATCATACAGTTGAACGATGAGGCGAATGGGTTGGGTCAATGTGTGCAACTTACGTTAAGTAATATTTTTATTTGTATAATAATGTAATATTTTATGTGTATCATGTTATAATTTTATATATATCAACTATAGTATTTGGTTCAAACTCTAGATCTATTATTAATTTGAAAATTGTAATATGACTAGTAATACTTGTATTTTGATCATATAATATTTTTATTTGTATCATTTAATACTTTTATACATACCATGTAATGTTATGTAATAAGTTCAAATTTTTAACAAGTGGTACTATTTAATACTTCTTGTATGTGTATCCTACAATCTTTTAGTTATATCGTGGAATATTTTTGAGAAATTATACTTTTAAAAGTAATTTTATGTAATATATATATATATATATGTGTGTGTGTGTGTGTATGTGTATGTTATAAATATTAACTGATATATATAAAAAATGTATTATCTAATACACATAAAAATATTATTTATTATAATTGAACTACACATTGACTCGACTCAATTCAACGGTGCGAAGATCCAACGCAAGAGTCGCCCTATATGTTATGTTTGGCTACATTTCCTGAAACTCCATTTGTCAGATTTATTTCTTAGATAACTTTCAATTACTGAATTTCTTTTCTAAAATTTCGGTTTAAAATATTAATGAATAGTTTTTTAAATTATATTTACTTATTTTAAAATTAATTATATAATTTCCAAATTAAATTTTGATATTTTTATTTTATATTATATTTATATTTAGTACTTGATTTTAATTTTTCTTTTTAGAAAACAGACTTTACGATGTTTCTTAGATTTGAAAAATAACTTTGATATGGTTTTATATTTTTGTTTAAATAATTTTCACACTACAACGAAAAAATTATCAGCAACTACAAAATGTTGTTGCAAAAACATTAAACAAATAGTCCATATGGATAGGTGAATTTGATGAAGGATTTGAAATCTATGGTAGTAATTCCACCGATGGTGTTAGGATAGACGTGGATTTGAAATCTATCACTTTGATTTTAAACTAAGTTTAGAGCAATTTGAGTGGATTTGAAATCTTTTCATTTCAAATCCTAAATTTCAAATCACTTTATTCAAACACAACCTAATAGTTGTCGCAAATTTTTTTTTTGCAACAATAATATATGTAGTACCCCGGACCAAAAATGAAGTATAATGAATTAATTAAATATTTAAACCTATAATTTAATAATTAATTTCGTATGTGTTGACGTGCGTTTCAGATATATGTTAAGGCCCGAGTTAGATCGATAATTTTCTTAGACCTGGAACATAGAATATTTTATTACCATGAGATGCGCAACGGAAAAACGAGAAAATAGAAACAAACTAGAGGTCAATCGGAGACTCGTAGCTCAAATGGCAAAGAAAAGAGCCGGATACAAAGGTTCGGTAAAACGGAAGGGGTAGAAACCGAATGAACGGTAAAACGGAAAATAATATTTTAATGGATGGTAATTAAAATTTACTTGGTAAATAGTAACTTTGGAAATCTATAAATAAGGGCTCAGTCCATTCAAAATATTCATTCGGCCGACGAAAACGAGTAAGTTTCTCTCTCCTCTTGTTTCTTCTCGTTTTTAGGTCTCCGGCGCTGCCGCCACCGGTGGCCGGAAAAATTGAAAGTCGTCGGTTTCGGCCGATTTTCACACACGACGTTCGTCTCATTGAGACGAGTCTAGGATAGGTTTCGGATTTCAATTCCGATTTCTCGTTCGCCGGGAAACAGCGAAAAACCGACCCAAAAACTCTAACCCTAGTTTTGGTGTTGCGAATGTGGTAACGAAGGATTTTGCGGCGAAGTTTTGGGTACTATTCACCACCGGAATCCGGCGAGGGGTGGCCGGAGGTGGTAGCCGGCGGCAAGAGGTTTCCATCGGGCTTGGTGTCGGCGGCGGAGGGCGGCGCCGTCGCGGCTGGTGGTGCCAGGAAGAGGGGCAGTCGAGCAGGCCGGCGACGGGAGAGCTGGGCGCGAGCTGTGCGCGCCGGGAAGCCGCCTGCCGAGTTTTCTCGACCACCTGCCGAGCGCCGGGTGCCGCTACCGAGTTTTCTCGGCCACCAGCTGACACCCGCGCCACGCTGCCGAGTTTTCTCGGCCACATGCTGAGCCGGGCGCATGCTGCAGAGTTTTCTCGGCCAACTGCCGAGCCATGGCCTAGCCGCCGGTTTTTCCACCCGGCGTCGGGTACGCGCGTGCCACGTCGCCCGCAACACCGTGTTTTCGATCTGAACCCCGTTTTCTCCACCGTACGTCGACATCGAGTCATCGCCGACGAGATGTTGTTGACCGAGGACCGTGGGCCCGGTCAAAGTCAACCCTTTGACCAAAATTACGAAAATGCCCCTCAATCTTAAAACCTCAATTTGAGCTCGTTTTAACTCCGATTGAGCTCATTCTTCTTCTGTAGCGACCCTACTCGTTCCCTCTTCCTCCCCTTTCAATCAAAATTACCAAAATACCCCTGAAACTAGAATGCTCAGTTTGAGCCCGTTTTAACTCTGATCGAGCTTATTCTTTTTCCGTCGTGATCCAAATTTCATTCTCTATCGTCTCAGTTACATTGATTGATTATCCATTCTCGTCTCTTCAACTCCGATCTTTAGAGCTTTAGATCCGTCGCGTATTTAACGATTATTTCTCCGCAGGAGTCTTTTACAGCTTTAATTATACATTATGAAGGATCTAAAATACGTTATAACTTATGTAGGCTATTTGTTGGATTGAGCATTGGGTTATCTGACTTTTGGTATCCGCTACTCGAGCTCTGAGTTATCAGACCATTGGACCTAGCTACTCACGTGGTAACCACCGAACAAGGTGAGGGTAATTTCTAAATCTTAAAGTGTTTACAGTTTTCCCTATTATGAAGCATGAATGAGGAATACTAAATGTTGTGAATATACGTGTTGTGCCATACTATATACTGTGAAAGAACTTCGGTTCACATTGCATGTTCGGAGAGTCCTACGGGACTGTAAAAATCGTCTCCCTCCCTTCTACTACTCTATTGAGGTTTGGTGGTCCTCATGAAATACACCAGCGGTATTGAGACCATTTTATAGGGTAAGACGGGCTGCTCCCGCACCTATCCTTCTTACCATTTCTAATATCTGCGGTGCATTTTACTTGCTATGACTTTGTGCCGATTGTTATATATCGTTAATCTATATATGCCTGTTGAATGTTATAAGATGCAGATTTTATCACCACGAGTGTATTCAACGCACTCACCCCCTTAATCTGTACTCACACTACAGGAATTGATGGGCTTGATGAACCCTAGAAGGAGAGAGGAGACGCCATATCTAGACCTGTTTTGTTAGGTTGAGGTCACACAACGTTTTCAAACAAAGTCTTACTTAATTCACGTTTTTGTAATTATTTTTTAGGGTACTGTGAATGTGAGATCCTGATGGTTTATTCCGCTGCTGTATTTTGTTGTATATATCGATATTGAGACTGAATGTTGTCGGTAGTGAGACCGACTATTGATATGAGAATGACCCATATCATCCCTTACCTCTTTCTTCTGTCGTCTTTAATCTCCTTCTTTCTGTTATGATATGTGTCCCTCTCTATTTTCTATTTTCACGCCCAAAGAGAAACTCTGATATTTTAAGTGAAAGAAAATGGGCCGTGACAATATATCGCTGAATGTAATCTTAAAAGTCTTTTCCTAAATAATTAATAATTTTGTAATTAATTACAAAAATCAACCTAAAGAATAGACTTTTTTTTTTCACTTTGCAACCTAATTTTTTTTTTTTATCTCATTGCAACTTTGATGTTTGGAGTTTATCAAAATATAACATAAGTCACTTTTCCGACCATTTTTCCAAAAAGTGGAGATCAATGACTCACACTTGATAAAATTTCTTCACTTTGCATCCTAAACTTTTTTTTCTATCCACTTGCAACCTCAAGTTTTGAAATTTATCAAAATGTATCCTAAATCAAAGGTTGCAATTGGATTTAAAAAAAAAAGAGTTTAGATTGCAAAGTGAAAAAAATTGAATCATGTGCCGAAAAAGTGATTTATGTTGCATTTTGATAAATTCCAAAATTTCAAGGTTGCAATTAGATTAAAAAAAATGTTTAGATTGCAAAGTGAAAAAAGTCTATTATTTAGATTGATTTTTACATTTAACCCATAAATTTTTTGTGCAATGATATACTTTAGGACAAATATTATATCGTTGTAGTTAAACATCTTTAGTTATTACTTAATTATTTTTTGTATAATTAATTTACTTAATTTATTACATTTTTTGTATAATTAATTTACTTAATTAAATTATTTGCTTAATTTATTATATTTAGATAATTTGTGACAATATATTGTCACAAAAAATAGACTTTTCTTAACAATTTATATAGTCTCAAAAAATTTCATCACAAAATAATTATTTTTGTTGTAGTGTAAAATTTTATTTCATTAAATCTTAATTTACTTAATTAATAATATTTAAATTTTCTCCATATATTTTTAAAAAAAAATTAATAAATTTTCTATCTTGAATGAAATTTTAGGAATTTTGATAATTTTTGTTACTTTTCTATTTATTAAATAATTTTTTATATTTTTAAATTTCTCATTATTTATATATTTTCATATTACATTTTATGAAATTCAATAATATAAATATTAACTTTCAGATTTTATTTTTTTATATATTTTTTTACATAATTTATAGACGAATTTTTAATTGATGGGCAAAAATTGTATTAAAAAGAATAAATAATGAAAGTTTTGTTGATTTATAAAAAGATTTTTCAAAACTTAACAAAATGTTGAATGCAAGGAGGGTGGATTTGTTAAATTATTGAAACACATAACTCTTTATGCACCTGGTGCATGTGTTTACACGTGCCACGCACCTACGTGTCTGCGTCCACACTCGATTAAAATTTTCGTGTTTTAACAAATATGTAATATATTTTAGTTATAATAGAGATGCATATTAGTTATGATAGTGATATTTTTATGTCATATACACATACGCATTTTCGTGTTCTGACAAACACATAATACCTTTTAATTATGTTAGTGATAATTTTAGTTATGCTAGTATATTGTTGAATAGAGTATCCTTACATTATATAATTTAAATAAATCAGGCAATACCTTTAAATAGATGTATTAATACATTTATGTTATATTATTAATACATTTTCCTTAGACAAACAATACTCTTACATTATATTTCAATTAAAATAAGTCAATATATTTATATGCAGATGAAATAATACTTTGATATATAGCTAGTGATACATTTATATAATATTAATGATATCTGTATGTAGCGAGGTTTCAATGAAAAAAACTTATATATAAGTTGTATGGATCTAAGTTTCAATAAAAATGATACTTTTATGTAGATGAAATAATACTTTTATATATAATTAGTGATAATATTATCTAATATTAGTGATATCTCTATATAGCGATGTTTCAACAAAAAATTTTCCAAATCGAATACCATGAATCCTAGATTTGTACAATTGATACATAAAAGGTTCACTCTTATTGAAATGTTGGGATTAAATTATTAGAAACATGGAATGTTAGACATATATTTAGTAAAATTTTCAAACTAAAATTAGTATATAAAGCACAGAACAAATTCATGCATAGATACACATATCTTGCAAATAGGTCGAAACCCTTTCTTAAGCCCAAAACTAGATTTGGAACCCGTGAGATGCACGGATTTCTTTTTAATTTTTCTTTGTGTATATTAGAAAATTATCATTCTATTTATTAATCTTATCTCACATTTTTTTTAATCCTTAATTTTAATAATTTTTTTCACATTTTTTAATAATTGTAATCCTTAATTTCTGAGGTTTAAAGTTCTCAACCAGATTAATAAAAGCTTTCTTTCTCTGATTTTAGTTTTCTGCTTGAATGGAGGAGCCTTCAAAATTAAGCTATTTCCTTGCTACTACTTTTTATTTCTTTTTTCTCTCTAAAAATTAAGGAGGTCTCTTCATTTCTTTAAGCCGTTTTCTTCCGTTTATATATATGATTCGTGACCATGCACGTCTGGGTTGATACTGGGTGAGTGATTCCACATTGGGTCTTCGATATTACTAATATAATAAGCTCAAAAATTGTTTTCTATCCATCAAACAACTTACGTTTAATTTATGTGGTCAAATAACTCTCCAAAATACATGTAACTAACACAAAATAAGATTTGGAGTATTTTGATATCAAATGTGCAGATAAGTAGAAAAATTGATATGTGCAACACAATCAATTACATAAAAACACATTCTTAACAACTAAAAATATGTATATTTTTCTACTTATCAAATAGCGTGAATGCAATATAAATACATTTATTTGAGGTAAAATATAAATAAAGTTGAATAGATCCAAATTTAGATCCACAAGTAATTATTACTAAAATTAATGTGAGTGTCATAATCGCGTAGTTTTGAGTATTAATTAATTAATTAATTTTTTTTATCAATTAATCAGATCCCAAAAAATAAGCCAACGATCAATATGTGACCTCAAAGATAAAATTATCCATCTAAGGCCGAAATAATAGAAACTAGTATTCCTAATTGTAACGGGTTAGCACTCACTCTCAAAAGTTGGAGTGATTGTCAAAGGACATTGATAAATGCATTCAATTTTTTATAAGTTTTTTAATTTGTATATTGTCGATGAAGATACCCATTGAATTATCTGTGTACTCTTTAATAATACTATTGAAGCCACGAAAAATATTGGACATGGAGGAATAACTTTTTTCTGTGAGAAAATTCATTGAGAAAGAATATATATATATATATATTTCTATGAGAACATTCGTTTATGAAGAGGAAGATGCTTTTGTAGAGAATGTTAATGCTTAGGAATCTTAATTTAATAGTTTCAATTATTTCATATTTGGATTGATTATTGATTCATCTTTCAAATTCTGGAATGAGAAAATACCTAATTTAAATGATTAAATAAAAGGATTGTTGAAGTTTAGCCATTTTAGCAATAATAAGTGACATGGGATTAGTATAGAGGCAACGTGTATATGTGGATGCCCTTCGTATAGTGATTTAACGGCGTGAGATATATAAGATTGGCAAGAGGCAAAGACCATTAAACGGAGTTGAGTTGACAGAGATTGACATGCGACGCCTAAATTCACCAATTTCATATCTGCACCCTATAAACCCTTCTCTGTCCTTGTAATCATTCCTTCCTATCCATCTTCTTTCTATATACACACTAGTCTATCTTCACATGACCCCTGTCACAAACACCAAATCATGTCTAATCCTTCTCTTCTCTTCTTCCTCTTCGTCTCTATCTGCACTCTCTTTCTCCATGCAAACTCCTCGGATCTTGATACCCTGTTGAAGCTTAAATCCTCCTTCCTCGGGCCTTCGGGTTCGGGCCTCCATGATTGGGCCGCCCCCTCCTCTCCTAATTCCTTCTCCGCCCACTGCTCTTACTCCGGCGTTACCTGCGATGATGATGCCAGAGTGACGTCACTCAACGTCTCCGACCTTCCGCTTCTGGGCACTCTCTCGCCGGAAATCGGGCTGCTGGATAAGCTCGTGAACCTCACGCTCGTCGCCGACAATCTCACGGGCCCTCTGCCTGCTGAAATGGCGAACTTGACCTCGTTGAAGCACGTTAATCTCAGCTGGAACTTCTTCAACGGTACGTTCCCCGGAGAAATGATGGTCAGATTCGCTGAGCTCGAAGCCTTCGACGTTTACAACAACAATTTCACCGGAAACCTCCCACCGGAGTTTGTGAAGCTGAAGAATCTCAAGTTTCTCATGCTCGGAGGGAACTTTTTCTCCGGCGAAATCCCGGAAGCTTACTCCGAGTTCCAGAGCCTGACTCACTTGGCTTTGCAGGGAAACAGTTTAACCGGGAAGATTCCGGCGGGCTTAGCTCGGATTCCGAGTATCCGGGAGCTTTATCTCGGCTACTACAACGCTTACTCCGGCGGTATTCCGCCGGAGTTTGGATCTATTCCCACTCTTGAGCTGCTCGATCTCGGGTCGTGCAATCTCACCGGTGAAATCCCAAAGAGCCTCGGAAATCTCAAGCATCTGCATACTCTATTTCTTCAGGTTATATTTGAACCGATCTTGATATATAATCTGCATGAAAAGCTTTTTAACATTGAAACATGCTTTTGGTTTTGCGTAAATAGATAAATAACCTATCGGGGCAGATTCCGGCGGAGTTTTCCGGGATGGTGAGCTTGAAGTCGTTCGACCTTTCCATCAACAACCTGAGTGGAGAAATTCCGGCGAGTTTCGCAGAGCTGAAGAACTTGACGTTGATCAACCTGTTTCAGAACAAACTCCGAGGCCCTCTCCCCAGCTTCATCGGCGACCTCCCGAATCTGGAGGTCTTACAGATTTGGAACAACGATTTCACCATGGGATTGCCGGAGAATCTGGGGACCAATGAGAGGCTGATGCTGCTCGACGTCACCAAGAATCATCTCACTGGGACTATTCCCCAGGCCTTGTGCAGAGGAGGGAGATTGAAAACCCTGATTTTGATGGAGAATTATTTCTATGGCAGTTTACCTCAGGAGTTGGGGCAGTGTAAGTCCTTGATAAGGATACGAATCAAGAAGAATTTCCTCAACGGCACCATTCCCGCGGGGTTTTTCCGGCTGCCCTTGTTGGATATGCTTGAGTTGGACGATAATTACTTCACCGGAGAGCTGCCAGAGGAGGTATTCGCCGACAACCTTGGGAGCCTGATGCTGTCTAACAACTGGATTGCAGGGAATATTCCGGCGTCCATCGGAAAACTATCAAATCTCGAGATTCTGTCCCTTGATATGAACAAGTTCTCTGGTGAGATTCCGGTGGAGATTTTTAACCTCAAGAAGCTGTCTAAGCTCAACTTCAGTGGCAACACCTTGAAAGGTGGTATTCCGGCCTCCATTGCTCAGAGCTCCCATTTAACATTCATTGATCTGAGTCGAAACAATTTGCACGGTGAAATCCCTACAAACGTCTCGACTCTTCAGAATTTGAACGTGCTCAATCTCTCAAGAAATGGATTGAATGGTGCAATTCCTGAGGAAATTGGTCTAATGAAAAGCTTGACAGTTTTAGACCTTTCATACAATGATTTCTCTGGCCACAGGCCGACTACCGGACTGTTGAAAGACCTTGATGACCGGTTCTTTTCCGGTAACCCTAATCTCTGCTCACCTCATGCCACATTTTGTCAATCAGCATTGAGTTCATCTCAGGGCATTCACAAGAAACGTTCATCAAACATTGTGATCATAATAGTTCTAGTTATGGCCTTGTTATTACTCCCCGGGGTGTGGTTTATGTTTAGGAGACGATGGTTTGGTGAGTCTAGAGCATGGAAGCTTACTGCGTTCCATAGGTTGGATTTCAGAGCAGAGGATGTGTTGGAATGCTTGAAGGAAGAGAACATTATAGGGAAAGGTGGGGCAGGGGTTGTGTACAGAGGATCAATGCCTAATGGGATTGATGTGGCTATTAAACGCCTGACAGGGCGTGCTAATAGCTGCAACGATCATGGGTTCATGGCCGAGATTCAGACCCTTGGAGGGATTAGGCATAGGAACATTGTTCGTCTACTGGGTTATTTGTCGAACAAGGATACAAACTTGCTGTTGTATGAGTATATGTCTCATGGGAGCTTAGGTGAGATGATCCATGGCTCTAAGGGGGCTCATTTGCAGTGGGAATCAAGGTATCGTATTGCTGTTGAGGCCGCCAAGGGGCTGTGTTATCTGCACCATGACTGTTCACCTTCCATCATTCATAGGGATGTCAAATCGAACAACATTTTGCTTGATTCGGACTATGAGGCACATGTGGCCGACTTTGGTTTGGCTAAGTTCTTGCATAATTCCGGTGCTTCTGAGTGCATGTCGTCAATTGCTGGATCCTATGGCTACATTGCACCGGGTGAGAATACTTACTATCCATATGAATCATTAGAATCTTGGAACTCTTTTACTTGATTGATTACTTGGCATAGAATTTGAAGTACTCTATCATGCCCCACATATATGGTGTGTGAGTTGAATTAATTTAAATATGTTTGTTGTTTGTAAACAGAATACGCCTACACGTTGAAAGTTGATCAGAAGAGCGATGTCTACAGCTTTGGAGTAGTGCTGCTAGAACTAATCACGGGGAGGAAACCAGTGGGGGGGTTTGGGGAAGGTGTGGACATAGTGAGGTGGGTCCATAAAACAACAGCTGAGCTGTCACACCCATCGGATGCTGGGGTGGTTTTGGCGGTGATCGACTCGAGGCTCACTGGATACCCATTGAATGGGGTGGTGAACTTGTTCAAGATTGCAATGATGTGTGTGGAGGATGAGAGCTCAGCTCGTCCCAACATGCGTCAACTAGTTCACATGATTACTAATCCTCCAAACTCTGCCACTAACCTTATAAGTCTCTGATGCCATTCAATCTCTGCTCCATTGTCATTTTTCTTGAATAAAATTTGGTGTGGTAGTATTTAGTAATGTGTAAGGGTAATATGCTTTCATCTCAGTTCCTATGTAAATTGTGGGGGGACTTGTTTGATTAGTTCTGAGAATGAAGAATATGTCAGAAATGGGTATGTGCTTGAAATTTTTTGAGGTAATGAAAAGTTTGTTTTATTTTGTTTACTGCAAAATGTGGTATAGAACTTGATCAATTCACTTTATGTTGTGTTAGGATATAATAATTTGAAATCAAGGATTTTAGATTTGAAATTTATTCATATTGCTATGAGAATAAATTTAAAAAGAAAGTGATGAATTTAATTCACATCACATTCATAAAAGATAAATTACATAGTTCAAGCCAGCTTATGACCACTTTTGCGCTTAGGTATACGAACTTTCAAAGTTTACTGTATAACCGCTGAACTTTGCGAGTTTACCACACGATCGCCAAAATGTCGATGCTGATGAAATATGCTCGGAATATTCCTTCCTGTGCCGACCATGTGACTTATGCTGAGGGCATTTCGGTCTTTTTAAGTGTTGACTTAGTTTAATGACCCACTGAAGGGTAATATAGGGAATTTCATAATATATTTAAATTAAATTAAAATTACAAATTAAATGAAATAAAAAATTGAAATCAAATAACACCTAACTAACCCAACAACTTCTCCAATGTTCACCCATAAATTGCACCCCCAAATTGAAGACATAAACCCTAGCTTCAAAATACCCCAATGTCCATTGTTTATCGTCGAAGAAAACAGTTGAACATGAAAGATGTATGTCTTTGTGGTAATATCACAACAAAGAAAACTTCATGGACCGATTTTAACTCAGGGAGGAGGTATGCAGCATTCCAAAATTCGTAGGTAATCTCAAATTCGAAAACTTCTACCCTAAATTGATGGAGAACCTTAATGTTTTTAAATTTCTTTTGGTATATATTCCTCTTTTTTTTTTTTTTTCAACATTGCATAACTGTATTTGTCCTCATTTAGCTTGACAAGAAATGATGGAGAACATCGTTCATCTGGAGATTTGAGGGTGAATCTGACCTAATATTTAGTTTGTTTTTTAGTTAGTGTTTTATTAGTTAGTGTATATGAGGGTCAACATTACAGTTAGTGTATTATTAGTTAGGGTTTAGGTTTAGGGTACCCTAAATTTTAGCCCTAATTTGATATATGATTGTAAAACTAAGTTTTTCTTCAATTGTGTACCCCTAAAGTTCAATTGATGCACTCTAATTTTAGGGTTTAGGATGGAGGATGCAACTACTTCGTTTGGATTGATCCCCCTATCTACGCTAGAGCTCGACAAATTATTCCGGGATTATCAAGATGAATCAATAACCTTGAAGGCGAAATTGATCGGGTTAATAAACGATGAATTGAAACAAAAGAGTTCAAGGGAGAAATGATTGTTGGTGTCATTGTTTCTGTCTTGGATAATTATGTATTTGATGAAGTGATTAAGTTTCATGTTTATAATAGAAGTTGGAATCTTTCTAGTATTCATGAGCTAGTGCAATTTTCTCTATTGTAATGCCTAGTTCAATATGACAATGCAATGTAATTTCCAGTTCATTTCTAAAATGCAAGTTCCCTATTGTGATGACATTTTTGGCTTAATGCTTTGTCTGGTGCAATTTTCTTTACATGTTGCTTAAATATAACAAATAGTATCCTTTTAGATATTGAATTGCAACACAAATCCAGACAACCTATAAAAGAGCCATGCACTATATTTTCAACACAATAACTTAATTACAACCAACCTATAACTTGTTTAAAAATCCACACTCAACAATCAAAGTCCAAGTAATAGTATAATAACCTCATTGAAACTCCAAATATAATTCTAGAATAAATACATTAAAATGCTTAAATCCTTCCAAATATGAGTACATATCATTGATTCAAAACACTTGCCAAAAAGATGCCAACATTACAACAGTTTTCAAATAGAAACCATAATAATTCAAATTGCAACAAATTTCAGACAAGTCTTCATCACAGCCAAATTTTCCAAAAGTTATGGTATGACCATTTTTTTTAGGTCTGTCCTTTGATGTTGATACTTTAACACCACTCTTTTGTAGAAGTATGACCATAGCCTTGTTTGAAAATTGTTGGGTGTCAGCACTTAAAAAGCTCGAAATGTCATTAGTAGAAGTCACGTGGTCGTCCCGGGAAGAAATATTTCGAGCATATTCCGCCGCCGACGACATTTTGGCGGTCGTGTGGTAAACCCACAAAGTTTAGCGGTTATACAGTAAAATTTGGAAGTTCGTATACATAAGTGCAAAAGTGGTCATAAATTGACTTGGGTTATGTAATTTACTCTTCATAAATGTCACATCCCATTTTCCTTTAGTAAAATATCAGAGTTTTCATACGGGCGTGAAGATAGAAAATAGAGAGAGACGCATATTCCAACAGAAAGAAATAGCAGGAGACGACAGAAGAAAGGGGATAAGGAACAAAATATATATATCATTCACACATCAATCGGCCTCTGCCGATAACCATCAGTCTCATTATCGATATTTACATTATGCACAGCGGAATATTTCATCAGGATCTCACATTCAACATACGTATTCAGACATCACAAAACGTAAATTGTTTAAAACATAGTTTGAAAGTGTTTGGGTAACATCAGTCTGAAATTATAAACTCCCAAGACAGCACCACCACTCTCCGACTAGGGTTCATCAGTTTCCTCATCTCCTGTAGTGTGAGTACAGATTAAGGGGTGAGTGCGTGGAATACACCCGTGGGAATAACATCCGCATCTTATGACACTTAACAGATAATCAACAGAAAGTAAACATCTACCAGCACGTTGCCACAACACGTAAAATGTATAACAGATATTAGAAAGGGTGAGGGACGCAAAGGTGCGGGATTTCCCCGTCTTACCCTGTCAAACGGTCTCACTACCATTGGTGCATTTCAATAGGGCCACCAGACCTCAAAGAGTAGTAGAAGAGAGGCAGGGAACGAATGCATGTTCAGAGTAGACCTCAGTCCGTTCACAGTATAAGTATGACACAACAAGTAAAATTACAGCACGTAATATCCTGTAGTTCATGCTTTTACTAGAAAACAGTAAACAGATAAAGATTTAGAAGTTACCCCCACCTTGTCGAGTAGCTAGTACTAGGTATCACAAACTCGGCCCAACTGATAACCTACACAAGTTACAGTATTCCTTAGATTCTTAATAAATATATTTAAAGCTATAATTAATTTCGAAGAAAGAACGATCGTTTAACGCACGCCGGATCGAGAGATCTCAAAATTTTAGGTTGAAGCAATAAAGGTGAAAGTTTAGTTTCTTAGGTTGAGGTGGTAGAGAATGAAATAAGGATCGCAACGCAAAAAGAATGAACTCAATCGGAGTTGAAATGAGCTCGTACGGAGCATTTTAAGTTTAGGGATATTTCGGTAATTTTGGTCAAAGGGTTGACTTTAACCGGGCCCACGACCTTCGGTCAACGACATCTCGTCAAAAATGACTCGATGTTGATGTACGGTGGAAAAAATGGGGTTCGGGTCGAAAACACGGCGTCGCGTGCGTCGGGGCACGCGAACACCCGGCGTCGGGTGAAAAACCCGGCGGCCTTGGGCATCTGGCCGAGAAAACTCGGCAACCTCTCCCGGTGCTCGGCAGCTAGCCGAGAAACTCAGCAGCTCGCCCCGGTGCTCAGCATCCGGCTGAGAAAACTCGGCAGCTCGCTCCCGGCGCCCGGCCGAGAAAACTCAGCAGCTTGCCTCCTGTCGCCCGGCGCTCACCCGCGCGCTCTCCCGGCACCTGACGCCCGGCGCCGCACGCGCCTCCGACCCCCGGCGCCCAGCCCGCGTGCACCCGACACCCCCGGCGCCCAGCCCCGTGCGCACATCCTGTCCCCGACGCCCACCCCGACGTGCACGTCCCATCCCCGACGCACAACCCGACACCCGACGCTCGCGCACCATCGCACACCCGGCACCCGGCGCACCACCACCACCAGCACCACTACCGGCGGCGGCAGCAGCGGTGATGGCTCCGGCGACAGCGGCAACTGCGGTGATGGCTCCGGCGACTTTTCCGGCGAAAAGAAAATAAAGAAAGAGAGGAGAGAGAAAAACTTACTTGTTCGCGTCGCTTTCGTCGTCGGCGGAAAATGAATTTTTTTGAATTGACTGAGCCCCTATTTATAGATTTTCAAAGTTACTATCTACCTAGTAAAATTAATTTACCGTTCCTTAAAATATTATTTTCCGTTTTACCGTTCATCCTGATTCTACCCCTTCCGTTTTACTGAACCTTCGTATCCGACTCTTTTCTTCGCCATTTGAGCTACGGGTCTCCGATTGACCTCTAGTTTGTTTCTATTTTCTTGTTTTTTCATGGCGCATCTCATGGAAATAAAGTATTTTATTTTCATCGGTCTAATTCGTATCTTAACGTATACTTGAAACACACATAGACAATTAAAAATTAACGCACATAAAATATTTTAATTACGACTTTATTTATTTAATTAACCGATTATGCTTTGGTTTTGGCCCGGGATACTACAATAAAATTAGAAGCGCCACACTAATTTGAAATTCACTCATATTGCTACCACTACTCCGTAACATCTTACTTTCCTTACAATAATAATATTTTTTTTTTCATTTACATTAAGGTTCAATCAATTAGTCATATGTTTTTATTTATTTATTAAATTTAAAATATAAAGAGTAAAAATTATATTAAATAATGTCTACATGTATAATTATGTTAATCAATTATAATATAATAAGAGTCCCATGCCCAATATACCCAAAAGCATAAAACACTTATACAAATATACCCACTAAACTTTAATATTATCCTCAAATACCCAAAAGTACATTTTTTCAGAAATGGTGCAGAGAATCTGTTAAGCGTCGGTACGGATTAGCAGACTTTAATAAATACAATATATTGAAAATTTCGTTAAATCCTGAAAATTAAGGGTTTAACGAAAATAAACCATAATTTTCGTCAAACCCTTAATTTTTAGGGTTTAACGAAAATTATGGTATATTTTCGTTAAACCCTTTTTTTTGGGTTTAACGAATATTAATTTAATCCCGTTATATTATTAAATTAATTAAATAATTATCAAGTACAATAATACTATATTTTCGTTAAACTCTAAACATTAATGGTTTAACGAATAATACATCTTGATTAAAAAATAATGAATAATTAATTAAAAAAGAATGAAAAATTAATTAATTATGCACGAATATTTTTAATTATTTAACAAGGTTTAACGAACAATAGGTAATTGTTCGTGAAACCTTTAAAATCAAGGCTTAACGAACAATAGTGTATTGTTCGTTTTTGAAGGGCTTAACGAACAATAGGGTATTGTTCGTTAAACCTTAAAATATTAGAACCCTACAAAATAAGGGCTTAACGAACAATAGATATTGTTCGTTAAACCTTGAAATATTAGGGTTTCACGAACTTTCCCTTTCACGAACTTAATGAACTTTTGCTTGGACAATTTTTTTTCCAATTGAAATGAGAGAGGAGCCGAGAGGGGGAGCTTTTGGAGAGGTGAAGGAGAAGCTATGAAATTTTTGTTCAAAATTTCGTGAAACCCTATGCATTAAAGTGTGAATTAAATAACATTGATAGGTTGTTGTGGGGTGGGTGGGACCATTTAAGATTCTTTGGTCAAATTTATATATATGGTCAAAACATGTAAGATATTTTATGGAAAAATATCATTTTATATGATATATGAGACGAAAATAAATTTTTAGAGTTTATGTAGTAGTTTTAGACGAAAATAACGAATCATAATTTAACGAAAATTATTTAGTAATATAACGAAAATTAATTAATTGTCGTTAAACACATGAAAATTAAGGGTTAACGAAAATAAACCGTAATAGAAGCTAAACCCTAAAAATGAAGGGTTTAACGAAAATTATGGTTTATTTTCGTTAAACCCTTAATTTTTAGGGTTTAACGAAAGGATCATATTATTGTATTTGATAATTTAACGAAACACCATTAATAATTTAACGAAAATTATTTAATAATTTAACTGTTCATATTTGATTATTTGATAATTACGAAAATTAGTTAATAATATAACGAAAATTATTTGACAATTTAACGAAAATTATTTAATAACATAAATAAAATTAATTAATTGTCGTTAAACCCATAAAAATTAAGGGTTTAACGAAAATTATGGTTTATTTTCGTTAAACCCTTAATTTTTAGGGTTTAACGAAAGGATCATATTATTGTATTTGATAATTTAACGAAACTTCATTAATAATTTAACGAAAATTATTTAATAATTTAACTGTTCATATTTGATTATTTGATAATTACGAAAATTAGTTAATAATATAACGAAAATTATTTGACAATTTAACGAAAATTATTTAATAATATAAATAAAATTAATTAATTGTCGTTAAACCCATAAAAATTAAGGGTTTAACGAAAATTATGGTTTATTTTCGTTAAACCCTTAATTTTTAGGGTTTAACGAAAGAATCATATTATTGTTTTTATATCATTTCCTGCAAAACTGTACCGACAACTAATAGATTATCTGCACCATTTATGAACAAATGTGCTTTTGGGTATTTGGGGACAATATTAAAATTTAGTGGGTAGAATTGTATACATGTTATATGAAATTGGGTATTTGGGAGTATTTCTCATAATATGGTTAAATAAATTAATAACTAGAAATTAATATTATTTAATATTCTTTTTTAGTGTGAAATATAGTGCATACTATTAGAGTTGAAAATATTGTTTTTGCACTATTTTAGTGCAAATTTACACTAAAATAATAATGCAAACTGTTGTGGATGCTCTTAAATTATTCTGTAAAATTATGCTACATTATTATGTACCAAAAAGCACTATTTTTGGTGAGGCTTATGATACTTGTATGCATCTAATGCGGTTTAAACATTAAACTGCTTTATTGCATCTAATTATTTTGACATGGCTTTCTGAGCAGTAAGAACGACAACCACAAAATGACTAGCTGTATGTTCGGATAATTTTATTTTATTTTTCAACAAAAATTATATGAGATGATGTTATTGATATAATTTAATGAGATGAAATTTCGCTACATACAATTCATATCAAGACATTTTTATCAATTAATCTCTATATTATGGTGAGTCGATATGACATGACTTCCTCGTATTTTTCTTCCAAATATTTTTCATTTTATAATATAATATTATCATATAACCACTATCCTTATAATAAATTGATATATTCATAGTGTGTTGATGTGTTGTTATTTGTATATATTTTATCATTATAATTACACTTGATTATAGTCCATTTATGCCTTAATTAATTTAATTATTATTAGGGAAAAAAAATTGGTTCTCTAAATTTACCTCATTATATTTTTCATCATTTATCTTTTACCTTTCAATTTTTAGTCCTCTATATTTAAGAATTACCATTTTTTAGTCTTCTTACCTACTACAAGAAGTAATTTTTTTAATTAAAATTCATTTTTAACACCAAATTTTTTTTTTAATTGAGAGAACACTAAATTATTATTAATAATAAAAAAATAATTTTTTTTAATATGTCTAAGTTCAGGATGCCCAAATTGTTATTAATAATAATTAATAACAAAATTCTAACCCACGTATCGGGTTGGAAAAATAATTTTATTTATTTATTAATATTAATCAAGGAGTGTTAGATGAAGAATACATATTTGTGATTTAAAAAAATTAGTGTTCTCTCAAATAAAAAAAAGTTCGGATGCCTAAATTATTAATAATGATAATTAATTAATTACAAAGCTCTAACCTACGTATCAGGATGAAAAATATTTTTTTTATTTATTAAAATTTATTTAGGCATGTTAGACGAAAAATACAAATTTGTGATTTAAAAAAAGTGTCTCTTAATTAAAAAAAAAAGTAAGTTCAGGATGCCCAAATTATTAATATTAGTAATTAATAACACGACTCTAACCCATGTATTGGGATTAAGAATAATTTTTTTATTTATTAAAATTTATTTAGGCATGTTAGACGAAGAATACAAATTTGTGATAAAAAAAAAGGGTCTCTTAATTAAAAAAAAAGTTCGGGATGCCCAAATTATTAATATTAATAATTAATAACAAAACTCTATCACAATTATCGGGATGAAAAATAAAATTTTTATTTATTAAAATTAATTTAGGCATGTTAGATGAAGAATACAAATTTGTGATCTAAAAAATTTAGTGTTCTCTTATTAAAAAAATGATGTTAAAATTAAATTTAAATAAAAAAATAGTTACTTGTATAACAGATTAGATGACTAAAAAGTAATATTTCTTAAACATAAAGGACCAAAAATTAAAATGTGAAAGATAAATGATGAAAATTGCAATGAGGTAAACTTAAAGAATCAAAAATCTTTTTTTCCATTATTATTATCATTTATAGGAATGCTTCAAGGAAATTAAGCTTAAAAGATTGCATTTTGGCTTTAATTGTGAAAATGGGCACAAATGTGCTTGAAGAAGATAACATCAATTGTGATCAGATAACTAGATATGGAAGAAAAGCCCAATAAGAGTTTTTATTCCAATTTAATTGTTATTTTTGTAGTAGATTTTCATATTTTTAGGATTCTAGTTTCATGAGTTTTATTAGGAGTAGGATATTTAGATATAGATATATTATTTTATGGTTATATTTTTCAATAAATGATTTTTCTATCCTCTCTTTCTCTCTCTAACGTCTGACGCACGCTACACGCGATATGAAATGCGTTTTTTCCGTCGCACGTTATCATCGAGTCGTCGGCGATGAGATGTCGTCGACCGGGAGTCGGGGTCCCGGTCAAAGTCAACCCTTTGACCAAAATTACCAAAATACCCCTCAATCTTAAAACGCTCCGTTCGAGCTCGTTTCAACTCCGATTGAGCTCATTCTTTTTTTGTTGCGACCCAAATCTTACCCTCTTTCATATTAGCCTATTGGACTGAACTTTCACTCTCGTTTCTTCAACCTCAATCTTTAGCTCTTCCGATCCGTCGCGTCTTTATCGATCATATCTTCTCCGATATCATTTATATCTTTAATTAAACGTATTAAGGATCTAAGAAATATTGTAACTTGTGTAGGCTATCAGTTGGATTATGCTTTGTGATACTTGATATTTGATACTCGTTACTCACGTGGTAACCACCGAACAAGGTGGGGGTAACTTCTAAACCCTAATAATTATACGCTTCGGTATTTAACAT
Organism: Scutellaria minor; assembly: GCA_954870855.1. NCBI lineage: Eukaryota > Viridiplantae > Streptophyta > Magnoliopsida > Lamiales > Lamiaceae > Scutellaria > Scutellaria minor. The sequence continues at coordinate 11,805,414 of OX940734.1, read as the reverse complement.
ACTATGATGATAAATGAATGCATGCTTATAAACTTGATATTAAATTAATTGTTGAACCTTATGTACTGTGATTATATGCTATGATTAATGTGTTCATGCATGGTTTATGATGATGTTGTGAAAGGACGAAAGTCCATATTTATATGAAGAGACAAAGGTCCACATTCATGATTGAATGGATGAAGGTCTATCTTCATATTACGGGGGAACTAGAGACCCGTAAAATAAGTCGGGGAGTACCCGCACCTAGGGTCAACGGGGAGTACCTGCCCTCGCTGCAGATATGAGCTCTATGGGACTACGTGTCCATTAAGGATCCGACTTATGTGCTATGTATTCTATCTGTTGTGACTATTTGCCGAACTTGTATATGTTTGATTTGTTATTCTTACCTAATAATTGTTAAAAACATGAAAAGTATCCCCACGAGTGTATTCAACACACTCACCCCCTATTTTGTAATTCACGTTACAGGAGATGACGAGCATGATGAACCTTACAGAGAGGGACGGTGCCTTATCCGGACATGTTTATTTTAAGTCTGTTATCACACAACAATTAAACAATGTTTTTATAATTCACGTTTTGTAAGTATAATTTCGGTTGTACTATGGATGATGGATCCTGAAGATTTATTTCCGCTGCTAATGTTTTTAATTAATCGGTTGTATCCAATGGTTTATATGTAATGATTATGTTCGTCTCTTACCTCATTCTTCTTATGTTCGTCTCCTACCTCATTCTTATGGTCGACTCTTACCTCCTTCTATTTTATATCATGCACGTATCTTTCCTCTTCTTTCTTCACGCCCACAATGAAAACTCTCATAATTTTTATGTAAAAAAAAAAAAAACGGGGCGTGACAGATTGGGTCCCCTCAAATCTAAACAATCTCGGTCAAGGGCCTAAAATCATTCGAGGATTTACTAGGAAAAAATCTAATTGTTCCATGATAAGTCCATGTTGAGGAAACAATTTTGGTTGGTAAAAAAATGTTGTTTTCCCATTCTTGCCTCAAATAAATGTCAGGTAAACTTTGTTTAAATAACTTAGCCCATTCGTAACGTCTTTCCGATGGTACAATGAAGATTAAAAGTATTAAAATGAATAAAGTGTTCAAAGCGAATATACATCGATTAAAATTATTTCATGTAATCAAGATGACATCACTAATTAGTTAATGACTAGTTTTGATTGAATGTTGAGTTAGATCAATTAAATTAGGAAAACACAGACTTCTCTACGACTTTCTGTTTAGTCTAAGGTTAAATATTTGAATGTGCAAGATGATATTTGTGACATATGATCAGTGATGTAGTTGAATGTTGGTACCCTTAAATCGGAGTTTCGTAAGATTATTCTCTCTATATTTATTTTCATTATTCATTGCTAGTTGATTCTTATTTTCATTTGATAGCTTAGTTTAGTTTTAGCTTCATTAGTAGATAATAAAAAAATCCCCCATTTTATTTGCTTTTATACTCAAGAGAATTAGTTCATGATTCTTGAGGGTCGACTCTGCTTCCCGTTATACACATTTGTTTATTTTGAAGTAGGTAATTTATTTTGTTGGTTTGACCGCCATCATGCATGCATATTAATAATAATGACAAATGAAAATTAAGCTTTGTTTATGAAAGATTTGTGTGGTTTTTAAACTGGGATAAATACATTTGTGGTTTTGAGTGCATTAGAGCATCTCCAGGAAGAAGCAACATTAGCACCCACCGCCAGTTTTCATCTGCCAGCAATGCGTCAACCCTGGTGCTATTCTAGTGATATGAACAGTGTGGTACTACTTTTCGTGCCACACTATTTCGGCTCTAGCTTTTTCCAGCCCATCGATGGTTCTCCAAAACCTTTAATGCAGTTCTTTTTTTTTTTTTTTTTTTAATTTTTTAATACTTGAAATATTTTATATGATAAATTTGTATGATAATCTTTTGGCTAATTTTTGTATGATAAAAAATTGAGATAACATTAGTGTTAATTTTTTCGATATGGAAGGTAATACAAATTATTTAGATTAATATGGTGATATAAAAAGTTTAAATTAACATGAGTGGTAATTATTTGAACAATGTAGATGATAATATAAAATTTAAAAATTAATACGGGTCGTCATTTCTTAACATGTGAATGAAAAATAAAAATACTTAAAAATAATTAACAATTACAAAAAAGTACTAAATAAATTAAGATATATAACAAAATATTAAATTTAAAATATAAAGAGTAAAAAATTATATTAATTAATGTTTACTTATGTAAATATGTTAATCAATTATAACAAAAGTTTAAAAAAGAAGATATAATAAATTAATAATTAGGATTATTATGAAATATTTATTCTTAATTTAAAATTTAGTGCAAACTAGTGAAGATAAAATATTGTTTTTTGCAGTACTTTAGTGTAGAGAGTAGATCTTGTGCGAGACCGTATCACAAATTCACTCTGTGAGGCAGGTTAACCCGACCAGGTCAACGGTCAAAATAAAAAAATCAAAAACCAAAGTCAAAAGTTAACAGTCAAAATCAAAAAGTCAACAATCAGTGATCAACAGTCAGTCAACGCCGTTGACTCAAAAGTATTAAATGATATACAGAAAAGTATTATCTCATATGAATAAAAATATTACATGATAATTTTATGTGTATTATGTGATATTTTCAAAAAATATTACATGATATACATAAAAGTATTACATGATGTTTTATTTTCCTAATGTAATACTTTCGTGTGTATCATGTAATATTTTTATGTGTATCATGTGATACTTTCAAAAAGTATTATATGATGTATATAAAAGTATTAAATGGTACTTTATTTTTCTAATGTAATACGTTCATGTGTACCATGTAATACTTTTATGTGTATGATGTGATATTTTCAAACATTATTATATGATGTACATAAAAGTATTACATGATGCTTTATTTTTATAATGTAATACTTTCATGTGTACTAGGTAAAAGTGTGTATAATGTGATATTTTCAAAAAATATTATCTAATGTACATAAAAGTATTATTTGACTTTGTTGACCGGGTGTTGACTTTGACAACATGACTGGGTCATTGACCGAGTCACACCTTACCCGGAATGGGATCTGTGAGACCGTCTTACGCAAGACTTTGCCTAGTGTAGATTGTGCACTACTGCAATAGTGTAGATTCTGCAGTGATATCTCTAGCAGTGCGCTGGATTCTTAAGAATTAAGGATTTACTCTCTCCAACAGTATTTTAAATCTTCACGGTAAATGTTTTGATCAATCGCCAACTTTGCCTTGGATTTAACATGGGTCAACTCTTGTGTTAATTTTTTTTTTTCAATTTTCCTTATTCATTTTCTTTTCTTTTTTATTTTGTCTTCTTTAAATCTTGATTTTTATTATATTTCACGATTATCATATTAGATATTAATATTTAAGGTACTTTAATTATATACAATTAAAATATTAAATAATCCATGTATTATAAGAATAATAATTAAAATTATAATTATTTAAATATATCATATAATTTTAAATACTACACAAATTATAAATATTATTAAAATTACATGCAATATTTAAATATCTCAACTTAACTAATAGATATCATAAGTTATAGATACTGATAGATATCGACTCATATTCATATCCATGTGTTGTGTATATCAATATCTATACATCGTATGTATAATACATTCGAATATTTTATCGAAAAAAATGATCTACTTGTATCAATATTGTCACGCCCCGAAACTTAACCATATTTTATTATAAAAGAATAACAAATTTAGGAAAAATAATTTTTAATTATCAGAGTATTACCGACAGGCGTGCAGGAAAGAAGAAAAGAAAGGAGAAACGAAGGAGATATATATATATATCAAACTATATAAGTTACAGATGTACAACAGCGGATTTTAAAAGACGTGTTTAAACCACATAAAAACATAAGTGTACGTTGTTCCGACAGTTTAACAAAATAACATAACAACAAAAGATCTTTATCAGACAGGGCACATCTCTCCCTTCAACTCCTCCCAACAAAATCATCACCTGTAACGAACACATAAGCGGGGTGAGTGCATACAAATACACCCCGTGGAGATAAGTTCATAAACTAACATAAAACTTTAAATCAAATAAACAGTTAATCACAGCAAGTACAATGCACAACACATAAATGACGTGGGCATAGGTATATCCCGCCTTACCCCACCACCTTATCCTCCGGGTGATTATTTGGTTAGGGGGACTTCACCAATCCTCCATTTTCCTATTAGGACTTAATCCCAACCTGTCTTCCCAAAGACCGTGCATATGAACACATCTTATCTTAATCCCAACAAAATATTCAATTCACAGCACGTAGACAAAGCACATATAACGGACATGTATAACAATTAATAGCATGCTGATATCATCAATCACAATTCATACTCATAATCTCGTATTACAAATCAAATAACATTCATCATCATATCATAGCATATCGAAAACCTTAACATGCGACTATACAGGATAAACGTAAAGTTAAACGTTAATTCAGAAATTACCCCCACCTCAGCCTGGGCGGTGCGATTATCACGTTCTTTTCCTTTTAGTTTTGAGTTGTGTTCGGAGCGTTTGGGCCTACAAATATACAACGTAAATTATTAGGTTATTTAGATTAATTAAGCGTTTATAATTAAATGCTCGGAAGAAATAACAAACTGAAAACAGAATATAACCCGACCCGACTAGGTCCAGAAATATAGAGAATTAAAAAAGGAAGCTTTAGAGACGAGAACGGGTTAAAACAGATAAGAAACGAAGATAAATGAAGCATTTTAGGGTTTGAAGGGTTTTAGGGGTAAAACTGTATTTACAGATAAGTTTTGGGGTCAAAATGGAGTTTCTGGAATTTTGGGAGGTCAGAATGCAAATTCAGAAAGTCTTGGGGAGGAAAGTAAGAGACTTGAGAAGTTTTGGGGGTGGAAATATAATTTTCAGAACTTTGAGGACCAAAATGAGAATAAGCACAAAACTAAAGAATTGCAAAGAGGTCCCTGGAGTTTATCAAATTCTCAAAACCAAACCCACCCCCTAACCACACCTACTGCCCCCGCCATCCCGCCACTGCCAGCCTCCAGTTTCTGACACCGGCGGCCCCTGCCGCTGGCGAGCTCCACTCCAACACCTCCCCTCCTCGCCGGCGCATCGAGCGCCGGCCTCCTCCGACCATGGCGGCGTCGGGAAAGCCGCCCCAAACACCACCAACTCCATCCAAACATAGCCACTTACACATACATATATACTCCTTCCTGGCGGCCATTGCCGCCGGCTCCACACCCCCACGTCGCCGGCGCTCCTTGCGCCGGTTGTCCACCCACACGGCGGCGCTGCATGCGCCGCCTCCGTCACCAGACCAGAGAAAGAGAGTTGAGCGCGAGAGAGAGAGAGATCGAAGAGAGAGAGCAAAGGAGAGGAGAGAGAAAGTAAACTGCAGAAACTTTGACCTGCCGTTTCCGGAAATCAGCTGGTCCGATCAACGATCCGAGCCCGGAATCGAGACGGGCTCAGCGAGAACTTCAATTTAGACTCAAAATTCACCCCGATCGGTGGCCGGATGGCCGAGAACGAAGAGAGAGAAAGTAGAGGGTTTTTAGAGAGAGAAACCGAAATTTCTCCGGCCAATTGCCGACGAACGAGGCGGCGGATGACGATTCCGAGCCCGGGGTTGGAATGGGCTCGGCGAGAGCTTCAAGATGGTGTAGGATACGATACGTTTCGGTCGGAAAGAAAATCCGGCGACGGTGGTCGCTGGCGGCGGCGACGGCGGCGCTCCGGCCGGCAGGCCGTCGGAAAAGAGGAGAGAAGGAAGAGCATTATTACATACTTACCTTAGGTTAAAACTTAGGGTATAGTTTTTTTTACTTAGGATTATTCACCATTTATACTTTAGGTTAATTGTATGATTAATCTTAAACTTTATATTAAACTTTTGTATGATATTAATTAATTTGAGACTTTATACGAACTCCGATTTGATCCATTCTTTTGGCGTTTTGTTCAATTTTTCGTTCTCGTTTATCTCATCCCACTTACGAATTATTTTATCGACTTTGTCTTTTTACGAAATAATCTCCCAAACGTTGAACTTAATTAAAGCATACTTATAATTAAATTTTCTGAAACGCACATAAAATAAATCAAATAATTAGGGGTTTAGATATTTAGTTATCAAATTATGCATCGATAAATTCTAGTCGTCACAAATATTACGTATCCTAAAAAATAATCTATATTATGGATATAATTCATCCCATATAAAACAATATATATGACAAATGTTTATCATCTTTGTTAATATATGACAAATAATAATAATAATAATAATAATAATAATATGAAATATTACGTTTCGTGCATAAAAATAACTGATGTGGATGCTCTTAGTGGTTCAAATTGGCTTTTTCCTTCCAATAATTCAAAGGATCGGACTAAAGACACCCAATCCTTTTCTAAAAATACCCCAATTTATATATTTTTTAATTAATAATTAAAAAAAATAATACAAATTTTACCCTTTACATCATATTCTACTAGTTTTGTTCGATCATAATGGTCGAACAAACTTCTACGTATTTCAGTCAAGGTGGCCGAACGTGTTTCTACATGTTCGGCTAATGTGACAAAACACTCTTCTATGTGTTCGGTCAATCAGGACCAAACGAAACTGCTTGAGTTTGATTTTTTTTTGTTTTTTTTCTACGATTTTCACATGATTTTCATATATTTAACAAATTCGTGGAATGTTCGTTATTGTTGGCATTACATTCCTCATGAAATTAAAAGATTTAACATTAAAAAAGTAAGAAAGATGAAAAGTAAAGAAATGGAGGAAGAAGAGAGACTAGGATTTTTTTTTTGTTTTTATTTATTTAAAGAATAAAATTGATATTTTCAATTTTTTTTTAATTAAAATATTTTTAATTGAGATGTGCTTTTGTGTAATTTAAAACTAAATTCCCCCTCTCAATTCCCCCAAATAAATTCAAATCCAAAATATAGCTAACGGTTCTTTCAACTTCCATTGCCCAATATGGAGATGAAATCTCCTCCGCCGTGCCCCTCCACCGTCACTGTACGCCGCAACCCACCTAGAAAAGCTCGCGCCACCCCCTCCTCCGCAATCCCCCTTCGTGAACCGCTTTCTTCTCCATCTCTTTCACGAAACATTTTCTCCAATGAGATGCTGCAGAACCCTAAAAATACCGATGATATTAACACCAATTCTTCCCCTAGAATTATTGCCGAAAACCTCAAAGTTTTCTTAAGGATCCGTCCCCTGACAGTTCAAAAAGTTAGTAAAAATGTAACAGAATCTAAAAATACTTGGCCGAAAAATCCAAAAATCAAGGTTAATTCAAGGCCAAAAATCAAGAGGAGCAGTGAAATATGTCTACAGGTTAATGAAGATATGCGTTCTGTCACGGTTTCAACTCCTCAGCAATTGCAAGAGATGAAGAGAGTGAAGTCAGAAGTATATGAAGGGTTTTCTCATGTGTTTGCTTCTGAAGTGTCTCAGGTTAATTTTTCGTAGTTAGAATTGTATTGTCTTCATTGTTTAATGTTCATTAACTAAAGTGATGCTTTATTGTGGTTGTTTAGACTGATGTCTATAAGGAAATGGTGAAGCCCTTAGTAGAAGACTTTCTAAAGGGGAAAAGTGGGATGTTGGCTGCGATGGGACCTAGTGGATCTGGTAAGACTCACACGGTTTTCGGGTGTGCCCGGGAACCTGGTATGGTACCTCTCACACTTCGTCGCATTTTCAGGGAAAGTGAAAGCACTGTATCTCTCAAATCGAGGTAAAATTTCCATAGAGGATCTGTTACCCATAAACAATGGATTGGATTGGGTTTCACTTTCTTAGCTTATGTTATATATTGGTTTACTTTGAAGGCAGCTGCAGAGTTTCTGTTTCTTTTTAGGTTCACACAAAAGTTAGTGAAAAAACGAAACAAATTTAAGTGCATGCATTTATTTCCAAAATATCATGTGCACAGGGTATTCTATCTGTCAATGTTTGAGATCTCTTCGGAGAAAGGGAAGGTTGAGAGAATATCTGATTTACTACATGATGGAGGTGACGTAAGCATGCAACAATCAGTTATCAAGGGGCTTCAAGAGGTTTAATTTGACAAAATTTTTCCATTCAGTAGTTGCTTTGCTTTGACCAATTATGTGATCATTTTGTGTTGTGTTAAATAGGCTGTTGTTTCTGATGCTCAGCAAGCTGAGTCATTAGTTGCACAGGGGATGCTGAAGCGCGCAACAGCTATGACGAATTCGAATAGTCAGTCGAGGTTTGTGTGCAGCCATGTTGATTTATTGCTTTCACGTCAGCAAAGTTATGTGAATCAGCTGAAGCACCATTTGACAGTATTGTGCTTCATGTACACCTTGTTCTCCTATTTAGTCCTAGCTACTTTTCCTGATAGTGACAATTCACCATATATATGATTCTCTTGGTCCGTATATTATGACTTTATTAATGCAATATCAGTTACATAAAGTATATCGAATATCTTTAAAGTACTAAAGTGATAGAATCAAGTATAGTTGATCTAGTTGCACAATTAACCAAATGTCAAAATTGACTGTCCTATTCCCCTCTAACTGTGTCTCCCTTGAAATTGTAGTTTATGGAAATAACAAGTTACAAAGTGACCAAATAATATTAATCTGGAGAAATACTTAAAACAGATAATCTTCTCAGGGTAATGTTATTTTTGTCATTTTAATTTCACCAAATTATCTCTAGGACAAGTGAATCTGAACTGAACCAGACAATGCCTACTGGTCTGTAGACTGTAAATAATCTTGGTTCAATTTGTTTATGTTATTATCTTCTTCTGTATTTCCCCTCCACTAGTTTCTCACCACATTCTATGTGGTCTATTTCAAAAATTTTCTGTAATTGTACTGATTGTTCACTCTGGTTTCAATGGTGGCCTGTATTTACTTCTTCACAAATTCTTGTAGTCGCTCACAATGCATCATTAACATCCGTCTTGATTCAACACAAGTTGGTGAAGTTGATGGCAATTCATGCAGCTCCATGTTGACAATTGTGGACCTTGCTGGAGTGGAGAGAGAAAAGAAGACAGGGAATCAGGTATAACTGAAGTCTTATATTTATATGTTTTTTTTGAATTGTTACAACATCTTATTTTATGTATAGATTCAACATGGAAGTTACCTATATTGATAATTTTTTTTATCAACAACTTCAAGTGTGACATACAAAAAAAAAAAAAAAAAGAACAAGGCTGTATTGTAGTAGCTAAATTTAGATTTAAACATAGGAGTATTTTGAACTACATCACTATTTGGAGTTGTCACTGTCTTGGACAAAGTATAGTTTTTTTAGATTAATATACCTGTTTGCTCTATCTTTTGAGTTTATACTCAAAATGGGAAAGTCAAAAGAATATTAGCTTAATTAAGGGCAGATTGATAATGTCTTGATTAGCTAATTGATTGAGTTAGGGCTGTAATATTTAGATAAGGGGCTTAAGAGATATTGTGGAGGGCAGACTTTTCAATTGCGAATTATCTTGGAGTCTTATAACTCTGCCATAATATTCCTCAATAAAAAGCGCCCAACCAAATTGGGTGGTTAAGCTCATTGGTTACAACTTGAAATCATCTATAATTTGGGATCAAGCAACCAGGCTGCAGACTCTCCTTATACAAGGGAGGAGGGTGAACTCTCTCCAATTTCACTTCGCCAGTGGGTTGATTTGTACATTTTGACTAAAACACTCATTTGTTAGTCGCTTGATTGGAGGGTAAATAAAAATATTATCAAGGCCCTATCTCTACAGTAATAGCCATTTTTCTTACCAAAGAAATGTTGTCATTCCTCGATCCTATCCATGGACAAAGAAACTAATAGAATAATTCCACACTACACCACTTAGTGGTCACTTTGGAGCTTTATTGTAATTGTTGAAGGTTGGCAGGAAGTGTGTATTGGTATGGAATGATGAAACAAGTTCAAAGTTTGTGGCTGATTGTTTAATTTGCCAAAAGAATAACTATGAAAAAATTTGGACCCCGGTTGGTCTCCTGCAGCTGCTGCCCATACTGGATCGAATTTGGGAATATTAGCATGGATTTTATCACCAGCCTACTGCACTCCAAATCGGTGGATTGTATTTTCGTGGTAGTTCATAGTTTTTCAAAGTAGGCCATTTCTTGGGATTGAAACACCCATTTACATTCAAAAAGATGGCTGAATGTTATCTGTTTGCATGGAATTCCTCGATCAATTGTGGCATCCATTTGCATGGAATTACTATTTATGATTAATTTTTGGACCAAGTTGTTTAGAGCAGCAGGTAAGGTACCAAATAAAAAATGAGTACCGCCTACCATCGGAGACCGACAGCCAATCAGAGGTTCCTAAAAACCCTCGAAACTTATCTATGATGTTTGGATTCGGAAAAACCAAATCATTAGGGTAGATAGATTGGGCTAAATTTTGTCATATCACAAGCTCTGAGTCAGTTGCTGGATAAACACCTTTTCAGTGTGTTCATGGTGACCTCCAATATTCCATCAATTCATTCTTGGAGAAATCTGTGTAAAGGGGCTGTAGTTGAGTTGGTCAAGCAAGTTGGAAGTGCTTAAGATGCACTTGGAGGGAGATCAAGAAAGAATGGAAAGGGTTGCTAATAAGCATCGGCAGTATGTAAACTACTCAGTAGCTTATCATCTGAAGCTACGAGACTTCTCGCATTCACTAAGTTTTTCATGTTTTCTAGTTGAAGTCCAATATTGTGACATCGTTCGGAAATCATGCTGCGTCTGATTCTTTAACTCCTCAATTGGCAGCTGATATCTTGCTTTTTAATCCTGACTTGATCCTGCGTTCTTATATGATATGGATGATATGGAGGGAGGATGATAGGTCTCTTGATTTTTGGTCAAGTGGCTGGTCAAGCTGAGGAAGGAGGGTCTACTTGGATGGATGGAGCTGATTTGAGAGGACAATTTCCTTCCCCAGCCTTTGTGTACAAGGCTATTTTTATAAGGAAGGTATTGATAGAGCTGACTTTACTTTTCCTACCTTTCGGGTCTACACTCAAAATGGAAAGGTCAAAGAAGATTGAGGCTGGATTTCAGCTGATTGTGATTGAGGAAGGCATGCAATCATGGAATATTGATTATTAATTAAGGGCTTTTCTACTGGGAATTATCCTGTAGTCTTGTATCTATCTCATAATACTCAATAAAAATCCATTTTCAGTTTGTGATTAATTCAAGTGCTCTTGACTCTATCACTAGGTCTTACTTCCAGTTATTGGAGCTTGCTATACATATGATACACGTAAGCACAATTAGTTTTCTTTGCATATACATTAGGGCAGTGATTAAAAAAGCGCGCCTAGGCGCGAGGCGAGGCGATTAGGTAGTTTAGCGCCTCGGTACACCGAGGCGAGGCGGGTGTGAGAAAAGCGGCGCCTCGGGCGCCTCATGCCTCGCGCGCCTCGGGCGCCTCATGCGCTTTTTGGAAATTGCTTCTCTTTTCCTTTTTTTTTTTTTTTTAATTAAAATACATAAAAAGCTCAAAAAATTTCTAAACCCTAGTTACAAAACTGCAGCCTCCCTTCTCCTCTCCCTCCCTCCACTATCTCTCTTCTCTCCCTCCTTCTAAGTTCCACCACCGGCGACCACCACCGGCGACCGGCGACGATCACCGGCGACCGGCAGCAGCGTCCAGCACCAACAGTTTATTATTATGTTTGAAGTTTGGATATTAGATCTTTTGGATATTTTTATATTTTCATGCTATTATTATGTTTGGAGTTTGGGGCATTAATATTGTTATGTTTTCGTATTATGAAATGTTATATAGTATATATTTATATTTTTTTAGTTTGGGCGCCTCGCTTCTATTAGGCGGGCGCCTCGCCTCGCGCCTAGGCAGTACAACAGGTTTGACGCCTCGGGGCGCTTTTCGCTTTTTTAATCACTGCATTAGGGAATCTTACTATGGATTAATAATTTTTGGAATCACTAGCATTATGAGTTGTTGCATTATCTGTTAATAGACATTTTAAAATATTAAAACAGAGATTTGGGACTTAGCTTGCATTAAGCTGTAACTAACATTTAGTTACATTCTTTTTGAACTTTTACAAAATTATATCTTCAAAAGTGAAGAATACTCAAACTTATCTGATTGCTTATGGTATTTTATGTTCATAAATCTGATGGTATTTATTTCTCAGGGGGCTAGATTGCTTGAAAGCAATTTCATCAACAATACCTCAATGGTGCTTGGGCAGTGCTTGCGAGTATGATATGCAACTTTTTTTTTTTTTTTTAAAAATCATATTTTACTGTATTGCTTCTTTCTTCATCTCTATTATTACGCTCATGGATGGAAATATTTCCAATACCATGTCACTTTTCTTGATTAAGAATCTTCCTTCTCTAGTAAGCTCTAGTGATTTATTTTAATTCTTCACTTCCAGTCACTGTTGGAGCACCAGAGGAATCGAAATAAGCGACTGCAGAAGCACTACAAGAACTCCTTGGTATCTGAGTTGCTAATGCTAACACTACTTTTATTATATTTGTTTCCTAAATTTTCATATGAATTCTGTTAACTGATTTGAACATTCATATTTGGCTGTTTTTTTCAGCTAACCAGGTATTTGCAAGATTATTTAGAAGGCAAGAAGAGGATGGCGTTGGTGAGCTTCTTCCATTTTTATGGGCTATGCTGCATTTTTGTTTTTGTTGTTTTGTCATTTTCAGCATATTTATCGTTGTTGTGTTGTCAATTATTAAATCTGTTGCAGATTTTAACAGTCAAACCTGGAGTAGATGATTATCTTGATACATCGTTTCTGTTGAAGCAGGCTTCACCATTCATGAAAATCAAGTAAGAATCTCTGAGTGATCATAACCTTGCAGCCCATTGGATGTTTCTCAGAATAGTCACTGCGTTTTATAATTGATTGTAGGTATAAAACTGTGGAAGAGCCAGTACATTTGACTTTCAACAAGAGGCCCAGCCAAGCATTCCCTCAAGTAGGGCAACTTAAAAAAATGAAGTTCTGCAATCGTGAAGTTTCTTTGGTATAGCATTCCCAGATATTCTGAATATCCATCATCAACTAAAGATTAGTTTATTAATAACTTTTAAATTAGTTGAATAATACCTTTTAGATTAGTTGAATAATACCTTTATATCTATCTTTTCCTCTTTGAGGGTATTCTAGTCACATAAATTTGACATATTTCATTTTTTATTTTCAGGTAGATGACGGAAATATTGACAGAGGTCTCGTTTTGAATATGTGCAAAGGTTGTTAATATTATCTACCTTTGCTTGATGATACCTCCATTTACTTCATATTGCATTTCATGGCACCATCCCTGCTGTTATATCTTCCTCTCATGTTGAGAATGCTTTTGTGATGATTATTCTGTGGACAGAGATTTCTGGGGAAGTGATTAAGGCTCGCTCCAATCTAAACATCGAAGAGACTAATGATGAAAACATAAATGGGGTTGTTGGATTGGGGATTCAAGAAAAACTATTCGTAAAGAGAGATTATGGGAAATCTAATGTTAAAACTGATCGGGAGTACCAAATTATGCAAGGACTTTCAAAAGCTTTGTGGACTGTTTTGAAACAGTACAAGGAAAAACTTGAGGTAGTTGTGATTCCTTTGGATTTACAGTATTATGCTTCTGTATGTTTGAGTTATATAATTCAGCATTACATGCTTTCCAGACGCTATGTAGTCTTGATTTTTCTACACTGTTCTCAACAGGGGGTCGAAGCCGAAAACTGCCATCTCAAAGATAGCTTAGCTAATGAAAAAACAAGAAGCCTGGACCTAGATAATGAACTGAACAGTGAAAAGATGAGGGTCTTTGTTCTGGAAAATGAACTAAAGGAATTGAAGTCTCAATGTACTTGTTGTAGAAAAGCTTCTGCTGATGTCATTTCAGTTTCAACACACAATGCTAATTTCAATCTCTCGCAATATGAAATGGCTGTTTTGTCAGAGGTAATTCAAGCGCTATATCTGTATGTATTCTGCTTTTCTTTTCTTGAATTTTATGTGAGGGGTGAGATAAAATAGGCAGTTCACTGTAAAACATCTAAGGCTATGTTTGTTGAATTTTCTCATGACATATTTCTTCCCAATTCCTTCTTCCAAAATACAAACACATTTCTCTGGTCCAAGCAATTTCCTCCTAATGCATCATATTTTCTAATTTTTATTATTTTCTTTTTTTAGAATCTTCTTCTATTTTCCCAAACATAACCTAGGTAATTTATATTTTGGTTGTTTTGCATTGTTTTGATGGCTGGCCCAATGATCTCTCTGAATTATTGGATAAAGATATCACTTATACAAATCCTTCTTGGAGATACCACAATTATATCATTATATAAAAACTACAGAATTAATGTCATATGGAAACAGTATGGTGAACATATATACAATGTGCTTTATTTTTCTCTATTTTTACATTCCTTGATTAGATTATCTGTCTCCCGATCTATCTATCTCTGTTCTCTATTTGTGTGTGTGTGTGTGTTAGGCTCAACCCTTTGTATTTCATTATCTGTCTACCGATCTATCTATTTTCTGCATCTCAAATTGGTTCAGGAGAATTCAGATATTTCAACTAATGATTTGAGAGAGATGGAAAAAACTAAACATGAGAAGAAACCTGATCTTTCAGTAAGCCATTTGCATTTATATATTGAGTAGTACACTCCACTTTATATAGCTGCTCTTAAAATATGTCACTAATGACCAGGCTAGAGATCCAATTTTGACTGTTGCTTCTTGTTCCTTTGGAACTGAAGAGCACACACAGGTAGCAAATGTTATGCAAGTTCTTTATCGTTTGAATGTTACCCTCTAACAACTTATTGTAGTAAGATCTTCATACATAATCAATGTGACCATTCACACTTATCTGTCATGGCTTATTCATCAGCAACATGAAGTCCTCTTACAAAGTAGTGATGATACCAAAAATTCAAATGGACTGGAAGATACCAGAGAATTGGATATGTGCTCCAGAAGTAGTCGAGTAGATTTGATTTTCCAGGAGGATATGTGCATAGTGGACATGCCTTCCAGTAGTCAAGCAGATAGTCAGTCGACAAGTGGGTCCCTCTATACAAGTCACAAGTTAGTACAAGATGCTTCAAACATTGTAGTAGGTGTGAAACCAGAGAGACTCACACTTGTATCAAAGGGGACTTTTGAATGTGAAAGTGCTGAAAGTACTCGAGATTTTGAAGATGCTGAAAATACAAAGGGTTTGGAAGGTACCAGTGAACTGGACATGTGCTCCAGAAGTAATCAGGTCCTTTCTGCAAGTACTAACAGCTCTCGAGATTTGATTTTCCATGAAGATATGTGCATAGTGGACATGTATTCCAGTAGTCAAGCAACTAGTCAGTGTGGGTCCATATACACAAGTCACATGCTGGAACAGGATGCTGTAAACATTGCGAGAGATGTAAAGAATTCAGAACCAGAAGGAGAGTGTGTATCGAGGGGATCTTGTTTTCCTCCTTCTGTTGAATGTGAAAGTGCTAAAAGTACTCAAGACTCTGAATATATAAAGGATGCTAAACAAGAACCAACTAGTCTGTCGACAAGTGGGTCCCTCTACACAAGTCAGAAGACAGAACAGGATGCTGTAAACATTGTGGAAGATGTGAAGAATTCAGAAACAGAGAGTGATGTACCAAAGGAATCTTGTTCTGATACTTCTCTTGAATGTGAAATTGCTAAAAGTACTGAAGATTTTGAAGATCTAAAAGATGCTAAACATGAGCCAACACTGTTTGAGAATGGTGCGGCAGGTTCAATTGTTCAAGTGTGTGCTATATATATGTTTATATTGCTTCTCTAAGTGCTTTTACTTCTTTAAATGTCAGAAATAGAACCTCTGCCTTTAATCTATAGAAAAACAGTAAGATGCAATTAGTGTAGCCAAGACTACAAACTGCATATATATTACTTTTGGTGTCCACAACATGGTTGTTGTCACTTATCTTTACTCTGGGCAACATTAAAATGCGATATTTTTCTAGTAAGATAAAATCCTGCTGAGTTGTGATATGGATGTTCTTCAGTTTTTCTTTAGAGACCTTCTCTGCGATCCCTACTTTCTCATTTAAATCATGACTAACATACTAATGTTCCTCTAATTGTAACAAAATGTCCCTCTCATACATTTAATTTCTTTCAAATATATTTTTGGATGCTACTAGGGCAGTTGGGGGCAGTCTTTTCATCTCCTGTACTCTTCTCAGTTATGTCAGTTTTTCCAGATAAAGGCCTATCATTGGTTGAGGACCACCTTGTTCTCGCTGCAGCCCACTCTGACACTGCCCTTGACATTTCTGAGTCTCCTAGGAAAGGTGACACGTGTTATCATGTGGATGAAGAGCAATGCAATGATGAAGAGAGCAAGGTTAGTTTGATGCTTTGAGAACTTTGAAAGTATGATATTGTATTCTTCATCCTACATGAAGTAACTTGAAGCCATTGTCTCTGAGGATAGAAACTTCTTCAATTACTAGTCAAACTGTAGCTCATTTAGTCAAAATGACAAAACAATTGATTTTCTGGATTTATGTCTTTTCTAACAGCCAATGCTTAGCCTTTGCTTACCGTGGGGGGTATTTTCAAGAATTTTCTTCGGCTCCATTAGTCAAAAGAAAGGTTTAATAGTTTCAAAACAATATTTTACCAATTTCTTTATGAACACATCATGTCTGTTGTTTCTGCACATTCAAAGTGTAACTTTAAGGCTATTGTTGTAGGATGTTGATGCACATTCATGATGGCAGATAAATTTTAATGATTTTTGTTTTAGGGGGATTACTGGAATCAAAAGGGATGAAATCTTAAATTCTCTATTGAAAAATGCATTTTTATGTTGCAGCTGGTGGTTGAGTGGAAAACAAACCACAAAACATGAAACAGTTAATTATTCTGGCTATGGTTTGAGCATGTAGTAGGAAGGTTGTACTTGTGCATGTCCTCAAGCTGCTCTTTCTTACTCCATTCAATTTTCACTTCTTTTCCTTTTTCTCCCCTTCAAAAATAAACTTTATCCTCAAATTTGGCAGTAGCTGGGGGTGACTGTCTATGTTGCCCATATTTGTCCTTCACTACAATGAAAAACCTCCATGTATATTATTTGCCCTCAAAGTATGTGTTGGTTCCTTAATCTTTATGGTGGTTAAAGTTTTTGTAGTGTCTTCACTGTTGCAACAAAGAAAGCTACTACTCATGGTTTTTCTTGCTACACTCACAATATTTCTCACTTTCACGGCTGTGCTTGCCGCTTCGTGTGACATGAATTTCAATAGTTACTCTATTTAAATTCAATATCCACTTCCCCATCATAGCTACATCCTTCATATTTTTGGTTAGATTCAATATATATTGATCCACGGCGTATAATGGACAGATGGAAATTTAAATAGGACCTCTTATTGTTGAATACATTTCAATACACCTTTAATGGTTAGTTTACTATTTCGCTAGACATAATATGCTGGAAATATTTAGTAGACATGATCAAGGTGCAGTTTTAGTACTTTACTAAAATGAACTTTGGAGCCACATTACTTCTTAATCTCACTGTCGTACTCTTGTCTAATTTTGAAGCAGCTGGAACCATTGGTTTCTGCTCTGCCAGAGGAAGGATCGGATGCCAAGAAAGTCCGCAAATTTTTGCCTAAAGTCGTTTCTCCATGCAGCATTTTCCAGCTTAAAGAGAAACCAAAAAGGTGTTGATGATTGATTTATGTTATCTTGCTGGAAGTCCTTCCTTCAAATCGCGATAAGTTATTATCCTTTCTATTTGCTAACTAATTTTTGAATAACACAACTTCATACTATAGTTATTTTGTCAAATTTATTCAGGAGACTGCAACCAGCTTCATCTGTGTTGTTGAAGGACATCAGTTTGTTGAACATCAAGGATGAAAACGACAAGCCAAAGGTGAAAACTTTAATATTCCAAAATATATTAGCTGTGTTTGGAGGATCTTCTCTCGTTTTGTACAAGAACATTACAACTATGTGATACCAACAAACTATTATTACTTCAGGGGGTGAAGGTTGGAAAGAAAACGGCCATGGAAGAAAAGAACAGAACACCAGGCAGCTTATCTCTCCTTAATTTGCTTACCAAGTAAAGCTTGATCGATGAGGAAGTCTCGTTCTCTAATTTACTGTATGATCTTGTACAGGCGTCTTTTGGAAACATCTGTTCATTGAAGTCACTAGAGTCACTCTACACGTGCTTACTGATCATTTTGTTACTTAGAAATTGTTGTTTCAAAATGTTTTTCCATCCTATTGCGCTGTGCAATTTCTGTAAAACCAGAAATATCATGGCAGTGGTCCCTTTTTGCTTGGAGGGCTACTATTAATATTGTTCTTTGTGATGAAAAAGAATATGTTAGAATGCATTGATGCGAGGAGATCTCCAATCATGTTGTGATCTCATTTATTGTTTCAGTGTTTGCTTGCTAATTTGCGTGTTCAAATATCTGTTACAGATATTTTCCTATCCAATCGAATTTGAAAATGATAATTACCCCAATTTTCTAATTTGAAAATACCCCAACTGAAACTGAATTGTATAATCATGGTTAACGGTTTTGGTTTTGGATTAAAACTGAAACTAGGTCGGGGGTTTTCCAAACAGTTGATGGTTCGATTTCAATTTTTTGAATTGGATGGACACCTCTACCTGACCTGCCATATATATTCTCTTTCTAACCATGCAGAGGTAGCACCAGTGTTTGTGGTATTGGACCAGTGGTAAAATTGGCTTAGCCATTGGCTTAAGGTTCGATCGGTTGGATCGATTCAACCGTTTAAAAGAAATATAACAATATTTTATTTGAAATTTTGTTATATTATGTAATTTTTTATAAAATTAACATTTTTGTTATATTAGTATAATTTTTATGTACAAATATAATAACTTTTTTGTACTTAAAGAATAACAAAAATGTTGAATTATTATAACAGAAATGTTAAATTATTATGCATAAAAATTATATTATTACAATATAAAGGTTTAAAAGGTATTATAGGTCTGAAATACACCTTAAAATGTCAAATTAGCGAATACCTTTATCATACACTTAAAATGACCCACCAACACAATAACTAAATAAAATAAAATTGAAAAAACAAATCAAACTAGAAATAGATGTGTGAAATATTAAACTACAAATATAGAAGATACAATTTTAGATTTAATTAGGTAATAAAAAAGAGAATTTTAGATTTTTGAAAAAATAGAGAGCATCAAATTGTAGAGAAAAATATGTCAATTGTAGAGAAAAATGAATTATGAATTTTGATAATATTTTTTTATAAAAATTTAGTAAAAATTATCTTCAACATAGACATTTTAAACTACATCCATAAAAAAATATGTTATCACCAATAAAATTATGACAAGTGTCACAACATCAATGGATAAAATTGATGATTTGGGTTGTGACACCGTGTTGGTTGGCCAACCAGTGTCATGCCCTTCTCTCCAAAAAAGTATAAGGGTTGTAGTAAAGTGTATAAGTTTGTATTAGAAGTTGTCCCACATTGAAAAAAAACTAAAGAAAATATGACAGATTGGAGTATAAAGTTTAAAAGTTGTCCCACATTAATTATCTAATTAGAATAACATTAAAGTCATCCACCATAAATGATACTTGTGTATGAGTTATTTCACATTGAAGCAAGCTAGTCTTTGTCCCACATTGATTGTGATTGAAAATTAGTATTTAAGCAATGCACTACAAATGAGATGCTAAGGAGTTCAAGTATTTTAAAAAGTAAAAAAAAAAAAAGATTGGATTATCGGTTAATGACCTATTTTTACCGGTAAGACAAGTTTTTAACCGGGCTTGATCGGTTCTAAGTGGTTTGACTGCATTTCCGATTTTTAGTGCCTAAAGAGACTAGACCAAAGATTGGTTCACGATTGAATTGGTGGATCGGCCGGTCTGGTCCCACAATCATTGGGTCGCACCACTATTCTCTTCTCCTTTCTCCTCCTTCTCCTTTGTAAGATGTCTTCTTCACTCTCTTCTTTGTCTTCTCCTCCTTCAAATCATGATTTCGTGTTTGACGATTTCTTCTCATTTGACTATTGTTGTTCTTCTTCTTTCTCTTCCTTTTCTTCCTTATTTTAGTAGATTTACATGATGATTAATTTCAAATCGTGATTCTGTTACAATGATTTTATAATATTGAAAATCAATTATAATAATAGTATATAATCATTTGTAGAATTATTGATCAACATAACGATGAAGTCGTGAGTTATATTTTTAAAATTTTAATTCTATACTCTACAATATAATGATATCTTCTAGTTATATGAATAATACCTTTCAGTTTTACAAGTTATGTCTTACCTTTGAATTAAACAAGTTATACCCTTCCAATTATACAAGTAATATTTTTTAGTAAAATAAATAACAACTTTCGGTAACACAAATAATAACTTTATGTAAAAAAAGAATTACCTTTTAGACATAAATTGTGGTTTGGAATGTGTTTTTTACTAAGAAAAATTATGTACATAGTATTTCACTACATATCGATGTTTCATATCCAAATACAACGATTTGTGCATTTTCTATAATTTCAGGCTTATTGGAGCTAGTTGTAGTATAGATGGAGCGGAGTTGGGCCGGAGGAAAGTGAAGTTTGGACCAAATTCAATCAAATAGGACTACACTGGGTTGACACTGAGTACTCTGAGTGAAGTCCCATAATTTGAGTTTTTGACTTAAAGCCCAAGATTTAAGGCTGATAACCTACTTTCATATGTATTTAAAGGTTGAAAACCTGCATAATAAAAAAACTTCATAACTGGTTTAAAATAATTTCATTTTACAAACACTTTTATGTCTTTAGTCCTTGATGCAGAGGTTGTAAGAACTAGGAATGATGTTCAATTCGCTGAAGAGCAAATAACCCATCTGAGAGAGAAAACAACAAATGAGGCGATGCTACAAGCTACACTGGAAGCAAGCAGAGATGATACAAGGATGTAGACACCTCCAAGATTACAGATTGGAGCTGGAGAAGGCACTTCTAATGTGCATAAGTCAGATTCACCAGCATTTGATGTAGTAATTGCTGGACTAAGAGTCGTTCTAGATTCCATGGATAAAGAAGAACAATTGCTAAACTATAGAGATTCTCTGATGCATGATTATAATTTAACAGCCCTAGATGTTTCTAAAGGGGAGCCATCTGCTATCATTTAAGGAGTCCTAGCAAACCTTGAAAATGAAGAAGAAATTACCGATAAAGCAACCACAGAGAAAGTGGCAGAGGCTGGACTCCCTGTACTGATACAAGTTGCAGTCAAGAAACAAAATATCGTGATATTTAGGCAAAATATCATTAATATCGCAAGATCGATATATTTATAGGCTGTAATTTTATTTCTGTAAAAATATCATGATATATTGTCGATATATCGTGAATTTATCATTTTCGATGATAAAATACATGTAGTATGATATATCGCCGATATATCGGCAATATATCGGCTTTTAAAAATGCCGCTCAAATTTTGTATTTTTTTTATCTTTTCGTTTTCTTTTTCATTATGATCTAGTGAGTGTATTTTTCTTTTTTTTTCCTTTTCTTTTGTCTATTTCATTATGAATTTACTGTGGCATAGTGGAGGAGATTTGAGTGAATTTTTTTTCTTTTTTATTAATTTTTTATATGTATTTTTAAAGGATATCTACCAAAATTGAGCTCTCTATATATAGTTTCATTTATGAGTGGAGCAAATAATTACTTTATATAATTTAGTTAAATTATTTGAAATAAATTAACATACTAGCATTTTAGGTTCCTCTCATAATTTAATTACGTTTAATTAACTTTTTCAAAATTTAATAAAAGGATTATAATGTATATATTATTATTTTATCACTATATTTGTTGAAAATATATCATTTTATTTAAAATTTTAAGTTCAATATATGTATTAATGTTAGTTATAATATTCTTTGTATTGCTAGATATATTTTCCAATTTTTTTACAAAGTTTCCATATTTTTTCAAAATATGATCGATATTTCCACCGAAATCAATATATCCACCGATATTTCCATAAAATTAAGGTACCGATATATCCACCGAAATCAATATTTTCATCCTTGGATGCAGTATAGAATACTGCAAGAATTGAGGATGCAACATAAATATATGCTGAAACAGTACTTCTTGCAGAGATCGAACAAATGATTATCTCTACCTACATTGCTGCAAGAAACATAAAGGTACTAAAAGCTGCAATAGTAGTTGCTGAAAGAGGTGAAGTTATTGAAGGATAGATGATGAAGTTTGAAGCTGTTGGGCCAACCGTTAAGATGGTGCTCCTATCGAAGACCTTAGAGAGATATGCTGTTGAAACTATCCACCAACAGGAAAAAGGGAACGAAAAGTGAAGTAGATAAGCCAAGTACATCTTTTTGAGACTATCCACTGAGGATGTCCATAAGAAGACCTTAGGTGGATTGACTGTTGAGATAGTATCCACTAAGGATATCACAGAAAAGACCTCTAGAGAGTCGGCTGTTAAGACAATATTCTTTGCGGATTTGAATAAGTTGGATGTAGGAATGTAGCTAGAGACATCTCAAAAGGAGATTAATACTGCATCACAACCTAAAAATCTCATCATTGATGCATCTGCTGCAGATAATCCGAATATAGCTGATGACTAGGATACAACTAATATGCAGGAAGCAGCATCTGAGGATATAGATGAAACCACTTATAATGCATATGCCAAACATGTGAGATTTGAAACTTGCCCCCCAACAATTTAAGGAAGACGAGATGATGAAAGTTGATCTACAACAATCACAGTAGGCCCTAGTGCCTTATGTACAACTAGTTGAAGACATTCCTCAACATAGAAACTTTGGATCTATTCATTCTATATCACAAGAAGCTTATATCCTGGACATTGTTTCAGCAGTACAAGCTCCGATCCGAGCCTTGCAAAATCATGAAGTGAATATGACTAATAACCTGAATCAAAGAGACTCTTCACACTCAACGACCCTGTAAAAGCTCAGTGAAGACATGTAAGCCATTCCAAAATGCAACGATAGCTAAATAAAGAGTTCGACACCAGGCTCTGGATAAGAAATGATTGAAAGATAGGCTAAAGTAGCCGATGTTGAAACCTCAAAGACGCTGAAGAGTGTTACTGATATACTTGCCGCCCATTCTCTTGTTCTAGATCCCTTATAGCAAGGATCTTCCAACCAAGAACAGAGAACATGTTAAGAAAATTATGTTTTGATTTTGATGACACAAAACACACTTGTCATAGAAAATTAGAGTACCCCATTTTTCACAATGTTTAAGTGAAATTAAACTAGAATTTAAGTCTGTAATATAGGTTGAAGAATGGAGAAAAAATAAGTGAAGAACTACTGTAAGCAGTTAAAAAACAGTTGCTACAAGATAAATAAAATTACAATGCAATATATTGTAAGCAGTAAAAGTTACAATAGAAGCATTGTAAGCTGGATTACTGCAAGAAGACCAAGGTTGCAAGGACTGTATGGTGCATTCTCCAAGAATTAAAAGATAAGATAGATAAAATCATGGAGACCTAATATCAATGCAGTACAAGGAAGATCAACATCATTTCGACAGATCAAATACTAGCCAATAAAGACAAACTGAAGGATGCAATACAGAGAGCCAATAAACAATATACATATGACCTGATAGACTGCACAAAAGCTGCAACCTAGTACAACTGCATTAATGACCTGAAGTGCAAGAAAAAAAAATTAATGCAAACCTCAAGCTGCATTTAATGCATGCTTTACACTAAGGAAGATGATTCAAATTCAAGGAATTGTGCCTTATTAAACAAGCATAATTCTACTCTTATAAATAGAGTAAGAGAAGACTTGAACAATAATTGAAACTACAACTGCCTAAGTCTTAAGCAAGAATCTCGTAAAGCTCTCAAGTGTTCTAACAACTACCAAGTTTTAGCCACTCAACCCCAAGAAGCAGCCAACCTTCGATTAAGATTCAAAATCCCAAGGCTACTTTCCATATCAGTTGAAGATCGTTTATATACTTTTAATCTTATGTTGAGTGCTTGGTTGTTTTAGGTGTCCTTACTTGATAGGAAGATAGTTCATTGCTGAGTGTTTATATTATCATAGAGTGTGATAGTAACTCTGAGTGAGTTGTGGAGATCTTATGTGGGTCTGCCTTTGGAATTAGCAAGAATCTGTGTGAAAGCTTAGTTTATAGTAGATGTGTTATTGTTAAGTTAGAATTTGTTAGGAAAGTCTCCTATAAATCATATAGGCTTAACAAAGTTACTTTCTACCCACTTATACAAAGAACTATATGTCTAAATCTAAATGAGTCTATACTCCAGGAAGATATAATGGAAGCCCACACCAATATAGTGGAGATAACTCAAAGAAGGTTCCTACACACACTGTACACAAGCAGTATATAGCCAAGATTGCTTAGAGAAAGATAAATAACTATGCTTATAGCAAACCAATTGTTGTTAAGCAAGTATGGGTTCCCAAAGGAACTAACTCTAATGGACTTGTACTTGTATGAACACCAAAATTTGTTTAAACTGTATGCAAGAACAATTGCCAAAAAGCAGCAATGTAGTATGGTATATTGATAATGGCTGCTCAAGACATATGACTGACAACAAGAAAGTCTTGAAAGACTTCCAACCATGCAAAGGCCAAGTAGTATTTGAAGATGATTTAAGAGGAAGCACCAAGGGCACATGAAGCTTAGTTAAAGATATTGCATGCATCAGTGAAGTATCCTATGTGAAAGGAATAAAGTACAACCTTCTGAGTATCAATTAATTTTGTGATAAAGAATACTCTGTAGAATTCAACCTCAATATATGTCTGATCAAAGATAACAAAACCAATGAAGTGAAGCTTATAGGAACAAGAAGAGGAAATATTTACCTAGTAGATTGGAGTTTAACAGTGCAACTGAGAAGCTTTATTGCTAAGAGTTCACAAAAGTTAAGTTAGCTTGACACAAAATGATGAGTCACTTGAACTTCAAGATCATCAACAAGCTAGCAAAGAAAGGTCTAGTAAGAGGACTTCGAGACCTAGCTTTCAAGAAGAAGAGTGTATGTGGAGTATGTTAGAAAGGATAACAAATCAGAAGTTCATTTAAAGACAAAGTTCAACAATTATTACAAAGGATTCTAGATCTTCTACACATAGATCTTTTTAGTCCAGTTGAACCTGTTAGTGTGAGTGGCAAAAGTACTCTCTAGTAGTTGTGGATGACTATTCAAGATTTACATGGATAATTTTCTTAGCCAAGAAATCAAAAACTTAGAATAAGTTACCAGAATTCATGAAAAAGATACAGAATGATAAATACCTTAGTACTATGAAGATCAGATCTGACAGCGTCATCTAGCAAAGAGACTTGCTTATCTCAATCTGATGTGTGATTTAAGAGAGAAATTTTAGAAGAATGCACAATAGAGAAGCCGTTGACAGCAGCTGCAGGTAATGTAAATATGTCTCTAGTCCTTGCTGTAGAGGCTGTAAGGACTGAGAATGAAGTTCTTTTAGCTGAAGAGCAAAGAGCCAAATTGGGAGAAAATGCAGAAAATGAATTAATGCTACAAGCTGCTTTGCATGAAATCAAGGAAGATACCAGGATGCAGAAACCTCCCAGATTACAAACATAAGCTGGAGAAGGAGTTTTGGTGTGAACAAATCTGATTTACCAACATTTGATGCAATGGTTGTTGGGTTACACCCATAGTCCATTTGGACTCCATGGAAAAAAAGAAGAATTGATAGATTATGGAGATTCTCCTGCTCATAATCAAGATAATTCAGCCTTGCTGATTCTGAGGGGGAACTGTTTGCCATCATCAAAGAAGTCCTGAAAAATTGAAAGAGAATTCATAGATGAAGCAATTACGGAGGAAATTGCAGAGGCTGGACTCTCTATATGGCACAAGTGGCTATATAGAATGCTGCAGAGACTGAGAATGTAATAGATATTGAGAATGCAACAGACTCTGAAAATGCAACTGAAAATGAAAATATAGATGCATCATAATCTCAACCACCTACACTAATGCAAGAAATCTAGAGCTACTTGAAGTCGCAACTAGAGCTGCTTAGATGACAAAAGTTCCTGCTAAACAACTTGAGAAACCTGTTCAAGAGGTTGAAGATGTTGGGTCGACCGTTGAGATAATGCCTGTGTCGAAGACCTCATGTAAGTTGGCTGTTGAGACAATATCCACTAGGGAAGACCTTAAGAAGACCTTAGGTGAATTAACTGTTGAGTCAGTATCTACTAAGGATGTTTCTGAGAAGATCTCTGAGGAGTCGACTTTCAAGACAATACTCTTGGAGAATTTGGCGTCTAAAGAAGGAGAACAACAACTAGAGTCATCTAAGAAGAAGATTGATGCTGCATTAGGATCTGAAAATTCTAATATTAATCTGTTGTTTACAGATGCTATGCCTAGCCAGAATGCAGCTGATTTTAAAGATATAGTTGTTGACCAAGATGTAGCTGCTGATGAGAATACAACTGATGATAAAGATGCATGTGATAAAAATACAATAGACAATCAGGCTATAGAGGATAAAGAAGACGTATCATCTGATGAATTAGAAGATAATGATGATATGGGAAAGGGAAAAAACATTGAAAAAGGTAAATTTGAGAAGAATGCAAAAGTTGCTATGCAACGTTCTATGGAAGAAGAACTTATAGAAGAACAACTGATGGAATCTGCCTACACCAATCTTTACTAGATGCACAACAAGCCGTCGCGTCCTATGTCCAACTCCCGGAAAATAATCCCCACAAGAGAAGTTATGAGTCCACCTCTTCTACATCTCAAGAAGCTTCCATTCAGAATATTGTCTCCGCTGTTCAAGCTCTTGTGCGAGCATTTGAAGATCATGAGTATAATATTGCACCAAGAATGAATCTAATTGATAAATCACATGCAAAATCAATGGGGACACTTAGAGAGGACTTAACGACTATCCCCAGGAAGATACAAAATTGGATGAGAGATGAGTGGAACACTCAAACTCGGGATAGAAAGCGAGTTGACATGAGGCTACAATAGCCATGATGAACATTCTATGTAATGTCCAATTCTCTCCTGACCAAAAGGGGGAAAATGTTAAGTAAGTTAGATTATGTTTAGATTTTGATGAGACAAAAACACCCTTGTAATAGGAAATTAGGTTATCCCATTTTTCACAATGTTTAAGTAAAATTAGATTAGAATTTGAGTCTACAATATAGGTTGAAGAATGGAGAAAAACAAGTGAAGAACTGCAGCAAGTAGTGAAACAACCATTGCTGCAAGATAAACAAGAATACATTGCAGTATGCTGTAAGCAGTAAAGTTACAATAGAAGCATTGTAAGCTGAGTTACTGTAAGAAGACCAAGATTACACGGACTATATGCTACATTCTTCAAGAATTAAGAGACAAGATAGATAAAATCATGAAGACCTAATATCAATGCAATACAAGGAAGATCAATATCAGTTCGAGGTTCGATCACTTTAATATATCAAATTCTAGCTAGTAGAGACAAATTGAAGGATGTAGTACAAAAAGCCAATAAACATCAAACATGTAGCCTGAAGGAATATGATGACTGGAAAATATTTTAGCATATCATAGATTCTTCTCATGATAAACTCCTCATGTTTTCGATGAAGGAATACGATGACTGGAAAATTAGAAAACAGACTCATCTTTCAGCCATGAATGATAAGATGTGGTATGTCATCACGGAAGGACCACTAGTCATAACAAAACCAAATCTAGCACTAGATAAAAAGACCAAAAGAGAAAGAGAAAGAGCTACATTAGAAGAAGCAGCAGCTGAAGGATTGAGTTGATGATGAAACTACAGATGATGAAGAAGATGCTACATAAGGAGCTGTAGGAGGTGCTCCAAGACCAACTGCAAGGCCAAGAGTGGAAGAACCCGATTTCAGGAGAGTTCAAACCCCAGACATTCTTGTCAAACCTTGACATGAATATACTACAGAAGACAGAAAAAGAACCAACTTGGAAAATATGACCAAGAACATTCTCTTTATCACTTTGGATAAAGACACATTTAGAAAAGTCAAGACATGCAAAACTGTAAAGGAAATTTGGGACAAACTAGAGCAAATATGTAAAGGTATAGAATTTACCAAAAATATGACAAGATATGCACTGCAACATAGTTGTTCGAGCTATTCAAGATGAAACCCAAAGAGTTATTAGAGTAGCTGGATCTAAGGTTTACATACATTGCAAACAAGTTGAAAGCTCTAGGAAAGCACTATACTCAAAAGGAAAAAAAATATGAATGTTCTGAGAACCTTACTAGTAGAGTGGGATAGAAAAATCATTGCAATGAGAGTATCCATGGATCTGAAGTCCATGAGTACTTTGACTAGTCCATGGAACTGAAGTGATGAAGAAAGTAGATGATGTCTTATATCAGTATCCACCACAAGATATCCCCTACATTGATCCAAACAATGTCTCAACTGAAGTATTAGTTCTTCTGGAGCCTTCGAAAGAAAATCATGCTTGGGAATTGAATATCTTCAAACAAGTGATTTTGCCAAGAGACAAGAATCCATCATTTGAGCAGATCACTCTATACAAGAGAACTGAATATCTAAGGTACTTTAGATATCTTTATCAGAAGAACTTGTTCAAAAAATTCAACATATGTCTATCTGTCCTGGAGAAATATGAAAAGCTAGCAAGAGAGGGATAACTCGACATGCAAGAAGATATTATTGACAGAGTGAACAAGACAAGAAAGTACCTTTCTATGAAGATTTTAGGCTTAGATGGATTTAAATTCCAAAGATCAAGAAGAAGCTTGAGGAATCCTACCAAGAGTCTATAGTGAATTGGTGGAAGGGACATCTAGAGGATGTTATAACTAAATAATTTTTACCCCACTTATACCAAGACCTATATGTCTAAACCTAAATGAGTATATACTCTATCAAGGTATAGTGGAAGTCCACATCATCATGATGTAAGTAACATAAGGAAATTTCTTACACACTGTACACAAGTAATATGCAACAAAGACTGCTCACAAAAAGAGAACAACATATGCAAGTAAGTATGGGTTCCCAAAGGAACTAACCCCTAAGGACCCGTACTTGTATGGATACCTAAATCTGTCTGAATTATGTTGGGTCCCAAGTGGTGTCCGAGGTTCAAAGGGGGGGTGAATGAACCTTGGTCGATTTTGAAAATCTTATTAAAACTTACTATTCTGCAAGTTACTTGAACTTGCAGTGCCAATCAGTTACTGCTTACAACACTAGAATGCAGTGCTGCACGCTGTAACTTTGAGTTTTATATGCAGTGGAAAATAAACGGTTTAAAGACACACGGCTGGTTTTCTCAAATATGATCCTTTTCAAAATATTTTATGCTTATGACAGAGATAGATATGAAATATAAAACGCAAATAAGAAAGCAATAAAACACTTATGGCTTATAGTGGTTCGAAGGTGGTGTAAGCCTTCTACGTCCACTCTACTGCTATCTCGAGTATGAACTTTGTTAAGCAAGATTGGTTTACAGGACACTTCCTAACAATCTATCAA
This sequence comes from Scutellaria minor, assembly GCA_954870855.1. Classification (NCBI taxonomy): domain Eukaryota; kingdom Viridiplantae; phylum Streptophyta; class Magnoliopsida; order Lamiales; family Lamiaceae; genus Scutellaria; species Scutellaria minor. The sequence goes on along the minus strand of OX940734.1, from coordinate 11,775,631 downwards.
CTTACAAAGCTAAACACCTACTAGAGTCCAGCGTACACACAACAATTGCAAACTCTAAAGGCTAACCCACACAGGGTTCCACACTCCCACACAGGGAAGCTGCCTAACACTTAGACAACTATACAAACAACATGGATCTCTCTTATCAACTGTTCGACACCTAAAACAACCTACGCACTCAGCTACAAGGTTAAAAAGAAAATAAATCTTCAACTGGTGAGGAGCAGTCTTGATCTCTGAAAGCTCATTTATTGTTGTAGACTGCTCTTAGAAGGTTGAGTGGCTGAGCATGTGAAAGCTTAAAAAGCTTTGGATGATGTGTGAGTTTCCTCTCGACTTTGTCCAACAATTTCTTCAATCAGCCACACCTTCTATTTATAGATCTTGAGAGTTTTTATCCGTTGAGAAGTATCCGTTGAAGAGAGATACTTCTCCCTTTTTTTGAAATCAAGCTCTGATCTCCAAGATCTTCTTTGTGGTCGCATTAAATGCATTTAAGCTTGTTGATCAAAGGCATGGTTTGCATTTAATGCGACTTGACTTTTCTCTCTGGAGCATTTAATGCGGTGATTGCGGCTCGCAGCTTTCTGCAGCGCGTCAGTCCATGTGACGTCTTGGCATTGGCTCCGTATCTGCAACTTTGGTCTTCTCTCGAACGGCTCTATTTAATCTTGCTTGGATCTTCATTCCTCGTACTGCATTTATCCTTCCTCGGATTGTAGGATACTTCTTCAGTTGACTATTTGTCATTGGCGCTGTATCCTTGGTCTGCTTGCAGCTATTAGTTCTTTAAAGTGCTGCTGTAACTTAGACCTTCTTGCAGTATCTTCATACAGTACTGCTGTATCCTTTTCTTGCAGTACTCCGTATCTTGCAGCGATGCTGCATGCCGTTCTTACTTACTTTGCTGCAGTGCTGTAACTGCCTTCTTGCAGTGTTGCTGTATTTGCTTTCTTGCAGCAGCTTCTTGCAGACTCAGCTTCCTCAGTAACCTCTGCTGCTGTAACCTGGATAGGTTCTTGTGAGCCTGCAGCAGCAGCAACATCAACCTCATCATGAGGTGTCTCTAGCTGTTTAGCGGTTACCTCAGCTTCTCCTCGAACATCCTCTAAGGGTACTGTCTCAACAGTCGCCCCTTCAGAGGTCTTCTTATCCTCAGAGAGTGTTGTCTGAACAACAGCCTCGCCTGAGGTCTTCAGTAAAGACCCCGTCTTCTCGGCCGGTCCTGTAACGTCGACAGTCTCTATTGTAAGCATGGGTTCTTGCAGCTCTTGCCGGTTTCTTACAGCAGCTACTTGCTTTCTGAATTCTCCTTTCAGAACAGCTTTCTCACAACCTGCTGACTGCTTCTTTCAGTATCCTAACTCCTTTCTACTAAGGATACTTCTTCTAGCTTGCTGTTTCCTATAGCATGCTGACCCTTAGAAGTGTTCTTACTTCTTCTAAGGTTGGTTTTCCTTGTATCTTAGAAAACCATTACATGATCTTTCCTTGATCATGTGATGTGGAAACTAGATATCAATACCTTAAGCAAACTGTTTTTTTCTTATTGTGTTATTGTGTTTTGTCTTATCAAGATAACAACTGAAATATCCCAACAATTTCTCCCTTTATCTTGATGATGACAAAACACAATAAGGCAAGAGTCAATAAGACAGAATACTTCTTTATTGAAGCTGAAACTAAGATATTGTACAAGTACAAGCTTTGTTTAAGTACAAAAGTAAGTAAGCTAATACTACTCCATCTAGCTTCACTTCTTTCTTCAGCTTCAATCAGTTTGCTGTTTTCACGCTTTTCCACCAAGGAGTTCTTCTTCTCCCTCTCTACCACCTCTGATCCCTGCATGCATTTTTCAGCATGTTCATCAGCTTGTTGCATCCTTCAATCAAATCTTCTTGGATGATCAGCTTGCTGCTCTGATGTGCTTCAGATGGTATGAGACTCCTGATCGCTATTATTAACTGCTTCCCCTTGCTATAAGGCTTTAGCAGTGACTTTTTGACTCTTGACTTGCAGCTCTTTCCCCTTTTTGTCATCTTCTTTCACATGGTTACCCGAGAGTGGAGTTACAACACCAAATATAGCGAGTTAGGGTTTTCTCTTGCCCATCAGTTACTGCCCAAGACCATAGAGCAGTAACCTGTTCGTACTTCCCACCAAGCATCCTCCTTCTAATTCCTACCCTAGGGAATAAGTTGCTTGGCTTCGACACGCGACAAGAGATCAGGAAACTGATCGGTGGATAGTCAGTTACCTGTGCAGCTTCGTCAATATCCAGGCACGTTCACCTTGGATCCTAGATGACCGCTGGTCTGGTTTTTCATTTTTCTTTGAGTTATCCCAGACTTCAGCTTGAAGCTGCTTGACACTGGATCCTTGGATACCTTATGAAGAACCTGCTGTTTTATTTTATTTCCATGAATGACAGCAGGTGTCTTCTGTCCAAGGATTGGTCCTTGATGGCTCTTCTCAGTCCCATATCTTCATTTAGGTTGAGAAGGCCGGACCAGTGCCATCTGAATGGAGGATGGATGCCTGCTCCTTGGCGTCCATCTCATAGAGGCCGTCTTTTTCTTTGAAGACCTTCTCTGCTTCTAGGAAAGCAGATCCTCTATACTCCATTCTTCTGAAGACCTTCTCTACTTCTAGGTTGACAGAGAAGTATCTTCATCATCGTCTTCATCTCCATCTCCTTCTCCGCCTTCTTGGCTCTCAATCTTCTTCTTTATGAGAGTGTAACTCACATGGGAAATAAGTTTTTCTTGTGGGATTTTGGTGAGTAATAAATGTCTAGAAGAATTGTAACGCCCTGTTTCCCTTATATGGAAATAGGTCGTCACCCTTTACATATTTAAGAATTAAAGAAATTATAATTACGTTCTATTATACAGCGGAAGACTTAAAAGTGAAGACACGAGAGTTATTAAATTTTTTTAAATATAACATATATATGTAATTATATATCGACTATTAATCAAGTCTAGTCGTGTCTCACCCATATTTCTAGGAAAAATATTTGAACCAAAGACTTACATGAATTACACAACAATACAGATATATATATAATAGGATACGACATTTCTAGGAAAAATGTTTGAACCAAAGACTTACATGAATTACACAACAAAACAGATATATATATATATAATAGGATACGAGTCTAGGCCCATAGTTTATCATACTATACATATTTACAACATATTGTTCTCAAAGGAAACGTTATACTAGTACAATTTTATAGATAGAGTGAGAAGTCAGCCCAGCCTACTACACGTCCACGTCATCATCTGTCGAGCTTGAAAATTATAAAAAGTAACATCATGAGACACCTCCGGAGAGGGATCCCAGTGGGATAACTTTACTGTCTAATACATTGAAGCAATTAAATTATTAAGCAAGTACTACATGTGGTTCTTAGCCACCCTGAAAACATTTTGTGGTTCTTAGCCACCCTGAGAAACATTTTGTGGTTCTTAGCCACCCTAAGAACATCATAAAGGAATGTGGGAATTTCTTGCCCACTAAACCTTGCATAGACCAGTCACTCCTGCCTTGTGGTCAACATAAAGGAATGTGGGAGTCGCTCGCCCACTAAACCTTGCTTCATAGACCAGGCATTTTTGCCCTTAAGGTCGTGCCCAATATGGAAGTTACATACTGGTTATAGCTATGGACTTCAGTCGTAGATTTTCATACATAACTTATCAATTCAATTATCATCATTTAGTAGAGAGTAGAAGTTACCCACTTATACGTAGATAGTGCAAGGATTGCCTTCGAATTCACCGATCATCTCGACTGTGCTCGACACACTTAACTGATTAGCCTCTTATGTCGTATAACATAATCTTTTGCATTTATATTAGGTTACTTTAACCTAAAACACATTCATACTTATAACTTAATTGTTAGGCATTTAAACTAGTAATTTTTGACCTAAAACGACATATAAAGATGTCATAATTTTAATAATTCACATATAATTCCTAAAATCACATAATTATTCATATAATCACATAACTTCCTTTTGTATAACACGCTGAAATTTCATAAATCTTAACAGCTTGTACAAGGAATTAAAAATCACACATTTAACTAGTTTTTCATTTCAATTCTAGCTCCAAAACAGTCTGATTTTGAATAATTAATCAATCCCTTTAGAATTCATGAAATCCTTCCAAATTTATACAGACTATAGATACCTTACAGAAGTATGACATATTAAAATATCAACTGAAAATAAGATTCACATAATTAGTTATGAATTTTCTAAGTTGGCTGAAAACAGGACATAGCACATGCTGAAAATAGACTTTTTTGTAAAAATCACCATAAATCGTACAAGGTTCTAAAAATGACATAGTAAATTTCTACATACTCATAAGAATGTGTACTACAACATAGTAAAACATGGTTTATAAATACAATCTCAATAAATAGTTGTGGCTTTTAGAACAAGACTGAAAACAGGACGTCATCTATACAGAAAACAGGTTATCTTGTAAAATTCGGCATAAATCGTACAAAACTCAAACAAATACATACTAAATTCCTACACGTACCTAAGAACTTGTTTTAAAACATTGTAGAAGATCATGCATAAATTCAAAGTATACTATTCCAGAAAATTATATGATTCAGACCTAAAAACAAGGCAAAAACTGTCTCCGAACAGCTTATCTTAGAAAAATCATAGAAAATCGAGTTTAACTCCAAATCTTCTTAAATTTAACAGAAATGTTCTTCACCTAGTATATTACAACCTGTTAAAAGGACTTAGTCTAATTCAATCTCTAAGTCTTTCGAACAGTTTCAAAACAGAAGCAAAACAAAGCACATCCTTAAGTCTATTCTAGAAACAACTTATTTCTCCATTCAAACAACATATAATTCCCAACCAATTGCCAAAGAACATCTTTGGACTTTCTAACCTAAGATATTAATCATAAATCATGGGATTTAATGAAGGTATTATAAGAGTTTAGCCAAAAATACCTTTAGAGTTTGAGGAAGAACTTTGATGTATACTTGATATTTTCTCTCCTTTATTTCTCCTCTCTTCTTTGCTTCTTATGTTGAACTACTATAGCTTATTTTAGTTCTCTTTATATAGAGTGGATGAGAAAGATATATCATCAAGCAATGGATGTGTTGCATGTTGCAAGTTGAAGTAGAGTGATGAGATGGCTAGGCTAGGTATAGATTACTAATGACTTATCATGGAAGATTTGGATTAAATAAAAAGTTGAATTAATTTATTTATCTTGATATTTTGATGTTTCATATTACACATTTATAAGTATATGTATTCCTTATTGAAGAGACTAACAATAATAATATAATGTATAATTCACACAATGTGAAAATTACTTAGCATAAAATTAAGTATTAAAAATCTTCATGTACCTAAATTTATAAGTATTGTGGTTATTTTAATATTTACTATAATGCATGCTCGTTCAAGTAAAACGTCTTATTTCATAAAAAGAAAGTATTCAAAAGCGGTAACGAACAAAATTAGCATAAAACCTAAAATCAATTTATTCAATTAAATTTAATTAACATCTTATCTTTTTACTTCCGTTCATATGGTCGAGTGAGTGGAGATTGAGCTCGGTTTCTTCCGTGAGCAATCCTGCAAAACCCTTAAAATCTCTAAAGAAAAACATGTCATAAAATCTTTAAAATAAACAAGCACAACGAACTTCATAAATCATAACTTAATGTAATATAAGATCTCACACTTAAATCATTTATATTTGAACGATAAAAGAAATTTTATAAAATGTGCAATGCAGGGTATTTTCTTAAAGTGGGGTGTTACAAGAATGGTGAGGAGTTGGGTGTATATATAGGCATTTGAGCAGTTTCTTGATCAACGGTTGGAAGATGAAATGCACGATCTGACGGTTGATTCAAAAAGGGTGGAGAAGTTCCCTTTTATTTCTCAAGGCAGTTACCGCCACTTGCCGGTTTCTTTGGATAGATCTTCACGTCCACCTTTTTGTCTTCTGAAAAGGTAGATTTTGCCTTTTTGTTGATGTGATTGGTCAGCCGCCTATCTAGATCTTCTGCCCATGCTAAGATCTTTTTCAGTTGAGATGTCCTTTCATTTCCTTGTTGTGCTGTAAGAATAGAAGATGCAGCGCTGTTTGAACCCAGCGCTGTATGCAGAAGCAGCTTACAGTATTATTCTTGCAGTTTCTTCACAAGCATGCAGATATTCCCCCTAGGCTTCTGCATTCTCTTTTCCACTCCTACTCTCTTAGTTGTTGTTACCACTTGTTGGATACTATGTTGAGCATCTTGTGATGTCCTTGCAGAATCCTGTCATTCTTCTGGTAACACCTGATGATTTTGAACCTGTATAACACTTGTTAGAGAATCCTGTCCTGATTAGGTTAAGTATTCTGCTTCAATAACCTGAGTATCCTTGAATGAAAATACAAAAGATAAGATGAGTTCCCACTTACTCAGGGACCTCATAACTCCCTTAAGTTTTTTTTTTTTTGGTATAGGTTTCTGGACTGTCTGATTCCTTGATCATTCCACCTGTTTGAATCAGTATGTTTCCTCTTTGGATTTCTTTGATCTTGCCTCGGATTTTATCTAGTTTCATCAGGTAGATACCACTTGCTGTCTCATCAGGTAGATACTGCATGTTGTTGGCATTACTTGTTGATGAAGGCACTTGTTGGCTATACCACTTATTGGTGGTGCTTGCTTCTTTTTCTTTCAACAGCCTTCGTAGTTACCTTCTTAGTAACTTTAGCTACTATAAAAGGTGTAGCTTAGATTACTCCAGCAACTTCCCTAGTTGCTTCCTTAGTGATCTCAGCTACTATAAAAGGTGTAGCCTTGATTACTTCAGCAACTTCCCTAGTATCTTATTGTGAGACTTCATGTGTGGTGAATCTGTGCTTTTAGAATCCTCAGCCCTTCGCTCATGGATACTCTTGCTTCCTCCTTGTCTTCTTGTTGATCGGATTTTGTCATGGAAAGTCATTAATCTTCTCAGATGTTTGTTCCTCGCATAAACAAGATAAATTAATTAAGAATGAGAACTTGGATTTAAAGTTATGCATGTTAGAAGACATGATTTTGGTTAAATGAAAATGATAGAACGGTTTAACCAACAGAAAACAGGTGGATCTGGGTAGGTAGCCAGATACGTTGGCAGTTAACCGAACCTGCTCTGATACCACTTGTTGGGTCCCAAGTGGTGTCCGAGGTTCAGAAGGGGGGTGAATGAACCTTGGTCGATTTTGAAAATCTTATTAAAACTTACTGTTCTGCAAGTTACTTGAACTTGCAGTGCCAGTCAGTTACTGCTTACAGCACTAGGATGCAGTGCTGCACGCTGTAACTTTGAGTTTTATACGCAGCGGAAAATAAACGGTTTTAAGACACAAGACTGGTTTTCTCAAATATGATCCTTTTCAAAACATTTTATGCTTATGACAGAGTTAGATATGAAAGATAAAGCGCAAATAAGAAAACAATAAAACACTTATGGCTTATAGTGGTTCGAAGGTGGTGTAAGCCTTCTACGTCCACTCTACTGCTACCTCGGGCAGGAATTTTGTTAAGCAATATTGGTTTACAGGACACTTCCTAACAATCTATCAACTTACAAAGCTAAACACCTATTAGAGTCCAGCGTACACACAACAACTACAAACTCTAGGCCAACCCACACAGGGTTCCACACTCCCACACAGGGAAGCTGTCTAACACTTAGACAACTATACAAACAGCAAGGATCTCTCCTATCAACTATTCGACACCTAAAACAACCTACGCACACAGCTACAAGGTTAAAAAGAAAATAAATCTTCAACTGGTGAGGAGCAGTCTTGATCTCTGAAAGCTCATTTGTTGTTGTAGACTGCTCTTAGAAGGTTGAGTGGTTGAACATGTGAAAGCTTAAAAAGCTTTGGATGATGTGTGAGTTTCCTCTCGACTTTGTCTAGCAATTTCTTCAATCAGCCACACCTTCTATTTATAGATCTTGAGAGTTTTTATCCATTGAGAAGTATCCGTTGAAGAGACATACTTCTCCCTTTTTTTGAAATCAAGCTCTGATCTCCAAGATCTTCTTTGTGGTCGCATTAAATGCATTTAAGCTTGTTGATCAAAGGCATGGTTTGCATTTAATGCGACTTGACTTTTCTCTCTAGAGCATTTAATGCGGTGATTGCGGCTCGCAGCTTTCTGCAGCGCGTCAGTCCATGTGACGTATTGGCATTGGCTCCGTATCTGCAACTTTGGTCTTCTCTCGAACGGCTCTATTTAATCTTGCTTGGATCTTCATTCCTCATACTGCATTTATCCTTCCTCGGATTACAGGATACTTCTTCAGTTGACTATTTGTCATTGGCGCTGTATCCTTGGTCTGCTTGTAGCTGTTAGTTCTTTAAAGTGCTTCTATAACTTAGACCTTCTTGCAGTATCTTCATACAGTACTGCTGTATCCTTTTCTTGCAGTACTCCTGTATCTTGCAGTGATGTTGCATGCTGTTCTTACTTACTCTGCTGCAGTGCTGTAACTGCCTTCTTACAGTGTTGCTGTATTTGCTTTCTTGCAGCAGCTTCTTGCAGACTCAGCTTCCTCAGTAACCTCTGCTGCTGTAACCTGGATAGGTTCTTGTGAGCCTGCAGCAGCAGCAACATCAACCTCCTCATGAGGTGTCTCTAGCTGTTTAGCGGTTACCTCAGCTTTTCCTCGAACATCCTCTAAGAGTACTGTCTCAACAGTCGCCCCTTCAGAGGTCTTCTTATCCTCAGAGAGTGTTGTCTGAACAACAGCCTCGCCTGAGGTCTTCAGTAAAGACCCCGTCTTCTCAGCCGGTCCTGTAACCTCGACAGTCTCTGCTGTAAGCATGGATTCTTGCAGCTCTTGCTGGTTTCTTGCAGCAGCTACTTGCTTTCTGAATTCTCCTTTCAGAACAGCTTTCTCACAACCTGCTGACTGCTTCTTTCAGTATCCTAACTCCTTTCTACTAAGGATACTTCTTCTAGCTTGCTGTTTCCTACAGCATGCTGACCCTTAGAAGTGTTCTTACTTCTTCTAAGGTTGGTTTTTGTAACGCCCAATTCTCTAATCACATGCATCTTACATTGAAATGCATTCATGAGCATTCAATCTATATTTCTAAGCATCTTATTACGAAATGCGCTGAATTCTCAAGTATATGCCTATTTTATGATCTAATTAGTCATGATTACTTTATCTATGCATGATATTATTATGACATTCTAACTCTATAGCCTAATATAAACTGTTTAGTGCTTTTTCTTTTACAGTGGAAAGGTTTGGCTTGGGAAGAGAAGATAGATGTGCTGAAAATGGTTATAAATACGCTAAATGCATAATATCTCTAAAACGACATTCCTAGATTAACTTGATTACTCTTCTAATTTATGAATTTCATTTCATTTATTTATAATTCTAAAATAAGTAAAATGCTGCAATTTGATTGGTTAGTTGACTAGGGTGCACCAAAAGCACTTTTAATGTGTTGCACTAGATTATTGAGATCTTTCATCCAACACTAACCTTCTACTTAGGCAAAAAACGTGGCATATTGTCCATTTAACACCCACACATGTCCAGCCAATAAGAACAAAGCAAGTGGAAGTCTTTAGCATGGTCAAAAGTGGTAGGAAATGTCTTTTTATGCTTTCATTTGTTCACATTAGACTCAAAAACGAACAACCCTCTTCTCCTCTTCCTTTCTTCAACCTTAGAACCCCAAATACCATACAAAAACTGAAATTTATCATGGAGGTTACATATGAGATGAATTGAAGCTAGTTGGTGACTCTTTTGGTGAAAACGTTGCATCCTTAAGCTTAATTGCTAGGTCTGATCCTATCTCTGTGTTTTATGCTTAAAATTATGTTCATATGATGATTACATGATCTGATTTTATATGTAGTATTATGAAGATGAATTGAAGATAACTAAGTTAGTTGAAGTAGTTTAATTAAACTTGTGAATCTGATAAGTTGTGGCTGATTCTATTGATGCTGGATATTGTTATAATGATTGGAAGTATGCTTGAAGAATTAGAGGATAGGTAACTCAAGTGGTTATTTAGGTTAAGTTATGCAAGAACATAATTAGTTCGGTTTGTGTGAGTTTTATTATTGCAAAGTTAGGGGCTGCCCTATTAGTGTTCTTAATTTATTAAATTAAGGAATGATATTAAGATGAATTATAGGTTTTGATGTGTTTAATTGAATGATAGTGTCTCTTCATTGAATGAGCATTTAAAGGTATGTATATGCATGCTTGATCCTTTTAGGTTTATAAGCACATCGTATCTTCCCCAAGGGCCAAACACTTCCACTATTGTACTTGCTTTGGATTTGAGGTAAGTTGAAGCTTTTAATTGCTGCATTGCAAGAACTAATTGATATTCATGTAATTTGAATGATATGTGAATGATTGTTCTATGTCTACGATTGAATGGTATGTGAGATTAATGTGATACATGATGCATATAAAAGATGTTTTGAAAGAGGAAGTATGGTACTTGATTGATTGAGAGTAGGCAACATGACTATACGGTCTACAGATGATAGTTGAGCTATCGGAGAGTAGACACAATGTATACGGTCTGCTGATGTTGGTTGAGTACTAATGATAGTGCTTAACTAACAAGGAGTAGATATCATGATATGATGATTGGCCAATCTTAATGAAACGCTTGTACGGCCTACTAATATTGATTGAGTACCAACCTTCCGGGTACCCTACAAAGAATGTTTTCAGAATAAATGAGTATGGAAAAGCATATTGCATGATATGATTCATTATACGTGGTTGTGTGCATAAGTTTCAACTTACTGAGCTTATTGCTCATTAAAAAGTTTTTGTAATGCAGGTAATGATGTGCAGTGATAATTGATCTCCTAAATGGCCAGTCAGTTTGTTCATATGCCATGCTCGAGATGAACTTTTGAAGCTTATGTTCAGTTACTTATCTTTTGGACAATTAAACTGTTGAGGGTCTTTTGTTGTAAATAGATATTTTGGATTCCATGTATAAACGATGATATATTTCAATCGACAAAGTTCCTTTCAAGTATTATGAAGTTCTCTTGCAAAAATTAAATATTGGGGACCTTCTTTAATGGCTGGCTGCGTTTTCAAGTTAACTCAAGCATCTAACATTCTCATATATGCATTTCTTAAAAGTAATTCGAATTAGTAAAGCGTGGGAGTGTTACAGTTTTCCTTGTATCTTAGAAAACCATTACATGATCTTTCCTTGATCATGTGATGTGGAAACTAGATATCAATACCTTAAGCAAACTGTTCTTTTCTTATTGTGTTATTGTATTTTGTCTTATCAAGATAACAATTGAAATATCCCAACAAATTATATGCATGAACAGTTGCTAGGAAGGAGCAGTGAAGTATGGTACATTGATAGTGGCTGCTCAAAACACGACTTGTAATAAGAAATGGAGCAAGTCAGAAGCTCATTCAAGGATAAAGTTCAAAAGTCATCTCACAGGATTCTAGAACTTCTACATATGGATCTTTTTGGTCCAGTTGAACCAGTTAGTGTTAGTGGCATGAAGTACTCTCTAGTAGTTATGGATGACTACTTAAGTTTTACATGGACAATCTTCTTAGCCAAGAAGTCAGAAACTCAAAATAGGCTACCTGATTTTATGAAGATGATACAGAATGAGAAAAACTTAAGTATTGTGAAGATTAGATCTAACAGAGGAACAAAGTTCACAAACAAGTTCATAGAGAAGTATTGCTTAGAGAATGGAATATGTCAAGAGTATTTAGCAACAAGAACACGCCAGTAGAATGGTGTTGCTGAAAAAATGAACAAAACCCTTAAAGAAGAAGCAAGAACCATGATTGCGGAAGCTGCTATTCCTAAAAGATTTTAAACCAAGGCAACCAACACACATGTTATACCCAAAACAAAGATCTAATCAACAAAGATCATGACAAGGCCTCGTATAAAATTTGGTATGGTTTTACACCAAACATATCTTATCTACATATCTTTAGATGCAGATGTTACATTCTCAACAATGGAAAAGAGCACCTGAAGACTTTTGTTGCTAAGTCAGATGAAAGAGTATTTATAGGATATTCATCAATAAGCAAATTCTTCAGAATATTCAACAAGAGAACTCTAGTGGTAGAAGAATCAATGTATGTAGTATTTGATGAACCACACAGTGATACAACTAATCTTGAGAAACTAAAAAAAGATATGTTATAGTTGAAAATAAAAGATAACACATGTTCCATTCATAGAAAAAGTGCTAATTCATATGCATGCAGAAAAAAATACAAAAGAACCTGCATTGGAAGAACATCAGTCTAGGTTATAGCACACCAATCTGACATAATACAACAACCTGAGAGAATACAATACGAAACAGATCATTAACCCCAACATGTGTTTGGAACTAGATAGTATATGGCTCAAAAATCATCCAAGTGAACTCATTATAGGAGATCAGAATACCGGAATAAAAAAAAGAAGGTTAAGACCTCATGAAGCTATGTTTTCTTATTTTATCTTCAAGGTAGAACCTAAGAATGCTGAAGAAGCATTAGAGGACAACAACTGGATTCAAGCCATGTAAGATGAGCTGAATGAATTTGAAAGAAATCAAGTGTGGAAGTTGGTTCCAAGGCCTGATCATTAAGGAGTGATTGGAACAAAATGAGTATTTAAGAACAAGTTGGATGAATCTGGACTTATTGTAATGAACAAAGTAAGAATAGTTGCCAAAGGATATTGTCAAGAAGAAGGAATTGATTTTGATGAGACTTTTGCACTTGTAGCAAGGCTTGAAGCAATCAGAATTTTCTTAGCCTATGTTGCACACAAGAATTTCAATGTATATCAGATGGATGTCAATAGTGCATTTCTGAATGGTTTATTGTCTGAAGAAGTCTATGTAGAACAACCCCATGGATTTGAAGATTAACCTGAGGAGAAAGTGTTCAGGTTATAGAAAGTCTTATATAGATTGAAACAAGCACCAAGAGCTTCGTATGACACCCTGTCTCTATATCTTCTAGAGAATGGATTTTAGAAAAGGGATAGTGGAAAAAACTCTCTTTAGAATCCAAGATGGAGAAAATATTCTTCTTGTACAGATTATGTTGATGACATCATCTTTGGATCAACCAACAAATATCTCTTTGAAAAGTTCACATGCCTCATGTAGAAAAAGATTGAGATGAACATGATGGGAAAACTAAGTTTCTTTCTAGAACTGCAAGTACAGTACACTAAGGAACTGATCAAGAAGTTTGGTATGGAGAATGGACCAGCAGTAAGCATTCCCATGGCTACATCTATTAGCCTTGATAAGGATGAAAATGGAGAAGATATGGACATCACGAAATATAGAAGTTTGATTGGGTCTCTACTTTATCTTACAAGAAGCAGACAAGATATCATGTTTGCAATTGGAGTATGTGCAAGGTTCCAAGCTACACCCAAGTAATCACATCTTATAGGAGTTAAAAGAAACTCAAGATATTGGGTTATGGTATCCAAAAGAAGGTGTGGATTCAATTTAAAGGGATATTCAGATTCAGATTTTGCAGGATGCAAAATTGATTGAAAAATCATGAGTGGAACATGTTAATTTCTTGGAGATAGATTGGTGTCATGGTTCTGCAGGAAACAAACATCTATAGGTACATCAACGGCATAAGCATAGTATGTTGTTGCAGTAAGCTGTTATGCACAGATCCTCTGGATACAACAACAGTTAAGGGATTATGGTATTGAAGATAAAGAGACACCTATTCTTTGTGATAATGCGAGTGCAATGGATATCACACATGATCCAATATTTTACTCAAGGATAAAGCATATTGATATCAGACATCATTTTATAAGAGATCACATTGAAAAAAAGAACATAGTTTTGGAGAAAGTGCACACTGATTAAGGACATAGATCAGCTGTCAGATATATTCACAAAACCCCTGTGTATATCAAGGTTTTCTATTCTAATAAATAAACTTGACATCATCAAATTATGAGAGAAACATCAAGATCCCAAGATCTTGAAGTTACAATATGTATGAAAAAGATGCAACAAGAAGGAACGTTGCATCTATGCCAGGATACAGTATATGAAGAGAAAGGTTTATCCAACACTGTATTTTATCAAGTTACAACATACTGAAGTTATGGCAATTGCAGCTTATAGCTAATGGATACAACATTTAAGATGAAGTGTATTTATTATTGTGAAACCTCGTATCGATGCTACAACCGTAAAAGCCAATCATTTGAGCGACAAATCATCACATATCTTTATATTAAATGCAAATTCTGCTTTTTCAGAAGTGTAACAGACGCATATATCTCTTAATCCCATGAAGTTTTTATATTTTACAAAGAGACGCCTTCGTTCTTTTCAAATTTATCCCAAGGCAAAAACTCTCTCTCTCTCAAAACCCTACCATTCGTCATAAAATCTCTTCGGAGCTTTCATCAATGATTGCAAGACACACCACTACTCTAGAAGGAGCTTTGGGATCACCATCTGTTCTATTCTTTACAAGATGGGCATCAGGCTGATCGATGCAGTGCCCATTCCTATAAATAAATTATTGGGAGAAGAAAAAGGGCAACTCTATTAAGAAGAAGGATGCAAAGGAGGATGCAGATGTGGCTGCAATAAAGAAGAAAGCCAAGAAGCCTGTTGTTACCTTAGCTCTTATAGAGAAAGCTCGCACTCCCTCGTCTACTGTAAGCAACAAAGTTGTAAGTTCAACTGCATTGTTAACTTGCAGTTATAAGAATGCTGAAAAGAAAAAGAAAGGTGTGAGCAAATTCTTTGAGATTGAAAAATAAGAAAAAAACACACTCCTAGTTGAGAAGAAAGATGACTTGAAAGCTGATGATTTAAACTTAGAAGACGATGACCTTCCATTGATCAGAAGAGCACGAAAGATAACTGAACCTGAACCTGAAAATGTTATATCTGAAGAGGTTGTGTCTGAAGAAGAAGCTGAACTTGGACCTGAACAGAATGTCAGATACATGATCTTACCTAGCAGGAAGAAGAGTGGAAGAAGGCAGTCAAGTAAAAGAGAAAGCAGAAGCTTGCAGCATCCAAGCAAGTTATAACATTAAGATCGAATGACACATCAACTTGAAAATCAAAGACCATTATAATTCATGAGATAAGGCCAAATGACACTTAGTCTATTGTACTGAAACCACAAACGCTCTCTTAGCCTTCTTTATAGAAGAAGTTCTTGCAAATTTAGAGAGCATCACCTATGGAGGACAATGAGATTGTTTGAAGGTGATGAGCTATTACAATGGAAGGATTTCCTACGCTGTGAGAAAATCATTTTTGAATGGACCAAGATTAAAAATATTCTACAGATACTGCAACCTGACTTTGCTATCTCTAAATAGATCAGAAGTTTCAGGAAATCATTGAAGCTCAAGAGGCTCCGAAAGATAGAAAGGAGCGAAGAAGGATGGAGACAAAAGGTCTACCTAATGCAAAAGGGAAGAAGTCCCTTAATGAATTTGTTGTTGATCAGCCGATGATAGCAGCTAGGGAAGATGATATGGAAATGACCCTTGTCCATGCTGCAGAGGTTATACAGACTGGGAATGATGTCCTATTTGTAGAAGAATAGAGGACTAACCTTGGAGAAAAGATAACTAATGAGGCGATGCTGCAAGCAGCTCTGCAAGCAAGCCTATCCAAAAGAAGAATATAGACACCTCCAAGATTATAACAAGGAGAAGACACATCTGATGTCAACAAGTTTGACTCTCTTATATTCGATGCAATAGTTGCTAGGTTAACACCCATAGTGTACTTGGATTCCATGGACAAAGATGAGGAGTTGCTGGACTATGAAGATTCCTGTGCTCATGACAATGATACAGTAGCCCCTGCTATATCTGAAGGGAACTGTCACACCCACATTTCTAATATAGCTAGACATGTAATAGATTTTCATATTAAAACACCTGTAGGTGAGTGTGAATTTTTTTTAAAACATAATAACATAAATAACTTTTCTTGCATATGAAAACCCGGTGAGACTATAACATGTTTCGTAGCGTGTACTATAAAGTCAAGCCACACCCACTTCTATATTTTACATATTCATATACATCAGAGGATCAAACAGAAGAAGTCCAAGTACTTTATCAAAATATTGTTTAAAACAAAATAAGCCCATAACATAGCCCAACAAGTCATCATCCATATACACCATCTCCGAACCCGTAGGAACTCAACAACACGGTCAGTAAGTCCATCAGCTTATATATTAGCAGGTTCACCTACAATGCATAAACTTTATGAGCTAAGAGCTCAGTAAGCAGAAATTATGCACATAACATTAATAATACGAAATGATGTCAATGATGCATGCTAATGAATGAAAATATTTCTTTTAAAATCATTTTCCTTCATTGGGCTCTTGACCACCATCTACTACGCACCAGATAGAGCTCAATATAACACCATTCATTATAGTCATATCCATGTCTCACATGCCACCGACTGAACGAATCAAGCCATATCCATGTCTCACATGCCACCGACTAAACAAATAATATTGGTAGCCATATCCATGTCTTACATGCCACCGACTGAACAAATCAAATCATATTCATGTCTCATATGCCATCGGCTATCCATATAATATATTGTAAGCATGATTGCATGCCTCGATGCACTAGTAGTGGTCAATAAAATACTTCTCATCTTGAAATCATATCTTGCATGTAGAATGCAATAACTTTCATCATTTACGTATGCACGTGTTGATGCTCGTGATTGATATTCGTAATGCATCATATATACTTTCCCATAGCATCATTCAAATACGTCAATTCTCAAGGATACGTAAAATCACGTAATATTACTTAAATAATATATAACATGAAGTACTACGTTCATGCATTGTAGTTGCAAATAAATTTTTACTTACCTTTCTTCCTGGTGAAAATTCCTTGTCTCTTGCGTTATCAAGATTAATCTCACGTTTGTTTGTTGTTCCTTTCTCTTTTCCTTTCTTCTTAATTTTTTTTATTTTATTAATATGAATAATATAAATACATGAGTCACCATTTATTGGACACTTGTCTTCTCTTTCTTTACTCCTTAATTAAAAGTCATCCCTTTAATAATATATCACCTTTATTAAAGCTCTTATTTTCTTTTCTTTTTACATAACTATATTCATATAATTTTCTTTTTAGTTAGTTTATGGAGTACATACATATATATGACCAAGTGCACTAACACACACATACGAGAGACATAAATTGAGAGACATTTATATATAATCTATATATTTCACCAATAAAATTTTATTCTCCAAACAACTAATTAAATATAAAAATATTAACACCTAATTTCTCAATCCTAATATATTCTTTAACACATAAATTGAGCTTTCAATTACTAATAATAATAATAATAAAATATGAGATTTAACAAGTTTAAATAAATAAATAGAACAAATACACTATGATATTAATGTAAACTCAAGCGTCACATAATAAACAACACGCAATTCATAAAATGCATGGATGCATGAACTATATTAGTCAATGCATCAAGAGGGGCTCGGGTCTCACAGGAACCATCTGCAATCATCAAATGAGTACTCCCCACTTTAGAAGAAGAAGGAGAAATCATTGATGATGCAACCACAGAGGAAGTTGCTGAGGCAAGACACTCTGTACTGGTAGAGGTAGCGGTACAAAATATTGCAGTGGTGTAGAATGCAGCAGATGCTGAAAATATAGCTGTAGGTGGTAAAATAGATGCCCAGTTTCTTAGTGAGTATGAATGCATCATCACCACCACATACAATGATATAATGAACCTAGAGATACTTGAAGCTCCAGCCAGAGTTGTTGAGTTAGAGAAGCAGCTACTCAAAAAGTTGAAGTTTTTGGGCCGGGCTTTGAGACAGAGCCCTTAGACCTTTGGAAGATTGGCTGTTAGGACAATATTCTTTGAGGATATCCCTAAGAAAACCTTTGGAGAGTTTGTTGTTGAAACAATACTCTCAAAGATGATGGAATTTGTTGTAGAAAAACAGTAACTAGAGTCACCTCAGGAGGACGTTGATTCAACTTTAGGAGCTAACAACTCTAATCTTTCCTTATGTTCTACAGATGCTTTTAGAGGCCAAAATGTAGCTGATACCAAAGATACAACTGATGACAAGGATACTGTTGATCCCAAAGATATAACTATTCTTAAAGATAAAAATATAGCTACTGGTCGGAATGCATCTTTCGATCAGAATCCAGAAGATGATAGTGATGGATCATCAGATGATTCAGGAGATGATGATGATGTCAATGAAGAATTGGCTATTTAGAGAGCTGTGTTAATGAGAAAAAAAAGTTAGAGGAGGCTAACAAAACAACCATGAAATGTATAGAAAATGAGTTGATAGAAGAAGAAATAATGGATTCCGCAAGACAACAATCTCTTCTGAATACACAATAAGTTGTAGTGCCAATTGTCGATTTCCTAAGAGATAATCACCAGAAGCGAAGTTATGATTCCATGACCTCTACATCATAGGAAACTTCCATCTAGAATGTCATTTTAGTTGGTCAAGCCCTTGTGCGAGCCCTAAAAGATCATGAATACAATATGGGTAAACAACCTAAACCAGAGTGGCAAATCACATGCCCTATCCATAAAGAATTTGAGAAAGGATATTGAGGCAATTCTGAGGAAGATACATAACTAGATAAGGGATGAATATGATTTTCAAGGCTTGGAAAGGAAAAGAGTTAAAAGAGAGCAACTGCAGTAGCTAATGGACATACTGAATCTCTGAAGACTGTCACTGATACCCTTGTAACACATTTTGTTGTCCTAGATACTTTGCTAAAGGAACATTCAAGTAAGAACAACAATCTCAGAGTACCAGAGACAGAGTATACAATCTGGAGTTGATTGTTGGAGAATCGTGGGATATAATGCTGAGAACATTCCCTCAACATGCTAAGGATGCTAAACAAGCTAATCAACACTTGTTCGGTCTAAGTTAACCTAATTGATGATGAAAAAAAGGGGGAAGATGAACATGATAATAATGCTAATGAAGAAGATGAGAATGAAAATCTGTTGATAAGCAAAAAACACAGACAGTCAGCCTCTACAACTGATCGTAGCCCTCATCTGAAAAAAAAGATGATGATGGAGAATGTGGTGTTGGTGTTGCTACATCTAAAACAACAAACAATGTTGTATCCAGAACTGTTGTAAGTAAGGATACTGCAACCCTACTTGCACAGTAGAAAAGAAGAAGTAGTGGCACACAATAGCAACACCAATAATAGAAGAAGAAACCTCTTAGCAAGCTTGCTATTAAGAGGTTAACAAATGAAAAGCAGGCCAAGACAAGAGAAGAGTAGGTTAGAAAGGAAAATGGTGAAGAAGCCTAGATTCAGAGGCTTGGAGTAGTTGGAGAAATAAGGAATTCTCTGATGAAGAAAATAGATGATGTATTAAATCAATATTCACCTTAGAACATCCATTGTCTTGATCAAGATAACGTCTTAGCAGAAGTATCAGTTTTTTTGGATTAGAGACCTCAAAAAAGAAAATCATGCATGAGACCTGAATATCTTCAAGCAAGTGAACCTTCCTAAAGACATGGATCCAACTTTTGATGAAATCACTTTATTTAAGAGTGCAGAATAGTTGAGATATTTTAGATATCTATGTTAGAAGGAAACATTCAGAAGATTTGATACATGCCTATCTGCTCTACGAAGATATGAAGAGCTAGCAAGAAATGGAGAGCTCGACATATATAAAGACCCGATTGAGAAGATGATGAGATAAAACACTAGTGTTAGAAATTATTGTTTAGATTTTGATGAGACAAAACACTAGTGTATCAGGAATTTAGAGTATCCAATTTTTCACAATGTTTAAGTGAATTTAGACTAGATAGTCTATAGAATAGTTTGAAGAATGGAAGAGAATAAGAAACAGTGGCTGAAAACTCAAGAGAAGAACTGCTGTAAGCAGTACAGAAACAACTACTGCAAGCTAGAAGGAAATACAACAAGGAATGCTATAAGTAGTTAGGATACAATAGAAGCATTGCAAACTGTATTACTGTATGAAGATCAAGGTTGCAAGGACTATATGTTGCATTCTCCAAGACTAAAGAGACAAGAAGAATAAAGTGATAGAACTCTAACATCAATACAATACGAGGAAGATCAAAAAATAGTCTGTTGGGTCCCAAGCGGTGTCCGAGGTTCAGAGGGGGGGTGAATGAACCTTGGTCGATTTTGAAAATCTTTTCAAAATAAACTGTTCTCCAAGCTACTAGAACTTGTAGCACCAGTCAGTTACTGCTTACAACACTGGAAAACAGTGCTGCTCGCTGTAACTTGAGTTTTAAGCGCAGTGGAAAAATAAACTTCTTTTGTGACACAAGGCTGGCTGGTTTTCTCAAATATGCTCCTTTCAAGATGTTTTATGCATATGACAGATAAAGATATAAAAGATAAAGCGCAGATAGGAAAACAATAAAACACATATGGCTTATAGTGGTTCGAAGGTGGTGTAAGCCTTCTACGTCCACTCTACTGCTACCTCGAGCAGGAACTTTGTCAAGCAAGATTGGTTTACAGGACCCTTCCTCACAACCTATCAACTTACAAAGCAAACGCCAACTAGAGTCCAGAGATCACACAACACTGCAAACTCTAAAGGCCCGCCAACTAGAATCCAGATATCACACAACACTGCAAATTCTAAAGGCTAACCCACATAGGGTTCCACACTCCCACACAGGGAAGCTACCTAGCACCTAGACAACTATACAAACAACAAGGATCTCTCCTATCAACTATTCGACACCTAAAACAACCTACGCACACAGGTAACAAGATTGAAAGTATATGTTTGTTCTTCAACTGGTGCGATGAAGTGAACTTCTAAATCCTCCATAGGATCTTTCCTGCTTTGAGTGTGCTCCACTTCTCTGAGGTTGAGTGACTGAAACTGAGTGTGTAGCTTGAATGCTTGGGAACTTTTATGCAAGAGCTTTTGGTTCAGTTTGTTCTCAATTTTTCAGTTGTTGGCTCACTTTATCTGATGTTTTGAATAGTTGCTCAGTGATTCAGTGGTTGTTTAGTTCAGCTCATCCTCTATTTATATCTGTAAGGAAGGTATCCATTGAAGGAGATATCTTCAATTTTGAATTCTTAGATTTTCTGATCAAAGGCATGGCTCGCATTTAATGTGACTTGACATACCCTTTTGGAGCATTTAATGTGGTGGCTGCGGCTCACAGCGTATCTGCAGGCACATCAGTCCACGTGGCGTCTTGGTATTGGCTCCGTGTCTGCAACTTTGATCTTCTCTCGAATGGTTCTTTTCCTCGTACTACATTTATCCTTCCTTGGATTGCAGGATACTCATCCTCTTTGTCATCGGCGCTGTTGAGTGTTTGAGCTGTAAGCTTCGCGCTGTATCCTTGGTCTACTTGCAGTATTCCTGTAACTTTTTCTTGCAGTGATGCTGCATGCCGTTCCTTCATGCTTTGCTGTAACTGCCTTCTGGCAGCAGCGTCTTTCTGAAAATTTCTAATACAGCATGACATGTATTTGTACCTCCATCTTTTAGCTTCCATAACAAGACTCAAACCTAGTCTATGTTTTAACTTAAACATCGTGAAAAATGGAGTACTCAAACTTCCTATTACATTCTTGGTTTGTCTCATCAAAATCTAAACACCGAAGACTCAACATAGTCCTAGGATCAATCACTTCAACAAGTCAAAGGTTAGCAAGTAAAGACAAGTTGAATGATACAGTATAAAGAGCAAGTAAGCACCAAACATTTGGCCTGATAGACTACATAAAGCTGCAACCTAGTACAACCGCATTTAAGACCTGAGTGCAAGACAAGAATTCATTCAATGCAAGTTTTAGACATTAAATGCAAGCTCTACAACACTGCAGATATTCAAATCCAAGGGGAATACATCTTCTTTTAACAGACATAATCCTCTTCTATAAATAAAAGAATAGTCGACTTGAACTACTACTAATGTTATAACTCTCTAAGATCAAGAAAGAATTTCATCAAGCTTATAGAGTACTCTAAAAGCCTTCAAGTTTAAGTCACTCAACCTGCCTACCTTAGTTCAAGATTTAGAAATCTCAAACATTGCATCCAGCACCAGTTGAAGAAAAACCTTATATATTTTTCCTCAGTGTTGTGTGCTTATGTTATTTTTGGTGGTCATAGTTGATAGGAAATTATTCCTTGTTGTGTGTATATTATCAAGAGTTTGACAATAACTTCATGTGAGTTATAGTGATCCTATGTAGGTTAGCCTTTAGGACTTGAGTAACTTGTGTGGAAGCTAAGTCTTAGTAGGTGTACACTTGTTGAGTTGAAGTTTGTAAGGTCTAGTTATGTAAATCAAACATACTTAACAAAATTCATCTTTCAGGAGTAAAGTGGACGTATATGAATTACACAACCTTCGAACCACTATAAGAGACCTTGTGTGTTGTTTTGTTGTTTTCATTTCTGCTATCTATGTATTTACTGCATATATGTATCTTATCATGTCGCATAAAACATCTTGTTAAAGCCCATATTTCAAGGATTTTCAAAGGACCCTGTAACACCCCAAATTAAAATATGACTACATAAAATATAGCAAGAATTTTCAAGAATTGAAAATGAGATGTAAAAATAATAATAATAATAATAATATAAATAAGTAAAAGTTATTAAAGAAAAATAAAACTAAAATTTATTATGTATAAGTATATACACACGCACACAACATATATATATATATATATTTAGCTTATTTATTTAATTAAGCAATCAGGCTAGTTATCAATAGCCTTCACGCCACTTGCCAACCTTTCCACCATCTCTCCACAAAATTGACACCTAGCTAATCTTGTTCACACTAAGCTGGAAGGGAAAAATAAAAGGAATGAAGAAATAGAAAAGGGCGCAACAGACACAACATCTCCCCATCTCTCTCTCTCAATCTCTCCCTCACAATCTCTTCTCTCTCTCACTGTACCATTTCTTCATCTCACTCTAGAGCTGTCATCACCACCGTTGGAGTTCGTATTAGCTTCGGCAGGTACATCGGTTCTTTCGATCGTCGTCGCCACCGGCGCGACGACACACACACACTCTCTCTCTCTCGACTGCACCACCACCGTCCCTGTTCGTGCTGTTTTTTGGAGTTGCCGATGCAAGATTGCACCGGCGAGTGGAGTGTGTGTGCTGTCGTCGTAAGCAGTGGTGTGTGTGCAGAACCAGCACCGGGAGAGCGTCGAGCAGTGTGTGCGTGTGTTAGTGGTTGTGGGCCTTGTGGCTGAATCACCGACTACGGGGGTCGCCGGCAGAAGGACAGTAGATTGGGGAGAATGCCGATGGGTTTGGGATGGAGTTGGTGGGGGTTCATTTTTATAAATTTAATTAAGTCCAAGGGCTTGGATACAATTAATAAAGTAGGGAGGGTGCCGGGAGCGCTGGGATGTGCTGCAGGTAGGCGTTGGGAGCGCTGGGCACCGGGGACGGGCCTGCTGCGTGCGACGGGAGCGCATTGGGCCAGCGCCGGGAGCCTGCTGTCCTATTTTGCCGCTGTGTGCACAGGCGGTGCTTGACATGCCGTTTAAGGCACTTTCGAAGATGGGACCGGAAAACTGTTTTTATGGCAAATATTATAGTGTATGGGGAAGGTCTCCACCAATTTTGGTGGCCATTCGAGGTCGGACGATCGAGGAATAATTTTACAAAGTCGGGGCTGCAAATCTGCATCCGAACTGGAGATAGTTGCGGAGCAGAAGGTTTTAATGAAGGAGTTTCCTAAAACTGTTCATATAGGGTATTCTTTAGTGTGTTGAGAGCATTCCTACTAAATTTCACCTTAAGGCGAGTCCGTTTGAGGGGCCTAAGATGCATCGGGGCACAGAGTGGCAATGCAGTGGCGCAATGATGAATTTTAGCCTATTGCAAGGGCAATTTCCAGACGATCAAAAATCGGATGGGCTAGAGATTTCAGGGGTTAATATTCACACCGAGAGCTTCATTATGAGCTTTCTGGATCATAAATCGGAGCTCAGATGAGGAAGATACGCAACGACGGTTTTCTTTCTAATGGGCAAGGGATTTTACATTGCAATTTACTTTGCAAGTTCAATTTTAATTTGCAAGATTGATTTATTTGCAAGATTGATTTATTCTGCAAGATTCATTTACTTTGCAAGATTAGTATGTCTTGCAAGTTTAATTTTTTCCCTTGCAAGATTAAAGTTCTTTACAAGCTAAATTATTTTCTTTGCAACTTTGCAAGTTTAGTGTTCCTTGCAGGCTTAATTATTTAATTCGTAAGTTTGCAAGTTTAATTTTGCCAGCTTAATGTCATCTTTGCAAGTTTGCAAGTTAATTCTGCAAGCTTAGTTTCTCCTTTGCAAAGTTTAATTCTTCCTCGCAAGTTTAATTCTTCTTGCAAGCTTTATATTTTTCCTTGCAAGGTTAAGCTTTCTTTGCAAGTCTACTAAAGTTTGCAAGGGGTTTTCTTGCAAGTTTAATGTTCGCCGCAAGCTTAATTTATTGCCTCGCAAGTTTAATTCTTCCTCGTAAGTTAATTTTACGGACTTAAGCCATCGAACCCTGTCTAAGAGTATTCTCAAATCAAAGCTCTAATTAGAGGTATAAATAGTCTCTTTAAGCCGCTAAGACGAGTGTGTATATATATCTTGTAGGAGACGCCGATGAAGGACCCCGTCAATTCCCTGAAACATAACAGTTTCCCCAAGATACCACTTGAGTGAGGTGAAGGAACGAACTTAGGATTTAAAGAATCGAGCTTCATGAAGGTTACCACCGAATGAGGTAGGGGTAATTTTCTTGTATCACGTTTAAGTTTTTAAGTGAGTTTGAAGTGAAGTTATGTACCTATGTGAAACGTATATGTTTATTCGATGAAGATTGCATTATATGCTTTACTACGAGGTACACACAAATGTGTGTTATTTGCAAAGTAAATGAATGGGTTTATTTGATGAACGTGACCTTATGTGCTTTACTACGAGGTGCAAATGAATGTGTGCTATTTGCAAAGTGAATGAACGTGTTTGCATTAATGAAATGTTTCCAAGGCGGCTAAGAACCGCACCAAGACGGCTAAGAACCATACCAAAACGGCTAAGAACCGCACTAAGACGGCTAAGAACCGTACCAAGGCGGCTAAGAACCGCACCAAGGTGGTTGAGACCACAAAAATGTTTCCACAATGGCTAAGAACCGCAAAATATTTTCCAAGACGGCTAAGACCCGCACTATGTGTCCAAGGCGGCTAAGACCCACACTATGTGTCCAAGGCGACTAAGACCCGCATTATGTGTGTAAATTAAATTACGTGTTTATGAGTAATGTGCTCTTTTACGTGCGATTACTATATGTTATTGATATTAATATGAAAGTTTAAATGTGAAGTTCAAAGTGAAATGTGCTTTAATACATGAATGATGAAGCGTGATGAAGGATGAGTGTGAATGTGTGATATTTAAATGTTTATATGGCGGTTAAGACCGCAAGACGTTTATATGGCGGTTAAGTCCGCATGATGTTTAAATAGCGGCTAAAGAACCGCAAAATATTTACAAGTGGCTAAAGAACCACAAAAATGGTTTCACGGTGGCTCAAAACCACAACGATGTTTTTAGAGCGGCTCGGACCCGCAACTATGTGCTTGATGAATTATGTCTATGTTTCTTGTTATGTTTTAACTGCTCACAAGTCCCACCCCACTGAGTGTCTTCATGCACTCACCCCTTTTTATGTTAAAATATTTTCAGCCCATGGAAATCCTCGAGCATGGTGTACAAGTGGTGGATGCTGGTAGCCGATATTTAAGAATTGCGAAAGAGTTTTATTGAAAGGGAAAGAGGTGTTATATTATTTATTTATATAGGAGATGATCTTGAAATCTTTTGGAAAAGCTTAGTTTGCAAAGTTGTACAGTTTAGCTGTATAATTATAAAAAAAAATAATTCTTCTTCCATTGTGTATGATTCACATTTTATAAAATCAGGGATGTTCGAATTCACTTATCTTTATTTGTAAGTTTAAATTATCTTGGAAATGCATGATTTATCGAGTATCTTTGTAGCGCCCCGGATCAAAACGAGCATAATTAATTAATGAAATATTTTAACTTATGATTTAATAATTTTGTGCGTATGATTTAATTGTTTAATTTATTTCGTGCGTTTCAGATACGTGTTTTAATGCGAGGTTTAGATCGATAATTTTTATTAGACGTGGAACATAGGGTAATTTTATACCAGTAGATACGTATCGAGAAAACGAGAAGATAGAAATGAACTAGGGATCAATCGGAGACCCGTAGCTCAACCGGCGACGAAAAGGGCGAAACACAAGGTTTCGGAAAACCGGAAGATATTTCGGTGAATAGTAGCGTGGAAAATTCAACTGATGAATAGTGACGAGATATTTTCACGTGAATAGTGTTTTCCAACTTCTATAAATAGGGGCTCCTCCGATTCATTTTTCACCGTTTTTCCGAACGAGCCGAACGCGCCGAAAACTCGTAAGTTCTCTCTCTCTCTTCGTTTTCTGTTTTCTGGTCGGCGGCGCCACCACCGACGCGCACCCGACGTCGTGTTTTCGATCCAAACACCGTTTTCTTTCCGTCGTTCATCCGTATCAAGTCGTCGATGATGAGACGTCGTTGATCGGGGTCCGTGGGCCCGGTCAAAGTCAACCCTTTGACCAAAATTACCATTTTACCCCTTAACTTAAAATGCTCCGTTTGAGCTCATTTCAACTCCGATTGAGCTCATTCTTTTTGCGTTGCGATCCTTATTTCATTTCCTATCTATTCAGCCACTCATACAGATCTGACCCTCTCATTTCTTGAACTCCATTCTTTAGATCGTTCGATCCGTCGTGTCGTTAGCGAGCGTTTTTCCGTCGGAACCTTTTACAGCTTTATTTATACAGTATTTAAGATCTAAGCAACACCGTAACTTGTGTAGGCTATATATTGGATTGAGCTTGAGTTACTGTTGGATTGGACTTGTGTTATCAGACTTTTGAGACTAGCGACTCACGCGGGTAACCACCGAACAAGGTGGGGGTAATTTCTATCTCTTTATTTGTCTACTGCTTTTCCTATTAAATGCATGATTGAGGAACACTAAGTGCTATGTTTATATTTGTCGTGCCATAATATAACTGTGAAAGGACTTCGGTTCACATTGCATGTTCGGAGAGTCCTATGGACTGTAAAAGAATCTTCTCCCCCTCCTTCTATTACTCTGAAAAGGTCTGGCGGTCCTTGAAATGCGCTAGCGGTATATGAGACCGTTTATAGGGTAAGACGGGGAAACCCCGGACCTATGCGTCCTTTGCTATTTCTAATATCTGCTATGCATTTTATGTGCTGTGACAACGTGACGTAAGATTATTTTTATTAGTTTTTATATATCTGTTGAGAGTCACAAGAGGCAGAGTTACTCCCACGAGTGTATTCCACGCACTCACCCCCTTAATCTGTACTCACACTACAGGAGCTGTTGAGCATGATGAACCCTAGATGGAGAGAGGCGGTGCCGCTTTTGAACTTGTGATTTTTAGGGTGTGTTGCACAACATTTTCAAAACAATATGTTATAAGTTTATTCACGTTTTGTAATTATATTCTGAGTATTCTGTGAACGAGAGATCCTGATGTTTTTTCCACTGCGTATGATGTACATTATCAGTAGTGAGACTGATTGCTATCGGCAGAGGCCGATTGTTGTTAAGTGAAGGAATCATTTCGTCTCTTACCTCTTTCTTCTGTCGTCTCTTGCTTATTCTTTCTGTTGTGTATGCGTCTCTTGCTATTTCTCTCTTCACGCCCAACGGTAAAACTCTGATAAAATACTAAAAGATTTCGGGGCGTGACAATCTTGACGCCCAAACGGAACGAAAAATATTACACTCTGATATTCTACAGTAACGTAAAAGAAATGGGGCGTTATAGACCCTATCCATAAAAGTTTATTATTCCACTGCAAAAACTCTAAGTTACAATAAGCAACACTGGCTTATAGTGATGTAAAGCTAAAACTACTTCCTGCGCTGTAAGCTGTTTAGGTTACAGTGCAGTAAGTTCGAAAGATTTGAAAAATCGATAGAGGTTTATTCATCCCCCTCTAAACCTCTGTGCCACTTGGGAGTTTAATTCAAATTATTTTATGAATCGATAAACATTTATGAATTTTAATTCAAAAATTGATCGATAATGATTTATGAATTTTTTTAGAGATTTATTCAAATTATTTTAATTATTATTATTTAATATTTCTAAAAATACATTTTTGATATAATTTCAGATTAATAAAACATAGTTACAATTGTAAGACAATATTTCAGAAAAATATATTTTTAAATTTTTTGATTTATTATAATTATTGTAAATAATATTGTTGTTGTTAATAAAGAATGTTTTTATAATATTTTTGTATGATTTTAGAAATAATTTTTCATGTTTAAATTTTTTTATATTTATAAGATTAATTTTCAAATTTTTAAAATTGAATTTATAATTGTTTTAATATATATTAGAATTATTTTAATTATTATTGTTATTTAATATTAAAGTTTTCAATTTTTGTATGATTTTAGATAGGGTTAATTGCCAAAAAAATCACAACCCTTACTCAAATTGCCATTTTAACCAATCCTTTCATTATTGGTCAAAATAACCTAACTTTAATATGCTGTTTGTTTTTTAACCTCGGTTAGCCCTGAAAATTATTTCTGCTGACGTGTCCATTTGCCCGAACACGTCAGCTGCCACGTCTTAAATTAGAAAAAGAAAAAAAAATTCATACCATACAAACAACGTCGTTGTGAGTAAATGAATTAAAAATGGTATGACATCGTTTGTATGGTATGATTTTTATTTTTCTTTTTTTAATTCAAGACGTGACAGTTGACGTGTTCGGCCAGATGGACACGTCAGCGGAAATAATTTTCGGGGCTGACCGAGGTTAAAAAACAAACAACATATTAAAGTTAGGTTATTTTGACTAATAATGAAATGTTTGGTTAAAATGACAATTTGAGTAAAGGTTATGATTTTTTTGGCAATCAACCCTTTTAGATATAATATTTGATTTGTAATGAAATGGATACAACTATAAGACTATTTTTTAGATTTTCAAAAAAAAAATTTATGAATATTTGGTGCTTTATTATAATAATAATTATTATTATTATATTAATACAATATTCTAATATAGATCTCGATGGTCATGAGCACCATGATATATATATCTCGATGGTCAAACATACCTTAGTGATCTAATTTGCTGAAAAAACATTCTCAACTTAGATCACGGTGCTCAAATTAAATCACAATGCTCAACTTAGATCACGGTGCTCAAATTAAATCACAATGCTCAACTTAGATCACGATGGTATTTTAACATCAAGATTTATAGATCACGATGCTCATAACCATCAAGATCTAAGTTTAGCACCGTGATCTACACCGACCATCGTGCTTTGTTCCAGGTACAATTTTTTGTGCTTTTCGCAATTTTTTCATTTTTTATTTTTAACCTCCAATTTATATCCAGCGACACATATCTTGAGGGTGAAAAATATTTTGAATTTTATATCTTTTTTTCAGAAACCATTTAAACAAATTTTATCCATAAACATTTAACTAACTTCAATCCAAATCCAAAATCTATATTCAAAAATTATAAACTACATTATACTGCACTTTAAAGTAATGTTTATCTTACCTCCTTTGAGCAACAATCAATAGATGAAATTCCACCAAATCAATTCTATTTAAAAAGTAAGAGGAATGGATGAAAGAGATGAAAGTATTATTTTGGAAAAGTTATATATGAGAGAGGGGATGAAGGTGATAGAGGTGATGGATTGAAATATTAAAGGAGTTGGTCCCAAGTGATTCAGAGGTTTAGAGGAGGTGAATGAACCGCTGTTGAATTTTCAAAATATGTTCACACTTGCAGCGTTGTATTCTATCGTAGAATACAACACAGAATGCAGAAAACTTCACTAGGCTAGAATGCAGTGCAACTTAATGTATCAGAGATCGGTGTAGTGTAAATTAAACTTTTGACAGAGTTTCTTTTAAAAACCTTTTTTGGAATATGAATTTTAAAAAGCTATGAGTGCAGAAAGATATGATATAGAATGCAACTTAAAATAATCACATAGATGCTAAGAACGAAAGATAAATACACAAGGCTTATAGTGGTTCGAAGGTGGTGTAATCATTCTACGTTCACTATAGTCCTTTTCTGAAGAGGAACTTCGTTAAACAAGATTATTTTACATGACTCGACCTTACAATCTATCAAGTTAACAAGTTTTCACCTACTAGGATTCAGCTTCCACACAGGTTGCTTGAATCAAACAAGTTGACCCACACTGGATCCTACTAACTCACACAGAGTTATTATCTTAACAACTTACGACAAAAATACTCAGTAAGGATATAAATTCTATCAACTGAGGACATCAATAAAATAACCTAAGCACACAACACAAATGTTAAAAGTATATAAATTTTTCTTCAACTGGTGCTTGAAGCAACCTTGATGATTATTGAGCTTGATGTTTGGAAGGCTTGACTACTTCACTTGGAGGTTGAGTGACTGAAAACTTAAAGTGTAGGAGACTCGAGAACTTGTTCTTACGTGAGCCTATGAATTCAGAGTATCAGATTTTCAGTACTTGCTTCAGTTGACCCTTTCTTTATTTATAAATGCAAGAAATGTATCTGTTGAAGAGACACATATTTAATTTTAATTTGAATTCTCATCAATTGTCCTTGAGCTTGTATTAATTACCTCTGAAATTCTGTGAATGATTTTCTTATCTTATTCTCCAGGCTAATTAATGCGGCTGTACTAGGTTGTAGGTTAGTTGTAGTCTGTCGGCCCACGTGCCAGCAGAACATTTGTCCTCGGTACTGCTCGATCATTTTATCTCTACTGACTAGTTTTGAAAAGATATTTTCTCGGATAGCAATGATCTTCTTCGTACTGTAATGTCGTGCGTGAATGTCCATTCATACTTAAAGTCTTCTTTCAGCTTTTGGATTTTGTGCTAGCTTACTGCAACCTACTGCAATGATGCGGTTTCCTGTTCTTACTTTATTCATATTGCTTCTTGCTAGCTGCATCAAATTGCTTATAGTGTTAAAGTACTGTATTTTATTGCTACATCCAGTAATGGGTTTCTTGCTGCATCCGACTGCCAATGGAAACTTTCTTCTAGATTAATTGGCTACTGATTCTTCGGAGTTCTCTATTCTTCAGCTTTGACTTTAGGACTCAAACCTATACTAATCATTCACTTAAACTATGTGAAAAATGGGGTACTCTAATTTCCTATTACAATTGTAACACTCCCAAGCTCTACTAATTCGAAATACTTTTAAGAAACACATGTAAGAGAATGTTAGATTCTTGACTTAACTTGAAAACGCAGCCAGCCATTAAAGAAGGTCCCCAATATTTAATTCATGCAAGAGAACTTCATAATACTTGAAAGGAACTTTGTCGCTTGAAATATACCATCGTTTATACATGGAACCCAAAATATCTATTTACAACAAAAGACCCTCAACGGTTTAATTGTCCAAAAGATAAGTAACTGAATATAAGTTTCAAAAGTTCATCTCGAGCATGGCATATGAACAAACTGACTGGCCATTTAGGAGACCAATTATCACTGCACATCATTACCTACATTACAAAAACTTATTAATGAGCAATAAGCACAATAAGTTGAAAGTTATGCACACAACCACGTATAATGAATTATATCATGCAATATGCTTTTTCTTACTCATTTATTCTGAAAACATTCTTTGTAGGGTACCCGGAAGGCTAGTACTCAATCAATATCAGTAGGCCGTATAAGCGTTTCATTAAGATTGGCCAATCATCATATCATGATATCTACTCTCTGTTAGTTAAGCACTATCATTAGTACTCAACCAACATCAGCAGACCGTACACATTGTGTCTACTCTTCGATAGCTCAACTATCATCTGTAGACCGTATAGTTATGTTGCCCACTCTCAATCAATCAAGTACCATACTTCCTCTTTCAAAACATCTTTTATATGCATTATGTATCACGTTAATCTCACATACCATTCAATCGTAGACATAGAACAATCATTCACATCTCATTCAAATTACATGAATATCAATTAGTTCTTGCAATGCAGCAAATAAAAGCTTCAACTTACCTCGAATCCAAAGCAAGTACAATGGTGGAAGTGTTTGGCCCTTGGGGAAGATATGATGTGTGACGCCCCGTTTCCCTTTATTGGAAATAGGTCGTCACCCTTTACATACTTAGGAAATAAAGAAATTATAATGATTTTATAACATACAGCGGAAGACTTAAAAGCGAAGACACGAGAGTTTTAAAATTTTTACTTTTTAAATATAACATATATACGTAATTATACATCGACTATTAAACAAGTCTAGTCGTGTCTTACCCACATTTCTAGGTAAAATGTTTGAACCATCGGTCACGAGAAAATACTCAATAAAACATACATATAATATAAGATAAGTCTAGGCCCAACAATTTCATAATATACACGTTTAAACAACATACTGTTTTAAAAGAAAAGGAACTTAGTTCTAACATATCTACTAATGCGACAGAGAGAAGTCAGTCCAGCTAGCTACTCGTCCACGTCATCATCCAGTGAGCCTGAAAATATAAAATATTAACATCATGAGACACCTCCGGAGAGGGATCCCAGTGGGATAACTTTACCGTCTAATATATTGAAGCAATTAAATTATTAAGCGAGTATTACATGTCCATTGGGCTCGCTCACCCGGACCATAATCATAAAGGAATGTGGGAATCGCTCGCCCACTAAACCTTGCATAGAGGAATGTGGGAATCGCTCGCCCACTAAACCTCGCATAGACCAGGCATTTACGCCCTTATGGTCACTTTCATAGACCAGGCATATCTGCCCTTAAGGTCGTCGCTTTCATAGACCAGGCATATCTGCCCTTTAAGGTCGTCGCCCAGTATGGAAGTTACATACTGGTTATAGCTACGGACTTCAACCGTAGATTTTCATACATAACTTATCAATTCAATTATCAACACATAGTAGAGAGTAGAAGTTACCCACTTGTATGCTGATCGTGAGAGAATCGCTTCTGGATTCACCGATCGTCTCAACTGCGCTCGACACATTTAACTGTTTAGTCTATTATGTCATATAACATTCATTACATGCTTGAATCCTTATATTAAATTCTAAACATGATCATATCATACGCATCATGTAAAAGAGATTTAGAATATAGAATACATCATCATACTTATCACTTAATTGTTAAGCGTTTAAACTAGTAATTTTGGACCTAAAACGACATATAAAGGTGTAATAACTTTAATAATTCATACATAATTCCTAAAATCATAAAATTATTCATATAATCATACATTAGTATCAATTATCATAATTTAAAAATTCACAATTTTTCACAGTGTATAAAAATAAATAAAAATAGAATCCTAAACAAGATTTTCACTGGAATTTCAACTCAAAATCAGTCTATATTGTAAAATTCACCACACCTTATATGATTGATGAAAACCTTTCA
The DNA here is from genome assembly GCA_954870855.1 of Scutellaria minor. Lineage (NCBI taxonomy): Eukaryota > Viridiplantae > Streptophyta > Magnoliopsida > Lamiales > Lamiaceae > Scutellaria > Scutellaria minor. Next base: position 11,741,876 of record OX940734.1, on the reverse strand, counting down.
TCTTTTTAAAGAATTTAGACAACATGTTGAAGTATAACATATAAAAATATCAACTGAAAATAAGCTTTACCTATTTAGTTATGAATTTTCTAAGTTAGCAGAAAACATAGCATAGTTTATGCTGAAAACAGGCTTTTTTTGTAAAAATCGGCATAAATCGTACAAGACTCATAAAAATGCATACTAAATTTCTACACGTACCTAAGAGCCGATCCTAAAACATAGTAAAAGATCATATTTAAACTCTAAGGATACAGTTCCAGATAATTGTTTGATTCAGACCTAAAAACGGGGCAAAAACTGTCTCTGAACAGCTTATCTTAGAAAAATCATATAAAATCGGGTTTAACTCCGAGGATTCTGAAATTTAACATGAATATTCTACACTTCACATACTACACTGTGATAAAAGGGTTTAGCCTAATTCAACTTCTACAAGGCTACACAAATTATCGAACAGCAGGGAAAAACACACATGTATACAGCGGCAGTAAAACACAGTAATAGCAGAAAATATGCACAATAGCAGCATACACATGCACGCAGGGTAGCAGGGTAGGGCCAGCAGCAGCTGAAGCAAACAGAGAAAGAGAGGCAGAGAGAAAATCGGGAGAGAGAGAGTCGTGAGATAGAGGGCTGTGTATGTTGATACGCCCTTTCTTCCTTTACTTTTTCTCTTCTTTTCTTTGTTTTCTCTTGTTCACACTTGATCTAGTTATATAGGTGTGTGTGTGTCCTGTTTTGGAGAGGGGAAAGGGTGAGGTGGCGTGGAGATGGTGAATAAGCATTCCATGCTTTTTACTTAACTCATTTCTTATTTTATTTTATGTTCTTTCTTTTCTTATTTTATTTTAATACTTGTTTTATCATACAATTATACATATATATATATACTTAGTTCTTAACTACTTATGCATAATTAATTTAATCATCAAATTAATACTTTACATCTTAATTAATTTGGATTATAATATAAAAATATCCTAGTTAATCCTTACTTAGGATTAATTAATTAATTCTTGGTTTAATTAAGATTATCACTTAACTAATTAATTCTTAGCTTAATTAAGATTATCACTTAATTAATTAATTCTTAGCTTGATTAATTTATTAGCAACATATACCTTAATTAATTAATTAGGGTGTTATAATTTTATTTGTGTGATGAGGAGATATTTTGATACACAATAAACTAGGTACGCATGCTTGAGCAAAATATTTTATCACATAAAATCACATAAATACATCATTATTAAATTACATTAAATAAAGCATTAACAAGCACAAACGAGTAAGTTAAATGTCTTAACCTAATATAATCTTAATTCATTTAAACTTATCTATTATCTTATCTTTTTACTTTCATCCATATTTGTCGAGTGAGTTGAGATCAAGCTCGGTTTCCTCCATGAGCAATCCTGCAAAACCCTTAAAATCTCGAAAGAAATATATATATATATATATGTCATAAAATCTTTAAAATCATCAAGCATAACGAAATTCGTAAATCATAATTTTAAGTAATATAAGAGCTCACACTTAAATCATTTATAATTGAACGCTAAAAGAAATTTTATAAAATATGCAATGCATGTTTTCATGAAAACAGGGTGTTACAGATGTGCTTATAAACCTAAAAGGATCAAGCATGCATATACATACCTTTAAATGCTCATTCAATGAAGAGACACTATCATTCAATTAAACACATCAAAACTTATAATTCATCTTAATATCATTCCTTAATTCAATAAATTAAGAACACTAATAGGGCATCCCCTAACTTTGCAATAATAAAAACTCACATGAACCGAACTAATTATGTTCTTGCATAACTTAACCTAAATAACCACTTGAGTTACCTACCCTCTAACTCTTCAAGCATACTTCCAATCATTATAACAATACCAAGCATCAATAGAATCAGCCACAGCTTATCAGATTCACAAGTTTAATTAAACTACTTCAACTAACTTAGTTATTTTCAATTCATCTTCATAATACTACATATAAAATCAGATCATGTAATCATCATATAAATATAATTTTAAGCATAAAACACAGAGATAGGATCAGACCTAACAATTAAGCTTAAGGATGCAACGTTTTCACTAAAAGAGTCACCAACTAGCTTCAATTCATCTCATATGCAACCTCCATGATATATTTCAATTTTTGTATGGTATTTGGGGTTCTAAGGTTGAAGAAAGGAAGAGGAGAAGAGGCTGGTCGTTTTTGAGTCTCATGTGAACAAAAGAAAGCATAAAATGAGCATAAAATGACATTTCCTACCATATTTGACCATGCTAAAGGTAAACACTTGCTTTGTCCTAATTGGTTGAACTAGTATAAGTGTCAAATGTGTCATATGCCACGTTTTTGGCCTTAGGAAAAGGTTGGTGTTGGAGGGAAGATCAAAATAATCTAGTGCAACACATTAAAAGTGCTTTTGGTGCACCCTAGTCAACTAACCAATCAAATTGCAGCATTTTACTTTAGAATTATAAATAAATGAAATGAAATTCATAAATTAGAAGTGTAATCAAGTTAATCTAGGAATGTCGTTTTAGAGATATTATGCATTTAGCGTATTTATAACCGTTTTCAGCACATCTATCTTCTCTCCCCAAGCCAAACTTTTCCACTGTAAAAGAAGAAGCACTAAACAGAGTATATTAGGCTATAGAGTTGGAACACCATAATAATATCATGCATAGATAAAGTAATGATGACTAATTAGATCATAAAATAGGCATATGCTTGAGAATTCAGCGCATTTCGTAATAAGATGCTTAGAAATATAGATTGAATGCTCATGAATGAATTTCAATGTAAGATGCATGTGATTAGAGAATTGGGCGTTACAACAATGCTATTTTGTCTCATCAAAATCTAAACATAACTTTCCTAATATTTTTTTCCTTTTTGATGATGACAAAACCTTTACATTATGCAGTTTATTGTGAGAATTCAAAGTAGCATGCAACATATACTTTTCATACATTATATAGAGATGATTACATAATACAGAGGTTATTCATGCATTGGTTTAGCTGAGCTAGCATCTTATCTTATAATCTATCCGCACATAAACTTAAACAAATATTCATAGCATGCTTTTCCTACATCAGAAAGATCATGAAGTTCACACAAGATAAACCTATTTCATCAGTAGTAACTTGATTATATCAGGAATTTGGAATTACTAGTTACTTGAGTTTATGAAGCATAAAGTTTTGCAAAAGGAATAACAAAAATATAAGATACTGCTTTGATCTTTTTTACACTGACTCTCATCCAAACAACTTTGTCTTTAAAGATTGGTCTTCTAGTTTTCTTCTTTGCTCGTACTTGGTTCCTTTCCACCAGTTGATGCTAGATTCCTGATATGATTCTTCAAACTTTTTCTTAATGTCAGGAATTTGAATCCATTTGAGCCAAAAAAATCTTCACAGAAAGGTATCTATGCTCATTCCTTGACTTTCTTGATCAGATTTTTCTGATTATCCAATTCTCCATCTCTTGCTAGCTGTTTATATCTCTCCAATGTAGTGAAGCATGTGGCATATCTTCTGAAGCAATTCAGCTGGCAAAGATATGTGAAATACCTCAAGTATTCAATCTTTTGTAGAGAGAGATCTCTTCAAAAGTTGGATTTTTATCTTTAGGAAGAGATACTTTGTCGAAGATTCTTAAATCCTAAGCATAGCTTTCTTTGAGATGCCTTTGATCCAGCATTGTAGAAATTTCAGGTGTGATGTGATCTGGATCAAAGCAAGGAACATCTTGGGGAGGATACTGGTATATAGTATTATCAACTTTCTTGGCTAGCTCTATTCTCTTTTGTCCAACCACCCTAATTCTGGACATCCAATTTTCCCTATCTCTTATTCTTTGCTCTTGTGATGGTGTTGCTGCTGCCTACTACTGTCCACTACTTCTTCGTTCAGTGGGTACTGTATTCTTCCTTCCAGAACTGCCTCTATTAGTTTTGAATATAGCTCTACTTATTGTTTTTATGCACCAACGCCAGCATCACTTGGATCTTCATCATCTCTTCTCCTTTTGACAGGATGGTTATGGCTAGTGTCTAATTGGGATGTTCTGCGCTTCTTACTAACCAAGTCCTCTTCCTCCTCCTCCTTTTATCATCATCCAGGGCTTCTATTATCTCATCTACTTCTGCTTTATCGATTGCAACAATAAGTTGTAAATGTTCTTTGTGTTCTTTGCCTTAGCTCTGTACTCCTTCCCCCTTTTGGCATCATCAACAAGGGTCTGTGCAAAGGGAATGATTACAGTTTTGTCGCCAGCTGCATATTGAGAATATGCTCTGAAGAAGGCATCTCACAGCTCTCCAACCAGCAGTTCAAGATTGGCTAGGCGTTCATCTGTGCTTTGTGTTTGGTGATGTTGATTGATAATATTTTCTTGTAGAGAATTAAACATTAATGAGTGTGCTGTCAAGATATCGTTGGTGGTTTGTTGATTTACGACCAGAGCTTTGACAACTACTTCTGCTTTACTTATAGTGACATAGTGGACTTTATGCTGCTTGTTCCATTTCTCATCCATGAATTCATTGAGTTTCTTGGGAATATCAGTAATAACTTCTTGCAGCTTCGTCATCTCATCAACACGAGTTCTGTCATTATTGGTGGTATTGGTGACATGATCTTGAAAAGCTTGTCCTAAAGCTTGAATTGCTGCTGTAATGTTTTGCATAGATTTTTCCTGTGAGAAAACATAGAGCTCTTCAATTTTCTTTTTTTTAGGAATGACAATCCTTCTTGTATCATCATCATTATCAGGTCCATCAAATGACTCATCATCATCATCATTAGGTGCAGTCAGCAAATCTTCATTTGATCTTGGTACAGCAGAACTGGATGGCTCTGTTTGCTCAGCGGTGTCATCCTTTTTTTTTTCTCTTCTAAATCCTCCGCAAGTCCTATCTCAACAGAAACATTGCCTGAGGTCTTCGAAGAGGATGCTGTCTCAACAGCAATCCTAGAAGCTTGAGCTTTTTTTTCTCTAGCAGTTAGGGCTGCATTCTCCAATAACTCAAGGTTCCTAGCAGCTGTACATGTAGAAATAATATCTTGTTAAAGCTCTGCACAAATTGCTACATCGGATTCTACTGCAATGATAGACGATTCAGCATATTGTACTGCTACTTGTGCCAACACAAGAACTCCTGCCTCAACAACATCATCTGTGGTTGCATCATTGACAATCTTTTTTTGAAGACTTGAGAGAACCATTTGAATATACTTAGATGGTTCCCTCTCAGATATTGTTTTACTGGAAACTGGAGAATCACCGTAGTCAAGTAGCTGATCTTCTTTTTTCATGGAATCCAGGTTGTAAATAGGTGAAAGATCAACAACCATCTCTTCAAAGCCTATGGACTCAATATGCTTTGCTCTGAAAGTGCCTTCCCCAAGTAGAACATTCATTTTACTCTGTAAGACTTCCAATCTGCTTACTTGCAGCCCCATTTGCAGGATGACTTCATTCGTCTCTTTGAAATCAATATGTCCTAGCTGTTGCTCCACTATTTTGAGTTATTTTGTCGTCCAAGGGAACACATGCTTATGTGAGCTTGCTGCTTTTCCTTTGGCCTTGTTTGCTGTTCAAATGCTGTCTTATTTTCTGCAATCTATTTCCACAAATTCTGATATTCTTGAATCTTAGAAATTCTGGCAATTCTGATGGAGTCAGGAAAGTCAAGATTCAGTATTTCTTCAATATTGGAAGATTCGGCCCACATCCTGACTTTCTATTCTGTGTTTCCAAACTCTTCCTATTTCAGCAAATCTTCTACTATTGATAATCTCATTGTCCTCCAGACATCGTAATCTTGTTCTACTTCAGCGGAAAGGTTGAGGAATTCATGAGAGATGTGATCTTCGGAAAGTTGTGAGAAGTCGACACATAAGCCAGTACGGGTAACAAACAGTCCCTAATGTCCTTCTATTAGAATTGCTGGTTCAGTTGTTGTGCTGGTTGCAGGAGTAGTATTAGCTTGTTGTTCTCTAGCTTCTGTAAAGACCAGAAGTATCTGCTTATGCTTTACTCTAGATGAATGAACTGGAGATTGCATATCTATAGGTTCTTCCACCAGATACTCTTCGTGACAAGTCTCTGTGGTATCTGTAGCTTCTGTGTGAATGACCAGCTACAAATTGCTTGAGACAACTTTCTCTTATTCCTCTGCCAGACATTCTTGTGGTGAGGGGACATATTTAACAATCACTACTGTAGCTTTTCTTGGCTTGCAAACAAGCGAGATTTCTTTCTCTTTAAAGCTCGAACTCTCAGTAGCAATGATGGATGAGGGATTTCTGGGTTTGGTTGTAGCTCTACTTCTTTTCTTTATTGCTGCAGCAATCAGTTCATCCTCTGATTTGTTTGATTCACTGCTTGCAGCAATAGTTTTTTGTGCTGTGGTTTGAGGTGCCGCAGTTTTCTTCTTCTTCTGTTTATCTGCTGCATCTTTAGCTGTATTATTCACTTCCTGCTTTTCCGCAGTCTTTTCTTTATTTTTTTCCCCAAGAAAATTTTCCATGTAGATGGGAATGATATTCTCCAGGTGAATGCCCATTTTTTATAGGATAAAAGAGATCGTGATTCAAAAACTCATTCTATTCATACTTTTATTTACTTCTTCCCAGATGCGTCACAGAATGAACCAGCTCCAGTTCACTTTCTCCTTTTTTCATGATTGTTGTCATCAGTCTGAAGCGCAACTCAATGCACTTGTCATAACTTCCCTCTCTTTCCTCTTTCTTCCACTAAGTATGCACATATATCATGTAAGAACTCATATTCTGGCTTGAAGAACTTCTTAGGAGCACTTTATAGTGTCAGTTATTTCATCGAGCTTGAATAACTGCCATATCTCTTTAGCATATTCATCTCCATATTTCTCCAATAGAGAGAGCTTGAGACTTGTGCCCAAGATGCCGAAGGTCTCCGAGATGATCTGAGAGGTTAGAGTGTACTCTTCTCTATCTTTCTCCATCTTAAAGATGATACTCTTAGTGTCTTAAGATAACTGAGCAAATGCATAAAACTTTTGCACAGAGGTCTCAGAGAGGCCTGCGTGTCAGGTCATCAGAAGGCCTGATAAATTCGAGCCTTTCACATATGACCATACCTTTTGGATTTCTTCCTGATAAAAATGCTTGATCCAGAGAAGATGGACGATAGGTTCACAAGACGTCATTTCAAAACAATTGTTATCCTTGCTGCCATGCTTGAAACTTTAAGATCGAAAAGATTGTAGAGAGTGTTTAGGGTTTGAGAGAGAGAGATAAAGAGATTTTCTGCTTGAGAATATTTTGAATGAAATGATTTGGGAGGGATGATGAATAGTTTATATTAAAAAAAAGACTATTCATTGATCAACGACTGAGATTCAAATGGTCACTCAAAGGGTGCCAGATTTGACGGTTATAGAGAAAAATAAGAGGGGCCTTGTTGAAAAATCAGAAACTTCAGGGGTTTTAAAGAAAACACGATTGATGCGATTCTGAAAAAATAGATTTCACATTAAATACGATAAATTATTTTACCGTTTGAATGATTGGTAATTAAGATTGCTGTTTTGATATGAGGTTGCAGAGTAATAAATACTCTTCAATATAAATGCTGAGACAAGTTGCTGCAACCTGAAGCTGTAACCTTATTTTCTCAAGAATTTGAACTTTTTTGCATTTCTTTTGCTTTTCTATTTGCCGATTTGCGGTATACTAATATAGATACTGCATTATTTTTTGTTGTTTTGTGGAAGTGCTGAATACTGATGTGAGCTCAGTATTCCTCCTTATTCCTTGCATACTTTCTTCTCTGATATAAACATAGTATATTTTCATAGCTTGATAATCCCAAGTTCATTTCAGAGCATAAAAAATCTTGATTCACACATCGGTTTTGTGAATATATCTGCTAGCTGCAAATCTGTGTGAACTTTCTTCAGCACTATATCTTTCTTCTTCACATGATCTCGAATAAAGTGATGTCTTACATCTATATGCTTTGTTTTAGAGTGAAATACTGGATTGTGTGTTATAGCAATTGCACTTGTATTACCACACAAAATGAGAGTTTCCTTTTATGTAATCCCATAATCTTTAAGTTGTTGTATCCATAGAATATGAGGACAACAGCTTCCTACAAAAACATATTATTCTTCTGCTGTTGAAGTTGCGATTGATGTTTGCTTCTTACAGAACTAAGATAATAACATTCATCCAAGAAATTAACAACTACAACAAATATTTTTCCTACAATCTTACATCCTGCAAAATCTGAATCTGAGTATCCTTTCAAACTGAATCCTCCTTTTTTAGGATACATAACTCAACTTCTTGGGTTCCTTTAAGATATTTGATGATTCTTTTTACAGCTGCAAGGTGTGACTCTTTAGGTGTTGTTTGGAATCTTGCACATACACCTACTGCAAACATAATATCAGGTCTACTTGTAGTAAAATATAGTAGAGAACCAATCAATCTCTTGTATTTTGTAATTTCCACATCCTTTCCATTCTCATCCTTGTCAAGATTGATTGAAGTAGCCATGAAGATGATTAACGCTGATCGATTTTCCATTCCAAATCTCATGACCAGCTCTTTGGTATATTTAACTTGATTAATGACAATATCATTGTCCAGTTGCTTGACTTGCAGATCAAGAAAGAAACTTAGTTCTCCTATATGCTCATCTCAAACTTTTTCTGCATGAGGATTGATAATTTTTTACAGAGATCTTTTTTAGTGGATCCGAAAATGATATCATCCATATAGATTTGTACGAGTAGAATGCTATCTCCATCCTGTATTTTGAAAAAGGTCTTGTCTATTGTTCCTTTCTGAAATAGGGACAATGTATTATACCAAGCTCTTGGTGCTTGTTTCAATCTATATAGTGCTTTCTGTAATTTGAATACTTTTTTCTCAGGTTGATCTTCAAATTTAGGGGGTTGTTCTACATAGACTTCTTCAGATAAGAGACCATTTAAGAATGCACTTTTAACATCCATCTGATATACTGAAGTTCTTGTGTGCCGCATAGGCTAGAAAAATTTTGATTGCTTCAAACCTTACTATGGGTGCAAAAGTCTCATCAAAATCAATTCATTCTTCCTGACAATATCCATTTGCAACTAATCTTGTCTTATCTCTGACAACAACTCCAGATTCATCCAATTTATTCTTGAATACCTACTATGTTCCAATTACACCTTGATGATCAGATCTAGGAACCAATTTTCATACTTGATTTCTTCCGAAACCATTCAGCTCTTCTTGCATAGCTTGAATTCAATTGTTGTCTTCTTGAGCTTCTTCAATGGTTTTGGGTTCAACTTGTGATATCAAGCATGGAAACATAGCTTCATGTGGTCTTGATCTTCTTATTCTAACTCCAACATTAGGATCTCCAATGATGAGTTCTCTTGGATGGTTTTTGAGCCATGTTCTATCAGGTTCAAAGATGTATGTGGATTGGTGATCTGTAGCTTTCTGATCAGGCCCGTCATGCTGAATTCTGCTCAATGCTACATTCTGTTGGGTTGCTGTGCTAAAACTTGTGTTGCTGTATTCTCTGGTGTATCGACTTCAGTACTATTTTCAGCGATAACTTCAACAGGTAATGGAACTCCATCAATATTCTTAACTCGATGATCATTGATCTTCATTTGAGATATATCTTCTTTCAGCTTGTCAAGCTCAGCTGTATCACAATGTGGTTTATCAAATACCACATGTATTGATTCTTCTACTACAAGGATCCTCTTGTTAAAGATTCTGAAGGCATTTCTTACTGATGAGTATCCTAAAAATACTCTTTTATCTGATTTTGCATTTAAGGTCTTCAGGTGTTCTTTTCCATTGTTCAGGATGTAACATCTATATCAAAAAATATGTAGATAAGAAATATTTGGTATATATCCATACCAAATCTCGTAAAGAGTCTTGTCATGATCTTTATGGACTAAGCATCGATTTTGGATATAACATGCTATATTGGTAGCTTCAACCTAAAATATTTTAGGTATAGTAGCTTTTGCAATCATTGTTCTTACTACTTCCTTCAGCGTCTTGTTTCTCCTTTCAGCAACTCTATTCTACTGGGGTGTTCTTGCCGCAGAATATTCATGACTGATCCCATTCTCTGAACAATATTTCTCAATGAATTTTTTTTGTGAATTATGTTCCCCTGTCAGATCTTATCTTCACAATACTCAAGTTTTTTTCATTTTGAATTCTCTTCATGAATTATGATAGCCTGTTTTGGGTTTCTGATTTCTTGGCTAGAAAGATTATCCAAGTAAATCTAGATTAGTCATCCACAACTACTAGGGAAATTTTTTTTCCACTCATACTTATAGGCTCAACTGGTCCAAATAGATTCATGTGTAGTAGATCCAAAATTATGTGAGATGACCTTTGTACTTTGTCTTTGAATGCGCTTTTGACTTGTTTTTCTTTCTGACATGCTCCACAAATATTTTCCGTTTTGAAGGGTACATCTGGTAAACCTCTTACTGGTTTTTTCTTGCCAGCTTGTTGATGGTTTTAAAGTTCAAATGACTCATCCTTTTATGCCAAAACCAACATAATTCAGGCTTTCTCTTTGCAATGAAGCAGGTTAGCTGTACTGTTGAACTCTAATTTGCAAGATAGATATTTTCTCTTCTGGTTCCAGTAAGCTTCACCTCATTGGACTTGTTGTCACTGATCAGACACTTATTAAGGTTAAATTCCACAAAGCATCCTTTGTCACAAAATTGACTAATGCTCAGAAGATTGTAGTTCAGTCCTTTCACATAGGACACAACATTGATGTATGCATTGTCTTTGATCAAGTTTTTTGTACCCTTGGTGCTCCCTTTCGAGTCATCTCCAAACACTACCTTAGGTCCTTTACATGGTTAGAAGTCTTTCAAGGCTTCTCTATTGTTAGTCATGTGTCTTGAGCTGCCGTTGTCAATGTACCATACATCATTGCTGCTTACTGGCAACTGTTCCTCCATGCAGTTCAGGTAGATTTAGGTCCTTTGAGGTTATCTTCCTTTGGAATCCACATCTACTTAATGACAATTGATTTGTTATAAGCTTTGGTAGTTCTTTTCCTGTAAACAATCTTTGCAGAATACTGCTTGTGAATAATGTATGTAGGAACTTTTCTTGTATTACCTCCACTTCTAGAGTAGGGTCTTCTCTTATACCTTCCTAGAGTATATGCTCATTTAGGTTTAAACATGTAAGTTTTGGTATAAGAGGGATAAAAATTCTTTTGCTGTAACTTGTGAAGTTGCTGCATTCTGACTTTGGTTCCAATAGATTGACTCTATTGTATCCTGTGAGTCTGTGCAGTCTTACTTCCTGTGGTTTCCAGCAAGGGTTTCTTTCTCTTATCAGTTGTGCTTGGTTTGTTCAAGACTTCATTTGATTGGTAGAACTCCTCAAAGAATGGTATTTTTTCTTGAACAAACTTCTCAGATTTGGTTGTTCTTGTTGTATTCTAAGAGGTTTCAGCACTGTATCCTAGGCCATTTCCTTTATAGGCATTTTAGGTCTCAATGATAGATTCTTGTACCATCCTAGCTGATCTGCTGTATACATCAATTGTATTTTACAGATTTACCTTCTCAGTTTCTAGCTTAGTAACTAGTAGATTGAGCTTAGAGACTTCTACTCTGAGATTATTGCATTTTGCACTCTAATACTCAAGGTTTGAGAGTTCTTATTCCAGTGTAGTTTGCTCATTCTTGAGCATCAGATTTTCCTCTTTAAACTCCTCATGAGCTGAGTTTATCTGCTCAAAGTCACTCATGATCGATCGAAAAGACTGGATCATGTTCAACTTTTCCATACTAGAATCATCACAGGAATAAGAGGATACCTCATCATTTTCATCTTCATAATCTTTAGCCATTAGGCATAGTAATGCTTCTTCATCAAAGGTAGAGTTATCACTATCACTCTCTGATGAGCTTTGTTCTCTTGATTCTTCTTTGGATGAGCTTGCTACTTTCAGTGCTTCAGCTTTAGTTTTTGTTTCTCATTTTTCCTCTTTTCTTTCCTCTACTTTTTTTATTCTTTATGATATTTGTGCACTTGAGAATAGAGGTAGTTTCTTGCATAGTGGTCTGGTTTCCTACAGTTGTAGCATCGATTAGAGGAACCTGTATTTGGCTGTAAGCCTTGATTTATCGGTTGGGTAGGGGGTTTCTTCTTGAAATCTTTTCATCTTTTGTTGGTTTTTAGAAACTTCTTGAATTTCAAGAGTAGTGCCATTTCTTCTTTAGCATTCTCTGCATGCAGCCCCTTCTGCTTGTTGCTGCTAGCATTTGTTACATTCTGTGATCGTGCAGTGAGTGTAGTGATCTTGGTGTTTGACTTTTCAACCTCTATCTTTCTTCTATAGATGTCGAATTCAAATGTCTTAAGGTATGAGAATAGGTCAAAGGTACTAATTGTTTTTAGATATATAGATACTCTTATAGATGTGGTTTTACCATCCTATTCAACAGGTAGTGCCCTAAGTACTTTGAGGTTTTTCTTCTTCTGGCTGTAGTGTTTTCCCAAGGATTCTAACTCATTTACAATGAATATAAATCTCAAGTCCAATTCTTTAAGTGATTCTTCAGGCTTCATCTTGAACAACTCAAACAGCTGAGTTACAGTGGATATCTTGTTATTTTTTGCCAGTTCAGTTCCTTCACAGATCTGATCTAGTTTGTCTCAAATGTAGCACCCCGGACCAAAACGAAAAATAATTTATTAATTAAATATTTAAACTTAGGATTTAATATATATGTGCATATGTTTTAATTATGTTGGGTCCCAAGCGGTGTCCGAGGTTTAGATGGGGGGTGAATGAACCTCGATCTATTTTGAAAATCCTTTTCAAAACAAACTGTTCTGCAAGCTACGAGAACTTACAGCACCAGTCAGTTACTGCTTACAGCATTAGAAAGCAGTGCTGCTTGCTGTAACTTTAAGTTTTAAGCGCAACAGAAAAATAAACTCTTTTAAGGCACAAGGCTGGCTGGTTTAAACAAGATCGTTTTCAAGATGTTTTATGTGTATGATAGATATAGATATGCAAGATAAAACGTAAGAGAGAAAGCAATAAAACATCTTATCCTTTATAGTGGTTCGAAGGTGGTGTAAGTCTTCTACATCCACTCTACTGCTTCCTCGAGCAGGAACTTTGTTAAGCAAGATTGAATTACAGGACTCTTCCTCACAACCTATCAACTTTACAAAGTAAACACCAACTAAAGTCCAGAGATCACACAGCACTGCAAACTCTAAAGGCCCGCCAACTAGAATCCAGAGATCACACAGTACTGCAAATTCTAAAGGCTAACCCACACAAGGTTCCACACTCCCACATAGGGAAGCTGTCTAGCACCTAGACAACTATACAAACAACAAGAATCTCTCCTATCAACTGTTCGACACCTAAACAACCTACGCACACAGCTTAAGGTTAAAAAGAGAAAGAAAATCTTCAACTGGTGTGGAGCAGTCTTGTTCTCTGAAAGCTCATCTGTTGTTGTTGACTGCTCCTAGAAGGTTGAGTGGCTTGGACAAGTGGAAGCTAAAAAGCTTTGGATGATTTCTGAATTTCCACTCAACTTGTCCAGCAGCAGCTCTTCTCCAGTCAGCCACACCTTCTATTTATAGATCTTGGAGTTTCTATCCGTTGAGAAGTATCCGTTGAAGAGATATACTTCTTGCTTCTTCAAAATCAAGCTTTGATCTCCATGTTAGGATGTATACTATAAGTCTAGCTTTTGTATGAACATCCTTTATGGAATAAAAATCATTTTGGTCATATGTTTGCATTTTATATTTGTTATATATGTTTATGCAATGTCCAATTAATTTATATTATAGATAACTTGGTGTGTGGTGCCACACAGAAGATCATGTTATCAGTTTCTTATAAATTATAAATAGTAGCTCACAACCAAGATGGATTTGGACAAATCATCGGAATGGTTGTAGTGTAGTTTGGTATTAGTCTGTCTTGACTATAAAACTACACTAGTACACTTTGTGTGTATTGAGCAGGACCATTTGAGGTTGTTCGTTTTATACTGACTATATAATAGAACAAGACCTCTGTTATTATGGATGTACATCTTCTTAATCCCTATATAATAACGGGCACGTATGCTCAATGTTTATTTCTTTAATTTGACAATGGGTGAGATTTATTCATAAATCAATAAACTCGGTGAGTTGGGAGATAGCATTGTTTATATGGTGTTCTGTTGATTATAGAAGGAATCTGTGTCCTAATTATTTAGGATGATAATGTCCCCTTGAGGAGCTCATAAGGATTATCATGTAAACCCTGCAGGTGGATTTAATCCAACATGATAATAAGGATGAGTGGTACTACTCTTGGAATTAGATGTAAATTAATTAAGTTGTCAGTAACTTATTTAATTTACGGACATTCGATATCTTAAACACGGGGAAATAAATGTACACATAATAAGAAGGAGCCCATATTAAATATGGGATTGGGACGGTAGTTCAATAATAATTCTCTAGTGGACTGAATTATTATTGATGGGCTTAAGTTATGTGTTCGGGCCGAACACAGGATACTAAAGCCCATCGGGAGGCCCAACCCAATTCCTCCTCTAGGTCCCTGGTGTAGCCTATATATAGCTCTTTTCATCAGCGCCTCTCAGAACACAGAACACAGATCACAGAAAACACGTGATAAGTGAGAGAGAGCAAAACTGATTTTTCTCGAAGGATCATTGGCCACGCAACGTTCGAGAAGGGCTCAGAGGAATACATCAGAAGATCAAAGAGTTCTACAAGGGTATGATTTCTTTCCGCTGCGTTTTATCCTTGGATCCTGATTCTGATAGCATAGAGCTGGCGATCCATCGGGTCCAACACTCCAAGATCTCCTTTGAGGTCACATTAAATGAATCTGAGCTATATGACCAACGGCATGGTTTGCATTTAATGTGACGTGACTCTTCTGGAGCTTTTAACGTGGTGATAGCGGCTCGCAGCTTTCTGCAGCGCGTCAGTCCACGTGGCGTCTTCGCATTGGCTCCGTGTCTGCAACTTCAGTCTTCTCTCAAACGACTCTCTTCTTCTCGTACTGCATTTATCCTTCCTTGGATCGCAGGATACTTCTTCAGTTGGTTGCTTGTCAAGGGCGTTGTATCCTAGGTTCGCTTGCAGCTGTTAATGCATTACAGTGCTGCTGTAACATAGACCTTCTTGCAGTGTCTTCATACAGTACTGTTGTAACCTTTCTTGCAGTACTCCTGTATCTTTTCTTGCAGCGATGCTGCATGTCGTTCCTTCTTTCTTTGCTGCGATGATGTAACTGTTTTTTTGCAGCCTTGTTGTATATGAATATTTGCAGCAGCTTCTTGCAGACTTTAGCTTCCTCAGTGACTTCTGCTGCTGTAACCTAAATAGGTTCTTGTGAGCTCGCAGCAGCAGCAGCATCATCCTCCTGATGAGGTACTCTAGCTGTTCAACAGTTATCTTAGCTTTTCCTCGATCATCCTCAAAGGGTACTGTCTCAACAGTTCTCCCCTTCATAGGTCTTCTTATCCTCAAAGAGTGTTGTCAGAACAACACCTCTCCTGAGGTCTTCAGCAAGGACTCCGTCTCCTCTGCCAGTCCTGTATTCTCGACAACCTCTGTTGTAAGCATGCGTTCTTGCAGCTCTTGTCGAGTTCTTGTAGCAGCAGCTAGCTTTCTGAATTCTCCTTTCAGAACAGCTTCCTGCTCAGCAACCTGCTCTTATAACCTAGGCCAACTTACACCATAGTAGCAACCTAGTTTACTGTCTGCAGCTTCCTGACTCCGGTTTCTTCTCAACCTGCTGTAAGTTTCTTCCAGTATCCTGACTCTTCTACAGCTCAGGATACTTCTACTAGCTTGCTGTTCCTTCAGCATGCTAGCCCTTAGAAGTGTTTTTACTTCTTCTAAGGTTGGTTTTCCCTGTATCTTGGAAAACTAATACATGATCTTTCCTTGATCATGTGATGTGGAAACTAGGTATCAATACCTTAAGCAAACTGTTTTTTTCTTCTTAAGTTAGTGTTTTGTCTTATCAAGATAACAACTGAAATATCCCAACAAACTGTTTAAATATGTGTGTTTCAGATAAGTATTTAATACATGTATGAGATGGATAGTTTACCTAGAGGTCAATCGGAGATCTGTAGCTCAAAATATGAGGTTTCAAAAATATCAGAAGATATTTATGGTGAATAGTAAACGAGATATTTACCGGTGAATAGTAACTTTCGAAATCTATAAATAGAGGCTCCTTCAGTTCATTTTTCACCCTTTTCTTCGAACGAGCCAAAAGCGACGAAAACACATAAGTCTATCTTCTCTCTCTCGTTTCTTTTTCAGCCTCCGATGCACTATCATTGGCACCGCCGCCAGCACGGTGGTGCGGCCACCAGAGTTCGCTGGCAAATTTCAAAGTCGTCGGTTTCAGCTGATTTTCACACACAACGTAGGTTTTGACGAGACGAGTTTAGAACAGGTCTCGGATTTCAATTCCAATTTATCGTTCGCCGGAAAATGGCAAAAAACCATTTCAAAACCCTAACCCTAGCCAACTTTTCTCTCTCGGTTTTCTCTCTTTTCCTCTGTCCTTTTAGTCGGAGATGTTGTCTGAGGTTCTCCTGGAGATGAGGGTGAGTTGTTGGAGGGACGACGCCATCGTGAGGGGTGGTGTTGGAGCTATATCGGGTTGGGTATGTTATATGCATGTTTGTGTGTGTGTGTGTGATCTCTGTTGGGGGCGGCACAGGTGGTGCCGCCATGAGGAAAGTGATGACTGGCGCTGGTGATGCGCCGGCGGGTTGTGACGATGGGTTTTCGGCGACCGAAGGTCACCGGCCAAGTGTTTTGAGGATGTGTGTGTTTGTATACTTACATGTATGTGTGTGAGTTTTGGGTTTGGGGGAGAGTTGGTATCATACCGGAGAGGTAGGAGTTGGGAACGAGTAGATTGGAACGAAGTGGCCGGAGACACCGGGTAGCAACGAGGCAACCGGGGGAGGCTGCTGGGCGCGCAGGCGAATGAGCGCGCTGGCGCGCGGTCGTGCCCCAGCCGGCAAAAGTTGTTGGAGGTTGGTGCACGGTCGTACCTGGGAAGCACGGTCGTGCCCGACCAGGCAGGAGTTGCTGGGTGCTGGTGCACGGTCGTGCGCCAGGGGGCATGGTCGTGCGCTGAGTGGGCGCGCCGGGAGTGGGCGCCGGGTGCGGGACGCGTGTCGGGTGATGTCGTGTTTTCAATCCTTTTTCTGTTCTTTTCCTTTGTACTTTATCATCGAGTCTTAGCCGACGGGATATCGTCGACCGAGGGTCGAGAGCCCGATCAAAGTCAACCCTTGATACCAATATACCTTCAAACTTATATACGTCGTTGAGCTCGTATCAACTCCGAACGAGCTTGTTTCTTATCCAATCTTTAGAGCTCTCGACTCGTCGCGTATTTAAAAGGCGTCTTTCTTCCAGGAGAAACATTTATCGCTTTAATTATAATTAATAATGATCTAAGAACATCGTAACTTGTGTAGGCTATTCGTTGGATTGAGCTTGAGTATTAGTTGGATTGAGCTTGAGTACTTGTTGGATTGAGCTTGTGTTATCAGATCCTTAGACCTAGCGACTCACGCGGGTAACCACCAAACAAGGTGGGGGTAATTTCTATCCCTTTGTCTGTTTACTGTTTTCCCTAGAGAATGCATGATTGAGGGATACTAAATGTTGTGAATATATTTGTTGTGTCATATTATTACTGTGAAAGGACCGAGGTCCACTCTGATCATGCATTCGTCCCTTGCTATCTTCTACTACTCTGTTGAGGTTTGGTGGTCCTCTTGAAGCGCACCAGCAGTATTGAGACCGTTCATTAGGGTAAGACGGGGGAATCCCACACCTACTTGTCCCTTGCCATTTCTAATACCTACTGTGCATTTTATGTGCTGTGGCAACGTGATTGTAGATTATTTTTCAGTATTTATTTACCATCATGAGTCATAAGAGACGGATTTTATCCCCACAAGTGTATTCCACGCACTCACCCCTTAATCTGTACTCACACTACATGCGATGATGAACAAGAGGAACCCTAGACGGAGAGAGAGATGGTGCTATCTTTTGTATTCGCATGATTAGAACGATGTAACACAAACTTTATCAAACCATGATTTATGCATTTTGGGTTATGTAATATTTTGATACATATAAGGATGTGAGATCCTAAAGAATGATTCCGTTGCGTATGATGTTTATATCGGTAGTGAGACCGATTATTATCGGCTGAGGCCGATTGTTGATAAGTGAAAGATTCACTTCGTCCCTTAACTCTTTCTTCTGTTGTCTCTTACTCATTCTTTCTGATTGTGATAAGTGTCCCTTGCTTTTTTCATCTTCGCGCCCATGTGAAAACTCTAATAAAATGTGAAAAGATTTTGGGGCGTGACACAAAGTATCAAGATAACAAAGTAATTTAAATCACAAGCTTACTTGCTAAGTTATGACTAAGCAATCTAAACCTAGCCTAGCCACCTCATCATCCTACTTCAACTTGCAACATGCAACACATCCTTTGCTTGAGGATATATCTCTCTCTCGTCCATGCTATATGAAGGGAACAAAAAATAATAAAAAAGCCATAGTAATTGATCATAAGAAGCAAAGAAAGAGAAGAGAAACAAAGGAAAGAAAAGATCAAGTATACATCAAAGTTCTTCCTCAAACCCTAAAGGTATTTTTGGCTAAACTCTCATAATACCTTCATTAAATCTCATGATTTATGATTAATATCTTAGGTTAGAAAGTCAAAAGATGTTCTTTGGCAATTGGTTGGGAATTTTATGTTGCTTGAATGGAGAAATAAGTTGTTTTTAGAATATACTTAAGGATGAGCTCTATTTTTGCTTCTGTTTTGGAACTGTTCGAAAACCTTAGAAATTGATTTAAGCTAAATCCTTTTGCCAAGTTGAAATATATGAAGTTAAGAGTATGTCTGTAAAATTTCAGAATTTTTGGACTTGAATTCGATTTACTATGAATTTTCAAACATGACCCTGTTCTGTGACAAATTCGCCCAGTTTTTAGGTCTGAATCATATAATTTTCTGGAACAGTATACTTCGAATTTATGCATAATCTTCTACTATGTTTTATAATCAGTTCTTAGGTATGTGTAGGAATTTAGTACTTCGAATCTATGATGTTCATATCGGTAGTGAGATCGATTGTTATCGGCTGAGGCCGATTGTTGATAAGTGAAAGATTAACTTCGTCCCTTATAAAACATACTAAATGCATACTAAATTCCTACACATACCTAAGAACTGATTATAAAACATAGTAGAAGATTATGCATAAATTCGAAGTATAGTGAAACCCATCGTCACAACCCGCCGGCGCATCACCAGCGCCGGTCATCGCTTTCCTCATGGCGGCACCACCTGTGCCGCCTCCAACAGAGATCACACACTCACACACACAAACACACCCGCACACAAACATGCATATATTATACCCCACCCGATATAACTCCGACACCACCATACACGACGGCGGCGTCCCTCCAACATCTCACCCTCACCTCCAGGAGAACCTCCAACAACATCTCCGGTATGAAGGACGAAGAAAAAGAGAGAAAACCGAAGAGAGAGAAAAGTTGGCTAGGGTTAGGGTTTAGGGTTTGGAGATGGTTTTTCACCATTTTTAGGCGAACGATAAATCGGAATTGAAATTCGAGACTCGTTCTAGACTCGACTCGTCAAAACCTACGTTGTGTGGGAAAATCGACTGAAATCGACAACTTTGAAATTTTCCGGCAAACTCTGGTGGCGGCACCACCGCTCTGGCGGCGGCGTCGGTGGTGGTGCGCCGGAGGCCGAAAAAGAAACAAGAGAGAGAAGAGAGACTTACGTGTTTTGTCGCTTTTGGCTCGTTCGAAGAAAGGGTGAAAAATGAACTGAAGGAGCCTCTATTTATAGATTTCAAAAGTTACTATTCACCGGTAAATATCTTGTTTACTATTCACCGTAAATATCTTCTGATATTTCTGAAACCTCGTGTTTTGTTCTTTTCATCGCCGTTTGAGCTACAGATCTCCGATTGACCTCTAGTTCATTTCTATCTTCTCGTTTTTCCAAAACGCATCTAGTGATATAAAAATATCCTATGTTCCACGTCTAGGTAAACTATCCATCTCATACATGCATTAAACACTTATATGAAACGCACATATTTAAACAGTTAAAACATACGCACATATATATTAAATCTTGAGTTGAAATATTTAATTAATAAATTATGTTTCGTTTTGGTCCGGGGTGCTACATCCCTTATCCCTTAAAAGAATTTTGTCCTCGAAATTGAACGCATACTATAAGAAAGAAGATAAACGGGTACCTATGAAAGGTAAGTCGGGGTACGTCCTCATGATTTCGTCCTCCCAATTCCCAGGTTGCTTCTTTCTTTCCATGACGACCACTGGATTTTTACTATATTCATATCCCGATTTCTTAGTTGCCGTCGCTTTCTATCTAAAATAGCTATCGGGACTTCTTTATACGTCAAATCCTTTTCCAGTTCTATGCCTTCTTATTCGATTATATGTTGTGGATCGAATATGTACTTCCGTAGCATAGAAACGTGGAATACATTGTGCACTCCAGTGAAGTTCGGAGGTAAAGCTAGATAGTACACAACCTCTCCAACACGATCTAGAATTTCGAATGGTTCCACATACCTAGGCTTCAGCTTCCCTCTTTTTCCAAAACGATGAACCCCTTTAGTAGGAGATACCTTGAGGAAAACTTCATCTCCCACTTCAAACTCCAGTTCCCTTCGTCTCCTGTCCGCATATGCTTTTTGTCGATCTTGGGCTATTCGTATCTTGTCCAGAATTTTCTTTATTACTTCGACCATTTGATCCACCAATTCGGGTCCCAAGATTTTCTTTTCGCCCACTTCATCCCAGCATATAGGTGATCGACACTTTCTTTCATAGAGAGCCTCATAAGGTGCCATACTAATGGTCGATTGATAGCTACTGTTGTAGGAAAATTCTACTAAGCACAGGTGGTCTTCCCAACTTTCGGGAAAATCCAAAACACAAGACCGCAACATATCCTCCAAGATTTGTATGGTCCTTTCTGATTGTCAGTCAGTTTGTGGGTGGAAAGTTGTGCTGAAAGACAACTTGGTCTCCAACTCCTTTTGTAAGCTCTGCCAGAACCTGGAAATGAACCGTGGATCTCTATCAGATACGATAGAAACTGGTACGCCGTGTAGTCAGACTATCTCTTCAAGATATATTCGTGTCAGCTTGTCCAGTCCGAAAGTCATCTTGATTGGCAAGAAGTGGGTAGACTTCGTTAATCTATCAACGATTACCCATACGACGTGGTTTTCTCATCTGGTTGTCGGCAAACCAACCACAAAATCCATGGTTATATGCTCTCATTTCCACTCCGGTATTTCTAGAGGTATTAGCATCCCAACCGGTTATTGATGCTCTGCTTTCACTTGTTGGCAGATGAGGCACCTCTTGACGAACAACCCTATACTTTTTTTCATATTTCTCCACCAAAAGTTCACCCTTAGGTTTCAGTACATCTTTGTATCTCCAGGGTGTGCAGACATTGGTGTGCAATGAGCCTCTTTGAGAATTTCTTCTCTTAATTCTTCATTCTTTGGCACACACACTCTTCCTCTGAAGATCAGAGCTCCATCGGTAGCCAAAGTGAATCCTTCGGCTCTTCCACTATCTATAAGGGCTTTCATTTTCATTAGAAAGTTATCCTTCTTCTGAGCTTCCACGATTCGGTCACGTAGCGTGGGTATTACAAATAACGCTGCCATCCTGGATTCAATGCTAATTGGAGACGAGCCTATCTCCAGATTTAGCTTTGATATCTCCTCGATCAAATGGTGCTGATTGGTAATCATCGACGTCACCACTCCCTTTCCCTTTTTGCTAAGGGCGTCAGCTACCACATTCGTTTTTCCAGGATGATAGTGAATCGTAATATCATAATCTTTTACCAACTCTAGCCATCTTCTTTGCCTTATATTGAGCTCCTTCTGCTCAAAAAAGTACTTCAGGCTCTTGTGATCGGTGTAGATTTCACACTTCACGCCATAAATGTAGTGCCTCCAGATCTTGAGGGCGTGTACCACAACTGTTAGTTCCAGATCGTGAGTTGGATAGTTTTGTTCGTGGATCTTCAGCTGGCGTGATGCATACGCCACTACCTTTCCTTCCTGCATCATAACACACCCCAAACCTTGCTTGGATGCGTCACTGTAGACCACGAAGTCTTTAGACACATCTGGAACTATTAAGACTGGTGCTTCTGTTAGTCTTCTCTTCAGTTCCTCGAAACTACTATCGCATTGCTTACTCCACTGAAACTTCACATCTTTTCTTGTCAAGCGCGTCATAGGAGTAGCAATCTTCGAAAATCCTTTTATAAATCTTCGGTAATATCCAGCTAGACCGATGAAACTCCGAACTTCCTTCACATTCATTGGAGTTTCCCACTTGCTGACAGCTGCCACCTTTTTAGGATCTACTTCAATCCCTTGTGCAGAAATGATGTGGCCTAGAAAACCCACTTTGTCCATCCAGAACTCACACTTCTTGAATTTGGCATAGAGTTTCTCCTTCCTTAGTACGTCCAGTGCGATTCTGAGATGTTGTTCATGGTGCGCTCTGTCGTATGAGTAGATGAGAATATCATCTATGAACACTATGACAAAGAGATCCAGATAAGGATGGAAAATGCGATTCATTAAATCTATGAAGACAGCCGGAGCATTACTTACTCCAAATGGCATTACTACAAACTCGTAATGGCCATACCTCGTTCTGAATGTTGTCTTGGATATATCAGCGTCTTTGACTTTCATCTGGTGATATCCATATCTCAAGTCAATCTTTGAGAACACACTGACACCTTTTAATTGATCAAAAGAGATCTTCAATCCGAGGCAGTAGATACTTGTTCTTTATTGTTCTCTTGTTCAGCTCTCGGTAATCAATACACATCCAAAAGCTGCCATCCTTCTTCTTTACGAACAGCACGGGTGCTCCCCAAGGCGACACACTCGGTTTGATGAAACCCTTGTCCAGCAGCTTCTGTAGTTGGACCTTCAATTCCTGTAACTCTTTCGGTGCCATCCGGTAAGGAGCTTTAGACACCGGTACTGATCCTAGGATAAGATCTATCTCGAAGGTTACTTGCCGATCCGGTCGTTGTCCAGGTAAATCCTCTGGGAACACATCTAGAAATTCCTTTATCACCGGCACCTTCTCGATAGGAATTGATTCCTTCTCGGAGTTCACCATATTGACCAACCAGGCTTCGCAATCTCTTTTGCTAAGCATCTGGGTTACTTTTATGGCCGAGACAACCCTTGAGTCAACTTTAACTCGAGTCCCGTGGAAAGTAAACTTCGGCTCTCCCGGTGTTTGGAAGACTATCTTCCTCTCACGGTACTTAATTACTGCGTAATTGGACTCTAGCCAGTCCATCCCCAGGATTATATCGAAATCCTTCATCTCCAAAGCGTGGAGATCAGCTAGAAGGATCTTGTCCTCAAAAGTAATCTTAAGATGACGGTATAGGTGTTTTGTCCCGGAGGGGATACTAACTTCTAGAGTTCGAGCAACTATCCTACCGTCAACATGCTTCAGGAATTTACAGAAGTTGACAGATATGAAGGAGTGCGTCGCTCCAGTATCAAATAAGATGAAAACAGGTATATCAGATATTGATAACATACCTGCCATCATCTCGGCTCCCTTAGCAGCTTTCGGACGAGTAAGAGTGAAAGCCCTCGCTCTACCTACCACCGGCCTCGTATTCGGCCCTGTAGCCGGCGTATTCCTCATCCTCCAACAATTAGCCGCTATGTGCCCTGGCGCCCCACAGGTATAGCAGTTCTGTGTCTCTTGCTGACACGGTCCTGAGTGTACCTTTCTACATCTAGGGCACGAATTCCCAAGTCGGAGAACAAGAAGGAGTGGGGCGTTGCTTGCCCTCGGAAAATTATTCGGGGCAAAGCTCTGGCTCGGGCCAGTCTACTTTCTCTTGACAGGTGCAGGAAAGACTCTTTTAAGCGGTGCAACATCTAAACCCATTCAGGAGACGATCTCCTAGGCTCTTCCAACGACCCTTGCATACGTCGTCGTTTCCTACCCAGCTTAGATCATGCTGATCTCGGAACGAAGGCCTTTCTCGAATCTTCGGGCCTTTTTAAGATCAGTGTCCACCAGATGTGGGGCATACCGGCTCAAATGATTGAACCGCCGCTCGTAATCCCCAATAGTTGAACTCCCCTGTTTGAGATGAAGGAACTCTGTCTCTTTCTGGTCCTGGGAAGTCTGAGGAATGAAGTGGCTAGACACCACTTCCTTGAAATCCTCCCAAGTCATTGCTTCCCTTTGAGCGGGCAGTAAGGTCCGCTCGTACGAGTCCCACCAGTGACTTGCTTCATCAGTGAGCTGGAAGATGGCACAGCTGACCATCTATTCCATTGAGCACGTTAGGTGCCCAAACAGTCAGTCGAGTGACCTTAGCCACTCTTCTGCTTCGATCGGTTCTCCCTTTCCTCCAAAATTCGATGGATTGAACCGCCGAAACTGTTCGAAAATAATGTTTGGGTCGGTTCTAGCTAGCGGTGGGGTAGCTCGGTTAATATCAAAATATTATGCTAACCCTCGTAGCACAGTAACCAAATCTCCTATGTTGGTATTCTCCTTACGTTCCGGTTGGTCGATCGATTGCTGTCGCTCTTTTCGAGGTCTGCCTCTCGACATAATTCTGTTACGATATGTATATACGTATAAGTCGTTGTGATTATTAACCACATTATAAATATAGAAGATAACACGTTACACGTGGTGAGACATAAACACAAACTTCATAGGATGAGCAAAAGATATATGTACATATATACATAAGATCATAAGAAGGATAGTACTACACCATAACAAAAGATGTATGTACACTATCTACGATGTAAGAACCCTCCTATGCTTATACATATAGAATAACGTATCAGGTGTAGCTTATAATATACACATAACAACTTCTTCTCAAACCATCTACTCTACATTAGCGGGAGGCGACGAAGGTCCCGGTCCGTCCTGAGGGTCATCCCCCTCTATGTCAATCTCCTCTGGATCCTCCTCCGGATCCTCCTCTGACGCGGAGCTGCTACTGGGAAGATCATAAGGTGATGGCTCCGGGGTAGTTAAAAGGTCATGTCGGCCCCAGAGCTCCAGCATCTGCCGCGCCACATTGCCGAAATCGGCGATAGGCACCAGATTCACGGACGAGAACACTATCTCGTCTCTATAAACCAAGCGAGCCCTCACCGCCCACTCCGGTGGTAATGTAACACCCCATTTCAAGAAAACCTGCATATGCATATTTATTAAAATTCCTTTTAATGTTCATTTAAGAATGATTTAAGTGTGAGATCTTATATTACAATAAGTTATGATTTATGAATATTTCCTTATGCTTATTTATTTTAAAGATTTTATGACATGTTTTTCTTTCGAGATTTTAAGGATTTTTGCAGGATGACTTACGGAGGAAACCGAGCTCGATCTCCACTCACTCGACACATATGAATGGAAGTAAAAAGATAAGATGTTAATTAAATTTATTTGAATAGAATGATTTTAGGTTTTATGCTAAGTAATTTTCACATTGTGTGATTTATACATTATGTTATTATTTCTAGTCTTTTCAATAAGGTATGCATATACTTATAAATATGTGTAATATGAAACATCAAAATATCAAGGTAAATAATTAATTTAACTTTTATTTTTAATCCATATCTTCCTTGATAAGTCTTTGCTAACTTATGACTAAGCAACCTAAACTAGTCTAGCCACCTCACCACCCTAATTGCAACATGCAAAATATCCATCAACTTGCAACATGCAACATGCAACACACCCTTGCTTGAGGATATATATATATATATATATCTCATTCACACCATAAGAGGTGAACCCAAGGTCATAAATAAGTTAACATAAGAGATAAAGGAAAGCAAAGCTCACGTAACCATCAAGTTCTTCCTCAAACCCTAAAGGTATTTTGGCTAAACTCTCTTAATACCCTCATTTAATCTTATGATTTATGATAAATATCTTAAATTAGAAAGTCCAAAGATGTTCTTTGGCCAATTGTTTGGGATTATATGTTGTTTGAATGGAGGAATAAGTTGTTTCTAGAATAGGCTTAAGGATATGCTTTGTTTTGCTACTGTTTTGGTTGTGTTCGAAAAACTTAAAGATTGAAATAAGCTGAATCCTTTTGCCAGATTGAAATATATGAAGTCAAGAGTATGTCCGTAAAATTTCATAAGATTTGGAGTTAAATTCTATTTTATATGATTTTTCTAAGATAAGCTGTTCGAAGACAGTTTTCACCTTGTTTTCGGGTCTGATTCATATATTTTTCTGAAATAGTTTACTTCGAATTTATGCATGATCTTTTTCTATGTTTAATAACCTGTTCTTAGGTACATGTAGGATTTTAGTATGAAATTTTTTGAGTTTTTTACTATTTATGCTGAATTTTACAACAAAACCTGTTTTCTGCGTAGATGATGTCCTGTTTTCAGTTTTATTCTAAAATTCATAACTATTTATTGGGATAATATTTTTAAGCCATGTTTTACTATGTTGTATTATACGTTCTTATGAGTATATAGAAATTTACCATATAATTTTTAGAACCTTGTATGGTTTATAGTGAATTTTACAATAAAGTCTATTTTCAGCATACACTATGTCCAGTTTTTGGCCAACTTAGGAAATTCATAATTAATTATGTGAATCTTATTTTCGGTTGATATTTTTATATGTCATACTTCTGTAAGGTATCTATAGTCTATAGAATTTTGGAAGGATTTCATGAATTCTAAAGGGATTGATTAATTATTCAAAATCAGACTGTTTTGGAGCTAGAATTGAAGTGAAAAACTAGTTAAATGTGTGATTTTTAATTCCTTGTACAAGATGTTAAAATTTATGAAATTTCAGCATGTTATACTAAAGGAAGTTATGTGATTATATGAATAATTATGTAATCTTAGGAATTATATGTGAATTATTAAAATTATGACATCTTTATATGTCATTTTAGGTCAAAAAAATGACTAGTTTAAATGCCTAACAATTAAGTTATAAGTATGAATATGTTTAGGTTAAAGTAACCTAATATAAATGCAAAAGATTATGTTATACGACATAAGAGGCTAATCAGTTAAGTGTGTCGAGCGCAGTCGAGACGATCGGAGAATCTGGAAGCCATCTTTGCATAATCAACGTACAAGTGGGTAACTTCTACTCTCTACTATGTGTTGTTAATTGAATTGATAAGTTATGTATGAAAATCTACGACTGAAGTCTGTAGCTATAACCAGTATGTAACTTCCATACTGGGCGACGACCATAAGGGCAGAAATGCCTGGTCTATGAAGCAAGGTTTAGTAGGCGAGCGACTCCCACATTCCTTTATGTTGACCACAAGGCAGGAGTGTCTGGTCTATGCAAGGTTTAGTGGGCAAGAAATTCCCACATTCCTTTATGATGTTCTCAGGGTGGCTAAGAACCACAAAATATTTTCAGGGTGGCTAAGAACCACAAAATGTTTCTCAGGGTGGCTAAGAACCACAAAATGTTTTTAGGGTGGCTAAGAACCACATGTAGTACTTGCTTAATAATTTAATTGCTTCAGTAAATTAGATAGTAAGGTTATCCCACTGGGATCCCTCTCCGGAGGTGTCTCATGATGTTACTTTTATAATTTTCAAGCTCG
This sequence comes from Scutellaria minor, assembly GCA_954870855.1. Classification (NCBI taxonomy): domain Eukaryota; kingdom Viridiplantae; phylum Streptophyta; class Magnoliopsida; order Lamiales; family Lamiaceae; genus Scutellaria; species Scutellaria minor. Next base: position 11,713,961 of record OX940734.1, on the reverse strand, counting down.
GCAGATGATGACATGGATGTGTAGCAGGCTGTGCTGACTTCTCACTGTCTTTATAAAGTTGATGTACTAGAATAATGTTTCTGTTGAGAACAATAGGTTGTGAAAATATGTATAGTGTCACGCCCCGGTTTCTTCCATACATTTTATCAGAGTTTTAATTAACAATAGAGGCGTGCAAAAGAAGAAGAAGGCAAAGGACGATCAAAAGAAGAAGAGGATAAAAGACAACAGATTCTTTCTCAAAACATATCGGACACAGCCGAATCCATATCATACAAACATCGGACATCGGACACAGCCGATTCTCAAAACATCAACACAGTGGATAAACATCAACAGGATCTATCGTCATCGGAGATTACAGAAATTATATTTACATTTCAAAAGATATTATTCATTGCTTCTTGATTCTTCGTAAATTACATTTTATGAATTTCCAAAAGTGGCACCATCTCTCTCTACTGCTCTATTGTTCATCATCTCCTGTAGTGTGAGTACAGATTAAGGGGTAAGTGCATTAAATACACTTGTGGAGATAAACTCTGCATCTTATAACATTCGACAAAGATATATATATATATATATATTAAACCGAAAGTTCACAACAAAGAGACACGTTGTCATAGCACGTAAAAGCACATCAGATATTAGAAATGGTAAGGGACGAATAGGTGCGGGTATTCCCCGTCTTATCCTATAAAAATGGTCTCATTACCGTTGGTGCATTTCCAGGACCACCAAACCTTCAAGAGTAGTAGAATATGGGTAGGGGCGAATGCATGTTCAGAGGTGGACCGCAGCCCATGCACAATATAAATATGACACAACACTTATAATACACAGCATTTAGCATTTCTCATACGAGCATCAAAATAGGGAAAACAGTAAACAACTTAAGAATTAGAAATTACCCCCACCTCGATAAAAGGTTATCACGTGTTCTGACAAGATAAAGAGTCAAGCCTAATGTGTATGGTCCAACAGATAGCCTACAAAAGTACCGTGATATCTTAGATCCTCAAAAGATTAAAAGACGGATATAAATAAAGAAAAGAATGATCGAGGAGACGGGACAGATAAGCAAGACTCGAGGATACAGGATATCGAGGAGAGTGTGAAAGGTAAACTTGGTATAAGAGGTTGACTCGACCGAGACCCCAAACTCCCGACACAAGGATGGAAACAAACGACTCAAACCGATCCGCAAAAATGCTCGCCGGTGCGCACACATCGCACCCGGCAGCACCTGGTAAAACCCCACACACAAAATCCCTGGCACGGTCGTGCAAAACTGCACACGACCGTGCCCCACAACACTCGACCGTGCACCACCTTCCAGTGGCCGCGCACGGTCACTCACTCCTGGCGCACGGCCGTGCCCTCACGCACGGTCCTGCGCGGACCAGCCCACACAGCAACACCGCAAACACCGTCTTCTTCCTCTAGCTCCGACCGGCGACCTCCCGTCGCCGGCAACACCCAACAACACAACATACAACCCAACAAGATCAACACACACAACACACACACCAAACCCAAGCTTTTCCACCCCAAAACCACACACACACACAAACCCAACTCCGGCTACTATGACCGGCGGCTCCACCACCCCCAACCCAAGGACAAACACCCCGGAATGGTTATCTACCACGCCAACAAGAAAGACGAGAGAGAGAAAACAAGAAACGAGGAGAGAGAAAAGGTGATGGACTCCAAACTAGGTTTTTCCGGCGGTTGACCGATGATTTGCCGGCGATCTAACAGTCGGAACGGAGAAACAAGACAGTCACTAGACTCGCCTCGTCGAGAGGTATGACCTATGAGAAAATCGTTCGATTCCGAGCAAGTTGACTTTTCCGGCCACCGGTGGCAGCGACGGCGGCCGCCGGAAAAAGAAAGAGAAAAGGAAGAGAAAACTTTCGTGTTTTTCGTTTATGAGCTCGTGTGACTTATCGACTTAAAATCAGCCTATATATACTCCTTCAAAAGAGGCTAATATTCATCAATAATATCTCATATTTCACCCTTCGCATATGTCTCGTATACGTCGTATTCTTCGTTTTCACTGTTTTCTTCACTACTCGAGCTACGAAACTCCGATTGACCTCTAGTTCATTTTTATTCTCTCGTTTTTCCGTTACGCATCTTATTATATAAAAATCTTCTAGATTCCATGTCTAAAAATAATGTCCCTCTTAAACCGACATCAAGCACATATCTGTAACGCACAAAATTAATGTAATCACCCAAAAATTAACACACATAGAAACATCTCAATTAAGGGTTTAATTATTAAATTATTAAATTATGCTTCGTTTTGTCCTGGGCGCTACATATAGTATATAAATCATGGGCCTAGACGTATATTCTATTATATATATAAGTTTTATTGTGTATTTTCATGTAAGTCTTTGGTTCAAACATTTTTCCTAGAAATGTGGGTGAGACACGACTAATCTTGGTTTATAGACAGATATATATGTTATGTTTTAAATAAAAATTTATAATTCTCGTGTCTTCACTTTTAAGTCTTTCGCTGTATATTATAAAGTCATTATAATTTCTTTAATTCTTAAATATGTAAAGGGTGACGACCTATTTCTAATAAAGGGAAACGGGGCGTTACAGGTAAGGTGTGGATCATGTGCAGACCAGCCTGCGCTCCGCTAATCCTACTCCTCATACCCCCAATCTCTCTCCAGCAGTGAAGGAGTCTAGCTATATGCTTCCCCACCGATACATCGTCTATCACCCTACTCTCAAAGAAGTGACGTCTAAGTCGCTGCTCTCGAGTCTTGGGAATAGGGGCTCTCCCACTCCCTCTACCAGCTCTGTATATCATATTCATCTGCCAAGTTATTTTACGTGAGTTCCTAATGTCATATATCCATACTTGCGACGCTCCCTTCCAAACCCAACAATTCAAAGTGAAATAACACTTAACAAGCAAACACACATATCCCGCAATACTTATATCCGGGGGGTCACCTATGGAGAGAGGATAGTGTCTATCTATATCTTTTCGAAAACCCGACCATATATTAAAATCACACTTTTGAAATCACATTTTTCTCACTTTTCAAACCAACTCGAGCAAGTTCTCAATGTTAGAACTGCTCTGATACCATTTGTCACGCCCCAAAATCTTTTCACATTTTATCAGAGTTTTCACATGAGCGTGAAGATGGAAAAAGCAAGGGACACTTATCACAATAAGAAAGAATGAGTAAGAGACAATAGAAGAAAAAGCTAAGGGACGAAGTGAATCTTTCACTTATCAACAATCGGCCTCAGCCGATAACAATCGGTCTTACTACCGATATAAACATCATACGCAGCGAAATCATTCTTCAGGATCTCACATCCTTATATGTATCAAAATATTACATAACCCAAAATACATAAATCATGGTTTGATAAAGTTTGTGTTACATCGTTCTAATCATGCGAATACAAAAAATAGCACCATCTCTCTCTCCATCTAGGGTTCCTCTTGTTTATCATCGCCTGTAGTATGAGTACAGATTAAGGGGTGAGTGCGTGGAATACACTCGTGAGGATAAAATCCACCTATTATGACTCATGACGGTAAATAAATATTGAAAAGTAATCTACAATCACGTTGCCACAACACATAAAATGCACAATAGGTATTAGAAATGGCAAGGGACGAGTAGGTGTGGGATTCCCCCGTCTTACCCTAATGAACGGTCTCAATACCACTGGTGCGCTTCAAGAGGACCACCAAACCTCAATAGAGTAGTAGAAGATAGCAAGGGACGAATGCATGATCAGAGTGGACCTCGGTCCTTTCACAGTAATAATATGTCACAATAATTATATTCACAGCATTTAGTATCCCTCAATCATGCATTCTCTAGGGAAAATAGTAAACAGACAAAGGTTAGAAATTACCCCCAACTTGTTCGGTAGTTACCCGCGTGAGTCGCTAGTCTCAAAAGTCTGATAACACAAGCTCAATCTAACAGTAACTCAAGCTCAATCCAACAGTAACTCAAGCTCAATCCAATATATAACCTACACAAGTTACGGTATCCTTAGATTCTTATTAATTATAATCAAAGCGTTAACCGTTTCTTCCAGAAAAAAGACGACCGTTAAATACGAGACGAGACGAGAGATCTAAAGATCGGATAAGAAACGAGCTCATTCAGTGTTGATACGAGCTCAACGATGTATATAAGTAGGAGACTATATTGGTAAAAAGATCGAAGGGTTAACTTTGACCGGGCCCTCGACCCTTGGTCGACGACCTCTCGTCGGCTAAGACTCGATGATAAAGGTACAAAGGAAAGGAACGGAAAAAGGATTGGAAACACGATGTCACCCAACACGCGTCCTGCACCCGGCGCCCACTCCCAGCGCGCCCATACAGCGCACGACTGTGCTCCCCAAGCACGACCGTGCTCCCCAGGCACGACCGTGTGCCAGCACCTAGCAACTCCTACCTGGTCGGGCACGACCGTGCTCCTTAGGCACGACCGTGCGCCGACCTCCAACAACTTCTGCCGGCTGGGGCACGACCGTGTCCTCTGGCACTACCGTGCGCCAGCGTGCTCAACAGCCTGCGCGCCCAGCAGCCTCCCCCGACAGCCTCGTTGCTGCCCGACATCTCCGGCCACTTCATTCCAATCTACTCATTCCCAACTACTACCTCTCCGGTATGATACCAACTCTCCCCCAAACCCAAAACTCACACACATACATGTATGTATACAAACACACACATCCTCAAAATACTTGGCCGGCGACCGAAGGTCGCCGAAAATCCATCGTTATAACCCGCTAGCGCATCACCAGTGCCGGTCATCGCTTTCCTCATGACGACACCACCTGTGCCGCCCCCAACAGAGATCACACACACGCACACACACACACAAACACACCCACACACAAACATGCATATATTATACCCCACCCGATATAACTCCGACACCACCACACACGGCGGTGTCGTCCCTCCAACATCTCACCCTCACCTCCGGGAGAACCTCCGACAACATCTCCAATATGAAAAACGAAGAGAAAGAGAGAAAACCGAAGAGAGAGAAAAGTTGGCTAGGGTTAGGGTTTAGGGTTTAGGGTTTGGAGATGGTTTTTCACTATTTTCCGACGAACGATAAATCAGAATTGAAATCCAAGACCCGTTCTAGACTGACTCGTCAAAACCTACGTTGTGTGTGAAAATCGGCCGAAACAGACAACTTTGAAATTTTCCAGCGAACTCCGGTGGCGGCACCACCACTCTGGTGGTGGCATGCCGGAGGCCGAAAAAGAAACGAGAGAGAGAAGAGAGACTTACGTGTTTTTGTCGCTTTTGGCTCGTTCGAAGAAAGGGTGAAAAATGAACTGAAGGAGCCTCTATTTATAGATTTTGAAAGTTACTATTCACCAATAAATATCTCATTTACTGTTCACCGTAAATATCTTCTGATATTTCCGAAACCTCGTGTTTTGTTCTTTTCATCGCCGTTTGAGCTACAGATCTCCGATTGACCTCTCGTTCATTTCTATCTTCTCGTTTCTCCAAAACGCATCTAGTGATATAAAAATATCCTATGTTCCACGTCTAGGTAAACTATCCATCTCATACATGCATTAAACACTTATATGAAACGCACGTATTTAAACAGTTAAAACATACACACATATATATTAAATCCTGAGTTTAAATATTTAATTAATAAATTATGTTTAAATATTTAATCAATAAATTAATATCATACCTGCTATAGTCTCATTTTCTCCTTTGAGTTACTCCTCTTCAGGGTTCTCTACTTCTTCAGCGTATTGAATCCCTGACAAGACATTTAGTTTACCCTTGTCTTTTTGATTATTATTCTGAGGGTTTGTCGGACGAGGTCCAAATGTACCTCCACTATTTGTTTGGATGCTCTTTTGATTAGTGCACACATTAGCTTTGTGGCCCGGTTTGTGGCATTGAAAATAAATATCCTTATCTTTTATGCACTCTCCCCAATGGAATTTCCCACAGTTCTGATAAGTGGGTATCTGCGTGGGTCTTGAAGCCGCTGCAATCATGGGACGAATGTTACGGGAAAATGTATCCCCTCTCGTTATGGGTTGTGGTGGAGTCTTCCTCTTAAACTGACTTAGAATTGGCTTTTGCTCGTTCTCTAAACCCAAACTCATAGATACAATGCGCGCTCTCTCAAATTCATCTCTGAAGTGTGGAAGTCTCAATCCGGACACTATACCACCAACTTTTGGGCGTAAAACTCTCTCAAACCTTCTTGCTTTCCTATCATCAGTATCCACCAAATGAGGTGCATACTTGGAGAGTGAGTTAAATCTGCGCTCATAGTCAGTCATTGTGCTTGTCCATTGTCGGAGATTCATAAATTCGATCTCCTTCTGATCTCTCAATGCTTGCGGAAAGTATCGATTTAGCCGTATCTCCTTAAATTCTTCCCATTCCAGGATTCTTCTTACTTCCGGTATTAGGGTTCGCTCGTGTGATGGCCACCATTGGCCAGCATCTTCCGCTAGTTGGAATTTGGCACATGAGAGTTTCTGTATCTCTGATATCTCCATGTGTTCAAAGATTATTTCTTGTTCTGCAATCCATTCTTCTATGGTTGTTGGTCCTTCTCTACCCTTAAATCTAGGTGGCTGAAAACGTCAGAATTGTTCAATGACCTGATGCGGTTTAGGGTTCTGTTGCACTTGAGCATTTTGGGCTGGTGTAGGTTGTTGTTTCATAAACCCGATTAGTTGAACGAAAAACTGTCTTGCCATATCAGCTGTTGCATCATGTTCAACAGGTAGTTTTCTATTGTCCTGTACTTCGTGTTGGCGTTGTTTTTCTCTTTGTTGTCTAGTATGTGGGGCCATAGTACTTGCTATTCAGAGAAAATGACCTTTTAAACAAAAATTCTCATTTTACAAAATATTTCTGCAAGACCTAGAGCCGAGAGTCTCCTACGTGTTTCACTAATACGTCCTATAAACTCCTGTATATCCTCCCAGCCATGCTGATAGCACTCGGGGTACTCTAGTTCTAACTGTGTGCATTTGGTTTCATGATCCATTCAACTATACTATTTGTATCATATCCACACTCAAGTCAACTCTAAGTTCCATAAACTAGGAGATTCATGCATGTATGTATTCTGAAATAAAATGATTACATTTAAACAACAATAGAATAGTTAAATCATTTCGATCATTGAAATGCGTTACCTCTGCATACTATTTATTAGTACTTTTCATATTTGTTGGGTCCCAAGTGGTGTCCGAGGTTCAGAGAGGGGTGAATGAACCTTGGTCGATTTTGAAAATCTTTTAAAACTTACTGTTCTGCAAGTTACTTGAACTTGCAGCGCCAGTTAGTTACTGCTTGCAGCACTAGGATGTAGTACTGCACGTTGTAACCAGAGTTTTATACGCAGTGGAAAATAAATGATTTTAAGCAACAAGGTTGACTCATTTTCTCAAATATAATCCTTTTCAAAACGTTTTATGCTTATGACAGAGATAGATGTGAAAGATAAAACGCATATAAGAAAGCAATAAAACACTTATGGCTTATAGTGGTTCGAAGGTGGTGTAAGCCTTCTACGTCCACTCTACTGCTACCTCGAGCAGGAACTTTGTTAAGCAAGATTGAATTACAGGACTCTCCCTAACAATCTATCAACTTACAAAGCTAACCACCTACTAGAGTCCAGCGTCCACACAGCAAACTGCAAACTCTAAAGGCTAACCCACACAGGGTTCCACACTCCCACATAGGGAAAGTTGTCTAACACTAGACAACAAAACAAACAGCAAAGATCTCTCCTATCAATTGTTTGACACCTAAAACAACCTACGCACACAGCTTTAAGGTAAAAAAAAAAATAAGTCTTCAACTGGTGAGGAGCAGTCTTGATCTCTGAAGGCTCATATGTTGTTGTAGAACTGCTCCTAGAAGGTTGAGTGGCTGAACATGTGAAATCTAAAAAGCTTTGGATGATATATGAGTTTTCTCTCGACTCTATCCAGCAAATCTCTTCAATCAGTCATACCTTCTATTTATAGATCTTGAGAGTTTTATCCATTGGGAAGTATCCGTTGAAAAGAGATACTTCATCATTTTTGAAATCAAGCTCTGATCTCCGAGATCTTCTTTGTGGTTGCATTAAATGCATCTGAGCTTCTTGACCAAAGGTATGGCTTGCATTTAATGCGACTTGACTCTTCTCTCTAGAGCATTTAATGCAGTGATTGTGGCTCATAGCTTCCTGCAGCGCGTCAGTCCATGTGGCGTCTTGGCATTGGCTCCATGTCTGCAACTTCAGTCTTCTCTCAAACGGCTCTATTCATTCTTGCTTGTATCTTCATTCCTCGTACTGCATTTATCCTTTCCTCGGATTGCAGGATACTTCTTTAGTTGATTGTTTGCTCTTGACGCTGTATCCTAGGTCTGCTTGCAGCTGTTAGAATGTTATAATGCTGTTGTAGCTTGGACCTTCTTGCAGTATCTTTATACAGTGCTGCTGTAACCTTTCTTACAGTACTCCTGTATCTTCTTCTTGCAGTGATGTTGCATGCCGTTCTTTCTTATTCTGCTGTTGTAACTGCTTCTTGCAGCGTTACTGTATATGTTTTTCTTGCAGCAGCTTCTTGCAGACTCAGCTTCCTCAGTAACCTCTGCTGCTGTAACCTGGATAGGTTCTTTTGAGCTTGCAGCAACAGCAGCATCAACCTCCTGATGAGGTGTCTCTAGCTATTTACCGGTTACCTCAGCTTCTCCTCGAATATCCTCTAAGGGTACTGTCTCAACAGTCGCCCCTTCAGAGGTCTTTTTATACTCAGAGAGTGTTGTCAGAACAACAGCCTCTTCTAAGGTCTTCAGCAAGGACTCCATCTCCTTGGTTGGTCCTGTAACCTCGACAACCTCTGCTGCAACCATGGGTTCTTGCAGCTCTTGCCGGTTTCTTGCAGCAGCCTATCTGTTTTCTGAATTCTCTTTTCAGAACAGCTTTCTTATAGCTTGCTGACTGCTTCTTTCAGTATCCTAACTCCTCTCTACTAAGGATACTTCTTCTAGCTTGCTGTTCCCTACAACATGCTAACCCTTAGAAGTTTTCTTACTTCTTCTAAGGTTGGTTTTCCTTGTATCTTTGGAAAACCATTACATGATCTTCCCTTGATCATGTGATGTGGAAACTAGGTATCAATACCTTAAGCAAACTGTTCTTTTCTTATTGTGTTTAGAGTTTTGTTCTATCAAGATAACAACAGAAATATCCCAACAATATTCTCATTAGACCGTATCTTATGATCTTTTACATGCATATCATCATAACTTAAACCTTTTCATAAAACATATCATACTCTATCGAATATCTTTAAAACATAACTTAAAATACTTACTCGGTGATAATTCGGACGGTAGCTGGCTGTTGACTTTCCCTCACTTAGCATACTTAGTTCATAATCATAACCATACCTTTAACCTTAGCCAAAAACATTAAACCTAGAGTCCGAGACGGAAATCCCTAAACTTCGGCTCTGATACCACGTTGTAACGCCCCGTTTCCCTTTTATTGGAAATAGGTCGTCACCCTTTACATATTTAAGAATTAAAGAAATTATAATTACTTTCTAATATACAGCGGAAGACTTAAAAGTGAAGACACGAGAGTTATTAATTTTTATTTTTTAAATATAACATATATATGTAATTATATATCGACTATTAATCAAGTCTAGTCGTGTCTCACCCACATTTCTAGGAAAAATGTTCGAACCAAAGACTTACATGAATTACACAACAAAAACATATATATATATATAATAGGATACGAGTCTAGGCCCATAGTTTATCATACTATACATATTTACAGTATATTGTTCTCAAAAGAAAACGTTATACTAGTACAATTTTATAGATACAGTGAGAAGTCAGCCCAGCCTGCTACACGTCCACGTCATCATCTGCCGAGCCTAAAAATTATAAAAAGTAGCATCATGAGACACCTCCGGAGAGGGGTCCCAGTGGGATAACTTTACTGTCTAATACATTGAAGCAATTAAATCGTTAAGCAAGTACTACATGTGCTTTGGGTACGCTCACCATAGACTATAATCATAAAGAAATGTGGGAATCGCTCGCCCACTAAACCTTACTTTCATAGAGGATTGTGGGAATCGCTCGCCCACTAAACCTCGCTATCATAAAGGAATGTGGGAGTCGCTCGTCCACTAAACCTTGCATAGACCAGACATTTTCGCCCTTATGGTCGCTTTCATAGACCAGACATTTTTGCCCTTAAGGTCATCGCCGAGTATGGAAGTTACATACTGGTTATAGCTACGGACTTCAGTCGTAGATTTTTATACATAACTTATCAATTCGATTAACAACACATAGTAAAGAGTAGAAGTTACCCACTCGTACGTTGATAGTGCAAGGATTGCATCTAGATTCACCGACCGTCTCGACTGCGCTCGACACACTTAACTGATTAGCCTCTTATGTCGTATAACATAATCTTTTATATTTTATATTAGGTTACTTTAACCTAAAGCATAATCATACATATAACTTAATTATTAAGCATATAAACTAGCAGGTTTAGACTTAAAACAACATATAAAGATGTAATAATTTTAATAATTCATATATAATTCCTAAAATCACAAAATTATTCATATAATCACATAGCTTCTTTGAGTATAACATACTGAAAATTCATGAATTTTAACAGCTTGTACAAAGAATTAAAAATCACACATTTAACTAGTTTTTCACTTCAATTCTAGCTCCAGAACAGTCCGTTTTTGAATAATTAATCAATCCCTATAGAATCCATGGAATCCTTTCAAATTTCTACAGACTATAGATACCTTACAGAAGTATGACATATAAAAATATCAACTGAAAATAAGATTCAGATAATTAGTTATGAATTTTCTAAGTTGGCTGAAAATAGGACATAGCACATGCTGAAAACAGATTTTCTTATAAAAATCATCATAAATCGTACAAAGTTCTAAAAATTACGTGGTAAATTTCTACATACTCATAAGAACGTGTAATACAACATAGTAAAATATAATTTATAAATATGATTTCAATAAATAGTTATGAATTTTAGAACAAGACTGAAAACAGGACATCATCTACGCAGAAAACAGGTTATGTTGTAAAATCGGCATAAATCGTACAAAACTCAAAAAAATGTATAATAAATTCCTACACGTACCTAAGAACTGGTTATAAAACATAGTAGAAGATTATGCATAAATTCGAAGTATACTATTCCAGAAAATTATATGATTCAGACCTAAAAACTGGGCGAATTTGTCACAGAACAGGGTCGTGTTTGAAAATTCATAGTAAATCGAATTCAAGTCCAAAAATTCTGAAACTTTACAGACATACTCTTAACTTCATATATTTCAACTTGGAAAAAGGATTTAGCTTAAATCAATTTCTAAGGTTTTCGAACAGTTCCAAAACAGAAGTAAAAATAGAGCTCATCCCTAAGTATATTCTAGAAACAACTTATTTCTCCATTCAAGAAACATAAAATTCTCAACCAATTGCCAAAGAACATCTTTGGACTTTCTAACCTAAGATATTAATCATAAATCATGAGATTTAATGAAGGTATTATGAGAGTTTAGCCAAAAATACCTTTAGGGTTTGAGGAAGAACTTTGACGTATACTTGATCTTTTCTTTCCTTTGTCTCTCTTCTCTTTCTTTGCTTCTTATGATCAATTACTATGGCTTTTTTTTATTTTTTGTTCCCTTCATATAGAATGGACGAGAGAGAGAGAGAGATATCCTCAAACAAAGGATGTGTTGCATGTTGCAAGTTGAAGTAGGATGATGAGGTGGCTAGGCTAGGTTTAGATTGCTTAGTCATAACTTAGCAAGTAAGCTTGTGATTTAAATTACTTTGTTATCTTGATACTTTGGGGTTTTATATTACACATATTTATAAGTATATGTTGTTGGAACCGACGGATCGCCGGCTCTATGCTATCAGAATCGGGATCCATAAAAAAAATATGCAGCGGAAAGAAATCATACCCTTGTAGACCTCTTTGATCTTCTGATGTATTCCTATAGCCTTTCTCGAACGTTGCGTGGCCAACGATCCTTCGAGAAAACTCAGTTCTGCTCTCTCTCACTATCATGTGTTTTCTGTGATCTGTGTTAAAAGAGGCGCTGATGAAAAGAGCTATATATAGGCTACACCAGGGACCTAGAGGAGGAATTGGGTTGGGCCTCCTAATGGGCTTAATATCCTGTATTCGGCCCGAACACATAACTTAAACCCATCAATAATAATTCAGTCCACTAAAGAATTATTATTGAACTACCGTCCCAATCCCATATTTAATATGGGCTCCTTCTTATTATGTGCATGTTTATCTCCCTGTGTTTAAGATATCGAATGTCCGTTAATTAAATAAGTTACTGAAAACTTAATTAATTAACATCTAATTCCAAGAGTAGTACCACTAAACTTTATTATCATGTCGGATTAAATCCACCTGCAGGGTTTACATGACAATCCTTATGAGCTCCTCAAGGGGACATCATCATCCTAAATAATTAGGACACAGATTCCTTCTATAATCAACAGTACACCATATAGACAATACTGTTTCCCAATTCACCGAGTTAATTGATTTAATAAATAAATCTCACTCATTGGCAAATTAAAGAAACAAATATTGTGTATACGTGGCTGTTATTATATAGGGATTAAGAGAATGCACATCCATTATATAGTCAGTATAAAACGAACAACCTCAAATGGTCCTGCTCAATACACACAAAGTGTACTAGTGTAGTTTTATAGTCAAGACAGACTAATACCAAACTACACTACAACCATTCCGATGATTAGTCCAAATCCATCTTGGTTGTCAGCTACTATTTATAATTTATAAGAAACTGATAACATGATCTTCTGTGTGGCACCACACACCAAGTTATCTATAATATAAATTAATTGGACATTGCATAACCATATATAACAAACATAAAATGCAAACATATGACCAAAGTGATTCTCATTCCATAAAAGATGTTCATACAAAAGCTAGGCTTATAGTATACATCCTAACATATGTATACCTTATTGAAGGGACTAACAATAATAATATAATGTGTAATTCACATAAATGTGAAAATTACTTAGCATAAAATTAAGTATTAAAAATTTACGTACTTAGATTAATAAGTATTGTGGTTATTTTAATATTCACTATAATGTATGCTCGTTCAAGTAAAACATTTTATTTCATAAAATCACATATAAAGATTATAAGTAAAATTTCATAAAAAGAAAGCATTCAAAAGCGGTAACGAATAAAGTTATCATGTAAACTTAATATCCTTCTATTCATTTAAATTTAATTAACATCTTATCTTTTTATTTCCATTCATATGTGTTGGGATCTCAATGTTTGGATTTTGATGAGACAAACCAATGATGTAATAGGAAGTTTGAGTACCCCATTTTTCACAATGTTTAAGTGAAAGACATAGACTAGAATTGAGTCTTGTTATGGAATCTGAATGATGGAGGTACACATGCATACAATGTTGTATTGAAGATTTCAGAATGACGCTGCTAGAAGAAAGCAGATACAGCAACACTGCAAGAAGGCAGTTACAGCACTGCAGCAAAGTATGAAAGAACGGCATGCAACATCGCTGCAAGAAAAAGTTACAGGAATACTGTAAGAAAATATACAGCAGTACTGTACGAAGATACTGCAAGAAGGTCCAAGTTACAACAACACTATAAAGATCAAAACAACTGCAAGCAGACCTAGGATATAGCGCGAAGCTTATTACTCAAACAATCAACAGCGCCAATGACAAACAGAATAAGTATCTTGCAATCCGAGGAAGGATAAATGCAGTACGAGGAACGAAGAACCAAGCAAGAATAAATAAGAGCCCTTCGAGAGAAGATCAAAGTTACAGATACGGAGCCAATGCCAAGAAGCCACATGGACTGACGCGCCTGCATAAAGTTGCGTGCCGCAACCATCGCATTAAATGCTCCGGAAAGAAAAGTCAAGTCGCATTAAATACGAGCCATGCCTTTGATCAGCTACTCTAAACATTCAAAATGAGAGATATCTCCTTCAATGGATATCTTCTCTACAAGTATAAATAGAGGATGAGCAACCCTGAAGCTGACAACTGAGACAAAAAAAAGAATTGAAACTACAAGATCTGAACCGAAATCATTTGCACAAAAAGCTCTCAAGCATTCAAGCTACATGTTCAGTTTCAGTCACTCAACCTTTGAGAAGTGGAGCAAGTTCAAAGCTGAAAGATCCTTTGAAGGATTCAGAAGCTCACTTCATCGCACCAGTTGAAGAAAAATCTATATACTTCTTAACCTTGTTGTTGTGTGCTTCGGTTGTTTTAGGTGTCGAACAGTTGATAGGAGAGATCCTTGCTGTTTGTATAGTTGTCTAGTGTTAGGCAACTTCCCTGTGTGGGAGTGTGGAACCCTGTGTGGGTTACCCTTTAGAGTTTGTAGTTTGCTGTGTGGACGCTGGACTCTAGTAGGTGGTTAGCTTTGTAAGTTGATAGATTGTTAGATGTGTTATGATGTATACTATAAGCCTAGCTTTTGTATGAACATCTTTTATGGAATGAGAATCACTTTGGTCATATTTTTGCATTTTATATTTGTTATATATGTTTATGCAATGTCCAATTAATTTATATTATAGATAACTTGGTGTGTGGTGCCACACAAAAGATCATGTTATCAGTTTCTTATAAATTATAAGATGGATTTGGACAAATCATCGGAATGGTTGTAGTGTAGTTTGGTATTAGTCTGTCTTGACTATAAAACTACACTAGTACACTTTGTGTGTATTGAGCAGGACCATTTGAGGTTGTTCGTTTTATACTGACTATATAATGGATGTGCGTTCTCTTAATCCCTATATAATAACAGCCACGCATACATAATATTTGTTTCTTTAATTTGCCAATGAGTGAGATTTATTTATTAAATCAATAAACTCGGTGAATTGGGAAACAGTATTGTCTATATGGTGTACTGTTGATTATAGAAGGAATCTGTGTCCTAATTATTTAGGATGATGATGTCCCCTTGAGGAGCTCATAAGGATTGTCATATAAACCATGCAGGTGGATTTAATCCGACATGATAATAAAGTTTAGTGGTACTACTCTTGGAATTAGATGTTAATTAATTAAGTTGTCAGTAACTTATTTAATTAACGGACATTCGATACCTTAAACACAGGGAGATAAACGTGCACATAATAAGAAGGAGCCCATATTAAATATGGGATTGGGACGGTAGTTCAATAATAATTCTTTAGTGGACTGAATTATTATTGATGGGTTTAAGTTATGTGTTCGGGCCGAATACAGGATATTAAGCCCATCAGGAGGCCCAACCCAATTCCTCCTCTAGGTCCCTGGTGTAGCCTATATATAGCCCTTTTCCATCAGCGCCTAAAAAACACAGATCACAGAAAACACGTGATAATGAGAGAGAGAACAGAAATGAGATTTCTCGAAGGATCGTTGGCCACACAACGTTCGAGAAAGGCTGTAGGAATACATCAGAAGATCAAAGAGGTCTACAAGGGTATGATTTCTTTCCGCTGCGTTTTATCTTTTGGATCCCGATTCTGATGGCATAGGGCCAGCGATCCATCGGTTCCAACAAGATGTGTCCTGTAAACCAATCTTGCTTAATAAAGTTCCTACTCGTGGTAGCAGTAGAGTGGACGTAGAAGGCTTACACCACCTTCGAACCACTATAAGGCATAAGTGGTTTATTACTTTCTTATATGCGCTTTAACTTCCATATCTATCTCTGTCATGAGCATAAAATGTTTTGAAAATGATCTTATTTGAGAAAACCAGCCAGCCTTGTGTCTTAAAACTGTTTATTTTCCACTACGTATAAAACTCTAGTTACAGCGTGCAGCACTGCATCCTAGTGTTGTAAGCAGCAATTGACTGGCGCTGCAAGTTCAAGTAACTTGCAGAATAATAAGTTTTAAAAGACTTTCAAAATCGACCAAGGTTCATTCACCCCCTCTGAACCTCAGACACCACTTGGGACCCAACAAGTGGTATCAGTGCGAGTTGGGTTAAAAGCCAACTTGTCTGGTCACCTACCCAAATCCACCTTTGTCTCGCTGTTTTCTCTGCATCCTGAAAATCTCATTCTTTTCAGCATATCATGGATTCCTCTAATCATAAGTTACCCATGTTTTCCATAGAGAAATATGACGATTGGAAGATAAGAATGCAGGCACATCTTTCAGCAATGAATGATGAGATGTGGACGGTCATCACCGAAGGACCGATTATCCCTATGAATGTAAACCCAATGTTCGGTAGAGAAATGGAAGAAGGAGCACAACCACCACCCAACTTCCTGGTCAAACCAAGACAAGAATGGAACAATGAAGACAGGAAGAGAGCCAACCTAGACAACGTGGCCAAGAATGCTCTATTCATCACCTTGGATAAAGACACATTCAGCAAAGTCAAAACTCGTAGAACGTCCAAGGAAATTTGGAAAAAGTTGGAACAAATATGTGAGGGGACAGAGCTCACTAAGGATAATAAGATCTTCAACGCCGCCCAACTATTTGAGCTCTTCGAGATGAAGAATGAAGAGACTCTTGAGCAACTAGACTTAAGATTCTCATCTATTGTGAATGAACTAGAAGCTCTGGGCAAGCACTACACTCAAAAGGAGAAGAATATGAAAGTGCTTGGAGCCCTGCCCGGTGAGTGGGATATCAAGACCACTGCTATGAGAGTGTCCATGGATTTAAAGTCCATGAGTACATTTGATCTATTTTCCGACCTCAAAGCATTCGAATACGATATCAACAGACGGAGAAAGGAGACAGAAGAATCAAGCTCCAAAGTTACAGCGCTAACTGCCAGAGGACATAAAGATTAGTAACCACAAGTTGTAGCAAGCAGTCAAAGGTTGCAGCTGAAGACGCTGAAGAGGAAATGGCTATTCTTCTAAAGAAATTTAGAAGATTCATGAAGAGCAACAACAGCAACAACAACACCAACCTCAATAAGAGGAATGACTTCAAAAGAAGTCATCCACCTCCTCAGGTATCCCTCTCTCCTCGCTCAAACACGACTGATCTTGATTTGTGCTATAGTTGCAGGAAGCCTGAACATTTTACCAAAAGTTGTCCATACCCAACGGTGCACAAATACCCAGAAGGAGAGAGATCAAAGAAGAGAAAAGAGAAGAGAGGATAGGCACAAGCTTCGAGCTCTCATTGGAGAGATGGAGAAGGCCAAGGATACAACAATATCAAAGGAGATACTGAAGGCTGTAGAATCCTTTGACAGCGACACTGAAACTTCATCTTCTGATGAAGAAGCACTAATATGCCTGATGGCAAATAATTGCGAGGACAGTGATGAAGAAGAGGTAACTTCCCAACCGCTGTCTATACCAGAGAAAGAGGAGCTGAACATGATCCACTCTTTAAAGAGGATCATGAGTGATTTCGAGTAGATTAACTCAACTCATGAGGAGCTAAAAGTTGAGAATGAAAATCTAAGAATCGACAATGAGATCCTTAGAGGCAAAAATATCAATATAGCTGAAAAGCTCGCTGCATATGAGTCTGATAACTCAAGGTGCAGTAAGCTACAAAAGGAGGTCTCAAGGCTAAATCTGCTGATCACTAAGCTAGAACATCCAAGGCTGTGAAATTTGTTCAAGCTGAAACTTCAATGGAGATTGAGTTACCCTGTAACTCAGAAAGATTCTTGAACAAACCAGCATTAATGGATAAGGGGAAGAAACCCCTATGCTCAGCTACAGGAAGTAAGCCTGCATCTAAGAATTGGCTGCAGCAGAAGCTATCTGCTGTAAGCAGCAAGAAGATGTAGCAACCCACAAAGTTGCAGCACAGAAGAAAGTTTCCCACCTATACTAAGACTTATATGTCTAAACCTCGAAGAGGATATACTCAAGGGAAGTGTGGTGGAAGACCGCACCACAAGAGTGTTGGTAACACATTTAGTTTCTGCACACACAGCTTTTAAGCAGTTTAAAAACAAAACTGCATACATTTTGAGATCCAACAAATCTTACAGCAAAACAATGACTATTAAGAAAATATGGATCCCTAAAGTAACTAACCCCAAAGGATCCTTACAGAAATGGGTACCTAAATCTGCTTAATATTGTTGCAGGTTTCAGTGCCAGGTTGCAACAGTGATGTATGGTACATAGACAGTGGCTGCTCAAGGCACATGACAGACAGTAAAGAAGTTCTGAGAGACTTCTAAGAATGCAAAGGACCAAAGGTCATCTTTGGAGATGATTACAAAGGAAGCACAAAAGGAAGTCGATGCCTAGTCAAAGGAAATGTAAAGATCAAAGACGTATCCTATGTGAAAGGCCTCAGATACAATCTTCTAAGCATTAGTCAATTTTGTGACAAAGGATATTTAGTGGAGTTCAACCTCAACAAGTGCTTAATCAAGGATAGTACATCAAATGAAGTCAAGCTTACAGGAACAAGAAGAGGAAACATATATCTTGCAGATTGGAACTCTTCTATTCATCCTACATACTTCATTGTGAAAAGTCCACCAGAGTTGAGCTGGCAATGACACAAGAGATTAAGCCACCTGAACTTCAAGACAATCAACAAGCTAGCAAGAAAAGGTCTTGTAAGAGGATTGCCTGATGTGGCATACAAAAAGAAAAATGTATGTGGAGCTTGCCAGAAGGGAAAGCAAGTGAAAAGCTCATTCAAGGACAAGTTGCAGAAGTCATCTCATAGGATTCTAGACCTTCTACATATGGACCTCTTTGGACCAGTAGAACCAGTAAGCATAAATGGGAAGAAGTACTCACTCGTGGTAGTAGATGACTACTCCAAATACACATGGACCATATTCCTTGCTAAGAAATCAGAAACACAAAGCAAGCTACCTGATCTCATGAAGAAAATTCAAAATGAAAAGAGCTTGAACATTGTGAAAATCAGATCAGACAGAGGAACTGAGTTCACAAACAAATTCATTGAGAAATTTTGTTCTGACAATGGTATTCGTCATGAATACTCTGCTGCAAGAATACCTCAACAGAATGGTGTAGCTGAAAGAAGAAATAGAACCCTTAAGGAAGCAGCAAGGACAATGATAGTAGAGGCAGAGATACCCAAGAGATTTTGGGTTGAAGCAACCAACACTGCATGCTATACACAGAATAGATGCCTAATCAACAAGGATCTAGACAAAACCCCTTATGAAGTCTGGAATGGATATACACCGAATATCTCACATCTGCATATCTTTGGATGCAGGTGCTATATCCTCAACAATGGAAAGGAGTATTTAAAAACCTTTGATGCAAAATCAGACGAAGGAGTATTCTTAGGATACTCTGCTGTAAACAGAGCATTCAGAATCTTTAACAAGAGAACCTTAGTGGTTGATGAGTCAATCCATGTGGTGTTTAATGAACCACATTGTGACACAAAGAAACTAGAAGAACCAGCTGAGGATACAACTCCAAGGAAAGAAGGTTATGTTCCATATGTTGAAGGAGTTCTGCATACAAGAGAAGACAAAGAAGAAGAAGTTGCACCTCTGGATGCAGCAGATAATCTTACAGCAGCAGAACATCCAATCTTACAGCAACATAAGGAGCAACCCAGACCGGTACATGTCTTTGAGCCTGACAGGACATGGCTGAGAAATCATCCTAGGGATCTTATCATTGGAGATCCATCCACAGGAGTAAGGACAAGAAGATCCATCCCTCATGAAGCAATGTTTGAATGCTTCATATCTCAAACAGAGGCCCAAAATGTTGAAGAAGCCCTACAAGATAGCAACTGGGTACAAGCCATGCAAGAAGAGCTAAATGGATTTGAAAGAAATCAAGTTTGGCAAATAGTTGCAAGACCAACTCATCAAAGAGTTATTGGAACAAAATGGGTCTTCAAGAACAAGCTAGATGAATCTGGACGTGTTGTGAGGAACAAAACAAGATTAGTTGTTAAAGGATATTGCCAGGAAGAAGGAATTGATTTTGATGAGACTTTTGCTCTAGTAGTAAGGCTGGAAGCCATAAGGATTTCTCTGGCATATGCAGCTCACATGAATTTCAATGTATATCAAATGGATGTGAAGAGTGCATTCCTTAATGGTATTCTTACAGAGGAAGTGTATGTAGAGCAACCTCCAGGCTTTGAAGATCAAGTAGAAGAGAAGGTGTTCAGTTACACAAAGCCCTGTATGGACTCAAGCAAGCACCAAGAGCTTGATATGACACCTTATCTATCTATCTGCTGGAGAATGGCTTCAAGAAAGGAACAGTGGACAAAACTCTATTCAGGATACATGATGGAAATAGTATACTTCTTACACAGATATATGTGGATGATATCATCTTCGGATCCTCCAACAAAGAGCTATGTGAGAAGTTCTCCAATCTGATGCAATCAAAATTTGAGATGAGTATGATGGAAGAATTAAGTTTCTTTCTAGGACTGCAAGTAAAGCAGATGGCTGCAGGAACCTATATCAACCAGGTCAAATACACAAAGGAACTTATCAAGAAGTTCGGCATGGGAAATAGGGCAGCAACATTTGTTCCTATGTCTACATCCATAAGCCTTGACAAAGATGAAGATGGTAAAGATGTAGATATCACGAAGTACAGACGACTCATAGGATCCTTGCTGTATCTTACAGCAAGCAGGCCAGACATCATGTTTGCAGTTGGAGTCTGTGCAAGATTTCAAGCCGCACCAAAGGAGTCACATCTTTCAGCTGTCAAAATGATTATCAAGTATCTGAAAGGAACTCAGGAAGTAGGGCCATGGTATCCCAAGGAAGGAGGATTCAAGATCAAAGGATATTTTGACTCAGATTATGCAGGCTGCAAGATAGATAGAAAGAGCACTAGTTGGACTTGTCAATTTCTAGGGAATAGACTTGTTTCATGGTTCTGCAGGAAGAAAACATCAATTGCAACATCTACAGCAGAAGCAGAATATGTTGCAGCATGAAGTTGTTGTGCGCAAATTCTCTGGATACAGCAGCAACTAAGAGATTATGGAATTGAAGAAAATGAGACTCCAATTCTCTATGATAACACGAGTGCAATTGCAATTACCCTTAATCCCGTATTTCACTCAAGAACAAAGCATATTGATATACGACATCACATTATTAGAGATCACGTGGAAAAGAAAGATGTCGTGCTTGAGAAAGTTCATACGGATCTACAGCTTGCAGATATATTCACTAAACCATTGAGTGAATCGAGGTTTTCCACACTTAGAAACGAGCTGGGAATTTTGAAGTTATGAAGGGGAAAAGAAGATGCAGAAGCCTAGGGGGAATATCTGCATGTTTGTGAGAAACTGCAAGTATAGTGCTGTAAGCTGCATCTACATACAGCGCTGGGTTCAAACAGCGCTGCATCTTTTATTCTTACAGCACAGAAAGATAATGGGAGAGTAAGCAGCACCTGGTTACAACATTTATTTCAAAGAGTATTTAATACTCTGCAACCTCATACTCAGGCTGCTGCAACCTTAAAAAGATAATAAATTGGGCGGCAAATTGCATGCCTTCAGTATTTAATGCAAGTCTGCTCTGTCAAAAGACAAAGAGGCGCGGTCAGAGTCCACGTCTGCGTAAGTCATGATTATTTACGATTTGACCCCTCCGTCTTTTTCTAAGGACCGTAAGATCATTTCCATCCTTTTAATCTCAACCATCGATCTTACTACTCGTCCTTTGATATTCTACTTAACCCCATAATCTTCTCATTTCAAATTCTTTGTTTCGCCTTCATCACAAAGAGAAGTTTCCTTTCATCGCAATTTTCCCAGAGTCCCAATATCTTCAAAATCTCTCTCAAATATTCATCCATGGGGGCTCGACAAACCATAGTATTGGAAGGATGCCTGATCAACCAAGAGCACGTTTACACTTCTGGGTTGTACGATAACATTGTCATCCGAAGGATTTTTGATGCCATAGAACAGACCCAAATCCTAGGGTTGTTAACCACCACCTACACAGGATTCTCTGTAGAATCAGTTCAAAAATTCTATGCCTTCGCCAGGACCTCACAGAAAAGGAACTGCATCCGGTTCAAGATGGGTGCAGATGAAGAAGAAAAGTCTCTAACCATCAGAGACATAGCCATCACCTTTAGTATCTCGTTAGAAGGTTTAAACCCCAGTCAACTTGCAACATATGGGGGACAACAACGCTCAAGAGATCTCTACCAATACCCCCCTCAAGAAATTCCACGTCTCGACACGGACAACATATCTGCTGAAGTATCAGTGTTGATGGATCAAAGGCCTGAAGGAGAGAACATGGCCTGGAGCTTAAACATCTTCAAGACAGTCAAGTTGCCTACAGATAAGAATCCAACCTTCGAAGCAATCACACTGTACAAGAGATCTGAGTATCTTAGAAACTTCAGATTTATGTGCAGAAAGGACAAATTCAATAGATTTCAAACCTGCCAAACTGCACTGAGAAGATATGAAGAGCTTATTAGGGCTGGAGAGCTTGAAATTCAGAATTATTATATAGACCTAGTGAAGAAAGGCCATATAGTGCCTTACTGTGTGGATTTCTGGCTGAGATGGATTCAGATTCCAAAGATTAAGGAGAAACTTGAAGAATCCTATCAGGAGTCCATTCGAGACTGGTGGAAAGGATCGAAAGAAAGAGCAGAGCAAGAAGAAAGGACTGCTGAAAGAAGACTATATGAAACGTCTACAAGGAGGTCCCTTTTTCAACAATAATTTTTCTTTGAAAAGGAGTAGACAAGATATATCTCTGATACATCCAGGGTTATTTTCTTTTATGCTTATCATATATGTAATCCTGATGTAATTTGATATGATGTAATGAAAAACTTTCGTCATGAATGAAATTATGTAATGGTTTTATCATCATCAAAAATGCGGAAATTGTTGGGATCTCAATGTTTAGATTTTGATGAGACAAACCAATGATGTAATAGGAAGTTTGAGTACCCCATTTTTCACAATGTTTAAGTGAAAGACATAGACTAGAATTGAGTCTTGTTATGGAATCTGAAAGATGGAGGTACACATGCATACAATGATGTATTGAAGATTTCAGAATGACACTGCAAGAAGGCAGTTACAACACTGCAGCAAAGTATGAAAGAACGGCATGCAACATTGCTGCAAGAAAAAGTTACAGGAATACTGCAAGAAAAGATACAGCAGTTGATGGAGAACCAGCCTTACAAAATCATGCACACGAGAGGGACCCTTTGATCGTGCAAGAAGGTCCAATTACAAGAGCTAGAGCTAAGAAACTAAAAGAGGCTTTGATGATCCTTGTTGCAGACATTAAAGAAAATATTCACGAAGAGTCCAAGGAAGGCCCGATGGTGAATAATATTAGACTGGAGATCATTTAGCACATGCTTCAACCAAAGGCATTAATATATGGATAAAGTAGTAGTCAAGTCTACTTTATCATAAAGTAGAAGTCAAGTCTACTTTTTGACTACTTAAGTGTTGAGCATTAAAAGTCCTCTTTACTTAGGTGTTAAGCTTGGAAGTCATTAGATATCTTTTTTTCCTATATATAGGTGTATGGGTCACTTGTAAAAAGGGGACCTTTGTTGAAAACGAAATTGAAGCTCTTAGCTTATGTTTATTGAATTCTCTCTTTGTGAGGTTTTCGATTATTCAAGAACTTATCAAGGTCATCGAGCAAGATCTTGTGGCGTTCAACATACCGAGGTTCTTGGCTGATTATATAGCCAACGGGTCGAGGTTCTTTCGCTCTAAGTAAGATCAAACCAGATTCGATTTGGGAAGATCCGCTGCTTATCTTCATACGTTGGGTTCTTAGATCTTCATATCTAATGGGTCCTTCGTCCTATCCACATCAGCAGTACTGTACGAAGATACTGCAAGAAGGTCCAAGTTACAGCAGCACTATAAAGATCAAAACAGTTGCAAGCAGACCTAGGATACAGCGCGAAGCTTACTACTCAAACAATCAACAGCGCCAATGACAAATAGAATAAGTATCCTGCAATCCGAGGAAGGATAAATATAGTACAAGGAACGAAGAACCAAGCAAGAATAAATAAGAGTCGTTAGAGAGAAGATCAAAGTTGCAGATACGGAGCTAATGCCAAGAAGCCACATGGACTGATGTACCTGCAGAAAGCTGCGAGCCGCAACCATCGCATTAAATGCTCCGGAAAGAAAAGTCAAGTCGCATTAAATGCGAGCCATGCCTTTGATCAGTTACTCTAAAAATTCAAAATGGGAGATATCTCCTTCAACGGATATCTTCTCTACAAGTATAAATAGAGGATGAGCAATCCTGAAGCTGACAACTGAGACAAAAAAAAGAATTGAAACTACAAGATCTGAACCGAAATCATTTGCACAAAAAGCTCTCAAGCATTCAAGCTATACGTTCAGTTTCAGTCACTCAACCTCTGAGAAGTGGAGCAAGTTCAAAGCTGAAAGATCCTTTGAAGGATTCAGAAGCTCACTTCATTGTACCAGTTGAAGAACAATCTATATACTTCTTAAACTTGTTGCTATGCGCTTAGGTTGTTTTAGGTGTCGAATAGTTGATAGGAGAGATCCTTGCTGTTTGTATAGTTGCCTAGTGTTAGGCAACTTCCCCATGTGGGAGTGTGGAACCCTGTGTGGGTTACCCTTTAGAGTTTGCAGTTTGCTGTGTGGATGCTGGACTCTAGTAGGTGGTTAGCTTTGTAAGTTGATAGATTGTTAGGAGTGTCCTGTAAACCAATCTTGCTTAACAAAGTTCCTGCTCGTGGTAGCAGTAGAGTGGACATAGAAGGCTTAAACCACCTTCGAACCACTATAAGGCATAAGTGTTTTATTGTTTTCTTATATGCGCTTTAACTTCCATATCTATTTCTGTCATGAGCATAAAACATTTTGAAAAGGATCATATTTGAGAAAACCAACCAGCCTTGTGTCTTAAAACCATTTATTTTCCGCTACATATAAAACTCTAGTTACAGCGTGCAGCACTGCATCCTAGTGCTGTAAGCAGTAATTGACTGGCGCTGCAAGTTCAAGTAACTTGCAGAACAGTAAGTTTTAAAAGACTTTCAAAATCGACCAAGGTTCATTCACCCCCCTCTAAACCTCGGACACCACTTGGGACCAAACAATATGTGTCGAGTGAGTGGAGATCGAGCTCGGTTTCCTCCATAAGTTATCCTGCAAAAATCCTTAAATCTCGAAAGAGATATTAGATCATAAAAATTTTAAAATCATCGATCATAATATAATTTGTAAATCATAACTTTAAGTAGCATAAGAACTTGCACTTAAATAATTTATACTTGAACGATAAAAGAATTTTTTTATAAAATATGCAATGCAGGGTGTTTTCTTGAAATGGGGTGTTACATATAGGTTTTTCTTCAAACTGGTGCTTGAAGCAGCATCGATGATTCTTGAGCTTGATGGTTTGAATGCTTGACTGTTTCACTCGAAGGTTGAATGACTGAAAACTTAGAGTATTGGAGACTTGACAACTTGTTCTTACGAGAGCTTATGAATTAAGAGTATCGAATTTTCAATACTTGCTTCAGTCAACCCTTCCTCTATTTATAGACGCAAGAAATGTATCCGTTGAAGAGGGACACATTTCATTTTAATTTGAATTATCATAAATTGTCATTGAGCTTATATTAATTGCCTCTGAAATTCTACGAATGATTTTGTTGTCTTGTTCTCCAAACTAATTAATGTGGCTGTACTAGGTTGCAGGTTAGTTACAGCCTGACGGCCTACGTGTCAGCAGAACACTGGTCCTCGGTACTGCAATGTTGTGCTTGAACGTCCATTCATACTTAATGTCTTTTTCCAGCTTTAGGATTTTGTGCCAGCTTATTGCAACCTACTGCAGTGAGGCGGTTTCCTATTCTTGCTTTATTCATACTACTTCTTGCTTGCTGCATCAAATTGCTTACAGTGTTAAAGTACTGTATTTTGATGGTGCATCTAGTAACTATTTTCTTGTTGCATCCGACAACCAAATTTTTTTGGTTGACTTGAACTTAGTTTTTTTATATCAAGAGATGTTTCTTGTTTGTTTTATTATAACGTAGTATTTATATTTAGATATTTGAGAGAGGTCAAGTTATTCGAGGATGTGGACGAGAACAAGGTCTATATGATGAGGGCCATACACCACCAACCTCATTCTCGGCCACACCACCCCTACCACCATCATCGTCTACATGTGGATTGATGGGAGTCTGTCTCTTTTACGACGAGCGGGACCGTCGATGAGCACACAGGTCCCTACATCAGATTCGTCTTCTTTACACACACCTGCTCAAGACAATTTAATTAACATTAAATATGCTTAATATTATGTATTAACATTTAATTTCATAAATAACTTGTTAATTGTACAACATTGTTATGTTGCATCAGTTCTCATCTCCTTTAAGAGAGATATTCGAGAGATGTCCTCGATCCACATGGTTTCAATTAAAAACTGGTCTCTTTCTAGATCAAGTAGGTGTTTAATTAAGTTTCAGGTAAAAAATGTTTAATTAAGTTCAATAACTTAGTTTACTTCATAGCATGTGTTTATAATTTGATTACAAATTAATTTATGTTTTTTACAGAAATGATGCACATGGTATTCGTCGATGAACATTAAATTCCTTGATTGTACACGGAGAAGGCTACTACCCAGTATTGTGACATGGTCAACTACTGGTAGAAAAAATGGGAGACGAATGATAAACAACCCGAGTGTTTGCCAGATACAATTTGGAAGAAAATTTCGAAGACTACTGGGCTAACCCAGAGGTCAAATCGAAATCCTAACAGAACTCGAAGAATCATTTGAGTGAGTCACTCAAATTGGATTCAAGACCCTCAAAACATAAAAGAGGGTCTACATCTGCACTTGAGCATCAAGTCGAAATTGTAAGTTTAGCAATTCAAATTAGCACAAATAATTAAATAAAATTATTATGCTTGTTAATGTTTGTTTTTTTTCGCAGTCATTTAGACATCTTCCTCCGATTTCATGACCCATTTAAAGATAGGGCGTACACCAACGACAAATCAAAATTGTTGTAAGTATTATTTTGTAACTCTAATTAACATTATTTAATAATAACTTGATTTTATGCTAATTAACTTATTACATTTTTTGTCATTGTCATTCAGTAGCAAATTTAGTAGAGAATAACCTAACTCAGTCAGTCGATGGGTCATCGAAGCCTCACCTTGTAGACTTGGACAAGCTCTACATAAAGACTACTGGTGTACAAAAGTGGCATGTGATCGGCTTGGGATTGATTAGGAAGAGAAGGTCGACTGCAAGCTGTAGTTACACGGCTACCACTTACAACCCCAATGAGATTCATCGGCTCATTGAGGAAGAGAGGGCAGCGGCTGCTGAGGAGACTTACTGTGAGCTGTAATTCAACGGTTGTCATTGACAACCTTGATGAGATTCATCGGCTCATTGAGGAAGAGAGAGGGCAACAATCTGATGTCCCTAAATCCGAGAACCCTGATATGCAGCTAGATCCTACTGCTAATGCTATTGATGATATATGATTTGCAGAACAACAAATTGCTAAGTTTGGAGAAGAAGTAATGTAGAGAATGTTGAAAAGCTGCATCATATCTATAAAGTATAGCATGAAGCTGGAGCATGCATGATAGCATGCATTTACAAAAGAAAATCAAAGGAAAATAAGAAAAATGAAGAAAAGAAGAAACGGGCTGGAAATTTACTAAGTATACTGAAAAACGTGTTCCACTTAAAAGGTCGCACTTTGAAAGTGCGATTTTAGGTAGTTAATTTCTGTCATATTAAAATTCTTGATTTTATGTTCAATTTTGCAGGTGTGAAGAGGTAATCTTCTCAAGCTCGTTTCTAACGGAATATTCAACGGATTAAGTCACGGTTTTTTTGAACTATGTAGCTTATATAACATAGATGTTTTCGATAGTTTATTATTCTTGAGATTGAGTTCTATAGAGAGAGAAAATCTGTATAGATCAAAGGGTGTTAGTTGGTAGCAGTTCTGAGTTCTTGAGTGTTTTCTTTCTTGTAAACTCTTCAGATTTCTTACTCGATTGATTAATAGAATCATCTCCGTGGACGTAGGTATTCGTTAAGCCGAACCACATAAATTTAGTGTGTTGTTTGTCGATTCTCTTTCAAGTTTCTTTTCTATGATCATCTTCATCATTAAGGGTTCAGAGTTTTCTTGTTTGGTTGCTGTTTTTGGTGTTCTTGATCAGTTTATTTTGACAAGTGGCGCCGTCTGTGGGAAGAGGGCGATCAAGAAATGGCTTCTACTCGATTTGATGTGGAGAAATTCAACGGATCAGGGGATTTTGGCTTGTGGAGAGTCAAGATGAAAGCAATGCTGGTTCACAATGGAGTTGTTGTTGCTCTACAAGGCATCGAGGTTTTCCCTAAGGGGATGAGATAGGAGCAGAAGGCTACTCTTATGGAAAAGGCTCATAGTCTGATTATTTTGAGTCTTGAAAATAAAGTCCTACGTGAAGTAGCTAAAATCGATACTACAAAAGCCGTATGAGAGAAGCTAGAAAGCTTATATATGGTAAGATCACTAGCAAATCGATTGTTTCTAAAAAGAGATTGTATGCTTTCAAAATTGTGGATGATCAATCAGTTATTAGTCAGTTAGAAGAATTCTATAGAATTCTTGATGATCTTGAGAATGTTAATGTTAAATTGGAAGAGGAAGATAAGGCATTGATGTTGCTGAATGCCCTTCCAAAGAGCTTCCAAACCTTCTGTGATTCTGTGCTATATGGAAGAAGTTGTGACTGCTTTGAAGACAAAGGAATTGTCAAAAGATATTGAGGCAAAGGCTCAAGGTGGAAGAGAAAGCCTAGTTGCAAAACAAATGTCTCAGAAAAAGAATTTCAGCAAGAAAGGATCTAAGCCTCCCTTCAAAAAGACTTCTATTGCAAATCAAGAATCAAAGGATGATGTGGAGGGTCAGAGATGCTTCCACTATCATAAACCAGGCCATTTTAAAAAGGATTGTTTCAAGTACAAGAAGCTGCACAAAGAAAAGGGAAATTCAAATGGAAAACAAGCCAACAATACCATAGATGCATCAAGTTCCAACTCAGGTTATGAATCTGCAGAAGTTCTTGTGAGCACTCAAGCTGATACCAAAGGTGAATGGATCTTAGATTCAGGCTGCTCTTTCCACATGTGTCCACATAAAGAGTGGTTTAAGGATCTGATATTAAAAGAAGAAGGAGCTGTGATGTTAGGTAATAATGAAACCTGCAGAGTTAAAGGAATGGGTTCAATTTCTTTGAAAATGAAAGATGGATCTGTCAAGATACTTTCAAATGTGAGGTTTGTACCTGAATTGAGGAGAAATTTGATTTCTCTTGGCAAGTTAGATTCACAAGGATATAGGCTATCAGTTGAAGGTGGAGTGATGAAGGTTCTAAAAGGTTCAAGAGTTGTAATAGAAGGATCAAAGAAGTATGATCTCTACTATCTCAATGGTATCACTGAGATTAGCATGGCTTATTCAATCAAAGAGATGGATAAAACCATGATTTGGCACAAAAGGCTAGCTCACATCAGCATCAAAGGTCTGCAAGAATTGCAGAAACAGCAAGCCTTTGGAAAGGATAACATTTCAAACTTGGAGTTCTATGACTACTGTGTGTTGGGCAAAGCCAAAAGGCTGAAGTTCCCAACTGGAACTCATACCACTCAAGGAATACTTGAGTATGTCCACTCAGATTTGTGGGGTCCAACCAAAACTCAAACAAAGAATGGAGGGAGATATTTCCTTTCTATTATTGATGATCATTCAAGAAAGGTGTGGGTGATAATTCTGAAAAGCAAGGATGAAGCCTTTATTAAATTCAAAGAATGGCTTTAGAAGTGGAGAATCAAACCGATAAAAGGCTTAAATGCTTGAGGACTGATAATGGTTTGGAATTTGTGTCCAATGAGTTCAACTCATTTTGCAAGGAAAGAGGGATATCAAGGCACAAAACCACACCATACACACCACAACAAAACAGGCTAGCAGAAAGAATGAACCAAACATTGCTGGAGAGAGTGAGGTGCATGCTCTTGAGCTCTGGTCTAAGTAAAAGTTTCTGGGGTGAGGCTGTAACCACAGCAGCATACTTAATAAATAGAACCCCTTCCTCTCTAATCAACTTCAAAACACCTGAGGAGTTATGGAGTGACAAAATAGCAGATTATTCAAAGTTAAAGGTGTTTGGATGCTTAGCTTTTGCACATGTTAAATAGGATAAACTAGAGTCCATGGCCTTGAGGTGTGTTTTTCTTGGATATCCATCTGGTATTAAAGGCTACAAGTTATGGTGTCTGGAAAAAGGGAATAAAAAATGCATCATATCCAGGGATGTGACTTTTGATGAATCATCCATGCCATTGAATAAAGAAGTTGTCAGAGATCAATCCAATATAGAAAAAGAGAATACTTAGCTTGAGGTAGAGCCTAGAAGATCAAGTTCAAGCTCTGATCATGAGGTTCAACAAGAAGGAAATGATGAAGCAGATAGTGAGGAAGAAAATACAGATGATCAAGTGCTAGAAAATTATCAACTTACAAGGGACAGAACTAAAAGGTTAGTAAAGCCTCCCATAAGATTTAACCAAGCTAATTCTATTTTTTTTGCTTTACTTGCACTACTGATGTGGAATACCAAGAGCCAAAAGATTACAAGGAAGCTATAAGTTGCAAAGAAAATGAGAAGTGGCAGTTAGCAATTCAAGAAGAGCTTAACTCACCGGAAAAGAACAAAACATAGGATATTGTTAGTAAGCCAGATCATCAGAAATTGATTGATTGTAAGTGGATCTTCAAGAAGAAGATAGAAGTTTTCCAGAATAACAAAGTGAGGTTTAAAGCAAGGCTAGTAGCTAGAGGATTTACACAAAGGGAGGGAGTGGACTATACTGAAATTTTCTCACCTGTGGTAAAACACTGCTCCATCAGAATCCTCTTGGCTTTGGTGGCTCAATATGACTTAGAGCTTCACCAAATGGATATAACAACTGTTTTTCTTCATGGAGAACTAAATGAGCAAATATATATGGAGATACCAGAAGGATTGAAGATCAAAAATGCTGAGAAAAAGGCTTGCTTATTGAAGAAATCTCTTTATGGTCTAAAGCAATCACCAAGGCAATGGTATCTCAGGTTTGATCATTTTATGAAAAGTATTAAATTCATAAGAAGCATGTATGATAGTTGTGTGTATTTTAAGTTTGATTCGGATGCATCTTTCACATATTTGTTATTGTATGTTGATGATATACTTATTGCTACTGATTCTTTGTCTAACCTACATAAAATAAAGAGTTTGCTTAACATTGAGTTTGACATGAAGGACTTAGGTGAAGCAAGAAGAATTTTGGGAATGAATATTTCAAGGAATAGAAAGGAGAATGAAGTGTTTCTTGACTTGAGCACTTATCTGAAGAAGGTGTTAGTAAGGTATCAAATGAATCAAAGCAAGTATACAACAGTTCCTATTGGTCAACATATAAAATTATCCAAGGATCAATGTCCAAATTCAAGAATAGATAAGCAAAGAATGAAGAGAATTCCATATGCTAATGTTGTTGGCAGCTTAATGTATGTCATGGTCTGTTGTAGGCCAGATCTAGCTCATGCAATGAGCTTAATCAGTAGATATATGGCCAATCCTGGAATAGGGCACTGGGAAGCAGTGAAAGGTGTATTTAGATATGTAAATGGTTCAGTGGATATGGGATTAAAATTCAGAAGGATAGTAGATACAAGATCTCCAATTATTGGCTATGTGGATGCTGATTATGCTGGGAATCAAGACAATAGAAAGTCATTAACTGGTTATGTGTTTACTTTGTTTGGTACAGCCATAAGTTGGAAATCAACTCAACAAACTGTTGTGGCTCTATCAACTACTGAATCTGAGTTCATAGCTTTGACAGAGGCAATCAAAGAAGCTTTGTGGCTCAAGGGAATCATGTCTGATTTTGGAATCAAGCAAGAGTGTGTCTCAGTATTTTGTGATAACAATAGTGCCATTCATCTGTCAAGGCATTAGGGATATCATGAGAGAACTAAACACATTGATATGAAGCTATATTATATCAGAGATATAGTGGAGAAAGAAGAAATCAAGGTCAGCAAAATTCCATCAGAAGAGAATCCATCTGATGCACTTACCAAGTCTTTGCCAATTGCTAAGTTTCAATTATGTATGGATCTTATGGGATTAACTGGAAAGGCAGCAACACATGTAACTTGACTTCTACATATGAGCTTCATGCTAAGGTGAAGATTGTAAAGTATAGCATGAAGCTGGAGCATGCATGATAGCATGCATTTGCAAAAGAAAAATCAAAGGAAAATAAGGAAAATGAAAAAAAGAAGAAACGGGCTGGAAATTTGCTAAGTATACTGAAAAACGTGTTCCACTTAAAAGGCCGCACTTTGAAAGTGCGATTTCAGGTAGTTAATTTCTGTCATATTAAAATTCTTGATTTTATGTTCAATTTTGCAGGTGTGAAGAGGCAATCTTCTCAAGCTCGTATCTAACGGAATATTCAACGGATTAAGTCACGGTTTTTTGAACTATGTAGCTTATATAACATAGATGTTTTCGATAGTTTATTATTCTTGAGATTGAGTTCTATAGAGAGAGAAAATCTGTATAGATCAGAGGGTGTTAGTTGGTAGCAGTTCTGAGTTCTTGAGTGTTTTCTTTCTTGTAAACTCTTCAGATTTCTTGCTTGATTGATTAATAGAATCATCTCCGTGGCCGTAGGCATTCGTTAAGCCGAACCACGTAAATTTGGTGTGTTGTTTGTCGATTCTCTTTCAAGTTTCTTTTCTGTGATCATCTTCATCATTAAGGGTTCAGGGTTTTCTTGTTTGGTTGCTGTTTTTGGTGTTCTTGATCGGTTTATTTTGAAAATATCAAAGTCTGATTGAGAAAAGAGGTTTTGCACCTCTAAGATATATGTAGACAAGAGAAATGACTTCATATATATGAAGATCAGCTGAATCTCTACTTAACATTGAGCCTTTACCTCGATTCTCTCATTCCAAATTTATTGTGAGTTACGAGCCTGAGCAACTCCTTGACTATGAAGAATCTCCAATTTGCATAGTGCAAACAAAACACACACATAAAATCAGTGAGAAGGTTGTAAGATCTAGTGATACAAAGATTGTACCAGATGATGAAACATGTGAAGAAGAGGTGAATCAGCCTTTAGTATTGAATCTGAGTGAACAAGTTCTTGTAGAAGATCTGTTGATCCTAGCAGATGGCTAGAGATAAGTTAGTTCTGGAAGAAATTGAAAAAAGTGTAATTATTATCTGCCAGGATGTTGTAGGATGTTGAGACAGATACTACAACAGAGCAGAGTTCAGAAGTTAGAGAAAAGGAGATAAAGATGATACAAGAGAAAGCTTCAGAGACAGAAGTTGTTCTGCCTACAGCAATAAGCTTAGATACAGTTGTTGAGATAGTTGTAGCCAAGAAAGTGCTTGAAGAGGCATAGAATACTCGGGCACAGCTAGAGGCACCTCAGAAGGAGTTTGAAGCTATTTCCACCCTAGATGAACCATTTCATGAAGCACAAGCTACTGAACAACAATGATAGTAATCCCTTTGACAACAAATGAGGAAAATCATCTTCTGTCTAAACAACCAAAAGAACCAGTTGTTGATCTAGAGGAACCCAAAGATCTTCCATGTGAAACTGGATGCAGCATACTATAAAGAGAAAATGTGCTGCTACCTTTACCCACACATCACACAACAGACATAGATGTGAATGATAAAACAATTCTAGATGTCTTCCAGAATACAACAACAGTTATCCAAACCTCCATGAAGAACCTCCAAGCTAAAATAGAACAAGGATCGAAAGATGTTGCACTATTCTTGTTAGTCCTCAACAAATCTGTTGCTGATATCTTGAAGTCCATTGCTAACTCTCTCAAAGCCTTGAATATCCCTACAGTCTGTACTCCTGCTTCCAAAAGGATCCCAACCGAATTCATTGACATAGAGACTTACAGAACTCAGATTCAGGCCTCTGAGATGATGTCAACCATCTTGGAGAAACTCAACTCTCATGCAAACACCATCACTGGTGTCAAAACTGAATTGGAGCACATCAATAAGTTTGAGGATAAGATTGATGAGAGAAAAACTCTACAAGAAGTAACCTTAGCTGATATACAGAGGATGTTATAGATAACTATTGGAGAGGAGCCCCTTAATGATGACAAATAAGGGGAAGAAGAACAGAAAAGTATGGAGAAGAAAAAAAGCTTGACTCTGATGAGCAAGCTAAGCAGCTATCATACAGAAGAGATGACAGAGGGGAAAGTGGAGGAAGCAACCTTTCTGAAAGAAGAGAAAACTAGATGATAACCAATCCAGAGAGAATCAATCATCCTTCAAAAAGGATTGAGTGAATAGAGAGAGGATGGTCGTAGAGAAAAAGAAAGACCAGGAACAACTGATGAAGAAGGCCAACACTTTTCTAAAAGGCTGTCGACGCTGATGTAGAGAATGCAAGAAGAAGGGCACAACAATCTCATACAATTCCAAGCAAGAGATTCCAGAATTTTCTATAACTGATGAGAGCCCTTCTCTTATCAATTTTCTTGCTGCAAGCTTAATGCTAGGAAGTCCAAGATGGTACTCCG
This sequence comes from Scutellaria minor, assembly GCA_954870855.1. Lineage (NCBI taxonomy): Eukaryota > Viridiplantae > Streptophyta > Magnoliopsida > Lamiales > Lamiaceae > Scutellaria > Scutellaria minor. The sequence goes on along the minus strand of OX940734.1, from coordinate 11,679,135 downwards.
AACCTTTTCCAAGTGTTCGACTTCCAATGGCCAGAAACCCAACCTTTAGGTTTTTTTAGGTTTTTTAGGTTTTTTAGTTCCTGGCAACGAAGAGCAGAGTATCTCAGGTTTTTTAGGTTTCTATGTGAAAAATCGAGGACATTTGAGAATTACCAGTGTTGGACCCCACCAAATCGACCCGACCTAGGGTCCGGCTCAAGTGGAGACCAGAACCGACCAGAAGGTCAGAACCGATCCAGGTGGAGACCAGAACCGACCAGAAGACCAGAACTGACCCGATTGGAGATCGAACTGGCCAGAAGGCTAGAGCAGGACTGATTCAACCCGAGCCGGCCAGGGCCGAGCCTAGTCCTAGGCTAGCCCACTTCAGCTGCTAGGATAGACTCGCGGTTGGCCAGAATTCAGGTACTGAAGTCGGTGTGGTCCAAAAGTGTCATCACTCAAGGCATTTCTGGAAGATCAGATAAAAAGCCAAAAATCGAGGCCATCACCATAAGAAGAGCAGGAAAGACTTAGTATATTTCAAGAAGGAGCCTCCTACTAAGGAAATAAATTAAGATCAAATCATATCCGATTTAGATAGATTTAACCTGATTTTTTCTTATCTAGACCCTAAAATTGGAGGATTTGAGTCTTAGGCCAAGTGTATAAATAAGGTCTCAATTATCATTCAAAGGGATCGAATTCTAGATCTGGAAATCATTATATTCAAGCAATTAGAGAGCTCTTTACTCTCAATTTTATATAAAAAACGTTCTATCCGGCCAAAACTGACCGGCCATTACTAGCCTAACTAATTAACTAGCCTAACAAATATGCCTGAGTAGGCACCGGGTGTTAGGATGTATACTATAAGCCTAGCTTTTGTATAAACATCTTTTATGGAATGAGAATCACTTTGGTCATATGTTTGCATTTTATATTTGTTATATATGGTTATGCAATGTCCAATTAATTTATATTATAGATAACTTGGTGTGTGGTGCCACACAGAAGATCATGTTATCAGTTTCTTATAAATTATAAATAGTAGCTCACAATCAAGATGGATTTGGACAAATCATCGGAATGGTTGTAGTGTAGTTTGGTATTAGTCTGTCTTGACTATAAAACTACACTAGTACACTTTGTGTGTATTGAGCAGGACCATTTGAGGTTGTTCGTTTTATACTGACTATATAATAGAACAAGACCTCTGTTATTATGGATGTGCGTTCTCTTAATCCCTATATAATAACAGCCACGTATACACAATATTTGTTTCTTTAATTTGCCAATGAGTGAGATTTATTTATTAAATCAATAAACTCGGTGAATTGGGAAACAGTATTGTCTATATGGTGAACTGTTGATTATAGAAGGAATCTGTGTCCTAATTATTTAGGATGATGATGTCCCCTTGAGGAGCTCATAAGGATTGTCATGTAAACCCTGCAGGTGGATTTAATCCGACATGATAACAAAGTTGAGTGGTACTACTCTTGGAATTAGATGTTAATTAATTAAGTTGTTAGTAACTTATTTAATTAACGGACATTCGATATCTTAAACATAGGGAGATAAACGTGCACATAATAAGAAGGAGCCCATATTAAATATGGGATTGGGACGGTAGTTCAATAATAATTCTTTAGTAGACTGAATTATTATTGATGGGTTTAAGTTATGTGTTCGGGCCGAATACAGGATATTAAGCCCATCAGGAGGCCCAACCCAATTCCTCCTCTAGGTCCCTGGTGTAGCCTATATATAGCCCTTTTCCATCAGCACCTCAAAAACACAGATCACAAAAAACACGTGATAGTGAGAGAGAGAGCAGAACTGAGATTTCTCGAAGGATCGTTGGCCACGCAACGTTTGAGAAAGGCTGTAGGAATACATCAGAAGATCAAAGAGGTCTACAAGGGTATGTTTTCTTTCCACTGCGTATTATCTTTGGATCCCGATTCGGAAAGCATAGAGCCGGCGATCCATCGGTTCCAACACCGGGCACCATCTTTTTTCCACTTTCTACAAATTTTATACTTTTTGATTGGTTCGATGTATTTAAGCCGAATCGATATTTTTGATGTTTGGCTAGGATTTTGTGCTCTACAAAATCTGACGTCAACAACAAGAACAATCTACTAGCTCTAGAAAGACTTGTTGAAATGACCAAGAAATGAGGGCTATCAATTTAGATAAGGCTTAAACAAAAGATAATCAAATGAGAAGTTCTGCTCTTTATTGAAGACTACTGACAGAGATATGAAGAAGATCAAACAATGCAAATGCATCTGCAATCTTCATATCAAAAGTCCATTGAGAATTGTTGGAAAGGGACACCATATGAAAGGAAACAGAACCGGCATAGATGGTAAAAGTGAAGAACTAAAGATCTATGAAGAAGTCTATAGCATCACTCTTGTAAGAATTTAATGTTTGGTGTAACTTGCATTTTTTTCATTTTATCTTTATATGTATCTTTTGGTGTAACTTGTAAATCTCCATATTTATTCATATTAATGAAACAAATTACTATTCTGCTTTAGATCAGTACTTGACCTTAAGAAAATATTAAATAAGCTCCTAAAAATCTATAAATGTGTTTATTTTCTTTACTGCTTATCTTTCTCATAAAGATTAAAATATTTCTCATTGCAATGAACTACATAATGTATAGGGATGGCAACGGGACAGGGATTTCCCGTTCCCCGTGGGGAAACTTTCCCCGATTGGCGGGGCAGGGATGGGGATTGTATTCTCCGCCCCATTCCCCGTGGGCCCCAAAAATTATATATATATATAAACTATATATTAATATATTTTTAAAATAATATAATTAAATTAATATAAAAAATTAATTATATAGAGATTGAAATGTTGAGTGCATTGAAGTATTGAACAATGATGGAAATTAATGAAAATGTATTAAGATAATGTATCTTTGTGTTTTAACTAATTTTACTAAATTATGCTTTCATTTTTTATTTGGATTTTGAGTCATTTTTTGTTAATATTTGAGTTATATGTAGTTGTATGGATTATTTTTGTATATTAATTAAATTTTAAAAAAAAGATGGGGCGGGGGGGAAGTTTCCCCGATTCGTTTGCGGGGACGGAGATGGGGATTCCACGCGAATGTGGGGACGGGGATGGGGATTGCTCTCCCGGCCCCACCCCACCCCATTGCCATCCCTAATAATGTAAAGGTTTTGTCATTATAAAAAATGGAAAATTATTAGGAATGGATTGTTTAGATTTTGATGAGACAAAACAAACATGTGATAGAATTGTAGAGTACCCATTTTTCACAATGTTTAAGGGAAATTAGATTAGTTTTTAATGTCTTAGAATAGACAGAAACCTGGGAAGATAGCAAGTCAAGACCTTGCTGCAAGCTATAAGAAATAGTTGTTAGGATGTATACTATAAGCCTAGATTTTTGTATGAACATCGTTTATGGAATGAGAATCACATTGGTCATATGTTTGCATTTTATATTTGTTATATATGTTTATGCAATGTCCAATTAATTTATATTATAGATAACTTGGTGTGTGGTGCCACACAGAAGATCATGTTATCAGTTTCTTATAAATTATAAATAGTAGCTCACAACCAAGATGGATTTGGACAAATCATCGGAATGGTTGTAGTGTAGTTTGGTATTAGTCTGTCTTGACTATAAAACTACACTAGTACACTTTGTGTGTATTGAGCAGGACCATTTGAGGTTGTTCGTTTTATACTGACTATATAATAGAACAAGACCTCTGTTATTATGGATGTACATCTTCTTAATCCCTATATAATAACGGGCACGTATGCTCAATGTTTATTTCTTTAATTTGCCAATGGGTGAGATTTATTCATAAATCAATAAACTCGGTGAGTTGGGAGATAGCATTGTTTATATGGTGTTCTGTTGATTATAGAAGGAATCCGTGTCCTAATTATTTAGGATGATAATGTCCCCTTGAGGAGCTCATAAGGATTATCATGTAAACCCTGCAGGTGGATTTAATCCGACATGATAATAAGGATGAGTGGTACTACTCTTGGAATTAGATGTAAATTATTTAAGTTGTCAGTAACTTATTTAATTTACGGACATTCGATATCTTAAACACGGGGAAATAAATGTACACATAATAAGGAGCCCATATTAAATATGGGATTGGGATGGTAGTTCAATAATAATTCTCTAGTGGACTGAATTATTATTGATGGGCTTCAGTTATGTGTTCGGGCCGAACGCAGGATACTAAAGCCCATCAGGAGGCCCAACCCAATTCCTCCTCTAGGTCCCTGGTGTAGCCTATATATAGCTCTTTTCATCAGCGCCTCTCATAACACAGAACTCAGATCACAGAAAACACGTGATAAGTGAGAGAGAGCGGAACTGATTTTTCTCGAAGGATCGTTGGCCACGCAACGTTCGAGAAGGGCTCAGAGGAATACATCAGAAGATCAAGAGGTCTACAAGGGTATGATTTCTTTCCGCTGCGATTTATCTTTGGATCCCGATTCCGATAGCATAGGGCCGGCGATCCGTCGGTTCCAACAATTGGTATCAGAGCCACGGTTTCTGGTTCTATGTAATTGGATCGGTTATATATTACGATCTTATGCTTTTTCATACGTTTTATATTCAGATTGTATGATAGTAGGATTGCATAGGATAACTCGGTTTTGCAGGTTACCTATATATCCAACTATTATGGTCTGTATGTATGTTTAATGTATGATCTAAACCCTCGGACCTGTCGAGGTTTTTATTTTGGGTTGGTTGCATGATTGTAATAGTAAAAACACGGCGGTTTGTCGTGTTAGGTTTTACATATTCTTGATTTGTTCTCGATGTAATTTTGTTCGATCTCATATGGTGTATTCTGATCCTACAAGGATTCTGCATAGGGTTTGGTAGATGTTCGAACTAGATTCTGTATAGGATTGGTAGATGTTCGAACTAGATTCTGTATAGGATTCCTGTTCGATCGAGACTTCTATTCGAACTAGGATTGGCGTTCGAAGGGGCTGTTCGATCAAGATTGCTAGGCGCTGGAACAGATTGCTCGATGGGGCTGATCGATCAGATCAGTAGATTGGCGCTGATTCTGTGCAACAACCTGCTGGATTTGCGCAACAATCGCTGGATTTGGCGCTGATTCTGTTCGCTGGATGTTGGTGCTGATTAGGGTTTTAAACCCTAATGTCGATCCCCGCGACCTGACCGGGCAGGTCGATCCCCGTTTAGCAGGCAAACATTCAATCGAAGTGGCCATAATAGTTGGATTTATATTATTCCGTATTTATTGCCTTTCTATTTGTTTGTTGTTTTATCAAGCATGCTTTTGAATGTTATATGTTATTGCATGCTAAAATCCCTCATTTAAATAACTAAGTGGGAGAGGGATTTATTTTGAATAAATCCCATAGCCTCCATTACTGGTTTGTAAGTGATGCATTTAAACTTACACGTTGGCTTTGAGTGCCTTCTTCCACATCGGATGAGTTTGATTGCGGATCACTGGATCAAACTTCCTCTAAGGATAATTATAGAAAATTATTTAGGAGCGTATGATCTTCTCCATCTGAAGAGATACAATCCTAGATAATGGACTTAGTATTAAGAAATGGTACACACTTAGGTGCATATGATAGTATCCTTCCCATCGGAGTAAGTGCTGTTGTTTGCATGGCTGAAGCTAAACCAACTATTAATTTTATTTTGTTTGACAAGATAATGAAATTAATGGGTAAAACCTCCTCTTACAAATGTTTGAATTAGCATACGTCCACACTATCGTGGCATGCGAAGTTCACGGTGTTTTTGAGGTGTTGGTGAATTTAATTATATTGTTTGAGGGAACAATATAGGCTTTAAATTCTATATGTTATGACCTGTGTATTTATTTATTTATTTATATGATTCTCAGGATTTCATTATGTCTTTCAATCCACTTGCTGTTATACTCAAAGAAAACAAACTTACTGGTCCTAATTATATTGACTGGAAAAGAAACCTGGATATTGTCCTAACTGCTGAGGAGTACAAGTTTGTACTCCATGAGCACTGTCCTGACATGCCTGATGAAAACTCTACTGAAGAGGAGAAAGCGCATTATAGAAAGTGGGTTAAGGCAGATGAGATGGCGCGGTGTTACATTTTGGCTTCCATGTCAAATGTACTGCAACATCAGCATCAGGCCATGCCCACTGCCTATGATATGATGCACAATCTTAGAGAACTCTTCGGACACCAGAGTCGGGCTGCCAGACAGGAGGCAATGAGAAACTTAATGACGACCACCATGTCTGAAGGGACACCTGTGAGTGATCACGTCCTTAAAATGATGGCTCATTTGAATGAGATGGAAGTCCTTGGAGCTGAAATCGATGGGGAAACCCAGGTCGATATCGTGCTCCAAACACTGCCTAAGAGTTTTGAGCAGTTCCGCCTTAATTATAATATGAACAAAAGGATGTATTCCTTGGCGGAACTTCTGACAGAACTCAAATCGGCAGAAGGACTATTTCGTCAAAGTGCTCAAGCTTACGTTGCTGAAAATGTTTCTAATTCTAAGCCGAAAGGTGGAAAGAAGAAAAAGAAACAGAATCCTTCGGCAAACAAAGCGAATGGACCTCAAAAGGCTGGGCCACAAGGTGGCGTGAAAAAGCCGAAGGGCAAGTGCTTCTCATGCAAGCAGCCTGGACATTGGAAGGTAGATTGTCCCAAGAAAAAGGAGAACAAAGAAGGTAAATCTTACTCACTAATTACTGAAACATGTTTAGCGGTGTTATCTACCGGTACCTGGTGTGTAGATACGGGAGCCACTGATCATGTCTGCAATTCTTTGCAGGGGTTCCAGGAAACCAGGCGACTTAGTGAGGGCGAGATTACCATCTACATGGGCAACGCTACGAAAGTGGCGGCAGTTGCAGTGGGAGATGTTTATTTATCTTTTGATAGGAACAAGACTTTGGTTTTGAGGAATTGTCTTTACGTACCTTCTTTTAGAAAGAACTTGATTTCGGTTTCTAAGTTATTTTTGGATGGATATTCTGTTTCTTTTGATGGCAAAGTGGTTGTCAAGAAAAATAGGGTTATTGTCTGTTCTGGTACGTTGGTTGGCAATTTATATACTCTTAATCCAATAACTCCTACGATGCAACAACTGGAAATTAATAATACATCTTCTAACTCAAATAAGAGAAAAGAACCTTCTAAAATGAACCAAACATATCTTTGGCATCTAAGACTAGGTCACATTAACTTGAGTAGGATTCAAAGGTTGATAGCCGATGGACCTTTGAGTTCATTGGAAGTGGAAAACTATCCGACCTGCGAGTCCTGCTTGGAAGGAAAAATGACCAAGAGGCCTTTTAAAGCCAAGGGGTATAGAGCCAAAGAAGTGTTGGAATTGGTTCATTCTGATTTGTGTGGTCCTATGACTATCCAGGCAAGAGGTGGTTTCGAATATTTTGTCTCATTTATAGACGATTTTTCGAGATATGGGTATATTTATTTGATGCGCCGCAAGTCTGAGTGCTTTGATAAATTCAAAGAGTACAAGGCTGATGTGGAGAAGCGTCATGGTAAATGTATCAAAACACTACGATCTGATCGTGGTGGCGAGTACCTCTTAGGAGAGTTTAGGAATTACTTATCAGAGGCTGGGATTCAATCCCAATTGTCTGCACCTGGTACACCCCAACAGAATGGTGTGGCAGAACGAAGGAATAGAACTCTCATGGAAATGGTTAGATCGATGATGAGTTATTCGGAATTACCGAATTCGTTTTGGGGATATGCCCTGGAAACGGCAGCGTATATTCTAAACTTGGTACCTTCTAAGACAGTACCCTCTACTCCCACAGAATTGTGGAATGGGCGTAAGCCTAGTCTTAAACACATTCGGATTTGGGGTAGTCCAGCACATGTGCTGAAGGGAGATGCTGATAAGTTGGAATCTCGTACGGATGTTCGGCTGTTTGTGGGCTATCCTAGAGGAACGAAAGGTGGTTTATTTTATAGTCCTAAGGATCAGAAGGTCATTGTTAGCACAAATGCCCGATTCTTAGAAGAGGACTATGTAATGAACCACAAGCCCACGAGTAAAATTGTTCTAGAGGAAATCAGAGGGGAAATCCCTACCTTAGTACCACTAGTACAAGATGAGATACCACAGGGGTCTGCACCATGTGTCACTAATGATACACAATTACCACAAGTGCCTCGTCGTAGTGGGAGGGTTGTTAGACAGCCTGATAGATTCATGTTTTTGGAGAGTCTTCGGACTTGGTATCTGGTGAACATGAATCTGATCCTTGGACCTATGACGAAGCACTCCAAGATAAAGATGCAGAATCTTGGCAAAAAGCTATGAATTCTGAATTAGAATCTATGGATTCTAATCAAGTCTGGGAGCTAGTAGAACCACCAAATGGTGTAAAAGCCATTGGATGTAAGTGGGTCTACAAAAGGAAAAGAGGATCAGACGGGAAAGTAGAAACTTTCAAAGCAAGGCTTGTTGCGAAGGGGTACACTCAAAAAGAAGGAATCGATTATGAGGAAACCTTTTCGCCGGTAGCCATGCTTAAGTCTATCCGGATTCTTTTGTCTATTGCTGCTCATATGAATTATGAGGTTTGGCAAATGGATGTCAAGACTGCTTTCCTTAACGGTAGTCTTGAAGAAAACATCTATATGAAGCAACCAGAAGGGTTCGTTGCAAAGGGCAAAGAGCATCTTGTGTGTAAGCTTAATCGGTCCATTTATGGATTGAAACAAGCTTCGAGATCTTGGAACATCCGTTTTGATGAGGTAATCCAGTCTTATGGATTCATTCAATGTCCGGATGAGTCATGTGTATACAAGAAGAGTGATGGAAACGTGGTGGTATTTCTTGTACTATACGTAGATGACATCTTGCTCATTGGCAACAATGTCAAGGTGTTGTCAGACGTAAGGGTATGGCTGTCCAAGCAGTTTGATATGAAGGACTTGGGAGAAGTAGGACATATTCTTGGGATCAAAGTGATAAGAGATCGCAAGAAAAGAATGTTATGCTTATCTCAAGCTTCGTACATTGATACCATTCTAGCTCGTTTTAGCATGCAAAACTCCAAGAAAGGTTTTCTACCTTTTCGACATGGAGTACCTTTATCTAAGGAGATGTGTCCTAAGACACCAAAGGAGATAGAGGACATGAAGGCAGTTCCTTATGCTTCGGCCGTAGGAAGCCTAATGTATGCAATGCTATGTACGAGGCCAGATATCTGTTTTGCCGTGGGCATGGTTAGCAGATATCAAAGTAACCCAGGACAAGGACATTGGACTGCGGTAAAGCATATTTTAAAGTACCTGAAAAGGACTAGAAATTATATGCTGGTTTACCAAGCAGATGATGTGCTTCCTGTGGGTTACACAGATTCTGATTTCCAGTCGGATAGGGACAACAGTAAATCTACCTCGGGTTATGTGTTTACCTTAGGAGGTGGAGCCATTATATGGAGGAGTGTTAAGCAGAAATGCGTTTCAGACTCCACCATGGAAGCTGAGTATGTGGCAGCCTCTGAGGCAGCCAAAGAAGCTGTATGGCTCAGGAACTTCTTGATGGACTTAGAAGTGATTCCTGGTTTGCCCAAAGCTATCACAATTTATTGTGATAACAGTGGTGCAGTGGCAAACTCGAAGGAACCACGAGCCCATAAAGCAAGTAAACACATTGAGCACAAGTACCACCTGATACGAGACATCGTAAAGCGAGGAGAAGTTGTTGTCGCCAAAATTGCATCAGCAGATAACCTAGCAGATCCTTTCACAAAGGCCCTCCCAGCGAAAGCTTTTGATGGGCATGTTGAAGGGATGGGAATTAGATGTGTGGCGGCGCTTATAGAAGCATAGTCTTTTAGTATAAGTGGGAGATTGTTAGGATGTATACTATAAGCCTAGATTTTTGTATGAACATCGTTTATGGAATGAGAATCACATTGGTCATATGTTTGCATTTTATATTTGTTATATATGTTTATGCAATGTCCAATTAATTTATATTATAGATAACTTGGTGTGTGGTGCCACACAGAAGATCATGTTATCAGTTTCTTATAAATTATAAATAGTAGCTCACAACCAAGATGGATTTGGACAAATCATCGGAATGGTTGTAGTGTAGTTTGGTATTAGTCTGTCTTGACTATAAAACTACACTAGTACACTTTGTGTGTATTGAGCAGGACCATTTGAGGTTGTTCGTTTTATACTGACTATATAATAGAACAAGACCTCTGTTATTATGGATGTACATCTTCTTAATCCCTATATAATAACGGGCACGTATGCTCAATGTTTATTTCTTTAATTTGCCAATGGGTGAGATTTATTCATAAATCAATAAACTCGGTGAGTTGGGAGATAGCATTGTTTATATGGTGTTCTGTTGATTATAGAAGGAATCCGTGTCCTAATTATTTAGGATGATAATGTCCCCTTGAGGAGCTCATAAGGATTATCATGTAAACCCTGCAGGTGGATTTAATCCGACATGATAATAAGGATGAGTGGTACTACTCTTGGAATTAGATGTAAATTATTTAAGTTGTCAGTAACTTATTTAATTTACGGACATTCGATATCTTAAACACGGGGAAATAAATGTACACATAATAAGGAGCCCATATTAAATATGGGATTGGGATGGTAGTTCAATAATAATTCTCTAGTGGACTGAATTATTATTGATGGGCTTCAGTTATGTGTTCGGGCCGAACGCAGGATACTAAAGCCCATCAGGAGGCCCAACCCAATTCCTCCTCTAGGTCCCTGGTGTAGCCTATATATAGCTCTTTTCATCAGCGCCTCTCATAAAATAGAACACAGATCACAGAAAACACGTGATAAGTGAGAGAGAGCGGAACTGATTTTTCTCGAAGGATCGTTGGCCACGCAACGTTCGAGAAGGGCTCAGAGGAATACATCAGAAGATCAAGAGGTCTACAAGGGTATGATTTCTTTCCGCTGCGATTTATCTTTGGATCCCGATTCCGATAGCATAGGGCCGGCGATCCGTCGGTTCCAACAATAGTTATTGCAAGCTGCATGGAGAAAGCTCTACTGCATGTTGCAAGATAAAGATCACTGCAAGATGCAAGATCTACTGCATGATGTGATAAATTTGTTACTGCATACAAACACTTCAGCTGTTGCACGATCAAATAATACATAAAGGACAAATTGAACGCCAACTTAACTAGCAGAAGTCCAAAGATGCTATAACATCAAGTTTAAGTTTCATCACATCGAAAATATTACCAGTAGAGATAAATTGCAATACTAAGTGACACAACCATACTTACTCAACTGAATATAAAACAAATTTTAAATATAACACAACCGAAAACCCACTATATATATATTGAACATATAATCATTTCATATCCAACAATACCTTGTTCACATTCATATAAAAGAAGTTTCATCCAACCAGCAACCACGAACAAGCTTTGTGATATGTACTACATAATATATTCAAAAGAGACTTAATATCCAAAAGCAAAAGCAACAAAAATAAAAAATATGCCTAATAGGTTGTCATCTGTGTACACAAGTGCTCAAAACCTTGCAGGAGCTCCACAGCTTACCCAGCACGTCCATAACGTTACACCTCATCAAAGTTACCTATAGAGCATAAATTATGTTAGATAAATCTCAGTAAGCAGAAATTATGCATGAAAGAACGGTTCTTTGCAACTCATTCCCATGAATCCATTTCTCGAATCACCTATTTCATTTATAATTTTCCTTTCAATCACTCAACTAGTTCACTTTTAAAATATTTTGTGCGCACAGCACCAAACTCGTAAACACAGCACCACTTTCGTGCACACATCAATTTCGTGCACAAAGCACCATGTGACCAATATAAATAGGACTCAGAAGTATAATTTCATCGTCATGTTGCCAAAACATATCACTTGATAGGACTCACAACTTCAACTCACAATAACCATTCAAATCTCAAATTCATTTCCTAACAATTATTGAATTCACAAGATCATTTATTTTACGATAGCCACTGAACAGTAAATCAACTCTCATAAAACACGTAGTATTCATGTATCATCAATTAATATAATTAATTCAAAAAATACTATTTTATGCTTTTTAGTTTTAATAAATTTCTACTTACTGAATTGTCAAGAATTTTGACCGCTCAAATTTTCTTGGTATCAAATCTAATAGTTCCACTTCAATTTAATACTACGAGCCTAAATACAAATATATATTTTTTAACTATACGGGCACGTCGCTTGAATTTTGAAGGGTTGTCTCTCTTATCAGTGAAAGAAAATAGGGTGTCCTGCTTCTTTCGTCAAAGAATAGAGGTATATATATATATATGCAAACCGCCTTTTATAAGCTTCTTTTTTTTACAAAGTCTTGGGTGAGACCGTTCATGGATCTCATTCCGTGAGATGGGTCGGGTCGGATCGGGTTGAACATAAAAATTATGTAATACTTTTATATATATGAGGTAATATTTTTATGTGTATCATGTAATAGTTTTTCAAAATATCACCACATAATACTTTTATGTGTATCATGTGATACTTTTTGAAAGTATCACATGATATACATAAAAGTATTATATTATGAAGTATCACATGATATACATAAAAGTATTACATGCTACACATAAAAATATTACATTATGAAGTATCACATGATATACATAAAATTATTACATGGTATACTTAAAAGTATTACATTATGAAGTATCACATGATATACATAAAAGTATTATATGGTACACTTAAAAGTATTACATTATGAAGTATCACATGATATACATAAAAGTATTACATGGTACACTTAAAAGTATTACATTATGAAATATCACAAGATATACATAAAAGTATTACATTATGAAGTATCACATGATATACATAAAAGTATTACATAGTACACATAAAAGTATTACATTATGAGAATAAAACATGATGTGGTACTTTTATGTATATCATGTAATACTTTTTGAAAATATCACTATGTAATACTTTTATATATATCATGTAATACTTTTGTATATATCCACTACAACAAAAAAGCTGAAAAACAACTAATGTAAAGTGTTGTCGTTGTAGGTTTAAAATTGTAGTCTATGTCACTATTGTCAAAGAGGGGCGCCCAAAGACAACACTCAAAAAGTGTTGTCGTTTTCTCATAGACAACACTTTTAAAATGTTGTCCTCAATATACCAAATGTTATCTTTTATATAAAATATTTCGCCCATAGACAACACTTTCGAACTGTTGTCCTTCCTAAATAACTATTGTCTTTGTATATGAGATTTTCAATCATTCCTAAATAACTATTGTCTTTGTATATGAGATTTCCAATCATACACAACAGTTTATCTAAAAAGACAATAGTTATGAAATGTTGTTTTTATTTTCATCCACAACATTTTGTAATTATTGTCTTTGATTATGTAAGGCAATTTTTTTTTCCTTAAAACTGTTGTCGATTTATGCTAATAAAAAAAGTGTACACAATATATAAATTGAAATATTTCATACTCAAAACATAAAATCTTCAAATATAGAGTATATGTACAAATATCTGTGAATATTACGTTGTATAACAATTCTTGACAAAAACTAAGACTTCAACTAATTCTCCAAATCATCAAAGTTAATACTTGAAATGAAAAGATTATGAACACATACTATTTCTCCAAAATATCAAAACCAATGTTTGAAATGAAAAAATTATGAACATGTATTAACTTGAATGGTTGACGTCGTCTCTCCAAAAGATTCAAAGAACCAAAAAGCTGCACATAAGAAAAAAAAAAAGAACAAATATTAGTGTAAATAACAATACGTGCATAACTCATTACGTGATATAATCCTAAAACATGAGACCAACAATTTGATCTTAATAAACTTAATATAACAATGATATAATCTCCTAATTTAAGATTCAAATTTCCATGAACTCAACTCTACTTGCTTATATTATTGTTCTTAATAAACTTAATATAATAATGATATAATCTCCTAATTTAAGATTCAAATTTCCATGAACTCAACTCTACTTGCTTATATCTCATGTCTGTAGTGCATTTCTCAATCCAATCAATTTAATGTAAGTAGAAAAATTAATAAAATCTTAAAATCTATCATCTTATTGCTTAAGAACAATCTTCGGTGCTTGTAAAAAAAGAAAAAAAAACTTCATTTCAATTTACATATTAATATGAACAACTTATGCAGTAGCTAAATATAAAAGCTTTAATGCAACCACAAAATTTCCTTTTGCACAATCACAAAGATTCAATGTAACCACAAATATCCTAAATTCTTATCAAACAAATCACTAGATTCAACATGCACAACAACACAAACTTCTCAATGCAATTTTCCAATACAAGTCCAAAATTCTAGCAAATATTCGAATTTTATCATTACATTAACATGTACGATAAAAATATTAGCTAATAACTTAGTAATTCAAGTTAGTCATGTAAATGATCTTGAACACAATCTGCCCACTCCGATCGCACTTCATCAATTTCCTTTAGAGAGTACTCGTCTTGTGTAAACTGTGAACAATCATGAAACAAAGTTAGTAAAACCCAACTATTGTTCACTTAAAAATTCAAAATACATAATCTCAAAAGATTTTTAGTATTAAAAACTTCAAAACATATATTTTATTACAATGGATCGTAGAGTAACAATGTCTTTTGGTACAGCTCCAATGATATCTCTCATGAATCTCATTACATAATATCCACATTGCTTATATATTAGAAAATAATTAATGACAAACATAATAAAATGAATGACAACATAATATAATGAATGTACACATATTATTTCCCAACTAGGTTTTTTTTTTCCTTCTTCCTCATGTTCGCATTGAACAATTGTATTGCACTTCATATTTATAAAAGAGTTAAACAAATAGTATGGAACCCAAGACTAATTGATTAGGTGATGATCCATCTAGGCGGTAGCGGAATTACTCGACGCTACTAATGGCGGAATCACTTAATGCAACCAAGCCAATCGCTTGTTTAGGAGGAATCACTCAACTCCAAGCAAGACAAGAAACTAGCTAAATAGTGTAATTTTTGTTCAAAGACTGCTGCCTATTATTTCATTTCAAGGGGTTTAAATACAAGAGTTGGAACATCCCTCCAAACGTAGAAAGTATTTAGATCAAACCCCTTCATACCTAACATTAGTTTGACTCAATACACTATAGATTAACACCTATAATAATTGGATAATTATGAAAACATAGCATTCATAGAGAATGTCCAGAGACAGCCTTATGACAGCTTTCGAAACAATCTGCGACCCTTTAGTATTCTGACCATAACTCCTCGATCAAAATTCCAAATTGTAAATTTTTTTTATTAGAAACTAGACTTACGTGGCTTTCCAGTGATATAAGCCATGTAGCCTAATTATGCTCGAGTGAAATCAGTTTTTAACATAAAGCTGACCTATTTGCACAAGTGCCTGAAAAACTGCATCATTTTTAGGGTGTACGAAAGCATCGCTACAACAAAAACGCTGAAAGACAACAAATGTAATCTATAGTGCAAACCACTGCACATCAAAAGAAGAAAACAAATATTAGTGCAAATAACAATATGTGCATAACTCATTACACGATATAATCATAAAACATATGACAAAAAATTTGATTTTAATAAACTTAACATAACAGTAATATAGTCTCCTACTCTAATTCAGATTTTCATATTCCGAATGTAACTAGCACTCCGTCAACTATACTTGCCTATAGCTCATATCTACTTCTTAAATCCGAATTATTTCTTTGATAAAAACCTAGTGTTTCTAGTTCATTTCTCAATGTAATCAGTTCAATGTAAGCAGGAAAATAAATTTTTGATGATGGACTTTGAGTTTAATTAGATAATTTTAATTAGTGCTATAACTACGGATCAATGTTTTGTTTCTTTCAAATTAGTAGTATTGTAACATAAAGTTATCAATCATCTTCTGGGCTAATTAAATCAAACTTGTCTTATTCACTACAAGTATTTCTTGTTTCCCACCTATATACTCATGATATTCCTATCTCCACACATAGGACTTTCAATAGAAAATTTACTGCTTGAAAACTTCTTATTCTAATTAAAACTGAACCTATCATGTGATGATCAAGCAACATGTAAATATAGAGTTAAAACATGAGAATTAATTAGAAGCCAAGTGCTATATATGGACTTGTGATCCATGCATGGGCTGTGACAAGAAGTTAATTGGAATGTCAGATATTTCAATCCCGTCTAGTAATTCCCATGTGAAACCTTGTGTTGATGGTAAAATAACCATATAATATATAATCCCAATTGAAATATATAATTAGCAAATGAACCAGCACCATTAAATATATAAGAACTCATAATCTTGTTTATTTTGCACTTTACAGTCCAAAAGGCGGGTGATTATCATAGTTGTGTTTAATAGCTTCCCAGGACAGGAAAAGCTCTAGCGTTCAGAGAACAGAACCAAAAGTACAAAATTTAACCAATAAAAAAGTACTTCCTACATAGCTAACATTTTCCACAGTTTTGCAATAATTGTGAAAATTTCTAATTTGATTTTTCAAATATTAACTTCTCTACACCACCTGGTAGTTATTCTTAAAACAATAAAAATGGCTGCTACTCATACTAAAGTGGAGATTTTGCTATAAGGACTAAGTTTACATTTCTAAATCTTAAATATATAAGAGACGAAATCTGATATAGAGTATTAGATGGAATAGACAAATCTCTGACTCCCTCTTATACTTTTGGAGCAATTCTTAACAAGCAGATGCCTAGGGGTTTGGCAATTCAGGAAATTCCTATTTCAAATGAAGGTTGAGGCTTCGAATTTAGATTGAAGTTAAACTAAACTTTCACCATAAACCATTTTCATCCCATCCCTATCCCCAACCAACAAACAAAAGAAGATAGCTAAATACACACAAATAACATCCATGACTTTTATCTATTATCATTGACATCTTCGAGGAACTCAAAACAATAACACATTGCTCCATCACAATCTACTAGTTAAGAAAAAAATAGTCTGAGTAAGAACTTCTTCCTAAACCTGACAAATCGAGTAGTCTGATTGCAAAAACAAAGCTACAAGAAGGCAGGTTTCTCAAGTACAGTACATAGACAGAACAGTACAGTACATCCTTCTCCTTTCCTTGTTCCTTTTTTCCCTTTAGAGCAAGGACGAAAATATCGCGATAAATCAGCGATATATCGCCGATTTATCGCGATAAATCAACTCCCGATATCGATATGCATGGACGAAATTTTTTGGCAAAATATCGCCGATATATCGGCGATATATCGTTATCGGTCAAGTAGTGCACAAATTTGGCAAAATATCGCCGATAAATCGGCGATATATCGGCAAAATATCGCCAATTTATCGGCAAAAAATCGCCAGTTTCTTAGTTTTTTGTAAATTTTTTTTTTAATTTTACATGCTTTAGTGCTTTACATATTGTTTGGTTACATATTGTTTGGTTGTCATCAAAATGGCTAAAATAGCAGCTTGTTTCCTTGGTAACTCAAGGTTTGAGAATTCATGGTTTGAATCTCTATGGTTGCATTTATTTAATTTTTATCCTACATTTAATTAGTTTTTGTAATATTTCATTTTAGTTGTCTTGATAAAATTTTAATAGCCAATTCTTTATTTTTTGGTCCATATTATAAGTTCCAAATCATTATTCTTTATCTAGTTGATTAATTATTCTTATAATTTATTATGATAAATTATTTTTTTCCCATATCTTTAAAATTGAAGATGAATTCATTTAATTTTTTTAAAGTAATTAAATACCAGTTCTTGTTGTAATTTTTTTGAAGTTGAATTCATACTACTAATTGTTTTAAAGCAATTCATTTAATTTTTTTTAAATTATTTTTTTAGTTTATCTCTAAATTTGTTGTAAACATATCTTTTTATTTGAAATTTAAGTTCAATATATGTATTAATGTTACTTATAATATTATATAAAGTACTAGATATTTTTTTCAATTTTTTATACAAATTTTTAAAATTTTTTGCGTAAAAACCGATATATCCACCGATATCGATATATCCGTCAATATATCCGTCATTTTAGTTGTCTTGATAAAATTTTAATAGCCAATTCTTTATTTTTTGGTCCATATTATAAGTTCCAAATCATTATTCTTTATTTAGTTGATTAATTATTCTTATAATTTATTATGATAAATTATTTTTTTCCCATATCTTTAAAATTGAAGATGAATTCATTTAATTTTTTTAAAGTAATTAAATACCAATTCTTGTTGTAATTTTTTTGAAGTTGAATTCATACTACTAATTGTTTTAAAGCAATTCATTTAATTTTTTTTAAATTATTTTTTTAGTTTATCTCTAAATTTGTTGTAAACATATCTTTTTATTTGAAATTTAAATTCAATATATGTATTAATGTTACTTATAATATTATATAAAGTACTAGATATTTTTTTCAATTTTTTATACAAATTTTTAAAATTTTTTGCGTAAAAACCGATATATCCACCGATATCGATATATCCGTCGATATATCCGTAAAATCAAGGTACCGATATATCCGTCGATACCGATATTTTAGTCCTTGCTTTAGAGTGAAAAGCAAATCTGAACACAATAAACTAAATCAAAGAAATCCGAGTGAATGCAAAGGTAAGTGAATTCCTGTTTCATTTTCAGACTTCTAGAATGGTCGTTGCTAAAGATTCTCATCGAATAAATACCAACACAAAACATCTCAAGATTCAAAAATACTTCAAAATTAATTAATTTCTAGCTATTAATTTCACAATACCAATTAAATGATACTATTAAGAAGAATTATAGGATTCTACCAACAAAAAAAATTATCAATCAATGATTAATTAAATATTTATAGTTATTTTATGAAACGAACTCAAATTGCTACCCTGGAAATCGACGACGCCGTCTCTTAGAAACTGCAATAGCTTGAACATGTCCGGGTCCTCCCACGCACGCTCGTCGCGGCCGATCACCGAGGCGTTGATCATGACGCGTGACTTCTCCGGAATTTGGAAGCCGGATTGATACGACGGCGTCGGCGCGGTCTCGTGGAGGCGGAGTAAACTCTCGCCTCTATTCTTCTACTCTAGTTTTGCTTTTGTTTTTTTAATTATTTATTCCACATATGAATTAAAACTAATATTTTAATTAATAATAATAATAGTTGTTTTTAATATGTGGACCACTATTAACCTATATCTGCTATTTAATTTAATTAATTTCTAATCTCTCAAAATAATCAATATTTCGGAAAGCCTCAACTTAGCCAGGCTTATTATGGCTAAGCTTCATATATATATACACTAATAATTTTTAGTTATTAATTTCACAATACCAATTAAATTATATCTTTAAAAATAATTATAGAATTCTACCCAACAAAACAAACTATCAATCAACGATGAATTAAATTGTTCACCAATAATCAATTATTAATTTATCAACATTCACAAAGTTTAATATAAATCGACAATAATAATTTGTCCTCAATATATTTCGATGATAAAAAAATATTATTCAATGAATAATTAAAAGATTCTCAACAACATAAGTATTCGCTAAACCAAAGCTAAAACACAAACGAATTGTAATAGTAATAATAATATAAAAAACAACAATAATATTTAACAATATACCTCAAATTTAATAATTTACAAATATAATTATTAATTATTAATAGTTGTTTGTAAGAGGCAAGATATCAGTTCAATATTAATTTACAAAATTTCAAAAATGTTGCTTTTATAGTTAAAAGATAACACTTTTCAAGTGTTGTCATAATAAAAAAGTATGCATAAAGACAACACTTGTGAGAAATGTTGTTATTATCTAAAAAAGGGAGCTCAAAGACAACACTTATCTAAAATTGTTGTCCTCGGCTGAAAAAAAAATACGCCCAAAGACATCACTTCATGAAAATTGTTGTCAAAGTGTTGTCTTTGAGCGAAAAAAGCTGAAAAAAAACATGCCCAAAAACAACACTTCACTAAAATTGTTGTCAAAGTGTTGTCTTTGAGCGAAAAATATATGACTTTCTCAACACTTTAAGCACAAACTATTGTA
Source organism: Scutellaria minor (assembly GCA_954870855.1). NCBI lineage: Eukaryota > Viridiplantae > Streptophyta > Magnoliopsida > Lamiales > Lamiaceae > Scutellaria > Scutellaria minor. The sequence goes on along the minus strand of OX940734.1, from coordinate 11,658,959 downwards.
AATTTCGAAACGACAACAATTTATGCATAAAAATGTTATCGTTATCGTGTTGTCCTTGACCTTTTTTATTGTAGTGATCATGTAATACTTTTGAAAATATCACCATGTAATACTTTTATGTATATCATATAATACTTTTTGAAAATATCACATAATAACTATAAAAGTATCATGTAATACTTTCATGTATATGAGGTAATACTTTTATGTGTATCATGTAATACTTTTAAGTCAACGGTGTTGGCCGACCATTGACCGATGTTGATCGTTGACCATTGATTGTCGACTTTTTGACTTTGACCGTTGACCGTTGACTTTTGGCCATTGACCGTTGACTTTTTGACTTTGATCGTTGACTTTTTATGTCACGCCCCATAATCTTTTCGTAAAATATCAGAGTTTTACCATTGGGCGTGAAGAAAGAAATAGCAAGAGATGCATATACAACAGAAAGAAATAGCAGGAGACGACAGAAGAAAGAGGTAAGGGACGAAGTGATTCTTTCACTTAACAACAATCGGCCTCTGCCGATAGCAATCAGTCTCACTACTGATAATATACATCATACGCAGCGAAAATAACACCAGGATCTCTCGTTCACAGAATACTCAGAAAATATACAAACGTGAATAAACTTATAACATATCATTTTGAAAATGTTTGTGCGACACATCTAAAAATCACAGGTTCAAAAGCGGCACCGCCTCTCTCCACCTAGGGTTCAACATGCTCAACAGCTCCTGTAGTATGAGTACAGATTAAGGGGGTGAGTGCGTGGAATACACTCGTGGGAATAACTCTGCCTCTTGTGACTCTCAACAGATATATAAAAACTATAAAATAAACTTAAGTCACGTTGCCACAGCACATAAAATGCATAGCAGATATTAGAAATAGCAAGGGACGCATAGGTGCGGGAATTCCCCGTCTTACCCTGTAAACGATCTCATATACCGCTAGCGTATTTCAAGGACCGCCAGACCTTTTCAGAGTATTAGAAGGAGGGGGGGAAGATTCTTTTACGGTCCATAGGACCCTCCGAACATGCAATGTGAACCGAAGTCCTTTCACAGTAATAATATGGCACAACAAATGTATTCACAGCATATAGTGTTCCTCAATCATGTTTTTAATAGGGAAAACAGTAAACAGATAAAGGGATAGAAATTACCCCCACCTTGTTCGGTGGTTACCACGTGAACAACGAGTACCGACGGATCAGATTTCACAAGCAAGTACCAAAGGATCCGATATCACAAGGCTCAACTCAACAAGTAGCCTACACAAGTTATGACGTTCCTTAGATCCTTAATAAATTATAATTAAAGCTGTAAAAGGTTCCGTTGGAAATCGGTCATTAAACACGCGACAGATCGATCGATCTAAAGATTGGAATTTTGGAGACAAGGCTGAAAGTCAAGTTCAAAGGACTGAGATGATAGAGAAGGAAAATTGGGTCACGACAAAAAAGAATGAGCTCGATCGGAGTTAAAACGTGCTCGAACGGAGCATTTTAAGTTTAGGGGTAAAATGGTAATTTTGGTCAAAGGGTTGACTTTGACTGGGCCCACGAATCCCGGTCAACGACGTCTCATCGGCGACGACTCAAAAAACGACGAATGGCGGAAAAAATGGGGTTCGGATCGAAAACACGGCGTTGCAGGCGTCGGGGCGCGCACGCACCCGGCACCGGGTGAAAAACTCGGCAGCTCGGCCATGGCTCGGCAGCTCTCGGCAGCTGCCAAGTTTTCTCGGCAGCTTCTCGCATGTCTCGGCAGGTAGCCGAGATTTCTCGGCAGGCGGGCGCATATCTCGGCCGGTGGCCGAGTTTTCTCGGCCAGCCCTTCCCAGGTTTCCCGACGTCGGGCCTAATCGACGCGCCACCTTCCCGACGTCGTCCGGCGCTGCAGCACCGCCTCCAGCCACCACCACCTACCTCGCCGGATACCTCGCACCGTCGGCTACCACCTCCGGCCATCCATCACCGGATTCCAACGGTGAATAGTGTCTGGAATCTCGCCGCAAAACCCTTCGATACCCAGTTTTTCCAAAAATTCCAACTTCAACCGAAACTCCAGCCGGCGACTTCCCGTCGCCGGTGACCACCCCCAGCTCCTCCGCCGGCGACTCCCCGTCGCCGGCAACCTTTCCCGGCCAGCCCAACACCCTTATACATACATATACACCTATACGCATACACACACTATCACACAGTTAAACACACACACATATCCAATAGCTTGGCCGGCGGCCACCCGCCGCCGGCCACCACCACTAGCTCACTCTCTGACCATCGGTCGGCGACTCCCGGTCGCCGGCAACCCCCCAAACCCAGCCACCAACTCCGGCAGCTTCAACACATACACACACGTATATAAATATATATATCCACCATCCTACTGCCAGGTGGCCGCCGGCCACCCCCACTTGAGCCCTCGTCGGCGACCTCCCGTCGCCAGCCCACCGTTCTCACACGGCGGCGCCCACACACTGATACACCTACACCTACACACACATGCACGTTTACATACATGCATGCACTGTCCATCTCCGGCGCCGCCACCCACAGCGGCGCCGGCCCTCCAACTCGGCACCCTTACCTTCGGCGGTCTCCGGTCATCATCTCCGGTGAGAAGAGAGAGAAAAATGAAGAGAGAGAGAAGGTGGTGGAAAGAGTTAGGGTTAGGGTTTAAGAGGTTGTTTTTCACCATTTTCCGGCGAACGAGAAGTCGGATTTGAAATCCGAGACCTATCCTACATTCGTCTCGTCGAGACGAACGTCGTGTGCGAAAATCGTCCAATTCCGACAACGTTGAAATTTTCCGGCGACCGACCGGCGACGGCGCCGGCAGTGGTGCCGCCGACCAGAAATCTAAAAACGAGAGAGAGAAGGGAGGAGAGAGAGACTTACTTGTTTTCGGCTCGTTCGGAAAAACGGTGAAAAAATGAAATGGGGAGGCCCTATTTATAGATTTTGGAAACACTATTCATCCAAAATATCTTGGTCACTATTCACGAGTTGACTTTTCCAAGTTACTATTCACCAGAAATATCTTCCGGGTTTCCGATCGAAACTTCGAGTTTTGCCCTTTTCGTTGCCGTTCGAGCTACAGGTCTCCGATTGACCTCTAGTTCATTTCGAACTTCTCGTTTTCTCGATACGCATCTAATGGTATATAAATATCCTATGTTCCACGTCTAATAAAATTATCGATCTAAAACGTGCATTAAACACTTATCTGAAACGCACGAAATTAATTAAACAGTCAAATCATACGCACAAAATTATTAAATCATAGGTTAAAATATTTAATTAATTAATTATGCTCGTTTTGATTCGGGGCACTACATTTTGACTTTAACCTTTGATCGGGTCGGGTTGACCCGTCTCACGGAATGGGATCCGTGAGACGGTCTCAAACAAGACCTACTCTTTTTTTTATATACATAATTATTTTTATTATACTATTATTAATATGACAAATGTTGTACAACTCCATCCATTCACATCCACGCAAAACTATATATATTTACATTAATATTAACCAAATTGGCTTTGTATACATATGTCACGACACTTTCATATTATAATATTATAATATTCATTCAACTTTTTCATACTATAACACATAAATGACACGAGATGCATATGATACATGAAATAGTTTGACCAATAAATGAGGAGTAGCTCAAGTATCACACTAAAATAAGAGTTAATCTGAAGAAAACAACTATAAATGTATTGCAACGTTGCAGACCAAAAGAAGCGATCCCAAAGCTAAAGTCCAAACCGCATTAAAAGAAGGTTGTACGAGAAAGGACAAAACATTAAATGCTGAGTTTTGTCTCTCTTCAATGGGTAAAAATCTATCATTATAAATAGAGGAAGAGTGAGATTGATATAACTACTGAAACTCTCAAGATTTAAACTCAAGCAAGAAAAATCTCTCAAGTTCAAACACTTTCAAAGTTCAAAGTTTCAGTCACTCAACCTCAAGAGCAAGCCAGGTTATCAAGCCCACTATTAGAAATCAGAAGACTTGCTCAATACTAGTTGAAGACACTCTTATAATACTTTAACTCATATACTATGTGTTTAGGTTGTTTTAGGAGTATTTAGCTAAAGGAATGAAGTTTATTGCTAAGTGTTCTTCATCTTTAGAAAGGTGAAGACCCTGTGTAGGCTATGATCTTGTGTGAGTCTTTGTTGAAAGTAGCTCGAGCATCTTGTGTGAGAGCTAGTTGTTGTCTTGATAGGTTTGAGAGTATATATTAGCTAGGCTATGTAAAACAAACTTAACTTAACTTAACAAAGTTCCTCATGTACAAAGGAGTAGAGTGGATTAGAGGGATTACTTTACCACTGAACCACTATATATATGTTGTTATCTGTTTATTACTTTCTCTATAACACTTGTCATACATCATACTGCATACTACATTAAACCTTTGTTTAAAACACATAAGTTGCACAAATCTTTCAAAAAAGAATCATTTATTCCACTGCACAAAACTCTTTAGAAGTCTCTCCCTACCAGCATTCAGCAACACTTTGTAGCGTTGTATAGATGCCTACAACGCTATGAGTTTTCTAACCTACAGCGAGCAGCAAAGACTTCATTGTATTCATTCTATCTGTCTACAAAGGCTATAAGCTTTCTAGCCTATAACGAGCAGCAAAAACTTCATATTCTTTGGAGTGAAACGTTTTAAAATTTTGAAGAGGTTTATTCACCCCCTCTAAACCTCCGGCCATTTGGAACCAACACTTTCATTTCTAATATGTCATAAATATAGGAAAACTTTGAATAGTTGATATTGTATATTTCTAATATGTCATAAATATAGGAAAATTTTGAATAGTTGTTATTGTATGTACCTATCTTAATTCGATTTATAACCATGACAACTACATAATTTAGAAAGTTTCGATGAGACATTATTTTACAACTAGCAGTGGGCCCGTGCGATGTACGTGTTTTTATTTTTACACATCGTAATGTTCACTGACGGACCAAGATAGTGCCCAAGAGGACACTGGGCCCCCCTCAATTTAAAAAAAAAATAGGAATATTATTTATGTTTTATATTTTTATTAATAAAATATAGAAAATATGTAAACTAACTAGCTCAAATCTCATATTATCAAATTTTTATAGGAGACATAATTTTTTTAAGAATTTTAATGTAAATTTTTCATATTTAAACTCACTATTTACAGTTTTTATTGATCGTTTATTTTATTTTATCTTATTTGATTATCAATTATTAGGGAGTATATAATATATTTATTTTTTTGACTTAATTAAATATGGAGTAATTGCAAAAAGAATATTATTCTTAATTTTAATTTTTTATTATATCATTGATTATTTAACTATTATTTTGTGATTTGAGTTACAATTGTTGATAAGTTAGATGTTATAGTTTGTATAATAGTTAGTTTATTTTAATGCTATTTTATAATTATAATTTTCTTTCATCTTTCATAGATAATGAAAAGGTACTATGAAAAAAATCTCATTAATAGTAGAAAATGCTTCAAAATAAACTTCATTATGAGTTCACTTCCAAATTGAATAAGCGATACACTATTAAATTGTTATTTAGTAACATACATTAAAATGATGTATTTGTAAATACTAACAACAAAACTATTATGCAACAATTTCAAAATGTAAAAAATTGAATAGAAAAGTTGTAATCATGTAAAAATATTTATTTTTGATGTTGATTTGTCACGTTGAAAAGTAATAAAGTTATTAATTTTAGAAGTTATTTATATTGTAATGTATTCAATTTATCAAAATTGTAACTAATTTAAGATGTTATTTTCAAAATTCGTGTGTATTAAAAAAAAAATTATAAGTTGGACCCCTCTTATTAAAATTCCTGGATCTATCATTGGTAATGTTGGAGTTTTTGAAAAATAAATAATTAATACATTTAAATAACTAATAAAAAAAATTGTATATGGTTCATCGAAAATAGGAAAATTGAAATATAAAATTGTCTTCTACAATTAGTTCTTGTACGGTGCATAATTTACTATATAATAATTTTATATATCATTATCATTGTTTTAAATATGAGTTTATATAATCTTTTTGAATAGTGTAATGGCGTGTGTTTTTTCTTTTTTTGTCACGCCCCGTTTTCGTCCTTAAAAAAATTATCAGAGTTTTCATTGTGGGCGTGAAGAAAGAAGGGGAAAAGACGTGCATGATATAAAATAGAAGGAGGTAAGAGACGACCATAAGAAGAATGAGGTAAGAGACGAACAGAATAATTACATATAAACCATCGGATACAATCGATTAATTAAAAACATTAGCAGCGGAAATAAACCTTCAGGATCCATCATCCATAGTACAACCGAAATTATACTTACAAAATGTGAATTATAAAAACATTGTTTAATTGTTGTGTGATAACAGACTTAAAATAAACATGTCCGGATAGGGCACCGTCCCTCTCTCTCTAAGGCTCATCATGCTCGTCATCTCCTGTAACGTGAATTACAGAATAGGGGGTGAGTGCGTTGAATACACTCATGGGGATACTTTCCATGTTTTTAACAATTATTAGGTAGGAATAACAAATCAAACATATACAAGTTCGGCAAATAGTCACAGCATATAGAATGCATAGCACATAAGTCGGATCCTTAATGGACACGTAGTCCCATAGAGCTCATATCTGCAGCGAGGGCGGGTACTCCCCGTTGACTCCAGGTGCGGGTACTCCCCGACTTATTGTACGGGTCTCTAGTTCCCCCGTAATATGAAAGTAGACCTTCGTCCATTCAATCATGAATGTGGACCTTTGTCTCTTCATATAAATATGGACTTTCGTCCTTCCACATCATCATCATAAACTATGCATGAACACATTAATCATAGCATATAATCACAACACATAAGGTTCAACAATTCATTTAATATCAAGTTCATAAGCATGCGTTCATATATCATCATTTTGCGTTAAATACGGAAACATATAATTATTAGGGTTTAGAAGTTACCCCTACCTTGTTCGGTGGTTACCACGTGAGTTGTCGAGTAACAAGTTTCAAGTATTTCAAAGCACGATCCAACTGATAGCCTACACAAGTTAAAATGTTTCTTAGATCCTTAATGAGTATAAATAAATGTATAAACGATATCGGAGGAGATATAATCGATAAAGTCGAGACGGAATGGAAGATCTAAAGATTGAGGTTAAAGAAACGAGGGTGAATGTTCAGTCCAAAAGGCTGATATGAAAGAGGGTAAGATTTGGGTCGTAACAAAAAAAGAATGAGCTCAATCGGAGTTGAAATAAGCTCGAACGGAGCGTTTTAAGAATGAGGGGTATATTGATAATTTTGGTCAAAGGGTTGACTTTGACCGGGACCCCCGACTCCCGATCGACGACATCTCATCGCCGATGACTCGATGATAATGTACGATGGAAAAAAATATGCTTCGTATTTCAAACACGGCACTGCGCGCGCACCCATCACACAGCGTCTCGCACGCTGCCTGTCACCCGGCGCCAGGCGCCCAATTACCCGGTGTCTCCCGGCGCCGTGTCCAGTGCGCCCAGCAGCAGCAGCTTTCCAACCATCTTCCAGCGCCTCCAGCTGCAGTGGCGCCGCTCGACGCCGCCCCCACCTGACCCGTCGGCGCCACCCGCGCCGGCCACCACCTGTTCCGGCCACCACCAGCTCCGGCTGTGAACAGTAACCTCTTCCAAACAGCCCCCAAAATCAACTCAAACACATGCATGCATACACAAACACCATGCAACCACCACCTTTCCAACCTGCTTCCGGCTCCGGCGTCGCCACCCACGGCGGTGCCACCACTCCCAACCAACAGCCCAACATCCCGGGAAGGTCAGTCACCACTCCAGCGAAAGAGGAGAGAGACAGAGAGAGAAAACCGAGGAGAGAGAAAGGGTGGAAAAACAAGGGTTAGGGTTTTCCGGCGATGTTTTTGCTGTTTCCCGGCGAACGAGATATCAGAATTGAAATTCGAAACCTATTCTAAACTCGTCTCAACGAGACCTACGTTTTGTGCGAAAATCGGCTGAAACCGAGAAAAATGATTTTCCGGCACCGGCGGCGGCGGCGGTGACCAGAAAACAGAAAAGAGAGAGAGAGGAGGGAGAAGAGAGAGACTTACGTGTTTTCGTCGATTTTGCCTCGTTTGGAAAAATGGTAATTTTTTAATCGAAAACGCCCCTATATATAGATTTTCGAAAAACTTTATTCATCCAAAAAATCTTGGGTTACTATTCACCAAAAATATCTCGGATTACTATTCATCGAAATATCTTTCGTTTTTTCAAATCTTCGTATTTTACCATTTTCTTCGCCATTTGAGCTACGATCTCCGATTGACCTCTAATTCGTTTTTGTCTTCTCATTTTTCCATTACGCATCTTATGGTAAAATTATAATCTATGTTCCGCGACTAAAAAATATTTCCATCTAAAACATTCATTTATCACGTATCTGAAACGCATATAATTAATTTAAACAGTCAAGATTAACGCACATAATATTTAATTAATCAATTATGCTTCGTTTTTTGGTCGGGGTGCTACATTTTTATTCAATATATGATTTAATAGTGTTTAAATGCATAATAAGAGTAAAATTTTTATGTCTGTTAATTAAAATAAAACGAATGGTTATTTGAACTAAACATCCACAATTTTTTGTAAAAATTAAACAAAACGACAATCAAGAAAAAAAGTTAACAGTATATCCAAATGCATCTTGAAGAAATAGATTTGATTTCTTTTTTCAATTGAATAAAAAAAAAAAAATTCCAAGAGGCAGCCAAAAATCCATGGTATTGTTTTATTTAGATTGTAATTCCAAATATTTTATATATCAAATCCGAAAGCATATTTAGTTAAGACAAAATTCATTCCAAATCTGCAAATAAATCTTAATGGAAAGTTAATTCATTTATTCTAGTGTAAACAAATCTCTTATCGAATCCAACTTTCTAGAAAAATGAAATTATGGATTGATATGGATTCCAAATTCATTACTCTCATTTTAAACTAATTTTTTTTAACATTTTGAATGAATATATAGAAAATGTATCAATTTCAGATTTTATGTTCCAAATAAGTCAATTAAAGTACAACTTTAAAATATAATTTTCAAAAACTGATTTAGTGATTTGTCGTTGAAGGAGAGATGATATAAAAAGGTTTATTTATTTTAGTACTTTGAACTTATTTGTAAATAATATACTTATAATTACTCAAACTTTATAAATTTATTTATCTATCTAGATATTTCTAGATATATTAATAAATTAATATCTATTAATAATTATTAGATAATTATGGATAAATTTAAGCATTGTCTAATCTAACCTTCTAATCAACAGCAAATGCCTATTTCTAAATTTCGAAAGAAAAAAATAACGAATTTTAAATTTTTTAGAAAAATAAAATTATCCATTGGGATTTCAAATTTCAAAATCATCTAGTAATGTTTCGATTGGTATGGATGCAAAAATCATTATATTTATTTTGAACTAATTTTAGCAATTTGAATGGATTACAATTATTTCAAATCAATTAAGAAATATGATATTCACTCAATTAAAGTCTCTCCTCAATTACGGTAAACCTTTGTATTCAATTAGCTAGGTTAATAGAATATTATATTTATTTTATAATGTTTCCATAATTACACAGGGATAATGTATTTTGATGAGATAAGGATTTTGAGAGATTATTTTATTCTGTGTTATATATTAACTATTAAGCCTAGCTCGACTATGATACAATTATCATGAGTCTTCTCGTGTTGTACAATTGCGTTATATGACCTTTCTTCTTGAATCACATGATTGGCTTAATATTTTTATTGCATTCTGAAATCTATGCAGGGAGAATTCCTTTCGCATCTAAAATCATACCTGAGAAAATTGCAAATTTAGGATAGTAACTATAGGTCATTCACCATTTAGAAACATTATCTTTTCGGATTCAGATTTTGAAATTGAGACACTATCTTTTAAAATTGGGTGAATTTAGAACAAATCAACCCAAATCGACGAATTTTGGACTAATTCGCACATGAAAGTCACGTGACCTACCTAACTCGGGCTTCTTGCTGATTTGAACTCCTTATATTAAATTAATTCGGATTTGAAACTCCACCTCATTAAATAAAACTCCACGTGATTCAATAAAATTCCACATCATTTGTAATATATAAAAACAAAAAATTCCTTAAAACAAAACCCTAAACTAAAAGATGAACCCAGCACACCCATCTCCATGGATACCCACCTCCATAGATGAAAAATCTAAGAACAACAACAAAATCGGCTTCGTCTTTTCACCGTCGTCACCACCGCCACTCTGCCTGCACTCTCTCTCCATCAAATAATTACAATAAATATTAACAATTTATAAATTTATTTTTTAAAATCCAAAACATTGTATTTACAAAAAAAAAAAAAAAGGAAAAAAAATGTGAGAAAAGCTCTGATAGAGGGAAAGAAGGGAATCGAAGATGGTGGGGAGGAAAAGAGGGGTGGTGCTCGTCAGTAAAGAAGACGGAGTTCTTGAGATGGAGTCGGGGGACTAGTGGTTGAGTGCACGGTGCCCTTGCGATGGTGGTATTGAGCGGCGGTGGAAGAACAACAGCAAGGTGGAAAGATCGACAACACCGCACGATGGTCGAGGTGTTGCGGCTGTCGACGGAGCACGGCGGCAGATAAACTAGAACGGCGGCGGTGGATGGAGACTTGCCCGTGGAAGAAGATGATGTACAGTTAGGGTATATCCCAATTATTTTCAATGTTTTTTTTTAAATAATTTTTTTTTTATGTTTTCACATTAAGGAGATGATATTTGTTATATCCCAATATTTATTTTTTATTTTTAGATTTAAAAAAAAATTATTAAACTTTTATTATTATTATTATTATTATTATTATTACTACTACTACTATTATTACTATTATTATTATTATTGAATAATAATTCTGGAAATAATTATTTTAAGATTTTAGAAATAATTTTTGATTTATAAAATAATAGTTACAATTATAAGATAATTTTTCAAAATTTTAAAATATAGTTATTAATCTTTTTTAAATGTATTATAAATATTACAATTAATATTAATATTATTATTTAATAATAATATTTAAAACTGTTATTGTAAGATTTTAGAAATAATTTTTTTGAGTTTGAAAAAAATAATAACATTGATAACATAATTTTTCAGATTTTTAAAATAAATTAATGATTTTTTAAAGATTTTTTATAATTATTTTTATTAAATGATGTGGCATTTTATTTAGTGATGTGGAATTTAAAAATCAAATTAATTTATTCACATGTGCCATATCAGCGAGAAGCCCGAATTGCATAAGGCACGTGACTTTCTGGTGCCAATTGGCCCGAAAGTCGTCGATTCAGGCTGATTTGTCTTAAATTCACCTAATTTTGAAAAATAATATCTCAATTTCGAAGCCCGAAATTATAATATGCCTAAATGGTGAATGACCTAAAGTTAGTGTCCTAAATTTACAATTTTTCCTATTAATTCAATTCACCTCAACCAATAGATACATTTAAATAAAAATTCATGCACAAATTACATACAAACAGACATTCATAAATTGCTCAAAAATAAATTCAAAAAATTTGACATAAACCAATTTCTCAATTTAAGTAAAGATCAAAACATTAACTCCAATAATGCACTTCCACATGATCAACAATAAATTCAATCGATAAACAAAGAACATAAAATTTATGTGGTTCACTGAAAATGTGTTAGCTATGCCCACAGATAGAAGAGAGGATCTAGTATATTATTTATGAGAGCGGTTGCAGTACAAATTACAATGACACTAGGTCAAATAGAGATATATATATAAACCCTGACAGATTGAGCCCATAGAAAGCCCAAAACCAAAACTGAGCTCAAACACATAACATACACTAACAAAGGGTTCAAGACATTCTAACAAATCCCCCCCTTGACTTGAATCTTCTCACAGATTAACAGATGTACCAAATGTACCAGATGCACCATAAAAAATGCTAGACGTAGGAGCAACTCCTTGTACACAGAGTTGTTCCTAAAATAGGGCAACTAACAGCTTGTAATATTTAACAAGTCCAAACAGTGTTGGAACTTGCTATTTGGAACCGGCTTGGTGAACATATCAACTGGCTTATTAGCAGCCCCAACTTTCTTCATCTTAATTCTCCTCTCACTTCTCAGAAAATGATACCTGACATCCATGTGTTTCGTTCTCTCATGATGAACTTGATCCTTGGCTAAACATATAGCACTCAGACTGTCACAAAACACAATTGCATAATCATGATGTAGACCAAGATCAATAACAAATCATTTCAACTAGATTCCTTCTTTGGCTGCTTCTGTCAAATCATGTACTCTGCTTCTGTAGTAGACAAAGTAACCGTAGGCTGCAAAGTAACCTTCCAACTGATAACATAACCACCAAAAGTGAAAACATAACCAGTCATGGATCTCCTACTGTCCTCATCTCCTGCATAATCAGAGCCACTGTAGCCTGAACTAAATAGTTACTATCACCTCCATAAATGAGACCGACATCAAACGTACCTCTAAGGTACCGAAAAATCTTTTTCACTGTCTGCCAATGTTACCTGTTGACAACACTAATGGCATGTGCAAGGTCAGGTCTAGTGCAGACCATAGTATACATCAAACTACATACTGCACTAGTTTAAGGAACTCGAGAAATGTACTCCTTCTCCTCAGTAGATTTGGGGGCAAAAGAAATAAACAAATGAATATTTGTAGCACTTGGAGTATCTATAGGTTTAGTCCTAGACATATGAAACCTTGATAATATCTTCTGAATGTAATCCTTTTGCGAAAGGAAAAGCTTCTTCTGACTTTTATCCCTATGAATCTCCATTCCCAAAATTTTCTAAGCAGCACCCAAATCCTTCATCTCAAACTCAACACTGAGAAGACTTTTCAGGTTCTAAATATCTGACTTGCTCTTTGCAGCTATCAACATATCATTTATATACATGACCAAGTAGATGAACAAATCATTTTCCAACTTCTTGTGATACATACAACTATCATACGGACTTCTGACTTGCTCTTTACATCTATCAACATATCATTTATATACATGACCAAGTAGATGAACGAATCATTTTCCAACTTCTTGTGATACACACAACTATCATACGGACTTCTGTTGTAGCCAAGATGTGTCATATAGTCGTCAAACCTCTTACACCACTGTCTTGGAGACTGTTTTAACCCATACAAGGCCTTTTTCAGCTTTTTACAAGGACTTTTTCAGCTTGCAAACATACTATTCTTTTCTGGGAACTTGGAAACCATCTGGCTGAGTCATATCTCTTTATCCAACTCTCCATGTAGAAAAGTTATCTTCACATCGAGCTGTTCAAGTTCCAAATCCTGATATGCTATCATTTGTAGTAACACTCTGATGGAAGTATGTCTGACCATAGATGAAAAAATCTCATCATAGTCATCTCCTTCTTTTTTATGGAACCCTATAACAATAACTTTTGTCTTATACTTGATACCCTCAGCAAGTGATATTCATTGCTTCTTCTTGAAGACCCATTTACAAGTAATAATCTTTCACTCCGGGGGCTATTTGACTAATTCCCAAGTCATATTCTTATGAAGTGATTCCATCTCATCTCCCATGGCAGCAAGCCATTGGATAGCCTCTGTACATGTAACAACTTCTTTGTAGGTGAATGGCTCATGAGAATCCACCTCTTCAACAACCTGTAATGTATAACCTACCATATCCTCAAACCTATATCACTTTGGAGTTTCAACTCCAATCCTTCTAGCTCGATTAAGAGCTATACTGTACGATGTAGTCTCAGATGGTTGAATTTCTAGTGGTGAAACATCTTTCGGCTCAATGTCAGAATGTGAGTGTTCTTCATCTTCTTCATGTAACTCACTCTGCTTAACCTGTTTGTCAACAATATTGTTTCATGATACAACAATAGACTTCACAGTGGGGTTAAACATAAAATTTTCATCAAAAATTACATTTCGACCAAGTATCACTTTATTTTCTGATGGAGACCAAATTCTATACTCCTTAGCACCATCTCTATAACCTACAAAAACTCTCTTCTTTGCTCTTAGCTCCAATTTACCCTCATTAACATGATAATAAACAGTACAACCAAAAGCTCTCAAATTAGAGTAATCAGCAGACTTACCAGACCACATCTCATAGGGTGTTTTGAGATTGATACCTGTGTGAGGTCTACGATTTATCAGGTAACATGTTGTGTAAACTGCTTCCGCCCAAAATCTTCAAGCTAATCCAGCATTAGAGTGCATGCATCAAGCTCTCTACAGAAGTGTCTAATTGTAATGCCCAGTTCTCTAATCACTTGCATCTTATATTGAAATGCATTAATGTGCATTTAAGCTATATTTCTAAGCATCTTGTTATGAAATGCGCTGAATTCTCAAGTATATGTCTTTTTTATGATCTAATTAGTTATGATTACTTTATCTATGCATGAAATTATTATGGCATTTCAACTCCATAGCCTAATATATTCTGTTTAGTGTTTCTTCTTTTACAGTGGAAAGGTTTGGCTTGGAAAGAGAAGATGGATGTGCTAAAAACGGTTATAAATATGCTAAATGAATAATATCTCTAAAACGACATTCCTAGATTAACTTGATTACACTTCTAATTTATGAATTTCATTGCATTTATTCACAATTCTAAAGTAAGCAAAATAGTGTAATTTGATTGCTTAGTTGACTAGGGTGCACCAAAAGCAATTTGTATGTGTTGCACTTGATTATTATGATCTTTCATCCAACACTAATCTTCTTCTTTAGTAAAAAACGCGGTATGTTGTTCATTTAACACCCACACATGTCTAGCTAATAAGAACAAAGTAAGTGCTTCTCTTTAGCATTGTCAAAAATGGTAGGAAATGCTCTTTTGTATTCTCATTTGATCACTTAAGCCCCAAAAATGACCAGTCTCTTCTCCTCTTCCTTTCTTTATCCTTAGAACCCCAAAACACCATACAAAACTAAAATATATCATGGAGGTTGCATATGAGATGAATTGAAGCTAGTTGGTGCCTCTTTTGGTTAAAACGTTGCATCCTTAAGCTTAATTGATAGGTCTGATCCTATCCCTATGTTTTATGTTTAAAATTATGTTTATATGATATGTCACATGATTTGATATTATATGTGTTATTATGAAGATGAATTGAAGATAACTAAGTTAGTTGAAGTAGTTTAATTGAACTTGTGAATCTGATAAGTTATGGTTGTATATTGATTCTATTGATGTTTGGTATTGTTATAATGTTTGGAAGTGTGCTTGAAGAGTTAGAGGATAGGTAACTTAATTGGTTATTGATGTTAACTTATGCAAGAACATAATTAGTTCGGTTCATTTGAGTTCTTAGTACCTTATTGCAAAGTTAGGGGCCGTCCTATTAGTATTCTTAACTTATTGAATTAAGAAATGATATTAACATGTATGAATTATAAGTCTTGATGTGTTTAATTAAATGATATTGTCTCTTCATGGAAAGAGTATTTAAAGGTATGTATATACATGCTTGATTCTTTTAGGTTTATAAGCACATCGTATCTTCCCCAAGGGCCAAACACTTCCACTATTGTACTCGCTCTGGATTTGAGGTAAGTTGAAGCTCTTATTGTTGCATTGTAAGAACTAATTGATATTCATGTAATTTGAATGATATGTGAATGATTATTTTATGTGTACGATTGAATTGTATGTGAGGTTCATGTGATACATGATGCATATAAAAGGTGTTTTGAAAGAGGAAGTATGGTACTTGGTTGATTGAGAGTAGGTAACATGACTATACAGTCTACAAATGATAGTTGAGTACCAAAAAGAATAAGTGGAATGGTGCTTGGCTATCGGAGAGTAGACACAATATGTGTACGGTCTGTTGATGTTGGTTGAGTACTAATGATAGTGCTTAACTAACAGATAATAGATATCATGATATGATGATTGGCCAATCTGAATGAAATGCTTATACGGCCTACTGATATTGATTGAGTACCAGTCTTCCAAGTACCCTATAAAGGATATTTTCAGAATAAATAAATATGGAAAAACATATTATATAATATGATTCATTATATATGATTGTGTGCATAAGTTTCAACTTACTGAGCTTATTGCTCATTATTAAGTTTTTGTAATGCAGGTAATGATGTGCAGAGATAATAGGTCTCCTAAATGGCCAGTCAGTTTGTTCATATGCCATGTTCGAGATAAACTTTTGAAGCTTATGTTTTGATACTCATCTTTTAGATAATTAAACCGTTGAGATGTCTTTTGATGTAAATAGATATTTTAGATCCTATGTATAAACAATGGTATATTTCTGTTAGGATGTATACTATAAGCCTAGCTTTTGTATGAACATCTTTTATGGAATGAGAATCACTTTAGTCATATGTTTGCATTTTATATTTGTTATATATGTTTATGCAATGTCCAATTAATTTATATTATAGATAACTTGGTGTGTGGTGCCACACAGAAGATCATGTTATCAGTTTCTTATAAATTATAAATAGTAGCTGACAACCAAGATGGATTTGGACTAATCATCGGAATGGTTGTAGTGTAGTTTGGTATTAGTCTGTCTTGACTATAAAACTACACTAGTACACTTTGTGTGTATTGAGCAGGACCACTTGAGGTTGTTCGTTTTATACTGACTATATAATAGAACAAGACCTCTGTTATTATGGATGTGGGTTCTCTTAATCCCTATATAATAACAGCCACGTATACACAATATTTGTTTCTTTAATTTGCCAATGAGTGAGATTTATTTATTAAATCAATAAACTCGGTGAATTGGGAAACAATATTGTCTATATGGTGTATTGTTGATTATAGAAGGAATCTGTGTCCTAATTATTTAGGATGATGATGTCCCCTTGAGGAGCTCATAAGGATTGTCATGTAAACCCTGCAGGTGGATTTAATCCGACATGATAATAAAGTTGAGTGGTACTACTCTTGGAATTAGATGTTAATTAATTAAGTTGTTAGTAACTTATTTAATTAACGGACATTCGATATCTTAAACACAGGGAGATAAACGTGCACATAATAAGAAGGAGCCCATATTAAATATGGGATTGGGACGGTAGTTCAATAATAATTCTTTAGTGGACTGAATTATTATGGGTTTAAGTTATGTGTTCGGGCCGAATACAGGATACTTAAGCCCATCAGGAGGCCCAACCCAATTCCTCCTCTAGGTCCCTGGTGTAGCCTATATATAGCCCTTTTCATCAGCGCCTCAAAAATACAGATCACAGAAAACACGTGATAGTGAGAGAGAGAGCATAACTGAGATTTCTCGAAGGATCGTTGGCCACACAACGTTCGAGAAAGGCTGTAGGAATACATCAGAAGATCAAAGAGGTCTACAAGGGTATGATTTCTTTTCGCTACGTATTTTTTTATGGATCCCGATTCCGATAGCATAGGACCGGTGATCCGTCGGTTCCAACAATTTCAATCGATAAAGTTTCTTTCAAGTATTATGAAGTTCTTTTGCAAAAATGTTTGGGGACCTATTTAATGGCTTGCTGCGTTTTCAAGTTAAGTCAAGAATCTAACATTCTCTTACATATGTTTCTTAAGAAATTATTTCAAATCAGTAAAGTTTGGGAGTGTTACACTAATTCACGGGTTCTGCTATAACATTTTGTTGTGGTCTATCCCTCATTGTATGATGTCTTGCAATCCTTTCATTCTTGCAAAACTCATTAAAATCAGAAGAACAAAATTCCAGACCATTATCAGTTCGCAACCTTTTGATTTTCTTCCCAGTTTGATTTTCCACCAACGCCTTCCACTGCTTGAAACTCTTGAAAGCTTCACTTTTATGCTTCATCATAATCACCCTAGTCATTCTTGAGTAGTCATCAATCATAGACACAAAATATATGTGACCTTCTAGAGAATCAACATGAGAAGGAGCCCAACAATCAGAATGGATATAATCAAGCATGGATAGAATTAGATAGTGTTGAACCTTGTAGAAAATACAAAGTTCCCCGCTTCATACCTTTCAGAAACACATTAGAACCCTTGCAGACATACAAAACTCCACCTTCACCTTTAAAACCAAAACCTTTACTATCTAAAAGACTCAGAGATATCAGATTCTTCGTCATAGTGGAACATGTCTAACATCGTTCAAAGTGTAGAATTTACCATCACGTGTCTGTAGTTTAATTGAGCCTATTCCAATTGCCTTGCAAACAGAACTGTTGGCCATAGAAATATTATCTCCACCTACCAGCTCGTAAGTTATAAACCACTCTCTGCACGAACATTTATGATAAGATGCCCCAGAATCAAGAACCTATACATCAGTGTGATGTGTTTTGTCCATCAGCAACTAAGGTTATATCCTTATCGGAGTTGGTGTGATCTCCTTCAGCAACAGCAGCAGTACCTGTTTTATTTTCCTATTTCTTCTTTTTCTTCTTCGGACCATCATTTTTCCAATGCCTTGGCTCTTTACAATAGTTACAGATATCATTTGGGTTAGGACCCTTAGATCCAAACTTCTTGAATTTCTTTTACCCTGATTTTCCAAGTCCCTTACTCCTACTAACTACTAATCCAATGACCTAATTATATGTACTTCCACCACTCATACCACTCGCCTTATGGCACAACTCTCTGGTATGCAAAGATGATCTAATATTTTCCAAAGACACAGAGTCTTTCTCAACAATGAAAGATTGCACAAAATTCTCATATGACACAGGTAGAGAAATCAACAAAATTAAAGCAACATCCTCATAGTCAATTTTAACATCAATATTACACAATTCCAATAAAATTATATTTAATTGATCTAGATGTTCTTGAAGTGGTTGACCTTCATGCATTCACAAACTGAACAGACATTGCTTCAACAACTTGTTGGTTAACGATTTTATCATATATACTCTTCAATTTCAACCATAAACCAGCCGCAATTTGCTCCTCTGCGATCTCGGTAATGATATCATCTGCGAGACTCAACATGATTGATGAGTGCGCCTTCTCCTCTAGATTGGCCATCTCAGCATCTTTAAAATCCACCGTCTTTTGTTTGTTTCAACAAAGCACACATCTTGATCTGCTATAAACTGAAATTGTTCCTCCCTGTGAATTTCTTGATTTTCACATTCATTCCAGACATCTTCTTCACCGAATTACGGAAACCCTAACTGGGCTCTAGATACTAGTTTGTTATAACAAATGTGAAAAAGATCTAAAAATGATAAACAAATAACATAAAATTTATGTGGTTTACCCACAATGTGTTAGCTACGTCCATGGACAGAAGTGAGGATCTCATATATTATTTCTAAGAGCGGTTGCAGTATAAATTACAATGACATTAGGTCAAATAGGAATATATATATATATAACCCTTAATAAACTGAGCCCATAGAAAGCCCAAAACCAAAACTGAGCCCAAACACATAACATACACCAACTAAGGGTTCAAGGCATTCTACATACCGGCTAGAGAAATCACTGAGCTTGAATGATAAAACCTTTGACAGCTACAACTACTCCGAGGCCTGTGGGCAAGAAGAGTCGGAGGAGTCTGAAGTCGATGATCCAGAAGAGGAAGAAGAAGTCTCTAATGGTGCTGGCAATGAGGAAGTGATCATGAAACTCAAGGAAGAAGTGGAGAGACTCAAAGAAGAGAATGAGGCTCAACGAGAGAAGCTAATGCAGAAGGATGAAGAGAAACGTGAAGTCATTAGGCAATTGAGTTTGGCCATGGATTCGATCAGAGAAGTGAACGCGGATCTGCGATAATGTCTTGCTATGAAAACAACTCCCATCAAGGAAAACCAACTTGAATTGAAACAGAATTTCTTGGGAAAGTTGTTCAATGGCTATGGGAAATCTCTCTAAATATTGTCAAATAAGTAAGATAGAACTAGATATATTATTGTTAATGTTGACTTTGTCAACTTATTTTTCCTTTTTCTTGATTAATAAAATCAATTATTAATGAACTTGGTGAGCAAGTAAACTTGGTGACCAAGAATAGAAACAAGAAGTGGAGTTAGTGGATTGAAGAAGTGTTCAATCATGGAATCAAGAGCATCTATAAATACGAGACAATTTGCAGAGATTGATACACTTCCAGATTTGCATACAAGAGAACACAAGCAAGTTATTCATATCTAGTTTTTTTCTCTTGTATTGTTTTGTCGACTGCTTTTTGATTATCAACTTTCCTATTTCTTTTCCGTAGAACTATAGAGTATGTTTACTCCAATAGTTCTCTAGCAAAGTAGGATCGTTGCTTGGTCGATAGGTTTTTATTAGTTTACACGTCCATTGTTTTCATTATAGTGGACGTATCAAGTGTCGTTTTAAGAGGTTCTTTCCAAGTCCTCGTTTGTGTTGTGTATTACAAAGATAAATTGAATAAGACATTTTTTACCCTGTAGGCATTCCACAAGTATCATTATATACTTCATGGACAAATTTTTTATCTTGTTAATTTTTATCTTTGATTTTTCCGCTGCATGTTATCTCTAGTGTTGACAACATTATACACAATATTTAGTTTTTGTTGTTCTTTATCTTGCATAGGAGCACTCAGACACTTTCAATTGGTATCAGAGCCACCCACCTGATATACTAGGTGGTTGGTTCTGCTCGTGCAAGATGGATTGGTGTAATCCACAAGGGAAGTTGCCCGTTCTTGATGGATCAAACTACTCTTACTGGAAGATTCGCGTACGATCTCAAATCAAGTCCATTGATTCAAATGTCTAGGATGTTGTTTTGGATGGATTTTCTCATCCTGTGAAGGTCCATGAACAAGATGGTGATATCGTTTCCAAACCAAGAAGTGAATAGACTGCTGCCGAAGTTGCCGCCTCAAACTACAACGACAAGGCACTCAACATCATCCATGGTTCCATAGATCTTCGAGTTTTTAAACTTGTCCAGAATTGTTTATCCGCAAAGGAAGCTTGGGACATTCTGGAAAGACAATATGAAGGAGACACCACCGTACGAGAAATGAAGCTTCATCAGTTAATGTCAGAGTTTGAAATCATGAGAATGGGAGAAAATGAAGATATTAGCTCTTACTTCGAGAGACTTCGTGATATCTCAAATCAGTTTGTGGTACTTGGATATTCAATAACTCACAAGAACTTAGTGTCCAAGGTTATCTGAACCTTAACACCAAAGTACAACATGAAGGTGTGTGCTATTGAAGAAGCCCATAATGTAGCAAAGATGGGTTTCGAGACTCTCCAAAGCATCATGCAAATATATGAACTAAATTTGAAGAATCAATCAGGTGTTCAAAAGGATAAGGGCATCGCTTTTCAAGCACAAACTGAAGGAGGAAGTGACGAAGATGAAGATGAGCCGTTGGAGGAGATTCCAGAAGGACAACAAAGTGTTGCCATGCTCGCTAAGAAGTTCAACAAGATGGTACGAAACATGAACAAGAAGAAGTTCGGATCAAAAGGAAAAGGAAGATTCAACAAAACTGCCCCTCAACCTCAATGGAATCAGATTCGATCTTCATCACAAACACCCATGAAACTCGGTTCAAACCATGATAGAAATGACCCTCGATATCTCGATTCTGTTCAATATCGGGCGTGTTCGGGTTGGGGTCACTATGCAAATGAGTATGCGAACACACTGAGAAAATATGGAAAGAGGAACCTATGGGTATCTATGAGTGATGATGAAGACGATTTTGAAGCAGTCAATGAACAGACCTTGTTGTTTGCCAATGTTGCCTAAAATGTTGCCACTAATGTCACAACATTGATCGACACATCAGAACGGTATGAATTATTCAATTTTTCTAACCTAACTTGTTTGAATGCCTCTGTTGATGATGATGCAGAATCCAGAGACGATGATGAATTAGATAAAGATGTTATCATCAAAGAACTTCAAGAAATCTATACATCATTGCTCAAGGAATGGAAAAAGGAAGTCAAACAAGTCAAGTTACTTACCAAGAAAAATGATGTGTTGAAGCAATTGATGGCTGAATTGGAAACGACACTCACTCAAAAGGATATTGAACTTGGAAAAGCTCAAATCCAACTGGACATGGACAAAGCTACCATTGATAAGTGGAATACTGGTACGCTCAAGTTGAATGAATCTCTTGAGTTAGGTAACCATGATAGAGCAGGTATCGGCTTTGTTAAATCTTCTAGTTTTGTGTTTCCAACTCTTTTTGATGATAAAAAGTCAAAAACAATCTTTGTTAAAAAGTCAAATAAGTCTACTGAAAATTCCCCTAGAAAAAGAAAAAGGAAATATGTTTGTCATTACTGTTTTCGTCAAGGACATATTAGACCTTTTTGTTTTAAACTGAAAAATGATTTGTCCAGATGACAAATGTTGCCCCAAATGTTGTCAAACATTTCAAGCAACATTCCCTCCAGAAAAAGTATACAGAAAATCTGGGTTCCTAAATCCACCATTCTTTGCAATGTCATTTTTACTACTTTAAAGACTAACATTGCAGGTTCTTGGTACTTCGATAGTGGCTGTTCACGCCATATGACGGGGACCAAAGAATTTCTTTCCGATTTCATACCCCTTGAGACCGGTTGTGTAACTTATGGTGGAGGAGCTAAAGGGAAGATTATCGGCAAAGGAACCTTGAGTGTACCTGATTTACCAAAGTTGAATAATGTATTTCTTGTTGATGGTCTAATGGCAAATCTTATAAGCATTAGTCAACTCTGTGATGACAACTTGGAGGTGAAGTTTAATAAAGACTCTTGTGAGGTGTTTGATAAATCTAATATTTGCATCTTAACAGGTACAAGATCACATGACAACTGCTATTTAGTGGGATGAAAGATCACATGCAACAAGGCACACTTTGATGACACAATTTTGTGGCATCAAAAGCTAAGCCATGTAAATTTCCGAACACTTAAAAATTTGAGAAAGTTTGAAGCTGTCAGAGGTCTACCAGACTTAAATCATAAGAGTAAGTTTGTTTGTGGAGACTGTCAATCTGGTAAACAAACACGTGTGTCTCATAATGTTGTATCACATCCGGGACAACATTCAGGTACGACATATAGTTTTCAACTTTTGCATATGGATCTTATGGGTCCAGTAGAAGTAGAAAGTCTTGGAGGTAAGAGATACTCGTATGTGATTGTTGATGATTTTTCTAGATTTACATGGATTTATTTTTTAAAAGAAAAATCTGAGACATTTCATACTTCAAAGTTCTTTACATGCATATCAAAACCTTCTTTGACATGAAAACAACTTGTTTTCTATTTTTTGTGAAAAGAAAGGCATTTTCCATGAATTTTCAGCTCCTAAAACCCCTCAACAAAATGGTATAGCAGAAAGGAAAAATCGAACTCTTCAAGAAATGGCCGGTGTAATGCTAAGTTCAAAGAAGCTAACAAAATGTTTTTGGGCAGAAGCTTTTAACACCGCTTGTCATATAGGAAATCGAGTCTACCTTAGACCCGGTACTAAAATGACACCTTATGAAATTTTGAAAGGAAAGAAACCAAATTTGAAGTACTTTCATGTTTTTGGGTGCATTTGTTACATTTTAAATGACAAAGAGAATCTTGTAAAGTTTGATTCCAAAAGTGACAAGGCTATTTTTCTTGGATATTCATCAAATAGTCATGCATATCGTGTGTACAATTTGAGACTTAGAAATATTCAAGAATCAGTAAATGTTGTTTTTGATGACTTTTCCGATCTAACAGGTAAATCATATGAAGATGCAGCACAAGATTTAGCGAAAGCGCTTGTTGTTTCTGAAGTTGAATCAGTTTCTCCAAATGTGATCCCGGATATTGCACATCAGAGGTCACACCAGCTGCCGAGTCAGAATCGGAAGAAAGCAATGATGAATCTCTTAATCCAGTAAGAAGAGATCCTCCTGCTCACATCAGGAAGAACCACCCTACCACACAGGTGATAGGGGGAGTATCTGAAGGGGTAAGAACTCATAGGAAACAACCTGTGAACTACAAGGAAATGGTAAGACATGTGTGTATGTCAACCACATTCTCGAAGGTACATTCCTACTGCTTTGTGTCTCTTGTTGAACCCAAAAATATCAATGAGGCTCTCAAGGATAATTTTTGGATTCAAGCAATGCAAGAAAAACTAGAACAATTTTCTAGAAGTGATGTGTGGTTCCTTGTTCCTAGACTCGTCAATACTAATGTAATTGGAACGAAATGGATCTTTAAAAATATGTCTGATGAGTTTGGGAATATTGTAAGGAACAAAGCACGCCTAGTAGCTCAGGGGTATAAGCAAGTCGAAGGCATTGATTTCGATGAAACATTTGCTCCCGTCGCTAGGATTGAGTCTATTAGATTGTTGCTTGCATTGCATGTTATTTAAAAATTACCTTGCATCAAATGGATGTAAAAGGAGAATTCTTAAATGGTTTTTTAAATGAGGAAGTATATGTAGAGCAACCCAAGGGTTTCAAAGATCCTTATTTACCTAACCACGTTTACAAACTCAAAAAGGCTTTATATGGTTTAAAACAAGCTCCTCGAGCTTGGTATAGTCGTTTGACTACCTTTTTACTTGAGTTTGGTTTTATACGTGGAGAGGCCGATCGAACTCTTTTTATTAAGAATACTGATCGTACTTTTGTTATTGCTCAAATCTATGTAGATGACATTGTTTTCGGTTCTACTTCAGAATTCGAACTCAATAAGTTCATGAGTGCAATGTCATCCACATTCAAGATGAGCATGATTGGGGAGCTAAATTACTTTCTTGGATTGCAGGTACAGCAAGTGGAAAATGGGATTTTCGTATCACAAAGCAAGTATGCCAAGAATTTGGTATCTCGCTTTAGATTAGAAATTCTAAACCAATGCGCACTCACATGGATTCAACACAAAAGTTGTGCAGAGACGATGTTGCCGAAGATGTCAACAACACTCTGTATCGTTCCATGATAGGCAGCCTATTGTATCTCACTGCAAGTCATCCAAACATTATGTATAGTGTGGGTGTATGTGCTCGATATCAATCTACACCGAAGGTTTAACATCTTCAAGCTGTGAAGCGAATCATAAGGTATGTATCGGGAACTATTAATGAAGGTATTTGGTACACCAAAGACACGAATTTGAACTTAGTTGGGTACACCGACTCGGATTGGGCCGGAGATCTGGACGATCGGAAGAGTACTAGTGGCGGCTGTTTCTATCTAGGTAACAATCTTGTTTCTTGGCACAGTAGAAAACAGAATTGTGTTTCCCTATCAACGGCCGAATCGGAATATGTGGCTGCGGGTAGTGGATGTACACAATTACTTTGGTTGAGATAAATGTTAGATGACTATGGTTTTAAAACTGAATATTTGAGCTTATATTGTGATAACTCTAGTGCGATAAACATCTCAAAGAATCTCGTTCAACATTCTCGCACTAAACATATAGACATAAGGCATCACTTCATTCGAGATTTAGTAGAAAAGAATATTATACATCTTGAATATGTGTCCACGGAAAACCAAAATGCTGATATTTTTACCAAGGCCCTTGATCTTGAGAGATTTTCTCATCTAAAGAAATCTCTTGGTTTGTGTGTTGTATAAATACATATACACTGTTTACGGATGTTACAGTTCATGTTGCGCACATCTTACATAACATCCATTTTTGTTTGGCCTTCTTCGCATCATATGCATGTTACTTGTCCGGAATATGTGTTCTTTTGAGAGGATATTTGCTTGGACATTTTAAGGAATCTTTTGTGGCTCATTTTAAAGTGTATTATGCTTAATAATTTTGGTTATAAGATCACAAAGCACTTGGAGCACGGCGTTCGCGACGATGATGCTTTTCAGGCAGTCTAGTGATCATATTTAAAGGGGTTGTGTGACCTAACACTAAGTACTCGGGGCACGACACTCGCTATGACGATGCTTCCTTGTCACAAAGTGAATGGAGATACCATAACCCACATATAAAAAGTCGATCTCACAACTGAGTAACTAGATGCACGATGCTCGCTACGACGATGCACTCTCTTAAAAAGGTTGGTTGAGATTGACATGTGCTAATTGGTTTAACAAATACACAGTTGTTTTTGAGCCTGTCTGTGATTCCAATGTGATGTAGTTGCAAATGTTCTCAACATTGAAGAACACATAATCTGGGTAAATTCTTGTGTGTGATTTTTTTTCTAGGCATCCCTAGATTTTTTGGTATATAATCTCATATTTTCTCGTGGATACATATTTGGTATGGATAATATTTTAATCTATTTTAAATTTTGAATTAAGTGACTTCTTATTAATAGCATAATTGGTTTTAATTCTTATCTAATAATATACTAATTTTGTGGAAGTTGTTTGTGGCTCAAAAATTTCAATTTTGAAATCATATATCATCTGCACATCTCCCAAGGTCAGTCTCTCTCTCTCTCTCACACTTTTACAATTCTCTTTCTCTCTCCCGTTTGAATCTCTATTCCTCTCTCAAATTTTTTTCCCCAATTTTCTCAAACCCTAAACCACCATGAATCTCAACCAAGAGCAATTCCATCAAATTCTCACTCTTTACTTGAGGGTGTTAGGATGTATACTATAAGCCTTGTTTTTTGTATGAACATCGTTTATGGAATGAGAATCACATTGGTCATATGTTTGCATTTTATATTTGTTATATATGTTTATGCAATGTCCAATTAATTTATATTATAGATAACTTGGTGTGTGGTGCCACACAGAAGATCATGTTATCAGTTTCTTATAAATTATAAATAGTAGCTCACAACCAAGATGGATTTGGACAAATCATCGGAATGGTTGTAGTGTAGTTTGGTATTAGTCTGTCTTGACTATAAAACTACACTAGTACACTTTGTGTGTATTGAGCAGGACCATTTGAGGTTGTTCGTTTTATACTGACTATATAATAGAACAAGACCTCTGTTATTATGGATGTACATCTTCTTAATCCCTATATAATAACGGGCACGTATGCTCAATGTTTATTTCTTTAATTTGCCAATGGGTGAGATTTATTCATAAATCAATAAACTCGGTGAGTTGGGAGATAGCATTGTTTATATGGTGTTCTGTTGATTATAGAAGGAATCCGTGTCCTAATTATTTAGGATGATAATGTCCCCTTGAGGAGCTCATAAGGATTATCATGTAAACCCTGCAGGTGGATTTAATCCGACATGATAATAAGGATGAGTGGTACTACTCTTGGAATTAGATGTAAATTATTTAAGTTGTCAGTAACTTATTTAATTTACGGACATTCGATATCTTAAACACGGGGAAATAAATGTACACATAATAAGGAGCCCATATTAAATATGGGATTGGGATGGTAGTTCAATAATAATTCTCTAGTGGACTGAATTATTATTGATGGGCTTCAGTTATGTGTTCGGGCCGAACGCAGGATACTAAAGCCCATCAGGAGGCCCAACCCAATTCCTCCTCTAGGTCCCTGGTGTAGCCTATATATAGCTCTTTTCATCAGCGCCTCTCATAACACAGAACTCAGATCACAGAAAACACGTGATAAGTGAGAGAGAGCGGAACTGATTTTTCTCGAAGGATCGTTGGCCACGCAACGTTCGAGAAGGGCTCAGAGGAATACATCAGAAGATCAAGAGGTCTACAAGGGTATGATTTCTTTCCGCTGCGATTTATCTTTGGATCCCGATTCCGATAGCATAGGGCCGGCGATCCGTCGGTTCCAACAATTGGTATCAGAGCCACGGTTTCTGGTTCTATGTAATTGGATCGGTTATATATTACGATCTTATGCTTTTTCATACGTTTTATATTCAGATTGTATGATAGTAGGATTGCATAGGATAACTCGGTTTTGCAGGTTACCTATATATCCAACTATTATGGTCTGTATGTATGTTTAATGTATGATCTAAACCCTCGGACCTGTCGAGGTTTTTATTTTGGGTTGGTTGCATGATTGTAATAGTAAAAACACGGCGGTTTGTCGTGTTAGGTTTTACATATTCTTGATTTGTTCTCGATGTAATTTTGTTCGATCTCATATGGTGTATTCTGATCCTACAAGGATTCTGCATAGGGTTTGGTAGATGTTCGAACTAGATTCTGTATAGGATTGGTAGATGTTCGAACTAGATTCTGTATAGGATTCCTGTTCGATCGAGACTTCTATTCGAACTAGGATTGGCGTTCGAAGGGGCTGTTCGATCAAGATTGCTAGGCGCTGGAACAGATTGCTCGATGGGGCTGATCGATCAGATCAGTAGATTGGCGCTGATTCTGTGCAACAACCTGCTGGATTTGCGCAACAATCGCTGGATTTGGCGCTGATTCTGTTCGCTGGATGTTGGTGCTGATTAGGGTTTTAAACCCTAATGTCGATCCCCGCGACCTGACCGGGCAGGTCGATCCCCGTTTAGCAGGCAAACATTCAATCGAAGTGGCCATAATAGTTGGATTTATATTATTCCGTATTTATTGCCTTTCTATTTGTTTGTTGTTTTATCAAGCATGCTTTTGAATGTTATATGTTATTGCATGCTAAAATCCCTCATTTAAATAACTAAGTGGGAGAGGGATTTATTTTGAATAAATCCCATAGCCTCCATTACTGGTTTGTAAGTGATGCATTTAAACTTACACGTTGGCTTTGAGTGCCTTCTTCCACATCGGATGAGTTTGATTGCGGATCACTGGATCAAACTTCCTCTAAGGATAATTATAGAAAATTATTTAGGAGCGTATGATCTTCTCCATCTGAAGAGATACAATCCTAGATAATGGACTTAGTATTAAGAAATGGTACACACTTAGGTGCATATGATAGTATCCTTCCCATCGGAGTAAGTGCTGTTGTTTGCATGGCTGAAGCTAAACCAACTATTAATTTTGTTTGACAAGATAATGAAATTAATGGGTAAAACCTCCTCTTACAAATGTTTGAATTAGCATACGTCCACACTATCGTGGCATGCGAAGTTCACGGTGTTTTTGAGGTGTTGGTGAATTTAATTATATTGTTTGAGGGAACAATATAGGCTTTAAATTCTATATGTTATGACCTGTGTATTTATTTATTTATTTATTTATATGATTCTCAGGATTTCATTATGTCTTTCAATCCACTTGCTGTTATACTCAAAGAAAACAAACTTACTGGTCCTAATTATATTGACTGGAAAAGAAACCTGGATATTGTCCTAACTGCTGAGGAGTACAAGTTTGTACTCCATGAGCACTGTCCTGACATGCCTGATGAAAACTCTACTGAAGAGGAGAAAGCGCATTATAGAAAGTGGGTTAAGGCAGATGAGATGGCGCGGTGTTACATTTTGGCTTCCATGTCAAATGTACTGCAACATCAGCATCAGGCCATGCCCACTGCCTATGATATGATGCACAATCTTAGAGAACTCTTCGGACACCAGAGTCGGGCTGCCAGACAGGAGGCAATGAGAAACTTAATGACGACCACCATGTCTGAAGGGACACCTGTGAGTGATCACGTCCTTAAGATGATGGCTCATTTGAATGAGATGGAAGTCCTTGGAGCTGAAATCGATGGGGAAACCCAGGTCGATATCGTGCTCCAAACACTGCCTAAGAGTTTTGAGCAGTTCCGCCTTAATTATAATATGAACAAAAGGATGTATTCCTTGGCGGAACTTCTGACAGAACTCAAATCGGCAGAAGGACTATTTCGTCAAAGTGCTCAAGCTTACGTTGCTGAAAATGTTTCTAATTCTAAGCCGAAAGGTGGAAAGAAGAAAAAGAAACAGAATCCTTCGGCAAACAAAGCGAATGGACCTCAAAAGGCTGGGCCACAAGGTGGCGTGAAAAAGCCGAAGGGCAAGTGCTTCTCATGCAAGCAGCCTGGACATTGGAAGGTAGATTGTCCCAAGAAAAAGGAGAACAAAGAAGGTAAATCTTACTCACTAATTACTGAAACATGTTTAGCGGTGTTATCTACCGGTACCTGGTGTGTAGATACGGGAGCCACTGATCATGTCTGCAATTCTTTGCAGGGGTTCCAGGAAACCAGGCGACTTAGTGAGGGCGAGATTACCATCTACATGGGCAACGCTACGAAAGTGGCGGCAGTTGCAGTGGGAGATGTTTATTTATCTTTTGATAGGAACAAGACTTTGGTTTTGAGGAATTGTCTTTACGTACCTTCTTTTAGAAAGAACTTGATTTCGGTTTCTAAGTTATTTTTGGATGGATATTCTGTTTCTTTTGATGGCAAAGTGGTTGTCAAGAAAAATAGGGTTATTGTCTGTTCTGGTACGTTGGTTGGCAATTTATATACTCTTAATCCAATAACTCCTACGATGCAACAACTGGAAATTAATAATACATCTTCTAACTCAAATAAGAGAAAAGAACCTTCTAAAATGAACCAAACATATCTTTGGCATCTAAGACTAGGTCACATTAACTTGAGTAGGATTCAAAGGTTGATAGCCGATGGACCTTTGAGTTCATTGGAAGTGGAAAACTATCCGACCTGCGAGTCCTGCTTGGAAGGAAAAATGACCAAGAGGCCTTTTAAAGCCAAGGGGTATAGAGCCAAAGAAGTGTTGGAATTGGTTCATTCTGATTTGTGTGGTCCTATGACTATCCAGGCAAGAGGTGGTTTCGAATATTTTGTCTCATTTATAGACGATTTTTCGAGATATGGGTATATTTATTTGATGCGCCGCAAGTCTGAGTGCTTTGATAAATTCAAAGAGTACAAGGCTGATGTGGAGAAGCGTCATGGTAAATGTATCAAAACACTACGATCTGATCGTGGTGGCGAGTACCTCTTAGGAGAGTTTAGGAATTACTTATCAGAGGCTGGGATTCAATCCCAATTGTCTGCACCTGGTACACCCCAACAGAATGGTGTGGCAGAACGAAGGAATAGAACTCTCATGGAAATGGTTAGATCGATGATGAGTTATTCGGAATTACCGAATTCGTTTTGGGGATATGCCCTGGAAACGGCAGCGTATATTCTAAACTTGGTACCTTCTAAGACAGTACCCTCTACTCCCACAGAATTGTGGAATGGGCGTAAGCCTAGTCTTAAACACATTCGGATTTGGGGTAGTCCAGCACATGTGCTGAAGGGAGATGCTGATAAGTTGGAATCTCGTACGGATGTTCGGCTGTTTGTGGGCTATCCTAGAGGAACGAAAGGTGGTTTATTTTATAGTCCTAAGGATCAGAAGGTCATTGTTAGCACAAATGCCCGATTCTTAGAAGAGGACTATGTAATGAACCACAAGCCCACGAGTAAAATTGTTCTAGAGGAAATCAGAGGGGAAATCCCTACCTTAGTACCACTAGTACAAGATGAGATACCACAGGGGTCTGCACCATGTGTCACTAATGATACACAATTACCACAAGTGCCTCGTCGTAGTGGGAGGGTTGTTAGACAGCCTGATAGATTCATGTTTTTGGGAGAGTCTTCGGACTTGGTATCTGGTGAACATGAATCTGATCCTTGGACCTATGACGAAGCACTCCAAGATAAAGATGCAGAATCTTGGCAAAAAGCTATGAATTCTGAATTAGAATCTATGGATTCTAATCAAGTCTGGGAGCTAGTAGAACCACCAAATGGTGTAAAAGCCATTGGATGTAAGTGGGTCTACAAAAGAAAAAGAGGATCAGACGGGAAAGTAGAAACTTTCAAAGCAAGGCTTGTTGCGAAGGGGTACACTCAAAAAGAAGGAATCGATTATGAGGAAACCTTTTCGCCGGTAGCCATGCTTAAGTCTATCCGGATTCTTTTGTCTATTGCTGCTCATATGAATTATGAGGTTTGGCAAATGGATGTCAAGACTGCTTTCCTTAACGGTAGTCTTGAAGAAAACATCTATATGAAGCAACCAGAAGGGTTCGTTGCAAAGGGCAAAGAGCATCTTGTGTGTAAGCTTAATCGGTCCATTTATGGATTGAAACAAGCTTCGAGATCTTGGAACATCCGTTTTGATGAGGTAATCCAGTCTTATGGATTCATTCAATGTCCGGATGAGTCATGTGTATACAAGAAGAGTGATGGAAACGTGGTGGTATTTCTTGTACTATACGTAGATGACATCTTGCTCATTGGCAACAATGTCAAGGTGTTGTCAGACGTAAGGGTATGGCTGTCCAAGCAGTTTGATATGAAGGACTTGGGAGAAGTAGGACATATTCTTGGGATCAAAGTGATAAGAGATCGCAAGAAAAGAATGTTATGCTTATCTCAAGCTTCGTACATTGATACCATTCTAGCTCGTTTTAGCATGCAAAACTCCAAGAAAGGTTTTCTACCTTTTCGACATGGAGTACCTTTATCTAAGGAGATGTGTCCTAAGACACCAAAGGAGATAGAGGACATGAAGGCAGTTCCTTATGCTTCGGCCGTAGGAAGCCTAATGTATGCAATGCTATGTACGAGGCCAGATATCTGTTTTGCCGTGGGCATGGTTAGCAGATATCAAAGTAACCCAGGACAAGGACATTGGACTGCGGTAAAGCATATTTTAAAGTACCTGAAAAGGACTAGAAATTATATGCTGGTTTACCAAGCAGATGATGTGCTTCCTGTGGGTTACACAGATTCTGATTTCCAGTCGGATAGGGACAACAGTAAATCTACCTCGGGTTATGTGTTTACCTTAGGAGGTGGAGCCATTATATGGAGGAGTGTTAAGCAGAAATGCGTTTCAGACTCCACCATGGAAGCTGAGTATGTGGCAGCCTCTGAGGCAGCCAAAGAAGCTGTATGGCTCAGGAACTTCTTGATGGACTTAGAAGTGATTCCTGGTTTGCCCAAAGCTATCACAATTTATTGTGATAACAGTGGTGCAGTGGCAAACTCGAAGGAACCACGAGCCCATAAAGCAAGTAAACACATTGAGCGCAAGTACCACCTGATACGAGACATCGTAAAGCGAGGAGAAGTTGTTGTCGCCAAAATTGCATCAGCAGATAACCTAGCAGATCCTTTCACAAAGGCCCTCCCAGCGAAAGCTTTTCATGGGCATGTTGAAGGGATGGGAATTAGATGTGTGGCGGCGCTTATAGAAGCATAGTCTTTTAGTATAAGTGGGAGATTGTTAGGATGTATACTATAAGCCTTGTTTTTTGTATGAACATCGTTTATGGAATGAGAATCACATTGGTCATATGTTTGCATTTTATATTTGTTATATATGTTTATGCAATGTCCAATTAATTTATATTATAGATAACTTGGTGTGTGGTGCCACACAGAAGATCATGTTATCAGTTTCTTATAAATTATAAATAGTAGCTCACAACCAAGATGGATTTGGACAAATCATCGGAATAGTTGTAGTGTAGTTTGGTATTAGTCTGTCTTGACTATAAAACTACACTAGTACACTTTGTGTGTATTGAGCAGGACCATTTGAGGTTGTTCGTTTTATACTGACTATATAATAGAACAAGACCTCTGTTATTATGGATGTACATCTTCTTAATCCCTATATAATAACGGGCACGTATGCTCAATGTTTATTTCTTTAATTTGCCAATGGGTGAGATTTATTCATAAATCAATAAACTCGGTGAGTTGGGAGATAGCATTGTTTATATGGTGTTCTGTTGATTATAGAAGGAATCCGTGTCCTAATTATTTAGGATGATAATGTCCCCTTGAGGAGCTCATAAGGATTATCATGTAAACCCTGCAGGTGGATTTAATCCGACATGATAATAAGGATGAGTGGTACTACTCTTGGAATTAGATGTAAATTATTTAAGTTGTCAGTAACTTATTTAATTTACGGACATTCGATATCTTAAACACGGGGAAATAAATGTACACATAATAAGGAGCCCATATTAAATATGGGATTGGGATGGTAGTTCAATAATAATTCTCTAGTGGACTGAATTATTATTGATGGGCTTCAGTTATGTGTTCGGGCCGAACGCAGGATACTAAAGCCCATCAGGAGGCCCAACCCAATTCCTCCTCTAGGTCCCTGGTGTAGCCTATATATAGCTCTTTTCATCAGCGCCTCTCATAACACAGAACTCAGATCACAGAAAACACGTGATAAGTGAGAGAGAGCGGAACTGATTTTTCTCGAAGGATCGTTGGCCACGCAACGTTCGAGAAGGGCTCAGAGGAATACATCAGAAGATCAAGAGGTCTACAAGGGTATGATTTCTTTCCGCTGCGATTTATCTTTGGATCCCGATTCCGATAGCATAGGGCCGGCGATCCGTCGGTTCCAACAGAGGGGGAGAATTCAGTCCTTGAAGCCTTCTGATATAAATGGAGTGCTGGAGTGCCAAAGCCTTATTAATAGGTCCTAGAGTGCTGGATTTGCCGTATAACCTGAATATTGCCCCTTCGGTTGACAACATTCGATCCAACATTTCACTGGAGGTACTCAAATAGCATCTTAAGGTTTTGAATGTTCATATCGATAGACTGCTAAGGGTACGTGACACCCTAGAGGAGCTCATTTCTACTCAAAAAGGGGGAGTAGGTCTGTTGGAGCTGCCGAAGAAGATGGAGATGATGATTGTGGAAATGGATGATGATGGTGGAAATGAATGATGATGATCTGAATTCCAGAGGGAGTAATTTTTTTTAAGGATGACAGTAATGAATGATGGATTTAGGGGGAGTTGAAGTTGCGTTGATAATTGATTTAAGGTTTTTAGTAGAAAAAGCAAAAAAGGGGGAGATTGTTAATGTTGACTTTGTCAACTTATTTTTCCTTTTTCTTGATTAATAAAATCAATTATTAACGAACTTGGTGAGCAAGTAAACTTGGTGACCAAGAATAGAAATAAGTCCATGGAGTGAACTTGGTGACCAAGAATAGGAATAAGAAGTGGAGTTACTGGATTGAAGAAGTGCTCAATCATGGAATCAAGAGCGTCTATAAATACGAGACAATTTGCAGAGATTGATACACTTCCAGATTTGCATACAAGAGAACACAAGCAAGTTATTCATATCTAGTTTTTTTCTCTTGTATTGTTTTGTCGACCGCTTTTTGATTATCAACTTTCCTATTTCTTTTCCGTAGAACTATAGAGTATGTCTACTCCAATAGTTCTCTAGCAAAGTAGGATCGTTGCTTGGTCGATAGGTTTTTATTAGTTTACACGTCCATTGTTTTCATTATAGTGGACGTATCAAGTGTCGTTTTAAGAGGTTCTTTCCAAGTTCTCGTTTGTGTTGTGTATTACATAGATAAATCGAATAAGACACTTTTTGCCCTGTAGGCATTCCACGAGTATCATTATATACTCGTGGATAAATTTCTTGTCTTGTTAATTTTTATCTTTGATTTTTCCGCTGCATGTTATCTTTGATGTTGACAACATTATACACAACATTTAGTTTCTGTTGTTCTTTATCTTGCATAGGAGCACTCGGACACATTCAAATATTGTCAACTTTTGTTAAAACTGATAGGATTATTCTCTTTGATTTGGCATGAGCTATGAATTGTAGTTTTCTACCTTTCCTCAAGACTTCAATATAAAGAATGAGTTCAAAATGTAGTATAATTAATCTCAATAATGCATCTCGTACCCAAATCTATTTTGATTTATATTCTGCTTAGTTTTATTCACTAGTGTACTGTGTACTCAAGTTTTTCACGTTTGGCATATATAATAATATTGACGATTATAACATGTTACACGAACAATATTATAATTGAACAATCAACAAATATCACCATGCATAGCACCTGCCCTATACTAGTTATTGGACGAAAAAACAAAACAAAATATAAGACAAACAAGATAAATTTAGTTTTCTGCTTTTCCTCAAGACTTTAATATAAAGATTGAGTACAAAATGTAATATAATTAATCTCAATAATGCAGCTTGTACCCAGATCTATTTTGATTTATATTCTACTTAGTTTTATTCACTAGTGTACTACTGTGAACTCAAGTTATTCGCGTTTAACATAATCTTGCGTAAGACGGTCTCACAGATTCCATTTAGGGATGACAACAATATATGCACTATCTCGAGAATGAAAAAACGGATAGAGTACCCTACCATTTAGGAAATCTCAAACTCTAACCCTATTAATTTTATGTTTTCCAAACTCGTGTCATTTCCATTTCGAACTATACCTATTCTGTTCCTAATTACCATTACCCGTCGGGTACTCGTATCCACCCATTACTCGTTTACGAAATATAAATATTTTTTTATTTGAATCTAAACGAATTATATTTATTTTTTGAATTTGTAAATTTAATACATTTATATACATTTTTAGTGAATATTTTATCATAAAATGCAAGCTAGTTTAATGATAATATTTTTTTTAATGAAATGTATAGGGATCAATTCTTACATAACACATACTATATACATATATATATATATATATATTATATGAGTTGGTGGGTATCCGCGGGTAGAGAGCCTCTACCCAAACCCTACACGTCGTACCTTAATGAGATTTAAAAAAAAATCTGTAAGACGGGTCGGGTTTAACCTAATCAATGGTTAATGGGTCAAAGTCCACGATCAACGAGTCAATATTAAAGTCAATGGTCAATGGTCAAAATCAACACCCGATCAATAAAAGTCAAATATAATATTTTTTTATGTACATTATGTAATACTTTTTGAAAGTATCACATGATACACATAAAATAAAAGAATTACATGGTATACATGAAAACATGGTGTGTTATTCTTATAATGTAATACTTTCATGTGTAACACATATAGTACTTTTATGTGTATCATGTGATACTTTTATATACATCATGTAATACTTTTTGAAAGTATCACATGATACACATGAAAATATTACATTATAAGAATAAAACATCATATAATATTTTTATCTATATCATGTAATATTTTTTAAAAGTATCATGTGATACAGACTCACTAAAGGTCTCAACGTACAAATAAAGAATCTATTTTGACCTGAAATGGATATATCCATACATTTCTGACTCATATTTATGAGATGATACAATATGGCAAAAGCTATACCGAGAGCTGGTTCACGTAGAAATGTACGTATTGGTTCACGTAAAAGTGCACGTAGAATACCAAAGGGAGTTATTCATGTTCAAGCAAGTTTCAATAATAATATTGTCACATCACATGATATACATAAAAATATTACATGATAAGAGTAAAGTACCATGAAATACTTTTATGTATGTCATATTATACTTTTTGAAATTATCACATAATACACACAAAACATTATGTAATATTTATACGTATATCATGTAATACTTTTTAGTATCAATCGTTGACCAGCATTGACCATTGACCATTACCGTGGACTTTTTGACTTTGACAATTGATCAGGTTAGGTTGATCCATTTCACAAATTGAAATTCGTGAAACGGTCTCACATAAGACCTACTCTTCGTGTTATCATAACATAACAATGAAGTTGATTTATTTACTCAATTTGTAGATGGATACAAATTAAGAGATTTGGATAAGAAATAATGAAGACTTAAATACAAAAATATACTTATTCTAGTTTAAAATATATTTTATGTTTAGATAACATTAAAACTGTATGCTCTTTATCTACTACAAAATTAAAAGCTCCCTCATCAATCTCAATAATGTGGTCGTTGCACTTTATATTTCTCTAGACTCGTAATAATATAATTCAATAGTAAAGAGCATAATTTTTTCGTATCATAAACTCATAAAATTTGCGCAACATTAAAATCCCTCGATATTTTAATGAATATAGTCTAAAACCTTGTAGTGTATGCATCTGTTTAACATTAGTTTTTAAGAAAATCAAATTTTATAGAGATTACATCAAAACATGGTAATTTTCTTCATATTAATAACTCAAAATCATGGCAGCAAATTCAGTCAGACTAAGAAAATGAAAAAATCCCCCTTGTTCAATCAAGGCTACATAAACTGAGTACAAAGACGCTAGTAAGTTATACGAAACAGAAGATGGAACTTCATTTTTAATAAGCCTATATACTAAAGAATTATAGGTTTAAACTAAATCCAAGATTTGATGGAAGAAACTGTGTCTTGGCATAGTATATGGCAATCTAAATCGTCCAATTTTCAGCTGCTAAATAGACAAATCAACCATAACATAATCTTCAAAGAAGGAATGCATAACCTAACGGCGCTTGTACCTGCAGAGTAACAGAATCATAAATCATTTGAGATATAAATGAAATGATAAATGATGGAGAGATGATAAATATTAGAAACTTTGTTGCCTAACCAACCACACAGCAAATTTTCAAAAGTGATATAGCCATTGATTGCTTCAATTAAATAAACATGGATAATA
Source organism: Scutellaria minor (assembly GCA_954870855.1). Taxonomy (NCBI): domain Eukaryota; kingdom Viridiplantae; phylum Streptophyta; class Magnoliopsida; order Lamiales; family Lamiaceae; genus Scutellaria; species Scutellaria minor. The sequence continues at coordinate 11,620,524 of OX940734.1, read as the reverse complement.
ATATTTATACCGTGACTTGCTCTTGAAAGAGGATTTCTTCTTCCCAGTAGCTCCACCAAGAGTTCTTTTCTGCCTTTTCTCGCTCATGTCATCCTGGAAAAGTTCCTGCATCTCTTCCATTCTTGATTTGGTTACTTGGGAAGGACGCTTGGGTTTCTGAACCGATTTTTTTACAATTTTTCCAGCATCAACAGCCTTTTTTGCAGCCTTCACTGCTTTTGCCCTACGATATGCAACATCAACAAGAGAAATTCCACTCTTCTCTTTATACTTTTTCCCTCCAACCTGGTTATTTCAAATCTTGTTAGAAACAGCTCTAGTAACATGGATAAAAGACCTGTTGACTAATCACACCATACGCATGGATGCTACAACAGTACACAGGTAAGGTGACTAAATTACCACACAACAATATAGCCATTGTAATAATAATCTTGCCCAATTGGTGCAGTTAAATTACAACAGATGAACTATCTGATAGTCTACTACTGCATTGACTTGGAACCAGCCGGTCCCGGGTCGCCATAGGTCCACGTTGTGGGGTCCCAAAGGTGGACTCCATGCAATTGACAGCCATAACCCAAGTTCATTTAAGAATGTCTACAGATTCCAATCACAGATTGCAAAAGAAGCTGTTTGCAGCACAGTTGCATGGTTTTTTACATATCCAAAAAAAAATAATATAGAAAAGCATGTGATCATATAATGTAGAAGAGTCTTTGGTGATACGGTCTCACGAAATTTTAATGCATTACGTGAGACGGATTAACCCACAACTCAAACCCTACAATTCACATATTATTTGTGGGTGATGGAGCTCCGTCTCACAATAACCATCCGTCAGACCGTCTCATGAGTTTTTGTGAATGTAGGAAATGAAAGGATATGTACCTTGACTTCTTTATCCTCTAACATCTCCCTAGCTGCCTCTAATTTTCTCCGTTGTTTCCTTGGCATGTTTTTCTGATAAAAGAATTAGCTCCACATAAATCAATTTGCCCATACAAAATAAAGACATATATGTGGACTAAGTAAAGAACCTCGCGCTCTCGCTTTCTCTTTTCTTTCATCTTCAACTCTTCTGCTTGTTCAGCGCTGACTGCTTCATTTCTACAACCTTTTCTCTTATCCAAGGCTTCCTAGTAAACCATTGGCCAATGCCACTTAAATGGTTAGCAATAATACAACAGAAAATTGTTCAAAGACAAACAACAGGACTATACTGACAGCCAGGAAAAATGCAGTGTAATTGCGGGCATATCTATACGAAGAGTGCTAATTTTTATTTTTTTATTGAAGATCACTCTCAGCATCATCCATTTAGTTGATGAAATGCAAATGGAGTAGGGAAACATTCTAAGCAAATAAAGAGAAAAGGACTCTACAGGTAAAATCAAAGGAAAAGAGGCTGGGGGACAAAATTTAATCTCCTGATTGTACAGTAGATATTCGAAGAGATAAAACCATAAAGTTGCTAAAATTACATAAAACCATACTTGAGGCTACTTCATTCACATAAAAAGCCTTAATTAATAGAGGCCTAACTTATAAAGGCCATTTTTAGTTGTTAGAACATTAAGAAAAGGAAACTGTCAGATACTATATTGTGCTCAAACTAGTCATTCCTCAAGAATTCTCTATCATGATATAAGCTGCCATCATCAAGCAGCCAATTTATCATATGATAGCCACCATTACGAAATAGACAAATTAGTGAAAATCAAATCCACCTTGATAAATAACAAACTTTTAATCAGTTGTTAATGTTAATAACATTTTAATTCGCCAGCCTAAAAGAAAGACAATGCAATATAGAATTTCCAGACAATGGGGAATTACCTTTGCTTCCTGAGCTACAAGCTTCTTTTCCTTCTCCGTAACAAACCAAGTTCGTTTAGGACGTGAGTAAATTTCATCTTTGTGAGCAATCATGTTTTCTGCCTACAAGCCATGAAGGAAACATGTATACATAAAAGTGGACGAGAAATAGTGACTGGGCTATGCAAGTATTTAATATGTAAATACTGCTATTATTCAATGATATTCTGCCTCTTTTGTCTACAACACACATGTTCTAGTCTATGTAGTATGCATCCTATTATAAGATAGACTCCCACAAATCAAACCTTGCTTATAGACCTGGAATGAGAAAAATCTGTTTTGTTCAATTTCATTCTATTTCCTTCTTAATTCTAGGTCTTCTCTAGTTAGATTAGATTCTCACATATACAAGCGAAATCTACAACCAATAGGGTGAAAATTGTGTTGAAAGTAACTCTACAGGATGGCCGAATGCTTCCAAGCCTTGGCATCTGATTGAAAATAAAATAACATGGACTTGGGGATTGATTATCCTGGTAATTTATATATTTCAATTTGAAAAGATGCTTCGTGTATTTTAGCCCCTAAAGAAACTACAAATTGTCAAGAGACTAAACAAGAATCACAGAACATAAAACCTTCATAGCCTCCATTTCAGCTTTTCTTAGCGCCATCTCTTCCCTGCAACAATCCAAGACAATAAATGGTGGGGGTAGGAATCACACTTTGTATGGGGAATCAGATTTAACTAGTGAAAAATGAATAAAATACCTTTCTTCAAGAAGAATTGAGGACACTTGATCTTCCATTTGCTCAATTATTTGAGACCACTTCTTTGTTGATTGCTCAGCTACAATTCGGCTCTTCAACCTTGAACCAGCTCTTTTAATCTGTCATAGTGGTTCAATATGTGACCAAACAAACTCAAGATAAAGCTTCATTTTCTTGACAAAATCATTCACAAGCATAAAAAGATTGAACAAGGATTAACATGGACTTAAGTTTGCATAACTTGACCCATAAAATTGGAAACTGCTTCTAGAAACATAAAGGTAAAAGATTAAGTAAATATGCCAAACAGGCAATGATGATAAACTAATTACTTTTACAACATCAACCTAACAAGAACATTGATTGCAAGGAAGGTAGGAAAAGGCATCTTCAAAGATATCTCTACGTCCAGAAACTCATCCTCAAAAGACTTCGAGTTAATAATGAATTATCCTTACCAAATCAACTTAAACACCACAAGCAGAGGGAAATGGAGAAAGCAAAAGGAGAACATTCAGGAGAAAAAGTTGCAAAATGTAGATGGAAAGGAACAACTGATTGAAACAAAGATTACCTACACTGTCATAAGAATGTTGAATAACATAGCCAGAACACATGGGAAAATAAAGACATACAAGAACATCAATGAATAGCTTGCTGTGCTAGAACTTGAAAAGAACCTAAAACCAAATAATACATTCTTAAAGATTAAAAAATCGATAAATGTTAGGATTAGAATGACATAGGACAAAAAATCTGCTATAAAATTGTCCAAATCAAATTTCTATAACTCTGTGATTAGTCGATCTCTCCTTTACAAAGCAAGTGTTCATGCCAGCAATTTTGTGACCTAAATTCAAAATGGATCATAACCTCAGATAAGCTAGCATTGCTTCCTAGAAATCTGCTAGGGAAGTCAGCTCAGTGGTGCAGTCATTGTGCACTAAAGTATTGTTGTAATCTGCTAGTTAGCTCAGTACTAATAGAGAAATCTACTAGTTAATGATGTTGAAATATTCTGAAGTTGAATATTCTGAAGTATTGTTGTACTGATAGATTACCAACTAAAACAACTTTTTATAGTTTTAAACTACCACCACAATATATGAAGATATGGTTGGAATCATTCAAAATATGCATTAATCAGAGCACTAATTACGTAATTCATCAGATTTTACCTTGCTTACGACATCAATTTACCTTGCATTGACCATGTTACAGTCCAACTCACTTTGCCTTTAGGACAAATCTTGTTAAAATTTCAAATAACCAAAGCTTAATGTCCGCATCTAATGAGCTTAGAGACTAATCTTGTATTTCTTTGGCGGGAAAGAACAGAAAGATTTGAGTCTCCACTTGAATTGACGTCGGATTCTGATCCCTTTCTGGGATCTGTTGTTCCAACCTCAACTAGTGAACTTTGAGTTAAGATTTAGCAATTGCAGGAAATGTTCTAGTATCTTCATTTATGGTTGAAAAGTGGTGAAAAAGAAAACATGTTTTTTTTGTAATCAGTGGTCCAAATCATATTTCTTAAGTAACATGGTATCAAAACCCGGAGTTCCAAAAATAATGATGATTATATACTAGATTCCAGTGAGTCTCACCATCACATGTTTAAACACTACAACTTATAGCCCCATTTTGCACTGAGAAACAAACAACCTAAAATAAGTAAGAAACCTGAAATTATGAGTTGTGATAAAGTTAGATGCTTACAATGGCTTTAAGAAGGGACCGATCATCATCAGTAACAAATGTAACAGCATATCCTTCTCTGCCAGCTCTGGCAGTGCGACCGACTCGATGGACATAACTGCAGGAATAAATAGTTTCTCAATTGTACATAATCAGAATATCGGATAAAGACAGTTTAACAAGTCTTGGATATAATGATGGAATTTAGGAAGATGAGATAACTGAGAAGCCTAGAATTGGGAATTACATTATATGAGAACTACAAACTAACTTTTCATTTTTCTGACATTGTATAACAATATTTACCTTGTAAGGTCTCGCGGACATGCAAAATTAATGACTGTCTGAACACCGATTATATCAAGACCCTGAAAACAGAAATAGAAATGAGATGAAAACACAGAAATTGCAACAATCACTATTTCAGATAGAACGTATTAATTTTTCATTACAAAGTACTAGTTTTAATTTAACCATATAAAAAGTTGATCTCAGACTTACACGAGCCGCAACATCTGTTGCAATTAGAAAATCCACTTGCTGCTTCCTGAAAAGTTCCAAGGCCTAGAAAAAATCATGAAAACAGGCTTCAAGATATACAAAGGAATGATACACAGGCTTAACAAAAAAAGCCAAAGATGTTAGGAGGTTCTTACATCTAGACGCTGGGCCTGAGTAAGGTCACCATGAAGTTCAGCTGCTTTAAAGCCAGCCAACCCAAATAGAATTTTCAATCTATGGGCTGCCTTCTTAGTACCACTAGAAATAGAATATAGAATTTCTTAGGCACTATTTAAGAAAAACGCTGAGAAAATTCAAATGAGGTTGTTCATCTTTATACACACTAAAGATTAATTGAAAAACATGGCCCAGATTCTCTTAATTCACTACCATTATAGCACCTAAGACTGGAAGTTGGGAACCCAAAAAAAAACTCAATTGTGTAAAACAATCCATTTCTCACTGTAGATGGAAAAATAAAATAAATGAATCATGTGGAATGTCTAAAACCTTCCTTGTCAACTTTCCAGCAGTCAGACATGAGATTCAACATTTCACCTACAATTTTGATCTACTGCTGAGTAATTCTAATTTGTTGAGAACCTCTGGATGAGATTCAATAACAAACTCCATTACTCACATTATTTTCAATATTCTCAGCAGCTCAAATTTCAACAAATTCATTCATAATTTTACAGTATAACATCAGTGATGTAACAGAGAATAGAACTCAAACAAGTAAATGTTGTCCGAATGGAAAAAGCAATCAAATCCAAATGAAAAGGAAAACCTGAAAATAATAACTTTTGAGGTAAAGGTCTTGGAGCACAATGCAAAAAGAACTGCTTCATGATTTCCTTCACGAATTCGGCGTATGCGAACCACCCTGCATATAAGGTGATACAGTTTCATTAGACAGTTTTACGTAGGGAGAAATAGAAAAAATAATCACATGATCTGTGAACATCCCTTCACGATCTTAACCAAAAAGACCATGAAGATTGGATTTAAATTGCAAAGAGAACCACTAATGACTAACTCTTCAGTTAATGCTGTTGGACGCTTTGTTGATGGATCAGCTGATAGGCGTAATGGTTTATTCAAGGAGAGCTTGACAAGGTCATCAATTTTCTCAGTCATGGTTGCTGAAAATAACATGGTTTGTCTCCTCTTAGGACATAACTTGACCTGATGATATTAACAAACATTTCAAGAATTAGTTTAGATATAGAACTGCAAGCTCCACATCAAAGGAATGTCACGAATGATCTACAGGAAATACTACACAAATTTTATCAAACAAAAAAGCTGCCAGAGTTTTTAGCACTCTATTTTTGTAATATTTTCCACTTTAACTGCTCCACAGATACAATTACCAACACAAGTTTTTTTTTTTTACAATTCTACGTAATCAACTTCATAGAACTTTTTTGGGTAAGCAATTAGTTCGACTTGCCAGCTTCTACAGACTGCTGTGATGTTTCTATCAATGCATCTAGCTTTTTGTCTAATGGCTCAAATAGGCAGCTGTAAACTTCTATAATGAATAGACTTCAAATACTTATCCATGATGCGTTGCATAGGCACTTGCCCCTTGTCTGATTCAACTTATCTCCAATAAATGACAGCTACAAGAATTGAACCTTAAAGTCACATAGTAAGCTTGGTGGTGGCCATGAGAGTGTCTCAAAGGAGATGATGTCAGTAGGACACAAGTGCTTCTATTATTGAAAAAATTATGAGTGATAAGTGAGCAACAATGCTGCAACTTCTCGGGTTAAAGAAAGAGCAAAATGTTACTGTGAAAAAGAAACAAAAATGTTTCAGTATTCAAAATCATTAAACATACAGATATTCAAATTGATTTTGTTTATTTTAGAGGACCATTTAGTTAGAGGATAGACTTAAGAACACCTGCAATTAATGGAGGGGAAGCAACAAAAGATAGTTTACTTTCCTTATGATTAAGAAACCAAGATAAGAGGAGATGAATCCTGTGACAAATCATTATTAATCATATTTCTGGACAGAAAGTGAAGTACTTAATCGCTGTAATCTATAGATTCTTTTTCTAATAAAGATTTAACAAATGAAATATTATTCTAGACCTTCACAAATGAACTCTTTAATCCACTTTCCGTTCTTATTAACTTGTGCAGTGACAACATAACACAAATTCAATAATTCTTTTGACAAAACCCATGGAACTCCATTATATTTCCTCTTTGCATTAAATGATTATCACGCTTCCCCAAAATATGTTCCTCGCATGCTAAGATCAGAACTAGCATGCTTCTCATACTAAAAAGAAACTCCATAATATACCAATTCATGAATTTCAGCACTAAATCCAAGCTCAAGAAGTCGATCGGCTTCATCAAGTATCAGAACTGCAAGCTCATCCAGATGTACTGACATAGAGTTTCGCAGGTGATCAATCATACGTCCTGGAGTTGCAACAACTATATCTGGCAATGCTCTCAAAGCTGCTTCTTGCACCTAATATAATTTTATGTCAGTAGGCAAATATCAGAAGACATGGTAAAAATTAATAAATCATAGAAACATCCTCAAAGTGATTTTTCAATATCACACAGCTCAAATGCCTGGATAAACAGAAGTACTTCACATGCAACCTTCAGAGTAGCATAAACTGGTAGCACGCTCTATTCACCATGCATTTCCTGTAACTTTCAGTGAAGAAACAAATGAAAACAGCTAGTTGGCTAAAACCTCAAGAAACCTAATCGTATAGGATATTACAGGATACTAACAGGTCGATAAGAAACTTTAACTTGTTGCATGGTGGAGACACTTTAAAAACTTCGAACCCAGCGGCCACCATATTATATAAGCACTCCCCACTTCATATGTAGGCATTATATTGGTTTGAGTTTGACTATCGCTACAAGGACTAGGACTACCAGTTCTGAAATAGGACTGTCTATGTTGAGTTCATTTGCATAATTCATCCATTCACAGTGAAGATAGTGATTATTCCAATTCAAACACAGGTTACAAGATCTATAATCTGTGACATTTCGCAGACAACAGTTCCACAAGTTGTACACAAGTCTCACCCACGGAAGAAACAGTTTCCAAGTCTTTATATTTTGGCTGTGGCCTACATGGCTGTGAACCAAATGTAAGGTATTATGATGTCAAGCTTCACAAAGAAAAACAGAGATGTTCACAGGCAAACCTTTGTTGATAGACCACCAACTACCAGACAACATCTGATGTCAGTCATAAACTGAGCAAGTTTCCCAATCATGCTATGAATCCTGAAAAATAAGTCACATAATCCAATAAAACACTAAAATTATAGAAAAAGTGGGATAAAAAGAAACAAAGGAAAATCAAATAATTATAATATGTCAATGGTAGTTCTTAGTGCATGCTGGCAGCATCAAGAACACCATAGCCAGTAGAGCACAAGAATTAAGCATGCAGTGCACCCTATTGAAATGAAGAGAATATTAATTTTCGGTATTTAGAACCAAATTCACAAAATTCCAGATAAGAAAATAATTGCAATTATTCATACCTTTCCAACCCCATTAAACTTCCAAATATTGAAATGGAAAATTCATGTTCCACAAAAAGCACTACATGTTACTCATGGTGGTCTGCTGATATCACACTAAAAGGAATTGTTTTCAAACATTGTCCCTCATCTCTACATGTTAAGATTCAATTTTTGCTCATTCACACTATTTCACTTATGCTTGCCAAGCTCTTCTTAGACACAGAAATTACAGTCATGATGAACTAATAGGAAGATAATGAATTTCTTATATCTTTAGCACCACAACTTTTAAAGTTGCTTGTACACTCAGCATTCCTAAATACTAATTTCAGTAGGCTTTCAATATTATCCTTCACTTTCAGTAGGCTTACGTGTTGGTTTGTAAATAGTGCATATTAAATCCCATTATCATGCAATATTGAAAATAAAGTAAATAAAAATGATAGATTACAAGATATAAATGCATAGAGTGCAAGAAAATTTGCAGGCAAAGCCATCTTATGGTGAGAACTCTTCAAAATGTAATAAACACTAATTGTCTAATATGTCAGTGAAGAATCATATATGAAGGAGAGATGTAGTTCAATTCATACCAACAGCAAACATGAATAAGAATAAAAACAGTGAAGAACATTGATGTAGAAGTATGAAGTAACTTAAGGAAGCAGAACTTACTGGACAGCCAACTCCCTAGTTGGTGTAAGAATTAAAACCCTAATAGCTGGTCTATTCTTTGGCCGATACAAAAGTCTCTCCAATGTTGGTAAAGAAAATGCAGCAGTCTGGATATCACAACAAATATATTCATCAATCCTATAGTTAACAATCTCATCGATGTTGCAAAGGCACTCAAAACAAGTACTCATTTATTTCTATAACATAATATTTGTTAAAATATTATATGAAATCAAACAAAAGGAGCTGGAAAGAGAGAAACATGACATTGTATGCCATCTCAGGCAACTCTTCCTTAACCGTAAGTATGTGGATTCTGCACTAAGTACTTTCCTTCTCGTTAAAGCGTGAAGGTTACAAAAAAAGAATCAAACAAGCTAAATTCAATTGGTAGCCATCTTTCAAAACAAAATAGAAATACCTTCCCCGAGCCAGTAATAGCACTCCCACATATATCACGTCCTGTTAAAGCCAATGGTATACAAGCAGCCTACAAAAAGGGAAAAACGCATCAACTCTTGCTTAACCACATAAAACGAAAACACTGACAACTTAAATATAAAAAAACAAGGAAGAAATGACATCTACGAACCTGAATGGGAGTGGGTTTACTATAGCCCAAAGCTTCACATGCTCGAAGCAACGGTCTTGAAAGATGTAGGTCGAGAAACGAGTTTGCGTGGAAGGATACACCCTCCACTGGTGAAAAGAATGGTTTCATATCATTCCCACTAGTAGTTGGCACATCATCCTCCTCCTCTTCAGGCCTATAATCCTCCTGCAAAAGACAATTAATCGGGAAATTAATAAGTCAGGAAACAGAAACAGCATGCAACAGGATTCAATAACAACTCCTGTTCTAATATATATTTCATAACATAAAAGGCCTTACTTGTAGGGGTTCAGAATCCGAATTCTCCTCGGAGTGATTATCTTCGGCGGCGGCAATGGGGCGGCGCTCGAGAGCTTTACTAATTTTGTAGTCAACTGAAGTGGTTCTCCGCCTCGAGTGTTCATCGGCCAATGATTCAGTGTAGGTGGAGAAGTCCCACGGCGACTCCGATTTCTTGTTTTTACGTACTTTTTCTTCTTTGTGTTCCGATTCTTCTTGATTTTGTTCTTCATCTTCTTCGGATTCGGTCTCAGTCTCCTCGTGTTCGATTTCCTCATCGCTTTGCGGTTCGAAGACGAAATTCGCCATTAGAGGTATGTGTTAGCAGAGCTGCTGTGAAGAAAATGGAGACGAGGGTTTAAGACTGAAGATAGGGCTTTGGAAATGCCAAATTCTTTTACGTTTTTAAGGACCAGAATTTTTACATTTGGCCAGGAAAATTGCTTACTGGACTCTATGCAAAAGCCTATTACATTTTGTCAGCCCATTGATAATTGACTTATCCCCTGGCCTTCATGTTTGACGAGCATTCGAAGTTAGGGCACGCTTACTATGGAGGTGTGGATAATTTGTCCTTAACTAGCATAGCCCGCGCAATGCATGGATGTATAAATATTACTATTTTAATATTGAATATAAAATAATAAAAAATTTTGAGACTATTTCAATCTAATATGTTACCCAATGATTCATTACCATAAAATTTAAACAATTCGAATTTGATGTGAAAATATTAATTACGAAAAATCAAGTACTAAAGAATATTTCAATCTCATTTGATATTCATGTAATGTATGGGTATATGAAGTTCAATTGTTGTTATTTTTTTATATAAATATGTTGACTATGAAACACAGTATAGTTTTTCAAAGTTATTTCAATTTAATCTAATACTCATATGATTTATTAATTTTAAATATTTCATATATTTATCATAGATTGTAAGACTATTTTACTTATTGTATTTGTCATAAGTTAATGAGGAAAAAATTATGCAAACTAACATATGCTCAATAAAACATTCATGATGGGAAAAAAATTATGACATTGTGATAATATCTTTCTATAATATACCATATTTAATATTCAATTTCATATACTGTAGCACTCCGAACCAAAAACGAAGCATAATTTATTAATTAAATATTTAAACCCATGATTTAATAATTATGTGCGTATATTTTAATTGTTAAATTTAATTACGTGCGTTTCAGATACGTGTTTAATGCATGAATTAGATGGATAATTTTCTTGGACATGGAACATAGAATATTTTTATACCATTAGATGTGTAATTAGGGGTCAATCGGAGACCTGTAGCTCAAACGGTGACAAAAAGGGCAAAACACGAAGTTTCGGAAAACCGAAAGATATTTACGGTGAATAGTAAAGGAGATTTTTACGTGAATAGTAACGAAGACTTTTGACCCCGTGAACAGTAACTTTAGATTTTTACGTGAATAGTGTTTTTCGGGATTTCTATAAATAGGGGCGTTTTCGAATGAGCTGAAAACAACGAAAACTTGTAAGTTTCTTTCTTCTCTCTATCTCTTTTTTCCGATTTCTGTCGCCGTCGGTGGCCGGAAAATTTTAAAGTTGTCGGTTTCAGCTGATTTTCGCACACAACATAGGTCTCGACGAGACGAATTTAGGATAGGTCTCGGATTTCAATTTCGATTTCTCGTTCGACGGAAAACGGTGAAAAACGCTCTCCAAACCCTAAACCCTAGTTTTTACCGTCTTTTCTCTCTCTTCCTGTTTTCTCACTCCTCCTCGCCGGAGCTGCTGCCGGGGCAGCGCCACTGTGGATGGCGGCGCCGGAGCAACAGGCTGTGTGTGGGTGTATATATCGCATGTGTGTGTAAAGTGTGTGTATGTATATGTGTTCACTGTGGGGGCGGCGCTAGTGGCACCGTCGTGAGTTGCTAGTGGCGGGCGCTGGTGATGCACCGACGAGGACTAGGTGGTGGTGGCCAACTGCAGGTGGCCGCCGGCCAAGGCTGTTTGTGTGTATGTGTTTATGCGTGTGTGTGTAATATATGCGTGTGTATATATATACTGTATGTGTGTGTTGGGATGGCTTGGGATGGTTGTCGGTGATGAGATGTTGCCGGCCGGGGGTTCTGGAGTGGTCGCCGGCGACTGAAAGTCACCGGTCGGAGCTGGGAAGGGTAGTGTTCGATTTTGCATGTGTGGGTGTTTTGGTGTGTTTGAGGCTGTTTTTAGGCACCGTTCACGGTCGGAATCCCGCGGGGGGTAGCCGGAGGTGGTGGTCGGCGGTGTAGGCTTGCCGGCGGACAAGGTGGCAGCGGCGTTGGGCGATGCCACCGCAGCGGGTGGCGCCGGGAAGTGTAGTAGGTGAGCAGGGACGACGTCGGGAGCGCTGGCCGCGCTGGGCGGCGAGCTGCCGAGAAAACTTAGCAGCTGCTGAGGAGTGTCTACCGAGCTGCCGACTCGGCAACTCCCGAGGAGTGTTTGCTACCGACTCGGCAACTCCCGAGGAGTGTCTGTCGAGCTGTCGAGTTTTTCACCCAACACCGAGTGCGCGCACGCACGCGCGCATCCAGTCGTGTGACGGGTGCGCACGCGACGTCGTGTTTTCGATTCGAATCTCATTTTTTTCCATCATACGTCAACATCGAGTCGTCGCCAATGAGATGTCGTTGACCGAGGTTCGTGGGCCCGGTCAAAGTCAACTCATTGACCAAAATTACCAAAATACCCCTAAACTTAAAATGCTCTGTTTGAGCTCGTTTCAACTCCAATCGAGCTCATTCTTTTTCCATTGTGACTCAAATTTCATCCTCTATCATCTCAGCCATTTGGACTGAACAACCACTCTCGTTTCTTCAACTCCAATCTTTAGATCTCTCGATCCGTCGTGTCTTTAATGATCATTTTTCCTTCGAAGTCTTTTATAGCTTTAATTATATTTAATAAGGATCTAAGAAATACCGTAACTGTGTAGGCTACTTGTTGGATTGAGCTTTGAGTTATCCGATCTTTGGTACTTGCTACTCACGTGGAAACCACCGAACAAGGTGGGGGTAATTCTAACTCTTAATTTGTTTACAATTTTCCTTATTTTGATGCATGATTGAGAAATACTAAATGTTGTGATTATATGCTATGATCATGTGTTCATGTTATACTATGAAAGGACTTCGGTTCACATTGCATGTTCGAAGGGTCTTAAGGACCGTAAAAAAACTGTCTCCTACTTCTTCTAACACTTGAAAGGTCTGGCGGTCCTGTAAATGCGCTAGCGGTATTGAGACCGTTTTAGGGGATAAGATGGGAAATTCCCGCACCCTATGGATGGGTTATGAGATACGTGCCTTGTATTTTATGTGTTGTGACAACGTGACTGAATGTTATATTTCCGGTATTTTATATCTGTTAACTGTTATAAGAGGCGGATTTCATCCCCACGAGTGTATTCCACGCACTCACCCCCTATTCTGTAATTCACTTTACAGGAGATGATGAGCATGATAAACCCTAGATGGAGAGAGGAGGTGCTTTATCTGAGCCTGTATATTTAGGATGATATCACACAAACATTTCCAAACAATGTTTTATTTAATTCACATTTTGTAATAATTCTGTATATGTTTCGGATGTGAGATCCTGATGATATTTTCCGCTGCGAATGATGTAATTATCGGTTGAAACCGATGGTTGATATATGAAAGATTCACATAGTCACTTACCTCTTTCTTCTGTCGTCTCCTACTACTTCTTCTGTTTATGATGTATGTTTTTTACCATTTCTTTCTTCACGCCCGTGAGAAAAACTCTGATATTTTTATGAAAGAAAATGGGGCGTGACAGCTTGGTATCAGAGCAATGTTCTAACGTTATGAACTTGCTCGAACTAGTTTTAAAATAGGAAAAGTGTGATTTTAAAACATGAATTGGTTTTCGAAAAGATATAGATAGGCACCATCTTCTCTCTATAGGAGTCTCTCCCTAATCTTAAGACTTGTGGAAAGGAGTGATTACCTGATATGTGTTACCTTGATAATATGATAAAACCTGTTTAGGATTTACGGGGTGTTAAGAATATTGTTTCACGATGAAAAGATCTTTTAAAACCCTCTTAACGTCACTACAACCACGATAAAAAGATCTTACAAAAACCTCTTGATGTCACTACAAATCGACACACTACTCTGAGCCACCGCCACAAAGCCGCTGACTGCAGCAGCGTGAGCTCGTGTGCAAGTATGGTCGTTCGCAGGAGTTGATGTCGTGTGACTAAAAGTTGAAACTACCATGGACCCTTGTTTATAACAGGGTGTGCTAATGAGTGAGTTTTCTCAGTTCGTGGTTGTAATGCATAAGGTTGGTTTTGATATTTGAGGTCTATAAGAACTCTTTAAGGATGTCAGTAATGTGAATTATAATGTTTTGTGTATGACGCATTTTTCTGGTTGGATTATGCGAGTTGTATATAAGCTATCATACATAATAAACAAATAATAGAAAATCTATTAAGGTTATTATATGATTTATGGAGTAACGTTTATTGGTACCATGATATTTGTTATTGGTTTATCGATTGTTATAGATTGTTGGGTTACGTGGGATATATTATAAGGGTTAGTTTCGTATGTCGTCTATAGGACATTATACACGAGGTCGACCATGAAGGAATAAGCCGTCAATGGAGAATTCATCTGATCACGATGTGAACGCCCGCGAGGAGAGACTTGGAGTCCGTACTGGGAAGCTTGGCTCGATAATATGAGACCGCACAAGCTATGCCGCCATCATCATTTAAATATAATGCTAACCGAATCATTGAACAGTTCCGACGATTCGATCCACCGACCTTCAATGGAGTAGGAGAACCAATCGAAGCTGATGAGTGGCTAAGGGTTGTATCAACTCTTTGACTTTTGGCATGCACAGAAGAGCAGAAGATCTCTTGTGTCATTTTACAATTCACCGAAGGAGCCAGCTATTGGTGGGAGTCACAAGAAAGGACTATGCATGTGTGTATGGCTTTTTGTGTGTGTATGCGCGGCCAGCAAGCGGTGGCCGGCGACTAGAGGTCATCGGCCAGTGTTTCTGGTGGCTGGGGGTGGTCGCCGGCCGGAACTGGGAAGTGTAGGGTTTGTTTTTGCATGCGTGTGTGACGAAGGGTGTTTGCGGCTATTTTTTCGGCACTGTTCATGCCAGAATCCGGCGAGAGATGGCCGGAGGTGGTAGCCGGCGGTGCAGGCTCACCAGAGGATGAGGTGGCAGTGGCATAGGACGGTGCCGCCGCAACGGGTGGCGTCGGGAAGTATGGCAGTCGAGCAGGGTCGATGCCGGGAGGCCTGGGCGTGCTGGGTGCCGGGCTGCCGAGACACGTTGCTGATACTACCGAGAAAACTCGGCAGCTCCCGAGAAGCTGCCGAGGCCGCCGAGTTTTTTCCCCTGACGCCGGGTGTGCGCGCACCCCGTCGCACGCGACGTTGTATTTTCGATCCGTATCCCATTTTTTCCATCGTACGTTATCATCGAGTCATCGCCGATGAGATGTCGTTAACCGAGGGTCGTGGGCCCGGTCAAAGTCAATCCTTTGACCAAAATCACCAAAATACCCCCAAAATTAAAATGCTCCGTTTGAGCTCGTTTCAACTCCAATTGAGCTCATTCTTTTTCCGTCGTGACCCAAATTTCATCATTTATCATCTCAGCCTTATAAACTGATTATCCACTCTCGTTTCTTCAACTCCAATCTTTAGATCTCTCGATCTGTCGCATCTTTAACGATCGTTTTTCCTTCGGAATCTTTTATAGCTTTAATTATACATATTAAGGATCTAAGAAACACCGTAATTGTGTAGGCTACTTGTTGGATTGAGCTTTGAGTTATCTGATCTTTGGTACTAGCTACTCGAGCTTTGAGTTATCTAATCTTTGGTACTCGCTACTCACGTGATAACCACCGAACAAGGTGGGGGTAACTTCTAAACTCTAATAATTATACGCTATGGTATTTAACATATTATGATGATAAATGTACGCATGCTTATGAATTTGATATTAAATGATTTGTTGAACCTTATGTGCTGTGATTATATGCTATGATTAATGTGTTCATGCATGGTTTCCATGTAATGATTCTGTTCATCCCCTACCTCATTCTTCTACTCTGTTCGTCCCCTACCTCATTCTTTTGAAAGTTCATATTTATATGAAGAGACAAAGGTCCAATTCATGTTGAGTGGACAAAGGTCTACTTCATATTACGGGGGAACAATGATACCCATATAATAAGTTGGGGAGTACCCGCACCTGGGGTCAACGGGGAGTACCCGCCCTCACTGCAGATATGAGCGTTGATGGGTCAACGTGTCCATAAAGGATCCGAATTATGTGCTATGCATTCTATATGTTGTGTTTATTTGTCAAACTTGAATATGTTTGATTTGTTATATCTACCTAATAAACTGTTAAAACATGGAAAGTATTCCCACGAGTGTATTCAACGCACTCACCCCCTATTCTGTAATTCACGTTACAGGAGATGATGAGCATGATGAACCCTAGAAGGAGAGAGGTGCCATATCTGGACTTGTATAATTTAAGTTGATGTCACATAACAATTTCAAACAATGTTTAAATTAACTCACGTTTTGTAACAAATGATATTGTATTTGTTTCGGATGTTGGATCCTGATGGTTTAATTCCACTGTTATGATATGCTATCGGTTGTATCCGATTATTGATATGTGATTAATTCACATCGTCTCTTACCTCTTTCTTCTGTCGTCTCCTACCTCCTTCTTCTGATATGATGATGTCTCCTACCATTTCTTCTTCACGCCCAAAGCAAAACTCTGATATTTTTATGAAAGAAAATGGGGCGTGACAGTCATCCCTATTTGCGACAAACTACATGAAGAGATACATTTGCACACATTTTCGACATTATATAAAACCAGGAAAAGACAATCAAGAAGCTGTCCCCATGAGCTATGTCTGAAAAAAGATGGCAGAAGGTGATGACAAGTAACTAGATACTGAAAAAGATGTTCCACAAAAGAATGCAAAGAATGCTAAACAATTCTAAATCAGCGACTAATATGACTTCAGAATGAGCAAAGTTGTGAATCTGCACATCACTAGAAAAGAGACTGAACTTCTAAGCCTAGCTATAGTATTTTGCATTTAGATATAGAGATGTGCTAGAGCTAGAGTAGTATACCAAAACGTTCATGTACGATATACAAACGACCATCCGAGTAGAGACGACAAAATTAGTGGAGGGAGATCCACTGCTACTCAAAATGGGAGGCTCTCTAGAGACTATACAGCATTATCATCTGGAAAAGGGTTCACAAGATTTCAGCCATTTGTTACTGCAGAGACAAAAAATTAGAGATATAATTTACACGTGCAATAAATACTGACTTCTTTCTACAGAACAGTAAAAACACAATACAACTTTATTTTAACGATTTTAAAATAAACTGGAACAGTAAAGAATTGCAGATTTTAAGCTTCTTACACAGATCAATATTTCGAGGAGAAACTGAAAACCGTTTCTTCTAAGATAAGTAATATAAAGATTCTAAAATTGCAACCACCAACCCTAATGACTTCAAAATGCAAAATCCAGATATCCTAAACGAAGAAAAGGTATAGCCTCCTATCACAGCTTATTTATTCACATAATCATGATTTAGGTGTTTATGCAAAATATTTTTAGCGGACAAAATCGGACTTGTGAAAACCAACTTACAACAGTCAGAATTTCACTAAGTGAGTGATAATCCTATAGTAGAAACAATATCGCAGTAGCGAATTGCACCTCTTGTATCAGACTATCAGTTCATAAAACTTAACAAACCAAGTATTCCAATACTTAATTTAACCTTACTAATTTGTCGGTCAATGGATGCTGGCTTAGTGCACTTAAAATAATCCAACCTACAACTTTCAAGTCCACGATTTATATACCAACAACATTTAATGATATAACATATTCCAGGATACCGTTAAATTGACTTGCTAATAGTTAGTGTTTTACCATCTGTACCTCAATTTATGGGAGTATTTTGATCCTTACCAACTGCAGAAACATTCTCCTCATGCATTTCAGCATCAAAGGATAATGGATTATTAGCTGCACTGTTTCCAGCATTAATATCATGTGCCATATGTGATTCTGAGGCACCAGGAACCTGTTATGGAGGAAAAACAAAAGAATGGTCAATGCAATAACCTCAGGTAAATCAAACTAAACATAAGAACCTGAAAGTTAAAGTTATCACCAAAAAGGTAAAAGAATTTATAGGCTTGGCTGAAAGTAATTTCTTAAATTTCAAGATATGAAACTGCATCACCTCATAGTTGCAAGATTGATGTCAAGAAGAGAAAATGTACACAATTCATAGCAGCTTTTGACTTGTGAAAACTGGAATGAAATTATATCCAAAATTTCAAAAACTTGTGTCAACATATCGTGTAGGAGCAAATTTGACAGGTCTTTTCAGATAAAACAATTCATATCATGTGAAGAATCTTAGGAAAAAAATTGAGCAAAGAGGTAACAAAATCTGTGGAAAACATTGCTCAATTAAACCACATGTTTGAACTAAAAGAATCAATAGGAGCCCTCTTCCAAAAATAGGGAATTTAAAATGATGAAAATCTGGAGAAAGGGGAGGAAATTGAGCAGGCTGGATGAGGGGAACTGGAAAATTCCCTCATGTAGGTAGCAATGTTTTCCATCTTCAAAGAAATATTACAATTTTAAGTTAAAAAGTCATAAAAGATACCTCTCGGTGCATTGATGATTCAGTTGCAAGATTTTTGAACTTTGAAGCAGCAATTTCCACCTGGGCTTTATCTCCTTCCTTTTCATTCTGAACGGCATCTGCTGGCTTGGCATCATTCTTATGATGCTTCACAGACTTCTCACTTTCTACCACAGAATTGTGATCAACATGCATATTAGGAGCATCCGTCTCTTATTTGATATATGATCTACTTGATTTGCTATAGTATTTAGTATTTGATTAGAATAATTATTTTGATGGATACGCAACGATTTATTGTAAAAGGACATGCAACGAAAATTACTTGTACATTGTTCTGGCTTCAACAGCCAGAAGGACATGCAATGATTTATTGTGGTAGACCGTGCCGCGGGACAAGATTACATTGATGAGTGCAACAATTGCAAAATAGTTTGCCACGTGTATCTTTGTTCGGGCCAATGACTCTATTTGCAGCAAATTGTCGTCAATTGCAATATGGAATTATATACCTCAAATCCAAATAATCGTCATTTCTTGAAATTGATCTCTTAGAATTACTAGACATTTTGCCTATAATATCAATAAAATAAATAATTAAATAAAAAAGAACATTGTGAAAAAAAAAGAAATGAAAAAAAAAGTAAAGAAAGAAACATACCTATTGGTGTAGAAAACAAGTTTGAAGGAAAAATATACAATTGTAAAAACGTGCACAAAATAAGGAGCTTTTTATATAGGTAAGGAAGGGTACATATGTCATTTTACACCCTAAAAAGTGAAAAAAAACACAAAAAATCACATGAAAGGCGCGTGTATAACACTTTCGTTAACATTAACAGAGTTAGGGATTTCGGGCTACATTTAGAAAATCACAAGGGAGTTTCGCGCAATTTCTAAACCACGGGGGATTTTATACCGAATTTTGAAACCACAAGGGGGTTTCGCACAATTAACCCCATAAAAATATCATATATCATGTAGTGCTACTTTTATTTGTATCATGTGATAGTTTCAAAAGTATTACATAAATATATATATATATATATAAATGTTACATTATGATAATAAAAATATTACTTATTAAATTACATTTGTCACGCCCCGAAACTTAACCATATTTTATAATAAAAGATTAATAAATTTAGGAAAAACATTTTTAAATTATCAGAGTATCTCCGACAGGCGTGCAGGAAAGAAGAAAGAAAGAAAAGAGAAACGAAGATGATATATATATATATAACGAACTTTGAAAGGTAACTATATACAGCAGCGGATCTTAAAATACGTGTTTAAACCCAACAGAAAACGTAAATGTACGTTGTTTCGAAACAGTTTAACAAAATATCGAAATTAACAAAAGGGAAACTTTAGCAGACAGGGCACATCTCTCCCTTCAACTTCTCCCAACAAAATCATCACCTGTAACGAACACGTAAGCGGGGTGAGTGCATAGAAATACACCCCGTGGAGGCAAGTTCATAAATTAACATAAAACTTTAAATCAGATAAACAGTTAATCACAGCAAGTACAATGCACAGCAAGTAAATGACTTGGGCGCAGGTATATCCCGTCTTACCCCACCACCTTATCCTCCTGGTGATTATTTGGTTAGGGGGACTTCACCAATCCTCCGTTTTCCAGTTAGGACTTAATCCCAACCTGTCTTCCCAAAGACCGTGCACATGAACACACATCTTATCTTAATCCCAACAAAGGATTCAATTCACAGCACGTAGACAAAGCATATATAACGGACATGCATAACAATTAATAGCATGCTGATATCATCAATTACATTTCATGCTCATAATCTCAAATCGTAAATCATATAACGTTCATCATCATAACATAATATATCGAAAACCCTAGCATGCGACTATACAAAATAAACGTAAAGTTAAACGTTAATTCAGAATTTACCCCCACCTCAGCCTGGGCGGTGCAATTAACACGTTCTTTTCCTTTTAGTTTTGAGATGTGTTCGGAGCGTTTGGGCCTACAAACACACAATATAAAATTATTAGATTATGTAATTATTTAAGCGTTTATAATTAAATGCTCGGAAGAAACGACGAATTGAAAACAGAACAAAACTTGACCCGACTAGGTCTAGAAATATAGAGGATTCAAAAAGGAAGGTTTAGAGACGAGAACGGATTAAAACGGATAAGAAACGAAGCTAAACGAAGCATTTTAGGGTTTGGAGGGTTTGAGGGGTAAAACCGTAATTACAGATAAAGTTTGGGGTCGAAAAGGAGTTTTCAGGAATCTGGAGGGGTCGAACTGCAATATCAGAAAGTCTTGGGGTGAAAATCCAAGTCTTGAGAAGTTTTGGGGGTGAAACTATAATTTCCAAAACTTTTTAGGACTAAAATGCACAAAATAAAAGATGGAAGACCCAAAGTGTATAGAATAGAAGTTGGAGGACCAAAATGAGAATAAGCACAAAATGAGGAAATTGCAAAGAGGTCCCTGAAGATAATCAAATTCCCAAAATCCACCCCACCCCCCAACTCCCACTGCCCGTCGCCACCACCGCCACTGTAAACCACCGCCGGCGACACCGTGTCGCCGGCCACCCTCTCGGACCACCACCATACGCCGGCGCACCGAGCGTCGGCCTCCTCCGGTCACGGCGGCGTCAGAAACACCGCCCCAAACACCACCCTCCATCACAGCCACTGCATGCATATATATATATATATACCTTTCCGGCGGCCACTACCGCCGGCTCCACCCTCACCCATCGCCGGCGCTCCTTGCGCCGGCTATACACCCACACGGCGGCGCTGCATGCGCCGCCTCCAACCACCCTTTCCAGCAACACCGAGCAAGAGAGACAGGGAGAAGAGATCGAAGAGAGAGAGAGCAAATGAGAGGAGAGAGATGCAAACTGCAGAAACTTTGACCGGCCACCACCGGAGATTGGCCGGTCCGATCAACGATCCGAGCCCGGAATTGAGACGGGCTCGACGAGAACTTCAATTTAGACTCAAGATTCGCCCCGATCGGTGACCGGATGGCCGAGAACGAAGAGAGAGAAAGTAGAGGGTTTTTAGAGAGAGAAACCGAGATTTCTCCGGTCAATTGCCGACGAACGAGGCGGCGGATGACGATTCCGAGCCCGGGGTTGGAACGGGCTCGGCGAGGGCTTCAAGATGGTGTAGGGTTTGATACATTTCGGTTCGATGAAAATTCCGGCGACGGTGGTCGCCGGCGGCGGCGACGGCGGCGCTCCGGCCGGCCGGCCGCCGGAGAAGAGGAGAGAAGGAGGAGCATCTTATGAAATACTTACCTTGGGTTAACTTTTAGTGTATAGTTTTACTTAGGATAAAAGTTGTGTTATATACTTTGCTTAATTAAATCATTAAACATATTATAATCTTAAACTTTATATTAAACTTTCTTATGATATTAATTAATTTGAGATATCAAACGAACTCCGATTTGATCCATTCTTTTTGCGTTTTGTTCGGTTTTTCGTTCTCGTTCATCTCGTCCCACTTATGAATTATTTTATCGACTTTATATTTTTACGAAATAAATCTCTCAAACGTTAAACTTAATTAAAACATACTTATAATTAAATTTTCTGAAACACACGTAATATAAATCAAATAATTAGGGGTCTAGATATTTAATTATCAAATTATGCATCGGTAAAATCCTAGTCGTCACAACATTGATTTGAAGTTATAGAACCAAAAATAGTATTCGCTATATATATCAATATTACCTTATACAAATAAAAGTATTACATATATTTATCAAAATATAACTTTTCAAAAGTATTACATGTTATACATAAAAGTTTCACATTATAAATATAAAAGTATTACTTATCAAATTACAATTTTTAATTAATTATGGTTTAGAATCTTGAAAGCAAACGTAGTTCATGATACACATAAAAGTATTATATGATACAAATAAAAAAATTATATGATATACACAAAAGTATTATATAATATTACTTGTCAAATTATAATTTGTCAAAAGTATTAATAATGCACAAAAATTATATTATATAAACAAAAATATTACCTAATATATATAAAAGTATTACCTAAAATATATAAAAATACTACATTTGACTTTGTTGATTGAGTGTTCACTTTGACAACTGACCATTAAGCTTGAACGTTGGTTGTTGTCTTTGATAGTTGACTTTGACTTTAACCGTGAACTTTAATTCGTTGACTGTTAACGTTAACCGTTAACGTTGACCGTAACTGATCTCACAAAATGAGATCCGTAAAACCGTCTTACACAAATCTTTGTCTAATCTTTGCCTAAAGGTTGATTGTAGCACATCTTCTTGTTAAGTGTGACACCGAATTTCAAATAATTCATTTCAATATTATATAGAAGAATTAAGTACAAAATACACAAAATAAAACCATCGTTTGATGATCATAAACCTTTATAATATAAAGGTGCTTTGATTTTCAATTTTGTCCAACGACAAATTGAGAGTTTTCTTATGATGGTGTCTTCCCATTAAAATATCATGTTTATTATTTATAATTTTTATGTACTTTCTCATTACTCATTTTTAACTTATATATGTTTGTATTAA
The DNA here is from genome assembly GCA_954870855.1 of Scutellaria minor. NCBI lineage: Eukaryota > Viridiplantae > Streptophyta > Magnoliopsida > Lamiales > Lamiaceae > Scutellaria > Scutellaria minor. The sequence continues at coordinate 11,597,294 of OX940734.1, read as the reverse complement.
TGATGGAGAAATTATTTCATTTGACAAATTAGAGCATAATCAGCGTAGAGTGATCCAATTGGAAGAACATCGCCACCGACTTAAGTAATTAGAACATATTTTCAAAACATTCTCGTACGTACTAGATAAGTTGAACAACTGATTATTGCAAAATGAAACAATTAGGCTCATATGATAAACCGGAGTTGGATTAGAATGCTAAACATTTCTTAAGAAACAACTTCTTTTGAATGTTTTGGCCAAGATTTACAGAGAATTATCATTAAGATGTCATATTGAATCAATGTATTAATCATCCAAGGTCAGGGACATGTTTATTTAGAAAACTCTCTCATAGCCTTTGATTAAATTCCGAAGGACCATAAAATCATAAAGAACCACAAACATAGAAGAAATTCAACTTCACACCAAATTGAAAACTTTATAACCTCATAGTCGCTCTTGCAAGACTTCAAGTGTTGATTAGTCAAATTCATCTCCCTTGGCATAGAGGGAGCAAAGCTTCTCTTGTTCGTCCCATCATAAATCATGCAAGTAGTTATTAGTTTCACATAAAGAAATTGAATGAAAACTTTATGTCTTTCAACACCATGTAAAAGCAACCAAAAAATAATATATATTAAACTAAAGTTAACTACAAGGCAATGATAAATAAAATAGATTCAATATGAAGCAGAATAAACAATAGATCAACACAAACCAAGATCAAATATGAAGAATAAGGATTAAGTAGTACAAATAGCTAATAAATTTAGAACTATAAATTAAAATATCACCATCTATATCTTCTTCCGCCTCAACTTGCACTGCTTTGGAGTGCACACGAGATTACACCATCAAATATAAAATCATCAGCAAAGTTAATCTATCCATGAAACTTTCAAATTATATTATTCGCTGGCATGTTTTTAGTATAATCATGTTTTCCATCTAATTACAAATGAATGTAAATAAAAGCAAAAATATGATGAATGCATGTCACTTAGATGATCTCATCATGAATACATAATCCATCATTTACGAATTTGCTTAAAATATAAACATGTATATCAGGGCACCATAGACTAGCAAAAATAAGCTCTCATAATACTTATAAATTAGGATCAGTACCTCATGAGAATAGTATGAATATTGGTTCTCTATATTAATCTGTAGTTGTTTTGCAGCTTTTGCTAGAAATCTCCAAGGCCTTCTGTTAAGAAGACAAAATTACATTATCGCAAATAAACAACTTACATAAGAACAGGGCTAGTCATTGCAAGTTTCCTATTTAATGATTGAGTTTTTCATGGAGATTAAGAAAATGATTGGAAAAACGAGTAAATTTCTATTATACCCTTATCTAATGAGTTTAGTTTTTCACGTTTTTTTATCAAATTTATCTTTTCAAGTCTAATTAATAGGGGTATATTAGTAAATGATTTAAATAAAATTTTACCATACATAGTAAATAGACTATATATTTGGGACATCCCAAAAAGGAATACAAGCTTATATAATTGGAACGGAGGAAGTATTTGAGAATATACATGAAATAATTTTTGTCCAAATATTGTTAAGTTTGTTACAATTTTTTGTTTTTTTTCCTTCATTGTCTATATTTAGTTTGGTATTTATCAATTAAATTTATCATATTTTTAATAATTGAAATTCGTATTGATTTAAGAAGCATATATTGAATGAATTTTTAAATTGAAGAGTTCGAAATTTGAGTATGATGGTTTGGTCTTGGACTGAGTCCAATTTTTGATATATTTTTTAATTAATATATATAGCAAGTGATTTTATGATATTTGGAATGATTGAATTAATTATGTTGGTTAGACTAGAAATTTCAATAAAATATGAGTTGGATTGGTGTGTAAATTTCAATAAGATCCATGCACTCGGGTCGGGTCGGGCTGATTCCGACCCGAATCCGTGTATTTTCTTCTTCTTTTTTCCGCACATTTCCTTTTTTTTTTTTGGCCCTGACTTTTATGTTGTGTTAGGCATACTTTTATATTATATTAGTCATATATTTATGTTATATTAGTGATACCCTTATTTCCATATTTCATACTTTCACTCTAAACCCTAAACCCTAATTTCGGCACAATAAACCCTAATTTGGCACAAGTTGTAGATATTTACATTTATATGATATTACTCATACATTTATATGAGATTATTTATACATTTATATATATCAACATAAACATACATTTATGTAATATATATAAATGTACAACTAACATAATTAAAAGGTATGACCAACATAACTAAAGGTATGTCTAATATAACTAAAATGTATGAAAGGTATTAATATGTCAGTTTAAAAAAAATGATAAGGTACAGCTAGCCTTACAAAAGGTATGTCTAACATAACTAAAATGTATGTCTAACACTACTAAAAGGTATGTCTAACACTACTAAAAGGTATACTTAATATAACATTAAAGGTATGACTAACATAACTAAAAGGTATGTCTAACACTACTAAAAAGTATAGTTAACATAATATAAAAGGTATGTCTGTAGCGCCCAGGAAAAAAATGAAGCATAATTTATTAATTAAATAATTAAACTTTTAATCGATTTATTTTATTATGTGCGTTAACCCTTGACTGTTTAATTTAATTACATGTGTTTTAGATAAATGATCAATGCATGTTTTAGATGGAAGTATAATTTAGTCGCAAAACATTGGTTATAATTTTACCATAATATGCGTATTCGAAAAACGAGAAGATAGAAACAAATTAGAGGTCAATCGGAGACTCGTAGCTCAAATGGCGAAGAAAACGATGAAATACGAAGGTTCGGGAAAACGAAAGATATTTTCGGTGAATAATGAATCCGAGATATTTGGGTGAATAGTAAAAACGAGATATTTCGGTGAATAGTAACCCAAGATTTTTTGATGAATAGTAATTTCGAAAGTCTATATATAGGGTGATATTCGAGTCGAAAAATCACCATTTTCGAATGAGGCAAAAATCGGGAAAAAAACTCGTAAGTCTCTCTCTCTCCTCCCTCCTCCCTCTCTCTCCTCTTTTCTGAGTCTCCGGCACACCGCCGGTGCCGGTGCCGGAAAATTGTTTTTCTCGGTTTCGGTCGATTTTCGCACAGAACGTAGGTCTCGTCGAGACGAGTCTAGGATAGGTCTTGGATTTCAATTCCAATGTCTCCTTCGCCGAGAAATGACCTTTTAATCGCCGGAAAATCCTAAACCCTTATCTTTCCACCCTTTCTCTCTCTTCTGTTCTCTCTCTCTCTCCCCCTTCGCCGGAGTGGTGGTTGACCTTCCCAGGATGTTGGGCTGTCAGTTGGGGGTGGTGGCATTGCCGTGGGTGGCGGCACCGGAGCTGAAATGGTGGTGGAAAAGGTGGTGGTGCAAGGTGTTGTGTTCATGCATGTGTGTGTTTGTGTTGATGTTTGGGGACTGTTTTGGGGTACTGTTCATGGCCGTCGGAGCTGATGGTGGCCGAAGCTAGTGGTGGCCGGTGCTGGGGTCGCCGGTGGTCAGGTGGGGCGGTGCCGGGCGGCGCCGCCGCAGCTGGAGGCTGCTGGAAAATGGCTGGAAAGCTGTTGCTGCTGGGCGCGCTGGGCACACGGCGCCGAGAGACGCCGGGTGCTGGGCGTGCACGGTCGTGCGTGCGCCGGGCTGAGTTTCTGGATGATGGCGCACGTGCGTGCTGGGTGGGCACGGGCGTGCGCTGGGCGCGCGCGCGGCGTCGAGAGACAGGAAGCACACGCGGTGCTGTGTTTGCGGTGCGAGTTGCGTTTTTTCCGTCGTACGTTATCATCGAGTCATCGGCAACGAGATGTCATCGATCGGGAGTCGGGGGTCCCGGTCAAAGTCAACTTTTTTACCGAAATTACCAAAACGCCCCTCAATCTTAAAATGCTCCGTTTGAGCTCATTTCAACTCCGATTAAGCTCATTCTTTTTCCGTTGCGACCCAAATATTTCCCTCTTTCTTATCAGTTTATTAGATCTACCTTCCACTCTTGTTTCTTTAACCTTGATCTCTAGATCTCCTGTTCCATCTCGTTTCTACCAATCGTTTCTTCTCCGAAAACATCTATACCTGTATTTATACGTATTAAACGTATTAAGGATATAAGAAATATGGTTAATTGTGTAGGCTATCAGTCGGATCGTACTTTATGATACTTGATACTTGTTACTCGGCAACTCACGTGGTAACCACCGAACAAGGTGGGGGTAATTTCTAAATCTTTATATGTTTACAGTTTTCCCTATATTGTGACGCATGATTTGTGATATACTAAATGTTGTGATTATATGCTATGATTTATGTGTCATATTTATACTGTGAAAGGACAGGGGTCCACATTCATATTCTGTGGGACTTATGGTCCGTGGAAAAACTTCTTCTCTCTTCTACTATCATAGGTTTGGTGGTCCTGTAAATGCACCAGCGGTATATGAGACCGTTTCGTAGGGGTAAGACGGGAAATACCCGCACCTGAGATTTGTAGGGGTAAGACGAAAAATACCCACACCTGAGATTTGTATGGGTAAGTCAGGAAATACCCACACCTGAGTTTAGGTTACGAGATATGTGTTATGCATTTTACGTGTTGTGACTAAGTGCCGATTTTATGTATTTCTGATTTATTTATCTGTCAAAACCTTTAAGATGCGGATTTTATCCCCACGAGTGTATTCCACGCACTCACCCCTATTCTGTACTCACACTACAGGAGATGAAGAGAATCATGATGCGTAGAGAGAGGGGTGTCTTATCAGCTGTGTCTTTTTGTCCGGTTTTGTCTTTTGAAACTATGTTGATCGTTTGTAAAATTAAATTGTTCATCTTCTTTGTAATGGATCCTGATGTTTTTCCGCTGCTATGTTTTCTTCCGGCTTTGTGCCGAAGGATTTTTATCATCATGTAAAGTTTATTTCCGCTGCATAAGGTTTCAAACCCTTTGAATCGGTTGTATCCGATGTTTCATATGTACAACCTCTTATCTTTTCCAAAGATTTCTGTTTTATATCATGCACGTCTTTTTTCCTTCTTTCTTCATGACCACAAAGAAAACTCTGATAAATTTTAAGTGCGAAAAACGGGGCGTGACAATGTCTAACATAACTAAAAGGTATGTCTAACACTACTAAAAGGTATGCTTAACATAACATAAAGGTCAGGCACCTAGGAGCATGTTTAGATGGATTTTATTTGCGACCTAAAGGCGCGTGCGGGTGCGTCCAAACGCGTGACGGGTCAGGTCGGAACTGGTGCATGGATCACAATGTGTAATGTGTATATAAGTTTTTGTCATAAAATATATATCTATCTATAATTATAAAAACTAATAAATATTAGCTATCTTTTTGTTTTTAATGAAATTACATATTTGAACATTGCATTTGTACCATTTTAATTACCCTTTTTAATTGGGTTGAACTATGTTTGTAATTTAAATGAATTATAATATATTAAGTCATGAATTATATATTATTTTTATATGGTTCAATTTCTATTGCATCTTTGCTATTCATTTAATTATTAGTATTTTTTTTATAGTTTTTGTAGTTATGTGTATATCATATTTGTATTTATATTTATGTAACAAAATTTTGTTAACTGATTCAATGATATAATTCGAATCAAGCATAAAATTTATGTTAACGTCTCAAAAAAAAAATTACAAAAGTCCTCCACATTCAAATCATTATTTAATATTGATTAAGTGAATGAACAATAAATCCAACAAAATTTAAATATAAAAAAAGATTTCCCAAACTTACACCTATGTTATATATAGAATTTTGTTGGATTTATAGTTATATATAAACTTTCAAAAACTTTTTTTCTCCAAACTTACACCTATTTTATATATAGAATTTCTAATTTTTATTTTTATTTTTTTTATAAATTTTGAATTTTGTTGGATTTACGGTACATTCACTTAATCAATATTAAATAATGATTTGAATGTGGAGGAATTTTGTAAAATTGGTTTTTATTTTTTGAGAGGCTAACCTAAATTTTATGCTTGATTCGAATTATATCATAAAATCCGTTAACAAAATTTTATTATATTCTTAATGTTTAATTTAATTAATTTAATTGGTTGCAATTTTTTTATTAGAAATTATTTGACCATGAAAAATAGAATAATCATAACTAGCAACCTAAAAGAAAAGGAATTATCTATCTAAAAAAAGATTTATCATAATAGTCTTTAGTTGATGAGTAAATATGTCTATTTAGTGGTAAAATGTTCCAAAAATATAATTTTTGTGTATTTTTGCTTCCAAAAAAAGGTTAAGTGTAAATTTGCACCTCCACCCAAATGTTAGGTGAATATTTGCACCTTTGCCCTAAAATAAAATACACAAACGTGACTTTTGACATTCCTCATCATAAATAAAATCCCCACCAAGGTCATTGTTGAGGAACTTGGGTGTGTTTGCATAGAAGCTGAGTTCGCAGAGAAAAAAGGTGAGTTCATGAATTTTATATACATCCAATTGTAAAATTATGCTTCTTCTAAAAATGAAATAGGTCATTTCAATCAGTTATCATGGCACCATGCCCTTTTGAAAGAAATTGCTCCATCTTGAACTCAATGGGCTTTGAAGGTGATCGAGTTTACTCCACTACTACCAATCACTTGCATTTGGCTACATAGAATGTGCAGTGCAAAGTGCATATTTCGTGACGTTGAGGTAAAAGTTTGAAGAAAACAAGGTCACACTAATATATTTTACGGTATTTAGAAGATGCAATTTCAAAAACTGCATTATAAAATTATTATTGAATTACTATATTTATATATGAATGTTATAGGTCAAAAAATCCAAGCTACTTTCAATAGTGATCTAATACCTAGATTGATTGCAGAATTAACTGAAGGCAATTTGGGTGCAATACGATGAGAATTTTGAGTATTGAATGTATCAGCTTCCAGCCTTCCATGACAAGGTGTAAATCTCATGCTTCATGCATTTTCTATTATTTAGAACGATAAAAGTTACATAAATGATTTTTTGTTCATCACAAGGTCAGAGAGTACCTGCTTGAATGAAAAGTGGTTTAACATCAAGATTGAATACAAATCTTACAGAGGGAAATTTATTTGTAAAGGAGTAAGAATAATAAGATACACGACGTCCAATTCTATGATAAATACATGATAATCTTCATTAATGATTTTGTTATTTTATTGTTGTATATTGATATATACTATTACATTGAATGCCTATAATATCCATGTTTTTTGTTCACAATAGATAGACTGATGATGGGAAACTTTGTTCTGTTATCATATGAATTCTATATTTATGTTGGAATTGCATGTCACGCCCCAAAATCTTTTCGTATTTTATCAGAGTTTTACCGTTGGGCGTGAAGAGAGAAATAGCAAGAGACGCATACACAACAGAAAGAAATAGCAGGAGACGACAGAAGAAAGAGGTAAGGGACGAAGTGATACTTTCACTTAACAACAATCGGCCTCTGCCGATAGCAATTAGTCTCACTACTGATAATATACATCATACGCAGTGGAATTAACATCAGGATCTCTCGTTCACAGAATACTCAGAATATAATTACAAAACGTGAATAAACTTATAACATATTGTTTTGAAAATGTTTGTGTGACGCATCCTAAAAAATCACAGATTCAGAAGCGGCACCACCTCTCTCCATCTAGGGTTCATCATGCTCAACAGCTCCTGTAGTGTGAGTACAGATTAAGGGGGTGAGTGAGTGGAATACACTCGTGGGAATAACTCTGCCTCTTGTGACTCTCAACAGATATATAAAAACTAGTAAAATAATCTTATGTCACGCTGTCACAACACATAAAATACATAGCAGATATTAGAAATAGCAAGGGACGCATAGGTGCGGGATTTTCCCGTCTTACCCTGTAAACGGTCTCATATACCGCTAGCGTATTTCAAGGACCGCCAGACCTTTTCAGAGGATTAGAATGAGGGAGACGATTTTTTTATAGTCCCGTAGGACTCTCCGAACATGCAATGTGAACCGAAGTTCTTTCACAGTATATAGTATGGCACAACATGTATATTCGTAGCATTTAGTATTCCTCATTCATGCTTCATAATAGGGAAAACTGTAAACACATTAAGATTTAGAAGTTACCCCCACCTTGTTTGGTGGTTATCACGTGAGTAGCGAGGTCCGATGATCTGATAACTAAGAGCTCGAGTAGCGAGTGTCAACAGTCAGATAACTCAATGTCAATCCAACAGGTAGCCTACATACGTTACAACGTTCTTAGATCCTTAATAAATTATAATTAAAACTGTAAAAGGTTCCGTCGGAAAACGGTCGTTAAATACGCGACGGATCGAGCGATCTAAAGATTGGAATTTAGGAGACATGGCTGAAAGTCAAGTCTAAAGGGTTGAGATGATAGGAAATGAAATTTGGGTCACGATAAAAAAAGAATGAGCTCGATCGGAGTTAAAACGACCTCGAACGGAGCATTTTAAGTTTAGAGGTAAAATAGTAATTTTGGTCAAAGGGTTGACTTTGACCGGGCCCACGAACCCCGATCAATGACGTCTCGTCATCGACAACTCGATACGGATGAAGACGGAAAGAAAATGAGATTCGGATCGAAAACATGGCGTCGGGTGCGCGTCGGCACCCGACGGGCGCACGGCACCCGGCTCCCGACGGCTGCCGAGTTTTCTCAGCAACTACTGAACCCGGCGCACACCTGGTTGAGTTTTCTCAGCAGCTACTGCACTCGGCGCACACCTGGTTGAGTTTTCTCGGCCAAGACCTTCCCAGCTTTCCCGACGGTGGCCTGCTCAAGCAGGCCACTTCCCAGCGTCGCCCGGCGCGGCGGCGCTGCCTCCAGCCACCACCACCTACCTCGCCAGATACCTCGCACCGCCGGCTACCACCTTCGGCCATCCCTCACCGGAGTCCGGCGGTGAATAGTGTCCGAAATCTTGCCGTAAAATCCTTCGAAGCCCAGTTTTTTCGAAAACTCCAACTTCAACCAAAACTCCGGCCGGCGACTTCCCCTCGCTGGCGACCACCCCTAGCCCCTCCGCCGGCGACTCCCCTTCGCCAGCAACCTTTCCCAGCCAGCCCAACACCCTTATACATACATATACACCCATACGTATACACACACTCTCTCACGTTTAAACACACACACATATCAAAAAGCTTGGCCGGCGGCCACCCGCCGCCGGCCACTACCACTAGCTCACTCTCTGAACATCGGTAGGCGACTCCCGGTCGCCGGCAGCCCCCCAAACCCAACCACCAACTCCGGCAGCTTCAATCATATACACACACGTATATATATAAACACCATCCACTGTCCAAGCTTTGGTCGGCGACTTCCAGTCGCCGGCCACCCTCCCCATGGCTTCGCCGGCGACCTCCTGTCGCCGGCCAAGGGTTCCTTCACGGTAGCGCCACCCGGCGCCGCCCACAGCAGCCACACAACACACACACACTGATACACCTCCAAAAACACACACATGCACGTACATGCATAAACACCCACTGTTCCGACCATGCGCCGCCACCCACGGCGGCGCCGCCACTCCGGCAGCTCCCCACCACTCTCTGGTGGCCTCGTCGGCCACTGCTCCGGCAAGAAAACGAGGAGAGAGAGAGAGAAATCAGAAGAGAGAGAAAGGGTGATGGGGGTTAGGGTTTGGGGCTGTTTTTTGCCATTTTCCGGCTAACGAGAAGTCGGATTTGAATTCCGAGACCTATCCTAAATTTGTCTCGTCGAGACGAACGTCGTGTGCGAAAATCGTCCGATTCCGACAACATTGAAATTTTTCGGTGACCGGCCGGTGGCGGCGCCGGTGGTGGCGCCGCCGACCAGAAAATCGAAAATGAAGAGAGAGAACTTACGAGTTTTCGGCGCGTTCGGCTCATTCGGAAAAACGGTGAAAAATGAATCGGGAGAGCCTCTATTTATAGAATTCCGGAAGTTACTATTCATCGAAAATATCTCCGTTACTATTCATCGGTTGACTTTTCCGAGTTACTATTCACGTAAATATCTTCGTTTCCATTCTCCGTAAATATCTTCCGATTTTTCCGAAACTTCCGGTTTTGCCCTTTCCGTCGCCGTTCGAGCTACGGGTCTCCGATTGACCCCTAGTTCGTTTCTATCTTCCCGTTTTCTCGATACGCATCTAATGGTATATAAATATCCTATGTTCCACGTCTAATAAAATTATCGATATAATCGTGTAGTAAACACGTATCTGAAACGCACAAATTAAATTAAACAGTTAAATCATACGCACAAAATTATTAAATCATAGGTTAAAATATTTAATTAATTAATTATGCTCGTTTTGATTCGGGGCGCTACATTGCAAATTTATTATATTTAAATGTTTGATTTTATGCGTCAGGTTTATGTACATGAAAATGGTAAATTATAAAATGTTTGATGATGTGGTAAAATTTGGTCCTAATCACATTTCAAGAGGTTTTAAATCTCATTCTAATAATTGAAAGATATTGTTGACAAAATTCTAATGAAGTTTTTTGAGTTTTTGAATCGAGTAAAGATATTGTTGACAAAATAGTTATGTTTAAATTTAATGGGCAATATTACTTGGTTCAGAAAGATCTAATATGTCCTAAAATGCGTCAATATACATATTAATATTCCTAAAATGTACTATATTTTTAACAACGAAACGTAAAACAAGTATATTGATGATTGTGGAGGACCAACGTTTACTGCAAATTTTGTAATCCAAGTAGGATTCTATCGCCAACTCCGTCACATTTATTTGGGGTCCGGTGGCAGAAATCTGGGTGTATTTACCGAAAAATTGAAAAGTAGTTTAAAATTGATTTATATCTATTTATAAAATACATGAATTTCGAAACCATAAATTATATATCTTTATATATATAAATGTATATAAAAGTAAGAATATATATAAGTAAGACCAAAGTGTCACATGACATTCATACACTGCTTGCACATTAAATATAGCTAATTAATTAGCTTAAATTTTATGTTTACTAAAAAACATTGTTAAATAAAAAAGAAATATTAATTAAATTTATCTAAATAACATATGCTAAACTTCAATGTTATAAGTTATTTGAAATTTTTTAATTTGAAAAGTTTAGAAAAAAAAATATAAATAAATAAAAAAGAAAAAAAATTAAAATAAAGGTGAGTTAATGGAAAATGATTGTTCAAACTTTTCAAACTTATTCATTCATGATTTGAATTATTTTTTTGAATATGTGTTTGAAAATAAATTATGAAATTTTTTTGTAAAATGTTGACATTCAATTTTTATCATACAATTGAAAATAAAAATTAAGGATTGTTAGAGACATTAAAAATAAAAAGTAAACAAAAAAATAATGGGGGTGTTGAATAATATAATAGGCTAACAATATATATTTTTTTCAAAATAAAAAATAATTATGATCTTCTACAAATGCAACTCATATTTCGATAATTAAATAATTATTTAATCATATAATGTTATATTTAATCATATTATGTTATATTTAACGTTAAATTAGACAATACGTATTGCACAAATCATAAATTTAATTTTATTGTATCAATAATATTTAAAATTTTCAAATTTTACCAAGCTTAATTTACTTTCTTATAAAATCTCGTGTAATACACAAGCCCAATACTAGTTTAACACAAACAGAGGTCCATGTGAAAAATGATTTTTTAGTGTCATCTACGATGCCTTCAGTGCAAAGATTCTCTCTCAGAAATTTGGGTCTATACATCCCAAAAAATTGAACAATTAGATATTTAATTAATAAGCAACTATAAAATATGAAAAATTAGATCCCATAAATTTAAAATTAAAAAAAAAATAGAAATACACATGCATGTAAAACATAGGATTTCAATGTGAAACTAACATTATGTTTGGAATAGGTTTATGTGGGTTTGGCGAAAACCAATCATTGAAATCCTGGATTTTATAGTAAAGGTGAATAATGAAAATGTATGTTTATTTGAAGATTTTATAGTGTATGATTATGCTGTAAATGTCAAATCAATGCTGGAAAATGTAGATTGATAGAATATTTTATTGTGAAAAGGTAGGTTGATGAGATATTTTTTTATGAAAAAATGTATTTGATAATGATTGATGATTGTAATATAGATAGTAATGATTATGTCCGGATTTTATGATCCAAATTTAAATGCAAAAACAAACATATATTAAGATTTTAAAATCCAAAATCCTTCCATATAAAATCTCTTCCAAACATAGCCTAATATGCATAATAATTTACCTATTTTTGAGGGCGAGTAACACATGATTTTGTTGATCCCACTTGCAATTTTGTAGATGGTAATATTTAATTTATGTGTGTAGCTTATTATTCTTTCAATTATTAAGTCTTGAAGGGATAATTATTAATATAATTAAATCTACTGTGATAAATGACGTCGCATTGGTTGGGCGTAGGCAAGAACAAGGGTTTTTTGTTTTTATTTGTTTTATTGTACACCATACACGTAGATGGCAATATTTAATTTATATGCAGTAGCTTTTTATTCTTTCAATTATGCGTCTTGAAGGGTTAATTATTTTTAATTATTAGTATAATTAAATTTACTATGATGAATATTAGTTTGGTTCGATTATTTGAATTTTTTTTCTTAAAACCGAAATTTAAAATTCATAATTGAGACCGAGATCGAATTTATTAAAATCGAACCAAAAGCATTTAATTATAGACAAGTTGAGTTTATAGACAATTTGCATAATTAATACGGGTATATTTTTAACATGTGTTAGACTCCAGTCCAGTAATTATCAAATGTGGGATTTCTGCTAAGAAAAACAATCTATTTATATTCTCACATGTATATATATATATATTTTTTTTTTGTCTAAAAAAACAGTTTACTAATTGCAGAGGGTTGAATTTTTTTAATTCGTGGTGATAGAGAGTACAACAATATCCATGAGAAATGTTATATACAAAGAGTTGTTACAAAATATTTAAGAGAATGTTATTCATTGAAGTATTTATTTTAGATGTTTGTAATTTTTGCATTGATAGTAATTATTTATGTTATTTACACCTCTTGCATCTTTTACAATATATGTGAAAAATATAGGATTATATAAAATAAAAAAAAGAGAGACTATATTCTACTTTTTGATGATTGATGAATGAATCAGATTTAGAAATTAAACTTATGTCCCCATCCACTGTAGCATGTTAATTCAGAGAATACTTGTTACATCTTTACTGACCTAAATGTTTGTCGGGAGAATATCTTGATATCATGAGCCATAGTTTGTTGGGATATAATTTAAAAAATGCTAGGTCAGCAAGTAGGGTTTGGATTCGGAAATATATGATTCAATAGTTGGTTGTTTTCCCAATAGACAATGAAATTGTATTGTAAGAGTATTGATGATATTGTGTCAAATGATGATTGGAATTGCTGATAACTAATATAGATAAAGCAATTTCGTTTCAATTGCTCGAACTCACTACTACTATCTACAAAGATGTATAAAGCTTATTAAAACATTGTAAAAAGTATCGTTTTCAACTTCCTAAGAGTTAATTGTACTCGATAAATCTACTAACTCAACATAAGACTAATCTGTAACTCTAAGTGTAACCATCATTGAAAACTTGTTGACCAAGTAAAACTTGTTAGAACTCTTAATCATGTGTTATATAACATTAATTGACAAAGTTACAACTAGATTGAATAACTGTATATATGAATACGTTTGCTATAGTCTTGTCTTTGTGTTTAGCTGTAAGTTCTATTAGATTTGATTTACAATATAAGTTTTGTGATAAACTTCTCTAAGTGATAACGTTAAGTCAAAAGTTAAACATTTCAGTCAAAGCATATTAAAACATTGTAAGAAGCATCATTTTCAACTTCTTAAGAGTTAATTGTACTCGATATATCTACTAACTCAACATAAAACTAATTCATAACTCTAAGTGGAATGATTATTGAAAACTTGATTACGAAGTAAAGCTTGTTAGTACTCTTTATAATGTATTATATAACATTAATTGACAAAGTTATAACAAGATTGAATAATTTTATTTATTAATTCGATTACTATAGTCTTGTCTTTTTGTTTAGCCGTAAATTCTATTAGATTTGATTTAGAATATAAGTTTTGTGCTAAACTTCTAAGTGATAACGTTAAGTCAAAAGTAAAATATTTTGGTCAAATCTTATTAAAACATTGTAAGAAGCATCGTTTTCAACTTCTTAAGAGTTAATTGTACTCGATAAATCTTCTAACTCATAGTTGAAAACAGATATATATGTAAAACAAACTTACAATTTGTAAGATGTAGCAAAGGTCTGCTACGTAGAAACAGGATTTGTAAACAAAAGCTTGGAAATCTGGAAACACACTAAAAGGTTGGTAGAGAGGGGAAAATCTTAAGAGGATAGAAGCTCGTAATGAGTTCTGCCCTTTACATTTGTAACAACCTATTTATAGAAAACTTAAACATTTGTATTTTAACTGAATTTGAATTTCATTACAGCAGCAATCAAGGCCGACAACAACTGTATATCTTTTGACTTTGGCAATCAACTTTGTCAGAGGAAAGCATCTTATCTTCTGGGAGAAGTGGAGTAACTCAACATAAGATTAATCCGTAACTCTAAGTGTAACCATCATTGAAAACTTGTTGACCAAGTAAAGCTTGTTAGAACTCTTAATCATGTGTCATGTAACATTAATTGACAAAGTTATAACTAGATTGAATAAATTTATTTAAGAAACATCATTTTAAACTTCTTAAGAGTTTAATTGTACTCGATAATTTTTTTAACTCTACATAAGTCTAATCCGTAACTCTAAGTGGAACTATTATTGAAAACATGTTGACCAAGTAAAGCTTGTTAGAACTCTTAATCATGTGTTATATAACATTAATTAACAAAGTTATAACTAGATTGAATAACTTTATTTATGAATTCTTTTATTATAGTCTTGTCTTTGTATTTAACTGTAAGTTCTATTAGATTTGATTTACATTATAAGTTTTATACAAAACTTCTAAGTGATAACGTTAAGTCAAAAGTCAAACATTTCGGTCAAATCTTATTAAAACATTGCAGTATTTTCAACTTCTGTGGAGTACTCGATCAAAGGAACCTTTACCATCTCATTGCATTCCAACCTGCCACAGCCGGCGACACTACCCAATAGCCAAAAAACACCCTCGCCCATCTCCCATACCACAACCAATGTCCCTCACATAATCGCAAAGCTGCCCCATCGCTTATCTCCCGACTCCTGTCAACCGTCTCAACAGCCTCGGCCCCAGCACCCGGCATGCCCTACAGCCCCCTGTCCCATTGTCACCTATCCCCGGTGCCCAGCTCCCGGCGTACCCATTTTCACCCGTCCCCAATGCCCAACTCCCAGTGCACCCAACAGCACCCTTCTAGAAAACACATCAACACAACAACACACATCAAAATTCCACACCTTCTCACACAAACAACACCAAACTCTAACCCACCCTCCTTATGCCATGGCCGGCTACCTTGCATCACCGAAAACAGCCTCCTAACCACCCTACACATACTATTGCACATGTCACACCACCGATTCGCACATCGCCGCTGCGAGGAGGGAGAAAGATGCGTCAAAGAAGATAGGAAGCGAAAGAAAAGAGGGTCGTACCTTTTACCATTGTTTTCACTGTAGCGCTCGAGACGAAACGACGCATAATTTGACTATTAAATAATTTAACCTTAATTGTGTGATTTAGTTTTGTGTGTTTCAGAAAATTAATTATATGTATGTTTTGATCTAAGTTTAAATTAATTGGAGTTTATATGAAAAGAAAGATCGATAAAATAATTCATAATTTGATCGAGATTAACGTGAATGAAAAATGGAACGAAACACCGAAAGAATGACCTAAATCGGAGCCCAATTGAGGGCCCAAATTAAATAATATCATAAAGTATTTTATTATAAAGTTTATTTAATCATAATATATAGTTTAGTATATAGATTAAACATTGGTATATAAGGGATATGATCACATAATATATGGTAAAAAAAAAATTTGGATGATAGTTTTAACCAAGGTAAGATTCTCCTCTTCTCCTCTCTTTCTTAGCTTTTCCGGCGACCGGCGCCGGCAACACCACCATTGTCGAATTTTTCATCGAACCGAAACATATCGTAACCTATGCCAATTCGAAGCTCTCGCCGAGCCCGTTCCGATTCTGGGCTCAGATCAGCCATCCGCCACTGCATTCGCTGGCAATCGGCCGAAGAAGATACAATCTTTCTCTTTCTAAAAAACCCCGATTTTCTCTCTTCGTTTCCGACCATCTGGCCACCGATCGGAGCGATTCTTGAGCCTAAGTTGAAGTTCTCACCGAGCCCGTCACGAATCCGGGCTCGGATCGTCGATCGGATAGGCCGATCTCCGATAACAGCCGGTCAAAGTTTCGATATTTTTTTTCTCTCTCTCTCTCCTCTCTCACGTCTCTCTACCCCTCCTCGATTCTATCTCTCTTTCTCTCTCTCGCCGCTGCATTATCGTCGCCGATGGGGTGTGTGTGTTGTGGTTGGGGCGGCGCCTTGAGCGCCACCGTGCAGTGGAGTGAGGTATGTGTGTAGTATGTTGTGCAGTGTGTGAGTTTAGTGTTGGTTGTGTTTGTGGGCGGCGCATCCAGCGCCGCCGTGTGCTGTAGTGGCCGGCGCGAAGAGCGTCAACGAGTGTTGGTGGTTTGGGCGTCGCCTGCGATGCGGTGGTCGCTGGCAGGGTCTACATGTGTGTGTGTGTGTTCGTTCCTCTGCTTGTGTGTGGGTTTGGAGAGTGGGCGGCGCTCGGAGTGGCGCTGCTGTGTTGTGGAGCTTGTGTGGTGTTGGCCGGCGACGTGGTGTCGCCAGCGGTGGTCTGCGACGGCAATGGCAGGGAGGCAGTAGCGGATGGGTGGTTTGGAGTGGGCAGGGACTTGGGTTGTAAATTTAATAAGTTCAGGGACTTAATTGCAATACCCCAATTTAAGTTTATTTACAATTTAGTCCCTAAGCTTTTGTATACCTTGTTTTCACCCCAAAATCTTTAGGATATCTCTTTTTTACCCCCAGAAGTTTCCAAGTCTTTGTTTTTCACCCCAAAAACTCTTGGATATTTCGTTTTGACCCCCGAAGTTTCAGAAATCCCACTTTGACCCCAAAACTTCTCTATAATTACAGTTTTACCCGATCAAAGTTAACCTTGACCAGAATTTATGTTTTTAACCCCTAAACCCTAAAACGCTCCATTTTCACTCGTTTCTCATCTGATTAAGCTCATTCTTTCGCCTATGCAACCGTTATCAAACCCCCTTCGATATGTGATCCAACTCTAAGCCTTTTGAATCGTTTTTCTTTCCAATCATCGTTTCTTTCCGATAGAGTTCTTTAAAAGTTTAATTAACGATCATGATAAACATCTAATTGATTACGTTTGCTTGTGTAGACTATCACGATTAGGAGCATACGTGTTTTCATTTGAAGCTTGCATCACACGAAGTCAAACACCATCCAATCAGGTGGGGGTAACTTCTAAACTTAAACAACTTTTACATTTCTGTACTTACTATGTTATTTGAAAGCATGATTACGATATGATCCTTAGATGTAACAACTTGTGAACTATATGTTGTGTTAAGCTATCGTGAGTATATGAGCTTGTTGTATAAGTCTGTTATGCTGGGTTTGAGACCGGGTCGTCCATAAAGGTACTGATAATTGCGAAAGGACTGGGTCGTCCATAAAAGGCACCGATAATCATTTAAGGACTGGGTCGTCCGTAAAGGTACCAATGGGAGAAAAATCCCGTATTGAAGGGGTAAGACGGGTTGTTCCCACACCTTTCGGATTGGGTCATCCGTTAATGCACCGATTTACGCGTTATGCTTTGTTATGTGCTGTGTTTACTTGATGTGTCGATACTTGCTTTTGAAAATTAGTATATAAATATATATGTATATCTGGAAATAAATAATTACTCCCACGAGTGTATTCAAACGCACTCACCCCTATCTGTACTCACACTACAGGAAATGATGACAATTAAGACATGCAGCGAGAGGGGTGCCGTATCCAGTGTTTCTTCTGATTTAGTTTAAAATGAATTGTAGAACTTTGCTTTAAAACTGTTTGTAACTTATGATGGATCCTGTTTATTTCCACTGTCAGTATAAAATGTTTTCTTCCGGCGATATACCGATGTTTTGGAAATATGTAAAAGATTTATACGCTTTAATCGAACTTCACTGATTATATTTTGGATATCAACTTAAATCGTTGCCTGTCTATCCTATCCTTTGATGAATTAATCTGTTTGACGATCTTTAAGGAATTACGTTTATTCACTTACATTATTTTAAAAGTGTGCTTCTATCTTTTTTTCTTCCTTCTGCACACCCACAAGAAAAACTCTGATATTTTTAATATATGAAAACGGGGCGTGACAGAACTGGTATCAGAGCAATGTCCTACCTTCTGTAGGATCCTGCTTAAGTTTGTTTTTCTTTCCGAACATGTTTTAACGTGAAAATCTTTTAAAATAATGGATAAGCACTTCTCCCTATGTGTTTCCCTCTCTAATCACGAAACTTAATATGAAGTGAGTGTTTATGTGTTATACGCTTATTTGTATTCTATCTATCTTTCTTTTGTGTATCTGTTTTTCGCCTATTTGCTCTTGTTTATCGTGTTGTTGTCGTTGCTTATTGTGAGTATGTAGGGTGGTCGGGTTAGTTACGATCTTGATCGATACAAATGGTAAGGATGCGTCTGACAGCACAGAAGAGTTCTAGTGGGTGGATTATCCCAGCAGCGGTGTTGAGGAGCTTTTACGCGGCCCACATAGTGTCAGACGAGTCTGTAGGGCAGTTCCTAGCCAAACTACTCACCTTGTGGAGGAGGACTGAGGGCGGGGTTCACATGCCCATGCGAGCCAATACGTGGTTGAGGTGATGCCCGATGTGTAGCACCCCGGACCAAAAACAAAGCATAATTGGTTAATTAAATAACTAAACCCCTAATTAAAATATTTTATGTGCATTAATTCTTAATTGTCGATGTGTGTTTCAGATATATGCTAAGGCACGATTTAGATCGATAATTTTCTTAGACTTAGAACATAGAATATTTTTATACCATGAGATGCGTAATGGAAAAACGAGAAGATAGAAACAAACTAGGGGTCAATCGGAGACACGTAGCTCAAATGACGAAGAAAAGAGCTAAATACGAAGGCTAGGTAAAACGAGAGAGTAAAATCCGGATGAACGGTAAAACGGAAAAAATATTTTAATGGATGGTAATTAAAATTTACTTGGTAAATAGTCACTTTGAAAATCTATAAATAGGGGCTCAGTCAATTCAAAATTTTCATTCGGCCGACGAAAATGAAAGCGATGCGAACAAGTAAGTTTCTCTCTCTTCTCTCTTTCTTTACTTTTTCGCCACCGCCGGCCGGCAGTTGTGCTGGCGGTGGTGCGCCAGGTGCCAGGTGTGCGATGGTGGGCGAGCGTCGAGTACCGGAGTGTGCATCAGGGACGGGATGTGCGCGTCGGGGTGTGCGTCGAGGACGGGATGCACATGCGAGGCTGGGTGTCGGGGGCCGGGTGTGTGCGCGGGGCTAGACGCCGGGGGCCGGGTGTGTGTGCGGGGCTGGGCGCCGGGGGTCTGGTGTGCACGCGTGGGCGCGCACCGGGACATGGCGCCGGGTAGCGCGCGCGCTGGGCAGGCAACGGGAGACGGGCGCCGGGCGTGGGTGCGGGCGACGGGAGCGCCAGGTGCCGGGTGGCTGAGAAAACTCGGCAGCCGCCGAGTGGGGCGCACCCGCTGCCGAGAAAACTCGACAGCTGCTGAGAGCCGAGTACCCGCTGCCGAGAAAACTCGGTAGCTGCCGAGATGGGGACCCGAGCTATCGGGAAAACTCGGCAACCACCGAGACCACCGGGTTTTTTTCCCCCGATGCCGGGTGCGCGCGTGCCCCGACGCACGCGCCGCCGTGTTTTCGATCCGAACCCCGATTTTTCCGTCGTATGTCAACATCAAGTCGTCGTTGACAAGATGTCATTGACCGAGGGTCGTGGGCCTGGTCAAAGTCAACCATTTGACCAAAATTACCAAAATACCCCTAAACTTAAAATGCTCCATTCGAGCTCGTTTCAACTCCGATTGAGCTCATTCCTTTTGCATTACAACCCTTATTTTATTCTCTTTCACCTCAGCCCAAGAAACTGAACTTTCACCCTTGTTACTTCAACCTCAATTTTGAGATCCCTCGATTCGTCGTGCGTTAAACGATCGTTCTTTCTCCAAAATTATTTATAGCTTTAATTATATTTATTAAGAATCTAAGAAATACTGTAACTTGTGTAGGTTATCAATTGGACCGTGTTTGTGATACTTAATACTAGCTACTCAACAAGGTGGGGGTAATTTCTATCTCTTTATCTGTTTACTGTTTTCCCTAGTAAATGCATGATTAAGGAATACAAAGTGTTGTGTTCATATTTGCTGTGCCATATTATAACTGTGAAATGACCGAGGTCCACTCTGGTCATGCATTTGTCCCTTACTATCTTCTACTACTCTGTCGTCTCTTACTATTGCTACCACTCTGGTGGAGGTTTGGTGAGCCTCTTGAAATGCACTAACGGTATTGAGACTGTTTCATAGTGTAAGACGGGCTGATCCCGCACCTATTCGTCCCTTACCATTTCTAATATCTACTATGCATTTTACGTGTTGTGGCAACATGCTAGTAGACGCTTATATTTTCGGTATTTAATTTTGTCATGTGTCATAAGGGGCGGATTTTACTCCTACGAGTGTATTCCACGCACTCATCCCTTAATCTGTACTCACCCTACAGGAGATGAGGAAATTGATGAACCCTAGTTGGAGAGAGGTGGTGCTGTCTTAAGGGATTTGTGATTTCAAGATGATGTAACACAAACTTTTACAAACAATGTTTTAAATAATTTACGTTTTTGTGATATTTTGATACATGTGACGGATATGAGATCCTAATGAATTGTTCCGCTGCGTATGTTGTGAGTGTCGGTACTGAGATCGATTACTGATATATGAATGATATGTTTTGTCCCTTACCTCTTTCTTCTGTCGTCTCCTATTATTTCTTTCTGTTGTGATATGTGTCCCTTACTATTTCTATCTTCACGCCCGTATGAAAACTCTAATATTTTACCAAAAGAAAATGGGGCGTGACACGATGACTGGTCGGTCACCGCTCACCAGACATATCAGGCATAGGTGGTATACTCCCCATTCACCGGTCGTCCCAACATCTCGTTTACACATTTCATAGCCGCTCTTATCCATGCGTGGGTGTGGGAGGGGCAGCCCATAATGCCAGAGCCGGGACCGTACGACCCCTCGAGTAGAGACGAGGATCTAGAGGAGGAGCCGGAGGAGGACCCAGAGCCTCCTCACCACAGACACCGGGACCACCACCACCGCCAGCAGCTGGGGTCGCTGCCATAGTAGTGTAGACGCTATTTGATGTTTGTTTTCTGTTATTGGGGGCCTGTAGGACCGTGGACATGACGTGTGATGTTACGTTGTTTTGTTTTGTTGTTTTGTTATTGTTTGTGACCCCTATGGATGCTACGATTTATGTTATCACCTTCTTTTCTCTCTTTCCATTACGCGATGCGTTGACTTCTTTTCTCCCTCTATTTCTCGTTGTACTCGTTGTTCCTTGCGAATCGTCGTTTTAAGATCTTTGGTGGTATCTGATATAATGAGTAGATCGTGTTCTTATCAGAACAATATGCTGTCTCGTGGCCACCCAAGGAGAGACCAACCACCGATGGATAATCAACTGCCAGAAGGAAACCCTCCAGAACACGTGGACACCACAACGGGAGACCTGGTGTCGGTTTTGAGAGGACTAGCCCGACATTTTGAAACACCACAACCAGCACCAACAACTTCAGCAAGTAACGACACAAATTTGATAATCAAGCAGTTTCGGCGGTTCAATCCGCCAACTTTCAATGGGAAAGGAGAGCCCTTTGAAGCGAAGGAATGGCTAAGGACTTTGGATCACTTGTTTGGACACCTGACCTGCACGGAGGAACAAAAGATTTCGTGTGCCATTTTCCAACTCACTGATGAGGCTAGCCATTGGTGGGAGTCACGTGTGCGAACGATGACGCTGGAACAGATCGGAGCTTTGAACTAGGAGGCCTTCAAAGAGGTGGTCATGCATAGCTATGTGTCTCAATCTTACCGTGATAAGAAAGAAATGGAGTTTCTGCACCTCCGATAGGGGCCCTCTACTGTGGGCGATTATGAGAGGAGGTTTAATCAATTAAGCCATTATGCGCCCCACCTGGTGGACACAGACGCCAAGAGGGCCCGATGCTTTGAGAGGGGCCTTCGTCTGGAGATCGGCTCTATATTGGCGGGATTGGGTGCAATGACCTATGGTGCAGTCGTCGAAAGGGCACAAGAGATCGCTTCTCGGCTATGTTTGGACGTAGCACCGTCTAATAAGGTAGAAGTGGCGACGGGAAAGAGGAAGTGGAATGGACCCAGCCAGGATTCCAACCAGAGCAAGTTCCCCCAGACCAACGACGTTCCGCTTCTCCCTACGCCCAAACCAGGGAATGTCTGTCCCAAGTGTGGAAGGACACATGTGGGGCCCTACCTCCAAGAAAACCGAAACTGCTACAGATGTGGTGAACCTGGCCATGTAGTGCGCAATTGCCAGAAGTTTAGGAATCTGCCGACTGCAGCACCGAGACCAAGGCCGGGAACAGGCCAGGCATGAGCGTTCGCCCTCACTCGCCCGCCAGCTGCTGAGGACCGAAGATCATGACAGGTATGTTAATGGTATCTGATATCCCTGCTCTTGTCTTGTTTGATACCGGGATAACCCACTCTTTCGTCTTTGTCAGATTTTATGATTTGTTGAAACCTGAGAACGGTAGGGTAGTCGCTGAAACCCTAGAAGTTATATCCCATCGGGGACAGTAAGAACGAAACATTTATACTGAGGTTTAGAAATCGCTTTTGGAAGTAGAACCCTTTCGGTCGATTTGCGTACGCTAGAGGTGAAGGATTTTCGACGTAATTTTGGGTATGGATTGGCTGAAAGCGAACCACGCGGTTATCAGATACCACGAGAAGGAATTCACCTTAGGGATGACGGAAGGCGAAGAATTCATGTTCTGTGGGACTTCAGTTCAAAGTGACCCGAAAGTCATATCAAGTAATAAAAGCGGCCAAGATTCTCAAGAATGATGATTGCAAAGCCTGGCTAGTGAACGTTGTGACTCCCGAACAAGAAGCGAATCCTATCGAGAGGGTACCCGTCGTAAGAGAATACAACGATATTTTCCCAAAAGATCTACCAGGTCTTCTACCAGATTATCAGATTGCTTTCGAGATCGACCCCATTTCGGGAGCTACGCCAGTGTCAAAGGTACCATACATGATGACACCGAAAGAACTGCAAGAGTTGAAAGTCCAGCTACAAGAGTCGTTAGATAAGGGTTTCATCCGACCAAGTGTATCGCCTTGGGAAACTCCAAAGTGAATCATGAAAAGAAGGATGAAAGTTTTCGAATGTGTATCGATTACTGGGAGCTTAATAAGCGCACCATCAAGAACAAGTATCCTTTGCCCCGAATTGAAGATTTGGATGAGGACGACGAATACATGGACTATAATTTGTCTCCAGTTCGAGAAGTTGGCAGTGGTTGCCTGGGATCAGAAATTGAAGATCGTCCGACTGCATGGAGTGACAGTATCCATTGTTTCCGATAAAGATCCAAAATTCACATCACAGTTTTGGCAGAGTCTTCAGAAGGAGTTAGGAACCAAACTAGCCTTCAACATCGCTTTTCACCCCAAACGGACGGACAATCGGAAAGAACAATTCAGATTCTGGAAGATATGTTGAGAGTTTGCGCCATCGACCTGCATGGGAGTTGAGAAGAACACTTTTTCTTGGTAGAGTTCATATATAACAACAACTATCAATCAGCAATCGGTATGGCACCATGCGAAGCCTTGTACAGGAGAAAGTGTCGATCTCCACTATGTTAGGATGAAGTCTGCAAGAAGAAAGTGTTAGGAACTGATTTAGTTGAGCGGGCAGTCGTGATATCAGAAAAATCCGAGAACGAATCAAAGCCGCTCAAGACAGGCAAAGGGCATATGTAGATAGGAAGCGCAGAAAGTTACAATTCAAAGTGGGAGATAAAGTGTTCCTGAAGATGTCCCCTACCAAAGGTGTATATCGATTCGGAAGAAAGGGAGAACTAAGGCCAAGATACGTAGGACCATTCGAGATTCGGGAGCGAGTCGGAAATGTTGTCTATCGCTTAGCACTACCGCCTAATCTTGCAGGAGTACATGACATATTTCATTTAACGATGTTGAGAAAATATGTTTTCGATCCAAGTCATGTGGTCGACCAGAACAACCTCGAGATTAGGGATGGTTTGTCATACGAAGAAGTTCCAGTGGTTATCCTAGATCAAAAGATTCGCACATTGAGAAACCGGGAGATGGCTCTAGTAAAGGTTCAATGGAATCGCCACGGAGTGGAAGAAACAACGTGGGAGTATGAAGATGAGATTTTATCGAAGTTCCCAAATCTTCTGTTTTTAGGCACGCTTCTAATTTCGAGGATGAAATTTTCTTAAGGGGGCAGGGATGTAGCGCCCGAGACGAAACGACGCATAATTTGACAATTAAATAATTTAACCTTAATTGTGTGATTTAATTTTGTGTGTTTCAGAAAATTAATTATATGTATGCTTTGATTTAAGTTTAAATTAATTGGAGTTTATATGAAAAGAAAGATCGATAAAATAATTCATAATTCGATTGAGATTAACGTGAATGAAAAATGGAACGAAACACCGAAAGAATGACCTAAATCGGAGCCCAATTGAGGGCCCAAATTAAATAATATCATAAAGTATTTTATTATAAAGTTTATTTAATCATAATATATAGTTTAGTATATAGATTAAATATTGGTATATAAGGGATATGATCACATAATATATGGTAAAAAAAAACTTGGATGATAGTTTTAACCAAGGTAAGATTCTCTACTCCTCCTCTCTTCCTTAGCTTTTCCGGCGGCCGGCCGGAGCGCCGCCGCCGCTGGCGACACCACCGTTGCCGGATTTTTCATCGAACCGAAATGTATCGTAACCTATGCCAATTCAAAGCTCTCACTGAGCCCGTTCCGATTCCGAGCTCGGATCAACCATCCCCACTGCATTCGTCGGCAATCGGCCGGAGAAGATACGGTCTTTCTCTCTCTAGAAAATCCCGATTTTCTTTCTCTTCGTTTCCAACCATCCGGCCACCGATCGGAGTGATTCTTGAGCCTAGGTTGAAGTTCTCGCCGAGCTCGTCACGAATCCAGGCTCGGATCATCGATCGGACCGGCCGATCTCCAACAACGGCGGACAAAGTTTCGGCATTTTTCTTTCCTCTCTCTCTCTCCTTCCTCACGTCTCTCTCCCCCTCCCCGATTCTCTCTCTCTTTCTCTCCCTGGCCACTGTGTTGCCATCGCTGATGGGGTGTGTGTGTGTTGTGGTGGCCGGCGCGAAGAGCGCCGGTGAGTGTTGGTGGTTTGGGCATCGCCGCGATGTAGTGGTCGCCGGCCAGGATCTACATGTGTGTGTATGTTCGTTCCTCTGCTTGTGTGTGGGTTTGGAGAGTGGGCGGCGCTGCTGTGCCGCCAAGTGGTGTTGGGCGGCACTCGGAGTGGTGCCGTCGTGCTGTGGAGCTTGTGTGGTGTTGGCCAGCGATGTGGTGTCGCCGGCGGTGGTCTGCGACAGCAATGACAGGGGGGCAGTGGCGGGTGGGTGGTTTGGAAGGGGCTGGGACTTGGGTTGTAAATTTGATAAGTCCAGGGACTTAATTGCAATGCCCCAATTTAAGTTTATTTACAATTTAGTCCCTAAGCTTTTGTATACCTTATTTTCACCCCCAAATCTTTAGGATATCTCTTTTTGACCCCCAGAAGTTTCCAAGTCTTTGTTTTTCACCCCCAAATACTCTTGGATATTTCGTTTTGACCCCCGAAGTTTCAGAAATCTCACTTTGACCCCAAAACTTCTCTATAATTACAGTTTTACCCCTGGTCAAAGTCAACCTTGACCAGAATTTACGTTTTTAACCCCTAACCCTAAAACGCTCCGTTTTCACTCGTTTCTCGTCTGATTGAGCTTATTCTTTCGCCTGTGCAACCGTTATCGAACCCCCTTCGATATGTGATCCAACTCTAAGCCTTTTGAATCGCTTTTCTTTCCAATCATCGTTTCTTTCCGAGAGAGTTCTTTAAAAGTTTAATTAACGATCATGATAAACATCTAATTGATTACGTTTGCTTGTGTAGACTATCACGATTAGGAGCATACTTGTTCTCATTTGAAGCTTGCATCACACGAATGCATGATTACGATATGATCCTTAGATGTAACTTCTAAACTTAAACGACTTTTACATTTCTGTACTTACTATGTTATTTGAACGCATGATTACGATATGCTCCTTAGATGTAACAACTTGTGAACTATATGTTGTGTTAAGTTGTCATGAGTATATGAGCTTGTTGTATAAGTCTGTTATGTTGGGTTTGGGACTGGGTCATCCATAAAGATATCAATAATTGTTAAAGGACTGGGTCGTCCATAAAAGGCACCGATAATCATTTAAGGACTGGGTCGTCCGTAAAGGTACCGATGGAAGAAAAATCCCATATTGAAGGGATAAGATGGGTTGTTCCCGCACCTTCCGGATTGGGTCATCCGTTAATGCACCGATTTACACGTTATGCTTTGTTATGTGCTGTGTTTACTTGATATATCGATACTTGTTTGTGAAAATTAGTATATAAACATATATGTATATCTGGAAATAAATAATTACTCCCACGAGTGTATTCAAACGCACTCACCTCTATCTATACTCACACTACAGAAAATGATGACAATTAAGACACGCAGCGAGAGGGGTGCCGTATCCAGTATTTCTTCTGATTTAGTTTAAAATGAATTGTAGATATTTGCTTTAAAACTGTTTGTAACTTATGATGGATCCTGTTTATTTCCGCTGTCAGTATAAAATATTTTCTTCCGACGATATGCCGATGTTTTGGAAATATGTAAAAGATTTATACGCTTTAATTGAACTGCACTGATTATATTTTGGATATCAACTTAAATCGTTGCCTGTTTATCCTATCCTTTGATGAATTTATTTGTTTGACGATCTTTAAAGAGTTACGTTTATTCACTTATGTTATTTTAAAAGTGTGTTTCTATCTTTCTTTCTTCCTTCTGCACGCCCACAAGAAAAACTCTGATATTTTTAATATATGAAAACGGGACGTGACATTCACAGTGGAGGTGGCATCGATAAACAAGATCGAAGCTTGACTTTAACATGGGCTCATCAATGGCTACGTGTAAAGGTAGGATTCGACACCTTCCTTCGATGGAGAAGGAGCCGGCTCAGAAGCACCGACGAGAGGGAAGAGAGACGAGAGAGAGATTTGTTTGTGGGGGTTCTTATCTCTGTTGGTTTACCTTCCTAGAGAGAGAAGACGATGGAGATATCCCAATAGAGAGGTAGAGATAAGTTGCAGATAAATAAAGAGAGAGATAGAGCTGGGGAGGGACACGTGAAGTGTAGAGAGAGAAAGGTGTATTAGCTATCCATACACCACCTCCTTAAGTAATTAAGGTTTCTTTAATTATTATTATTATATTATTATCATTATATTATTATCATTATTAATGTTCTTACTTATATAAGTTGCAAAACTTTATGCTAATCATTTATCCGTCTGGGTATTAATTGATCTTCTTTTACATTATATATATGTCACGCCCCGTTTTCTTTTCTTAAAAATATCAGAGTTTTTCTTTTTGGGCGTGAAGAAAAAAGAAGAAAGAGACGTGCATGATATAAAATAGAAAGAGGTGGTAACAGACATTTTCATATACAGAATAAGGAGGTAAGAGACAGTTATCAGAAAAATGAAGTAGGAGACGACAGAAGAAATAAGTAGAAGACGATCAGAATCATTTACATATCAACAGTCGGATTCAACCGACTAACATAAACATTCACAGCAGAAATAACACATCAGGATCCATCATCCAAAACATATACAAGATTATTCATTACAAAACGTGAATTTATAAAATCATTGTTAATTGTTGTGAGACATCGGACTAAAAACACAAGTCCGGATAGAGCACCGTCCCTCTCTCTCTATGGTTCATCATGCTCATCAACTCCTGTAGTGTAAGTACAGAATAGGGGGTGAGTGCGTGGAATACACTCGTGGGAATAACATCTGCATCTTATAACAGTCAACATATATAAAATACCGGAAATGTAACATTCAATCACGTTGTCATAGCACGTAAAATACAAGACACGTATCTCGTAACTCATCCATGAGGTGCGGCAATTCCCCATCTTATCCCCTAAAATGGTCTCAATACCGCTAGCGCATTTATAGGACCGCCAGACCTTTCAGGTGGTAGAAGAGATAAGAGACAGTTTTTTTACGGTCCATAAGACCCTTCGAACATGCAATGTGAACCGAAGTCCTTTCACAGTAATTCATGAACACTTAAACATAGCATATAATCACCGCATTTAGTATTCCTCAATCATGCTTTTAAAATAGGGAAAACTGTAACCAGATAAAGAGTTAGAAATTACCCCCACCTTGTTCGGTGGTTTCCGCGTGAGTAGCAAGTACCAAAGATCAAATATCTCAATGCTCAATCCAACAAGTAGCCTACACATGATACGGTGTTTCTTAGATCCTTAATAATTATAATTAAAGCTATAAAAGATTCCGGTGAAGAAACGATCGTTAAAAAGCGACGGATCGAGAGATCTAAAGATTGGGGTCAAAGAAACGAGAGGGGATGATCAGTCTATATGGCTGAGATGAAAGAGCATGGAATTTGGATCACAACGAAAAAAGAATGAGCTTAATCGGAGTTGAAACGAGCTCGAATGGAGCATTTTAAGTTTGGGGGTATTTTGGTAATTTTGGTCAAAGGGTTGACTTTGACCAGGATCCACGACCCCCAGTCAACGACATCTCATCGGCGACGACTCGATGATTACGTACGGTGGAAAAAATGGGGTTCAAATCGAAAACACGACGTCGCGCGCGCATTCGTCACACGACGTGGCGCGCGCTCCCAGCGTCGGGTAAATTTCTCGGCAGCACCCGGCCCACGTTTCTCGGCAGCTCGGCAGGCGCTCTCAGCAGCGGGTCGGCATTTTCGGCAGCCTCGGCACCCTTTGGTGGCCTCGCGCGCCCAGCATGCACATCCATCGGCAGCTCGGCAGCCACGCGCTTAGCACCCGGCGCCCTCAGCGGGTCTCGGCAGCTACGTGCCCCAGCGCGCGCGCCCTCCCGTTGTCGGCCCAGCAGCTGCTGCTCCTTCCAGCTGCGGCGGCGCCACCAGCGCTGCCGCCACCTTATCCATCGGCGACCCAGCACCACCGACCACCACCTCCGGCCACCCCTCGCCGGAATCCGGCCATGAACAGTGCCCAGAAAAACACCCACCAACCCTCACCTTCTCCACCCCTTTCTCTCCTTCCTTGCTCCGGTCGGCGACCTCCAGTCGCCGGCGACACCCCCTCACCCCCAGAAACATTGGCCGGCGACTTCCAGTCGCCGGCAACCACCAACACAGCCACACTTACACACACAACAACCCATACTCACACACGCGAATATACATACACCCACGCACACCTGAACAGCTATGGCCGGCGACTTCCAGTTCGGCGCCACCAGCGCCGCCCTCAACAACATGCATACACAAAACACACACTAAACACACACACATATGCGATTACACACACACACCTGCTGCTGCTCCGGCGCCGCCACCCACGGCGGTGCCACCCCTCGGCAACTCACCCTTACCTCCAGCAACTTCTCCGATGACTGCTCCGGCGAGAAAGTGGAAGAAACAGAAAGAAAGAGAAAAGGTGGCAGAAATTAGGGCTTAGGGTTTGGAGAGGGTTTTTCGCCATTTTCCGGCGAACGAGAAATCGGAATTGAAATCCGAGACCTATCCTAGACTCATCTCGTTGAGACCTGCGACGTATGCGAAAATTGGCCGAAACCGACAACTTTGGTATTTTTCGGCCACCGGCGGCGGCGCGCCGGAGACAGAAATCAGAAAAGAGAGAGAGGAGAGAGAGACTTACAAGTTTTCGTTGTTTTCGGCTCGTTCGGAAAAACGGTGATTTTTGAATCAAAAATGCCCCTATTTATAGAAATTCCGAAAAACACTATTCATCAAAAAATATCTAAAATTACTATTCACGGGGTAAAAATCTTCATCACTATTCACCGTAAAATCTTCGTTACTATTCACCGTAAATATCTTTCGGTTTTCCGAAACTTTGTGTTTTGTCTTTTTTGTCGCCGTTTGAGCTACGGGTCTCCGATTGACCCCTAGTTCGTTTCTATCTTCTTGTTTTTCCAATATGCATTTAATGGTATAAAAATATTCTATATACTATGTCCAAGAAAATTATCCATCTAAATCATGCATTAAACACGTATCTGAAACGCACGTAATTAAATTAAACA
Organism: Scutellaria minor; assembly: GCA_954870855.1. Lineage (NCBI taxonomy): Eukaryota > Viridiplantae > Streptophyta > Magnoliopsida > Lamiales > Lamiaceae > Scutellaria > Scutellaria minor. The sequence continues at coordinate 11,566,617 of OX940734.1, read as the reverse complement.
GTCAAAATATACGCACGTAATTATTAAATCATGTGTTTAAATATTTAATTAATAAATTATGCTTCGTTTTTGGTCCGGGGTGCTACAATATATGACACTAATGTATATATTATAATATTGTATACCTTTAGACTATCTTTATCCATACTCAACCATATTCATAACCAACTAATAAACAATTCACTTCTCTCTCCTCCATATACACATTCTACACTACAACTCAATCTCATCTTTTTCATACTTTATCAATAACCACCTACAACCACAACCAACCTTTAATAAATTATTTTTTTTATAATTTAACAATTATATCTATAATTAATTTTTACTATATTTTAAATATTTAAGAAATATATACAATTATTTGATATTAAAAAAATCATAATTATAATAAAAAAATTACCATACAGTTAAAATAAATTGCAACATCCAATAACAAAATTAAAATTACAAGAATTGAAATACAAAAGAAAATAAATAAATCGAGCTACAAATACATGCATAAATTACAACAAAACAAAATAGATTTGGCACAAGTTAGAGATTTGGCACAAGTTAGAAGAGAAAAGAGATTTGGCACAAGTTAGAAGAGAAAAAAGAGTGTATGAGATTGTGATCCAAAATATATCAATATTGGTATCTATTTATAGAGAATTTTATTTTATGAATTTTTGTGTATAATTTTTTTTTAAGTGGATAAATCGAAATCTGCAATTATCTAAATAAAATACACTCGACGAATTATACGATGACATGTGTCATCACAATTGATTAAAGAAAATCTCATGACCATGGTCATGAGACAAACTTGGTCATGGATATTAATTACATTTTCCTTTTTTTTTCTTTTTTTTTTGGCATTTAGTTATGCCCTTGGTCACGCCCAGACCGATAAACATGGTCTTATATATGTAATTCAAATTTTAAATTGATTTTCCTTTCATAATCTGTACTTAGTTATTACTATTATTAATTAAATAATTTACATCACCATTGGGTTCCGCATTAATTATGAAAATTTTTGTTATATTTCTAATAGTTGAATTTTAATTCGGGATGTTATAGATTTATTCAATTGAGCCGAAATTGCATGTGAAACGCATGTGAGGTCGCCAATTTAGACTTTTCGGGCCAATTTCGCTGATGTGGCTTTTAAATTTTAATTTTATTCAGTTTTTGAATAAAAAATCAAAAAAAATTAAAAAATAAAATAAATCAATTTCGCTAAAGTGGCTTTTAAATTTTAATTTTATTTAATTTTCGAATAAAAAATCAAAAAAAAATCAAAAAAATTCAAAAAAAAAGTAAAAAACAAATAAAAAAATTAAAAAATCAAAAAAAAAAAAATAGTAGACCTGTTCATCGTCTTTATCGTCTTCATAGTTTCTCCAGTCTCCACCTTCACCAAATCGCGCCGAATCTCGCAACCTCCCTCTCATTGTTCTCTTGTTCTCAGGTGCATACTTGCCAGTCATCTAATCTAGATGTGCTACAACACCGTCGATCTACTCGCACTGAGCAACAATTGTGTCGCCTCCATCTCCGACGCCCGTGCCCATCTCTATTCGCCAGCACGAATCCAACCTCCGTTCGTGATGCACACCCTGGAGAAATAGAAGCTTTCATAGGGTTGCAGCTATTTTCATTCAATTTTTTTTTTCTAGAAATTGAAGGTTGATTCAAATATGAATTTTAAAATTGAGGTGTTTGGAATGGGTTCGACGAGGGGATCGTTTTGATATAAATTGATGATTTTTTTTCTTTTTAATATTTTTGCAATTCTTTTAATTGTATTTAATCCACATAAGCCACCATTTCATTCAAAAAAGATGTTCATCTGTACAAATATGTCTCACATAAGTAAAAAAAAAATGAATTCCAAACCAGCAATTTGGGCCAAAAAGCCCCAAATTAGGACCTCATGTGCGTTTCACGGGTAATTTCGGTCCAATTGAATGAATTTAAGTTATAAAAAATTTTAATAATAAAAATATATAAAAATTGGATGAGGTCATGACATTGGTAACCAATGTCACAACGTTGCAACTTCATCCTCTTTGTATCCACTTAAGACACATATCATCATTTGATTGGTGATGATGAATTTTTTTTTGGATATAATTTAAATTATTGATATTGAAAATAATTTTTATTAAGAAAATTAGCTTGATTTTTTTTTCCGATTTCGTATTCCAATTATTGTAATTTTGATTTAGTTATTGTGTTGGTATGTTGTTTTAAGTGTATGGTCAAACAGTTTCCTTATTATAACTACATAATTAATATATTAAATATTTCTTCATCTATTTCTTACGTCTTTTAAATATAATAAAAAAGACTCCCAAAATAATATACAATTATTAAATAATGAGAAAAAATTATTGGGTTGGGTTGGTGTCACCAATAAAGTATAAAACAATTGGAATTGAGTTGAGTTGTGGGTTGTGTACATGGATTAGAGAGAAATGAATATTTTATTAGAAGGTTGAGTTGAATTGATGTCACTGATAAACATAGTCTAAGGAGTAAGGAGTGACCTTGCATGTTATACGAAACTTGTTAATTCTTTTTTTTTCCAGCTCCTTTTGTATTTGACAAATTATCATATAAATAGGTTTTACTTATTCCATTTCGTGAAATGTAGCACCTTATTACGGTCAAATAAATTGATCAACATGGATGAACATAAAATTTACAATTAACATAGTTAAGAAGATTATATTCACAAGTATGCTCACATTGTATATTTTAAAGTATTACTACTTACTAGCCCACCCGTCGTATGATGCGTGGGTTCTAATAATATTTCACTTAATGAATAAGTATACTTATTTATTGTTAAGGAAAATATTACATGAAATTAGAAAACTTATTAAATCATAACATGATTTCATTTTTTATTCATTTCATTTGTAGCTATTAATAATTTAGGGTGATACGATTTATGGTGTTGTTTTGTAGTAATGTAAAATTATGTTCATTTTTTTTGTAATTTCAATCATTTGAGTGAATATCAGGGAAATTAAAAAAATAGAAATTATTGTTATTTCCTCAGTTGATATCAATAATGACAAATTTTTGAGAAATTCTTTTTAAATATCAGAAAATATCAAAAAAATATTGAGAAATTTCAAACTTTTTTTTAAACCCACTAAAAATATATTCTATAACATAAATTTTAAGAGTTGCACTCCTGTGCACCTGATGCACACATACACGCGGGTGGGATTCGGGTCTGGGTCGATCCGAATCCGCGTACTTTTTTTTTTTGGTCATGACATTTATGTTATATTAGACGTACATTTATGTTATATTAGTCATACATTTATGTTATATTAGTCATACATTTATGTCCAAATATCATACATTTATTAAATACTTTTAACTCTAATAAAATCATAATTTCACCACAATTTGTACATGTTTACCTTTATGTGATATTACTCATATATTTATGTGATATTACTTATACATTTATATCAACATAATCATACATTTATATAATATATAAAAGGTATAACTAACAACACTAGAAGGAATGAAAGGTTAATATTTCTATTTTAAAAAAAATGTAAGGTACAACTAACATTATAAAAGGTATAACTAGCATAACTAAAAGGTAGAACTACACTACTAAAATATATAACAAACATAACATAAAGGTATGACACCTGGGGAGCATGATTGGGCGAATTCTGTGTTCGACCTGGTGGCGCGTGCGGGCGCATGGCTGCGCGTGCTGGGCTATGTCGACCGGAGTGGATGGATCCAAGGTCAATGCACCAAGTGCATAAAAGTTTTTGTCAAATTTTAATGATACAAACTACTCATCTTTGTAGAAAGGAAAATTTGTGGAACATAGAGAAGCATTTCTTTGGGGAAAAAACAATTATTCCATTTTATCTTCCTATACTACTACTTTGTACTCTCTACTCGGATTTTTCATCGATCTTGGAATTGCAGTTCCACCTAAACTCTACTTTCTCCATTCTATTTTGTCATTCTCTACTACACTACTTTGCATTCTAATTCAATTTTAATTTTAATCTACTGGGACTTTCATCTATCTTGAAATTGCACTCCACTCTGTTTTCTCTTATTCCATTTTGTTATCCTCTACTACTACTTTGCACTCTCTAATTTTAAGTTTAATCTATTGAGACTTTCATTTGTCTTGCAATTGCATCTCCACTCAACTCATCCATCTCGAAATTGCACTCTTCACTCTATTTTCTCCATTCCATTTTGTCATCTTCTACTACTACTTTGCACTCTCTAATTTTAATTTTAATTTTAATCTACTGAGACTTTCATTTATCTTGCAATTGCATCTAGCTCCACTAAACTCTACTTACTCTATTTCATCATTTTAATCTCTGTTTACTCCATTTTGTCATCCTCTACTGAGATTTTAATCTGCTGAGACTTTTATCTATTTTGCAACTCTGCTTACCCCATTTTGTCATCTTCTACTCTATCTTGCAATTGCATCTCCACTCAACTCTGTTTACCCCATTTTGTCATCCTCTACTGCTTCATTTGCAATCTCCTTATTAAAATCATGACAATCTCAATATATATATAATCTCAATAGAGACAATCTCAAGATATAAAAAGACGTGATATCTCGATCTAAATAAAAATCATGACAATCTCAAATAAAATAATATCTGAATCTGAAGAATTATGCCAACATTAATCTCACATACAGAGAATCTCAACAATATAAAAACCATAACAATCTCAAAAGAACATGATATCTCAATATGATAAATGAGAATTATACCAACCTTGATTTTGAAGAATTTATTAATAAAATAATTAATTAAATACTCAGTGACATATACCACACCTTTACCAATACATATCCTTAGACAATCCTTCATCCTCAATAAACATTTTGCTTTAACAAAATTGACAACCAATGATAAAAAAAATATATTTTATTTTAGATGATAAAATAGTCGGATATGAATGTGGAGAAAAAAAAGCAACCTATAAATTTGATCAACAAACAAAAAATAAATCTGAGTTCATTAAAATTTGAAGAAAAAACAAAGAAATAAAAAAAAGGGTACTAACATTAAGAGAAAATACTTTGTCTTGTGGAAGAGGAACACAGACATTGATGAAAATATTTCACCTTTAAATGGGAAAAGAGAAGATAGATTTTTTTTTTTTGTGCTGAAATCATTTTATGAAACTACAGATTGAGATTGTCAATGATTATATCAGATTGAGATTGTCAATGCAAGTTTTTTATATCACGTTCTTTTAGCACTTGATTATATCAGATTATCAAATGATTTTATTAGATTGAGATTGTCGATGTAAGACACTCAATTATATCAAATTGATTGACACATTATATCAGATTGAGGTTGTCTGAAATTATTTGTTATATCAGATTAAGACACTCAATTATATCAAATTGATTGACACATTATATCAGATTGAGGTTGTCTGAAATTGTCTGTTTTATCAGATTAAGACACTCAATTATATCAAATTGATTGACACATTATATCAGATTGAGGTTGTCTAAAATTGTCTGTTATATCAGATTAAGATCACGTTTTGTTGAGCACTTTCAATTATATCAGTTGAGATTGAGAGAGTTATACCATATTGAAATCACGTTTTTTTAGCACTCTATTATATTATTGTCATTTATAAGAATGAGATTGTCATGTAAATTTTTTTATATCACATTCTTTTAGTACAGTCTTTTATATATCATATTGAGATTGGGGTGATATTTTATCGTGTTACTTTTACACTAAGTTATATCAAATTGAGATTGGGTTGGTTTCAACTTTTACACATTCACACATAATTTCTGCAAAGTAAACCGTACACATCGCAAATCTTCATAAATACAAAGTTCTTCATCTGCCTAAGAAGATCTCCTTTCAAAACTTACATAAATACACAATAATCCTCTACATATGATTCGACATATACATACTATTAGAAGATTCTAGAACCTTCATGTGATATGTGTTAGGTTTATGATGTTATCGATCTACTTAAACATATTTATAAAATGTTTGAAATTTCAATTATTATTGTCGTTTAAATAAAATGATATTATTTTCCTGATATTCAATCAAATGGTTGAAATTTTAAAAAATCGATATAATTTCATGTTGCAATAAACCAACACTGTAATAACAACACCATAAATCATATCACCTAAATTATTAATAGCTAAAAAAATGAAAGAATTAAAAAATAAAATCACGTTACCATTTAATGTGTTCTCTAATTTCATGTAATATTTTATTTAACAATAAATATGTATACTTATTAATTATGTGAAATATTATTAGAACCCGTGCATCACACGACGGGTAAAACTTTGCAGTTTTTATTTGTGACTGATCATGGCTGGTAAAACTTTGTTCACCTAGTACATATAAATTACCAAGTATTTCACCAGAATCTTTTCACCTAGTATAAATTATCGGGTATTTCACAAGATTGAAAATGAAATTGAAGAAATTAGACAGAGAAGTGAGGTCAATTTTAATTTATTATGAATATTTTCATATTTTCAAAATTATCAAATTTCAAAGAAAGTAAAAAATTCATTGAATGTTTTCTCTACAAAAGTAGAGACTTCATCATGCTCAAATAATTTTCATACTTATCTAATCTCTACAAATTGACTATGTACTATTTCATCATGCTCACATACTTATCTAATCTGTAAATTCTAATAGAGTTGTCACGCCCCGAAATCTTTTGTTAAAATATCAGAGTTTTACCCGGGCGTGAAGATAGAAAAGCAAGAGTCGCTTAACATATACAGAAAGAATTAAGTAAGGGACAACAGAAGATAGAGGTAAGAGACGTTGAGAATCCATCTCATAATAAAAATCGACTTCGTCCGATAACATTCGGTCTCACACCGATAATATACATCATATACAGCGGAAACTACTCATCAGGATCTCCCATCCTCACAAGTACTCAAAAATATAAATACAGAAATATTATAAAAAAAACGTGAGTTAAACTTAAAACATTGTTTGAAAGTGTTTGTGCGACACATCCTAAATAAACACAAGATCAGGAACAGCACCACCTCTCTCCAACTAGGGTTCGACATGCTCACCAGCTCCTGTAGTGTGAGTACAGAATAAAGGGGTGAGTGCGTGGAATACACTCGTGGGAATAACTCTGCCCCTTATGACTCTCATCAGATATAAAAATACTAGTAAAATAATCTTAAGTCACGTTGCCACAGCACATAAAATGCATAACAGATATTAGAAATGGCAAGGGACGCATAGGTGCGGGGTTCCCCCGTCTTACCTTGTAAACGGTCTCATATACCGCTAGCGTATTTTAAGGACCGCTAGACCTTTTCAGAGTAGTAGAAAATAGCAAGAGACGAACGGAATGCATGATCAAGGTGGACATCAGTCCAACCACAGTAATAATATGGCACAACAAATATATTCACAGCATTTAGTATTCCTCAATCATGCATTTAAATAGGGAAAACTGTAAACAAATAAAAGGATAGGAATTACCCCCACCTCGTATAGTGGTTACCACGTGAATGAGTACCGACGGATCAGATTTCACAAGCGAGTACCAAAGGATCCGATATCACAAGACTCAACTCAACAAGTAGCCTACACAAGTTATGACGTTCCTTAGATCCTTAATAAATTATAATTAAAGCTGTAAAAGACTCCGGCGGAGAAACGGTCGTTAAAAACGCGACGGATCGATCGATCTAATGATTGGAATTTTGGAGACAAGGCTGAAATTCAAATCTAAAGGTCTGAGATGATAGGAAATGAAATAAGGATCGCAACGCAAAAAGAATGAGCTCAATCGGAGTTGAAACGAGCTCAAACGGAGCATTTTAAGTTAAGGGGTAAAATGGTAATTTTGGTCAAAGGGTTGACTTTGACCGGGCCCACGACCCTCGGTCAATGACGTCTCGTCAGCGATGACTCGATACGGATGAACGACGGAAAGAAAACGAGATTCGGATCGAAAACACGGCGTCGGGTGCGCGTCGGCACCCGACGGGCGCGCACGGTGCGCGCCGGCACCCGGCACCCGACGGCTGCCGAGTTTTCTCGGCAGCTAGGCGCGACCCAACCCGGCTGGTCGAGTTTTCTCGGCCAGCCTCTGCCCAGGTTACCCGACGGTGGCCTGCTCGAGCAGGCCACTTCCCGGCGTCGCCCGGCGCGGCGGCGCCGCCTCCAGCCACCACCACCTACCTAGCCGGATACCTCGCACCGCCGGCTACCACCTCCGGCCGTCCATCGCCGGATTCCGGCATGAATAGTGCCCGGAAATTACGCCGCAAAACCCTTCGATACCCTGTTTTTCCCAGATTTTCAACCCCAACCAAAACTCCGGCCGGCGACCTCCCGTCGCCGGCGACCACTCCCAGCCCCTCCGCCGGCGACTCCCCGTCGCCGGCAACCTTTCCCGGCCAAGCCAACACCCTAACACATCCATATACACTCACGCATGAAACACACACACACACACGTTCAACCTTGGCCGGCGGCCACCTGCCGCCGGCGACCACCAGTATCCACCGCCACCTTGGCCGGCGACTCCCAGTCGCCGGCCACCACCAGCCACCGTGCACTCAAACACACGCACACAGATGCACACACACACACATAGCGTAGGGTGTGTTTACACACACACCCCTACTGCCACTCTTGGCCGGCGGCCACCAGCCGCCGGCGACCTCCTCCTCCACCTCGCCGGCGACCTCCCGTCGCCGGCCGTTCATTCCCACACGGCGGCGCCACCATGCGCCGCCCCAACAGCATGCAAACACACTCACACACTAACACACCTACATACACACGCACATGCACAAATACATACATATATACATACTGTCCTTCTCCGGCGCCGCCACCCACGGCGGCGCCGGCACTCCAGCGTCTGACCACGACCTCCGGCGACCCCCGGCAGTTTCTCCGGCGCGGTGGAGAGAGAAAGAACAGAGGAGAGAGAAAGGGTGATCAAGGGTTAGGGTTTAGGGTTTAAGAGGCTGTTTTTCGCCGTTTTCCGGCGAACGAGAAATCGGATTTGAAATCCGAGACCTATCCTAGATTCGTCTCGTCGAGACGAACGTCGTGTGCGAAAATCGTCCGATTCCGACAACGTTGAAATTTTCCGGCGACAGGCCGGCGGCGGCGCCGCCGCGCCGGCGGCAGCGCGCCGGAAAACAGAAAGACAGAAAAGAAAAGACGAGAAAGGAGAACTTACGTGTTTTCGTCGGGTTCGGCTCGATCGAAGAAACGGTGATTTTTGAATCGAAATCACCTCTATTTATAGAAATCCGAAAGTTACTATTCACGTGAAAAATCTAAGTTACTGTTCATAGTTGACTTTTCCGGGTTACTATTCATCATGTCTATCTCGTTACTATTCATCGTTAATATCTTTCGATTTTCTATTCCGAAACTTCGAGTTTTGCCCCTTTCTTCGTCGTTCGGGCTACGGGTCTCCAATTGACCCCTAATTCGTTTCTATCTTCTTGTTTTTCCATTACGCTTCTAATGGTAAAATAAAATTCTACGTTCCACGTCTAGTAAAAATTATCGTTCTTAAACGTGCATTAAACACTTATCTGAAACGCACAAATTAAATTAAACAATTAAATCATACGCACAAAATTATTAAATCATAAGTTAAAATATTTAATTAATTAATTATGCTCGTTTTGATCCGGGGCGCTACATCCCTTACCCCTTAAAATAATTTCGTCCTCGAAATTGAACGCGTACTAAGAACGTCGTAACTAAACGTATACTAAAAGCTGCGAAACTGCATACTTTGTCAAAACTCTCGACATCTTATATGCGAGTTGCTTCTGTCTTTCAATTTCTCATCAAGGAACTTTCTCAGGCTTGCAAGTTCCTTGATTTTCTGGCTAAGCTGGTTGTTCAGAACTTTCATCAATCCTGAGTTTTTCCAATTCTTTCTCGATCCTTCCTGGCCGGACCGTATTCCTTCTCTTTACTATTCTCCTTCTTTATCTCGTGGTACTGATTGATGATTTATCTGCGTCTTTGACTTTTATCTGGTAATACCCAGACCTTAAGCCAATCTTCGAGGACACACTGGCTCCTCTTAATCTGTCGAAGAGATCTTCACTTCGAGACAGTGTATACTTGTTCTCTATAGTCCGCTTGTTCGACTCTTGGTAATCGACACAAATTCTTAAGCTCCCATCTTTATTCTTTTCGAAGAGCACTGGAGTTCCTCAAGGCAACACGCTTGGTCCGTTGAAACCTTTGTCCAAAAGTTCTGGTAACTGGGCCCTCAGTTCTTGTAATTCCTTCGGTGTTATCCAGTAAGGAGCTTCTGACACCCGTGCGGATCCTGAAACGAGATCGATCTCAAAGGTCACTTGTTGATTCGGTGGAGGTCCAGGTAAATCCTCTGGAAACAAGTCCATGAATGTCTTTATCACCGACCCCTTCTCAGCAGAAATCGATTCTTGCGCGGAGTTCGTCATGTTGACTAACCAAGCCTTGCAATCTCCCTTGCTAAACATCTCGGTTGCTTTTATGTCCAAACTTATTCCTTGAGTCGACTTTATTTGGGTCTCACGGAAGGTGAACTCTGGTTCTCCAGATGCTTTGAAAGACAGTCTTCCTTGCACGGTATTTGATTACCGCGTGTTGGGATTCTAGTCAGTCCATCCTAAAGATCGTGTCAAAATCCTTCATCTCTAAAGCATGAAGATCAACTAGAAGGATTCTATCTTCGAAAGTAAATCTAAGGTGACGATGTAGGTGTTCTGTCCTTACCGTCTTTCCCGAAGGGACAATAACTTCTATAATCCGAGCGACTATCCTACCGTCCTCATGCTTCAGCAATTATAGCAGTCAACAAATACGAAGAAAATATATCACCCCAATCATCCAGCAAGATGAAAACAGGTATATCAGATACTGATAGCAAACCTGCAATCGTCTCCGATCTCTCCGCGGCCTCCAGACGAGATAGAGCAAAAGCTCTCGCCCTTCCTGCTACTGGCCTCGAGTTCGATCCTGTAGCCGGCGTACTTCTTGCCTTCCTGCAATTCGCTGCAATGTGCCCCGGTGTCCCGCAATTATAACAGGTCCGCGTCTCTGACTGACACGACCCCATATGCACTTTTCTGCATCTCGGGCACGGATTTCCTAGTCGAGGAACGGGAAGAAGGGGAGCATTGCTTATCAGGGGAAACTTATTCGGGACGAAGCTCTGGCTTAGGCCAGTCCATTTTCTCTTGACAAGAACAGGAAAAACTTTCTTGAGGGATGCAACATCTAAACCCATCCGGGATGCAATCTCCTGGGCTCTTTCGATGACATTCGCATAAGTCATCGTCCCCTGCCCAGCGAGGATCGAGCTGATCTCTGAGCGAAGACCCCTCTCAAACCTTCGGGCCTTCTTAAGATCTGAATCCACCAGATGTGGGGCATACCGGCTCAAATGATTGAACCGCCGCTCATAGTCCCCTACAGTCGAACTTCCCTGTTTGAGATGAAGGAACTCTGTCTCCTTCTGATCTCGATATGATTGAGGAATGAAATGACGAGAAACTATCTCCTTGAATTCCTCCCAAGTCATCTGCTCTCTTTGAGCGGCCAACAACGTGCGCTCGTACGAGTCCCACCAGTGACTCGCTTCGTTTGTTAGCTGGAAGATAGCGCAGCTAACCATCTGCTCCTTAGAGCAGGTGAGATGTCCGAACAGCCTGTCTAATGACCGTAGCCACTCCTCTGCTACAATCGGTTCCCCTCGTCCGTCAAAGGTTGGCGGATTAAACCGTCTGAATTGTTCATATATCAGATTCGGGTCAACCCTAGCTGGCTGAGGGTCGGCCCGATTGGTCTCGAAATGTTGTGCTAATCCTCTTAGCGCAGTTAACAGATCACCGACGTTGGCATTCTCTTCCCGCTCAGGTGGGTTAACCGGTGGTTGCGGTTGTTCCTTCCTTGGTCTACCTCTCGACATGTTTCTGTTACGATAAGTATATATGTATAAGTCGTTGAGATAACACGATACTTACTATACGTAAGTAGATTAACGTGATATATGTGAAAAGGCATAAACGTATATTATATAAAATAAGCGAGAACGTAAATATGCGTTTATACATAGGAGCCTAATCAGGGTGGCCTTACATCATCCAAAAGATGTATATACACTATCTATGATGTAAAACTACTCTACACATATACATATAGAATACTAAAGTTCATCATCCGTAATCTATCTCTCGGCACTCTAACCGAGTGAAGACGATCGTTCAAGTCGGGCCTGTTCCTGGCCTCGAACTCGGCATGGTAGCTGGTGGTTTTCTAGACCTTAGACAATGGGCGGAGATGTGTCCCGGCATTCCACACCGGTAGCAATTCCGTGTCTCCTGTGGGCATGGTCCCTCGTGCATCTTCCCACACTTGGGACAAATAGTTCCTGGCCTTGGTGAGGTAGCCACCGAGTTCCTAAACTTCTGGCAGTGAAATGCGATATGTCCAGGTTCTCCACACCTGTAACAGTTTCGGGCCCCAAGGTGGCAGGGTCCTGCATGCGACTTCCCACCCTTAAAATACAAGTTCTCTGGCCCGGGAGTAGGGAGAAGCGGAGCATTGTTGATTCGTGGAAACTGGTGTTGATCAATGTCTTGACTAAGACTGATCAGTTTCCTCTTTCCCGTTGCTATCTCCATTCTCCTGGGTGGCACCACGTCTATGCAGAGATGGGTGGCGATCTCTTGAGCCCTCTCAACGATTGCGGCATAAGACATTTCACCATGTCCTGCTAGAATGGAGCTGATCTCTCTACGAAGTCCCTTCTCAAAGTGTCGGGCTTTCTTGACATTCGTGTCCACCAGATGGGGCGCGTACCTACTTAATAGGTTAAATCTCTTCGCGTATTCCTCTACGGAGGTGGTTTCTTGACGAATGCGTAGGAACTCTGCCTCTTTTTGGTCACGGTATGACTGGGGTAGGTATTCCTGTTTAATCAACTCCTTGAAGACTCCCCAGGACATAGCGCTCCTGAATTCCGGCGACATGCTCCTTTCTTGACTTTTCCACCAATAGCTGGCTCCTTTGGTGAGTTGTAAAACGGCACAGGAGATCTTCTGCTCCTCTGTGCATGCCAAATGTCTAAAGAATTGATCCAACGTCCTCAACCACTCCTCAGCTTCGATTGGTTCTCCTTCTCCGTTGAAGGTTGGCGGATAGAATTGTCGAAACTGTTCAATGATTCGGCTGACACCATTTTCATATAATGGTGGCGGCATAACTTGTGCGGTCTCGTGTTGTCGGGCTGAGTCCCTTAGTACAGACTCCCCATCTCTCTTCACGGCGTTCACATCGTTTACGGATGGATTCTCCATCGATGGCTTAGTCCTTCGTGGTCGTCCTCGTGGCATATCACTCTATAGACGACATACGAAACTAACCCTTATAATCTACACCGCGTAGCCCAATTAACAATAGGGTATACACAACACGTACAATCAAACCAGAACAATGTATCATACACATAACATTAAAATTTAAATTATTGACATCTTCAAAGGGTTTTTATAGCTCTCAGTTGTCAAAACCGATCTTACGCATTACAACCACGGACTGGGAAAACTCACTCATTAGTACACCCTGTTATAAACAAGGGTCCATGGTAGTTTCAACTTTTAGTCACACAAGACCACTTTTGCGAACGGTCATACTCGCACACGAGCTCACGCTGCTGCAGTCAGCGGCTTTGTGGCGGTGGCTCAGCGCAGTGGGTCAATTGTAGTGACATTAAGAGGTTTTCACAAAATCTTTTCATCGTGATTGTAATTACGTCAAGTGGGTTTTAACAGATTATCTCATCGTGAAACAGTCTCATTAACACCCCATCAGTCCCAAACAATGTATATCATATTAATAAAGTAACGCACATCAGGTAACCACTTACTCAAGCAAGTCCTATGTTCAGGGAGAGTTACCTATGGAGAGAGGATGGTGCCTATCTGTGTATTTTCAAAAACCCGACCATATTTTAAAATCACACTTTTGAAATCACGTTTTTCCCATTTTAAAACCAGTTCGAGCAAGTTCTCAATCTTAGAACTGCTCTGATACCATCTGTCACGCCCCGAAATCTTTTGTTAAAATATCAGAGTTTTACCCGGGCGTGAAGATAGAAAAGCAAGAGTCGCTTAACATATACAGAAAGAATTAAGTAAGGGACAACAGAAGATAGAGGTAAGAGACGTTGAGAATCCATCTCATAATAAAAATCGACTTCGTCCGATAACATTCGGTCTCACACCGATAATATACATCATATACAGCGGAAACTACTCATCAGGATCTCCCATCCTCACAAGTACTCAAAAATATAAATACAGAAATATTATAAAAAAAACGTGAGTTAAACTTAAAACATTGTTTGAAAGTGTTTGTGCGACACATCCTAAATAAACACAAGATCAGGAACAGCACCACCTCTCTCCAACTAGGGTTCGACATGCTCACCAGCTCCTGTAGTGTGAGTACAGAATAAAGGGGTGAGTGCGTGGAATACACTCGTGGGAATAACTCTGCCCCTTATGACTCTCATCAGATATAAAAATACTAGTAAAATAATCTTAAGTCACGTTGCCACAGCACATAAAATGCATAACAGATATTAGAAATGGCAAGGGACGCATAGGTGCGGGGTTCCCCCGTCTTACCTTGTAAACGGTCTCATATACCGCTAGCGTATTTTAAGGACCGCTAGACCTTTTCAGAGTAGTAGAAAATAGCAAGAGACGAACGGAATGCATGATCAAGGTGGACATCAGTCCAACCACAGTAATAATATGGCACAACAAATATATTCACAGCATTTAGTATTCCTCAATCATGCATTTAAATAGGGAAAACTGTAAACAAATAAAAGGATAGGAATTACCCCCACCTCGTATAGTGGTTACCACGTGAATGAGTACCGACGGATCAGATTTCACAAGCGAGTACCAAAGGATCCGATATCACAAGACTCAACTCAACAAGTAGCCTACACAAGTTATGACGTTCCTTAGATCCTTAATAAATTATAATTAAAGCTGTAAAAGACTCCGGCGGAGAAACGGTCGTTAAAAACGCGACGGATCGATCGATCTAATGATTGGAATTTTGGAGACAAGGCTGAAATTCAAATCTAAAGGTCTGAGATGATAGGAAATGAAATAAGGATCGCAACGCAAAAAGAATGAGCTCAATCGGAGTTGAAACGAGCTCAAACGGAGCATTTTAAGTTAAGGGGTAAAATGGTAATTTTGGTCAAAGGGTTGACTTTGACCGGGCCCACGACCCTCGGTCAATGACGTCTCGTCAGCGATGACTCGATACGGATGAACGACGGAAAGAAAACGAGATTCGGATCGAAAACACGGCGTCGGGTGCGCGTCGGCACCCGACGGGCGCGCACGGTGCGCGCCGGCACCCGGCACCCGACGGCTGCCGAGTTTTCTCGGCAGCTAGGCGCGACCCAACCCGGCTGGTCGAGTTTTCTCGGCCAGCCTCTGCCCAGGTTACCCGACGGTGGCCTGCTCGAGCAGGCCACTTCCCGGCGTCGCCCGGCGCGGCGGCGCCGCCTCCAGCCACCACCACCTACCTAGCCGGATACCTCGCACCGCCGGCTACCACCTCCGGCCGTCCATCGCCGGATTCCGGCATGAATAGTGCCCGGAAATTACGCCGCAAAACCCTTCGATACCCTGTTTTTCCCAGATTTTCAACCCCAACCAAAACTCCGGCCGGCGACCTCCCGTCGCCGGCGACCACTCCCAGCCCCTCCGCCGGCGACTCCCCGTCGCCGGCAACCTTTCCCGGCCAAGCCAACACCCTAACACATCCATATACACTCACGCATGAAACACACACACACACACGTTCAACCTTGGCCGGCGGCCACCTGCCGCCGGCGACCACCAGTATCCACCGCCACCTTGGCCGGCGACTCCCAGTCGCCGGCCACCACCAGCCACCGTGCACTCAAACACACGCACACAGATGCACACACACACACATAGCGTAGGGTGTGTTTACACACACACCCCTACTGCCACTCTTGGCCGGCGGCCACCAGCCGCCGGCGACCTCCTCCTCCACCTCGCCGGCGACCTCCCGTCGCCGGCCGTTCATTCCCACACGGCGGCGCCACCATGCGCCGCCCCAACAGCATGCAAACACACTCACACACTAACACACCTACATACACACGCACATGCACAAATACATACATATATACATACTGTCCTTCTCCGGCGCCGCCACCCACGGCGGCGCCGGCACTCCAGCGTCTGACCACGACCTCCGGCGACCCCCGGCAGTTTCTCCGGCGCGGTGGAGAGAGAAAGAACAGAGGAGAGAGAAAGGGTGATCAAGGGTTAGGGTTTAGGGTTTAAGAGGCTGTTTTTCGCCGTTTTCCGGCGAACGAGAAATCGGATTTGAAATCCGAGACCTATCCTAGATTCGTCTCGTCGAGACGAACGTCGTGTGCGAAAATCGTCCGATTCCGACAACGTTGAAATTTTCCGGCGACCGGCCGGCGGCAGCGCGCCGGAAAACAGAAAGACAGAAAAGAAAAGACGAGAAAGGAGAACTTACGTGTTTTCGTCGGGTTCGGCTCGATCGAAGAAACGGTGATTTTTGAATCGAAATCACCTCTATTTATAGAAATCCGAAAGTTACTATTCACGTGAAAAATCTAAGTTACTGTTCATAGTTGACTTTTCCGGGTTACTATTCATCATGTCTATCTCGTTACTATTCATCGTTAATATCTTTCGATTTTCTGTTCCGAAACTTCGAGTTTTGCCCCTTTCTTCGTCGTTCGGGCTACGGGTCTCCAATTGACCCCTAATTCGTTTCTATCTTCTTGTTTTTCCATTACGCTTCTAATGGTAAAATAAAATTCTACGTTCCACGTCTAGTAAAAATTATCGTTCTTAAACGTGCATTAAACACTTATCTGAAACGCACAAATTAAATTAAACAATTAAATCATACGCACAAAATTATTAAATCATAAGTTAAAATATTTAATTAATTAATTATGCTCGTTTTGATCCGGGGCGCTACAAGAGTGCTAAAAGAGATCTCATATAAAAAAAACAAAAAAAAAATTATTTAACAATTTCAATTTGATAAATGACATTTAAATAAAAAATTCAATCTGATAAATGAGAATCTTTTTCAAGAATACAAATGTAAATCTTAATATGAAATTACAACAATCACTTACTCGACTTCCTTCATTTGGACTAAAACAGACATCACAACCTCTTCACCTCCAACCTTCATTAGTGCTTTAACTCCACTTCCTTCTAGACCAAAATAGACATCACAATTTCTCCACATTCAACCTTGATCCCGTCTTACATTGACAATCTCAATATGATAAAATCGAGAAAGAAAAATTATTGTATTTCCCTTAATTCATATTGATAATGACAATTTTTTTAAAGTTCAAGAAAATATCAGAAAAATATCGAGAAATTTTAAACTTTTTTTCAAACCTACCAAACATGTATTCTATAACATATATTTTAATGATACAAACTGCCCATCTTTGTAGTAAGGAAAATTTGTGGAACATAGAGAAGCATTTTTTTGGGGAAAAAACGATTAAGAAAAACAACAAAAAAAGATTGTTCTTAAAATTAAATGAAAAGAGGAAAAAAAAAAGGTTATTAGATAACATTTAATATAAAAACAATATTTAAACATTAAAAAATCATATCTCTACAATACAATAATACATAAGTGTAATGCAATTATTAAAAAAAAAGATCGATGTTGGGGGAGGAAATGTTATTTCTAACATTTGCCCCTCAAAATTTGAAAAAGATTTTTTGGAAAAGAAAGCAGTTTCTGATTGTGATTTTTAAAACTTGCGTGAAAGGAAAAGGAGGCGGATTTGTGATCCTGATTTTTAAAACTTCAGTATAGTAAGTTCTTTATTTCTTATTGTTCTTAGAAATGATGAATTACGAAATTGTCCTTATATTTTTAATAGCATTACCATTTTGCCTGATTGACTTCTGTTATTATATATATATAGATATATAGATATAGATATGTAAAAAAATATCACTTTACAACATCACATTTACTTGGATCTGGAACCTACATGCTGATGCTCACGCTCACGATTTTGATAGCCATACCGATGATTTGGAGGAGATCTCTCGAAAAGTATTTAGTGCCCATTTGGGGCAACTCTCCATCATCTTTCTATCAGTTTTTATATCCTAAATTATCATTTCTCGTATTTTTAGAAAACAAATGGTTAAAAGTGAAATTGAACATAAACCAATCGAAAATCTTTGGTTAAAATCGTTTATCAGTTTTTATATACTAAATTATCATTTCTCATATTTTTAGAAAATAAAATGGTTAAAAGCGAAATTGAACATAAACCAATCGAAAATCTTTGGTTAAAACCAAATCTTACTGACTCAATTCAATTCAGCTTTTATTTATAATATTTGGTTAACCAAAAGTTCAATTAACCGAGAATTCAGTACAGATCACTCAGTAAAAAATCGATATGGAAACCCTCTAATATAATTTATTCCCCCTCTTTATTAGGAATTTTATTTTATAGTTTTTATTGATACTTATTATAAAGATTTGGAAAAATTCATTGGAAATTTGAGATTATAGTTGTTTCTTAATTTAGGCTTGGAAGACCCAGAAAGGGAAACGAGGCAGATCCGAGTGACTAGGAAGACCCAAAAAGGGAAACGAGGCAGATCCGTCTTCCGAGTGACTAGAGTAACCCATTTTCAATTCAAGATTCAAATGTCAAATTTCAATGAGAACGTTAGTACTTAGTCCGCCATTTTTAAGCCCCCCAATTCTCCCATTCCCAATTTCATTCTAGACGCTCAACAAGACACTGTCTCCGTGTCTCTCACTCACACCAAATTTCCTCTCTCTCAAACCCCAGTTCGCCATGGCTAGGCAAAAAGGGCCCCTTAACAATGCCAACATCCCGCAATCGGATACCGCCGGCGGTGGCGGTGGCAAGAAAACCATCGAACAAGTGTACCAGAAGAAAACCCAGCTCGAACACATCGTCCTCCGCTCGACACCTACATCGGATCCATTGAGAGACATACCCAAACCCTATGGGTCTACGAGAACGAACAGATGGTCCAAAAATCAATCACGTATGTCCCGGGCCTCTACAAGATCTTCGACGAAATCCTCGTCAATGCAGCGGACAACAAACAGAGGGATCCGAAAATGGACTCTGTGAAGGTGACTATTGACGTTGAATCGAACTGCATTAGTGTGTATAACAATGGGAATGGGGTCCCTGTTGAGATCCATCAAGAGGAAGGGGTTTATGTGCCGGAACTGATATTTGGGCATCTGGTGGAAGGAATGGGTACGGGGCGAAGCTCACTAACATATTCTCCACCGAGTTTGTGATTGAGACTGCGGATGGGAAGCGGGGTAGAAGTACAAGCAGGTATTAATTTAATTAGACGATCTTTGGAACTTGTAATGCTGTTATTTGTTTGATTTGTATAGTGTGTATAACAATGGGAATGGGGTCCCTGTTGAGATCCATCAAGAGGAAGGGGTTTATGTGCCGGAACTGATATTTGGGCATCTGGTGGAAGGAATGGGTACGGGGTAGAAGTACAAGCAGGTATTAATTTAATTAGACGATCTTTGGAACTTGTAACGCTGTTATTTGTTTGATTTGTAACGCTGTTATTTGTTTGATTTGAATGTGAATGGTGTACTTACCCTGTTCGATATTTCTTTAAGAATTTGAATGCGATTTTCTGGAACTTAAAGTAATTGTTGTTTGTGATTTTCTTGATCTTTTGGGTTTTGTGGCCCTACTGTATTATTCCTGTGTTATGGTTTTTATGGTGGTTTGCTTCTAGGCTGATTGTGGGTTTTGAAGAACAGTATTATTTAAAGTAACTTCTTTAGTGTTTCTTGATTATTTGAGGATGGGGTTTGCTTGCTGAGACATGGTTTCTTTCTTTTCTTGTACAGAAGTCTACCTGCTCTAGGTTTACAGATAGGGTTTCAGACGTTATAGATATTTTTTTCATTGTAATGATATTCTGGTTTCTGTAGGGTTTTTAAAATTCAGACCATCTGTTCCATGGGCGATAGTGGAAATACTCAGTGCACAAAAGATGTTTGTGTTCTTTTCTTATTTTAATTTATGTAGTAAGGTTGATAGATCTATGTGATTATATTTTCCTATATATTTGGTCTGGTACTGAAAAATTATAACATGACCTGGTGGTGGTGTTGTGAAGGTTTTCTCTAATAACATGGGGACAAAATCTGAGCCTATCATATCAAAATGCCAAGCGGGTGATAATTGGACTAAGATTACATTCAAGCCTGATTTGGCAAAATTTTAGCATGACTTGTTTGGAGGATGATGCTGTTGCACGGATGAAGAAGCGTGTAATTGATGTTGCTGGATGCCTTGGAAAAACCGTAAAGGTGGAATTGAATGGGCAGAAATTTCATTTCAAATCGTTTTCCAGTTACTGTGACCTTTATATGAAATGTATCTCAGTTTCCAGCTTAGATCCACTCCCACGGTATTTGTCATTTTCTGGGTTTTATTCACTTTTGTTTGTTAACTAAGTTGCATCAATCACAATGCTGATTTTCTATAATCTGGCAGATTTGAAGAGGAAGTTCATGAAAGGTGGCAGATTTGTATGAGTAGAAGTGAAGGACAATTCCACAAGTAAGGAATCATATATGATTCTGATGGTTTGCTTTTTAGTATGTTCAAGCTGAATAGTGTACTAAGGAGAATGGTACTCTGAAAGCAAGATAAAGCTTGATCACGTTAAGAATCTATAAATGACTAATATGAACATGTTGGCTTGAGCAGGTCAGCTTTGTAAACGGAATTGCAACAATCAAGGGTGGGACTCATGTCGATTAAGTTACTAATAAGATAACAAGCCATCTTGTTAATGTCATTAAGAACAAGAACAAGAAGGATAAAAAGTTTGATCTTAAGCCTCATACTGTGAAGAACCATTTGTGGGTATTTGTCAATGCTCTCATTGACAATCCTGCATTTGACTCTCAAACCAAGGAGACTCTGACACTGCATGCAGCAAGTTTTGCTTCTTCCTGGGAATTCTCTCCAAAGTTCTTAGACAGAGGTTGGTCTATAGTTTTGATGTACATGTTCATTATTTATCTAAAAAGCTAACTGATTGTATATTTAAAGTTAAATTTCTTTACTCCAACCTTTCATCCCCTGCAGCGGCCAAGTCAGACATAATGAAAAATATTGAGGGGTGGGCGGAGTTCAAACAAAGAGAAGGATCTTAAAAAAACAGATGGATCAAAAGACAGAAGGATCTATGGATTAGCCAAGCATGCTGATGCTAATGAGGCTGGAGGGAGGAATTCTGAGAAATGTACCTTGATACTGACAGAAGGTGATTCGGCCAAGGCACTTGCTGTAAGTTTTTGAGCTGGTGATTTGTCAATGAAGATTAAACTTTTAAAATTTGGTAATAGCTTTATGTAATGAATCTTGTTCAGATTGCTGGACTCAGTTGTTGGGCGAGATCACTATGGTGTATTCCCTCTGAGAGGAGAATTGCTCAATGTGAGGGAAGCAAGCCACAGCTGATGCAAAATCTTGAAATTCAGCACATCAAGCAGATTTTAGGGCTCCAGCATGGTAAACAGTATGATAGTGTCAAGCCGCTATGATATGGACACTTGATGATAATGACTGATCAGGTTTCATTCTGTTAATATCAATATGGTTCTCTCTTCATCCATGTTGCTCAACACTGGTGATTGATAGGGTTTGGTTTCGTTGGTATTTTACAACTAAACTGAAACTTTGTCCATGTGCAGGATCATGATGGTTCTCATATCAAAGGTCTATTGATTAATTTCATCCATTCATTCTGGCCATCATTGCTCAAAATTCCTACTTTCCTATTGGAGTTCATTACTCCTATCGTAAAGGTACGGAGATAATCAGTCATTGAATTCTTGCCAATCATCGTTTCTTTCTTTTCCTCTAAATTTTGTACTGTTATATTTTGATGCTAAGTTTGTTATTTGAGTTAGTGTGGAGGACCCTAAACTGAAAACTTCTGTTGCAGTTGTGAATTTAAGTCATTTGGCTATAATTAAGGTTGGGAGTAAATGGTCCTCCTGCACAATACAAAAGTAGTTTGGACAATGGTTGATTGCTGAACTTTTTCCCTATGCAATGAGTTACGTTGGAAATTACATTATTTTCACTTGCATCTGTCTTCATTCAGTACCCTGACCCTGATGAACTCCAGCTGCATGTGTGATGTGTGATATGTTTGTAGGCAGTTGATTCAAACATATTCTTTCTATTTCTTTCAAATGTTATAGTTATCTAGATGTGTATAAGCATCTTGGATTGATCCACATTAGCTTTCACTATCTTTTTACAGTTAACAAGTTATTGAAGTTCTGGGTATTTGTTATAATGTTGATCATCTTGAATGTATCGGACTTCAATAGATATGCTTTGCTACTATGCTTGTTTATTGCGTCTAATCTTGTTTTACTTCAGTGGTTGTCCCCTACCAGTTTTTTATGTTGCAAATGATTTATGCTTCTGCCTTACAATTTTCTATACCTCATCATCTTCATTAGGTAATTATTTCTGCTAAGGAAGAGCCTGATCTCCTGATTCCACCTACCTTGGATGGTCTTCTTAAGATCCATAAACACATTATTGATCTAGGCACGGATCCAGCTAATGCACCAGTGGGTGGAACAGTTTGCACTAGACTTCTTGTGGCAGCTACGCATGGTGGGAGTTTGATTGGCAAGCAGGGTGCCACTATAAAATCAACTCAAGATGATTCCAATTGTTTTATCCGAGTTATAGGCGGAGGTAACATCTTTGTGGCTGAGTCTGTTTTTGGTAATTGTTGCTTCAAAATTTTGAGAGTTGCAATGAAACTCAAGAGATGACTGAATATTCTAGTGTTTCTATAGTGTCATTCTCTTGAAACTTTATAATTCACACGTCCTATCTAAATTTTTAGTCTTTGTATTGGATGATCTCATGTTTGATCCCTTTTTTGAATCATTTGCTCTGTGCAATGCAATTTGGATAAGCTGTAAATATTCTGTTACCCCTACTACAATTTGAACCATATTACTTTTTTCAACTAAGACATGTCTTTCAGGTTAGCCACCAGATTGTCTCCTGTTCAACTAATTATTTTTTTGTTATTTTCTCATTTAACTCTAAAAACCATGTCAATTTGGTTAGCCGTCCAAATCATCATATAGATCTCAATGAAGCAAACATAAGTATCACATCAGCAGAAGAAATACTTAGCGATATATGATTCTGTAGACGCATGTTCTCTTTTAGTTATCATGGTTCAATCCAATCTTTTCTTAATCTGCTGTTCTATCTCATCCAATTCATATATTCTCTGTTTTTCTTTATGTTGGAACTAACATTCTGCGATAATGTTATAGGCCCCCTCCTGTCAGCAGCCTCTAAGTTTTGATTACTCCCAGAACCATCGATAACAACTGTTGGAAATGTTGCTGGGAAATGTCTTAGTTTTTGTTTTAATGTTGCTGGGAAATGTCTTAGTTTTTGTTTTAGGTTTTTAACTTATTCTTGTAATTTACCCTTTTTTTTCCCTCTATTTTTGATTGTTGAGGTAATGAAAAACTTTAATATGGATTTATTATAATTATTAGTAATAATAATAATCAAAATTATAATAACGCAATCACGTGCTTGGTGCAAACACAAGAATAAAAATCATATAATTATTATCATCATTATTTTTGTTATTATTATTATTATCATTATTATTTTTATTATTATTGTTATTATTATAATATTATTATTGTTATTGTTATTATTATTATTTTTGTTGTTGTAATTATTATTATTATATTCATCATCATCATGATTATGATTATTATTATCATTTTTATTATTATGATTATCATTATCATGATTATCATTATCGTTATAGAAACACTCCAATAAAAATCAAAAATAAGAACACACAAAAAAATAAAAATAAATATAATTTTCTTTTTGCGATCAAGATCCAATAATTCAAATCCAACATTCATTTTTTGAAAATACAAACACATATAAAAAATAAAAATCAAAAATAAAAACACTCCAACATTCCTTTTTTGAAAATACACACACATAAAAAATAAAAATTGAAAATAAAAACACTCCAACATTCCTTTTTTGAAAATACAAACACACATTAAAAATAAAAATCAAAAGACAAATACACATAAAAAATAAAAATCAAAAATAAAAACAAAAGGGAGGAGCGCTAGAGACTCGAATCCTAGGCCCAATAGTTACTACCATAATTCATTTTATTTGTTTTATATTAATTGTGATGATAGTGTATTTATTATAGTACCATATACATAGATATAATCAAATTGAGTCGGATCAAATTATTGATATAATTAAATTTATCAAATACATTCTTGGTTCTAGAGCTTGGAACCGAAACAAGTTTAATAAATATAAATTTCTATAAAGCAAAGGGTTTATAAGAAAAATAATTATATTAAGTTTTTAAAAGTACTGCCGACATTAGGAATCAAGTGGTTAATAGTGTTTGGCAAGTGAGATGAAATTCTTGGTAAGTTTATAAATCACAAAAAAACTATGCCAAATTCAGAGTTAGGTCTTGAGATTATATTAAGCTTTGAAATTTAGGTTAATGCCAAGAAATTTAATGAGCAAAGTTAATTAATGTCTACTTCTGTTAATTAACCTACCATGCATGTCCCGTTCATTTTCATTTTAATCAGATACTTTCTTATAAATCATTTTACGGATATAAATTCATAAGACAAAACCCCGTTTTAAAGATTCGGATGAAGGCCTTAATTAATTTAATAATAAGGTAAAATAATTATGTGGGCTCCGTCCCATAAATTGTGATCCATGAGATGATCTCGTCTAAATTTTTGTTGGTTGTAATTTAGTACACCAAATTAAAATTAATCTACAGCTCCAAATATTTTTTCACTGTTATTATAGGCCAAACATTCAGCTCCAATTGCCACTACGCAACTACTTGGTTTCTTCAACTAGAAATAAGATTTGCAAATTGTGTAGAAAAAACTCAAGTCCCTAATTCATTCTTAAGTTTTCTTTACTAGAGAATTAAGATTAATTAAGGGCTTCATTTTTAAGAAAACTAAATTAATAAATAAATGGCATTTTTAAGTGCTGAAGATCTGGCCTTCATATTTGGCTTTTTGGGTAAGAATTAATTATATTAATTTTTATTATTTGTTTGCTTATTCTCTCAAAAAATAAATAAGAAATTGTTTGCTTATTTAAGTAATTTCCTTCATTAATTTTCTATGTGCTTTCGGGTAATATAATATCATTCCTCGTATTTCTGGCGCCATTGTAAGTTTTATAAGCTTCAATGATTATTTGATTTTTTATATTTTAGAAAATAAAATTATATAATTTCATGCAAATGAATTTTTTTTTAACATTATTCTTCCTAACTAATGTGTTTGGTTGTTCATGTTATTACATTAGGCCAACTTTCTACACAATTTGCAAGAAGAAATCATCTGAAGGGTTTCAATCAATACCTTATTTGGTCGCGTTTCTGAGATTAGTATATATTTTTAGGATAAAATACAAAAACACATCCCAAAAATATATAGATTTAGCATTTTATTATATTATTTTAAAATGTTTCTATTTAACTAAATAAAATATACGAATTTTATAGGTTAAAATATTTTCAGGTTCCACGTCATCAAATCTCGTCGAAAACTTTTCAACTGTGTTTCAATTTAGCACTTTGCTATATAAACTATAAAAGTTTCAATTTCACTACATAAAGTATAAGGATTTTGTAGGTTACAATATTTTTGGTTGTCATGTCGTAAAACCCCACCGAAAATAACTCACATGCATCGATCTAATTTATAGAGCGGTAAATTTGTTTTCATTTACTTTTTCTTCTTATCAAATTAGGTCTCAAAATTGGATGAGTCCGACTAAAACTCCAGGTCTATAGGTTTGGCAACTACGCTAAGAAAGTAGTGTGCTGGATTTGATCAGTCGAGTCATTTATAATATTTGCACATTGATTTCAAAACAAATTTACTCCATGTAAGTAATTTCCGATGAGATTTTATGATGTTATAGTTGAAAATATTGTAACCTGTAAAATTCGTGAACTTTATAGTGAAACGAATTTTTTTAAAGTTCATATAGTAAAATACTAAATTTAGATGCACTTAAACAATCTCTGGCGAGATTTTATGATGTGGTAGTCGGAAATATTGTAACTTGTAAAACTCGTTTACTTTAAATAGTGAAATGAAAACGTTTATAAATGATATAACAAGTGCTAAATCATGTACATTTAAGATGATTTTTTTTTTACCCATATTTTTATTATCATATTTCCTTAATTTTAGTCTATTCGAATTTACTGTAGAAATGGACTTTTGTGATTGTTCAATACAATTGAGTTTAAAATTAAAATTTTGGGACATTAATTGTTGAAGATGGGCTTGGTGGAGAGAAACAATGAGGCTTAGCAAACTTCATGACGAGAAAAAAAAAAGACCTAAGAATAGTTTAATTCATTTTAATAATAGATGATACTAGTATGATGATAGAAACCAATATTTGTAATAAAATCTAGAGGTTCCCATTTTTTATTTTGTAAATTGTAAGTTTAGGTTTTTGTAGGGCTAAGTGAATAATTAAGCATGTAATCTATCTTACTTTAGTATACTTAAATCATGATAGATTAGATCGAACTATACTAAAGAAATCACGATATCGGCTTATAGTTGATTTGCTTATTAATTCTCCATGTACACCGACTTAACTGCAGTCAGGCAATTTTTTTCAAAACTTTTAGATAAAAAAGAAATATACATTTTTTCCTTAACAAAAAAGAAAAAAAAAGTTTTTTTCCTATTAATTCTCCATGTCACATACTTAAATATGAGGATAAACTATACCATAGGTTGTACTTACGTAGTTATGTGGGTGTACCACTAGATGCCACGATTGGACTTAAAAGCACTTAGACTTTTAACATATAAATTGCTATTGGGGGCGATTAGCAAGAAACGAGAACAAAACAAAATTGATAGCATGCAATATTTTTTACTTATCATTTCAAAATAAATATAGTTTTAAAAAAATAAAAATTATCATAAAATAAGTGTTATTATAGGATTTTAACATATATTTACTTATAATTCACCTAAAACCACCCCTCATTTTCTCCTGCCAAATTAAAAGGAGTTGTTAAGAAAAAAGAGAAAAAAAAAAAAAAACTCCCACAATAATTGTACTTATTTATGAATAAAACAGTCTTTATATCATTTTTGTTAATTTGTATGAAAAATCTAAAACAACATTTATTTTGAGATGGATAGAGTATTACTCTTCATGTTGCATTTATTTTTATTTTAAAATAACCTATGTATGTCATGTGTATTAAATGACAACACTAATTAACATGTGACGTATATTAAATGACATGAAACACAAGATGAAACATCGAATGTAAATTTTTTTTTTGACTCGATGTATGAAGGGAAGATTGTTTGGAGTAGGGAGAGATGAACTCAACCATAGGCCCCCCAGTTGGGTGATATCACTAAGATGAAATTCATGATTATACGAATTGTTGCCTTAATTTCCTTTTACAATTTTATTTTTATTCTAATACATTACAAACACACATAAAAAATAAAAAAATAATAAAAACACACAACACACACAAAAAAAAAATCGAAAAATAGAAACACTCCAATAAAAAAAAAAAAAACACACACACAAAAAAATAAAAATAATTTTTTTTTCGATCAAGATCCAGCAATTCAAATCCAACATTCCTTTTTTGAAAATACAAACACACATGAAAAATAAAAATAAAAATACAAACACATAAAAAATAAAAACACACAACAAACATAAAAAAATCGAAAATAGAAACACTCCAATAAAAATAAAAAATAAAAACACACAAAAAAATAAATTTTTTTTTTTTTCGCAATCAAGATCTAATAATTCAAATCCAACATTCCTTTTTTGAAAATACAAACATACATAAAAAATAAAAATCATAAGACAAATACACATAAAAAATAAATATAGATGGGATGCAAGAGACTTGAACCCTAGGTTCATCATTAACGCCCAATCCAATAGGGTAAGAAAACTACATATAAATAACAACGACAATACTATTATATTACCATAAGTGAGCGCTGTTTTTCCTCCACATCGAGTCTTTTTCCCAGGATTCCAGAGTCTTTTTCTCACTTTTTCCCAGGATTCCATCGAGTCTTTTTCTCATAATTACCGGCGAAAGGGAGATGGCAGCCGACTATATGCGGCCAACTATATCATCGATGGCGAAGAAACGCCCGAAGTTTTCATCCAAAAATGTAAGTGCGATTTGCTTCTTTTAGGTTTTCTTGTGGAAATGGGTTTCAATGGCTTTTTTTGGGGTTTTTTTTAATCAGATCTTAATTTTATTTCATCGTACTAATTTTTTAATCATGATTTTTCTGCGTTGGATTATGTCGGGAAGGTGGCGTCTTCCTCTTCCGCCACCAAGAAACGCCCGACGCTTGCTAATGTCACCAAGAACGGAACCGATTCTGTTGATGCGGGTTGGGGCCCTTTGCCCAAAATTGTAAGTGTAACTTCTTGTTTAGGGTTTAGGGTTTCTTCTTGTTTAGGGTTTATGCTTGTGATATTTACAAAAACCTGAGAGCATCGAAGGTTCGATTTCTTTTGTTATGCTTTGATTTGTTAATTGATATTCTACTATGAAAAAGATGAATGCTCCCAAACCGGCCTAATTGGTTAATAAATCACTGCATGTAGGGTTAATTCATTATTGCAATCATCTTATATTTCCAATTAACTAGTCTTAACTTGTTAGATACTATATTCTGTAACCCGATTCTGCATGGGTCTTCTGCACCTAGGATCTGAAATCCGCAATATCAAAATTCCCAGCCACCTCACAAGAAGCTGATTCAGTAAAGTCTATCAATTTTGAAAACTGTGAAAATAGAAAGCTTTCTATTCTGCGTGTGAAGAATTCAGACGACTCTTCTAGTGATTTCTCAAGCACATTTATGCTTGATGAAGAGCTGGAAGAGGAGCATAAAACAATAAGGAATGACCATCCTTCAACTGCTGGAAGGTATTTCAGGATTTCTTTCTGCTTGGTTTACTTGTAAGATTGTGCCTTATTACATGCCAAACTTATAACATACTATTACTTGTTAAAGTTGCCTTATATGGTAAGAGTAACAACCAAAATCTGCGATAAAATGGAAATAAAAGCACTTAACACAATTGAGTGCAACTGCTTGGAGCCAAAAAATGATGACATTTGAATCAGTAATGAAGACAACTATAGAGCTCAAGCATCTAGCAAACTGATACTGTCATTACCCACAAGAGCCTAATGCTTTCATGAATTACTTAAATAGTTTCCTCATGATTATCGTATCTTCTCCAGAAGCATGTTATGATGCACTATAGTATATGCATATAAGTATAGGACTTGTAGTAGCATAACAATAGAAAGCTCGTTAATCACAGCATATGAAATTTGCTTGCAAAAAATTAGGTTTTGACTTACGTTGTCACGAACAAATGGGTTTGCCGATTCTCTCAAAAGAAAGTTAAAGACAGCCTGCTTTTTGGCAAGTATTAATTTGTTTGAGTTTTCCTCTTTTAGTCTAGTTGGCTATGAAATTGGTAAGTTCTCGTTGGATGTGGATATTGGTCTTTGTTTATAGCTATTGCTGAAAACAATGTTGGGAATGTCCTATTTAAATGAATTTGAAGAAACTTTGGTTGGTCAGTCATTTTGGTTTTCAGAGACATTACATTTTCAGCTCAAATGAGTTTCTGCAATTGAGCTTGCATTTGTTTTCTGAAAGCAGTAGAGTGTTGATTGATAGTTTTGCAATTGGGAGTTTTAAGTACTGACTATTTCAGCAAAAAGTTTCTTCTTATATTGATTGTATAAATTGGCTTTATATAGATTTGTCGTGAACCTATATACATGAACTGGTGGAGATTAAATCTTCAAACACTCAGCATGCCAGAGTTTATACAATTTAGTTTTGATAAGCAAATTCTTTTTTAAACATGAATTAGTCATGAATCTGATTATTTTGAATTGTAGTGGCTTCTGTTTCTAGATATTATTACATAATTTATTAGTTTACTTATGGTGAAGTTCGTTTATTGAATTTTTTTACATTTTCTTTCTGATTTTATACATCTCTTTGGCTGAGAAATTATTTGCTCCAACCATTTTCCTATGTCTTCAACATGAGGTTATTTTCCAGCCAGAAATTAGTTTAATCTTAGTTAGTAGTTAATAGTTTAATCTTAATTAGTAGTTAACTTTATGATACTTATGGTAACATATCTATCTGCTCCTTTCCTTTTTCTGTTATTATTGCTAAAATCTCTGATTTTTGAAGTCAATTTTAGTCAATTTTTTTTGAACTGAACTTGTAAACATGTACAATTTTCCAATGCTAGCTCTTGCAATGATTCTCATCATTGTTTAACTGATCATGCGATTGCTCTACTTTTGTTTCCATTGTGGGTGGCTATGACAGAATGGTGCGTTCTGCGGCCGGGTATATGCGGCCAACTATGTCATCATTGGCGAAGAAACGCCCGAAGTTTTCTGTTAATGCGGGTCGGGACCCTTTGCCCAAATCATCCAAAATTGTAAGTATAATTTGTGATTTCTTTGTTTTAGGTTTTGTATTTATTTTCATATAATTCAGTTTGACCAAACTCAAATTTGTTCAGCTATGCATGAGCTTATTCTTCCGGATGAGTGCTGCATCCGGTATCATTTAAGCCAAATCACTTGAGAATTGAGATGAAATATCGAGGTCGATTACTTATCACTTAGTTCAAATAATTGACCAACATAGAAGTAAAAGAAGTAGTCGTTGAATTAGAAACTATTAAATATTATTGATATGCATATGTATAAGAACTTACAGATATTTAACATGCACTGTAACAATCATTAATTGATAAGGTTTGTTGCATTTTGTTAATTAACTTGTGTAGTTTAGTCAAATCTAGACTTCTTGGTAGTGTGTTAGAAACATGATTTATGTCTTTAAGATTGTGGCATTGTGGTTATGTGCTGGGTGGGTTTTGATTGTCTTGAATCTGAATTATTGATTATTTAATGGAGGAAGTTCAGATTTTTGTTTATACGCTAAGATGACAGATTTTTAGATGACGGATTACTGGGATTGCTTTGGGGTAGCAGTAATGAACTAGTGTGGTTGGAGGATATATCAGATTTGAAATATTTGCATATGTTAACTAAATAAAATGGTGTTCCTTAAAAGCTAGTTTTGGAGTCAAATAACTAACACTGGTTTTCTATATATCTCTATGAACAGCTCTCATATTGTTTTTGTGAAATACTTATTTTGCTTTTTCATACACTATTTATAGCCTCCAAAGCCGTCAGATAGAGCTGAAGTCCAGTCTAAAGAAGTGAGACTTCCAAATGCTGGGCCAATCTCACTTGATGATCAGGATCTCCAGATAGTTAGTTTTCATCTCTCTACTCTCCTTTATTCAATATTATGTGTGTGAATAGTTATGAATTGGAAGCGCAACTTATTGAAGGCATACCTTTGGATGCTACACTTTGGCACTGCTGAAAATTTGAATGCTTGTAAAACTGGGAAAAACAGAACATAATTATTAAGTTTAGACTTCGGACATTCAAGCACATGCAATTTTCTTTTGCTCCAAAAGCTTTATCTTGTCGGCTTAATAGATCATTTATGATCAGATGCTTACATATGAACATAACACTCTATAAACTTGATTATGCTCTCACAAGACCTGAAGTAACACATAGGTGCCTGTGCTGTTTTCTTTGTCATTTTTGTGCCCATGCCATGACTGATAAGTGCTGGCAATGTCATTCCTAATCTTCCTAACCCTTCCCCATAATTCTAAGAAAACCTATAGTTTCTTAAAAGACAAGGTATAATTTATTTACTCCCAGATTTTAATTTCTGCAGAAGTTGGCCTGACTTGGCGTGGAATTTGAAAATTATGAGTTGAGGCATGAATGTAAAGTATGGCATGATATAAAGACAGTGTAACTGCGTAAGGATGTAGTTCACGATAAGAATTGCTAACTGTAAACTGTATACACCGTTTGTAATAGTGAAAATGAATTAGTAACTATCTTTCAGTGTCAGATCCTCAACACTTAAATAGATAATTGACTTTACATTGTAAATAAAGATGCAGTGATATGTTAGGTCTTTTTTTGTTCTATGTTTGGATGAGATCAAACATCTGCAATCATTTCTGCTTGCTCTCTAGGCAATTTCTACACTTTGATATGCTACTTATCATCTGTTGAATTGTGTATTTTTCTTTGATGTTCAATAGCAAACTTTAATCCTGCATTTGTTGTTTAGTTATGCATCCATCAAAAGGAGCAGTCCAGTATATTCCTTGACACACACTTATTTGATTTATTAATTGCAAATCAATTGGATGTTTGATTCTGCTCCAACTTTTGACCTATTCAGTCTAACTGCTTGTTTGATTTTTTATGTTAGACCCTTAAGTTGAGTGATGATCTTCATCTCAATGAAATAGACTCTGTGCGTTTGCTTGTTTCTGCCAACCAAGAGGTAAATTTTGACATTTCATGGTGCTGTCACTCTGACAGGCAAGTGATAATGGTTGGATTTTGGATTCTTTATATGTTAATGTGAATTATCATTGAAGATGAACCAAGTCTCTATCCCCCATACCTTCTCCTCCCCCCACCCCACAAAAAAAAAGAGTAAGAGAAAGAGAAAAGATGGAAACAGTGAAAGCATGATGCCTACATTGGACAAAGAAGTCCTCAATTATACCTTTTTTAATTTTGATTTGCATTAGCAACTTAGCATGTTGGTTTTCTATTGTAGCTTGAAATAATTATATTCCTTCTTTTTCAGTGGGGTTTGCTAGGGCGAAAACCATTAGACATTTTTCGCCTTGCTGCCGGACTCTGGTATACAGAGAGACGAGATCTACTAACATCAGTTTACATGTTATTAAGGGTATTGATTCTTCTTCATTGGATGCTCAATAAGAACTTATTATTGTGTTTTTGATGCCTATTTTTTTTTCTTTTTGCAGGCTGCTGTTCTTGACCAGGGTCTTGAAGCTGATCTTGTCTCTGACATTCAGAGTTACTTGGAAAATCTCATTGCTTCTGGGCTTAGACAACGAATTGTTTCACTTATAAAGGTCTAAACTTTCTTTTCCTTAGATTTATTCATAGGAACAAAGTAATTTTCGCTGGAGTATTCTTGCAGTGTCTAGTTGTATTGATATTTAGTTGTGTTCACGTATGCTTTTGCCATCATGTTTTTTTTTATTTTCTTAAATTTGAAAAACTGCAACATTACTTTATCAAGGAGTTATCAGTACTTGTGAAACACATTAAGAATCTGAATGGAAAAGCATTATACTAGTGACCTTTGACATCTAGTTTATATCTAGCTGGTAGTGCTTGTACACCTCTGTGAGGTGTCCCCTGAACGTGACCTACAAATATAATATGGAAGCAAGATCCTTGTTGGTGCTTTGGAATTTATTTTAGGTATGGAACTTTAGTTAGAAAATTATGGGGCTTCATGAAATCTTCAGTTACATTTGCCATTCCTTCAAGTATGCCTAACAATTAACTATACTTAAGAGAATATAACAAACGTACTTGTTTGGTGCTTTTGAATTTATTTAAGATATGAAACTTCACTTAGAAAACTATGGTGTTTCACGTGCTCTTAGATCCTGTATTTGCCATTCCTTGATACAAGATCAATTTACAAAAGGTTATATTTTCATTCGACTGATAAAACATTAAAGGTTGTACTTCTGAGAAATATTACTCTTTTTTGGGATGGAGGAAATATTATCATTTGGTATTTGATTAACTTATTTAAGTTAAGGTATGTACCATGGTAATATCATATATGTTTTTTTTTTTGATAAGAACCGATCATGGTAATATTATTCATGTTGACCATAGAATTGAGTATAGATAGAATTATCTCTATTGTAAATGTAACATGTTTACATTTATTTCTATATTTTTTGTAAATGTTGACCGTAGTATGAGTATAGATAGAATTACACTACTAGGGGTGAGCAAAACCGAACCGGAACCGAAAAACCGAACCGAACCGAGTGATTCGGTTTGGTTTGGTTCGGTTTGGTTCGGTTTTTACCTACATATCGGTTTGGTTCGGTTTATAAAAAATGAGCTATTTCGGTTTTGGTTTTAAACCGAATCATCAAATTACACTTAAAATTGAAAAACCGAACTGACCTGAGTTCGGTTCGGTTTGGTTCGATTTTTGTATATAAATCAATTCGGTTCGGTTTTGAAAAAATATACATTTCGGTTTTCTGTTTTCGGTTTTTTTCGGTTCGGTTCAGTTTTCATTCGAACCAACCGAATGCTCACCCCTATATGCTACTGTTTCTGTATTTCCCCAGATTTTGTTACTGTATTCTTGTTTATCATCATCCCATTCATTTCTTATTTCGCTTCTACATGAGACACATTCTTTACGTTTATCATCATCTGCTTCTTTTTAAGTAGGAACTGAGAAGAGAAGAGCCAATGGGCATGGGTGGGCCCAATTCTGAGAGCTACATTCTTGATTCAAGAGGTGCCCCGGTGGAAAGGAAAGCTGTAATTTCTTGGGAAAGGCTCATTCTTGGTCGCTGCCTTGTTCTGTCAATTTTGGTTGAACGTGCAAGTAAGTCTCAAAAGGATGTCTTTTGCCGAAATTAGTTTTATAGCTATTATAGTGATGTCATGCATAGTTATTATATTTAATATCTCCTTGAGCTGCAGTTGAAGCCCCCATGCTAAAGTTTGCTGTAGTGTGTCAACATTCTATGTTGAGTAACTATATTAAAAAGCAAGTCCGTTCTTTATGCCCTGCAAGCCCCTGTATTGAATAACCATATGTTTTGCCTGCTCAATGGGCCTCTATTCATTGTCCTTTTCTTTGACTTCAACTTCAGAGCACATAGGCAATTTTTTTTTTAATTTCTACCTTCTGTTTTTCTTTCCCTAGTAACCATCAACCTCGAACCTAAACATCAGTGAAGTCAATGTATGTTCATTTAAATGTTTGACGTGAGTTCTCACTAACTTTAGAATATTGGAAATCCACTAACTACTTAAATGATGGTTTATAATTCTATAGTAGGGCCCTTAACAAATTATGTGATAATTGAAGCATAATTTGGCAAAAGATAATTGTTTAACCCCAGCATAACTTTTGTGTTCTGTCAAACTTCTTTTAACATATAATTATAGCATTCATTGAAATTTGTTTTTACTAGATATATAGTTGATGCATATTGAAATAGTATAATATTGATGGACTTATTTTCTTAGTCCAAAGGAAAATGCAAGAAAGAGGGTTGTGCTAGGTCAATGTTGATGGAAGCATCTGAATAGAAAGATAGATTGAACCTCCAATTGCTTGTCAGGCAGTGGATAGGGGTTAACTTTTTAAATATGTTCTGTGAAGTTTGGTATGGGCATATTGATGCCCACTTTTGGCCTCTTTCAGAATGCTGGATTTCTTTAGTGTTTAGGGAAAGTTTTCCTAGTCCTTGCACCCTAAGAAAAAATCATATAAGATCTCATTTGGGATCCATTTTGAACTTCGTCTTATAAAGGCTTGTCTGTTGTTTAAAAACCCCTAGTCCTTAAAAGGAGTCTTGAATTTGGAGGAATCTAAGACTGGCCTCTAGCAATTTATAGTGTGCTATTTTGTTATATTCTTTCCATCTGATTTTTAGTTTGGTTGATTGATTCTTGAGCCATAACTTGATTGCATATTGACCCAAATATATTATGGATATGATTAGAAGTGACTGATATTTACTTTTTTGGAAGTTAATTTTTGTTTATATGGTGTTGCAGCTATGCTTACAGTTGAAGATGACGAGTTCTGGGAAGGGGTTGCACCTGTAGAATTTGGGGATCTGCCTGCACTTCAAGATGCTGTTACTGTCATGGGTTATCCAATAGGGGGTGACACAATCTCTGTAACAAGTGGGGTTGTGTCACGAATAGAAATTCTTTCCTATTTTCATGGATCAACTGAGTATTTTCATGTAGTATTTGATAAACCTTCAGGTCAAGTGGTATCTACTCTCATTGACCATTCAAAGAAGGTATGCCAAGACCTGTCTGCATAATTTGGTTCCTGTTTCCTTCCGATCATTTTTGTTTGAGCTGTCTCATCAAGTTGAATCATATCTTTCTGTCTATATGAAGGTTACAAGTGTCAAATTTGTTGTGGAGGGTGAATTGGTAGTTTCAGTTGATAAGGTAAATACTCCCAACTGGATTTTCCTTTCTAGTCTCATGGCTGCTAATATAATCTTGTCAATTTTGTCTTTTGTTTGCATAATGTGAAATAATTTGTTTTCTTAAATATTCAGGTTATATTACTTTGGGTTGTGCTTTTACTTTCAGTAATTTCTCTTTAAAATAGTATATTTTTTAATATTTGCAGACAGTTAGCATATGGCGACGATCTAAAGCTAGAGATTTTGATTGTAAGCACATTTTGAAGGATCACACTATTGAGGTAATTTACCGATATGTTGGATTCTAGTTCTAGTAGTCTTCTATTTCTTGGTGGGCTTCTCTTAACTACTTTCTTTTGCATGTCTACTATAAAATTTTGCACTATACTTCACTGGAAACGCCACATGCCTCTTATTTTTTCTGATTGAAATAAGAGATCATTCATACTCAAGCATCTACATGAATGAAAGGTATTTAGAAAATAAAATTGAATGACTAGTTGCTATGCATCTGAATAGAATTTGAGTTTTTGGAGATATGGAAATGCAGAATTGGACTTTTAGATATGCTTAAGAGTTGGTGAATTCCATCTGACATGACATATATTATTTATTTTATTGGTTCTATATGCTTTTTGCATATTTAGACAAAGACATATATTCCTACATTCTAGACTCTAGTTGCTACTTAGGGGTTGCTTGGTTGGTGGTATATGAGGGTTGGGGGATAAGTAGGCATTCATTCCCTTTCATAATGCTTGGTATGTGTTCATGTGCCCCAGTCAGTTAATGATTTCTCCATTTTCATTAGCTACTCTCCTACCTCATCAATCACACTAAGTAGTTATTGCTGTTGAGAATTTGAACCAAGCACCCCATTTGTATTTGCTGATGTGGTGGGTTGACTTCTGGATGACCAAAGACAAATTACTCAGTTTTTGCTGGTTTTTACTATTAAAACAGAGTTGAGACTTATCTTCTGAAAAAGTGAGACTTAATTTCTGCTTATTGGGAAAATTGGAATGGTTTCAAGAAGCCTACTTATGATCTTTGCTTACTCAGTTTGCTGAATTTGTTGGATCTTCACACTCTTTTTTACTACATGATTTGCTTAGCAAAATCCTTTTGTATCTTAGGTGCAAACACTTACGATCCATGCAAACAATAGTTACTTTGTCTCTACTTCTCTTGATAATACTTGGTGCTTCTTTGACCGTAGTTCTGGTCTAAACTCCCTCTCCAACTTGTATGCAAAAGAAGCCAATTCTTTTTTTTTTTTTTTGCTTTGTTTTGGAACATCATTTCTAGTTGGGTGATTTGTATGGTGTTTTCAGGTAAATGACACTTTAGGATCTGCTAAGGGCTACACATCTGCAGCTTTTCGTCCCAAAAAAAAAAAAGATATAAAAAAGAAAAAAAAAGAAGAAAAAAGAAAAAAAAAAGAAAAAAAAAACAAGTGTAAAATTTTCTTCGGACGATGAATTGGTACACATTCAACTAATAAGGTAAATACTCCAAACTTGATTTTCCTTTCTAATTTCATCTAGTCAATGTTGTATTTTTTTTATTTTAAATAATGTGATATAATAATTTTTTTTCCTTAAATTTTCAGCTTTTATTACCCTAGTTTGCACTTTTACTTTCAATAATTTTGCTTTTCAATAGTATATTTTTCTGTTATTTGTAGATAGTTCGCATATGGCAAGTATCTGAAGCTAGCGATTTTGATTGCAAGCACATTTTGAAGGATTACATTGCTAAGGTAATTTGTCGATATGCAGGATACTAGTTGTAGTTGTCCTCAATTTCTTGGTGGGCTTTTGTTAAGTACATTCTTTTGCATCTCTACTCTGAAATTTTGCACTGTACTTCACTGGAAACACCACATACCTCTTATTATTTGTGATGGAATAAGTATCCATTCATAATCTGACATGTACATGAATAGAACATACTTTCAAAATGAAGTTGAAAGATTAGTTGCTATGCATCTGAATGGAATTTCAGTTTTTGGACGAATTGAACTGGAGAATTGTTCTTATAGATATGCATGCTTAAGTGTTGGTGAATTCCATCTGATATGACATATAATATTTATTTGTAGTTCTATAGACTATTTGCATATTTAGACAAGACACATATTCGTACATTATAGACTCTAGTTGCTACTTAGGGGTTGCTTGGTTGGGGGTATAAGAGGTTTGGGAGATAAGCGGACATTCATTTCTTTTCATAATGCTTGATATGTGTTGATGTGCCCCAATTAGTTAATGATACCTCCATTTGTTTAGCTACTCTCCTACCACATCAATCACTCTAAGTAGTCATTGTTGTTGTAGAATATGAACCAAGCACTCCATTAGTATTTGCAGATGTGATGGGTTGACTTCTGCATGAAACCAAAGACAAATTTCTCTATTTTTGCTAAATTTGTTGGATCGTCACATTCTTTTTTTGCTACATGGTTTTCTTAGGTTAATGTTTTTGTATTACAGATGCAAGCACTTGCGATCCATGCAACCAATAATTTCTCTCTCTCAGCTACTCTTGATAACACTTGATGCTTCTTTGACCTTAATTCCGAGTTTATGTCTCGCTCAGGTCTAAACTTCTTCTCCAACTTGTATGCAAAAGAAACCAACCAATTTATTTCTTTGTTTTGGAACTTCATTTCTGATTGGGTGATTTGTAGTCTTTTCAGGTAGATGACACTCCAGGATCTGTTGAGGGCTATACATGTGCAGCTTGTCATTCAAAAAAAAAGGGGAAAAAAAAGGGAAAAAAAAGGAAAAAAAATAGAAAAAAAAGAAAAAAAAAAGAAATAAAAAAGGAGACCAAAAAAAGGAAAAAAAAGAAAAAATCTAGTGTCAAATTTGCTGCGCATGGTGAATTGGTACACGTTCGACTGATAAGGTAAATACTCCCAAATTGATTTTCCTTACAAGTCTCAATTTTTAGTTTATTTTACTCTGGTTTGGTCCTTTACTTTAAATAATTTTGCTTTTCAATGATATATTTTCTGTTATTTGTAGGTAGTTCATATATGGCAAGGATTAGAAGGTGAATATTTTGATTGCAAGCACATTTTGAAGGATTACACTGCTGAGGTAATTTGTCGATACGCAGGATACTAGTTGTAGTTGTCCTCTATTTCTTGGTGGGCTATTGTTAACTACATTGTTTTGCATGTCTACTCTGAAATTTTGCACTGTACTTCACTGAAACACCACATACCACTTATTATTTCTGCATGAAACCAAAGACAAATTTCTCTGATTTTGTTGAATTTGTTGGATCGTCACATTCTTTTTTGCCACATGGTTTTCTTAGGTTAATGTTTTTGTATTACAGATGCAAGCACTTACGATCCATGCAACCAATAATTTCTCTCTCTCAGCTACTCTTGACAACACTTGATGCTTCTTTGACCTTAATTTCGAGTTTATGTCTCGCTCAGGTCTAAACTTCTTCTCCAACTTGTATGCAAAAGAAACCAATTTTTTTCTTTGTTTTGGAACTTTATTTCTGATTGGGTGATTTGTAGTCTTTTCAAGTAGATGACACTCCAGGATATGTTGATGGCTATACATCTGCAGCTTGTCATTCAAAAAAAAGGAAAAAAAAAAGGAAAAGAAAAAGGAAAAAAAAGAGAAAAAAAAGAAAAAAAAAGAAAAAAAAGAGAAAAAAGGGGAAAAAAGGAAAAAAAAAAGGAAACCAAAAAAAGGAAAAAAAAGAAAAAATCTAATGTCAAATTTGCTGCGCATGGTGAATTGGTACACGTTCGACTGATAAGGTAAATACTCCCAAATTGATTTTCCTTACAAGTCTCAATTTTTAGTTTATTTTACTCTGGTTTGGTCCTTTACTTTAAATAATTTTGCTTTTCAATGCTATATTTTTCTGTTATTTGTAGATAGTTCATATATGGCAAGGATCAGAAGGTGAAGATTTTGATTGCAAGTACATTTTGAAGGATTACATTGCTGAGGTAATTTGTCGATATGCAGGATACTAGTTGTAGTTGTCCTCTATTTCTTGTTGGGCTTTTGTTAAGTACATTCTTTTGCATGTCTACTCTGAAATTTTGCACTGTACTTCACTGGAAACACCACATACCTCTTATTATTTGTGATGGAATAAGTATCCATTCATAATCTGACATGTACATGAATAGAACATACTTTCAAAATGAAGTTGAAAGATTAGTTGCTATGCATCTGAATGAAATTTCAGTTTTTGGACGAATTGAACTGGAGAATTGTTCTTATAGATATGCATGCTTAAGTGTTGGTGAATTCCATCTGATATGACATATAATATTTATTTGTAGTTCTATAGACTCTTTGCATATTTAGACACGACACGTATTCGTACATTATAGACTCTAGTTGCTACTTAGGGGTTGCTTGGTTGGGGGTATAAGAGGTTTGGGAGATAAGCGGACATTCATTTCTTTTCATAATGCTTGATATGTGTTGATGTGCCCCAATTAGTTAATGATACCTCCATTTGTTTAGCTACTCTCCTACCACATCAATCACTCTAAGTAGTCATTGTTGTTGTAGAATATGAACCAAGCACTCCATTAGTATTTGCAGATGTGATGGGTTGACTTCTGCATGAAACCAAAGACAAATTTTTCTGTTTTTGCTGAATTTGTTGGATCGTCACATTCTTTTTTGCCACATGGTTTTCTTAGGTTAATGTTTTTGTATTACAGATGCAAGCACTTACGATCCATGCAACCAATAATTTCTCTCTCTCAGCTACTCTTGACAACACTTGATGCTTCTTTGACCTTAATTCCGAGTTTATGTCTCGCTCAGGTCTAAACTTCTTCTCCAAATTGTATGCAAAAGAAACCAATTTATTTCTTTGTTTTGGAACTTCATTTCTGATTGGGTGATTTGTAGTCTTTTCAGGTAGATGACACTCCAGGATATGTTGATGGTTATACATCTGCAGCTTGTCATTCAAAAAAAAGGAAAAAAAAAAAGGAAAAAAAAAAAGGAAAAGAGAAAAAAGGGGAAAAAAGGAAAAAAAAAAAAGAAACCAAAAAAAGGAAAAAAAAGAAAAAATCTAGTGTCAAATTTGCTGCGCATGGTGAATTGGTACACGTTCGACTGATAAGGTAAATACTCCCAAATTGATTTTCCTTACAAGTCTCAATTTTTAGTTTATTTTACTCTGGTTTGGTCCTTTACTTTAAATAATTTTGCTTTTCAATGATATATTTTTCTGTTATTTGTAGGTAGTTCATATATGGCAATGATTAGAAGGTGAATATTTTGATTGCAAGCACATTTTGAAGGATTACACTGCTGAGGTAATTTGTCGATACGCAGGATACTAGTTGTAGTTGTCCTCTATTTCTTGGTGGGCTATTGTTAACTACATTGTTTTGCATGTCTACTCTGAAATTTTTCACTGTACTTCACTGGAAACACCACATACCTCTTATTATATGTGATGGAATAAGTATCCATTCATAATCTGACATGTACATGAATAGAACATACTTTCAAAATGAAGTTGATAGATTAGTTGCTATGCATCTGAATGGAATTTCAGTTTTTGGACGAATTGAACTGGAAATTGTTCTTATAGATATGCATGCTTAAGTGTTGGTGAATTCCATCTGATATGACATATAATATTTATTTGTAGTTCTATAGACTCTTTGCATATTTAGACAAGACACGTATTCGTACATTATAGACTCTAGTTGCTACTTAGGGGTTGCTTGGTTGGGGGTATAAGAGGTTTGGGAGATAAGCGGACATTCATTTCTTTTCATAATGCTTGATATGTGTTGATGTGCCCCAATTAGTTAATGATACCTCCATTTGTTTAGCTACTCTCCTACCACATCAATCACTCTAAGTTGTATTGTTGTTGTAGAATATGAACCAAGCACTCCATTAGTATTTGCAGATGTGATGGGTTGACTTCTGCATGAAACCAAAGACAAATTTCTCTGATTTTGCTGAATTTGTTGGATCGTCATATTCTTTTTTGCCACATGGTTTTCTTAGGTTAATGTTTTTGTATTACAGATGCAAGCACTTACGATCCATGCAACCAATAATTTCTCTCTCTCAGCTACTCTTGACAACACTTGATGCTTCTTTGACCTTAATTCCGAGTTTATGTCTCGCTCAGGTCTAAACTTCTTCTCCAACTTGTATGCAAAAGAAACCAATTTTTTTCTTTGTTTTGGAACTTCATTTCTGATTGGGTGATTTGTAGTCTTTTCAGGTAGATGACACTCCAGGATCTGTTGAGGGCTATACATGTGCAGCTTGTCATTCAAAAAAAAAGGGAAAAAAAAAGGGAAAAAATAAGGAAAAAAAAGAGAAAAAAAAGAAAAAAAACGAAATAAAAAAGGAGACCAAAAAAAGAAAAAAAAGAAAAAATCTAGTGTCAAATTTGCTGCGCATGGTGAATTGGTACACGTTCGACTGATAAGGTAAATACTCCCAAATTGATTTTCCTTACAAGTCTCAATTTTTAGTTTATTTTACTCTGGTTTGGTCCTTTACTTTAAATAATTTTGCTTTTCAATGCTATATTTTTCTGTTATTTGTAGATAGTTCATATATGGCAAGGATCAGAAGGTGAAGATTTTGATTGCAAGTACATTTTGAAGGATTACATTGCTGAGGTAATTTGTCGATATGCAGGATACTAGTTGTAGTTGTCCTCTATTTCTTGTTGGGCTTTTGTTAAGTACATTCTTTTGCATGTCTACTCTGAAATTTTGCACTGTACTTCACTGGAAACACCACATACCTCTTATTATTTGTGATGGAATAAGTATCCATTCATAATCTGACATGTACATGAATAGAACATACTTTCAAAATGAAGTTGAAAGATTAGTTGCTATGCATCTGAATGAAATTTCAGTTTTTGGACGAATTGAACTGGAGAATTGTTCTTATAGATATGCATGCTTAAGTGTTGGTGAATTCCATCTGATATGACATATAATATTTATTTGTAGTTCTATAGACTCTTTGCATATTTAGACACGACACGTATTCGTACATTATAGACTCTAGTTGCTACTTAGGGGTTGCTTGGTTGGGGGTATAAGAGGTTTGGGAGATAAGCGGACATTCATTTCTTTTCATAATGCTTGATATGTGTTGATGTGCCCCAATTAGTTAATGATACCTCCATTTGTTTAGCTACTCTCCTACCACATCAATCACTCTAAGTAGTCATTGTTGTTGTAGAATATGAACCAAGCACTCCATTAGTATTTGCAGATGTGATGGGTTGACTTCTGCATGAAACCAAAGACAAATTTTTCTGTTTTTGCTGAATTTGTTGGATCGTCACATTCTTTTTTGCCACATGGTTTTCTTAGGTTAATGTTTTTGTATTACAGATGCAAGCACTTACGATCCATGCAACCAATAATTTCTCTCTCTCAGCTACTCTTGACAACACTTGATGCTTCTTTGACCTTAATTCCGAGTTTATGTCTCGCTCAGGTCTA
The DNA here is from genome assembly GCA_954870855.1 of Scutellaria minor. NCBI lineage: Eukaryota > Viridiplantae > Streptophyta > Magnoliopsida > Lamiales > Lamiaceae > Scutellaria > Scutellaria minor. Next base: position 11,522,600 of record OX940734.1, on the reverse strand, counting down.
AACTTCTTATCCAACTTGTATGCAAAAGAAACCAATTTTTTTCTTTGTTTTGGAACTTCATTTCTGATTGGGTGATTTGTAGTCTTTTCAGGTAGATGACACTCCAGGATATGTTGATGGCTATACATCTGCAGCTTGTCATTCAAAAAAAAGGAAAAAAAAAGGAAAAGAGAAAAAAGGGGAAAAAAGGAAAAAAAAAAAGGAAACCAAAAAAAGGAAAAACAAGAAAAAATCTAGCGTCAAATTTGCTGCGCATGGTGAATTGGTACACGTTCGACTGATAAGGTAAATACTCCCAAATTGATTTTCCTTACAAGTCTCAATTTTTAGTTTATTTTACTCTGGTTTGGTCCTTTACTTTAAATAATTTTGCTTTTCAATGATATATTTTTCTGTTATTTGTAGGTAGTTCATATATGGCAATGATTAGAAGGTGAATATTTTGATTGCAAGCACATTTTGAAGGATTACACTGCTGAGGTAATTTGTCGATACGCAGGATACTAGTTGTAGTTGTCCTCTATTTCTTGGTGGGCTATTGTTAACTACATTGTTTTGCATGTCTATTCTGAAATTTTGCACTGTACTTCACTGGAAACACCACATACCTCTTATTATTTGTGATGGAATAAGTATCCATTCATAATCTGACATGTACATGAATAGAACATACTTTCAAAATGAAGTTGAAAGATTAGTTGCTATGCATCTGAATGGAATTTCAGTTTTTGGACGAATTGAACTGGAAATTGTTCTTATAGATATGCATGCTTAAGTGTTGGTGAATTCCATCTGATATGACATATAATATTTATTTGTAGTTCTATAGACTCTTTGCATATTTAGACAAGACACGTATTCGTACATTATAGACTCTAGTTGCTACTTAGGGGTTGCTTGGTTGGGGGTATAAGAGGTTTGGGAGATAAGCAGAAATTCATTTCTTTTCATAATGCTTGATATGTGTTGATGTGCCCCAATTAGTTAATGATACCTCCATTTGTTTAGCTACTCTCCTACCACATCAATCACTCTAAGTAGTCATTGTTGTTGTAGAATATGAACCAAGCACTCCATTAGTATTTGCAGATGTGATGGGTTGACTTCTGCATGAAATCAAAGACAAATTTCTCTATTTTTGCTGAATTTGTTGGATCGTCACATTCTTTTTTGCCACATGGTTTTCTTAGGTTAATGTTTTTGTATTACAGATGCAAGCACTTACGATCCATGCAACCAATAATTTCTCTCTCTCAGCTACTCTTGACAACATTTGATGCTTCTTTGACCTTAATTCCGAGTTTATGTCTCGCTCAGGTCTAAACTTCTTCTCCAACTTGTATGCAAAAGAAACCAATTTTTTTCTGTGTTTTGGAACTTCATTTCTGATTGGGTGATTTGTAGTCTTTTCAGGTAGATGACACTCCAGGATATGTTGATGGCTATACATCTGCAGCTTGTCATTCAAAAAAAAGGAAAAAAAAAAGGAAAAAAAAGAAAAAAAAAGAAAAAAAAGAGAAAAAAGGGGAAAAAAGGAAAAAAAAAAAGGAAACCAAAAAAAGGAAAAAAAAGAAAAAATCTAGTGTCAAATTTGCTGCGCATGGTGAATTGGTACACGTTCGACTGATAAGGTAAATACTCCCAAATTGATTTTCCTTACAAGTCTCAATTTTTAGTTTATTTTACTCTGGTTTGGTCCTTTACTTTAAATAATTTTGCTTTTCAATGATATATTTTTCTGTTATTTGTAGGTAGTTCATATATGGCAATGATTAGAAGGTGAATATTTTGATTGCAAGCACATTTTGAAGGATTACACTGCTGAGGTAATTTGTCGATACGCAGGATACTAGTTGTAGTTGTCCTCTATTTCTTGGTGGGCTATTGTTAACTACATTGTTTTGCATGTCTACTCTGAAATTTTGCACTGTACTTCACTGGAAACACCACATACCTCTTATTATTTGTGATGGAATAAGTATCCATTCATAATCTGACATGTACATGAATAGAACATACTTTCAAAATGAAGTTGAAAGATTAGTTGCTATGCATCTGAATGGAATTTCAGTTTTTGGACGAATTGAACTGGAAATTGTTCTTATAGATATGCATGCTTAAGTGTTGGTGAATTCCATCTGATATGACATATAATATTTATTTGTAGTTCTATAGACTCTTTGCATATTTAGACAAGACACGTATTCGTACATTATAGACTCTAGTTGCTACTTAGGGGTTGCTTGGTTGGGGGTATAAGAGGTTTGGGAGATAAGCAGACATTCATTTCTTTTCATAATGCTTGATATGTGTTGATGTGCCCCAATTAGTTAATGATACCTCCATTTGTTTAGCTACTCTCCTACCACATCAATCACTCTAAGTAGTCATTGTTGTTGTAGAATATGAACCAAGCACTCCATTAGTATTTGCAGATGTGATGGGTTGACGTCTGCATGAAACCAAAGACAAATTTCTCTATTTTTGCTGAATTTGTTGGATCGTCACATTCTTTTTTTGCTACATGGTTTTCTTAGGTTAATGTTTTTGTATTACAGATGCAAGCACTTGCGATCCATGCAACCAATAATTTCTCTCTCTCAGCTACTCTTGATAACACTTGATGCTTCTTTGACCTTAATTCCGAGTTTATGTCTCGCTCAGGTCTAAACTTCTTCTCCAACTTGTATGCAAAAGAAACCAATTTTTTTCTTTGTTTTGGAACTTCATTTCTGATTGGGTGATTTATAGTCTTTTCAGGTAGATGACACTCCAGGATCTGTTGAGGGCTATGCATCTGCAGCTTGTCATTCAAAAAAAAGGAAAAAAAAAAGGAGAAAAAAAAAAGGAAAAAAAAGAGAAAAAAAAGAAAAAAAAAAAGGGAAAAAAAGGGAAAAAAAAAGGAAACCAAAAAAAGGAAAAAAAAGAAAAAATCTAGTGTCAAATTTGCTGCGCATGGTGAATTGGTATTCGTTCAACTGATAAGGTAAATACTCCCAAATTGAGTTTCCTTACAAGTCTCAAGTTTTAGTTTATTTTACTCAGGTTTGCTCCTTTACTTTAAATAATTTTGCTTTTCAATGCTATATTTTTCTGTTATTTGTAGATAGTTTATATATGGCAAGGATCAGAAGGTGAAGATTTTGATTGCAAGCACATTTTGAAGGATTACACTGCTGAGGTAATTTGTCGATATGCAGGATACTAGTTGTAGTTGTCCTCTATTTCTTGGTGGGCTTTTGTTAACTACATTCTTTTGCATGTCTACTCTGAAATTTTGCACTATATTGCTTCTTGCTAATATGGATGTAAGGAAAAAGAATCTTCAGGACTATGTGTTGGTAAGTGTTTCTTTTATTGCTCAATAGCAAGAAGTAGTGTACATATATTTACCACGCTGACTACAAGTGGTTCTGCAGTTGGATGGCAATACAATTCAGACGCTGATGGAAAAGATTTTCAAGAATTATCGATCATGGTGTGAGTTCTTGCACACCGAACCAAATCTGGAGTAAGTTGACTTCTTTATGGATACATTATCATCCAATCCCATTGAATAACAACCGAGAATAAATATTCATCTTTCTGCTTGCTGTTGCCCATTGGTTGACAGGAGGCAACAGTCACAGTTGCTTTACATTGCTCTTTATCTCCTTATATGGGGTGAAGCATCAAACATTTGATTTATGCCCGAATGCATATGCTATATTTTTCACCGGGTATACCCTTTTCTATGAAAAAATTAATTGCATATATTACCTCTTGTATTATGCTCTACTGACTTTGATTTATCTTTCTTAAGTACTGATGATTGATATCTGCCAAAATCTTTCTTCTTCATTAGAAATTGTTAGTTTCAGAATGCATCATGTTGTGAGAAAATTTTAATATTGGTCCCTATATGATCATTTGGACAGACAATGGTACTAAAATGTGAATCTAAGTGCAGTTGAAGATAGTTTAAACATTATTTTTGTATCCTTTTTGTGGAAAATAGTAACATTTTGTGATCACCCATTTGTAGATGTCACATGAGATGTATGGGACTCTATATAGCAATGTTGAACATGTAATCGGAGCTACATCTCAAACAACATCACAGGGTGAGGAGGCATTTCTAAGGGATGTTGTGACGCCTATTTATGAGGTCATGCGGAAGGTAAAATCCTTTCTCACTTATGGTTTTTTAAAATTGTTTTTTGGTTCCTAATTTGCTCACTTTATTCTTAAAGGAAGTTAGGAAAAACAAATATGGGAAAGCAAGCCATTCAGCATGGAGGAACTACGATGATCTTAATGAATACTTCTGGTAACTGTATTGATTATCAGAACCCATATTTAGGATTGAATAGATATTTTATTTTCCGAGCTTCTATTTTATTTTCTTGACTTTATTTTTGCTTTGTTCTTAGGACCAAAAAATGTTTCAAGTTGGGGTGGCCTTTGGATTGGAACGCCGATTTCTTTGTGCACTCAGATGTGTCAAAGCCAGGAAACAAGGTATGCATTCTACTTTTATACTATGATGTGCACCTATAAAGTGAAACAAATAAACTTATTATTCATGCCTATTTCTTATTTTCTTTGCGATTCTTCTGAATTTCTTTCTACTCCCTGAACGATAGTATGAAACCGACTGTTGAATTTTATTCTCAAAAGACTTGAATAAACAGATTAATCATATAGGAGGTAGAAATATAGCTTTTTATTTTTTATTTTTTACGTCAAAAGACCAACTATTGTTTTGATATTTCAAAACTTACAACTATTCTTGTTATCAATCTGCCATGGATTTTTCTTATATAGGACGCATATATGGGATTATGATGCCAAGATAAAGCCCTAATCTTCTTTCGACTTAAATTTTATGGACATTGCTCTTCTTTACCATAGTTAATAGAGAATCCAGGTTCTGAATTTGTCAGATTGCTTTTACAATGACGAACCCACTTCTTGGAATAAAAGGCTTAATTTGATGTCATTGTTGCTTTGACAATGCACCACATTCTTTTTTGACTTTTGGCTATTGAGGTACATTTCATCCATAGTTGGTCTATGTACATCTCAAAGCTTGTGATCAAATTCTGAACACAAGTCAATAAATGAATCTGGAATTTTCAGAACTTGAGCATCACACTTCACATAATGATTTAAATAATTATATTTTGTTTGATGGCATCCTGCATTTCTGTCAGTAGTGCTGCTCTGTTAGGATAACATTAAAAGATCCTATTCCTAGAAGGACTGTGGTGTGCACATAGATGCATAATCAGCATCAAGTGTTTTCATGTCACTCTTCTTTATCCTGTAAGTTTAACTCTCAGAGATATGCATTTCCTAGTCTGACTCGTTATGTTTTTTCTTGTCTTAGATATTGCCATTGATTGAACCAACAAAGATTATCACGAATCTCAGAGTCAGTAGCTATGATTGGCATGAATTCTTTCCAAATGGTAACATTCTTTTCACGATTACTTCTGTTTTGTGTTGCTTTCTAATCTAATCTGAACATGAAATGATGCAGTTACTCATAATATTGCTATTGTTATTGCAATATGGGCTCCAATTGTTCTGGTATGTAATGAGAAATGAAGCCAATTCCAAATTTATTGCTAAAAATATCTTCTCAAATCCCATAAAAGTCTATTTGCATTTAGGTCTACTTCATGGATACACAAATATGGTATGCTATATTTGCAACTGTTATTGGTGGGATTTATGGAGCATTCAGCCACCTTGGAGAGATAAGTGATTCTTCTGCCATTTATGAGATAGATTAGTTACCAATAAACACTCTTGATGAAACATTCTTTGATATTTTGCCATTTATCAACTTGTAGATAAGAACACTTGGTATGTTAAGGGCGAGATTCGAATCTGTTCCATCAGCTTTCAGCAGGCGCCTCATTCCGTATTCCAAAGAAGAAATCAAACAACATCAGCGAGTAAGTAGATATTCTTGTGCTCTCATCAAAACTTTGCTCGTTGATATCGTATGCTCTAGTCGTTTAAACATTGATATTGTCTTTTGTCTGACAAGACACTGCTATGACAGGATGACACGCCGGAGAGAATAAACATTGCGAAGTTCTCTGAGATGTGGAATGAGTTCATATTATATATGAGAAGTGAAGATTTGATAAGCCATAGGTTGGTAATTGTTCTACATGACGGGATATTATTGCTTTAGTCTCAAGATGATTTCAACTAGATCGAGTATGTTGAAGAAACTAATGCTGTGTATATCGAAATTTCCAGAGAGAAAAATCTGCTGCTTGTGCCATATTCCTCAAGTGATGTATCGGTCGTCCAGTGGCCTCCTTTCTTGCTTGCTAGTAAGGTAAAACAGGTCTAGTTTTCACTTCTTCAACTGTCAATACAATTATGTTGTTGACTCATTATCTTATAATCGATATTAGATTCCAATAGCATTGGACATGGCAAAAGATTTCAAGGAGAAGGAAGATGCTGATCTCATCAGGAAAATAAAGAATGACGATTTCAAGAATCTTTTTTCTTGGATGCTGCTTTCAACTTCTTGACATATTTCCGAAATAATACTAAAAAGGTACTCGTATTAGCAAGCAAAAGGTGACAACGCCCTTCTGTTAGACAAAGGGGATAGGAAGTATGTGGTATTCCTAATTCTCTTACTTTTCTGTGACACCTTTATTCATGAAAGTTGTCACCTTTTGCTTGCTAATACGAGTACCTTTTTAGTATTATTTCGGAAATATGTCAAGAAGTTGAAAGCAGCATCCAAGAAAAAAGATTCTTGAGGAAATTTAAGACAAGTGGGTTGCCAATGTTAAGTGACAAATTGGATAAATTTCTAGACCTACTTGTAAGTTCCATTTTTCAATGCTTCTACTTGTACTTCATAGTTACAACAATCTAGATATTGCAAGCCTCTCTTGTGAGTTGGATATAACTTTTTCCCCCCTAAAATTTGGCAGATGGGAGACTATGAGGAAGACAAACAGTTATATCGTTCTCAATTCATCAACAAACTCCAGGATATTGTAGAAATTATCATTCAAGATGTCATGAACAATGGCCACGAGTATGGCTATCAGAAAATTTCTCTTGGCAGCTATATCGATTAATTTAATTTCAACATTTTTTATGTAGAGTTTTGGAGAAAGCACATCCAGTACATCAAGATGAAAAGAAAGAGCAGAAGTTTGAAAGGGTGAACATTGATCTCTTACAAAGCAGGTCTTGGATGGAAAAGGTATTGGTAATTATGAATGCTTCTTTGTTTTTGTGTTCTTTGCCCAATTGTTTCACATTACACTCTACAGGTTGTTAGGCTTCATTTGCTTTTGACTGTGAAGGAATCGGCGATCAATGTGCCTATGAATTTAGAAGCTCGTTGGAGGATTACTTTCTTTGCAAACTCTTTATTCATGATCATGCCTAATGCCCCAAAAGTTCGTAACATGCTCTCTTTTAGGTCAGTTTTCAACCTCTTTCAGACTCAACTTTTTTACTCACTCATAATTCTCTTTATCTGATATGGTTACTACACATGTAAATGTTGGAGTGAAATATAACTCAATATTTTATAATTAGGAATGACAAACATAGATTTCATTCTTACGCAGTGGCGATTCTGGTGGACGAAGAAAAGATAAAAAATGAAAATTTTGAAATTAATTATCCCATAATAACCTTATACGCTACACATTAGTTGGTATAATTTTACACACACACTTTTATGAATATGCTTACCTTTTTCCTTTGATCATAGTGTTTCTTCACTAGCTTGGTTTATGTCCAATCAAGAAACCAGTTTTGTGACAATTGGGCAAAGAGTTTTGGCAAATCCACTAAGGTAAATCTTTAAATTCTAAGGACAAGTACTTGTCTCTGAGTTATTTTTTGGTATGCAAATGTGTAGTGATGACAATTTTGGTAAGGTTATAATGCTCCTTAAAAACATTGCATATCTAGAAAATTAATAAACTGTACAGATAATATGTGAAAAAGGCCTATTAGTTTCCAATGTCTTATGTACACATAATTTATCTATATAATTTTCTCCCATTCAAATCAAGTTACTGACAACTCAACTTTTTATAGGTTTATGGTTTGGTGAAACAAATAAAAAGCTTCAATTTAAACAAAGACATACATGTATGATCAAAAGCAAAATATATCTTCAAAGACAGAAGCTATCAGCTAGCTTTTGAAGTTCTTCTAACAAATGTATATTTAAACAATAATATGAAGTATTGAATCAATCGAATAAATGTTGAATGAAATAGCAAAAAACTATACGGTTTAGGTTATGTGCTCTTTGCTTCATGCTGATTAGCAATAACCAAAGTCTTTCAAATCTTGGTTACCTCTATAACAAGTTCTTCCAACAAGAAATTATGTTAGTCATGTGTGCTTGTTCGTTGAATATAATACTTAAAAGTTTAAGCATATGCTACTAAGACTTCAAGCATGGCTAGGCTTTACTCCTTGACAAATAGTTAGATCTCGAGTAATATGACATTTGATTTGTACAAGCTTTTACATCATGAATCATACTTTAGTAACTTGCTTGGCTATTTCATTAACTGTTTCACCGAATAATTCTTAATATCAATTATGTGAATATTTTTATGGAAAATGAAATTTGAATCACTATTTACATAATGAACTTGCATTGCAGGGTAAGGTTCCACTATGGACATCCTGATATTTTTGACAGAATCTTTCACTTGACACGGGACGGCATAAGCAAAGCGTCGAAAACAATAAACTTGAGTGAAGACATATTTTCTGGTAATATCTACTTGAAGGCTTGCTTCTAGAGATACAATGTTGTCCTTCTTTTATCTGATCTTTGATCTGAGTTACCACATTCAGGCTACAATTCAACACTTCGAAGGGGCTATGTAACACATCATGAATATATCCAAGTAGGCAAGGGCCGCGATGTTGGTATGAATCAGATATCCTTTTTTGAGGCAAAGGTTGCAAATGGAAATGGAGAGCAGACACTTAGTCGAGATGTCTATCGACTGGGACGTCGCTTCGATTTCTACCGGATGTTGTCTTTCTACTTCACCACAGTTGGTTTTTACTTCAGTAGCATGGTATGTGAATCCTTTTCTATTGTGATTATCCTTGTTTAAGCTATACATATCATGCAGGTTTAAGTTCATCAAGGCCCAAAATAGATCAGCAATCATAAATAATTCTTTTTAGTCACATTAATACATAGTGATATGAGGTTGAAACACTATGTACTTGAGACATATTAGCTATGAGACACAGAGAGGAATTCGAGTTACTTTGAATGAAAGGCTGATTTTGAATATCTTTCAGGTTACTATGCTTACAGTCTGTGTTCTTATATGGACAATTATACATGGTTTTGAGACCAAGTTTTCTACTATCTGCCTACAACATGTCACTTGTGTATCCAAGAGTATGATGATCTATAGTTCAGATAGAGCTGGTGGAATTGCATTGTCTACAAATCAGCTGGTAATAATCAGTTTTGTCATTGGTCTACTTCAGGTAACTTTAGTCGCATAGTGCTCTTACCTGCTATATTGGATCTTATTGAAATGGTCAAGTGTTGATAAGACACTCTTTTCTTTTGAATGGTGGCCTGTCTTTTGGGACATCTTCATTGCAAGGACCAATGAGAAGCATTCTAAATCAGTTGCTGCATACATAGAGGTTTCTTAAAATTCTTCCAACTCTTTTTAGTTGATTCTGTTCATTTCGTTAAGGTTTAAAAGCATGTATGAATGCATGAATTAATTCATTTACCCTGTAATTTTAAACTAAACTTTAGACGCGCAAATGAAAGCAGGGAGCAACAACAGCAACTTCAAATGCAGCAGTTGCAGCTCATGCAACAACGTAGTGCTCAGTTACAGAGAGAAGGGGTTATAATCTTCCTACACTTGGTGGTTCTATAAATTCTGAAGGAATGAAATGGCAGCCATCATCCAGCGTATTGGCCATGGAGATGTATGAAGAGCGTATGAAGCATCCTCATCCAATGGATTCAGAGAATAGAATGACACTTCTTAAATCAGCTTTCGGCCGACAAGGGTAAATCTAGTACAACCTTGTTCACCTTTATCAAATTCAAGTTGTTAAATTGATATCAAATCAAATGAATGTTAGTAAAGAAACTTTTTATCTCGGTATTTGTGTAAGTTCCATCTTATTTATTGCCATTATGAATTAATTTTCATTTGTCATTAACCTTCAGCATGAGAAGTGAAATTCACATACAAAAAAAAAGAGATTGACTGTCATTTACTGTTTCTTGCAGACACTTAAAGACCCTATCAGTAAGACTTATACAACGCATAGTGAGTGCTCAATTGAATTTGAGGTGGATGGACCGTATAAGGTGATGCAGACTGAACACACGAGATAGCCCATCATCTTTGTCTTTTATTGGGTCACTGCACTATATTTTCGTCTCGTTATATTTCTAAGATGTTTAAGTGTAGTTTTTTGCTTATAGGCAATGATTATACCTGCTTCCAAGGAGGAAGGGATTTTGATTAAGAAACGATATGCAGTTTTTAATGATGACGGTACCCTAGCTGAACTAAAAGGTTTTGAGATCAAGCGTAGAGGTGAGCTGAAGCTCATCAAAGTTTTCCAGGTATTATTTTAATCAGTACCTCTTGCTAATAACTTTTTTTTGCACAACATGCATCTTTCTGCCTTTATGAATAATTTACTTTATTTTCATTTTCTAGCACCTTAGATTTTTATATCCTAGTCTTGATGATTTTTATCTTCAACCTTCTGACCTTGTGATTGGATAGTTGTCACTTGGTATATTGCCTCATTCAAGGAATGCCCTTATCCCCCTACTAGAGCTGTTAATGTCTTTTAAAGCAGCCATTTTTCTCCTTATGAATTTTGCTTCACGAGTTAACTAAAATTGTCCTTTTTGCAGGCTGAGCTATTTGATAAGTTTCTTCATGGGTCAACATTAGAAGAGTGCTATTCAGCTGTTGCAGCTGTCGCAAATCGTCGGCTTGATCTTCTTGATGTATGTTACTAACATTGATAACGAACACACCACAACTTTATCCGCCAACAGTTCTTAATGTCAAAGTACTCTCTTAATCTTATTGTCACCATTGAATAGACTGGAACTTTTGCCTTAATTTCTTTTCCAAAATTCTTGGCGATTTGTGAATACTAGAATAATTTTCATTCAGAAAGAGTTCATTTGTAATTTTTTAGAAGCATGTCTGTCTCATTGCAAGTACAACAAAGGAAAGCATGATCCTTGAAGAAAATTGTGTAATTTTTTCATTCGGTTGCCATGCCAAAATTGATTAAATAGCAGCAGTACACATGTAGTTCTCTTAACTAACTAAAACCTGTTATAACTGCAAGAGTTTCATGAGATTTTATCATTTGAATCTCCTATAATTTCAGAATCAGGGAGAAGATGTTGCAGATAGTGAATTGCTTGATTATATATCAGAATCGAGCACAATGAGCATGTAGCGCCCCGGATCAAAATGAGCATAATTTATTAATTAAATATTTTAACGCATGACTTAATAACTATGTGCGTATTTTTGAACTGTTTAATTTATTATGTGCGTTTCAGATACGTGTTTAACGCGTGACTTGGACGGATAATTTTCATGGACATGGTATATAGAATATTTTCATACCATAAGATGCGTCTTGGAAAGACGAGAAGATAGAAATGAACTAGGGGTCAATCGGAGACCCGTAGCTCGAATGACGACGGAAGGGGCAAAACCGGAAGTTTCGGAAAATCGGAAGATATTTACGGAGAATGGAAACGAAGATATTTACGTGAATAGTAATGTTGAAAAATCAACTGATGAATAGTGGCGGGATATTTTGGATGAATAGTGATCCGGATATTTTCGGTGAATAGTAACTTCGGAAAAATCTATAAATAGAGGTGGTTTCGACTCGAAAATCACCGTTTCTTCGATCGAGCCGAACCCGACGAAAACACGTAAGTCCTTCTTTCTCGTCTTTTAATTTCCGATATTCTGTCTCCGGCGGGCCACCGCCGGCGCCGCCGCCGGTGCGGCAGCGCCGCCACCGGCCGGTGGCCGGAAAATTCAACGTTGTCGGAATCGGACGATTTTCGCACACGACGTTCGTTTCGACGAGACGAATCTAGGATAGGTCTCGGATTTCAAATCCGAGTTTTCGTTCGCCGGAAAACGGCGAAAAACAGCCCCTAAACCCTAACCCCGTCACCCTTTCTCTCTTCTCTGAGTTCTTTCTCTCTCCTCGTTTTCTTGCCGGAACAGTGGCCAGCGAGGCCACCGGAGAGTGGTGGGGAGCTACCGGAGTGGAGGCGCCGCCGTGAGTGGCGGCGCATGGCCGGAACAGTGGTGTATGTATGTGGATCGGGCTTGTGTGTGTTTTTGTAGGTGTGTTAGTGTGTGAGTGTGTTTGCATGCTGTTGGGGCGGCGCCGGGTGGCGCCGCCGTGTGGAACTTGGAGGCCGGCGCCTGTGATGCGCCGGCGACGGTGGCGGAGTGGTGGCCGGCGGCAGGTGGCCGCCGGCCAAGGATGAGCATGTGTGTGTGTGTTTGTTTTGTACGTGTGTGTGTGTGTGAGTGAAGCTGCTGGGGTAGGGGGCTGGAGAGGTGATTGCCGGCGACTGGGGTCGCCGGTCGGAGTTTAGAGAGTGAGCTGGTGGTGGTGGCCGGCGGCGGGTGGCCGCCGGCCAAGCTATGGTTATGTGTGTGTGTGTGTTAAAGCATGCATGTATGTATAGGCTAGGTTGGTGGTTGGGCTTGGCTGGAATGGGTTGCCGGCGACGGGGAGTCGGCGGCGGAGGTACTGGGAGTGGTTGCCGGCGACGGGAAGTCGCCGGCCGGAGTTTTGGTTGAAGTTGGAATTTTGGAAAATGTGACTTCGAAGGGTTTTGCGGCGAAGTTTCCGGGAACTATTCATGCCGGAATCCGGCGATGGACGGCCGGAGGTGGTAGCCGGCGGTGCGAGGTATCCGGCGAGGTAGGTGGTGGCGGCTGGAGGCGGCGCCGCCGCGCCGGGCGACGCCGGTGAGTGGCCTGCTCGAGCAGGCCACCGTCGGGAAAGCTGGGAAGGTCCTGGCCGAGAAAACTCGACCAGGTGTGCGCCGGGTGCAGCAGCTGCCGAGAAAACTCGGCAGCCGTCGGGTGTCGGGAAGCCGCGCGCACCGTGCGCGCCCATGCGCACCCGTCGGGTGCCGACGCGCACCCGACGCCGTGTTTTCGATCCGAACCTCGTTTTCTTTCCGTTGTTCATCCGTTTCGAGTCATCGCCGACGAGACGTCATTGACCGAGGGTCGTGGGCCCGGTCAAAGTCAACCCTTTGACCAAAATTACCGTTTTACCCCTAAACTTAAAATGCTCCGTTCGAGCTCGTTTGAACTCCGATTGAGCTCATTCTTTTTGCGTTGCGATCCTTATTTCAATTCCTATCTTCTCAGCCAATTGGGCAGATCTGACCCTCTCATTTCTTGGACTCCAATCTTTAGATCTCTCGATCCGCCGCATAGTTAACGATCGTACTTTCGCTGGGAACGTTTATAGCTTTAATTATACTTTATTTGGGATCTAAGGAACGTCATAACTTGTGTAGGCTACTTATTGAGTTGAGCCTTGTGATATCGGATCCTTTGGTACGCGCTTGGGAAATCTGATCCGCCGATACTCGTTGTTCACGTGGTAACCACCGAACGAGGTGGGGGTACATTCTAAACCTTTATTTGGTTACAGTTTTCCCTATTCCAAGCATGATTGAGAAATACTAAATGTTGTGATTATATGTCGTGTGTGGGGGTAACTTCTAAACTCAACATGTTTATTGTTTTCCATAATTGATGATTTTGTTATGATATTGTATGTTATGAATCGTTTTTGTGACCAATAATTGTCTGTGTGACCGATAATCGTCTGTGTGACCGATAATCGTCTTTGTGATCGATAATTGTCTGTGTGACCGATAATCGTCTGTGTGACCGATAATCGTCTGCGTGACCGATAATCGTCTTTGTGACCGATAATTGTCTGTGTGACCGATAATCGTCTGTGTGACCGATATTCGTCTGTGTGACCGATAATCGTCTTTGTGACCGATAATTGTCTGTGTGACCGATAATCGTCTGTGTGACCGATAATCGTCTGCGTGACCGATAATCGTCTTTGTGACCGATAATTGTCTGTGTGACCGATAATCGTCTGTGTGATCGATATTTGTCTGCGTGACCGATAATCGTCTTTGTGACCGATAATTGTCTGTGTGACCGATAAATTGTTGAACTCTACGTGCTGTGATATATTCTGTGTTTATTTTACGATGGTGATGCTACGAAGGGACTTTGGTCCATAACTGTGTTACGAAGGGACTTCGGTCTATTTCTAAGCTACGTGTCATTATGTGATGTATTTATTTACCGAACTTTTATATGATTGAATGTTTGAACTTGGAAAGTATCCCCACGAGTGTATTCAACGCACTCACCCCTTATTCTGTACTCACACTACAGGAGAAGAAGAGAACCTTGACGCGTAGAGAGAGGGGTGCCCTATCAGCTGTGTCCATCTTCCGGTTTTATCTTTTTAAAGATATGTTGTTCGTTGTAAAATGATGTTCCACGTTTTGTAAAATGTTATTTGTATTTCTCATCTTTGTAAAAGATCCTGATGTTTTTTCCGCTGCGTAAGGTTTCAAACTTCTTTTTATCGGTTGAAACCGATGTTCTTTTCTTGTCTCCTCATCTTCTTTCTTTTATATATCATGTACGTCTTTTTCCCCTTTCTTTCTTAACGCCCAAAAATGAAAAACTCTGATATTTTGACGAAAAGATTTCGGGGCGTTACAGATGGTATCAGAGCCTAGTTCTACCCTTTGTAGGACTTTGCTCAAGCTGGTTTTTATTTTCAAACGTGTTTCAAACGAGAAAAACGTGTTTTAAAACGAGAAGATCTTTTTGGAAAGAAACGGATAAGCACCCTCCTCTCTCTACACATGTCTCTCCCTAATCAAGAGTGTTTATCTGCTACGTGTGATCTTGCTTATCGGATATAGATCGTTTAAAGGTACGGGGAGGTGTTAAGGATATAGTGTCATGATGGAAAAGATCTTTTCAAAACCTTCTTGACGTCATTACAACCACGATAAAAAGATCATTTAAAAACCATCTTGATGTCACTACAATTGACACACTGCTTTTGTCCACCGCCACAAAGGCCGCTGACTGTAACTGCGTGAGCTCATGTGGGTAACCACAAGGGCTGTTGACTGCAGCAACGTGAGCTTGTGTCGTAAATGGTTGATTGCATTAGTAGAGATTATGTGACTGACAGTTGAGATTACCATTGGCCTTTGTTTACAACAGGGTGAGCTAGTTGGTGTGTTTTCCGGTTCGTGGTTGTGATACGTAAGGTTGGTTTTGAAACTCGAGGTCTATAGGAAACTATGTGTGGATGTCTGTGATGCATTTTATGATGTTTTGTTGAGATTGTGATTTATCTGATTAGTCTATACACGTTGGGTATGTGCTATCCAACATGATCATGTTATGCTACGATGATAAATGGATGACGGAAAATCTATTGAGATTATGATATGATTTATGGAGTAATGTTTACGGGTACTGTAGTACCAATTATTGATTTATCTGATGTTAAAGATTGTTGGGTTATATGGGGTAAAGTATAAGGGTTAGTTCTTGTTGTTTGTCTTTAGAATTATGCCTCGAGGTCGACCACGAAAGGTCCGGCCACCAACTGCGAATCCGCCAACTGTAAATCCACCAGAACCAAATGTTGATGCTCCGCCAACAGTGAATCCACCAGAGCAAAATGTAAATTCACCAGAACCAAATGTGGATGTTACAAGGATGGATTTGGTGTCCATTCTTAGAGGACTGGCACAACACTTCGAGATGACTCGAACCACACCCCCGCCAATAAGGTCCGATCCGAATTTGATATACGAACAGTTTCGGCGTTATAATCCACCGACGTTCAATGGAAAAGGTGAATCAGCTGACGCCGAAGAGTGGCTAAGGTCACTCGACCGGTTATTTGGACACTTGACATGTACACAGGAGCAGAAGGTCTCCTGTGCAATTTTTCAGCTCACCGAAGAAGCGAGTCATTGGTGGGACTCGTATGAGCGGACCCTAGTGCCAGCTCAAAGAGAGGAGCTGACATGGGAGGATTTTAAGGAGATGGTGACTCAGCACTTCATACCTCAATCCTACCAAGATAAAAAGGAAACAAAGTTTCTACATCTCCGTCAAGAGAGCTCGACGGTGGGAGAGTACGAGCGGAGGTTTAACCAGTTGAGCAGATACGCAACTCATATGGTGGACACTGATACCAAGAGGGCCCGACGTTTTGAAAAAGGTCTTCGCTCGGAGATCAGCTCAATTTTGGCAGGTCAAGGAGACAGGACCTATGCCAATGTCTTGGAAAGAGCCCAAGAGATCTCCTCTCGTCTGCACTTGGACGTGTTACCACCCGAGAAGGGTGATGAGATACTTGGAAAAAGGAAGTGGATCGAGTCAAGTCAAAGCTTCGATCAAAACAAACTTCCAAGGACTGACAATGTTCCACTTCCCCCAAATCCTAGACCAGGGAACCCATGTTCCAAGTGTGGAAAGTTGCATGCGGGACTCTGCCTCTATGGAATTCGGAAATGCTACAGATGTGGAGAACCAGGACACATTGCGTTAAACTGCCAGAAGATTGGAAATTTAGTAGCTGCAACATCGAGGCTGAGGCGAGAGGGAATTCGGAAATGCTACAGATGTGGAGAATCGGGACACATCGCAGTAAACTGTCAGAAGTTTGGAAACTCGGAGGTTGCCAAGAGATAGATTACGGATGATGAACAGTTAGTATTATACCAGTAGAAGGATATGTAGTGGCTCGTACCTTGTAATAGTGTATGTAATCCTTTTGTAGAATGTACGAGTTGCCCATCTTTCGGCTTATATATATACATATTTTATACCAGATCGTCTTTTGCTATTCGATGGGATCCACGTTTATTTTCTTTTCTCGTGATTCGTGTTTTATTTCTCCTCACCTATAGTTTGTTGTAACACCGGATTTGTTGAAACATGAGAATGTTTTGGTAATCGCTAAAACTTTAGAAGTTAGTATTCCATCGGGAAAAACGATACGAGCGAAACACCTGTACCGACACCTAAAGATCGCTTTGGAATATAAGATTCTTCTAACTGATCTTCATGCTTTAGAGATGAAGGATTTTTGACATAATCCTGGGAATGGACTGGCTAGAGCCCAATCACGTGGTAAACAAGTGTCGTGCAAGGGGAATTATCTTCCAAACACCGAGAGAGTTGGAGCACACCTTTCATGGGGTATGAGTTAAGGTTGACTTAAGAATTATCTCGAACATGAAGACAACCCAGATGCTTAGCAAAGAAAATTGCGAAGCTTGGTTGGTCAACATGGTGAACCCTGAGCAAGGATCGACTTCTATCGGAAAGGTGCCGGTGATAAAGGAATACATGGATGTAATTCCAAAGGGTATACCTAGTCCTCCACCGGATCGACAAGTGACCTTCGAGATCGATCTCGTTCCTAGGATCGGCACCGGTGTCAAGAGCTCCATATCGGATGACACCGAAGGAATTACAAGAACTGAAGGTTCTATTACCAGAACTGTTGGACAAAGGTTCCATCGGACCAAGCGTGTCGCCTTGGGGAGCCCAGTACTTTTCGAAATGAGAAGAATGAGAAGCAGAAATGTGGATCGGTCAGGAAGGATCGAGAAAGAATTGGAAAAGCTCAGGACCGACGAAAGTTCTGATCATCGAGCTTAGCTAAGTAATCAAAACCTGCAAGTTCCTCGACGAGAAATGGAAAGAAAGAAGCAACACGGAGATAAGAGGATGAGAGGTTTGACAGAGTATCTCGTTTCGATGTTCCTAAGTACACGTACAATTTCGAGGACGAAATTATTTTAAGGGGTAAGGGATGTAGCGCCCCGGATCAAAATGAGCATAATTTATTAATTAAATATTTTAACGCATGACTTAATAACTATGTGCGTATTTTTGAACTGTTTAATTTATTATGTGCGTTTCAGATACGTGTTTAACGCGTGACTTGGACGGATAATTTTCATGGACATGGTATATAGAATATTTTCATACCATAAGATGCGTCTTGGAAAGACGAGAAGATAGAAACGAACTAGGGGTCAATCGGAGACCCGTAGCTCGAATGACGACGGAAGGGGCAAAACCGGAAGTTTCGGAAAATCGGAAGATATTTACGGAGAATGGAAACGAAGATATTTACGTGAATAGTAACGTTGAAAAATCAACTGATGAATAGTGATCCGGATATTTTCGGTGAATAGTAACTTCGGAAAAATCTATAAATAGAGGTGGTTTCGACTCGAAAATCACCGTTTCTTCGATCGAGCCGAACCCGACGAAAACACGTAAGTCCTTCTTTCTCGTCTTTTAATTTCCGATATTCTGTCTCCGGCGGGCCACCGCCGGCGCCGCCGCCGGTGCGGCAGCGCCGCCACCGGCCGGTGGCCGGAAAATTCAACGTTGTCGGAATCGGACGATTTTCGCACACGACGTTCGTTTCGACGAGACGAATCTAGGATAGGTCTCGGATTTCAAATCCGAGTTTTCGTTCGCCGGAAAACGGCGAAAAACAGCCCCTAAACCCTAACCCCGTCACCCTTTCTCTCTTCTCTGAGTTCTTTCTCTCTCCTCGTTTTCTTGCCGGAACAGTGGCCAGCGAGGCCACCGGAGAGTGGTGGGGAGCTACCGGAGTGGAGGCGCCGCCGTGAGTGGCGGCGCATGGCCGGAACAGTGGTGTATGTATGTGGATCGGGCTTGTGTGTGTTTTTGTAGGTGTGTTAGTGTGTGAGTGTGTTTGCATGCTGTTGGGGCGGCGCCGGGTGGCGCCGCCGTGTGGAACTTGGAGGCCGGCGCCTGTGATGCGCCGGCGACGGTGGCGGAGTGGTGGCCGGCGGCAGGTGGCCGCCGGCCAAGGATGAGCATGTGTGTGTGTGTTTGTTTTGTACGTGTGTGTGTGTGTGAGTGAAGCTGCTGGGGTAGGGGGCTGGAGAGGTGATTGCCGGCGACTGGGGTCGCCGGTCGGAGTTTAGAGAGTGAGCTGGTGGTGGTGGCCGGCGGCGGGTGGCCGCCGGCCAAGCTATGGTTATGTGTGTGTGTGTTAAAGCATGCATGTATGTATAGGCTAGGTTGGTGGTTGGGCTTGGCTGGAATGGGTTGCCGGCGACGGGGAGTCGGCGGCGGAGGTACTGGGAGTGGTTGCCGGCGACGGGAAGTCGCCGGCCGGAGTTTTGGTTGAAGTTGGAATTTTGGAAAATGTGACTTCGAAGGGTTTTGCGGCGAAGTTTCCGGGAACTATTCATGCCGGAATCCGGCGATGGACGGCCGGAGGTGGTAGCCGGCGGTGCGAGGTATCCGGCGAGGTAGGTGGTGGCGGCGCCGCCGCGCCGGGCGACGCCGGTGAGTGGCCTGCTCGAGCAGGCCACCGTCGGGAAAGCTGGGAAGGTCCTGGCCGAGAAAACTCGACCAGGTGTGCGCCGGGTGCAGCAGCTGCCGAGAAAACTCGGCAGCCGTCGGGTGTCGGGAAGCCGCGCGCACCGTGCGCGCCCATGCGCACCCGTCGGGTGCCGACGCGCACCCGACGCCGTGTTTTCGATCCGAACCTCGTTTTCTTTCCGTTGTTCATCCGTTTCGAGTCATCGCCGACGAGACGTCATTGACCGAGGGTCGTGGGCCCGGTCAAAGTCAACCCTTTGACCAAAATTACCGTTTTACCCCTAAACTTAAAATGCTCCGTTCGAGCTCGTTTGAACTCCGATTGAGCTCATTCTTTTTGCGTTGCGATCCTTATTTCAATTCCTATCTTCTCAGCCAATTGGGCAGATCTGACCCTCTCATTTCTTGGACTCCAATCTTTAGATCTCTCGATCCGCCGCATAGTTAACGATCGTACTTTCGCTGGGAACGTTTATAGCTTTAATTATACTTTATTTGGGATCTAAGGAACGTCATAACTTGTGTAGGCTACTTATTGAGTTGAGCCTTGTGATATCGGATCCTTTGGTACGCGCTTGGGAAATCTGATCCGCCGATACTCGTTGTTCACGTGGTAACCACCGAACGAGGTGGGGGTACATTCTAAACCTTTATTTGGTTACAGTTTTCCCTATTCCAAGCATGATTGAGAAATACTAAATGTTGTGATTATATGTCGTGTGTGGGGGTAACTTCTAAACTCAACATGTTTATTGTTTTCCATAATTGATGATTTTGTTATGATATTGTATGTTATGAATCGTTTTTGTGACCAATAATTGTCTGTGTGACCGATAATCGTCTGTGTGACCGATAATCGTCTTTGTGATCGATAATTGTCTGTGTGACCGATAATCGTCTGCGTGACCGATAATCGTCTTTGTGACCGATAATTGTCTGTGTGACCGATAATCGTCTGTGTGACCGATATTCGTCTGTGTGACCGATATTCGTCTTTGTGACCGATAATCGTCTGTGTGACCGATAATCGTCTGTGTGACCGATAATCGTCTGCGTGACCGATAATCGTCTTTGTGACCGATAATTGTCTGTGTGACCGATAATCGTCTGTGTGATCGATATTTGTCTGCGTGACCGATAATCGTCTTTGTGACCGATAATTGTCTGTGTGACCGATAAATTGTTGAACTCTACGTGCTGTGATATATTCTGTGTTTATTTTACGATGGTGATGCTACGAAGGGACTTTGGTCCATAACTGTGTTACGAAGGGACTTCGGTCTATTTCTAAGCTACGTGTCATTATGTGATGTATTTATTTACCGAACTTTTATATGATTGAATGTTTGAACTTGGAAAGTATCCCCACGAGTGTATTCAACGCACTCACCCCTTATTCTGTACTCACACTACAGGAGAAGAAGAGAACCTTGACGCGTAGAGAGAGGGGTGCCCTATCAGCTGTGTCCATCTTCCGGTTTTATCTTTTTAAAGATATGTTGTTCGTTGTAAAATGATGTTCCACGTTTTGTAAAATGTTATTTGTATTTCTCATCTTTGTAAAAGATCCTGATGTTTTTTCCGCTGCGTAAGGTTTCAAACTTCTTTTTATCGGTTGAAACCGATGTTCTTTTCTTGTCTCCTCATCTTCTTTCTTTTATATATCATGTACGTCTTTTTCCCCTTTCTTTCTTAACGCCCAAAAATGAAAAACTCTGATATTTTGACGAAAAGATTTCGGGGCGTTACAGAGCAAGTCCTTAGCAGACTATGATGAACAAAAGTCATGTGCAGTGACCACAGCAAAACGCCTAGCGGATTTCCTTGGGGATGCAATGGTTAAAGACAAAGGACTGCTTTGTCGGTATATAGTTGCATGTGAACCAAAGGTACGAAATCGCTTTAGCCTTTAGTTTAGTGAGAAGTTTTTCTGCTTTTAGTATTTTACTTGAGTGAAAACCATGAGATAGACCTTCAATACCACAGAATGCAGGTTTCTGTTTGTTTGCCTTTGGGTTATATATGTTTCTACAATAGAAATGTAAGTGATGGCATTCTTTCAAGAGTTGGCCTAAATGCTTTGTAAGACTCTAATGTCTTCTTGATAGATATTTAGCAGTTGATTTGTTAAGTTTTCTTTTTGCATGATCTATTATAACAATTGAAAAGGAAGCAAAGAATGTGCATCACTTTGTCTGCAGATGTGATCTCTCTTTCTCTGATGCCCTTGCGGTGATATCAGAAGTTGTAAGCATGATTTACAAAAGAACGTCAATTATAAAGTTAGCAAAAGATATTATCTAAGGTCTTCCACTACTTTATATGTAATTCAAAATTCTCATACTATTTTTTTGCATTGTGTTCATTAATTTGTGTATTGAGATTGATTTATATCTGAATTGTTACCGTTGGTGTTTAAATTTTCATGATTTATCTTCTGGAAATTTGATTATAAAGGGATGTGTGTTCATGTTTGTACTCTTTTTACAGATGACAGAGATACATTTGAAGATGTTGGTTCCCTCGAAGATAATTGAGCGTAAAATAGAGAATCCTAAAGGTGTGTGTTCATATGATGTATCTGCAATCTTTTGCTACTTAATCAACTTCGATTTGTACCAAAAGTTATGTTTAACTTTTCATATCCTCTTTACAGGTTTTTCATTTGCAGCAGAGGTTGGTTATATTCTAATCGCGATTAGAGTGACTTGTCGCCAGTATTCATATCTTTTTATTATTATTATTATTATTTTATTTTTATTTTTATTTCTATTATTATTGTTGTTGTGTTGTTGTTCTTGTTGTTGTTGTCTTTGTGTTTTTCGTTTATTGTGTAGTGTATTGTTATTGTGTTTATGTTTATTGTTATTGTTTTTTGTTGTTTATGTTTATGTGTTAGTGTTTGTGTTTGTGTTTATTGTTTATTGTTTTTTTGTTTATGTTTCTTATTTATTGTTTTTTGTTGTTTATGTTTATGTGTTTTTCTTTATTGTTATTTTGTTTCTGTTTATGTTTATTGTTATTTTAATTGTTATTTGTTATTTGTTATTTTGTTATTGTTATTTTAATTGTTGTTATTGTTGTCGTCGTCGTCATTTTTATTATTTTTATTGTCTTTTTATTATTGAACAATTAATTAAAACTTTCTTTCACAATAAAGTTGAGTAGTTGTTATCATCATCTTTGTCGTCGTGTTTATTGTTTATTGTTTTTTGTTGTTTATGTTTATGTTTAAGTGTTTATTGTTTATTGTTTATTGTTATTGTGTTTAAGTTTATTTTTTGTGTTTGTGTCTGTGTCTGTGTTTATTGTTATATGTTTATTATTTATTGTTTATTGTTATTGTTATTGCGCTTATGTTTGTGTACTGTTTATTGTCATTGTGTTTAGTGTTTATTGTTATTGTTATTGTGTTTACTAATTATTGTTTATTGTTACCAATGTTGTTTAGTGTTTATTGTTATTGCGCTTATGTTTGTGTATTGTTTATTGTTATTGTGTTTAGTGTTTATTGTTATTGTTATTGTGTTTACTATTTATTGTTTATTGTTATCAATGTTGTTTATTGTTATATGTTTATTATTTATTGTTTATTGTTATTGTTATTGCTTATGTTTGTGTATTGTTTATTGTTATTGTGTTTAGTGTTTATTGTTATTGTTATTGTATTTACTATTTATTGTTTATTGTTATCAATGTTGTTGTAATTGTTATTATTTTTATTGTCATTTTTATTATTGAATAATAAATTAAAAATTTATTTGACAATAAGTCAATAACGTTGATTAGTTTCATTCTAAATAATTAATTAGAAGGCCAATAATAACGGAAAAAAAATAAGTGCATTGCATGAGGCCAATATAATTTTATTAATATCATTGTTATTATTATTATTATTATTATTATTATTATTATGTTTGTGTTTGTTTTTATTGTGTATTGTTATTGTGTTCATGTTTAATGTTTGTGTTTGTGTTTGTGTTTGTGTTTATTGTTTTTTTTATTGCATTTATGTTTATGTTTATATTTATGTTTATTGTTTATTGTTATTTAATGTTTATATTTACGTGTTTATTGTTTATTTTTTATTGTTTGTGTTTATGTTCATTGTTTATTGTTATTGTATTTTGTTGTTGATGTTGATGTTTATTGTTTATGTTTATTTTTATTGTTATTGTTATTGTTATTGTTTTTTGTTAGGGTAAATTACATTTTTGGTATAATAAATTAACAAAAATAATAATAAAATAAACTAACTACCATCACAACAACTACTACTACAAGAAAATTAAAAATAATACTAATAATAAACTAACCACAGTATTCATTATAAGATTAAATTAACTAACAGAAAAAAAAATACTAATAATAATCATCATAATAAGAATAAATAAACAATCACTTCATCTAAAATTTAAAATTTATTTTTATTTTGTTATATACACTATATTATAAAGATGTACAATGTCAAATTTAATATTTAAATATTGTCAAAACTACTACTACAATAAAAATTAACAATAATACTAATAATAAACTGACCACAGTAATCATAATAAGAATAAATTAACTAACAAAATTAAAAATAATAATACTAATAATAACAATCGTAATAATAAGAATAAATAAACAAGCTTATATATTAAAAATAATTAATAATCATAATAAGAATAAACTAACAACAACTGCAACAACAATATTAACAAATAATTTGTTCATTTAAAATTTTATTTTATTTTGCTATATACATTATATTATAAAGATATAAAATGTCAAATTTAATATTTAAATTTTGTCAACATCAAAAACAACAAATAATAATAATAATAACACTAAATTAACAACAATAATAAAAAAAATAAACTAACTACCACCACAAGAACTACTGCTACAACAAAAATAAAAATAATACTAATAATAAACTAATCACAGTAATCATAATAAAAGAAATTAACTACCGCAACACCACCACAATAATAATAATAATCATCATCTGCATCATAATAAGAATAAATTAACAATAATATATTAACAACATTAAATAATAATCATAATAAGAATAAACTAACGACAACGACCACTACAACAACAATATTAATTAATAAATAACGCGTTCATTTAAAATTTATTTTTATTTTTTTATATACATTATTTTATAAAATCATCATAATAAGAATAAATAAACAATCACTTCATTTAGAATTTATTTTTATTTTGTATTTATAAACTATATTATAAAGATGTAAATTTAATATTTAAATATTGTCAAAACTATGACTACCACCACCACCACTAAAATAAAAATAATACTAATAATAAACTAATCATAATAAGAATAAATTATTATAATAAGAATAAATTAAACAACAATAATAAAAAAAATAAACTAACTACCATCACAACAACTACTACAAAAAAATTAACAATAATACTAATAATAAACTAACCACAGTAATTATAATAAGAATAAATTAACTAACAAAACTAAAAATATTAATACAAATAATAACAATCATCATAATAAAAATAAATAAACAAGAATATATTAAAAATAATTATTAATCATAATAAGAATAAACGACAATTGCAACAACAATATTAATAAATAATTTGTTCATTTAAAATTTATTTTTATTTTGCTATATACATTATATTATAAAGATATAAAATGTCAAATTTAATATTTAAATTTTGACATCGACGACAATAATAATAATAATAATAATAATAATAAAATAATAACACTAAATTAACAACAATAATAATAAAAATAAACTAACTACCACAGCAAGAAAAACTACAACAATAACAATAATAATAATAATAATAATAATAAACTAATCATAGTAATCATAATAAAAATAAATTAACTACCACAATACAATAAAAATAATAATAATAATAATCATCATCAAAATAAGAATAAATTAATAGGAATCTATTAACAACATTAAATAATAATCATAATAAGAATAAACTAACAACAATGACCACTACAACAACAATATTAATTAATAAATAATGCGTTTATTTAAAATTTATTTTTAATTTTCTATATACATTATATTATAAAAATGTCAAATTTAATATTTTAATTTTGTTAACAATAACAACAACAACAACAATAATAATAATAATAATAATAAGAATAATAATAAATTAACAACAATAATAATAAAAATAAACTAACTACCATCACAACTACTACTACAAAAAAATTAAAAATAATACTAATAATAAACTAACCACAGTATTCATAATAAGATTAAATTAACTAATAGAACAAACATCATAATAAGAATATATAAACAATCACTTCATTTAAAATTCAGTTCCAAACAACAACACACACACATGCACCACCACCTTTCCACCACCACTTTCAGCTGGGCGGCGGCGCCACCACCCCCAGCTGACAGCCCAACACCTCGGGAAGGTCAGCCACCACTCCGGCGAAGGAGGAGAGAGAGAGAGAGAAAACAGAGGAGAGAGAAAGGGTGGAATGAAAAGGGTTTAGGGTTTTTTCGGTGAAGTTTTACCATTTTCCGGCGAAGGAGATATCGGAATGGAAATCCGAGACCTATTCTAGACTCGTCTCGACGAGACCTACAAGTTGTGTGAAAATCGATCGAAATCGAGAAAAAGTTTCCGGCACCGACGGTGGTGCCGGCGGCGGCACGGCCACGGCAGTGCCGGCGACTAGAAAAAGTAGAGAGAGAAAAGGGAGGAGAGGGAGAGAGATCCTTACATTTTTCTAAATTTTTGCCTCGTTCGAATATAATGATTTTACGGCTCGTTTTCGCGTTATTTATAGACTTTTGAAAAATCTTACTATTCATCGAAATATCTTGGATTTACTATTCACCAAAATATCTTGGATTTACTATTCACCGAAATATCTTGATTTATTATTCACCAAAATATGTTGTATTTTTCGATCCTTCGTATATGTCATATTCTTTGTATTCACCGTTTTCTTCATCATTTGAGCTACGAGTCTCCAATTGACCTCAAATTCCTTTCTATCTTCTCGTTTTTCAAATATGCATCTTATGGTAAAATTATAATCTATGTTTCTCGATTAAATTATATTTTCATTTAAAACATGCATTTATCATTTTTCTGAAATGCATATAATTAAATTAAACAATCAAAGATTAACGCACATAATAAAATAAATCGATTAAGGGTTTAATTATTTAATTAATCAATTATGCTTCATTTTTGTCCTAGGCGCTACATCCCTTACCCCTTAAAAAAAATTTCATCCTCGAAATTAGATGTGTACCTAGGAATGGTAAATCAGGATACTTCTTCAGGATTTGATCTTCTAGTTCCCATGTCGATGTCGCTTCTTCCTTCCCATGACGGCTCCATTGAACTTTCACTATGGCCATCTCTCGATTTCTTAGCTGACGGTTCTTTCTATCCAAGATGGCTACTGGGACTTCTTCATAGGCCAGATCTTTCTCAAATTCTATGCCTTCTTGTTCGATTATGTGGTTCGGATCGAAGATGTACTTCCGTAGCATAGATATATGAAAAATGTTGTGTACTCCAGCGAAGTTCGGTGGTAGAGCTAGATGGTACGCGACCTCCCCAACTCAATCCAAGATCTTGAACGGTCCTACGTACCTCGGCCTCAGCTTTCTTCTCCTTCCGAAACGATGAACTCCTTTAGTGGGTGACACCTTCAAAAAAACTTTGTCTCCCACTTCGAATTTCAGCTCTCTTCATCTTTTATCTGCATGTCTTTTGTCGATCTTGTGCTACTCTTATTCTTTCCTGAATTTTCTTTATCACTTCTACTGTCTGATCCACTAATTTGGGTCCCAACATTTTCTTTTCGTCTACTTCGTCCCAGCAAATTGGAGAGCGGTATTTCCTTCCATAGAGAGCTTTATACGGTGCCATCCCAATTGTCGATTGATAACTGTTGTTGTAGGCAAACTCCACTAAGCACAAGTGATCCTCCCAACAACCGTGAAGATCCAAAACACATGCCCTTAACATATCTTCCAAAATTTATATTGTTCTCTCTGATTGCCCGTCCGTTTGAGGGTGAAAAGTCGTACTGAATGTAGCTTGGTCCCTAACTCCTTTTGTAAACTTTGCTAGAATCTGGATGTAAAACGAGGATCTCTATCTGACACGATAGCAGGCCTGGACATTAATGATACTATCCCCAGTGCCCCTCACCTCTCTCTAACAATGTAACAGTCTAGATATATGTTCACCAACGGATACGTCCCCCGTTACCCTACTATCAAAGAAATGACGTCTAAGTCTTACCTTACGAGTCTCTGGTTGCTGTACCCGCTTTCTAGCGGTAAGTCTAACCCTAGCCATCTGTCATGTATAAGTTATATGAGTTTTTATCGTGAAACTATATCCTTAACACCCCTTCGAACCTAAATGGTTTATATCAGATAAATGAGAAAACACAAAGCAGATAAATTGTCACGCCCCGTTTTCATTCTTAAAATATCAGAGTTTTCTTTTGGGCGTGAAGAAAGAAAGGGGAAAGAAACGTGCATGATATAAAATAGAAGGAGATAAGAGATGATAAGAAGCTGTACATATATGAAACATCGGATACAACCGATTCAAAGGGGTTGAAAACCTTAAGCAACGGAAATACATCAGGATTCATTACATAAAAGAAGGATAGTAATATTTTACAAAATGTGAAACATCGTTCAGAAAGACAGATTCGGAAAAAGATGATAAGGAAAAAGATTACAGCTGACATGACACCCCTCTTTCTACACTTCTCCTCTTTCATAATTTCCTGTAGTGTGAATACACGTGGGGGGTGAGTGCGTTGAATACACTCGTGGGAGTAATTTCATATAATATAAGTTCATTAATTCGTTAATAGATAAATCAATCAATCATAAATCGAACAACAGTTAAACACGTCACATATATTGCACAACACATAAATCGGTTCCTTAGTGGATGACCCAGTCCTTCCACAATATAATCACATGCACACAGTATTCACGTTACATAGAATTCAATAATTCATATGTCAAATACGGAAAATAATAAACATATAGAGTTCAGAAGTTATCCCCACCTTGTTCGGTGGTAACCACGTGAGTTGTCAAAGTATCAAATTTTAAGGATATTAATCCGATTGTAAGCCTACACATCTAAACGAGGGTTTCTTAGATCCATATTACGTTAATTAGTGAAAGGTTAAACAAATGATCTAAAGATGAAGAGGGAAAGATTAGGGTTGCAACGAAAGAAGAAAGAGATTAATCGGAGTTAAAATGAGCTCAAATGGAGCGTTTTAAGGTATAGGGGTGTTTTCGTAATTTTGGTAACAAAGTTGACTTTGATCGGGACCCCCGACTCCCGACCGACGATATCTCATTACCGGCGACTCGACAAAAACATACGATGGAAAAAAACACGACTCGCACCGCGTACCCGACGCCGCGCGCGTACCCGTCACCCGACACCGCGCGCGCGCTGCTCGTCACCCGGCGCCACGCATAGCGTGCGTCCCGTTACTCGGCATCTCCCGGCGCACGCACCCAGTGCCTCCTGTCGCACGCACCAGCGCGCCTGCTTGCTTGGGAAGGCTGCTGTCATGGCGGCACCGCCTGACGCCACCCCCCTCCGACTCGCCGGCACCACCAGCTTCGGCCACCACCTACTGGCGGCGGTGAACAGTGTTGCCTCATCGGAAAATCAGAAAAAACACCCCTAAGCTCACACACACACACATGCACCTTGCACCACCACTTTCCACCACCATTTCCAGCCTGGGTGGCGGCGCCACCACCCCCAGCCTACAGCCCAACACCCCGGGAAGGTCAGCCACCACTTTAGCGAAGGAGGAGAGAGAGAGGGTGGAAGAAAAAGGGTTTTAGGGTTTTTTCGGTGATGTTTTGCCGTTTTTCGGCGAAGGAGATATCGGAATGGAAATCTGAGACCTGTTCTAGAATCGTCTCGACGAGACCTACAAGCTGTGCGAAAATCGGCCGAAATCGAGAAAAAATTTCCGGCACTGACGGTGGTGGCGACGGCTGCCGGAAACAAAGGAGAGAGAAGAGAAAGAAGAGAGAGAAAAGAAAGACGAGATCCTTAATTTTTCTCGATTTTTTCCTCATTCAAAAATAACGATTTTTACGACTCGTTTCGCGTTATATAGACTTTCAAAAAATCTTACTATTCATTGAAATATCTTACTTTTACTATTCACCAAAATATCTTGGATTTACTATTCACCAAAATATCTTTACTTTTCGATCCTTCGTATACATCGTATTTTTCGTATTCATCGTTTTCATCATCATTTGAGCTACGAGTCTCTGATTGACCTCAAATTCATTTCTATCTTCTCGTTTTTCAAATACACATCTTATGATAAAATTATAATCTATGTTTCTCGATTAAATTATACTTTCATTTAAAACATGTATTTATCGTTTTTCTGAAATGCATATAATTAAATTAAACAATCAAGGGTTAACGCACACAATAAAATAAATCGATTAAGGGTTTAATTATTTAATTAATCAATTATGCTTCGTTTTGTCCTGGGCGCTACATCCCTTACCCCTTAAAAGAATTTCATCTTCGAAATTTAGATGTGTACCTAAAGACAATAAAATTGGCTACTTTGCCAAAATCTCGTCCTCTTGTTCTCATGTTTCTCCTTCTTTCTATAAATCATTTAATAACCTCAATAGATTTCTCTGTCATTCATTTTTCATCATAGCATAACATTGTCATGTAGGATAGCGTATACCCAACTTGCATATACCAACCAGAAAAGCACAACATAAGTAAAACATTATGAAACACATCACTGACATCCACACATGGTCCCCATACACCTCAAGTATCAAAACTAACTTTACGTATCACACACACGAACCGGGAAAACACACCATCTCTCTCTATAGCTCTACATGCTCGTCATCTCATGTAACATTAATTACAGAATAGAGGTGAGTGCGTGGAATACACTCGTGGGGATAAACTCCGAATCTTAAAAGTTTTGATAAATAAATAGATCAGAAATACGTAAAATCGGCATTTAGTCACAACACGTAAAATTCATAGCACATAGCTCATAACTCATCCTTAGGTGCGGGTATTTCTCATCTTATCCTATAAAATGGTCTCATATACCTCTGGTGCATTTACAGGACCACCAAATCTTTCAAGTAGTAGAGGAGGTAAGAGACAGTTGTTTTTTACGGACCATAAGTCCCTCCGAGTGATGTATGTGGACCTTAGTCCTTTCACAGTATAAGTATGACACATTATCCACAACATATAATCACAACATTTAGTATTCCACAAATCATACATCAAATAGGGAAAACAGTAAACATATAAATATTTAGAAATTACCCCCACCTTGTTCGGTGGTAACCACGTGAATTGTCAAGTACTAAAGAGTACGATCCGATTGATAGCCTACACATGTAAAGACGTTTCTTAGATCCTTAATACATTAATTACGTATATATAAAGATATAGACTTTTTCGGAGAAGGAACGATAGGTAAAAATGAGACGGAACGAAAGATCTAAAGATCGAGGATGAAGAAACGAGTGTGGAAGGTTAAACCAATGATCTGATGAGGAAGAGAGAAAGATTAAGGTTGCTATGGAAAAAGAATGAGCTCAAACGGAGCATTTTAAGATATAGGGGCGTTTACGTAATTTTGGTAAAAAAAGGTTGACTTTGACCAAGACCCCCGACTCCTGGCCGACGACATCTCATCACCGGCGAATCGATGAAAACATACAAAGGAAAAAAAACACAACTCGCACTACAGACCCGGCGCCGCGCGCGCACCCGTCACCTGGTGTCGTGCGCGCGCTACCCGTCTCCCGGTGCCGTGCGTCCAGCGCACCTGCAACTTACCAGCAACTTCCAGCTGCGGCGGCGCCACCTGGCGTCGCCCCCTCCTGACCCGCCGGTGCCACCAGCGCCGACCACCACCTACTCCGGCCTCCACTAGCTCCAACGATGAACAGTACCACCACAACAGCTCCAAACAACAACACACACACATGCATACACACACACACCATGCACCACCACATTTCCACCACCACTTTCAGTCCCGGCGCCGTCGCCCACGGTGGCACCACCACCCCAGCTAACAGCCCAACACCCTGGGAAGGTCAGCCACCACTCCGGCGAAGGAGGAGAGAGAGAGAGAGAGAACAGATGAGAGAGAAAGGGTGGAAGAAAAAGGGTTTAGGGTTTTTCCGGCGATGTTTTGCCATTTTTTGGTGAAGGAGATATCGGAATGAAAATTCGAGACCTGTTCTAGACTCGTCTCGATGAGACCTACAAGCTGTGTGAAAATCGACCGAAATTGAGAAAAAGTTTTCGGCATCGGCGGTGCCGGCAACTAGAAAGAGGAGAGAGAGAAGAGGGAGGAGAGGGAGGAGAGGGAGAAAGATCCTTACATTTTTCTGGATTTTTGCCTCGTTCGAAAATAATGATTTTACGACTCGTTTTCACGTTATTTATAGACTTTCGAAAAATCTTACTATTCATCGAAATATTTCGGATTTACTATTCACTGAAATATCTTGGATTTACTATTCACCGAAATATCTTGATGTACTATTCACCGAAATATCTTATATTTTTCGATCCTTCGTATACGTCGTATTCTTCGTATTCACCGTTTTCTTCGTCATTTGAGCTACGAGTCTCCGATTGACCTCAAATTCGTTTCTATCTTCTCGTTTTTCAAATATGCATCTTATGGTAAAATTATAATCTATGTTTCTCGATTAAATTATACTTTCATTTAAAACATGCATTTATCATTTTTCTAAAACGCATATAATTAAATTAAACAATCAAAGGTTAACGCACATAATAAAATAAATCAATTAAGGGTTTAATTATTTAATCAATCAATTATGCTTCGTTTTTATCCTAGGTGCTACAATAATAATGAGGATGACAATAAATAATAATAATAATAAATAATAATAATGATAATAATAATATCAACGATAATAATGTTAACAACAACAACTACAACAATAAGGACGACGATGATGGTGATGATGATATCAATAATAATTGATATAACAATACAACAATGATGATGATAATACAAATAATAACAATGATAGTAATTCTATTAATAATAAAAATACGATACTAATAGTGATTATGATGATAATTATTTATTTTAATAAAAATAAAAATCAACAACAATGATAATTATGACAGTGACAAAGAATAATAATAATAATAATAATAATGATTATAATAAATAATGATAATAATAATAGCAACGATGATAATAAGAATAATAATTTTATATCGGTTCTATTAAGAATGAAACTAGAATGTAATTTGACTGTCAAATAACAATAATGATAATGATAATGCTAATAATAATAATGATAATGAAGAAGAAGAAGAATAAGTATAATAATAATAATGAGGATGGCTATGAATAACAATAATAATAAATAACAATAATGATGATAATAATAGCAACAATAATAATGTTAACAACAACTATAACAACAAGGACGACGACGATGATAATGATAATAATAATAATAATACTAATAATATCAATAATAATTGATATAACAATACAACAATGATAGTGCTAATAGTAATAATGATAACAACAATGATGATGATAATACAAATAATAACAATGATAATAATTCTATTAATAATAAAAGTACGATACTAATAGTGATTATGGTAACAATTATTTATTTTAATAATAATAAAAATCAACAACAATGATAATTATGATAGTGGTGAATAATAATAATAATAATTTTATACTGTTAAGAATGAAACTAGAACTACAACTTTACGGTCAAATAAAATAATAATAATGATGAACATGACGATAATGATGGGATACCAATAATAATAATAATACTAATAATGACGAAGACAATAAATAACAATAACAATAATAAAAAAAATAATGATAACAATAATAGCAACGATAATAATGTTAATAATATATTAAAATAATAATAATAATAATAATAATAATAATTATAATATTGACAATAAAAATCAATAACAACGATAATAATGATAGTGTGAATAATAATAACAACAACAGTGATGATAATGCTAATAATAATAATGATAATAGCGATGATAATGATAATAAATATAATAACAATGATAAAATTATAATAAATAAAGATAACAATTTCTACAATGACAATAATAATAATAATAAATAATTACAGTATTAATTATAAGGATAATAATAATAATAATTAAAAATAACGATACTAGTAGTTAATCATAGTGATAATAATAATATTAATAAATAAATACATTAATAATAATAATAATAATAATAATAATAATTTTATATCGGTTCTATTAAGCATGAAACTAGAATGTAATATGACTACAAAATAAATTAACAAGATTAATCAAGTACAATTAACTCTTTATAAGATGATTCGAGTACAATTAACTCTTTACTTAGTCAACAAATTTTCAATAATCGTTACACTTAGAGTTACGGATTAGTTTTATGTTGAGTTAGAAGATTAATCGAGTACCATTAACTCTTCAGAAGATGAATCGAGTACAATTAACTCTTTACTTGGTCAACAAGTTTTCAATAATTGTTATACTTAGAGTTACGAATTAGTTTTATGTTGAGTTAGTAGATTAATCGAGTACCATTAACTCTTTAGAAGATGATTCGAGTACAATTAACTCTTTATTTGGTCAACAAGTTTTCAATAATCGTTACATTTAGAGTTACGGATTAGTTTTATGTTGAGTTAGAAGATTAATCGAGTATCATTAACTTTTTAGAAGATGAATCGAGTACAATTAACTCTTTACTTGGTCAACAAGTTTTCAATAATCGTTACAATTAGAGTTACGAATTGTTTAATGTTGAGTTAGAAGATTAATCGAGTACAATTAACTCTTTACTTGGTCAACAAGTTTTCAATAATCGTTATACTAAGAGTTACGGATTAGCTTTATGTTGAGTTAGAAGATTAATCGAGTACAATTAACTCTTTTTAAGATGATTCGAGTACACTTAACTCTTTACTTGGTCAACAAGTTTTCAATGATCGTTACACTTAGAGTTTCAGATTAGTTTTATGTTGAGTTAGAAGATTAATCGAGTACCATTAACTCCTTAGAAGATGAATCGAGTACAATTAACTCTTTAATTGGACAACAAATTTTCAATAATCGTTACACATAGAGTTACAGATTAGTTTTATTAATAATTACAGTAATAATTATAAGGATAATAATAATAAAAAAAAACGATACTAGTAGTTAATCATAGTGATAATAATAATATTAATAAATAAATACATGAATAATGATAATAATAATAATAATAATAATAATAATTATTATTATTATTATAATTTTATATTGGTTCTATTAAGAATGAAACTATAATGTAATATGACTGCCAAATAAATTAACAAGATTAATCGAGTACAATTAACTCTTTAGAAGATGAATCAAGTACAATTAACTCTTTACTTGGTCATCAAGTTTTCAATAATTGTTACAATTGGAGTTACAGATTAGTATTATATTTAGTTAGAAGATTAATTGAGTACTATTAACTCTTTAGAAGATGATTCGAGTACAATTAACTCTTTACTTGTCAACAAGATTTCAATAATCATTACACATAGAGTTATGTATTAGTTTTATATTGAGTTAGAAGATTAATCGAGTACCGTTAACTTTTTAATAGATGAATCGAGTACAATTCACTCTTTACTTGGTCAATAAGTTTTCAATAATCGTTACACTTAGAGTTAAAGATTAGTTTTATATTGAGTTAGAAGAATAATTGAGTACCATTAACTCTTTAGAAGATGAATCGAGTACAATTAACTCTTTTCTTGGTCAACAAGTTTTCAATAATTGTTACACTTAGAGTTACGAATTAGTTTTATGTTGAGTTAGTAGATTAATCGAGTACCATTAACTATTTAGAAGATGATTCAAGTACAATTAACTATTTATTTGGTCAACAAGTTTTCAATAATCGTTACATTTAGAGTTACGAATTAGTTTTATGTTGAGTTAGAAGATTAATCGAGTATCTGTAGCGCCCCGGATCAAAATGAGCATAATTTATTAATTAAATATTTTAACGCATGACTTAATAACTATGTGCGTATTTTTGAACTGTTTAATTTATTATGTGCGTTTCAGATACGTGTTTAACGCGTGACTTGGACGGATAATTTTCATGGACATGGTATATAGAATATTTTCATACCATAAGATGCGTCTTGGAAAGACGAGAAGATAGAAACGAACTAGGGTTCAATCGGAGACCCGTAGCTCGAATGACGACGGAAGGGGCAAAACCGGAAGTTTCGGAAAATCGGAAGATATTTACGGAGAATGGAAACGAAGATATTTACGTGAATAGTAACGTTGAAAAATCAACTGATGAATAGTGATCCGGATATTTTCGGTGAATAGTAACTTCGGAAAAATCTATAAATAGAGGTGGTTTCGACTCGAAAATCACCGTTTCTTCGATCGAGCCGAACCCGACGAAAACACGTAAGTCCTTCTTTCTCGTCTTTTAATTTCCGATATTCTGTCTCCGGCGGGCCACCGCCGGCGCCGCCGCCGGCGCGGTAGCGCCGCCGCCGGCCGGTGGCCGGAAAATTCAACGTTGTCGGAATCGGACGATTTTCGCACACGACGTTCGTCTCGACGAGACGAATTTAGGATAGGTCTCGGATTTCAAATCCAAGTTTTCGTTCGCCGGAAAACGGCGAAAAACAGCCCCTAAACCCTAACCCCGTCACCCTTTCTCTCTTCTCTGAGTTCTTTCTCTCTCCTCGTTTTCTTGTCGGAACAGTGGCCAGCGAGGCCACCGGAGAGTGGTGGGGAGCTACCGGAGTGGAGACGCCGCCGTGAGTGGCGGCGCATGGCCGGAACAGTGGTGTATGTATGTGGATCGGGCTTGTGTGTGTTTTTGTAGGTGTGTTAGTGTGTGAGTGTGTTTGCATGCTGTTGGGGCGGCGCCGGGTGGCGCCGCCGTGTGGAACTTGGAGGCCGGCGCCTGTGATGCGCCGGCGACGGTGGCGGAGTGGTGGCCGGCGGCAGGTGGCCGCCGGCCAAGGATGAGCATGTGTGTGTGTGTTTGTTTTGTACGTGTGTGTGTGTGTGAGTGAAGCTGCTGGGGTAGGGGGCTGGAGAGGTGATTGCCGGCGACTGGGGTCGCCGGTCGGAGTTTAGAGAGTGAGCTGGTGGTGGTGGCCGGCGGCGGGTGGCCGCCGGCCAAGCTATGGTTATGTGTGTGTGTGTGTTAAAGCATGCATGTATGTATAGGCTAGGTTGGTGGTTGGGCTTGGCTGGAATGGGTTGCCGGCGACGGGGAGTCGGCGGCGGAGGTACTGGGAGTGGTCGCCGGCGACGGGAAGTCGCCGGCCGGAGTTTTGGTTGAAGTTGGAATTTTGGAAAAATGTGACTTCGAAGGGTTTTGCGGCGAAGTTTCCGGGAACTATTCATGCCGGAATCCGGCGATGGACGGCCGGAGGTGGTAGCCGGCGGTGCGAGGTATCCGGCGAGGTAGGTGGTGGCGGCTGGAGGCGGCGCCGCCGCGCCGGGCGACGCCGGTGAGTGGCCTGCTCGAGCAGGCCACCGTCGGGAAAGCTGGGAAGGTCCTGGCCGAGAAAACTCGACCAGGTGTGCGCCGGGTGCAGGAGCTGCCGAGAAAACTCGGCAGCCGTCGGGTGTCGGGAAGCCGCGCGCACCGTGCGCGCCCATGCGCACCCGTCGGGTGCCGACGCGCACCCGACGCCGTGTTTTCGATCCGAACCTCGTTTTCTTTCCGTTGTTCATCCGTTTCGAGTCATCGCCGACGAGACGTCATTGACCGAGGGTCGTGGGCCCGGTCAAAGTCAACCCTTTGACCAAAATTACCGTTTTACCCCTAAACTTAAAATGCTCCGTTCGAGCTCGTTTGAACTCCGATTGAGCTCATTCTTTTTGCGTTGCGATCCTTATTTCAATTCCTATCTTCTCAGCCAATTGGGCAGATCTGACCCTCTCATTTCTTGGACTCCAATCTTTAGATCTCTCGATCCGCCGCATAGTTAACGATCGTACTTTCGCTGGGAACGTTTATAGCTTTAATTATACTTTATTTGGGATCTAAGGAACTTCATAACTTGTGTAGGCTACTTATTGAGTTGAGCCTTGTGATATCGGATCCTTTGGTACTCGCTTGGGAAATCTGATCCGCCGATACTCGTTGTTCACGTGGTAACCACCGAACGAGGTGGGGGTACATTCTAAACCTTTATTTGGTTACAGTTTTCCCTATTCCAAGCATGATTGAGAAATACTAAATGTTGTGATTCTATGTCGTGTGTGGGGGTAACTTCTAAACTCAACATGTTTATTGTTTTCCATAATTGATGATTTTGTTATGATATTGTATGTTATGAATCGTTTTTGTGACCAATAATTGTCTGTGTGACCGATAATCGTCTGTGTGACCGATAATCGTCTTTGTGACCGATAATTGTCTGTGTGACCGATAATCGTCTGTGTGACCGATAATCGTCTGCGTGACCGATAATCGTCTTTGTGACCGATAATTGTCTGTGTGACCGATAATCGTCTGTGTGACCGATATTTGTCTGCGTGACCGATAATCGTCTTTGTGACCGATAATTGTCTGTGTGACCGATAAATTGTTGAACTCTACGTGCTGTGATATATTCTGTGTTTATTTTACGATGGTGATGCTACGAAGGGACTTTGGTCCATAACTGTGTTACGAAGGGACTTCGGTCTATTTCTAAGCTACGTGTCATTATGTGATGTATTTATTTACCGAACTTTTATATGATTGAATGTTTGAACTTGGAAAGTATCCCCACGAGTGTATTCAACGCACTCACCCCTTATTCTGTACTCACACTACAGGAGAAGAAGAGAACCTTGACGCGTAGAGAGAGGGGTGCCCTATCAGCTGTGTCCATCTTCCGGTTTTATCTTTTTAAAGATATGTTGTTCGTTGTAAAATGATGTTCCACGTTTTGTAAAATGTTATTTGTATTTCTCATCTTTGTAAAAGATCCTGATGTTTTTTCCGCTGCGTAAGGTTTCAAACTTCTTTTTATCGGTTGAAACCGATGTTCTTTTCTTGTCTCCTCATTTTCTTTCTTTTATATATCATGTACGTCTTTTTCCCCTTTCTTTCTTAACGCCCAAAAATGAAAAACTCTGATATTTTGACGAAAAGATTTCGGGGCGTTACAGATGGTATCAGAGCCTAGTTCTACCCTTTGTAGGACTTTGCTCAAGCTGGTTTTTATTTTCAAACGTGTTTCAAACGAGAAAAACGTGTTTTAAAACGAGAAGATCTTTTCGAAAAGAAACAGATAAGCACCATCCTCTCTCTACGCGTGTCTCACCCTAACCAGGAATGTTCATCTGCTATGTGTTATCTGGCTTATCTGATAAAGATCGGTAAACGTTTGAGGAAGTGTTAAGGATATAGTTTCATGATGGAAAAGGTCTTTCAAAACCTTCTTGACGTCATTACAACCACGATAAAAAGATCATTTAAAAACCATCTTGATGTCACTACAATTGACACACTGCTTTTGTCCACCGCCACAAAGGCCGCTGACTGTAACTGCGTGAGCTCATGTGGGTAACCACAAGGGCCGTTGACTGCAGCAACGTGAGCTTGTGTCGTAAATGGTTGATTGCATTAGTAGAGATTATGTGACTGACAGTTGAGATTACCATTGGCCTTTGTTTACAACAGGGTGAGCTAGTTGGTGTGTTTTCCGGTTCGTGGTTGTGATACGTAAGGTTGGTTTTGAAACTCGAGGTCTATAGGAAACCATGAGTGGATGTCTGTGATGCATTTTATGATGTTTTGTTGAGATTGTGATTTATCTGATTAGTCTATACACGTTGGGTATGTGCTATCCAACATGATCATGTTATGCTACGATGATAAATGGATGACGGAAAATCTATTGAGATTATGATATGATTTATGGAGTAATGTTTACGGGTACTGTAGTACCAATTATTGATTTTATCTGATGTTAAAGATTTTTGGGTTATATGGGGTAAAGTATAAGGGTTAGTTCTTGCTGTTTGTCTTTAGAATTATGCCTCGAGGTCGACCACGAAAGGTCCAGCCACCAACTGCGAATCCGCCAACTGTAAATCCACCAGAACCAAATGTGGATGCTCCGCCAACAGTGAATCCACCAGAACAAAATGTAAATTCACCAGAACCAAATGTGGATGATACAAGAATGGATTTAGTGACCGTCCTTAGAGGACTGGCACAACACTTCGAGGTGACTCGAACCACACCTCCGCCAACAAGGTCCGATCCGAATTTGATATACGAACAGTTTCGGCGTTATAATCCACCGACGTTCAATGGAAAAGGTGAATCAGCTGACGCCGAAGAGTGGCTAAGGTCACTTGACCGGTTATTTGGACACTTGACATGTACACAGGAGCAGAAGGTCTCCTGTGCAATCTTCCAGCTCACCGAAGAAGCGAGTCATTGGTGGGACTCGTATGAGCAGACCCTAGTGCCAGCTCAAAGAGAGGAGCTGACATGGGAGGATTTTAAGGAAGTGGTGACTCAGCACTTCATACCTCAATCCTACAAAGATAAAAAGGAAACAGAGTTTCTACATCTCCAACAAGGGAGCTCGACGATAGGAAAGTACGAGCGGAGGTTTAACCAGCTGAGCAGATACGCCACTCACTTGGTGGACACTGATGCCAAGAGGGCCCAACGTTTTGAAAAGGGTCTTCGCTCGGAGATCAGCTCAATTTTGGCAGGTCAAGGAGATAGGACCTATGCCAATGTCTTGGAAAGAGCCCAAGAGATCTCCTCTCGTCTGCACTTGGACGTATTACCACCCGAGAAGGGTGATGAGATGCTCGGAAAAAGAAAGAAGATCGAGCCAAGTCAAAGTTTCGATCAAAACAAACTTCCAAGGACCGACAATGTTCCACTTTCCCCAAATCCTAGACCAGGGAACCCATGTTCCAAGTGTGGAAAGTTGCATGCGGGACTCTGCCTCTATGGAATTCGGAAATGCTACAGATGTGGAGAACCAGGACACATTGCATTAAACTGTCAGAAGATTGGAAATTTAGTAGCTGCAACATCGAGGCTGAGGCGAGAGGGAATTCGGAAATGCTACAGATGTGGAGAACCGGGACACATTGCAGTAAACTGTCAGAAGTTTGGAAACTCGGAGGTTGCCAAGAGATAGATTATGGATGATGAACAGTTAGTATTATACCAGTAGAAGGATATGTAGTGGCTCGTACCTTGTAATAGTGTATGTAATCCTTTTGTAGAATGTACGAGTTGCCCATCTTTCGGCTTATATATATACATATTTTATACCAGATCGTCTTTTGCTATTCGATGGGATCCACGTTTATTTTCTTTTCTCGTGATTCGTGTTTTATTTCTCCTCACCTATAGTTTGTTGTAACACCGGATTTGTTGAAACATGAGAACATTTTGGTAATCGCTAAAACTTTAGAAGTTAGTATTCCATCGGGAAAAACGACACGAGCAAAACACCTGTACCGACACCTAAAGATCGCTTTGGAATATAAGATTCTTCTAACTGATCTTCATGCTTTAGAGATGAAGGATTTTTGACATAATCCTGGGAATGGACTGACTAGAGCCCAATCACGTGGTAAACAAGTGTTGTGCAAGAGGAATTATCTTCCAAACACCGAGAAAGTTGGAGCACACCTTTCATAGGGTATGAGTTAAGGTTGACTTAAGAATTATCTCGAACATGAAGACAACCCAGATGCTTAGCAAAGGAAATTGCGAAGCTTGGTTGGTCAACATGGTGAACCCTGAGCAAGGATCGACTTCTATCGGAAAGGTGCCGGTGATAAAGGAATACATGGACGTAATTCCAAAGGGTATACCTGGTCCTCCACCGAATCGACAAGTGACCTTCGAGATCGATCTCATTCCTAGGATCGGCACCGGTGTCAAGAGCTCCATATCGGATGACACCGAAGGAATTACAAGAACTGAAGGTTCTATTACCAGAACTGTTGGACAAAGGTTCCATCGGACCAAGCGTGTCGCCTTGGGGAGCCCCAGTACTTTTCGAAAATGAGAAGAATGAGAAGCAGAAATGTGGATCGGTCAGGAAGGATCGAGAAAGAATTGGAAAAGCTCAGGACCGACGAAAGTTCTGATCATCGAGCTTAGCTAAGTAATCAAAACCTGCAAGTTCCTCGATGAGAAATGGAAAGAAAGAAGCAACACGGAGATAAGAGGATGAGAGGTTTGACAGAGTATCTCGTTTCGATGTTCCTAAGTACGCGTACAATTTCGAGGACGAAATTATTTTAAGGGGTAAGGGATGTAGCGCCCCGGATCAAAATGAGCATAATTTATTAATTAAATATTTTAACGCATGACTTAATAACTATGTGCGTATTTTTGAACTGTTTAATTTATTATGTGCGTTTCAGATACGTGTTTAACGCGTGACTTGGACGGATAATTTTCATGGACATGGTATATAGAATATTTTCATACCATAAGATGCGTCTTGGAAAGACGAGAAGATAGAAACGAACTAGGGTTCAATCGGAGACCCGTAGCTCGAATGACGACGGAAGGGGCAAAACCGGAAGTTTCGGAAAATCGGAAGATATTTACGGAGAATGGAAACGAAGATATTTACGTGAATAGTAACGTTGAAAAATCAACTGATGAATAGTGATCCGGATATTTTCGGTGAATAGTAACTTCGGAAAAATCTATAAATAGAGGTGGTTTCGACTCGAAAATCACCGTTTCTTCGATCGAGCCGAACCCGACGAAAACACGTAAGTCCTTCTTTCTCGTCTTTTAATTTCCGATATTCTGTCTCCGGCGGGCCACCGCCGGCGCCGCCGCCGGCGCGGTAGCGCCACCGCCGGCCGGTGGCCGGAAAATTCAACGTTGTCGGAATCGGACGATTTTCGCACACGACGTTCGTCTCGACGAGACGAATTTAGGATAGGTCTCGGATTTCAAATCCGAGTTTTCGTTCGCCGGAAAACGGCGAAAAACAGCCCCTAAACCCTAACCCCGTCACCCTTTCTCTCTTCTCTGAGTTCTTTCTCTCTCCTCGTTTTCTTGCCGGAACAGTGGCCAGCGAGGCCACCGGAGAGTGGTGGGGAGCTACCGGAGTGGAGACGCCGCCGTGAGTGGCGGCGCATGGCCGGAACAGTGGTGTATGTATGTGGATCGGGCTTGTGTGTGTTTTTGTAGGTGTGTTAGTGTGTGAGTGTGTTTGCATGCTGTTGGGGCGGCGCCGGGTGGCGCCGCCGTGTGGAACTTGGAGGCCGGCGCCTGTGATGCGCCGGCGACGGTGGCGGAGTGGTGGCCGGCGGCAGGTGGCCGCCGGCCAAGGATGAGCATGTGTGTGTGTGTTTGTTTTGTACGTGTGTGTGTGTGTGAGTGAAGCTGCTGGGGTAGGGGGCTGGAGAGGTGATTGCCGGCGACTGGGGTCGCCGGTCGGAGTTTAGAGAGTGAGCTGGTGGTGGTGGCCGGCGGCGGGTGGCCGCCGGCCAAGCTATGGTTATGTGTGTGTGTGTGTTAAAGCATGCATGTATGTATAGGCTAGGTTGGTGGTTGGGCTTGGCTGGAATGGGTTGCCGGCGACGGGGAGTCGGCGGCGGAGGTACTGGGAGTGGTCGCCGGCGACGGGAAGTCGCCGGCCGGAGTTTTGGTTGAAGTTGGAATTTTGGAAAAATGTGACTTCGAAGGGTTTTGCGGCGAAGTTTCCGGGAACTATTCATGCCGGAATCCGGCGATGGACGGCCGGAGGTGGTAGCCGGCGGTGCGAGGTATCCGGCGAGGTAGGTGGTGGCGGCTGGAGGCGGCGCCGCCGCGCCGGGCGACGCCGGTGAGTGGCCTGCTCGAGCAGGCCACCGTCGGGAAAGCTGGGAAGGTCCTGGCCGAGAAAACTCGACCAGGTGTGCGCCGGGTGCAGGAGCTGCCGAGAAAACTCGGCAGCCGTCGGGTGTCGGGAAGCCGCGCGCACCGTGCGCGCCCATGCGCACCCGTCGGGTGCCGACGCGCACCCGACGCCGTGTTTTCGATCCGAACCTCGTTTTCTTTCCGTTGTTCATCCGTTTCGAGTCATCGCCGACGAGACGTCATTGACCGAGGGTCGTGGGCCCGGTCAAAGTCAACCCTTTGACCAAAATTACCGTTTTACCCCTAAACTTAAAATGCTCCGTTCGAGCTCGTTTGAACTCCGATTGAGCTCATTCTTTTTGCGTTGCGATCCTTATTTCAATTCCTATCTTCTCAGCCAATTGGGCAGATCTGACCCTCTCATTTCTTGGACTCCAATCTTTAGATCTCTCGATCCGCCGCATAGTTAACGATCGTACTTTCGCTGGGAACGTTTATAGCTTTAATTATACTTTATTTGGGATCTAAGGAACTTCATAACTTGTGTAGGCTACTTATTGAGTTGAGCCTTGTGATATCGGATCCTTTGGTACTCGCTTGGGAAATCTGATCCGCCGATACTCGTTGTTCACGTGGTAACCACCGAACGAGGTGGGGGTACATTCTAAACCTTTATTTGGTTACAGTTTTCCCTATTCCAAGCATGATTGAGAAATACTAAATGTTGTGATTATATGTCGTGTGTGGGGGTAACTTCTAAACTCAACATGTTTATTGTTTTCCATAATTGATGATTTTGTTATGATATTGTATGTTATGAATCGTTTTTGTGACCAATAATTGTCTGTGTGACCGATAATCGTCTGTGTGACCGATAATCGTCTTTGTGACCGATAATTGTCTGTGTGACCGATAATCGTCTGTGTGACCGATAATCGTCTGCGTGACCGATAATCGTCTTTGTGACCGATAATTGTCTGTGTGACCGATAATCGTCTGTGTGACCGATATTTGTCTGCGTGACCGATAATCGTCTTTGTGACCGATAATTGTCTGTGTGACCGATAAATTGTTGAACTCTACGTGCTGTGATATATTCTGTGTTTATTTTACGATGGTGATGCTACGAAGGGACTTTGGTCCATAACTGTGTTACGAAGGGACTTCGGTCTATTTCTAAGCTACGTGTCATTATGTGATGTATTTATTTACCGAACTTTTATATGATTGAATGTTTGAACTTGGAAAGTATCCCCACGAGTGTATTCAACGCACTCACCCCTTATTCTGTACTCACACTACAGGAGAAGAAGAGAACCTTGACGCG
The DNA here is from genome assembly GCA_954870855.1 of Scutellaria minor. Lineage (NCBI taxonomy): Eukaryota > Viridiplantae > Streptophyta > Magnoliopsida > Lamiales > Lamiaceae > Scutellaria > Scutellaria minor. The sequence goes on along the minus strand of OX940734.1, from coordinate 11,477,752 downwards.
TAGAGAGAGGGGTGCCCTATCAGCTGTGTCCATCTTCCGGTTTTATCTTTTTAAAGATATGTTGTTCGTTGTAAAATGATGTTCCACGTTTTGTAAAATGTTATTTGTATTTCTCATCTTTGTAAAAGATCCTGATGTTTTTTCCGCTGCGTAAGGTTTCAAACTTCTTTTTATCGGTTGAAACCGATGTTCTTTTCTTGTCTCCTCATTTTCTTTCTTTTATATATCATGTACGTCTTTTTCCCCTTTCTTTCTTAACGCCCAAAAATGAAAAACTCTGATATTTTGACGAAAAGATTTCGGGACGTTACAGTATCATTAACTTTTTAGAAGATGAATCGAGTACAATTAACTCTTTACTTGGTCAACAAGTTTTCAATAATCGTTACAATTAGAGTTACGAATTAGTTTAATGTTGAGTTAGAAGATTAATCGAGCACAATTAACTATTTACTTGGTCATCATGTTTTCAATAATCGTTACACATAGAGTTATAGATTAGTTTTATGTTGTGTTAGACAATTAATCAAGTACCATTAACTCTTTAGAAGATGATTCGAGTACGATTAACTCTTTACTTGGTCTACAAGATTTCAATAATCGTTACACTTAGAGTTACGGATTAGTTTTATGTTCAGTTGAAGATTAATCGAGTACCATTAACTCTTTAGAAGATGAATCAAATACAATTAACTCTTTACTGGTTATCAAGTTTTCAATAATCGTTACACTTGCAGTTACAGATTAGTTTTATGTTAAGTTAGAAGATTAATTGAGTACTATTAACTCTTTAGAAGATGATTCGAGTTCAATTAACTCTTTACTTGTCAACAAGTTTTCAACGATCGTTACACATAGAGTTATCTATTAGTTTTATTGTGAGTTAGAAGATTAATCGAGTACCGTTAATTCTTTAGAAGATGAAACAAAACAATTAACTCTTTACTTGGTCAATAAGTTTTCAATAATCGTTACACTTAGAGTTACGGATTAGTTTTATGTTGAGTTTGAAGATTAATCGAGTACCATTAACTCTTTAGAAGATGAATCGAGTACAATTAACTTTTTATTTGGTCAACAAGTTTTTAATAACCGTTACACTTAGAGTTACGGATTAGTTTTATGAATAATATTAGACTGGAGATCATTTAGCACATGCTTCAACCAAAGGCATTAATGTATGGATAAAGTAGTAGTCAAGTCTACTTTATCATAAAGTAGAAGTCAAGTCTACTTTTTGACTACTTAAGTGTTAAGCATTAAAAGTCCTCTTTACTTATTAGGTGTTAAGCTTGGAAGTCATTAAATATCTTTTTTTTTCCTATATATAGGTGTATGGGTCACTTGTAAAAAGGAGACCTTTGTTGAAAACGAAATTGAAGCTCTTAGCTTATGTTTATTGAATTCTCTCTTTGTGAGGTTTTCGATTATTCAAGAACTTATCAAGATCATCGAGCAAGATCTTGTGGCGTTCAACATACCGAGGTTCTTGGCTGATTATATAGCCAACGGGTCGAGGTTCTTTCGCTCTAAGTAAGATCAAACCAGATTCGATTTGGGAAGATCCGCTGCTTATCTTCATACGTTGGGTTCTTAGATCTTCATATCTAATGGGTCCTTCGTCCTATCCACATCATACGGATTAGTTTTATGTTGAGTTAGAAGATTTATCCAGTATCATTAACTCTTTAGAAGATGAATCGAGTACAATTAAATCTTTACTTGGTCAACAAATTTTCAATAATCGTTACACTTAGAGTTACGGATAAGTTTTATGTTGAGTTAGAAGATTATTCGAGTACCATTAACACTTTAGAAGATGTTCCAAGTACAATTAACTCTTTACTTGTCAATAAGTTTTCAATAATCGTTACACTTAGAGCTACGGATTAATTTTATGTTTAGTTAGAAGATTAATTAAGTACCATTAACTCTTTAGAAGATGATTCGAGTACAATTAACTCTTTACTTGTCAATAAGTTTTTAATAATCGTTCTACATAGAGTTATTTATTAGTTTTATATTGAGTTAGAAGATTAATCGAGTACCGTTAATTCTTTAGAAGATGAAATGAAACAATTAACTCTTTACTTGGTCAATAAGTTTTCAGTAATCGTTACACTTAGAGTTACGGATTAGTTTTATGTTGAGTTACAAGATTATTCGAGTACCATTAACTCTTTAGAAAATGTTTCGAGTACAATTAACTCTTTACTTGTCAATAAGTTTTCAATAATCGTTATGCTTAGTGTTACGGATTAGTTTTATGTTGAGTTCGAAGATTTATCGAGTATTATTAACTCTTTAGACGATGAATCGAGTAAATTAATTCTTTACTTGGTCAACAAATTTTCAATAATTGTTACACTTAGAGTTACGGATAAGTTTTATGTTGATTTAGAAGATTATTCGAGTACCATTAACACTTTAGAAGATGTTCCGAGTACAATTAACTCTTTACTAGTCAACAAGTTTTCAATAATCGTTACACTTAGAGTTACGGATTAATTAAATGTTTAGTTAGGAGATTAATTAAGTACCATCAACTCTTTAGAAGGTGATTCTAGTACAATTAACTCTTTACTTGTCAACAAGTTTTCAATAATCAGTACATTTAGAGTTATGGATTAGTTTTTTGTTGAGTTAGAAGATGAATCGAGTACACTTAACTCTTTACTTGGTCATCAAGTTTTCAATAATCGTTACACATAGAGTTACAGATTAGTTTTATGTTGAGTTAAACAATTAATCGAGTACCATTAATTCTTTAGAAGATGATTCGAGTACGATTAACTCTTTACTTGATCTACATGTTTTCAATAATCATTACACTTAGAATTATGGATTAGTGTTATGTTGTGTTAGAAGATTATTCGAGTACCATAAACTATTTAGAAGATGAATCGAGTACAATTAACTCTTTAATTGGTCAACAAGTTTTCAATAATCGTTACACTTAGAGTTACAGATTAGCATTATGTTGAGTTAGAAGATTAATCAAGTACAATTAACTCTTTATAAGATGATTCGAGTACAATTAACTCTTCACTTGGTCAACAAGTTTTCTATAATCGTTACACTTAGAGTTACGGTTTAGTTTTATGTTGAGTTAGAAGATTAATCGAGTACCATTAACTCTTTCGAAGATAAATCTAGTACAATTAACTCTTTACTCGGTAAAGAAGTTTTCAATAATCATTACACATAGAGTTACAAATTAGTTTTATGTTGAGTTAGAAGATTAATCGAGTATCATTAACTCCTTAGAAGATGAATTGAGTACAATTAACTCTTTATTTGGTCCACAAGTTTTCAATAATCGTTACAATTACAGTTAGGGATTAGTATTATGTGGAGTTAGAAGATTAATCGAGTACCATTAACTCAATAGAAGATGAATCGAGTACGATTAACTCTTTACTTGGTCAACAAGTTTTCAATAATCGTTAAACTTAGAGTTGTGGATTAGTTTTATGTTGAGTTAGAAGATTAATCAAGTACCATTAACTCTCTACTTGGTCAACAAGTATTCAATAATCGTTACACTTAGAGTTACGGATTAGCTTTATGTTGAGTTAGAAGATTAATCGAGTACAATTAACTCTTTATAAGATGAATCGAGTATAATTAACTCTTTATTTAGTTAACAAGTTTTCAATAATCCTTATACTTAGAGTTACAGATTAGTTTTTTGTGGAGTTAGAAAATTTATCGAGTATTATTAACTTTATAGAAGATGAATCGAGTACAATTAACTTTTTCTTGGTCAATAAATTTTCAATAATCGTTACACTTTGAGTTACGGATTAGCTTTATGTTGAGTTAGAAGATTATTCGAGTACCATTAACTCTTTATAAGATGTTCCGAGTACAATTAACTCTTTACTTGGTCAACAAATTTTCAATAATCGTTACACAGAGTTACGGATTAATTAAATGTTTCGTTAGGAGATTAATTAAGTACCATCAACTCTTTAGAAGGTGATTCGAGTACAATTAACTCTTTACTTGTCAACAAGTTTTCAATAATCAGTACACTTAGAGTTATGGATTAGTTTTTTGTTGAGTTAGAAGATGAATCGAGTACACTTAACTCTTTACTTGGTCATCAAGTTTTCAATAATCGTTACACATAGAGTTACGGATTAGTTTTATGTTGAGTTAGATAATTAATCGAGTACCATTAACTCTTTAGAAGATGATTCGAGTACGATTAACTCTTTACTTGGTCTACATGTTTTCAATAATCGTTAGTCTTAGAGTTATGGATTAGTGTTATGTTGAGTTAGAAGATTATTCGAGTACCATAAACTCTTTAGAAGATGAATCGAGTACCATTAACTCTTTAGAAGATGTTTCGAGTACAATTAACTCTTTACTTGTCAATAAGTTTTCAATAATCGTTAACTTAGTGTTACGGATTAGCTTTATGTTGAGTTAGAAGATTAATCAAGTACAATTAACTCTTTATAAGATGATTCGAGTACAATTAACTCTTTACTTGGTCAACAAATTTTCAATAATTGTTACACTTAGAGTTACAGATAAGTTTTATGTTGATTTAGAAGATTATTCGAGTACCATTAACACTTTAGAAGATGTTCCGAGTACAATTAATTTTTTACTTGTCAATAAGTTTTCAATAATCGTTACACTTAGAGTTACGGATTAATTAAATGTTTCGTTAGGAGATTAATTAAGTACCATCAACTCTTTAGAAGATGATTCGAGTACAATTAACTCTTTACTTGTCAACAAGTTTTCAATAATCAGTACACTGAGAGTTATGGATTAGTTTTATGTTGAGTTAGAAGATGAATCGAGTACTATTCACTCTTTACTTCGTCATCAAGTTTTCAATAATCGTTACACTTAGAGTTACGGATTAGTTTTGTGTTGAGTTAGACAATTAATCGAGTACCATTAACTCTTTAGAAGATGATTCGAGTACGATTAACTCTTTACTTGATCTACATGTTTTCAATAATCGTTACACTTAGACTTATGGATTAGTGTTATGTTGAGTTAGAAGATTATTCGAGTACCACAAACTATTTAGAAGATGAATCGAGTACAATTAACTCTTTACTTGGTCAACAAGTTTTCAATAATCGTTGCACATAGAGTTACAGATTAGCTTTATGTTGAGTTAGAAGATTAATCTAGTACAATTAACTCTTTATAAGATGATTCGAGTACATTTAACTCTTTACTTGGTCAACAAGTTTTCTATAATCGTTACGCTTAGAGTTACGGATTAGTTTTATGTTGAGTTAGAAGATTAATCGAGTACCATTAACTCTTTCGAAGATAAATCTAGTACAATTAACTCTATTTGGTCAAGAAGTTTTCAATAATCATTACACATAGAGTTACGAATTAGTTTTATGTTGAGTTAGAAGATTAATCGAGTATCATTAACTCCTCCGAAGATGAATTGAGTACAATTAACTCTTTACTTGGTCTTCAAGTTTTCAATAATCGTTACAATTACAGTTAGGGATTAGTATTATGTGCAGTTAGAAGATTAATCGAGTACCATTAACTCATTAGAAGATGAATCGAGTACGATTAACTCTTTACTTGGTCAACAAGTTTTCAATAATCGTTAAACATAGAGTTGTGGATTAGTTTTATGTTGAGTTAGAAGATTAATCAAGTACCATTAACTCTCTACTTGGTCAACAAATATTCAATAATCGTTACACTTAGAGCTACGGATAAGCTTTATGTTGAGTTAGAAGATTAATCGAGTACAATTAACTCTTTAGAAGATGAATCGAGTACAATTAATTCTTTACTTGGTCAACAAATTTACAATAATTGTTACACTTAGAGTTACGGATAAGTTTTATGTTGATTTAGAAGATTATTCGAGTACCATTAACACTTTAGAAGATGTTCCGAGTACAATTAACTCTTTACTTGTCAATAAGTTTTCAATAATCGTTACACTTAGAGTTACGGATCAATTAAATGTTTAGTTAGGAGATTAATTAAGTACCATCAACTCTTTAGAAGGTGATTCGAGTACAATTAACTCTTTACTTGTCAACAAGTTTTCAATAATCAGTACACTTAGAGTTATGGATTAGTTTTTTGTTGAGTTAGAAGATGAATCGAGTACACTTAACTATCTACTTGGTCATCAAGTTTTCAAAAATCGTTACACTTAGTGTTACGGATTAGTTTTATGTTGAGTTAGACAATTAATCGAGTACCATTAACTCTTTAGAAAATGATTCGAGTACGATTAACTCTTACTTGATCTACATGTTTTCCATAATCGGTACACTTAGACTTATGGATTAGTGTTATGTTGAGTTAGAAGATTATTCGAGTACCATAAACTATTTAGAAGATGAATCGAGTACAATTAACTCTTTACTTGGTCAACAAGTTTTCAATAATCGTTACACATAGAGTTACAGATTAGCTTTATGTTGAGTCAGAAGATTAATCTAGTACAATTAACTCTTTATAAGATGATTCGAGTACATTTAACTCTTTACTTGGTCAACAAGTTTTCTATAATCGTTACGCTTAGAGTTACGGATTAGTTTTATGTTGAGTTAGAAGATTAATCGAGTACCATTAACTCTTTCGAAGATAAATCTAGTACAATTAACTCTATTTGGTCAAGAAGTTTTCAATAATCATTACACATAGAGTTACGAATTAGTTTTATGTTGAGTTAGAAGATTAATCGAGTATCATTAACTCCTCAGAAGATGAATCGAGTACACTTAACTCTTTACTTGGTCATCAAGTTTTCAATAATCGTTACACTTAGAATTACAGATTAGTTTTATGTTGAGTTAGACAATTAATCGAGTACCATTAACTCTTTAGAAGATGATTCGAGTACGATTAACTCTTTACTTGGTCTACATGTTTTCAATAATCGTAACACTTAGAGTTATGGATTAGTGTTATGTTGAGTTAGAAGATTATTCGAGTACCATAAACTCTTTAGAAGATGAATCGAGTACCATTAACTCTTTAGAAGATGTTTCGAGTACAATTAACTCTTTACTTGTCAATAAGTTTTCAATAATCGTTAACTTAGTGTTACGGATTAGCTTTATGTTGAGGTAGAAGATTAATCAAGTACAATTAACTCTTTAAAAGATGATTCGAGTACAATTAACTCTTTACTTGGTCAACAAATTTTCAATAATTGTTACACTTAGAGTTACAGATAAGTTTTATGTTGATTTAGAAGATTATTCGAGTACCATTAACACTTTAGAAGATGTTCCGAGTACAATTAACTCTTTACTAGTCAATAAGTTTTCAATAATCGTTACACTTAGAGTTACGGATTAATTAAATGTTTCGTTAGGAGATTAATTAAGTACCATCAACTCTTTAGAAGATGATTCGAGTACAATTAACTATTTACTTGTCAACAAGTTTTCAATAATCAGTACACTGAGAGTTATGGATTAGTTTTATGTTGAGTTAGAAGATGAATCGAGTACTATTCACTCTTTACTTCGTCATCAAGTTTTCAATAATCGTTACACTTAGAGTTACGGATTAGTTTTGTGTTGAGTTAGACAATTAATCGAGTACCATTAACTCTTTAGAAGATGATTCGAGTACGATTAACTCTTTACTTGATCTACATGTTTTCAATAATCGTTACACTTAGACTTATGGATTAGTGTTATGTTGAGTTAGAAGATTATTCGAGTACCATAAACTATTTAGAAGATGAATCGAGTACAATTAACTCTTTACTTGGTCAACAAGTTTTCAATAATCGTTGCACATAGAGTTACAGATTAGCTTTATGTTGAGTTAGAAGATTAATCTAGTACAATTAACTCTTTATAAGATGATTCGAGTACATTTAACTCTTTACTTGGTCAACAAGTTTTCTATAATCGTTACGCTTAGAGTTACGGATTAGTTTTATGTTGAGTTAGAAGATTAATCGAGTACCATTAACTCTTTCGAAGATAAATCTAGTACAATTAACTCTATTTGGTCAAGAAGTTTTCAATAATCATTACACATAGAGTTACGAATTAGTTTTATGTTGAGTTAGAAGATTAATCGAGTATCATTAACTCCTCCGAAGATGAATTGAGTACAATTAACTCTTTACTTGGTCTTCAAGTTTTCAATAATCGTTACAATTACAGTTAGGGATTAGTATTATGTGCAGTTAGAAGATTAATCGAGTACCATTAACTCATTAGAAGATGAATCGAGTACGATTAACTCTTAACTTGGTCAACAAGTTTTCAATAATCATTAAACATAGAGTTGTGGATTAGTTTTATGTTGAGTTAGAAGATTAATCAAGTACCATTAACTCTCTACTTGGTCAAGAAATATTCAATAATTGTTACACTTAGTGCTACGGATTAGCTTTATGTTGAGTTAGAAGATTAATCGAGTACAATTAACTCTTTACAAGATGATTCAAGTACAATTAACTCTTTATTTGGTTAACAAGTTTTCAATAATCATTATACTTAGAGTTACGGATTAGTTTTATGTTGAGTTAGAAGATTTATCGAGTTTTATTAACTCTATAGAAGATGAATCGAGTAAAATTAACTTTTTACTTGGTCAACAAATTTTCAATAATCGTTACACTTAGAGTTACGGATTAATTAAATGTTTAGTTAGGAGACTAATTAAGTACCATCAACTCTTTAGAAGGTGATTCGAGTACAATTAACTCTTTACTTGTCAACAAGTTTTCAATAATCAGTACACTTAGATTTATGGATTAGTTTTTTGTTGAGTTAGAAGACGAATCGAGTACACTTAACTCTACTTGGTCATCATGTTTTCAAAAATCGTTACACTTAGAGTTACAGATTAGTTTTATGTTGAGTTAGACAATTAATCGAGCACCATTAACTCTTTAGAAGATGATTCGAGTACGATTAACTCTTTACTCGGTCAACATGTTTTCAATAATCGTTACACTTAGACTTATGGATTAGTGTTATGTTGAGTTAGAAGATTATTCGAGTACCATAAACTATTTAGAAGATGAATCGAGTACAATTAACTCTTTACTTGGTCAACAAGTTTTCAATAATCGTTACACATAGAGTTACAGATTAGCTTTATGTTTAGTTAGAAGATTAATCTAGTACAATTAACTCTTTATAAGATGATTCGAGTACAATTAACTCTTACTTGGTCAACAAATTTTCTATAATCGTTAGACAGAGTTACGGATTAATTAAATGTTTCGTTAGGAGATTAATTAAGTACCATCAACTCTTTAGAAGGTGATTCGAGTACAATTAACTCTTTACTTGTCAACAAGTTTTCAATAATCAGTACACTTAGAGTTATGGATTAGTTTTTTGTTGAGTTAGAAGATGAATCGAGTACACTTAACTCTTTACTTGGTCATCAAGTTTTCAATAATCGTTACACATAGAGTTACGGATTAGTTTTATGTTGAGTTAGATAATTAATCGAGTACCATTAACTCTTTAGAAGATGATTCGAGTACGATTAACTCTTTACTTGGTCTACATGTTTTCAATAATCGTTAGTCTTAGAGTTATGGATTAGTGTTATGTTGAGTTAGAAGATTATTCGAGTACCATAAACTCTTTAGAAGATGAATCGAGTACCATTAACTCTTTAGAAGATGTTTCGAGTACAATTAACTCTTTACTTGTCAATAAGTTTTCAATAATCGTTAACTTAGTGTTACGGATTAGCTTTATGTTGAGTTAGAAGATTAATCAAGTACAATTAACTCTTTATAAGATGATTCGAGTACAATTAACTCTTTACTTGGTCAACAAATTTTCAATAATTGTTACACTTAGAGTTACAGATAAGTTTTATGTTGATTTAGAAGATTATTCGAGTACCATTAACACTTTAGAAGATGTTCCGAGTACAATTAATTTTTTACTTGTCAATAAGTTTTCAATAATCGTTACACTTAGAGTTACGGATTAATTAAATGTTTAGTTAGGAGATTAATTAAGTACCATCATGATGGAGAACCAGCCTTACAAAATCATGCACACGAGAGGGACCCTTTGATCGTGCAAGAAGGTCCAATTACAAGAGCTAGAGCTAAGAAACTAAAAGAGGCTTTGATGATCCTTGTTGCAGACATTAAAGAAAATATTCACGAAGAGTCCAAGGAAGGCCTGATGGTGAATAATATTAGACTGGAGATCATTTAGCACATGCTTCAACCAAAGGCATTAATGTATGGATAAAGTAGTAGTCAAGTCTACTTTATCATAAAGTAGAAGTCAAGTCTACTTTTTGATTACTTAAGTGTTAAGCATTAAAAGTCCTCTTTACTTATTAGGTGTTAAGCTTGGAAGTCATTAGATATCTTTTTTTCCTATATATAGGTGTATGAGTCACTTGTAAAAAGGAGACCTTTGTTGAAAACGAAATTGAAGCTCTTAGCTTATGTTTATTGAATTCTCTCTTTGTGAGGTTTTCGATTATTCAAGAACTTATCAAGATCATCGAGCAAGATCTTGTGGCGTTCAACATACCGAGGTTCTTGGCTGATTATATAGCCAACGGGTCGAGGTTCTTTCGCTCTAAGTAAGATCAAACCAGATTCGATTTGGGAAGATCCGCTGCTTATCTTCATACGTTGGGTTCTTAGATCTTCATATCTAATGGGTCCTTCGTCCTATCCACATCAGTTTTGGTATCAGAGCCATCTGGTATTGATTTGACTTGCTTTATCTTTCGTATCTCGAAGTTCCTTATTTTTTTTTAATCTTTTCGTTGCTGCCCTCATAGCAAGGAAGTGTTTGTCAAAAAAAAAAAAAAACGAAAATTCAGTTTGCACATCTACACAGTAGTTCCTTGTTTCCTTCATCTATAGGACTAAGGGATTGTTCAACGTTGCTGGAAATTTGCTTAACCTGATTTGTTCTTGAATTTGAGTGGTAAAAGGCTAGAGTGGTGAGTTCTTTAGAGGGGAGGTAAAAGTCTACGAGTGAAACACGAGTGAATTGTGAGTTATATATTTGAGTGATACATGAGTGTTTGTGAGACACCATGGATGACACATCTACGAATCAAGGAGATGCTTTCAACCTTCAAGCTATGCAACAACAATTTGCTAGGATGGGAAATATTCTTGAGAGCATGGCTGAACGATTGGACAGATTGGAGCAACCAACCACTCGAGAGCGTGGGAATAATAATCCAATTCAAAGGAGGCAACAAGAAGAGTGGGAATCAGAGGAAGAAGAGGAAGGTGTTGGGGCTGTTCACCAAGTTCATAGACGAAGAGGAAGGAGAAGACAAAATGATGAAGTTGATCGTGACTTGGGAAGCATCAAGATGAACATACCTGCTTTCCATGGGAGAAGTGATCCGGAGACTTACTTGGAGTGGGAGAAGAAGGTAGATTTGATTTTTGATTGCCATAATTACTCCGAGGAGAAGAAGGTGAGGCTTGCTGCGATTGAGTTCACCGACTATGCTATAGTTTGGTGGGATCAATTCATTACAAATCGAAGGAGATATGGAGAGAGGCCTATTGCTACTTGGGCTGAAATGAAATCCACCATGCGTAAGAGGTTCGTACCCTCTCATTATTTTCGTGAGTTGTATCAAAAGCTTCAATCTATGAATCAAGGCAACAAATCTGTTGATGAGTACTATAAGGAGATGGAGATTGCCCTGATTAGAGCAAACGTAGAGGAAGATCGAGAGGCTACCATGGCACGTTTCTTGAATGGGCTGAATAGGGAGATTGCCAATGTTGTGGAGCTTCAACACTACGTGGAGCTCCAGGACATGGTACATACATCCATGAAGGTGGAGAAGCAACTTAAGAAGAAGGGTTCTTTCCAAAGGAGTTCTACACCCAATTTTCAGTTTTCAAACAAAGCCAAGGAAGTTGCATCTAAAGAAAACGATGGGGCAACTTCAAGGTCTCAACATGAGATGCCCAAGACCAGATTCACTGAGACTGAAAAAGGGAAAGGTAATATCTCAACTTCTTCACGAACTAGAGATATTAAGTGTTTTCGTTGTCAAGGTCGTGGACATATTGCATCTGATTGTCCAAACAAGAGGGTGATGGTTTTGAGAGACAATGGTGAGATCGAATCTGAAAGTGAGAAAGAATCAAGTGATGATGAGCAACTTGAGGAGACGGTACCCGAAAGAGGAGAACTTTTGGTGGTGATGAGAGCTCTAAACATGCAAGCAAAGATTGATGAGGCTAAACAACAAAGAGAGAACATCTTCCATACAAGATGTTTGGTTAACGGTAAGGTATGCATGTTAATCATTGATGGTGGGAGTTGTGCTAATGTGGCAAGTGCTGAAATGGTGGGGAAACTTAACTTAGTTACTTCAAAACACCCTCATCCTTATAAGCTGCAATGGCTTAATGAATGTGGAGAAATTCGGGTAACTAAGCAAGTTTTGATTTCATTCTCTGTAGGAAACTATAAAGATGAAATTATGTGTGATGTAGTGTCGATGCATGCTAGTCATATACTCTTGGGCAGACCGTGGCAATTTGATCGAAGAGTGAACTATGATGGTTATCTTAATCGATATACGCTGAAACATCAAAACAAAACCATCATGCTTGTACCTTTAACTCCACAACAGGTTCATGAAGATCAACTCAATTTGTCTCAAGCAAGGAGAGCTAGTGAGATTGAGAGAAAAAAAGATGAGAATGAGAGACAAAAACCAAGAGAAAAAAAGAGTGGAGAGAAAAACAAGAAGGCTAATGTGAGTGTTTCCGAGGGAGAAAATAAATTGGATGGAAATAAGGACTCAAAAAGAGTGAATTTCTATGCAAGAGGGAGTGAAATAAAGAGAGCCTTAGTAGAGAAAAAAATTGTGTTAGTGTTGATACACAAGGAATGCTATTTGAACACTAACGAACTAACTTCTTCTTTGCCGAGTTCTTTTGTGACTCTTTTGCAGGAGTATGATGATATCTTTCCAAAGGAAGAACCAAATGGTTTACCACCTTTGAGAGGCATCGAACATCAAATTGATTTTATTCCGGGTGCGACACTTCCAAATAGACCAGCTTATAGAGCGAATCCGGAGGAAACAAAAGAGATCCAAAGACAAGTAGAGGAGTTGATGGCTAAGGGCAAGGTTCGAGAAAGCATGAGTCCTTGTGCGGTACCGGTCATTATTGTACCAAAGAAGGATGGAACATGGAGAATGTGTACTGATTGTCGTGCCATCAACAAAATCACGGTAAAGTATCGCTATCCTATCCCTAGATTAGATGATATGCTTGATGAATTGCATGGTTCTTTCATCTTCTCTAAGATTGATTTGAAGAGTGGATATCATCAAATTAGAATAAGAGAAGGTGATGAATGGAAAACTGCTTTCAAAACAAAATATGGTTTGTATGAGTGGTTAGTTATGCCTTTTGGCTTAACAAATGCACCAAGTACTTTCATGAGATTAATGAATCATGTTTTGCGTAACTTTATTGGGAAATTTGTCGTTGTGTACTTTGATGACATCCTTATCTATAGCAAAAGCACGGAAGAACATTTTGATCATGTGCGTGCTGTTTTGGACACTTTAAGGGAGGAATCTTTGTATGCTAATTTTAAGAAGTGTTCTTTTTGCATGGATAAAATTGTGTTTCTTGGTTTTGTTGTAAGTGCTAAAGGAATTGAAATGGAAAAGGATAAAGTTAAGGCTATTTTAGATTGGCCAAATCCTAGAAACATTTTTGAAGTTAGAAGTTTTCATGGACTTGCTAGTTTTTATAGGAGGTTTGTGAAAGGTTTTAGTACTATAGCAGCACCTTTGAATGAGATTGTCAAAAAGAAAGTTGGTTTTGTTTGGGGAGAAAAACAACAAGTTGCTTTTGATCTCCTTAAAGAGAAACTAACTACCGCACCCATTCTTGCATTACCTAACTTTGATAAAATGTTTGAGATTGAATGTGATGCATGTGGAGTGGGTATAGGAGCTGTTTTAATACAGGAAGGAAAACCAATTGCATACTTTAGTGAAAAATTGAAGGGAGCTCAATTGAACTATCCTACATATGACAAGGAGTTGTATGCTTTGGTGAGAGCTTTGGAGACGTGGCAGCATTACTTGTGGACGAGAGAGTTTGTTATTCATACTGATCATGAATCTCTCAAGTACCTCAAGGGACAAGGTAAGCTTGGTAAGAGACATGCCAAGTGGGTGGAATTCATTGAATCTTTTCCTTATATGATCAAATACAAGAAAGGGAAAGAGAACATTGTTGCTGATACATTATCTAGAAGGTATGCTTTAATCTCTACTTTGAGTTCTAAACTTCTTGGGTTTGAATCAATTAAGGGATTGTATGCTGATGATTCTGATTTTGCTTCTATTTATTTAGCTTGTGAGCATGCTGCATTTGAGAAGTTTTATAGGCATGAGGGATACTTGTTTCGTGAAAGTAAACTATGCATTCCTAAATGTTCTATGCGTGAGTTGCTTGTTAGGGAAGCGCATGGGGGAGGACTAATGGGGCATTTTGGAATACATAAAACTTTGAGTGTCTTGTGTGACCATTTCTATTGGCCTAAAATGCGAGTTGATGTTGCGAGAATTTGTGAAAAGTGCATAACTTGTAAGCTAGCTAAATCAAGAGTACAACCACATGGGTTATACACACCTTTGCCTATACCTAATGAACCTTGGGTAGACATATCTATGGACTTTGTTTTAGGTTTACCAAAGTCAAAAAAAGGTAAAGATTCTGTTTTTGTTGTGGTTGATAGATTTTCAAAAATGGCACACTTTATTCCATGTCGTAAAAGTGATGACGCTACTCATATTGCTGATTTATTCTTTAAGGAAGTTGCTCGTTTGCATGGAATTCCAAGAACCATTGTGAGTGATAGAGATACAAAGTTTTTGAGTCACTTTTGGCGTGTTTTGTGGAGTAAATTGGGCACTAAACTTCTATTTTCTACTACTTGTCATCCACAAACGGATGGACAAACTGAAGTTGTTAATAGAACTTTGTCTCAATTACTAAGAGTTTTGATTCAAAGGAATTTGAAAAATTGGGAGGATTGTTTGACATTTGCTGAATTTGCTTATAATAGAAGTGTTCATTCTGCTACTAATCATTCTCCTTTTGAGATTGTTTATGGTTTCAATCCATTGAGTCCACTTGATCTTGTACCATTACCTATTGAAGAGCGTATGAGTCTTGATGGAAAAGCCAAAGCTGAGCTGATCAAGAAGCTGCATGAAAAAGTGAGACTCAACATTGAGAAGAGAACCGAACAATATGTCAAGCAAGCAAACAAAGGCCGAAAGAAAGTCATCTTTGAACCCGGTGATTGGGTATGGTTACACTTGAGAAAAGAAAGGTTTCCAAGTAAGAGAAAGTCAAAGTTGCAGCCAAGAGGAGATGGACCATTTCAAGTGGTTGCTAGAATCAATGACAATGCATACAAACTTGACCTTCCGGGTGAATATAATGTAAGTGCAACTTTCAATGTTTCTGATCTTTCTCCTTATCTTGGTGATACAGATTCGAGGACGAATCCTTTTGAAGAAGAGTGGAATGATGGAGAACCAGCCTTACAAAATCATGCACACGAGAGGGACCCTTTGATCGTGCAAGAAGGTCCAATTACAAGAGCTAGAGCTAAGAAACTAAAAGAGGCTTTGATGATCCTTGTTGCAGACATTAAAGAAAATATTCACGAAGAGTCCAAGGAAGGCCCAATGGTGAATAATATTAGACTGGAGATCATTTAGCACATGCTTCAACCAAAGGCATTAATGTATGGATAAAGTAGTAGTCAAGTCTACTTTATCATAAAGTAGAAGTCAAGTCTACTTTTTGACTACTTAAGTGTTAAGCATTAAAAGTCCTCTTTACTTAGGTGTTAAGCTTGGAAGTCATTAGATATCTTTTTTTCCTATATATAGGTGTATGGGTCACTTGTAAAAAGGGGACCTTTGTTGAAAACGAAATTGAAGCTCTTAGCTTATGTTTATTGAATTCTCTCTTTGTGAGGTTTTCGATTATTCAAGAACTTATCAAGATCATCGAGCAAGATCTTGTGGCGTTCAACATACCGAGGTTCTTGGCTGATTATATAGCCAACGGGTCGAGGTTCTTTCGCTCTAAGTAAGATCAAACCAGATTCAATTTGGGAAGATCCGCTGCTTATCTTCATACGTTGGGTTCTTAGATCTTCATATCTAATGGGTCCTTCGTCCTATCCACATCAATAAGTTTTCAATAATAGTTACACTTAGAGTTACGGATTAAGTAAATGTTTAGTTAGGAGACTAATTAAGTACCATCAACTCTTTAGAAGGTGATTCGAGTACAATTAACTCTTTACTTGTCAACAAGTTTTCAATAATCAGTACACTTAGAGTTATAAATTAGTTTTCTGTTGAGTTAGAAGATGAATCGAGTACACTTAACTCTTTACTTGGTCATCAAGTTTTCAATAATCGTTACACTTAGAGTTACAGATTAGTTTTATGTTGAGTTAGATAATTAATCGAGTTCCATGAACTCTTTAGAAGATGATTCGAGTACGATTAACTCTTTACTTGGTCAATAAGTTTTCAATAATCATTACACTTAGAGTGACGGATTAGTTTTATGTTGAGTTAGAAGATTATTCGAGTACCATTAACTCTTTAGAAGATGTTTCGAGTACAATTAACTCTTTACTTGTCAATAAGTTTTCAATAATCGTTAACTTAGTATTACGGATTAGTTTTATGTTGAGTTCGAAGATTTATCGAGTATCATTCACTCTTTTGAAGATGAATCGAGTACAATTAATTTTTTACATGGTCAACAAATTTTCAATAATTGTTACACTTAGAGTTACAGATAAGTTTTATGTTGATTTAGAAGATTATTCGAGTACCATTAAAACTATAGAAGATGTTCCGAGTACAATTAACTCTTTACTTGTCAATAAATTTTCAGTAATCGTTACACTTAGAGTTACGGATTAATTAAATGTTTAGTTAGGAGATTAATTAAGTACCATCAACTCTTTAGAAGGTGATTCGAGTACAATTAACTCTTTACTTGTCAACAAGTTTTCAATAATCAGTACACTTAGAGTTATGGATTAGTTTTTTGTTGAGTTAGAAGATGAATCGAGTACAATTAATTCTTTACTTGGTCATCAAGTTTTCAATAATCGTTACACTTAGAGTTACGGATTTGTTTTATGTTGAGTTAGACAATTAATCGAGTACCATTAACTCTTTAGAAGATGATTCGAGTACGATTAACTCTTTACTTGATCTACATGTTTTCAATAATCGTTACACTTAGACTTATGGATGAGTGTTATGTTGAGTTAGAAGATTATTCGAGTACCATAAACTATTTAGAAGATGAATCGAGTACAATTAACTCTTTACTTGTCAATAAGTTTTCAATAATCGTTAACTTAGTATTACGGATTAGTTTTATGTTGAGTTCGAAGATTTATCGAGTATCATTCACTCTTTTGAAGATGAATCGAGTACAATTAATTTTTTACATGGTCAACAAATTTTCAATAATTGTTACACTTAGAGTTACAGATAAGTTTTATGTTGATTTAGAAGATTATTCGAGTACCATTAAAACTATAGAAGATGTTCCGAGTACAATTAACTCTTTACTTGTCAATAAATTTTCAGTAATCGTTACACTTAGAGTTACGGATTAATTAAATGTTTAGTTAGGAGATTAATTAAGTACCATCAACTCTTTAGAAGGTGATTCGAGTACAATTAACTCTTTACTTGTCAACAAGTTTTCAATAATCAGTACACTTAGAGTTATGGATTAGTTTTTTGTTGAGTTAGAAGATGAATCGAGTACACTTAACTCTTTACTTGGTCATCAAGTTTTCAATAATCATTTCACTTAGAGTTACGGATTAGTTTTATGTTGAGTTAGATAATTAATCGAGTTCCATGAACTCTTTAGAAGATGATTCGAGTACGATTAACTCTTTACTTGGTCAATAAGTTTTTAATAATCATTACACTTAGAGTTACGGATTAATTAAATGCTTAGTTAGGAGATTAATTAAGTACCATCAACTCTTTAGAAGGTGATTCGAGTACAATTAACTCTTTACTTGTCAACAAGTTTTCAATAATCAGTACACTTAGAGTTATGGATTAGTTTTTTGTTGAGTTAGAAGATGAATCGAGTACAATTAATTCTTTACTTGGTCATCAAGTTTTCAATAATCGTTACACTTAGAGTTACGGATTTGTTTTATGTTGAGTTAGACAATTAATCGAGTACCATTAACTCTTTAGAAGATGATTCGAGTACGATTAACTCTTTACTTGATCTACATGTTTTCAATAATCGTTACACTTAGACTTATGGATGAGTGTTATGTTGAGTTAGAAGATTATTCGAGTACCATAAACTATTTAGAAGATGAATCGAGTACAATTAACTCTTTACTTGTCAATAAGTTTTCAATAATCGTTAACTTAGTATTACGGATTAGTTTTATGTTGAGTTCGAAGATTTATCGAGTATCATTCACTCTTTTGAAGATGAATCGAGTACAATTAATTTTTTACATGGTCAACAAATTTTCAATAATTGTTACACTTAGAGTTACAGATAAGTTTTATGTTGATTTAGAAGATTATTCGAGTACCATTAAAACTATAGAAGATGTTCCGAGTACAATTAACTCTTTACTTGTCAATAAATTTTCAGTAATCGTTACACTTAGAGTTACGGATTAATTAAATGTTTAGTTAGGAGATTAATTAAGTACCATCAACTCTTTAGAAGGTGATTCGAGTACAATTAACTCTTTACTTGTCAACAAGTTTTCAATAATCAGTACACTTAGAGTTATGGATTAGTTTTTTGTTGAGTTAGAAGATGAATCGAGTACACTTAACTCTTTACTTGGTCATCAAGTTTTCAATAATCATTTCACTTAGAGTTACGGATTAGTTTTATGTTGAGTTAGATAATTAATCGAGTTCCATGAACTCTTTAGAAGATGATTCGAGTACGATTAACTCTTTACTTGGTCAATAAGTTTTTAATAATCATTACACTTAGAGTTACGGATTAATTAAATGCTTAGTTAGGAGATTAATTAAGTACCATCAACTCTTTAGAAGGTGATTCGAGTACAATTAACTCTTTACTTGTGAACAAGTTTTCAATAATCAGTACACTTGGAGTTATGGATTAGTTTTTTGTTGAGTTAGAAGATGAATCGAGTACACTTAACTCTTTACTTGGTCATCAAGTTTTCAATAATCGTTACACTTAGAGTTACGGATTAGTTTTATGTTGAGTTAGATAATTAATCGAGTTCCATGAACTCTTTAGAAGATGATTAGAGTACGATTAATTCTTTACTTGGTCAATAAATTTTCAATAATCATTACACTTAGAGTGACGGATGAGTTTTATGTTGAGTTAGAAGATTATTCGAGTACCATTAACTCTTTAGAAGATGTTTCGAGTACAATTAACTCTTTACTTGTCAATAAGTTTTCAATAATCGTTAACTTAGTGTTACGGATTAGTTTTATGTTGAGTTAGAAGATTTATCAAGTATCATTAACTCTTTAGAAGATGAATCGAGTACAATTAATTCTTTACATGGTCAACAAATTTTCAATAATTGTTACACTTAGAGTTACAGATAATTTTTATGTTGTTTTAGAAGATTATTCGAGTACCATTAAAACTATAGAAGATGTTCCGAGTTCAATTAACTCTTTACTTGTCAATAAGTTTTCAATAATCGTTACACTTAGAGTTACGGATTAATTAAATGTTTAGTTAGGAGATTAATTAAGTACCATCAACTCTTTAGAAGGTGATTCGAGTACAATTAACTCTTTGCTTGTCAACAAGTTTTCAATAATCAGTACACTTAGAGTTATGGATTAGTTTTTTGTTGAGTTAGAAGATGAATCGAGTACACTTAACTCTTTACTTGGTCATCAAGTTTTCAAAAATCGTTACACTTTGAGTTACAGATTAGTTTTATGTTGAGTTAGAGAATTAATCTAGTACCATAAACTCTTTAGAAGATGAATCGAGTACAATTAACTCTTTACTTGGTCAAGAAGTTTTCAATAATCGTTACACTGAGAGTTACAGATTAGCTTTATATTGAGCTAGAAGATTAATCAAGTACAATTAACTCATTATAAGATGATTCGAGTACAATTAACTCTTTACTTGGTCAACAAATTTTCAATAATTGTTACACTTAGAGTTACAGATAAGTTTTATGTTGATTTAGAAGACTATTCGAGTACCATTAACACTTTAGAAGATATTCCGAGTACAATTAACTCTTTACTTGTCAATAAGTTTTCAATAATCGTTACACTTAGAGTTACGGATTAATTAAATGTTTAGTTAGGAGATTAATTAAGTACCATCAACTCTTTAGAAGGTCATTCGAGTACAATTAACTCTTTACATGTCAACAAGTTTTCAATAATCAGTACACTTAGAGTTATGGATTAGTTTTATGTTGAGTTAGAAGATGAATCGAGTACAATTAACTCTTTACTTGGTCATCAAGTTTTCAATAATCGTTACACTTAGAGTTACAGATTAGTTTTATATTGAGTTAGATAATTAATCGAGTTCCATGAACTCTTTAGAAGATGATTCGAGTACGATTAACTCTTTACTTGATCTACATGTTTTCAATAATCGTTACACTTAGACTTATGGATTAGTGTTATGTTGAGTTAGAAGATTATTCGAGTACCATTAACTCTTTAGAAGATGTTTCGAGTACAATTAACTCTTTACTTGTTAATAAGTTTTCAATAATCATTACACTTAGGGTTACATATTAGCTTTATGTTGAGTTAGAAGATTAATCAAGTACAATTAACTCTTTATAAGATGATTCGAGTACAATTAACTCTTTACTTGGTCAACAAGTTTTCTATAATCGTTACACTTAGAGTTACGGATAAGTTTTATGTTGATTTGGAAGATTATTCGAGTACCATTAACACTTCAGAAGATGTTACGAGTACAATTAACTCTTTACTAGTCCATAAGTTTTCAATAATCGTTACACTTAGAGTTACGGATTAATTAAATGTTTAGTTAGGAGATTAATTAAGTACCATCAACTCTTTAGAAGGTGATTCGAGTACAATTAACTCTTTACTTGTCAACAAGTTTTCAATAATCAATACACTTAGAGTTATGGATTAGTTTTTTGTTGAGTTAGAAGATGAATCGAGTACACTTAACTCTTTACTTGGTCATCAAGTTTTCAAAAATCGTTACACTTTGAGTTACGGATTAATTAAATGTTTAGTTAGGAGATTAATTAAGTACCATCAACTCTTTAGAAGGTGATTCGAGTACAATTAACTCTTTACTTGTCAACAAGTTTCCAATAATCAGTACACTTAGAGTTATGGATTAGTTTTTTGTTGAGTTAGAAGATGAATCGAGTACACTTAACTCTTTACTTGGTCATCAAGTTTTCAATAAACGTTACACTTAGAATTACAGATTAGTTTTATGTTGAGTTAGACAATTAATCGAGTACCATTAACTCTTTAGAAGATGATTCGAGTACGATTAACTCTTTACTTGGTCTACATGTTTTCAATAATCGTTACACTTAGAGTTATGGATTAGTGTTATGTTGAGTTAGAAGATTATTCGAGTACCATAAACTCTTTAGAAAATGAATCGAGTACAATTAACTCTTTACTTGGTCAAGTAGTTTTCAATAATCGTTACACTAATAGTTACAGATTAGCTTTATGTTGAGTTAGAAGATTAATCAAGTACAATTAACTCTTTATAAGATGATTCGAGTACAATTAACTCTTTACTTGGTCATCAAGTTTTCAATAATCGTTACACTTAGAGTTACAGATTAGTTTTATGTTGAGTTAGACAATTAATCGAGTACCATTAACTCTTTAGAAGATGATTCGAGTACGATTAACTCTTTATTTGATCTACATGTTTTCAATAATCTTTACACTTAGACTTATGGATTAGTGTTATGTTGAGTTAGAAGATTATTCGAGTACCATAAACTAGTTAGAAGATGAATCGAGTAAAATTAACTCTTTACTTGGTCAATAAGTTTTCAATAATCGTTACACTTAGGGTTACAGATTAGCTTTATGTTGAGTTAGAAGATTAATCAAGTACAATTAACTCTTTATAAGATGATTCGAGTACAATTAACTCTTTACTTGGTCAACAAGTTTTCTATAATCGTTACACTTAGAGTTACGGATTAGTTTTATGTTGAATTAGAAGATTAATCGAGTACCATTAACTCTTTCGAAGATAAATCTAGTACAATTAACTCTATTTGGTCAAGAAGTTTTCAATAATCATTACACATAGAGTTACGGATTAGTTTTATGTTGAGTTAGAAGATTAATCGAGTATCATTAACTCCTTAGAAGATGAATTGAGTACAATTAACTCTTTACTTGGTCTACAGGTTTTTAATAATCGTTACAATTACAGTTATGGATTAGTATTATGTGGAGTTAGAAGATTAAACGAGTACCATTAACTCCTTAGAAGATGAATCGAGTGCGATTAACTCTTTACTTGGTCAACAAGTTTTCAATAATCGTTAAACTTAGAGTTGTGGATTAGTTTTATGTTGAGTTTGAAGTTTAATCAAGTACCATTAACTCTCTACTTGGTCAACAAGTATTCAATAATCGTTACACTTAGAGTTACGGATTAGCTTTATGTTGAGTTAGAAGATTAATCGAGTACAATTAACTCTTTACAAGATGATTCGAGTACAATTAACTCTTTATTTGGTTAACAAGTTTTCAATAATCGTTATACTTAGAGTTACAGATTAGTTTTATGTTGAGTTCGAAGATTTATCGAGTATCATTAACTCTTTAGAAGATGAATCGAGTACAATTAATTCTTTACTTGGTCAACAAATTTTCAATAATCGTTACACTTAGAGTTACGGATAAGTTTTATGTTGATTTTGAAGATGAATCGAGTACCATTAACACTTCTGAAGATGTTCCGAGTACAATTAACTCTTTACTAGTCAATAAGTTTTCAATAATCGTTACACTTAGAGTTACGGATTAATTAAATGTTTAGTTAGGAGATTAATTAAGTACCATCAACTCTTTAGAAGGTGATTCGAGTACAATTAACTCTTTACTTGTCAACAAGTTTTCAATAATCAGTACACTTAGAGTTATGGATTAGTTTTTTGTTGAGTTAGAAGATGAATCGAGTACACTTAACTCTTTACTTGGTCATCAAGTTTTCAAAAATCGTTACACTTAGAGTTACGGATTAATTAAATGTTTAGTTAGGAGATTAATTAAGTACCATCAACTCTTTAGAAGGTGATTCGAGTACAATTAACTCTTTACTTGTCAACAAGTTTCCAATAATCAGTACACTTAGAGTTATGGATTAGTTTTTTGTTGAGTTAGAAGATGAATCGAGTACACTTAACTCTTTACTTGGTCATCAAGTTTTCAATAAACGTTACACTTAGAATTACAGATTAGTTTTATGTTGAGTTAGACAATTAATCGAGTACCATTAACTCTTTAGAAGATGATTCGAGTACGATTAACTCTTTACTTGGTCTACATGTTTTCAATAATCGTTACACTTAGAGTTATGGATTAGTGTTATGTTGAGTTAGAAGATTATTCGAGTACCATAAACTCTTTAGAAAATGAATCGAGTACAATTAACTCTTTACTTGGTCAAGTAGTTTTCAATAATCGTTACACTAATAGTTACAGATTAGCTTTATGTTGAGTTAGAAGATTAATCAAGTACAATTAACTCTTTATAAGATGATTCGAGTACAATTAACTCTTTACTTGGTCATCAAGTTTTCAATAATCGTTACACTTAGAGTTACAGATTAGTTTTATGTTGAGTTAGACAATTAATCGAGTACCATTAACTCTTTAGAAGATGATTCGAGTACGATTAACTCTTTATTTGATCTACATGTTTTCAATAATCTTTACACTTAGACTTATGGATTAGTGTTATGTTGAGTTAGAAGATTATTCGAGTACCATAAACTAGTTAGAAGATGAATCGAGTAAAATTAACTCTTTACTTGGTCAATAAGTTTTCAATAATCGTTACACTTAGGGTTACAGATTAGCTTTATGTTGAGTTAGAAGATTAATCAAGTACAATTAACTCTTTATAAGATGATTCGAGTACAATTAACTCTTTACTTGGTCAACAAGTTTTCTATAATCGTTACACTTAGAGTTACGGATTAGTTTTATGTTGAATTAGAAGATTAATCGAGTACCATTAACTCTTTCGAAGATAAATCTAGTACAATTAACTCTATTTGGTCAAGAAGTTTTCAATAATCATTACACATAGAGTTACGGATTAGTTTTATGTTGAGTTAGAAGATTAATCGAGTATCATTAACTCCTTAGAAGATGAATTGAGTACAATTAACTCTTTACTTGGTCTACAGGTTTTTAATAATCGTTACAATTACAGTTATGGATTAGTATTATGTGGAGTTAGAAGATTAAACGAGTACCATTAACTCCTTAGAAGATGAATCGAGTGCGATTAACTCTTTACTTGGTCAACAAGTTTTCAATAATCGTTAAACTTAGAGTTGTGGATTAGTTTTATGTTGAGTTTGAAGTTTAATCAAGTACCATTAACTCTCTACTTGGTCAACAAGTATTCAATAATCGTTACACTTAGAGTTACGGATTAGCTTTATGTTGAGTTAGAAGATTAATCGAGTACAATTAACTCTTTACAAGATGATTCGAGTACAATTAACTCTTTATTTGGTTAACAAGTTTTCAATAATCGTTATACTTAGAGTTACAGATTAGTTTTATGTTGAGTTCGAAGATTTATCGAGTATCATTAACTCTTTAGAAGATGAATCGAGTACAATTAATTCTTTACTTGGTCAACAAATTTTCAATAATCGTTACACTTAGAGTTACGGATAAGTTTTATGTTGATTTTGAAGATGAATCGAGTACCATTAACACTTCTGAAGATGTTCCGAGTACAATTAACTCTTTACTAGTCAATAAGTTTTCAATAATCGTTACACTTAGAGTTACGGATTAATTAAATGTTTAGTTAGGAGATTAATTAAGTACCATCAACTCTTTAGAAGGTGATTCGAGTACAATTAACTCTTTACTTGTCAACAAGTTTTCAATAATCAGTACACTTAGAGTTATGGATTAGTTTTTTGTTGAGTTAGAAGATGAATCGAGTACAATTAATTCTTTACTTGGTCATCAAGTTTTCAATAATCGTTACACTTAGAGTTACGGATTTGTTTTATGTTGAGTTAGACAATTAATCGAGTACCATTAACTCTTTAGAAGATGATTCGAGTACGATTAACTCTTTACTTGATCTACATGTTTTCAATAATCGTTACACTTAGACTTATGGATGAGTGTTATGTTGAGTTAGAAGATTATTCGAGTACCATAAACTATTTAGAAGATGAATCGAGTACAATTAACTCTTTACTTGGTCAACAAGTTTTCAATAATCGTTACACTTAGAGTTACAGATTAGCTTTATGTTGAGTTAGAAGATTAATCAAGTACAATTAACTCTTTATAAGATGATTCGAGTACAGTTAACTCTTTACTTGGTCAACAAGTTTTCTATAATCGTTACACTTAGAGTTACAGATTAGTTTTATGTTGAGTTAGAAGATTAATCAAGTACCATTAACTCTTTCGAAGATAAATGTCACAGCCCAGAACCTTTCGTTAAATAATATCAGAGTTTTTCTTTTTGGGCGTGAAGAAAGAAAGGGGAAAAAGACGAACATGATAATAAATAGAAAGAAAATGGAGAGGATAAGAAATGATATGCTTGAAACATCGGATATCACCGATAAATAAAGTTTTGAAACCTTACGCAGCGGAAAAACATCAGGATCCTTTACAAGGAAGGAGAAATACAGTTTTCTTTTACAAACGTGGAACATCGTTTCATCATAGCTTTAAAACACAAAACAGAATATGGACACAGCTGATAAGACACCCCTCTCTCTATGCATCATGAATCTCTTCATGTCCTGTAGGGTGAGTACAGAATAGGGGTGAGTGCGTTGAATACACCCGTGAGGATACTTTCCAAACTTTAATATTATTAAGTCGTTCACATATTAAACATATATAAAAGTTCAGCAAGTAGTCACAACATATAAAATGCATAGCACACAATGTGGAACACACGGCTCTAAGAGCACTCAACCATACTCGGTGCTTTTACGGGCCACCAGTCCGTTCCTAACATATGGTGCTTTTTACGGGCCACCAGTCCATCCCTAACATGACTTAGGACATCCGTCCACATTCATCGTATTCATAAATTATGCTTGAATGTAGTAATCACAGCATATAATCACAGCACGTAGAGTTCAACAGTTCATTTATCAATTATGGAAAACAGTAACGTGTTGAGTTTAGAAGTTACCCCCACCTTGTTCGGTGGTTACCACGTGAGTAGCAAGGACCAAAGATCTGATAATTCAGAGCTCGAGTAGCGGATACCAAAAGTCAGATAACCCAACGCTCAATCCAACAAATAGCCTACGTAAGTTATAATGTATTTTAGATCCTTAATAACGTATAAATAAAGCTATAAATGTTTCCGGCGGAAATATCATCGTTAAATACGCGATGGATCTAGAGCTCTAAAGATCGGGGTTGAAGAACCGAGAATGGATAATCAATCCATGTAGCTGAGATGATAGAGAATGAAATTTGGGTCACGACGGAAAAAGAATGAGCTCGATCGGAGTTAAAACGAGCTCAAACGGAGCATTTTAGGTTCAGGGGTATTTTCGTAATTTTGATCGAAAGGTGAGGAAGATAGAACGAGTAGGGTCGCTACGGAAGAAGAATGAGCTCAATCGGAGTTGAAACGAGCTCAAACGAAGCGTTTTAAGATTGAGGGGCGTTTTCGTAATTTTGGTCAAAGGGTTGACTTTGACCGGGCCCACGGCCCTCGGTCAACGACATCTCGTCGGCGACGACTCGATGTCGACGTACGGTGGAGAAAATGGGGTTCGGATCGAAAACACGGCGTTGCGGGCGATGTGGCACGCTCGTACCCGGCATCGGGTGGAAAAACCCGGCGGTTGGCGCATTTCTCGGCAGCTGGCATACCCGGCTCGGCAGGTGGCCGAGTCTTCTCGGCAGGCGTGGCGTGGATCTCGGCGGCTGCCGAGTTTTCTCGGCAGCAGGGGCGCTCCTCTCGGCAGCTGCCGAGTTTTCTCGGCAGCTCGGCAGCACGACTCGGCAGCTCTCGGCGCTTCACCCGGCGTGGCCGAGATTTCTCGGCAGGTCTCCCACCCGGCGCGCGCGTGTCGTGCCCAGCTCTCCCGACGCTGGCCTGCTCGCCGGCCACTCTTCCCGGCGCCACCCAGCGCGGTGGCGCCGCCCTCCACCGCCGCCACCTAGTTCGCCGGATACTTCACATCGCCGGCTACCCCTCGCCGGATTCCGGCGGTGAACAGTACCTAAAACTTCGCCGGAAAATCCTTCGTTATCACATTCGCAACACCGAGGCTAGGGTTTAGGGTTTTGGAGACGGTTTTTTCGCCATTTCCCGGCGAACGAGAAATCGGAATTGAAATCCGAAACCTATCCTAGACTCGTCTCGACGAGACGAACGTCGTGTACGAAAATCGGCCAAAACCGACGACTTTCAATTTTTCCGGCCACCGCCGGCGACGGTGCCGCCGCGCCGGCGGCGGCGCTCCGGCGAATTTTCTGGCCACGTTGGTGGCGCCGGCGCCGGCGCCGGTGGTGGCGCGCCGGAGACCCAAAAACGAGAAGAAAAGAGAGGAGAGAGAAACTTACTCGTTTTCGTCGCTTTCGTTTTCGTCGGCCGAATGAATATTTTGAACTGACTGAGCCCCTATTTATAGATTTTCAAAGTTACTATTTACCAAGTAAATTTTAATTACCATCCATTAAAATATTATTTTCCATTTTACCGTTCCTTCAGTTTCTACCCCTTCCGTTTTACCGAACCTTTGTATCCGGCTCTTTTCTTTGTCATTTGAGCTACGGGTCTCCGATTGACCTCTGGTTTGTTTCTATTTTCTCGTTTTTCCGTCGCGCATCTCATGGTAATAAAATATTCTATGTTCCAGGTCTAAGAAAATTATCGATCTAACTCGGGCCTTAACATATATCTGAAACGCACGTCAACACATACGAAATTAATTATTAAATTATAGGTTTAAATATTTAATTAATCCATTATGCTTCGTTTTTGGTCCGGGGTACTACAATAAATCTAGTACAATTAACTCTATTTGGTCAAGAAGTTTTCAATAATCATTACACATAGAGTTGCAATATAATTGAAACATCCTAAAAATCTTTGTAATTGATTTTTGTCTTTTATTTGATCTGGAAACTTCTCTGTAAAACTTATAGATCTGTTTATAGGTTTTATTAAACCTTTGTTTATATCATGTCCTAAAAATCTTATAGATGTCTGGAAAAGCTTCATCTTAGATTCACTTAAAACTAATCCATTCTTTTTTATAATATAAAATAAAGTATCTAAATGTTTTATATGTTGTTCTATACTAGGTGAATATACAAGTATGTCATCAATATAAACTATGCAAAATTTATTATAATTATTAAATATGTCATTCATAATTCTCTGAAATTCTGATGGTGCATTCTTTAAACCGAAAGGCATTACATTCCACTCATAATGTCCAAAGGGAACAGTAAAAGCTGTTTTATATCTATCTTTTTCACTAATTTGTATTTGCCAAAATCCTGATTTTAAATCAAACTTGGAAAAAATTCTAGCTGAATGTAATCTATTAATAAGATCTCTTTTATTAGGTATAGGATATCTAATCCATTGTAAAACTTTGTTTAAAGGTTTATAATTTATAACTAATCTTGGAACTCCTCTTTCTAATTCTGCTTGTTTTACAACATAAAAAGCTGAACAACTCCAAGGTGACTTAGACTTTCTTATTAAATTTTTATCTATTAAATCTTTATGATTAAGGCAAAATATATACGATACATTAAGGCAAAATTTGTAGAGTCTTTATGAAATCTATTACCCTGTAAATGAACATCTAACTTTAAAGCTTCTAATATCATCTTGTCATTAAGATCTAAAGCTAAATCAGGAGCATTATTAAAATAAATTGGTCCATTACATATATTAGTTTGTATTAAGGATAATAAAGAATCTTCATATCTTATAGCTCTTTTGTCTCTGAAAGCTAAATATATGGGTGTATTAATTCCTCTTCTCATTAAAGGTTTTACTCCTACTTGTACTAAACCAATATGTATATACCTATATCCTTTTTGTATATATTTGTTTATAGTATATCTTGATAATAATTGTACACTATGTGGTTCTTGTTGAATAGATCTAGTTTCCTCATGTGTTTTAATTGTATAAGCAGTTTTGTAATCAATTAAACCTATTTTGTAAATGTTTTCTATTCTTTCTCTAGGTATAGTCCATGTTGTATAATCTATAGGCATATATGTCTCTTGACTTTGAACCATGTTTTGATTATCTAAGCTATTTCCTAGTGATAACAGTTTTCTAAGTCTTGAAGTCATAATATCATAAAGTGTTTAAACTTACAGGAAGGTTTCTCAATCTAAAGGGGTCGTAGGGGATACAATGCGTGGAACACCAGACATAGGCTTACCAACCGACTTACATGGATACAACCCTAAATCCAAACCTTATAGGTAGAGAAACTTAGTGTAATTTTTAAAACTTAATAATATTAATCTTTCTTAACTATGTAAACTATTATCCCTAATCGTGGCTCTGATACCAAAAGGGGAGGATCGCGGATAAGAGGGAGACATGCCTATATGGATGAAGGTGTCAAGGTTCTGGTTAAAGGAAATGAAGATGTTAAGAATTAACATACCTTTTTATGATTTTTTATCTTGTTATTTATCACAAAATGAAATTAATGATTTTGAAAATAAACCAGCTATAGAAGTAAATAATACATTACATAAAAAATGGTTATTACATACAAATAATGATATTATTGTAGCTATACATCCTCCTTTACAAGCTTTAAAATTGCAAACTCACAAAGGTGAAATAGTAGCTGATCCTTTTAAATCAGCAATTAAAACAAAAGATGAAGATATAGGAAGAGTTATACAACAGAATAATTTTTCACATCAAATTTTATATACTATTGCAGAACAAGTAGATCATATATCTAATAAGATAGATAATGATAAAAATCAGATATTACATACTATTACAGAAAGAGTAGATAATATATCTAGTAATACTAATACAAATAAAGATAAAAAGATTATTTTTGATAATATTTCAAAACCATATTTTCAAATAAACAAAAGTCTAGATAATAAAAATATAAGTTTTAATCCACAAACAGATAAGTTATTAACAAAAATATCTAGTAAATTAACAGATATAGGAACTACCAGTAAGAATGTTAATTGTTTAGATAAAATACAAGAAATAAATAGTTCAGATGATTCAGATAGTAGTAATATTAGTACAGAATCCTCAGAAAGTGAAGATATAATAGAAGTAGTTGAAAGAAATTTTGATGAGAATATTCCTAGTAATGAAATAAATAGAATATCTAGAAGAAGATATTATAAAAATAATAATACAAAAAATTATTATAGTAGACCTACACCAGTTGATATACAATTTGAAGAAAGAAATCAATTTAAATCTGCTACTTATAATGGACAAAGTATTACAGAATGGACTGTTGATGGTAAATCAGAATATGAAATATTAAATACTTTACAAGAAATGGGAATGGCTAGAGCAGCTTATAAATTACAAAATCAATCTGAAGAAATAACATGTACGTTACTAATACAAGGATTTGCAGGCCAACTTAAACATTGGTGGGATAATATATTAGACAATAATGAAAAAAATGAAATTTTAAATCATAAGACTTTAAGTTATGTAGAAGGAACAGATAATGAATATGTAGAAAGACCTGATGCATGTGAATTTTTAATAATTACTATATCTATGCATTTTATAGGAAATCCTAAAGAAGAAATGACTACAAATAAGATTGTTTTAACAAATTTAATATGTCCTACTTTAACAAATTATAGATGGTATAAAGATACATTTTTAACACAAGTTTTAAGAAGAACAGATTGTAAAGCATCTTTTTGGAAAGAAAGATTTATAATGGGATTACCTAGATTATTTCCAGAACGTATTATACAGAAATTAAAAACTGAAGTAGGAATTGATGATATACCTTTTGAGGAATTTACATATGGACAATTATTTGCTTTTGTTAAGAAAGAAGGATTAAGTTTGTGTACTGAATTAAAATTACAAAATAAATATAATAAAGATAAGAAAAATACTAGATATGAATTAGGTAGTTTTTGTGAAACTTTCGGTATTATGAAAAAAGAACCACCTTCTTATCAAAACAAAAGAAGACATAGAAAACAAAGATTTTATGATAATAAACCACAAGAATATAGAGATTATAAAAGAAATAATAGATTTAGAAGGAAGAAAAATTATAATAGAGATTATAATAAAACCCCAAAACAAAAATATAAAAATAATTATCAAAATAAGGATAAGAAAAACATAGTTTGTTGGAATTGTAACCAACCAGGACATACAACTGATAAGTGTTATAGAAAGAAAAATAAGGTTAGAGAATTAAGATATGAATTAAATAATATATTTAATAAATTAGATAATAGTGATTCAGAATCTGATATAATAGAACAAGATACAGATTCATCTATAGAACAAGATAATAAACAATGTCATATTAATGTTATTACAAAAGACAATAAAGAGGCTATTTTTGATTTAATAAATCATATACCAAATAATGAAACTCAAAGAGAATATTTTACTAAATTAAAAGATTTAATTTTAGATGAAGAAACTACTAAGAAAAAGATACCTGTAAGAGAAGATTTTAGTTTACAAAAGTTATTTGATAAATATCCAAGTCGTAGTATTTCTAGAAATGTAACAACAAAGGAATTACAAATGGAAATAAATAATCTTAAAAAATAAATTAATAATTTAGAAAAAGATATGTTTAATTTAAAAGAAGATAATATAGAAATAAAGACAAAGATGATTTTGAAAGATAATAATATTGATATTACCAATATACCAAGTACAAGTCAAATAATAGATGAAGAAGAAGATGATATAATAGATAGTAATAAATTTGTCAATTATATACAAAAAATAGATTTTCAGAAATGGTATATAAAAGTAAAAATTGTTATAGACAAATTTGAATTAAATGTTATAGCTTTATTAGAAGATGAATCGAGTACAATTAACTCTTTACTTGGTCAACAAGTTTTCAATAATCGTTACACTTAGAGTTACAGATTAGCTTTATGTTGAGTTAGAAGATTAATCAAGTACAATTAACTCTTTATAAGATGATTCGAGTACAATTAACTCTTTACTTGGTCAACAAGTTTTCTATAATCGTTACACTTAGAGTTACGGATTAGTTTTATGTTGAGTTAGAAGATTAATCGAGTACCATTAACTCTTTCGAAGATAAATCTAGTACAATTAACTCTATTTGGTCAAGAAGTTTTCAATAATCATCACACATAGAGTTACGAATTAGTTTTATGTTGAGTTAGAAGATTAATCGAGTATCATTAACTCCTTAGAAGATGAATTGAGTACAATTAACTCTTTACGTGGTCTATAAGTTTTCAATAATCGTTACAATTACAGTTAGGGATTAGTATTATGTGGAGTTAGAAGATTAATCGAGTACCATTAACTCATTAGAAGATGAATCGAGTACGACTAACTCTTTACTTGGTCAACAAGTTTTCAATAATCGTTAAACTTAGAGTTGTGGATTAGTTTTATGTTGAGTTAGAAGATTAATCAAGTACCATTAACTCTCTACTTGGTCAACAAGTATTCAATAATCGTTACACTTAGACTTACGGATTAGCTTTATGTTGAGTTAGAAGATTAATCGAGTACAATTAACTCCTTACAAGATGATTCGAGTACAATTAACTCTTTACTTGGTTAACAAGTTTTCAATAATTGTTATACTTAGAGTTACGGATTAGTTTTATGTTGAGTTCGAAGATTTATCGAGTATCATTAACTCTTTAGAAGATGGATCGAGTACAATTAATTCTTTACTTGGTCAACAAATTTTCAATAATCGTTACACTTAGAGTTACGGATAAGTTTTATGTTGATTTGGAAGATTATTCGAGTACCATTAACACTTCAGAAGATGTTCCGAGTACAATTTACTCTTTACTAGTCAATAAGTTTTCAATAATCGTTACACTTAGAGTTACGGATTTGTTAAATGTTTAGTTAGGAGATTAATTAAGTACCATCAACTCTTTAGAAGGTGATTCGAGTACAATTAACTCTTTACTTGTCAACAAGTTTTCAATAATCAGTACACTTAGAGTTATGGATTAGTTTTTTGTTGAGTTAGAAGATGAATCGAGTACAATTAACTCTTTACTTGGTCATCAAGTTTTCAATAATCGTTACACTTAGAGTTACGGATTAGTTTTATGTTGAGTTAGACAATTAATCGAGTACCATTAACTCTTTAGAAGATGATTCGAGTACGATTAACTCTTTACTTGATCTACATGTTTTCAATAATCGTTACACTTAGACTTATGGATTAGTGTTATGTTGAGTTAGAAGATTATTCGAGTACCATAAACTATTTAGAAGATGAATCGAATACAATTAACTCTTTACTTGGTCAACAAGTTTTCAATAATCGTTACACTTAGAGTTACAGATTAGCTTTATGTTGAGTTAGAAGATTAATCAAGTACAATTAACTCTTTATAAGATGATTCGAGTACAATTAACTCTATACTTGGTCAACAAGTTTTCCATAATCGTTACACTTAGAGTTACGGATTAGTTTTATGTTGAGTTAGAAGATTAATCGAGTACCATTAACTCTTTCGAAGATAAATCTAGTACAATTAACTGTTTAATTGGTTAACAAGTTTTCAATAATCGTTACACTTAGCGTTACGGATTAGTTTTATGTTGAGTTAGAAGATTAATCGAGTACCATTAACTCTTTCGAAGATAAATCTAGTACAATTAACTGTTTAATTGGTTAACAAGTTTTCACTAATCGTTACACTTAGCGTTACGGATTAGTTTTATGTTGAGTTAGAAGATTTATCGAGTATCATAAACTCTTTAGAAGATGAATCGAGTACAATTAAATCTTTACTTGGTCAACCATTTTTCAATAATCGTTACACTTAGAGTGACGGATTAATTAAATGTTTAGTTAGGAGATTAATTAAGTACCATTAACTCTTTAGAAGGTGATTCGAGTACAATTAACTCTTTACTTGTCAACAAGTTTTCAATAATCAGTACACTTAGAGTTATGGATTAGTTTTTTGTTGAGTTATAAGATGAATCGAGTACAATTAACTCTTTACTTGGTCATTAAGTTTTCAATAATCGTTACTCTTAGAGTTACGGATTAGTTTTATGTTGAGTTAGACAATTAATCGAGTACCATTAACTCTTTAAAAGATATTCGAGTACGATTAACTCTTTTCTTGGTCAACAAGTTTTCAATAATCGTTACACTTAGAGTTACGGATTAGTTTTATGTTGAGTTAGAAGATTAATCGAGTATCATTAACTCTTTAGAAGATGAATCGATTACAATTAACTGTTTAATTGGTTAACAAGTTTTCAATAATCGTTACACTTAGCATTACGGATTAGTTTTATGTTGAGTTAGAAGATTTATCGAGTATCATTAACTCTTTAGAAGATGGATCGAGTACAATTAAATCTTTACTTGGTCAACAAATTTTCAATAATCGTTACACTTAGAGTTACGGATAAGTTTTATGTTGAGTTAGAAGATTATTTGAGTACCATTAACACTTTAGAAGATGTTCCGAGTACAATTAACTCTTTACTTGTCAATAAGTTTTCAATAATCGTTACACTTAGAGTTACGCATTAATTTTATGTTTAGTTAGGAGATTAATTAAGTACCATTAACTCTTTAGAAGGTGATTCGAGTACAATTAACTCTTTACTTGTCAATAAGTTTTCAATAATCGTTCAACATAGAGTTATTTATTAGTTTTATATTGAGTTAGAAGATTAATCGAGTACCGTTAATTCTTTAGAAGATGAAATGAAACAATTAACTCTTTACTTGGTCAATAAGTTTTCAGTAATCATTACACTTAGAGTTACGGATTAGTTTTATGTTGAGTTAGACAA
The DNA here is from genome assembly GCA_954870855.1 of Scutellaria minor. Taxonomy (NCBI): domain Eukaryota; kingdom Viridiplantae; phylum Streptophyta; class Magnoliopsida; order Lamiales; family Lamiaceae; genus Scutellaria; species Scutellaria minor. The sequence continues at coordinate 11,442,426 of OX940734.1, read as the reverse complement.
TTAATCGAGTACCATTAACTCTTTAGAATATGATTCGAGTACGATTAACTCTTTAATTGATCTACATGTTTTCAATAATCGTTACACTTAGACTTATGGATTAGTGTTATGTTGAGTTAGAAGATTATTCGAGTACCATAAACTATTTAGAAGATGAATCGAGTACAATTAACTCTTTACTTGGTCAACAAGTTTTCAATAATCGTTACCCTTAGAGTTACAGATTAGCTTTATGTTCAGTTAGAAGATTAATCAAGTACAATTAACTCTTTATAAGATGATTCGAGTACAATTAACTCTATACTTGGTCAACAAGTTTTCTATAATCGTTACACTTAGAGTTACGGATTAGTTTTATGTTGAGTTAGAAGATTAATCGAGTACCATTAACTCTTTCGAAGATAAATCTAGTACAATTAACTGTTTAATTGGTTAACAAGTTTTCACTAATCGTTATACTTAGCGTTACAGATTAGTTTTATGTTGAGTTAGAAGATTTATCGAGTATCATAAACTCTTTAGAAGATGAATCGAGTACAATTAAATCTTTACTTGGTCAACCATTTTTCAATAATCGTTACACTTAGAGTGACGGATTAATTAAATGTTTAGTTAGGAGATTAATTAAGTACCATTAACTCTTTAGAAGGTGATTCGAGTACAATTAACTCTTTACTTGTCAACAAGTTTTCAATAATCAGTACACTTAGAGTTATGGATTAGTTTTTTGTTGAGTTATAAGATGAATCGAGTACAATTAACTCTTTACTTGGTCATTAAGTTTTCAATAATCGTTACTCTTAGAGTTACGGATTAGTTTTATGTTGAGTTAGACAATTAATCGAGTACCATTAACTCTTTAAAAGATATTCGAGTACGATTAACTCTTTTCTTGGTCAACAAGTTTTCAATAATCGTTACACTTAGAGTTACGGATTAGTTTTATGTTGAGTTAGAAGATTAATCGAGTATCATTAACTCTTTAGAAGATGAATCGATTACAATTAACTGTTTAATTGGTTAACAAGTTTTCAATAATCGTTACACTTAGCGTTACGGATTAGTTTTATGTTGAGTTAGAAGATTTATCGAGTATCATTAACTCTTTAGAAGATGGATCGAGTACAATTAAATCTTTACTTGGTCAACAAATTTTCAATAATCGTTACACTTAGAGTTACGGATAAGTTTTATGTTGAGTTAGAAGATTATTTGAGTACCATTAACACTTTAGAAGATGTTCCGAGTACAATTAACTCTTTACTTGTCAATAAGTTTTCAATAATCGTTACACTTAGAGTTACGCATTAATTTTATGTTTAGTTAGGAGATTAATTAAGTACCATTAACTCTTTAGAAGGTGATTCGAGTACAATTAACTCTTTACTTGTTAATAAGTTTTCAATAATCGTTCCACATAGAGTTATTTATTAGTTTTATATTGAGTTAGAAGATTAATCGAGTACCGTTAATTCTTTAGAAGATGAAATGAAACAATTAACTCTTTACTTGGTCAATAAGTTTTCAGTAATCATTACACTTAGAGTTACGGATTAGTTTTATGTTGAGTTAGACTATTAATCGAGTACCATTAACTCTTTAGAATATGATTCGAGTACGATTAACTCTTTAATTGATCTACATGTTTTCAATAATCGTTACACTTAGACTTATGGATTAGTGTTATGTTGAGTTAGAAGATTATTCGAGTACCATAAACTATTTAGAAGATGAATCGAGTACAATTAACTCTTTACTTGGTCAACAAGTTTTCAATAATCGTTACCCTTAGAGTTACAGATTAGCTTTATGTTCAGTTAGAAGATTAATCAAGTACAATTAACTCTTTATAAGATGATTCGAGTACAATTAACTCTATACTTGGTCAACAAGTTTTCTATAATCGTTACACTTAGAGTTACGGATTAGTTTTATGTTGAGTTAGAAGATTAATCGAGTACCATTAACTCTTTCGAAGATAAATCTAGTACAATTAACTGTTTAATTGGTTAACAAGTTTTCACTAATCGTTACACTTAGCGTTACAGATTAGTTTTATGTTGAGTTAGAAGATTTATCGAGTATCATAAACTCTTTAGAAGATGAATCAAGTACAATTAAATCTTTACTTGGTCAACCATTTTTCAATAATCGTTACACTTAGAGTGACGGATTAATTAAATGTTTAGTTAGGAGATTAATTAAGTACCATTAACTCTTTAGAAGGTGATTCGAGTACAATTAACTCTTTACTTGTCAACAAGTTTTCAATAATCAGTACACTTAGAGTTATGGATTAGTTTTTTGTTGAGTTATAAGATGAATCGAGTACAATTAACTCTTTACTTGGTCATTAAGTTTTCAATAATCGTTACTCTTAGAGTTACGGATTAGTTTTATGTTGAGTTAAACAATTAATCGAGTACCATTAACTCTTTAAAAGATATTCGAGTACGATTAACTCTTTTCTTGGTCAACAAGTTTTCAATAATCATTACACTTAGAGTTACGGATTAGTTTTATACCAAACTACACTACAACCATTCCAATGATTTGTCCAAATCCATCTTGGTTGTAAGATGATCTTCTGATAACATGATCTTCTGTGTGGCACCACACACCAAGTTATCTATAATATAAATTAATTGGACATTGCATAAACATATATAACAAATATAAAATGCAAACATATGACCAAGGTGATTCTCATTCCATAAAAGATGTTCATACAAAAGCTAGATTTATAGTATACATCCTAACAAAGAGAAGACTGAAGTTGCAGACACTGAGCCAATGCGAAGACGCCACGTGGACTGACGCGTTGCAGAAAGCTGCGAGCCGCAATCACCACATTAAAAGCTCCAAAAGAGTCAAGTCACATTAAATGCAAACCATGTCATTGGTCAAATAGCTCAGATGCATTTAATGTGACCTTAGAGGAGATCTTGGAGATCAGAGCTTGATTTTGAAGAAGCAGAAGTATCTCTCCTAAAAGGATACTTCTCAACGGATAGAAACTCCAAGATCTATAAATAGAAGGTGTGGCTGACTGGAGAAGAGCTGCTGCTGGACAAGCTGAGTGGAAAATCAGATATCATCCAAAGCTTTTTAGCTTCCACTTGTCCAAGCCACTCAACCTTCTAGGAGCAGTCAACAACAACAAATGAGCTTTCAGCGAACAAGACTGCTCCGCACCAGTTGAAGATTTTCTTTTTCTTTTTAACCTTAAGTTGTGTGCGTAGGTTGTTTAGGTGTCGAACAGTTGATAGGAGAGATCCTTGCTGTTTGTATAGTTGTCTAGGTTCTAGGCAGCTTCCCTGTGTGGGAGTGTGGAACCCTATGTGAGTTAGCCTTTAGAATTTGTAGTGTTGTGTGATCTCTAGATTCTAGTTGGCGGGCCTTTAGAGTTTGCAGTGCTGTGTGATCTCTGGACTCTAGTCGGTGTTTGCTTTGTAAGTTGATAGGTTGTGAGGAAGAGTCCTGTAATTCAATCTTGTTTAACAAAGTTCCTGCTCGAGGAAGCAGCAGAGTGGATGTAGAAGGCTTACACCACCTTCGAACCACTATAAAGGATAAGATGTTTTATTGCTTTCTCTCTTACGCTTTATCTTGCATAACTCTATCTATCATACACATAAAATATCTTGAAAACGATCATATTTAAACCAGCCAGCCTTGTGCCTCAAAAGAGTTTATTTTTCCGTTGTGCTTAAAACTCAGGTTACGGCGAGCAGCACTACTTTTCAGTGTTGTAAGCAGTAACTAACTGGTGCTGCAAGTTCTTGTAGCTTGCAGAACAGTTTGTTTTGAAAAGATTTTCAAAATAGACCAAGGTTCATTCACCCCCCTCTGAACCTCGGATACCGCTTGGGACCCAATAGAGATCATGTGGAAAAAAGGACATCACACTGGAGAAAGTACATACTGACCTTCAACTTGCAGACATCTTCAAAAAACCCCTATGTGAATCAAGATTTTCTATGCTAAGATCTGAGTTGGGAATCATCGAGCTCTGATGAATAAGGAAAAGGAGAATCCTTAAAGTAAAGGGGAACTTACTGACATTAAGTGTTCACTTCAAACTCTCTATGATCTTTAGCATACTGTGACAGGATACTGACCCTCATAAACAAAGAATCCTACAATAATATCTAGTCTCAAACAGCTAGCTACAGAACACAGGTTATTGAATCAAGTTACTGAGAGAGGTTGTTGCGGATAGCAATTAATGATCAACATTTATATGGCTTACAACCTCGTATCATCAACAGTAACCTTACAACAATGATTAAAGAGTAATAATTTGGCAACTGCATTAAATGCAGACATTACCTTTTCAGGAAAGAGAGAGAGAAAGACACAGTTTTCCTCCTGACACAATCTCAAAAATTACAGATCTGCCACTATAATTCAAATCTCAATCGTTGATAAGAACCGTCCCTTAAAATTCTCAATCTTATCCGTTGATCTATTTCAAAACAAGAAAAACCTTTCAAACCGCCAAAAACAATTGAGCCTCTCTACTTCACATCATACTTTCTCTCTCAAACTTTCTCTCTGCAAAATAAACTCTTCGCAAATCATCTCTCAAAACTTATCCGAAATTCGAAATCTTCCATGACAAAAGCAAAAGAAACCAAAGTGGTTGAAGGAAGGCTAGTGGATATTGTCGCGCTTCTAGGAGATAAGTCTCCTTACGAAGATAAAGCTCTTCTCATCAACGTCTGGGATCATATCATCAATAGCAAACTTGATGGATTGTTGACAACAACCTACACAGGATACTCCGTCCTGTCAATAAAGAAATTCTACATGTTTGCCACACTGTCCAAAGATGGAAAGACGATCACCTTCAAGATAGGTTAAGAGATGAAGAATACCAAACCTAACCACTGACGATATTGCAAGAACTTTTGGCATCTCCAATTCTGGAATGACATATTCTGATCTTGCTACATATGTGTCAGAATATTTGGAGGAAAGTTGGAATCAGTTCAAACTGGATTCCGTGGAAGAAACCTCCACTGGTAACTTCGGGAAAAAGAAGCTTAAACCTACATATGAACTTCTGCATGACATCTTAGTCCACACTATTGAGGGCCGGTGTGGAAGTTTTGACAAGTGTACAGCAATGAGATTCAGGACAATGATTACTGTTATCCGAGAAGTAGAGGTCAATTGGGTAGGAATAGTATTTCAGAGAATCTGGGAGGAAGCTACCAAAATTTCATCAGGAAGAGGTTTTGGAATTGTTATTTCCTTAATCCTTTGTTTCAAGAACATTCCTTCGGAAAGGAGTATGGCTTATGCACCAAGTTAGTACCTTGGTGTGAAGAAAGCTGGAGCAAAGACAAGAGTTGTTTCACCTACAAAGCACAAGCAAACGGAGATTACTTCTTCGAAGAAGAGGAAAGCAAATAAAGTTGCTCCAATTCCCAAGAAAAAGAAATCAACTCTCAGATTGCAGGATTCTGATCCTGAAAAAGAACTTACTGATCCATCTAATGCTTTGGTCATCACAACAGTAGAGGAAATTATTCCTGAGGAAGCTGCAATCCTTCACGAAGAGCCATCACTAACTCTGTCACATCAGAATACTCCGTCAGAAAACAACGAGCAAGTTGCTGCTCCAACAACTTGTGTTCCTGATGACAATGTTGCAGCAGAAACCTCTGGAGACTAGGAGGAACAGAATATTAACCCCGCAATAGAAACCCAATTTGCAAATTCTGAAGATGTTGAAGAAATCAATGTTGAAATGGAACCATTGATCAGTTCAGGAAAGAGAATGGTCAGATGGAAGGAGATTGACATTCTTAACAAAATAAAGGATTCCATCGAGTCAATTAGTGTTGATGATGCAACAGAGATACTAAGCATGACCACAAACTCAATCTTCAGAAAATTTCTTCTCTCGTATGAAAATTGGAGGGAAATGAGGCTGAGCCCTGCAAGAAAGCTCGTTGGTTGGGAAGACTGTTTTGAAGTGGAAGACATAATCCTGTCTTGGATTAGGAACTTTGCAATGCACGAAGATGATAGTCTAGGACTCTACCCTTCTTCAGGCTATGATTTATGGTCAAACATACTGATGATTTTATCAATCTTATTGAGGAGAGACAGAATCAGCTTTCCACATACTAGTCAGACAAGCAAATAGGATTGGATATAATGAGAGAACAGTCAATGACAGTAGAGACAAACAACGATCTAATGAGCCTCAGCACCGAGACTGTTAGGACCTCATCTGAAGTTGAGCTGGCAAGAGCATAGTTAGCTACCTGTACTATTGAGGAAGCTAACAGGAGGATGCTGCAACAAGGAATTGAAACAAGCAGAGGCCTACAATTCTTAACTCCAAGAGAACTGCAGCATGGGGAATCTAGCTCTAGAGCTGCTGGAGAAACTGCATCTCCAACACACACAGGCATCACGGCTCATTTTCCTATCGCTAATCTTGATACTGTGGATTCAAACGAATAGTTGCTGGATTACTCTGCCACACCACCCATCAATGATGAATTTGAACAACTTACTCAGGCAGTCTGTCAAACTACTCAGACTGAGATTGCCGATAAAGCAGCCCTGAAGGAAGTTGCAGAGGCAGGACTCCCTGTGTTAGCTGAAGCAGCAGCATAGAAAGCTGATAAAGACCCTCAGGCAGATATAGAGAGAAATGCATAAACTGAGGGGGAAACTACTGAAAGAAATGATGGGAATATAACACCCCAAATAAATTAGCTAATGTGTAATGTTATATATATAAATATATATGTTGCTAATTAATTAACTATGTATTAGAATTAACTAATTAAGCTTAAGAATTAATTAATTAAGATTAATTATTGCTAATTAATTAATTAAGCTAAGAATTAATTAAGTGATAATCTTAATGAAGCTAAGAAGTAATTAATTAGGGGATAATCTTAATTAAGCTAAGATTTAACTAAGTGATAATCTTAATTAAATTAAGAATTAATTAATTAAGTGTGTATATATATACTTACATATATAAATATATGTATATGTACATAAGTATAATTAATTAGTTAACTAGGTAACCTAAGTATTTAATTAGTTAGAAATAGCAATTAATTAATTTAGAAATGAAAAGCATGACATGTCAATTTATTTCCAACTTCTCGCCACCACCTGCTTCTTTTTTTCCATGTACATGACACCTTGCAATTAAGCTAGTTTGTGTGTGAAAAAGGGGGAAGGTAATAAGAGAAAGGGGTGCAACACTTAATTCAAACACAGCTTGCTTCCTTCTCATTCACCCCCTCTTGCTCGAGTCTCTCTCTCTTTCGTACAACTCTCCATCTCACTCGATTCTCTCTTCTCTCTTTCTCCCGACTTTCTCTCTCTCCCTCTGCTACTGCTGCTGCTACGATGTGCAGTTGCAGCTACTGTTGTGCTTGGCTACCCTGCTACCCTGTGCGTATAAGTATGATGCTGTTGTGGGTGAAATTCGGTTGTTGTTTTGTGTGTTTCTCTGTTGTTCAAGAGTTTTTCTAGACTTGTAGAAGTTGAATTAGACTAAACCATTTTAATAATATCAAGTTCATTGAGTCAAGATTATGTGGGTAAAATTTCAGAATATTTGGAGTTAAATTCAATTTACTATGAATTTTCTAAGAAGATGCGATTTTCTGATCAAACGTGACCTGTTTTCGGGTCTGATTGAAACTTTCTCCTGAGTTGTAAACTTGACCTGTGTGTATGATATTTTACCATCTTATAGTACAAGCTTTTAAGGACATGTAGAAATTTACCATGCAATTTTACAAGTATTATATGATTTACTACAAATTTTACAAATTAGCCTGTTTTTCTATGCGTTTGGTCTATTTTTCTGCATGCTGGGCTGCTGTTTTCTGCATGTTTGGGGCTGTTTTCGGGGCGTTTTCTGTTGCTATTTGTGTCTTGTGGTGTTGTGATTGTGTGTGTTTTGCGTGTTGGTTGGTGGGTGAGCCACCGACGACAGGGGTCGCCGACAACGACGGCGGCTGCGGCGACGACTGTAAATGGACAGACTTTGGGGCGATGGAAAGGGGGTTTTCTTTTTATGTTGGCAGGAATTATTTTTAAGTTTAGCATTGCTTGCAAATTACATTTCAAATTCAATTCTTTTAGCTTGGCAAAGATTATTATATACTCTGCAAGTTGATTTTAGCTTTGCAAATTAACTTTGCAAATTGAGTTTTAAACTTTGTAAATTGAGTTTTTACTTTGCAAACTGAGTTTCTGCTTTGCAAATTAAATGTAACTTTGCAAGATTGAATTATTTTACAAATTGATTTAATTTCGCAAGAATGAGTTATTTTGCAAGACTAATTTATTTTTGCCAAGTAAATTTAATTTCGCAAAATTTAGTTATTTATACAGGATTTATTTATTTTGCAAAGTTGATCCATTTAGCAAGATTTAATTTTTGTTCTTGCCAATTTATTTTCCTCTGTTATAAGTCTCAGCTTGTACAATAAACCCGTTTTTCCAAGTAATATGAGTCATCTTCCTTTATATTCAAAGTTCTTTTCTATAGACCCCGATTATCGACCTTAGTTAGGAATGTCTTAATTCATATTTTAATTTAAGTTGCGAATAGTCACTTAAAGTCGCTAAGACAGGTTTATATATATATATATATATATATATATATTGTAGGAAACGTAGACGAAGGACAACATTAGTTCCCTAAGATGTAGTAGTTTTTCCAAGAGACTACTTGATTGAGGTGATGAAACAAACTTAGGATTCAAAGAGTCGAGCTTCACGAGGGTTGCCACCGAACGAGATCGTTAGCCATTAAGATCTCAAGAGGGATAACGTAAATGATTTAAAGGGTGACAACGAGTAAAGGTAAGTAGAAATTCATTTGCAACTACAATGCATGAACATAGTATTTTATATGTTTACTTGTATTATATGATAATAGTGAATTTGCATTTCTTGATATTGGTGATTACTTTTTATGTGTGATTAAAGATGATGCGTTGGCATTGAATTTTGTACATGTCATTCATGAGCATAGATAGGTGTATGCACAGAAGACATGTTGAGTCTGTGTGCACATCATATCATACAAAGAGCAAAGTTAAAGCAAAGTTGACCACTACTAGTACATCGAGGCCGGTAACGACTTTCATAGTAAAAGTGTGCCTATGGCATGCTAACCGTGGTTATGGTTCGAAGATATTGGGCCATAAACATGACTTTAAAGCAAAGCAAAGCAAAGTACAGAGATTATTGAGCTAGCTCCTTTCCGATGTACTGTAGATGGGTCAAGGGCCCAACATAGTAAAAGATATCAAAGCTATGCATTCACGATATTCTTAAAGTCCTTACAGCCATTTGTATGACAGTGAATGCATGATTTCTGCTTACTGAGCTTATTAGTTCATGTAGTTTATGCATTGTAGGTGAATTTACTGATGTATAAGCTCATGGACTTACTGACTGTGTTGTTGAGTTCCTACGAGTTAAGAGATGGTGTACATGGATGACGACCTGTTGGGCTATGCTATGGGCTTATTTTGCTTTAAACAATATTTTGAGAAAATACTTGAACTTCTTCTGTTTGACCCTTTGATGTATATAGATATGTAAAATATAGAAGTGGGTGTGGTTTGACTTCATGGTACACGCTACAAAACGTGTTATAGTTTTACTGGGTTCTCATGGGTAAGAAAAGTTATTTATGTTATTATGTTTTAAAAAAAAAACCACACACTCACTTACAGGTCTTTTAATATGAAAATCTATTATAATCTGGTCATTTTAAGAAATGTGGGCGTGACAGGAAATGTTGAAGAAACTGCTGACGAATAAGCAATTAGTGAAGCACCAGTTGTTGAAGCAGTCACTAACACTGTACGCATTTCTGAAGTCAGTCAGGTCGCTGATGACACAATTGAGGAGGTTGCTGAGGCAACTACAACTACACCTTCTCAAGCAGTTGAAGTCGCTGAGGAAGCAACAGTTGGAAAAGAGACGCAGGCAACGGTTGTTTCCCATAAAGCAACCTCTATCACTGAATAGGTTGCTGAGGAAAGACAGGTTCCTGATGAGCATGATGCTGATCCCGAGATCTCTATTGAGACAACACGTCAATCACAAACTCTTAGCATGGATACCGTTGAGACAGCCCTGCTGAAGATCCACAAGGGACAGTTGAGAAGGATGTTAAGTTTTGTTCAAAAGGCAAGGAACCTGTTTCAGCGTCAGCTCCACCACCAAATAATAATGGTAATGATTCATCAACCGACAATGATGATGAACCAAGCTCTCCTCTACTCAAAGAATCTGGAAAGACTCCACTTACTCAACAGGAGATCATGAGTCACCTTGCTGTCAAACAAGCACAGACAGCGCAGCAAGGGAAAAAGCCAGAAGATGTGCGAATCAAGCCCTGTTCAGGAACTTGCAAGAGCTCTTAACAGACATATGGCTAGTCAGGTGTTCACCGAGGAGAGGCAGTTTGCTTCTTCTCTGGAGGATTTAAGGAAGATGGTTGAAGAACTTTCTGGCGAAATAAATGACAAGCTAAACAAGGAATTCAAAAATCAGACCAAATCCAGAGCTGCATTTGAAGGCAGACAGAAGAGTGTCACCGTTGTCCTACAGACCAGTATGAAAGAAGTAAAGGACACTCAGCATGCCCATGGAATTGTCCTGAGTGATCTCAAAGAATGTTCCTCCTCTCAAAGCAAAGATATTGCTAAGCTCAAAGATGGGTACAAGACCCTAGGAATGTTGGTAGGAGAGATGCGTTATATTCTGGGAAGAGTCTACCCTGCTGAAGCCGCCACCCAATAGGGCATTAATGTTGAGATGCCAAAAAGAGGGAGGAAAATGGAGAAAACAAGGGAAAGGGAAGTAGCAAGAGCCTGATGCGGCATTTGTTGAATCTATAGCAAGAGAAATTGTTGAAGAAGATGAAGATAAGATTCCATTAATCAAAAGAAGCAAGCGAAAAAATTCTGACTCTGGACCTGGTCAGGACGCTAGCTTGAAAAAGAGTAGAAAGGATGATGATAATGATGATGAAAATGCAGATACTAGGAACGCTGCCAAACAAGCAGCAAGCAGAACTGCAACAACTCAAGTTGCTGCTCCTACAACAAGACAAAGAACACAAAGACAGCAAACTGAAGGAGATAAAGGAAAAGGATAGTGAAAACAGCAACAGGTTGCTGTGTATAAAGTCCCTGTTGATAAAAAAGAGCTGGAATCTAACTGGATTTCAAGGCTAGAAGTTATTGAAAATGGAGTCTACAATATTGAGAGACACTTCTTTCCAAATCAGGAAGCTCCAAATTTTACTGGTGACAAAGTTCCAGCTAAGGTTTCTGTTCTACTTGATCAGAAACCAGAAAACATCATTGACCTTGTTTTCTGGAATATGGAAATCTTTGAAATAGTCACTCTACCACAGGATAGGAATCCCAAATTCAAAGAAATTCACAACTTCAAAAGATCAGCATACATGAGATACTTCAGAGATCTATGCAAGTCTGGCTGCTTCAAAAAATACCTCTCATGCGAAAAAGCACTAAAGGAGTATCAGTATCTGGCGAGAGAAGGGAAGTTACCATGGCAAGAAAGGCTAATTGAAAGAGTCAAGAGGGGAGATCAACTCTTCTACTATGAAGATTTTTGGCTAAGATGGATTCAGATTCCCAACATAGCCAAGCAATTTGAAAAGTTTTATCAGGATTCTATCTCGAACTGGTGGAGAGGAACGAAGTATGAAGAAAAGGCAAAACAGCATCAACGAAGAAGCTCAGAAGATAATTAGATTCAAAAGAAGTTGTTTTGAGGATCAAGAAGATGGAGAATACATGTTTACAGATCATTTCTGATATAACATTTCTTGTAAAAGAATTTCTATATTCTCTGCTTAGGATTCTGTTATACAGCAAGCTATATCTTCACCTTGTAAACATGAGATTTTTCTGTCATATAAGAAGCTACCTGATCTTATTTTTTTTGGATTTTGTCATCATCAAAAAGGGGGAAATTGTTGAGAGATTTCTACATAGGTTTTGATGAGACAATAGAAAGTTAGAGTACCCATTCTCCACGAATTATAAATGGGAACATAGACCTATAAGCATATCTTCATGAACATTATAATGGGTCTTTAGAAAAGAAGAAAAAAAAAAGAGAAAGAAAAAAAAAAGATAAATGTTTGAAACAGAATTTCAAAGAACACTCGTATTCAAAGAAGAATCAAGAAATCAGAAGATCAGGAAGTCACAAAGAAGGCTAACCAACTATCAAAACAGAGGAAGCTACTCAAGTCAAGATGCTGAAGATTAGATGCCACGACAAAAAGTTGAGTCACAACAGAAAGCTAATTCACATCAGAAAGCTGACATCTAAGATATACAAACATTGAAGTAGAAAGCAGCAAGCTAACAACTCAGCGCATTTTTCACTATACAAGGAATGTACGAGGAAGGTTACTGACAAAGACTCGTTAGACAAAAGTTTGAGCCAAGCCAATGAGAAGATGCCACCTGGACCTGCAGCTCTACAAAAGGTCTGCAACCAGGGAGTGGCGTCGTTAATGCGGAGAAAAATAGGATATGCCCTATATTCTCAAGTTGTCAATCGCATTAAATGCAAAGATATGGAAGTTAAATTTGAACTGAAATAGGAACAATGTCTCTCTTTAACGGGCATTTTCCAAAGATCTATATATAGAAGGATGGAGTGACCATAAAGACTACTGAAGCTTTGAAACACACTGCAAAATCCCTCAAGTCTTTCATTCTCTAAAAAGCTCCCATTAAGCGCAGTCACTCAACCCTCCAGGAGCAGTCTACCATAGCATTGAAGCTTTCAAAGATCAAGACAGCTCCGCACCAGTTGAAGAACCTTTTATTTCTTAATCATTGTATTGTGTGCGCTAGGTTGTTTATGGTGTAACTTAGTTGAGAGGATTAGATCCTTGCTAAGTGTGTAGTCTAGAAATAGGCTACTTGCCCTTTGTGGGATTGTGAACCCTTTGTGGGTTGTGGCCTTGAACTAGAGTTTGGGACTCTAGTAGGCGTAGTTTGTTAGGAAGAAGTTTGTAAAGCGAGACTTGTAATTCGAACTGACCTAACAAAGATCCTCCTTGTGAGAAGGGGTAGAGTGGACGTAGAAGGCTTACACCACCTTCGAACCACTATATATCGTGTGTACTTATCTGCTTTGATTTACTTACTGCATTGCATTTACCATATCATATATATCTTGCAGTTTACATCATAAGCATCGTGCATAAAAGGTTTGGCATAAAGAGCTTTATTGTAAAAGAAAACTGTTTTCCAAAAAGAACTCTATCAAGTTTTCCGCTGCGTACTGTATAAACAGATCAGGAACCTGATCAAGCATTCTGTCAGGTTACTGATTTGAGTCAGGTTGCTCCATTCCCTTTGGGTCAGGAACCTACCTTACAGAAAGTTTTCAAGAGTTTGCAAAATCGATAGAGGTTCATTCACCCCATCTGAACCTCTGACCACTTAGGACTTTTGGGACCAACAATATAACATGACGCGGACCGACTGCATAATGAAAAAATTAACTTGACCATTATATAAGACCGATAATTAGGCTTGCAAAGTAATAAATAATTAAAAAAGACGGAAGAATTTATCTAACTGACCGAGTACATGGATAAACTTATGTTCATCTAAATTATAGGTTCATGATGCTTGCTGCAAACCAGATAGGCAAATAAATACACAAAAAGAAATATACGAAGGATCGAGTGCCTAAAGAAAATTTCACTATATATGTAGATGAAGAAAACAAGTCAGGTATGTTTTGCATAACAATAATTAAAAATATCAAGTATTATGGATCTTCTTGATATGAATTAATAGACTCTTCTTTATAAGGATACTTCTTGGTATGAATGACTCTTTTTTACGAGGATTCTCTTTGATATAAAGGACCGTTTAAAATTTGACACTTAATTTTATATATCTAATATCCATTAAATGATAGATGTTTTGTATAAATTATTGTATTTATACTTAATATATATGTAATTCCATTAAAAAAAACTGAAAGTATTTTATTAATTCTCATAACCCTAGTAGATGTGAATGTGTGTCAAATGTCAATACACACATATATATACACACACATAAATAACTCAATTATTCCCAATTGAAGAAAAAATAAATCATCAACCCATCATATATCCTAAAATCTCCTAACCATCTATTTTTTAAAAATATATATTGAAAATTAGATTTAACTCAATATTCAGTCCACTTGAACTAAGTCAAATAGACCAAATCATTACACCAAAAGTTTGTTCAAATATTTTTCTAAAATAATGTAAAATTTGAATTGAAAATTAACTTTATGAATTTTTAGAGTTGTAATTTTATTTATTATGATTTTTATTTTGTATTTGGAATTTTTTAAGTATAATTTTAAGCTTAGAACGCATACTTTTTAAGTCCCACATTGTAATATAACTTACTATTATAGTTAAAACTACTACAAATCCAAATGTACCAAAATTTAAAAAATTTAAATTTGATATTTTACTTTTTATATGCAATAAAAATATTAAAATACATAATATTTGATATATTTCATGCATTAAAAATGATTTTGTTTTAAGAATAAGTTATCCTATTTGAATCATAACATGACAAACAAAAAAAAAACTTATAACCCACTACGGCACTACTCAACTTCTATCAAAATTATAAATATGAAATAAAAATAATAATAATTAAAATTATATATAAGCATTGTAAATCCAATACATCATACATTGAAAACAAATTTTAAATAAAAAATAGTTAAATTTGAAATTATTATTTTTATAAAAAGAAGATAATAATAACACCTACCCTACCCTAGCCCAGACTCTTAACCATCACCCTACCTCCCCAACCAGCAGCACACCAACCCTTCCGGCTTCCCCTGCAGGCTGCAACACATGCAGCATATGCTGCCACAACCTTTTATTTTTTTAAATTTTTTTTTAATTATTTCCAAAAATAGAAGGAATTTTAGGCGAGAAAATCCATTTATTGCTATTTTGGATAGTGGTTCTGTTTATATATATATATATATATATATATATATATATATATATATATATATATATAGATTACACAGATTGAACCCAAGGGGTCATTGTTATACTCCATCGGTAAAAACTCTAATATAAAAAACATAAGGTCATCAATTAATTAAGCTCTTTTGGCTATTAATCAAATTATTGATCATCGATTAAATTAAGTCTTTATTGGTTATTGATAGGGCTACAAGTCATCAATTCAATTAAGTCTTTCAGCTATTGATAAGGCGCTGCCACAGATTAAATTAAGTATTTTCGGCTACGGATAAGGCTACTAGTTATCAATTCAATTAAGTCTTTCGTATATTGATAAAGCTATTGGCCACCAACTAAATTATTTGACTACTTACAAGACTATTGATTAGCATCGAAAACAAGCTCGTAATCGATGATCTACTAAACCACCGATTAAACATGTTGGCTACTAATGTAAAACATTTCTAGTGTGTGAGAAATATTTCAAACTGATAGAGCAACCGAGGGACAAGAATTAGCTAGATAAACATGAAGAGCATGCATGTACATCTAAAAGATAGATATTGAACACACAATGATATAGCTACTAATTACTTTCATGCAGCAACACATTTGTAATTTGTAAATAGTGGAAACACTTGTACAAACTACTATAGTAACCATAATTATAATTTTACTATTTTTAAAAGAAAATTCAAATATAGAAGAGATGATTAGTGTCCAATAATATACAAGTTAAACACATAAATATTCAGCATTCAACAATCAAAGTTTATATCTGCTTCTTTTATTTTCATTACTCTGCAGCATAATTTCTCTTATTCGGTCACATGTTCACCGAGTAATCTTATTAGTCATTACTCTTTTTATTTACTTGTTGGTCGGTGAAAATACTTTGCCACGTACCATCATAAATAACCTACAAATTAGCATATTATTTTAAAAATTGATTTCCAATATTAGCAGAAAACAAATCAGCTAAACTTGGATTTATACTTTTGCATTTCATCTGAAAATGCATGTGATATAGAGATCATCTTTGAGAAGAGATAAAATGGACCACTAAGTGGTCCACCATATCTTACGCATGATAGATGATATATATGCCACAGAATACAAGTTTAGGTTGTGTAACAATGGCCACGTAAAGGAATCTCATTAATATTATGATAATGCTACAAATACTGCAAATTGGAATAATGAATATGATATTCACAGTAGGTGGGAGGTTTGGTAACCCAATGCACATGGCCCTTTAGATTTCATCTTCCCATGTGGTCACTTCATTAATGTGAGAGAATGGTTATTCCACAATGGTAAAGAATCAACTTGTTCATTTAAAATCATACGTGGATTTGATGAAAAATATGAAATTCTTAATAATAAATTTATTATTGATATTTGGATAAATCTAATTTTGGGCAATAAGGTAGTTTTGAATCCACTCATATTTGAATGAGTTTGAAATTCATTCATTTCAAATCCACCAACATAAATGGATATTAATATACAATTTTTCAGTTCTATTTTGGAGGCAATGTCTTGGATTCGTGAGAGAGGTTTCAAGAATGTGTTATTTGAGATGGATTCTCTTCTTATAGTTATTACTATAAATAACAAATTTGAGAATTGCTCAGAGTTTTGGTATCCTGATTGAGGAGGGACGTCAGTGGTTGGTTCAAAATCAAGCTTGTTTAGTTGGTTTTACCGAAAGATTCGCAAATGAGAGTGCTCACAAGTTAGCACAATCATCTCTATTACATTCTTCCCCTACTGAGTGGTTTAGTACTCAATTTTTATCTGATGTAATCGATAATGATTTGGTTTTTGCTATCAATGAATGATTTTATTTCTGTCAAAAATATATATATAGCAAAGACTTTTTCATATTTGGAATGCTTCTTGGTCTCAATATATATATATATATACAAGTTTTAGATCATGTGCGTTGCATGTGGAGATCAATTCAAATTAAGAAGAAAAAAATACAAATACCTTATATATAACATTTTTATATTAGAGTTTTAATATAATAGGATTTTATAAGATTTTGAATTAGATAGGATTCTAATATAAAACTATTTAAATATGAAAACTTAAATTACTATTATAATCTTAAATAATAATATTTGATAGGAATATATTCGGCAATTCATATTTTATAAGAAACCACATTTTTATATATGTAATAGATATATATTTCGATTATAAAATATAACTCGGTTAGTATTATTACTTTTGAATTATTAAAGAAGAATTAAAATATTTCTTTTCAATTTCCCTTGTTGATAGTTGCTTCTCTAAAAGTAGGTTTATGTTTCCTAATAATAAAAAAAAAGAGAGTAGGTTTATGGGTCCAACTATGAAAATGTAATGTAGTTATGTTATTTATAATTATTTCTATTAGATACTTATTTAATGAACAACATTAAATGATAAATAAAATTAATGAAACAAAAGTACTAATTAGAAAATTTTAGACCATTTGGATAAGTCCATATGATGTCTTCCATAGGATTTAAAGACTGAAAGCATGATATGTGACACATTAAAAAGCATTTTAAAAGTTAATTTTTATAATTTTCTTTAAATATGTCGCATATCACTTTTCGGTCATCAAGTAAAACTCAAACCACTATTAGAAGTATTGCATGAAATTTTCAACTTACATGGACACTAGAGTTCAATAATAATTATGGTCACATGCGTTTGAATATTTTTTATCGGATTTTTATCGATTAAAATCATAACAAAATGCAAAGTTTGTTTGTTTGTTTTTTTTTTTTTTAATAAAGAACTGGTATTAAATATTAGAAAAACGTGTAAAGAGTATTTGTTTTCCTTCATACGCAATTAGACCTTTTAAAAAAATTAATCAAAAACCTTTATATCACTCAAAAATAAAATTTCAACCAATCAAACTTGGTAAAATGAATTTCAACCAATAGTGAAAAATAAAAGGTTAAAATAAATAAAAAGAATTCAAGAAAAAAGATAAAATTCAGATTAGGAAAGCTGTCATAACGCCCCTCTTGATGCCAGCAAAGTACAGGCATTGCATTTCTGTCCCCAACTTCAAAGCATTTCAGCGTCGATCTTAATTTGATGCTCTCTGCTTTGAAATTCTTGAGTTGGGTTAGTTTACTTACTTGATTCTTCATATGGGTTTCTTCACATTTGAGGAAACAAGTGATTTTTCGACTTGAAGTCGAGAGAGAGAGAGAGAGAGAATTGGCGATCTCAGAAATGAGCGCAACAAGATTCATAAAGTGTGTAACAGTGGGTGATGGAGCTGTTGGAAAAACTTGCATGTTAATTTCTTATACCAGCAACACTTTTCCTACGGTTAGTTTATCAACATTTTTCTTTTTGTTTTCATTTTTTTTTCTCCATTTCTCTGGAGGGTTCTCCTCAATACATCAATTTCTTTTTTCTTGGCATAAAATTATTCAAATTTCCTCTTTCTTCCTTTTGAACAGTTTCCAGTTTGTTTGTTCTTAGTTTGTTTGGTTATTCCTTATTTTCTTGCTTATTAAATGAAGAAAACAGCCATTTGGGTGTTGATATTTGTGTAATATTGTATTATGGTTGTGTGTTTGTGTTTTTATTTGTATATGGATTATGACTGAAAAAAGTAAATGAGTTGGTTGTCTGAGTAACATGTGTGAAGCTCATCTTTCATATTTGTGCAATTATAAAAAGGAAATCTCTATCATGCTACATTATGGCTATTGTAATGTAAATTTGAACCCTTGTTTGGTAAATGCAGGATTATGTTCCAACAGTTTTCGATAACTTCAGTGCTAATGTAGTTGTGGATGGTAGCACTGTCAATCTTGGATTGTGGGATACTGCAGGTAATTAATTAATTAGGATATATTTCTCTTTTTTTTCTGTAACATTTTCTGTGCAGCTTACATGATGAGAACTCAGGTCAAGAGGATTACAATAGATTACGACCCTTGAGCTATCGTGGGGCTGATGTTTTCCTTCTTGCATTTTCTCTGATTAGCAAAGCCAGCTATGAAAATATTGCTAAGAAGGTTTGTTTAGATGGCACCAACTTCTTTCCCCATCCATTTTTTATTAAGTAATCTAATGTTGTGTTCTTCACAATTGTTTAGTGGATCCCTGAGTTGAGGCATTACGCTCCAGGTGTTCCTATAATTCTCGTTGGGACAAAGCTCGGTGAGATATTTTTTTCTTTTGTAATTTTAGCATTCCATCACCTAACTGTGTATATTTCTCTAATCAAGTCTTAATGAAAGCTGGGGAACCCTTTGATGGCAATGGGGGTCATAAACTTAGATTTCAACAAGTTACGAAATACATGACTAACAATTAAAGCTTTTTGAATGAGTTATCCCTTATAATGAAAATATATCGTCTTTTCTTAGTACTTGATTTTTTGGCATTCTCATTGAAGCTAAGCTCTCGTGTTCTTACTGAGTCTTGGTTTTGCAAGTACTTTATAAGTAGACCTCATCTTGATGATTGACTTACCTCCTTTTAAACACCCAAACTCCCTTTGGTGTGATTCTTGGTTGAATCTTTAGTATGAAATATGAGGAAAGCATATAAATATTCAGGAGCTCACTCAGATTTATTGATGCTTTATGTTATACACAGATCTAAGAGATGACAAGCAATTCTTTATCCATCATCCTGGAGCAGTTCCAATCACTACGGCTCAGGTATTACAGCATATATATTACTAACAATCTAATTATTTCTCACAAGATCTTATTATCACCATAACGTGTGTGTAGGGAGAGGAACTCAAGAAACTGATCGGAGCTCCTATATACATCGAGTGCAGTTCAAAAACACAACAGGTACACTTCCCATTAGTACATTTTTGTGTTTAAGGATGAAAAAACGTTATTTCAACCATATCAAAATAGCATTTGCATTCACCGCAGAATGTGAAGGCAGTGTTCGATGCAGCGATCAAGATTGTACTGCAACCTCCAAAGCAGAAGAAAAAGAAGAAAGGGCAGAGAGGCTGCTCCATTTTGTAATGTGGGTAAGAATTGGATTATCCTTAGAATTCACTCGAGTATATATAGGTTTCACAAAAAAAAACTAACACTTCTCATGTTTGAACCCTTATAGGCCTCAGCGATGCATTAATGGATTTAAGTTTCGAAGGTATCCTGAAATTTAGATGGCATTAAACATGTATAACGAGTCAAATCGATGCTCCTAGAGAAGAAGCACCTTAGTTGCTATGTACATTTTACTGTTGCATCTCCGAATGTATTTTTTCTATTTTCCTCCATGCTTAGAAGATGTTATGCAAATATGTTCCTTGGTTGTACACATTTTAATTGTTGATTATCTGCTCTCAAGTATTTTCTTTCCCCCATACTTCTTTTTTTTTTTTTTTGTCTCCCAATTCTCTTGTGCACTCTTTTGCTAGAGGGAATCAAACGTGTGCGAAAGTAGTCAAACTTTGTCAATTACCAATTTAAAGTGCAAAAAAGGTGGGTTAATTGCATAAACATTCACTAGATTACATCATTTTTGTATTAAATTAGGTACTCAATATTAATTTGTGTTAAAATTGACAATAAATTTATACTTTTGTTTCATTGATGGTCACTTTCAAAATCCTATTCAATCTCATCCTACATGAAAACCGAAGCTCCAACGAGAGAAATGCAGGGAAAGACCAAAAAGGTTAAAAAGGTAATTTTGTGACATTTGAGTGGAAAAGGATAAATAACTTTATGATGAGTTTAGACGGAAAGGAGGTGGTGGATCAAGTGGAGTTTGGATTTCTTCTTAGGCTAAAATTGGACGGAAATTTACTATTGCTGCATCATTGGGGATACTAAAATACAAGTTTAGTAACAAACTTTATAGTTTAGTGTCATATTCGGTACAATCGGCATAAATTTGGTAATCATTTTTTAATCAAATTAATGTTTGATATAGAATTTGATATAAATAAATATTACAGTTCATGTTTCAAGAAACATATAAATCCACGACACTAAGATTTTTCTGTTTAGTGGTATGCATCATTCTTTGTTTGCAAGGGGTTATTCCATCAAATGTTACCTTATATGCATAGACATATTCCCATTATCATGCTCAATTAATAATGAACAATTATGCAAATCATAAAAGATAGAGTTGTGTTGATGGTGCTTTATCATGGATCAGCTTATGGATCAAAAGCTCCAACCAAATGTTTCATCAAATTTTGTTCTGTAGTGTCCCTTCAAAAAATAGAAAATAAAAATAGAATCTGTTGTGTCTAGGAAAAGTAAAAAATAAATACTATTTTTTCTTTGTTAACCAAACAAATCAATATACATTATCTTATACACAGTCGGAGACGATCCTGCCCTTGTAACGAACAAACCGCTGCGACTTCCATGGAGATATAACAATTAACTAAACACATCATTGAGAGATGCCACAGCTATAACCAGAGCAAATCTTCGAGAACTCCTCCAAAGAAACGAATCAGATAACCTCTTCTTTTTTTTTAAATCATGGAAGGATCATTGTTATACATGAATCGCTTGGTTTCCACATATAACACGTGATTCAGAAAAGTAGATGGAGAAGATTGTTTCATGACTTCATCATACAGAAAGAAGATCCAAGATGTCATAACTTAATAGGACCATACTTGTCTCCCATTGCACCTCCCTTTTGTTTCTGGAATTGAATATAACGCAAGGTGCTCATGAAGAATGCATCTGATGCAGGATTGGCAGCTGAACTCTCGCTCTGCATCTCAGTTTTGATTAATTCTATAAGGCCCAGAATCACGGAAGCTGTTATATGAAGGTTGCCCTTCTCGAAGAAGTAAAGGTACCTGAAGCATATCCAAGAGAGAACAAACAATGGAATGAATGAAGAACAGATATCAGTTTAATATTGATAATCTGGATTAAAAGAGTTTGATCAACTGACTTGTTTAGTATTTCAACAAAGAGAGTTACGGGTCCACTGCTACCCCTAGTGACACTCGCCATCTGCTGAGCAGCATTGGCAATTCTTAATGAGCGCTTTAAGCAAAGCAGAACCCTATCATACAGGAGAAGCATAGCATACTGCATCAGATGAATGGATGGGCAATCTATACAATGATAAAAGATTGTGTTTCTTCAGTTAAATAAATGATTAACAAAGCACAATTACCTTTCTCCATCTTTGATGCCATCTTGATCGTCAACCCAGAAAAGATGTGAACATGCATAAACTGCTCTGCACTGATCTGGCTTCTTTAAAAGTTTAGCTGAGTACTGAAAATAGAAGATAATGAGGCTAGGATGCTATAGAAAGATGATATCTAGAACATGATACTCAAGAAAGATGGTAAAGTTACCCCAGTGGCTTTATGGGTCAAGGTATCTCTATTCTCAACACCAAATATGTTCATTCTCTGAAGAGTCCCGATTATGAGGTGAATAGCTGTCACCTGGGCTTTAGAATCCTAGAAAGCATGAAGTACAATAACAAAACTTACTTAAGAAACAATTGCTCACTGGGAGAAAAAATGCTGAATATTTTTTCCAATTCAAAAAATATATTTGATACGTACAGAAACTTCTTCCTCGTATAGCATGAAAGCCATTGTGAAAAACTCATAAGCCACCGGCTCGAGGTCACAGTCATTAGCTACCTGTAAATATGAATGTTCAAACAAAATACAAAGAAATAGATATTCATTAGCCGCCGCCAAGTACTAATTTTCAAACAAATGGATGAAAATACAAAATGGCACTCATCTCCCCCAAGACCAAGCAAAGGAATTCAAAATCACATTTACAATCATCTCTCCCTACATATATTACCCTAATTCTGGAACTTAAATATTTCATCACATTTACAATCATCTCTCCCTACATATATGTACACACAAGCTCACACATTCACACGAATGAATGTATATAGACATGTAATACATATGCAGAGATTACACACACACAACCACAAGATACCTGCCAATGTTTCAATAGAATTTGAATGCACACACCCAATTCATAAATTTCATGTAAATATAGTATCATTTGGAGGGGTTATCTGTAGACTTGTACATAAATATGCATATGGTTAGGTTTGGAGGAGTTTGAAGGTCATGGCAGTTGGCCAGTCATAAGATACATAAAATGGAGAAAAGAAAAAATAATAAAAAGAATGACAATATAAACAGAACCAAATCGAAGAATTTAAGTTAGTAACTGTTTTTGAAAGAATATGACATGAAAACTGCCTCAGTTAAATTGAAGAAAAAATATCTAGTTATAATTTTAAAAGAATCGTTCACCATTCCTGGTTCTAGTTCAGAGGGGAGATTAAGTTAAGGGTGTCGGTGCAATTATTAAATATAGACAATCTTTTGTCAGTGTAATATGATCATACCAAAAGGGAGTCTATACAGCACTGGAATGTAAAGTACACCAACAGAAAGTAGTCCCTACTAACAGGATCTTGGATGCTTATAAAATACATGATTTAATCATTCTCACAATATTACTCTGTCCTCTCCCTGTAGATTGTGCTTGTAAATCTTTGGGACATTTTAGAAATGTTTTCTATTCCCAAAAATGCTAGAAAATAAACTGCTCTATGAACATCAGACAATTTTCTGGTGATTGTAATTGAGGGTAAGATATTTATAATTTTACAATCAATTTCACATAGCATTAACAAGCTTGCCCTCCTAGCATGGAGTGCATTCATTTTTTATTTATTTTCAGAATGTGCTTGTACTAACTCCCCCTGTCTAATATCCATTATCCACTTTTCAGTATAGCCACAAAATTGTTAAAACTTTTTACCTCAGCACATTGCAAGTACAGCCTTAATGCCAGTTCAGGTGAAGGAACAACTGAAAGAACCTCAATAATCTGCGACAATCAAAAGAAAAATACTTGAACTCACCATCAATGATTGAATAAATGGTAAAGGGTTCTAGAATAAATCAAATATGCATCTGAAAGTAGAGCCAAAAATGTGGTTTCAGTTGGCAAGTACACCAAAATAGAAAAACCACACTTGGTATTTGCCATCGTGACTGACTTTTGCTATATAAAAGCAATTAATTTGATGTTCTATGCACCATGAAGACATAGATATTCAGTTATTAATTTGCAATAACTGCAGTTTATGACATCAAAGTTTAATGTTATGTCTATATCTTATGACAGCAATGTTGTTCAGCATTAACTAGCAAAATTGGCAAATGGTCACTAAAAAGATCTGACAAAAAACTTCAGGTATTAAAAGTGTACTGAAGAAAAAGTTGCTCCACATTCTCATGAAATGACGTCTAAAAATATAAGTGGCCCAGCTCTAAGAACCAAGATAAGTTGCATTAACCCCAAGTCAGAAATTTAAAGTTTGAACCTCCATTACCTGATTCAGGAGCTGAAATATTTTCTTTGGAGTGGCTGGATCTTCTTCTCCACCTAAATCTCCATCTTGGCCTTGCAATCTCCTCACCAACTGAACCAGGAAAACGAATCAAGTATGAAGTTTCAGGGGAAAAGGTTGTAGGTCTTTGTAAGTGGTGTATAACCTAGGGAACAAGGTAAACCACAGAGGAAACAAGGGAGCAAGGCATCTGTCCCATAGCCGAGCAACCAATACGGGTGGTAAAGGAGGTGTCAGCATGAAATGGTTACTTTACCTGGCATACCCCTGATTTAACTTATGCTAGATGGCTATTGCTGGATGCTGCTATCACTTATGGCAACTATTCCACCAAGCCAAGTTACAGTAATTTACACATCATGATTATTCCAAGATACCATTGACACTAGTCCATCAATGCCAAAAACAGAAAGAACCAAATTGAAAGGTTTAACACCTTAAATAGTTTAGCTGGGAAGCTCCTTGTTTGTTTATTGAATGACATTGCCAGCAGACTTATCACTAGACAAAACCACAAATTCAAAACCAAATATAGGAAATATATTTATATACACAAATATATATCACTCGTTACCGATTAGCCAGCTAATTCCCAAACATACCATTTGGACGCAAGGCAAACATCATTGAGAAGATTATGTCAGGCATCTGCAAGTGTACATTGCTCTAAGGGTATATATAGTGACAAGATACTAGATAATGTATGAAGTACTAATTATTTAGTGTATATATTACAGCTGTGACTGCTGAAGCCAAATCGGCTGTTACAGAAAGGGGTAAATATAGCATGTATTCAGTAATTCAAAACAACCTTTTGATATCAGAAGAGATATATGGTACTTGTATTGGGCAACCATTTCCCACTTTCTCTAGAGGCTTCAGAGGTATTCAGGATCTCTGGTTTAGTTAAAAAAATCAAATTACACTAAATGAAGTTAAATCAGTTATCGATATTCTCCCCAATTGTGGACTATCATGTTCTCAAATAGGTTAAGGGAGTAGAGGCAATTCTAACCCAGAAAAAGCATACCTTGAGGGCAGAAAAAACTAGAGGTGGTATGGTAAAGGATAGGCGTTTTGAACCTCCAGCCGATATATGTTTCCACACGGTGCATATTATCTGATAAAGTAGAAAAGAAATACAGATAAGACATAATGAATAGCTCAGATCCTAAACTACCCGGCCGTAGACTGATAAGAATCAGCATTCTACCATAGTAAAATAAGAAAAGGCCTTAAAATACCAATTCTGGCAATAAGTAAAATGTGTGGGGGGCAGAAGAAAGTGCACAAATCAATTTTTTTTCCATTCATACATAGCATTACTCAGGAGCTATGTTAACCCACAAGACAGTAAACTAGTATATCATTTAGTATTGTTCGTTACTCAAAGTTTATTTAACTAAAATAACAGGATCAGTCAAATCAGGGGACAATAGCACTAATGTCTAGGTTTGAAGTAGCATGAAAGTGAAAGGAATTATACAAAAGAAAGCTGAAATGTAGCAAGACTACGTGTTACCTCTAACATCTCCTCCGGGTCATCATTATGCAACATGTGCATGAGACAAGCAACAGAATTTTGCTCCTCAATAAAATCTTCTTCATCCAACTATCCATTAAAATACATAATGCAAGGAAAGATAGACTATAAGTGCATACTTGAAGAAAACAAAAATAACAAAGGGAAAAGAGAAATATCAGATTCCACATAAGCAAACCAGTCCTCGACAAATAGTGCAATCAGAGAAAAGATTTTTGTGTACCTCATCCATAGAAATCCCTTCCAAATCCTTTATAAGTCCTTTTATCAGTTCAAATAATACCTCAACCTGCACCACAAACTTATGTCAGAATTATGGCAGGTAAAAATCAAAAAAGAAGCACAAAACTGAAGAGGAATACACCTTGTCAGAAGTTGAAACATAAGTTCTGTTTTTCATAATGCTTCGGATGATAACCATCGCCATGATTTTATTCGTTCCAGCATCAAGGTGATCCATTACACGGGGATAATTAGAAAGTGTAAGAGCTGTGACAATATCATCATATTTATCAAGTGGAGCACTCAGAAGGGCAACAACTTGTTTTGTCGCTTTACTATCTTCAAGCTTTGGTTTTCCAGATAATTTTTTGACACATGCTCCCTTTCAAAGATCAGAAGACAGATAGTTGTCAAGATATTGAATTTTAGATTCTAGACTTTGGTGAAGAAAGTCCATTGACCCTTATCTAATTTATGAGATCCAGTGAACTTGGAATTAATAGACACCGACCAGTGCTAATATATATAGGAACAGATAGTAATCTTTGTTGGTGAGACATGATAGTTTCTGAATGAACATAAGATTACTTGAAACCCAGGAATTAGATAGAATCAACAAAGGACAAGAATATATAAGGCTTGGCTGTTATCAAAATTCTGAGATGGAACTTTTGCATCACCAACTCAAAATGAGCATACCAGCACTTGATCCACATAATCCAGCCTATCGGGATGTACACGGAGAGTAAAAGACAGAAGCGACACATATAAAGTAATAGCTCCGACTATAGGCATGTCAACTTGTGCTTCAATGACCTGCATAATAAGCCAATTGAGTGTGTTAGAACGTGAAAAAAATGGTATTCCAAAAATAAAGTTTTCTCGCATCCAAAAATAAACAAAAATACGAAGAAAGAAACAAGAAATGTTTAAAAGTCAATGCCTCAATTCCAAGGTGGTACAAGTATATCATGAACAAATAGGCATGGACAGTATCATGATCCTACTATTCACATCAGTAGGTTACAACAATGTTAGCTAACCAGCATTCTAAGTATTCATATCCTCCTGAGGAACAACCAGGGGTTTCGGAACTGAGCTGCCCAAAGCTCAGCCTCAAGAGGTGTTTAGGTTATAAATAGATATCTTTTTTTTAAATTTCAACCTTTCTGAATTTGGAGCATCTGTATCACATTATATCATAAAAGTAACCCATAAGTAGATACCTTATATGGAATCAAGTAGGTTTTTGTTTTAAATTTTTTTTAGTATTTTTCATTTATAAGATACTCTCTCCCAACTTTAAAATATGTTTTTCCATTTATCAATGTAATATTACAGACCACTGAACAAACACTCACATTCAATAGACAAATATAAAAAACTAATAGGTCTTGAAATTATACTAGTATTGGAAATTCAGCACATCATTGAGTGGCTAAAATTTGTTAGAATCAGGATTGTGAACATTATGTCATATTTGTCAAATGACATTTATCTATACTAGTAAGTAACACATGCATTGCACGTTACGTTTAAGTTTTATTAAAATTTTATATTTTGTAAGTTTACTAAATAATATGAAATGGTCTTTTTTTTTATAAAGAATAAGAAATGAATTACTCAATTTCTATCTGTTATGTAATAAAAAAAATTTAAGCTATTTTGAAAATCTATTATCCATATGATTGGTTAAATATAACAACTAAATTTTAAAAGAAAAAATTATACTTAATAATATTATAAGTTTATAACTACATAATTCCTAATTTGAATATTTACATTAACCATAATTTTATAAAATTTCTTCAAAATAAATGACAACCTAACATGCATGGTAAAATATCAAAGCACAACTTTAAAAAAATCATTTCATATAAATTAATCATATTTGTAGCGATATATAACTCTATCACTAATTTCATAAAATATATATGAATACTAATAAAATTTATTGCTTACTTCTATTGTTCACTTTTTTATTTATTTTTGTCTTCCTCCTTCTAACAGTGCACTACAACTTAAAACCAGAACTTCTAATATATCAATTATTCTTTATTGTTAAACTTTTAATTATAGTCAGATGTATATCTTTATTATAATAATCGAGGCTAAGACCCTTTAAATAGACTGCAATGAACCAATATTTTAAAAATTAACTATAACTCTTCAAAATATTTGGTAGATAAGAATTCTTTACTTTCTATTTTTCCTAAATCACCTTAACACAAGGATGTGAAATTTAGTCTAAGATTATATCACATCGCATTCAAGAAAGCATTATAACACTTGCCCATAGTTCACAGACGGAAAAAAGAAATCTCTAAGGCACCTGACACTTTCTGGATTACTTGAAGTATTAAAGACATGATATTTGTCGTTCCACAACATTACCCTCTTGTAGATTATGTGAAAGTTTTACAAGTCTTCTCATCATAAATTGATGAATTCATGCACATAAATTCATATTATGTGAATGTCGTTTCATATTCAAAGCACCATCAAGTAAGCCGCAATCCATACATTAGTTTAATTCTCTGTCGCACATCTCAACCCCTCTGAAGTAGCTTTAACCTCAGCAACCGTGTTCTTTTTCTTTGCTCACCCCATCCACATCAAATTTGACCTAATTAACCATCAAGCTATAACATGATAAATTGAGAATATATGGATTTAACCTAACATGCGACGACTTAATACCAAACCATGCATAACATCTTTATAACTTTCCCCATTTTCATCAATGATGACTGATCTCAAATGTTTGAAACTTTTAGATGCAAGTATTCATGTTTTTTTATCTTAATATTTCTATTATTACTATTTCTAAAGAAACCTACATTTAGTTTTAATTTTTCTTATACTATAATGACAAATAGAAAATAATCCAAACCTTTGAGAGTTTGGTTATTTTGGCAAATTCATTTAAGGATGTCAATTTGGCCATAATTTCCCAATTAGGTGCAGTTTTAACCAATTTGAAATATTGGTCAAATTAGCTGATATGAATGTTAACGTGGCATACATGTAGATTTGATGTAAATAAACATCATCAAGATCTACCATTCTAATCCACCCAAAGATTTGAAAAGACATGTTTTTCTAAATCCACCCAATAAGGAAAATGTCATTTTCTACAACCCACCACTTTGACTCATCATTCTCACCACACACTACCACACAATCATATATGCGCCACCACCTTCTGCTGCTAGTGTATTCATTCGACATAACATGAGTTCCATAATACTTTGTTGGGCTAGTCAAAGAGTGGCATCTAAACAACACAATTCAAAACATGAAATTGAACTCACAAAATCTATAAAAATAGAAGAGGGTGGGGCAAAAAAATGTATTAGATGCCGGAGTCAACGGTATCTAATAAGTTCTACCTACTATTAGATTTGAACCAATAACTTCAGCCGTATGAACGCAATACTCTAACCATTGAGTTAAGTAGGTCATTTCTTATCCCAAAGAGTAACATTTGTTTTTCTGCTTCAGATTTAAAAATTCACAGTGGATTAAAGTTTCCAATTCATCCCAAAATCCAACTTTTATAGATTTGTCTAATCCTATTTGAGGTAGATATACACTAATTATATTTGTAGGGTCATTTATTCCTATAATTTTAAGTTATATATTCCATCCCTCACTTGCCCTATGAATGTTTAAAGATAGTACTCACTCTATTTCTAGTTCTATCTTTTTTGCTATACCAAAGGTTACACTTCATTGTTTTCAAAACTTAGATTTCTCACTCATTCATTTCGTTTGTTGACACACGTATATTTATACCTCTCCTCATAGTATCTCCAACAACGTTAGTTTTATCCATTAAAGTTCCAATATTTCAACTATGTATTTCATTAGTCTTGGTCTCCCTAAATTTTTCATTATCATCCCTCCCATCAGCATGTGAGAACTCTTGCATTTTTTACACTACACCCTAATCTTATAGGAGAGTACTCCTAGACAAGACGTCATAGTTCGATTTTGCATCATGCTCCATTATTATTTTATGCATAACATTTTGTAACATATAGGATATTATGCAAAAAAAATTAATAAAAAATTTAATTGCTACCTATTTATTCTATTCTCCTAATACTTACATCATCTTAATTTGGCCTCATTTATAGGTTAGATTAAAATTCAAATATTCCCTTTCCGTATTTAATTATTTTCCATTTTGAAATGTTTTATTTCTAGGCATATATATCAAAACTAGTACTTTCTATTTCCCCCTTGGATATTCCACAAGGTCTAAAATTTACAATGTTGGAGTCATCTCTTGAGTCATATATATTATATGCCTAAACAATAAATTTGAGTGTATCTTTTCTTCTCGTTTATGACACACATATGATCATCACATACTTCTTTAGGCAGAGCTACTGATGATTTAAGAAGCTGGACAGAGGAACGCTAGGTGTGTCTGTGAATTTTGATTGAATTTAATGAGATATCATACAAGTGATAGAGTTTGGACAAATTCTTTTATTCGATATATTTAATTTTTGATTCATTCGAAAACCTGCTTAAAAATACTTATTATGTAATAATTTAACAAAGTAATTTACTTTAGCTGAGCTGCAGGATTGACCTTTGAATTTATTAGTCTATAAGAAAACACACATGATTTTGAGGATTTGACACGTTGCATGTTTATGTAAATAAGGAAAGAAAAAAATGTTAACGTACTGTAGCTAGAATATTATCATGGAGTCAATTTAAAAATAAAATATGCTTTTTATCTCTGAGCTACATGTTTCATATTACAATATATGTCAATGGTTATCAATTAATTAACATATAAAGGTGTGTCCCTTTAATGTTGCAAAAGAAAAGAATCAGATGACTCATGTACTAAAATATCATAATTTTTTTTGAGTTACAATTAGGAGTGGGGGACTCGAACCTGAAACCTTACTCATATGAGATATGTATCTACCGCTAAGCTAAGCCTATGGGTTTTAAATATAACTTATTAAGCATATTTTCTAACTATTTTTTTATTTCTTCATAACCATTTTTTTCCTTTTAATTTTCTCTATATATGCTTATAATATATCATTTGAATCTCTATAAATCTATTTTAATATGAAATTAATTTTATTCTAGAATTTTAAACATTCAAAAGTTAGAAGAACAAGAATCTAAAAGTGTAGCTTTTTAGGAAGTGTTTGAAATATAAAAGGTTTCTTACCTTTTATAACAAAATAAATAACAACTAAATAACTATTACATTACTTAGCTAACCTTACAAATAAGACTTAACAAGGATATGATAGGAGAATCAAATTGTGTAAGAAACTATCCATACTTTTATAATAGTAAGAGATTTAGTGATGCACATGATAAAAGATATGTATAAAAATGTAATATGTGTAACTAAGCAAAGAAGCCAACAGGGATTTCAGGTGAATTTCCGAATAATATAGGCTGGCATCAAGGATCAGCTCTGAGCTCATACTTTTTCGCCGTCATACTTAACAAGATTATTGAGTAACAGAAGTTTTCTTGAATTATCATGTATGTTATTTGAAGATGACATAATTTAGCCGATAAGACGAGAGTAAAT
Organism: Scutellaria minor; assembly: GCA_954870855.1. Classification (NCBI taxonomy): domain Eukaryota; kingdom Viridiplantae; phylum Streptophyta; class Magnoliopsida; order Lamiales; family Lamiaceae; genus Scutellaria; species Scutellaria minor. The sequence goes on along the minus strand of OX940734.1, from coordinate 11,410,602 downwards.
GTCAAGTTCAAAGCTTGGAGAGCGGCAAATAAATCAAAGATTTTACGACAAGTAAGGTTAAAACTAAATATAAAGATAGTCTCTTTAGCAATCATAGAAGTAGCAATGGGAAAAAGGTGAAATCTGGTGAGAATGAATTAAATGCATCTAAAAGTTATACAGATTTAAGATCTATCACTGAAGAAAGTAGGAAATCGATTCAGATGTCATACATGAGATACAAGCAAGTTGGAACAAAGGGAGAAGTGCATTGTGATCAAAAACACCACTGAGATTGAAAGGAAAAGTTTAGAACGACAGTCATGAGACTAGTGATGGTTAATAGATTGGAATATTCGTCGACTATATACGACCATGAACGAAAAGTAAAGTGACAGAAATGAGAATGTTGGGATGGATGTGTGGACAAACTAGATTGGATAAAATAAGTAATGAATGCATCAAAAACCTAGTCGAGGTATCCCCAGTAAATGAGAAAATCAGAGATCACACTTAAGATGGTTTTAACATGTGCACAAGAGACCTTTAGATGCTCAGATACGGTGTGTACTAAGTAGATAATCATTAACTCAAAAGTAAAGGGGAAGGAGAAAATTTAAAAGACTTGGAAAAAAAACTATTACATAATGTTACTGAATTTGATTTATAAAATCAAACGGATGTGTTCTTTGAAATTTGTTTTTTGTCTGCCAATCTGTAACTCAAGCAAAAAACCAGACTATTTCATTTCATAGGTAAATGCACAAGAAAATATATCACTTCACTATAACATTATACATCAATTCACTCACATAATTTTAACCAAATTCAGTTAGCCAAAACTATTATTATTTGAGAATAATAGTTTACCTTTCCAATTGCATTGCTCAGCTTGGAAAATGCTTCAACTTGTAAAAATTCTGGTAACAACTGTAACAGGAATACTAGTCAATATAATGTAAATGAAAGAAAACTTTAGCATTTGTTGTGTGTGGAAATGACTCACTTCAAGATTCAGAGAAGCATAGTTCGACAACCTCTCCATTAGTTGGGACAATACTGTTTTCAGGTCAACGGTAGGCTGTGAATCAAAATAGAGCAACATCAAGAAAATTATTTACTAACCAAAGGAAAACAACAGTTAGGTTGACCTTAGAAAATGCTAGAAGAAAATGTCTACAAAGCAGAATAGTAAGGATGACCAAATATTTACATTAAAGAACATGACTGCATTATTAAAGAAAACATGACTAACTTAGTAAAACAATAACAAATAGATTTCAGATACAATTAGTTAAAGTCACGATTGCCCTACTAGTTTCTCAGTACTAATTCTTTCGCCTTCCTTCAAGTTGTTCTAGTGATACCAAGGAAACATTCTCACTGTCTCCAATATCAACAGACAGCTGTACCACCTTCTCTACTCCAGATAGCCATCCCTGTTAACTTTTCTTTTTATCTCTCAAGCACTAATATAACAGCAGTATATTCTTTATGATATAATTGTTTTCTTTAATGTTGTCTAATGATAATGTGAATATAATCAGCATCTTAATGAAATTTTAAGGTCATTTCATTTTGCTTCTTAAACATTAAGATTGAAAGTGCATTGGAGGAAAGTATTATGCTAACAAGCCTAAGCTCAAGTATGAGTTTTGCTCAAACTTCCTCCATTTTCATCTGAGTTCTACCTCCTTCAAGTAAGGTCTCGAGCTTAAGATGATAGATTCACTGTGCTCAAGCTTGACCCTGTTGTTTTTCACAAGCTACAGTATTCCTCCCACTAATTTTGAGAATTTCAATATCTCTATTTTTTTAGTAAGATTGCTCTTTGCCAATGTCATGTATATACAGACACTGATATAAACTTCTTTTCTCATTATCCTTATCTTTTCTCTATATGCTAATGATGTATGGCATGCATATGCTTTCCATTGATACTGATGGTTAAAAATTGAAATACCAATCTGTGTATACACATCCACAAAGGGATTATGTGATGAACACAAACGTATCATAAGTCACAACTAACGAATATGGTAGTTGGCACTTGGCACATTGTGAACAGTAATTAATTGATTAAATCAGAAATTTAGTAATCTAAATCTACTTGAAAATATTATTTTCAAACCTCAAGTTCAAAAGAGAAATGAATGCTCATGTTAATATTTATTTCACAGTATTCTCTCAGTTGACAAACAAAAAGATAAGCACACCAAGTGAGAACATTACAGAATGCATGTGTATTAGTTGCTTTGATGCCTGTAGAGAAAAGAAAAGAAACGAAAAGATGAAATCTTTGTTGGATATGACCAAAGCTTTAGGCATTTACTGAGAGCAGGTCTGCCCCCACTAATCTACAAGCTTAGTTCCACCATGTCCATCTAATACCATTGCTTGGATATCAAGAGACTGAATCAGCTATCAATCATTGCTTAGATATCAAGTTACTATTCAGCTCTCTATATAATTGCCTCATGTTTCAAATCAGATGAGTTAAACAACAGCCACCTTATTGAAAAACATCATTTGTCAATAAATTCCACCACAGAAATTCTTTGCACTAAAACAAAGACATTTCATTTAGTTTTCATATCCTATACAAGGTCCAGGAGAAACTCTGTAATACAATTCATTACAAAATCTAGAATAATACTTTAACAAAATTTATACTGGTATGTAGGCAGGTTGCTCGCACGCTGCTGCATTGTACTTGGAAATCCATGTCGAAAAAACACAGACAATATAGAAATCATGTAATCACATTCAGAAAGAAAGGGTACAAAGCAAAACAGGATAATAGTAAAAAAATATTTACGGCAAGGTTGACAGCTCACTTGAAGTTGGGGGCAGGCACCCAATAACGTCTCGAGGGTCTGCAAGTGGTACTCATCTGGAAAGACTTGAATTATGCAGTCCATCAAATAATATTGAGCAAGTTCATCCTTACAATTGACAATCTGCAGTGAACATTATGAATGCGCATTTTTAAAGAGATGTATACAACATGCTATAAGATCTTCACAAGGTAGATGTGTGGCAATCAAATGACCAACCTGCTCCAAAACTCTAGGAAGCACAGTGTCTCTATAAATTTCAAGGTCAACACCTTCTATCTGGCTGAGGACATGTAAATTCTTCCCCACCTAAAACAACAGTGAGATGGATGAGAATCATCCACGTCGAGCTAAATGGGTTAAGACACAATTGTGATTAGACAACTGCTTGGCAGCATTAGCATTACAAGATCACGCAGTTCGCTCCGTTCTTTCTCTAGTTTCTCTTTCTCCCTGAGAGGTCCCTGCAGACCAGAAATCCGGAAAGAAGGCCTCAACTCAGGATCACCAAAGCTAATATGTGCATCACAAGCATTATCACTCCTGCATGCCCAAACATGCCCTCATGACTTATCTCACTTCTGTGCATGCAAGTTTTCAGATGCCATGCATGTTCAAACTAACAGCTGATAAAAAATTCTGAAAGCATTTAACAAACCTGCTGCTGCATCCGGACCCAAAGTTTATTCATCTCTGTGAAATTCTGCAGCACAAATTCTACAGCATCCATGACCGTATCACCTTCACTATAAGCAAAGGAGTTGACTTTTAAAGAAACAAAGCTATCTCATCACCAATTGATAACTGAATACATTACTATATCAATTCTAGTAGCATAGAGGAAATTTAATTTCAAATTTTTCATCTAATCTTACTGTGTCCATTTTTTTACTCCTATTTCTTTTGGGGGCTTTCCAAAATAAGACTTTCCATAATAAGACTCAATTACACGACTGGACATCCTCTCATTTCACATAATAACATTACCCCCACTAACTATCGACCACTACTTAAACGTAACAAGCCAACAACTAAAAATTACTGAAACATTCATCTTGTTCAGCACTCGTCTAAAAACTTGTGCCCAACCAAATAAGAACAAAAAAATTGAGCTAATAAGAGTAATTTATTGTTATAAACATGCATACAAACTACTGGTTTGTATACTAAAATGGATGTCTAGTAGCTACTATAGATAAACTCTGATGTTCATGATTAAATTCTCATTGAGTTTTTTATCAGAATTGTAAATGAAAGTTTTGACTACATCTATAAGGGTAGTTTGGAATGGCATTAAGTACAAAATTTGAGACTTTATGATCCTGAGGAATGAAAATCCTGATGAATAGTGAAAATCTATGTCTGTTGCTTGATTGATTGTATAGAGTATGATTTCGTTGTAATCCCAAATCCCAAAACAAACAAGGATTGGGAAGTTGAATTCCCAAATCCCGGATGAATCTCGTACCAAACATACCCTAAGTGGTAGCAAGGAGAATTTCAACAGTAACAGAATTACTTGTCATGTCTGAAAGATAAAACAGAAGGCAGTTGCCTCTTCTATGGGAATGTCGAGCACAGTCAAAACTCAGCATCTAGAAATATCTTGATTGTTGCAAAATGGAAGGGAGAAGATGAATTGCCTTACCCTTCATACTCAGAACCGATGTCAGGTAACTTATCCCTACTAATTTGAGCAAGATAACTCCTCAAAAAAAGCCCACGGATGGGATGTTGAACAGCTCGACACATTTCAACAAGATCTTTGAGAATATCCTTAGCAGGAGCCTCTTTAGACTTTATAAAAGCAGATCCAACTGTGCATAGAAGATACCTGCATATTCACAAAGCAATAGGAAAATGCATCAGCTATTTGGTAATAAAATTAAAAAAAGCACCTCAAAATTTGGGAGATAACAGTAGAATGAAGTCCTTCTCACTAAAATTTCCTTCAGTAGTCTAAAATTCAATAAAGTTGGCAATATTCTCAATAGAATGCTATACAATGTGCCAACAGCAAAGGGAAACAGAAGGATTTCTATCTCTTTAGATCCCAATCTAAACCTCAATTTTGTATCTCTAAAATATGCAATTAGAGTCCCTTTTAAACATCATGGGATATGGATATGCATCCTACATGCTACAGTGATAGAAAATTATTTAAGAATAAGGAAAAATGTAAAATTCACCACCGCCAAAGTTTGTCCCTTTATGTGAGCTAAAGAAAACATTTGTATCACACATGTATCCAGCTATAATCATAATATGCATTGTGGAGACACGACATATGCATATTAAATATAAAGTAAGTAGTAGAAAATCCATAAAGAATTATTCCCTCATATTACTATGGTTCCATGAAGAAATCCAGAAACTATGCATTATATCCTGAATAACTGGCATGAATTACTAAGCAAACATAGAGTTCATAAACAAAATTATAAAATTTATCAACTTAATTAATCGCTGCATCCCACAAAAAACTTACAGTCTAGGCAGGACGTTTCCAGCATGCTGAACGAGTTCATATAGATCAATCACTGGACAACCATGCCGATCTTCGTCCCTGAAGAACATTTCCAACCTTCTCAATTCATCAAATGCCCGCATGTCTAATACCCAAAAACACAAAAATTCCATAAGATCAGCTGGTAAATTTACCCAAAGAAAAACAAATCCCAGTCAACATGAATCTCTATACAAAAGACCTGTATCCACTATTCTCTGTGGTAAATGGCCAAAGGCTATTTACAAAATAACTTAACTTAGCCATTCAGTACAATTTCCCCAAAAAAATTTTCATAAACAACAGTTAACATGTATCGATCAATTACTTAGAAATGGATGCAAGAACTTTACAGAGCTCATAATATTTATGAGGCGAGAGTCTCGAAGTTCGAAGCTCAGACAGCAATTGTGCAGAGTATTTGAGTGCTTCCCGCAGATTATTGGAGTCCTGAATTTTCCGAATCAAAAAATAAAAAAATGCAAATCAGAATTGAGTTGCTTAATTTTGAGAAATTAGGGCTAAGTTTTGATTTGATAAAAATGTTGAATTGTGAGAGTGAGATCGGAAAAGGAAAATACCAAAGCTCGATGCAAGTAGAATGCGTTGTGCTGAATTCCGGCGATGCCTTCAGCGAGCCATTTCTCCTCGTCTTCGATTCCGTTTGATATCATCATACTTAGCCCTTCTTTCTCTCTCTCTCTCTCTCTCTCTACTCTACTCGCAACTCAACAGCTTTCGCTCAAATTGGCGAAGCCTACATCACTTGTTATGCTGTAATTATGTTCCTTCTTCATTTCCTTCTAATTATTATTTTTCAACATTTGTCAACACAAAAGAAGCAAATGTCGTTACTTTTTTTTTTTATTATTATTATTATTATTATTATTATTATTATTTCATCTAAATATCATTTTAGAATATGTTTAAATTTAAGAAATGTGGAAATGTTACTATTATATTCTTAACAAATTTTTTAAAAAAAATTATATTCTTAGGAAGTATTTCAAAAAAAATAATATATATATATATATATATCGGTATTAAGGAACAAATTTTTTAAGAAGAATCTAATTAATTCAAGAAAAAAAATTTCCAAATGAATTCCTAAATTTAACTAAAAAAAATTCACATATTAGATTAAAAATTAGCATATTTGAAGGAATAATGATATGGATATTTAAAATAAAGTTGCATAAAGTCTAAAAAAGATAAATAACTGAGATTAAAATTGTACCTTTAAAATGATATTTAGATAAAATTGAATGGAATATTTTGTGCATTATTTAAAAGTAATATAATCTCTTTAAGATATGCTTTTATATTTCAAAATTTCTAAAATTAAACTGTTTGGGAAGAGCTGTTGGCCCTGACTTTCTCTTCATAAATTTTAATTTCCTTGTAAGTTCTTTTTTTTTTCTTTTAGTTCTATAGTAGTAAAAAAGAAAAAAAAAATTGAAGTACACTCATTTGCTATATGACATATCAAATGGCATATTACTTACTTGGCATCAAACCTTTTTATTTACTTTTGTTTGTTTACATACATCCATTTTTTAAGATTTACGTAAGATGTGTAATTACAAATATATTTCATATATTTATAGATATTGCTCCTACGCATTTAATGGTTATAAATCTAGAAATTTTTTTGTCAAATATGTGAAAATTATAACATGTCTCAGAGATATAAGTGAATCAAATCATCACAAAATGAACTGTGTGCATGATGAATGCAATTAGCATTGAAGATCTGTCTAAACTTTAAGTATACACTATGAAAATGATAAAATATTATGTTGGTCCTAAGTGGTCAGAGGTTAAGAGGAGATGAATAAACTTCTATCAAATTTTACGTTTTAAAATTTTTCTGTAAGCAGGTTACTGATTCTACAGAGAATGCAGCAACCTCTCGATTCTGTCTCAATTATCACAGTATGCAGCGGAATGTCAAAGATAGAGTTTCTTTTGAAAAATGATTTTCTTTTCACAAGAATGATTTTTGTTAGAATCATTTTAGCAGAATGCTTATGATAAATGCAGCAAGATATATAAATATAAGACAATGCAGTAAGTATAAAAAAGCAGTAAACACACAAGGATTTATAGTGGTTCGAAGGTGGTGTAATCATTCTACGTCCACTCTTCTCCTTCACACAGGAGGAACTCAATTAGGTCAGATCGATTTACAAGATACACTTTACAATCCTCTTCCCAATGAGCTAACCTACTAGAATCAATGAGATTCCTAGGCCAAATCCCACACAGGGTATAAAACTTACACAGAGTTATAAGCCTACACAAGACTCAATACTTAGCAAGGATCTAATCATTCCAGCTAAGGACACCAAACTAAAACAACCTAGTACACAGCAAATGATTAAAAGTATATAGGGTTTCTTCAACTGGTGCTGCTCAAAGTCAGTCTTATGAACTTTGATAGCTCGAATGTTTGGCTCGACTACTTCTGAAGGTTGAGTGACTGAACTTGCTTAGAAAACTTAAGAATAGCTTGAGAGAATAAAGACTTCGAATATAATCAGTTGTTCAGTTGTCTCCTTGGTCACTCCATCCTTCTATTTATACTGTAAGGAAAATACCCGTTGAAGAGAGGCATTATCCTTTGAAGAAATTCAAATTGATCTTCAAAATCTTTTACAATAAATGCGCGTGGAAAAACTGGGAAGTAGGGCATGTCCTACTCTGAATCGCATTAATGGCGTCACTCCTCGGCTACTGTGCTTTTGCAGAGACACGGTCCAGATGGCATCACCTCATAGGCTGGGTGCTAACTTCCATCTACCGGTTACTTTGAAGAGGTAGATACCTCGTACTGCATTCAGCATATTCCTCGTATTGCATTGAATAAGATAGAAAGAATTACAGCTTATTACTCAAGTTGCAGTAGCTGCTTTCTGTTCTGCGCCAGCTTTCTGTTCAAAACAGCTTCCTGTTCCTGAAACCTGTCAGCTTCCTGATCTGCGATAGCTTTCTGATCTGTGTCTGCTTCCTGATTCTGAACAGCTTCCTGTTTCAGAATCCTGCAGTCAGCTTCCTGACCTACGATAACTTCCTGATTTTGAACAGCTTCCTATTCCAGAATCTTGTAGTCAAATTCCAGTTTTCCTTACTGTTTTCTATTTGCTGCTTACTGATCCAACTTGCTGATTTCGAACAGCTTTCTCCTCCAGCTTACTAACTTTTCTAGCTGAAAATCAGTCCTCGAAACTTGTTCATCTCCAGAATTCTGCTAATATTAGTATCCTCTATCTTTCTAATATCAACAGCATCGGCGCCGGAGGTCATCTGGGGAGAAGTTGTCTCAACAGCTATCTCTGCAACTTCAGCAACTACCTCTGTTGTTTCCTCAGTAACTTCAGCTACCTTAGCGACAGTAGCTTTAGTCACTTCAATAACTTCCTTAACAATAGCATCAGCATCCTATCCTACTTCTGCAACCTTAAAGGCAGCAGTATGCAGAAGTTCAACAGCTTCATCTATCTTCTCATCAGCAACCTGTGATGCATCCTTTTCCTCGGCATTCTGTACTGCTACAGTAGCCAGCATAGGGAGTCCTACCTCTGCAACTTCCTCCACGGCTGCTTTATCGGCATACTCTTTGTCAATATCTTAACATACTTCATGGATTATTGGTGATGGTTCCCTCTCAGATGATAGTACATGGTAAGTAGGGGAGTTAATGTAATCAACCTGTTCTTCAGAATCCATCACATCCTAAGTAGTTATAGGAGAAAGAGTTGTTATACTTGTATAAGTAGGCGAATCAAGAGCTTGTGCAGCAGTAGAGCTTCTTTTTCCTTTCTGCAGTATTTTGGGAGTCTACTTGGATTCTGTTCGGCTTGCCTCCATCCCTAGTTGCATCATTCTATCATTAGCTTCTTCAGGGGTGAGGGTAGCTAATTGAGCTTCAGCCAGCTCCAGCTTAGTAGGGGTCCCAGCAATCTTGGCAGTGGGGTTCATCAATGTGTTGTCCTCCCTAGCTTCATCGACTGCTTGCCCTGTGATTCCTCTATTTTGCTCTTTGTCTTCTAGTAAGCATAGAGCGTTTTCTGTCTCTCAAAGATTTTCGTAATCATATCATCAATAGTTTGGTCCAGAAAATCTTCGAGGAAGAGAGGCAGTAATTCATCAACAAGGATGTTGGGGTCTTCCATAAAGTTGACCACCCAACGGAAAATGATCTCTTCAACCTCTAGCCAATCCTCCCATTGCAATAGATCCCTTCCAGAGCACAGCCTCATATATCTCCAGGTATCATAGGAGATGGTGAACCTTCTCCATATAGACTCAGCAGTCTCAATCAATACATCCTGAGTTACCTCTGGTTCATTGCTTTCAATGGAGCCCTCAACCCTGTTCAGCGTATCTATTTTCAGAGCATCTTTAGGCCCAAACATCTTCCTCCTTATCTGGGCCTTTAGGCTTTTCCAAGAGCTTCTTACTAGTTTTTCTCTTCATCATCTCTTTTCTCTTCTTCTTCATTTCCATCAAGGCTGCAAACTGTCTCAGCTCTGGCTTGACAGCAGTATCTTGTTTAGCAACAACTGTCTCAGGTTGATCAACAACCTTTCCAGCTGATTGAACAGTAACCTGTGCATCTGGAGCAGCAACCTGTTCAGTTTCCTACTCAGCTTCCTAACCTCCAACAGCTTCCTAGTCAGGAACAGGATATTCCAAAAGTAGAATATCCTCAGATGAGTCCTTAGGAGCAGCATTCTTTGCTCCATCATCAAATTCAGGAAAAGCTCCCTGAGTAGTCTTCTTCACCTTAGGTAAAGCTACCTGAATAGTCTTCTTCACCTTCTACTTCTTCTTGAGGGGAGCTTTTTTCATCACCGGCTTCCTTGCTGGCTTATCATCATCACTGCTAGAGTTATCGGAATCGATTTCTACAATCTGTAGCTTGGCAGCAGGCTGCTTCTTCTTTAGCTTCTTTGGCTCTTTCTCATCTTCTTCTTGGAGAATCCTTTCTTCACTCCCAAATACCAACTAGGGACGATTGATACTGGACCTTCCAATGAAATGCCTCTCTTAAAGAGTATGGAAGAGATGACAATCCCATAACTCCTTTTGTTTGTAGGCTTGATGGTTTTCTCCCATATCCTATGGTAAAAAAATTGTGCCCAATTAACTGCTTCTTCATGGAGCAATCAAACAACACAGAATTTGGTTCTGGAAGAGGTGAATAGAACAGTTCGCAGCGTCAATGACAGGATTCTGAACCTTGAACTGTTTGTAGGAGAGATGAAGGCAATAATGGAAAAGGGTTTTCCCTGCAGATACTGCTGCAGTTACTGCCCCTGCTGATGATGCCAAAAATGGGAAGGTAGTAAGCAGCATGTTGAACCCGATGATGCAGTAATTGAGGATACTGCTAGGGAGATTGAAGAAGATGATGATGATGATGTTCCTCTGAACAAGATTAAACGTAAGCGTACTGATTCTGGACATGGTCAGAGTGAACCAAAACAAAGAAGAAAAGATGATGAAGGAGAAGGTGATGTAGGTACGGGAATGCTGAGACCCAAACAGCAACCTGGACAAGGCCAAGGAAGAGGGAGATCACAATAATTAGGACAGCTCTCAAAAGCCAAACCTTATATGGCTGATCCTGTTGATCCATGCAGAAGGCTGAGCGAAGCAAGATGGAGAGAGTTGAAGGAAGCTGGTGAGGAGAGAAGGAAGTAAGTTGACTGGATCTCCAGACTTGGAGTCGTTGGACCTCAGAGATCAGAAGTTGCCTTGAAGATAGATGTAGATTTACATTTTTTTTCCTGATCAAGAAGCACCTGATTTCCTCAGAGAAGCTGCTTCAGCTGAGTTTGACTTTTTTCTTGATCAGAAGCCTGAAAACATCGATTCCTTCTGGAATCTAAAATTTTTCAAGCAAGTATCTCTCCCCAAGAACCGAAATCCAACCTTCCAGGATATCACTTTCTTCAAGAGATCACAATACTTGAGGTATTTCAGAAACCTCTGCAAATTTAACTTCTTTCAAGGTTTTGCCTCTTGTGAAGAAGCGTTGAAGAAGTATGAAGAGCTAGCAAGAGAATGGAAGCTAGATCGACAACTAGCCCTTTTTGAAAAAGTTAAGAAAGGAGAGGAGGTTCCTTACTGCCAGGATTATTGGCTAAGATGGGTACAGACTCCTGTGATTGCTGCTCCGATGGAGAAATCTTATCAGGATTCTATAATAAACTGGTGGAAAGGAACTAAGTATGAAGAGGTCGTCAAACAGAACCAAAAAGCTACCTCAGGGCATGATGTAGTGAAAAAGAAGCTGTTTGGTGACAAAGAAACCTGAAGAAGTGAGTTTACTGCATTTCATCATAAAGATACCTTGTGTAAGCTTTTCTTGTAATATAAAAAGAATTTTTGTATTCTTTATTCCTTCATGTTTTTTTTGAAGATGTTGAGCTAGTTTATTCATGTGTATATAGCTCTGATACTTTGTATAGTACTTATACATTTTATGAGTATAAAAGTACATGCGTTTATGTTGCTTGCTTATGGGTTTTGTCATCATCAAAAAGGGGGAAATTGTTGTGATATTTCTGATATGTTTTGATGAGACAATATAACTTTGGTTAGAAAGTTAGAGTACCCAATTTCCACGTTTTATAAGTGGAATTCTGGTTGTTTAATATAAACTTGCTAAAGTCTTATTTTGTAAGTTGTATATACCAGAAAGTAGCACAAACTGAGTTTAGCAGGATCCTGGACTTGAAGAGTTCTTTTTTAGTCTTAGCTGTATAAGGAAGCAGGATCAAGGAGCTGAACCAGTAAGCAGCATAACAAGAAGCTGACTGCAGGATTCTGGAACAGGAAGCTGTTCAGAATCAGGAAACTATTGCAGACAGGAAGCTGACTGCAGGTTTCAAGAACAGGTAGCTGTTCTGAAACAGGAAGCTGATGCAGATCAGGAAGTAGGCACATAACTGTTAACAGCCACTGCAACCCGGGCATAAAGTTGTAAGTTCCTCTATCTTCTATGTTGATATACGAGGTTTATTCCGGTGATGTACAAGGATTAGTCCCTGCTCAAAGTTACCAGTAGATAGAAGTCAGTGTCAAGCCAATCAGGTTGTGATACCAAAGTACTGTAGCCGGGGAGTGGCACCATTAATGCGGAACAGTAAAGGACGAGGCCCTGTACTCGATTTTTCCAGGTGCATTAGTTACAAAGATTTGAAGATCAATTCAAATTTCAACAAGGACAATGTCTTTCTTCAACGGGCATTTTCCTACTAATATAAATAGAAGGAGGGAGTGACCTTTGAAACTATTGAAGCTTTATCAAGACTTCTTGCAAATCTTCTCGAGCCATCAATCTCTCAAGCATCTCAAGCTCAGTCACTCAACCTTCTGAAGCAGTCAATCATTTCTTAGAGCTTTCAAGTTCAAGACTGTTTCAAGCTTGCACCTGTTGAAGAATTCATATACTTTTTAACCACTTGTTGTGTGCTAGGTTATTTTAATTTGGTGTCTTTAGCTGGAAGGATTAGATCCTCGCTAAGTGTTAGTCTTGTGTAGGTTTTGTAACTCTATGTGATTTTTGTACCCTGTGTAGGATAGAGCCTAGGAATCTGTTGATTCTAGTAGGTAGACTTGTGTTAGGAAGAGGTTTGTAAAGTTGAGACTTGTAAATCGAACTGACTTAACGAAGTTCCTCCTCAGAGAAGGAGTAGAGTGGACGTAGAAGGATTACATCACCTTCGAACCACTATAAGCCATAAGTGTTTACTGCTTTCATCTACTCAGCATTGCATTAATATATATTGATGCATACATCTTTAGCATTCTGCATAAGGTTTCTGTTAAAAGCATTTTTATGAAAGAAAACTGTTTTCCAAGGAAACTCTATCTCTTAAGTTTATTCCGCTGCATACTGTGATCACCGAGTAAGAAACCTGAATCAGCTTACTGTCAGGTTTCTGATTGAGTCAGGTTACTGCTTTTCTATAGAATCAAGAATCTGTTTCACTAAAAGTTTTAAAAACGCAAAATCGATAGAGATTCATTCACCCCCTCTGAACCTATGACCACTTGGGACCAACAGTATTTTATTTATATATTTTTATATATTTCCTATATTAATTGGGAATTTTAAGAATTTACGATTCTTTTGGTTATTTACATATTTATTAAATAATTACTAGATATTGATTGTAAGCTGTATATTATTTAAATTACTTATACTGTTATTCTTATGTTTTTCTATAATATAAGTAATTCTCAGATTCTTTATCGCTAATTTCATATGTGCTAATATTTTTCCAGTTTTTAATTTAAATTCTTGAAAGGATGAGTTAGAAATGTAAACATTGTGAACGTACCAGAAAATTGTGTAGGTAATGATTTTGAAAAGAAAAACTTTTCGCTTTTTTCAGTACGAAAGAAGAAAGGAAGTGTAATAATTGACAAAATTTTAAGTAGGGATTACATTATTTATTTGACCAAATTATGTTGAATAAAGTCTTGAAAACAAAAATTATAATCTCTTGGTGGAAGAAAACTATAATCTTAGGGATGTGCATTGACTGGTTAACCGATTGAATCGAAACCGAATTGTCAGTTCAAACCGAAAACCAATCAAAAGTTGGTATGGTTTTTGATTTTTTATTTGGGAATTGTCAATTTTCAATTCAGTTTCGATCTTTGAGTTCGGTCAACTGTAATGAACCCAAATTTTATTTTACTTTTAGTATTTTTTAATAGAAATATAATAAATTCATTTCTTAAATTCTCAATTTCCAATTTCCCTTATACGTTAGCCACTCCCATTTATTTAGAGTTTTGAAATAGACATGAAATTTTATCGTTTATTTAGAGTTTAGATAAACTTGAAATTTCAAAGTTTTAATTTTATTTTGTTTAGTGACTTGTAATTAATACTCACCAACACAGTTCAATTCGGTGTTTGGTTAACAAAAAAATTTGGTTTTTGGTTTCACCTTTTGGTTAACCGTAAATTCAGTTCGATTGGGTCGGTTTTAATGGCATGAGCACCCCTACATAGTACATAATATGTCCTTTAGATGGGCCTGTTGTACATAGGTTGAACCTAAATGATACAATTTGAATACGCGAAACAGGATGTGAAATGCCGCCAATATAATCTCTCACTCAAATAGTATGAATATGAATTACATTAGGTCATAATAGATTTTGCTTGTAGCAACACCGACGACATCCTAAAAGGCAAAGAACATCATCGGTGCAAAAAACCTCATCGGAACTACAAATATACAATCCGCTCTATTTACACTACTAGAGCTCAAAAAGGTATAGTGAAAGGCAATGCATAGACATCAACTTCTGGCAAGTAAGCTGCACGAGGCTGTAACAAAGATGTGCTACAATAAGATAATATCCTATCTTCTTTGCACGTCAGTCTTTTCTCATTCTTGCTGGGGAAGAGCCAATCTTCACCAGAGGATGTCACATCCTGCAACTGAGGTGGTACCCAGTTCTCAATTAGATTTTTATACAGCAATTCCTCTTTCTTCATTGGGGTCATCACCATTTCAGTCGCAATCTGCTTAGTGGTGGAACATATTTGACCTCTATCAGTCCTTGGAACAAGGTGTTGGCCTATGCTGTTGCTGGCCAACTGTGGTGTGCATTCTTCGGTCCTGAGTCTGAGAGTCGTATCATCTTTAGTTTGGGAAGGGAAGTGTGTTCTTCCAGATGTAGAGCATGGCTCGTGTTCATTGGCTGAAGCATCGGACTGTTTCTGCTTCTTAGAAGCGAGTCGTATCCGGATGATATTACCTGATTTACAAAGAAAAAGCAAAATGAACAGAAGAACACAAAATAAGGAAGCAGAAATTCAACAATGGGAGGACAGTCTTTTTACCATGACCACGGCTAACATCAGGGGGCGGTGAAGATTGCCTCTTCCTCTTGTTGCTATTCTCAGTGCTGTCAAAGGAAGAACTGGGAACGCGCAAACAGACAGGCTTCTCATGCTCCTCTGTCAGACTGCTCCGTTCCAACAGTTCAGACTCGGTTTTGCTTTCCTTTCGGGATAACTCGACTTTTGAGCCTGTCCAGATTTTTTCATGAACGTGGCCCTGAACAGCTTTAGAACTGTCCAGGTTCAGATTCTTCTTCTCTTTCTTCTCTTTCCTTATCTCTTTCTTCGCCCTTTTCTTGTCCCTCTTTTCCTTTTTTCTCTGTTCTTCAGCTTTCACCTTTTGCTTTTGGAGCTTTAGAGCACCAAAATAACAATTTTAGAATTGAGGCCAGGGAAGAACAAATGTGACATGGCCCAGGGCATGCAGAAAACCTAACACCCAGAGATGTGATCATGCATCTCAAGCGAAATGCTTAATAAAGCTAAAATATGATGCTCTTTCTCCACAACTCAACAAACAGTGATCTCCAAAAAATCACAAGGATCATATTTACTTAAATACCATCAAAAAAAAAAAAATTCCATAGAAAAGAGTACATAATGAAATAAAAAATGTCCTCCAACAAAATAACTAGTGAACTCAAAAGTTGAAGAAAGAAAAACCCTTGTAATCAAACCAACATTAGAAAAAGAATCCAGCGTGATTAGTCCTTAGAAAATCTAATAAATTATACATATTAGAAAACAAAGACCTATGTTTTCCTTTTTGCTTCCAAATAAAAATAAAAAGCCACATCACAAAAATAAAAAACCACATCACAAGACCTAGGTCAAACAAAAAACACAATGACCAAAACAAAAGGTCTCGTATCAAAACCAGTAAAAACTAATGTTAATACTAAAACAAGTTTCCACTACTGATTGGAAAAAAAAACTAATCACAATCTTCCATTGTGATCATCACACTGATATGCACAAACAAGAAACCACCATGTATGCAACCTAAGGCAAAGCCTAAAGAAAACACAGATGAAGGATCACTGCATGCAACCCAGGGAATGCAGAGCAAACAAATAATTTTGACATGCTCACCACTTATGGACCTTCATCATATATAATGAACTTCTAAATGAAACAACCTCCCTAGAAATCCCAAATTAAGGCTTATTTAAGTTCTGATATCAAGACAGAAATCCACATTTAAACAAATTTGAATAAACAACCAAAAGGCTAGCTTTCAGGTAGCACCCAAGTACTCAAAAGTCAAAGAATCAAAAATATTTCTTCATCTTCCAAACCTCACTTTCATTTCCCTAAAAGTAAAATCAACCATATCAGAGATCCTAATGCTACAATCTTCCTGGCCCTAATTATATTGCAAAAGGGCCTAATTATCACACTCATGATAATTCCTCAAAAAATGCATGCCAACATTCTCCATTAACTGTTTCGGAAACAAACTTCCCAAAAATATCTTCCACTAAAACAAGATTGAAACCTAAACCAAACATTCCAAAAAGTAGCTGGACACTAAAACTTATACTTCCAGGTGTTAAAAATCAAACACCAAGTCCAATCAATAACGAGCTGCATAAATAAACACCACCAAGTTTACACAGCATTAATGCCCTAATATACTTCAGTAACATGCCTCAGCGACAATCTATGCTCTCTCCACATGCCAAAAATCTTAGAATTCAATCATTAGTTGCACTATAAGCCACCTCTCATACCAAAGCATTGGTCCAGATAAAGTGACATTCACCTACTAAATATTCCATCCTTATACCATCATCCATTTCAATTATAAACCAAGCTCTGGTTTTCATGAATCTTAACACAGAAAAGGAGAATAAAACTCTCATCAAAAGCCAAAAAAAAAAAAAAAATTCATATTGAAATTTAAGGTCTCCTTTTGAAATCATGAATTCAAATTTAAAACATCCAATTTTGGGGATTTTATACAAATCCACGAAAATTATCAAATTCTAAAGAAAATTTCATGGAAAATAACATATACACAAAACCCCGATACAACAATCCAACCAAAATAATTTTCTTTTTATATTTACATGTCAAATCCGTACATTAAGAAAACCCAAAACAGCCCTTAAATTTACAACGATGAGGACTCATGCTCATGAGTAAAACAATCAGGGTACTCTGTTGAGCAAACCTTAATCGATTCGATCAAGGCCTCTTTTCTGGTACCGCTCAGTGTATAACCAGGTGGTGGGTACGGAAAGCACCGAGACATGTTTCGAGATCGAATCGAAGATTTTTTTTTTCAGAGAAAAAGAGCGAATCCCAGTATTGGCTGTGAAATAAAGGTTTCTGCTTTAGATCTACGCAAAATCTTGATAAATAACCGGCCAAATGACCGAGATGAGAAGATCTTTGGACAGCCCTAGGGTTAGGGTTTCGCCGCTGGAAATAAAAAGGAATTCTGAAACGCGAAGTTCAAAATGATGTTAGAGGGCTAAAGGAGGTTATATATATAGGCGAGAGGTCACCGACTGACGCGGTTTCAGTTTTTGCACTTTGGTCCTTCGATTTATATTTATTAGAGGTTTTAGCCTCCGAGAAGGATTGAATGAGCGGCAAGTCGGCAACTGTGGAGCCAATTAGCCAAATTAGAATTGGTTTTTTAACTTCACTAGCAATGCACCCGTTAAATATTAAATATAAGAAGTATATATTATATTATCAATATATTTAAATTATTTTAATTTATATTTAGCGTCAATAATATGTTTCAAGATACGATTAATCAAATAAAATATAAGGATTATCAAATTAAAGTAATTGATCAATTGTATAATACAATAAATTTATAATAATGTTTACATTGTAGTTTACAAATTTTGAAATATTTTTTTATAAACTACATTCGTCGTTCTGTTACTTTGTCAATTTCTCTATCCTCTATCAAAATCTTGAGTCCCCTACAATGGATGACTTTGGATACTGCGACATACAAATGTTCATGACTGAACACTGGTTTCTTAAGATACAAATCAACATAGAGACTGACCCTGATTCTTTTAGACAGAGATTGGGTATACTACTCAACACTTATATCTGCGTTGTATCTTAATAAAAGATCGTGGAACAACGAATCTTTTATTGACTGGAACTCCACTCTTCATAGTTGTTTTTCCCAAATCATATCAGATATTCTTCATTATCAAGTTCTATCGTGTCATCAAATTTTTAAATATTTTTTTTAATATCATAAGTCCCGTAAAACTCCGATAGACTTCCGATCGCGAGAACATCATAAGTCCTAACACATGTTGAATTTAAATATTTTGAATTTAAATAAATATGACGTCTATCGATATTTATGAAAATTGATGAAAATTAAAAATTATATACATATAATTTTTTATATTTACTGATCTTTAAAACATCTCAATAAATTCTCGATATTTCCATAAAAATAGTTATGATAGTGAGGATAATATATATACTTTTTAATATTTATAAAATATCATATATCAAATATATTAATATCAATATCTAATATTAATATCAATATAGAAATTGAATGAAATAAAGTTGTTGCACCCTGCTCATCTTATTTATCCCTAGTCGGAATTATGCGAAGAGCAAATTATTGAACTGAGCTGATATTTCTCAGCCAGGTCCAACCGGTCTGACCGACCAGGGTAGGCAATTACTCGAGCCAACCAGCAGACTACTCATGTCCGCAAAACGGAACTCAGTCCATCCGAGCCGACTAGAGAGTGGTTCATCCGAGCCGACCCAAGTCGGCAAAGGTCTAGTTGATTCACCTGAAGTATAGTCTTAGGGAGCAACAAATAAACGCGTCAGATGAGCAGAAAAGAGTTATCCTATTTCACGACAGAATCATTAAAGAAGGGAACAAATCTACAATCAAATCATATCCGATTTAGATAGGATTTTGTAACACCCCGTTCTTGTAAATTACTGTAGAATATCAGAGTTTAATAAAAAAAAATTCGTTTGGGCGTCCAGATACTCGATAAAACATGCATTTTCAAAATAATTTAAACTGGCAAATAAAGATCAGTGAGTTTGAACATCCCTGTTCTATAAAACGTGAATCGTACACAGCGGAAGAAAATATTTTTTCTTTATAATTATACAGCTAATTGTACCGCCTTGCAAACTAGATTTTCCAAAAGATTTTAAGATCATCTTCTATACAAATAAAATAATATAACACCTCTTTTGAATCCAGTAAAAGTCTTTTACATTCTTTAAAACATCGGCTACCAGCATCCACCACTTGCACACCACGCTCAATGATTCCTTAAGTTGAAAACATTTTAACATAAAAAGGGGTGAGTGTATGAAGACACTCAGTGGGGTGGGACTGGTGAACAGTTAAAACATAACAGGAAACATAGACATATAATTCATTAAGCACATAGTTGCGGATCTGAGCCGCCTTGGAAAATTTTGCGGTTCTGAGACACCGTGAAAACATTTTTTGTGGCTTCGAGCCACCATGAATACAATTTGTGGAACTAAGCCACCTTGAATACAATTGTGGAACTTTGCCACCTTGAACACAATTGTGGAACTACGCCACCATGAATACAACTGTGGAATTGAACCACCATGAATACAATTTGTGGAACTAAGCCACCATGAATACAATTGTGAAACCTTGCCACCATGAATACATCTGTGGAATTAAACCACCATTAATACAACTGTGGAATTGAACCACCATGAATACAACTGTCACATAAACATCTTCTTTCATCTTGCAATTATTGCACAAATCTCTTTGCCACGAAATAAGGCACAAAATACCACACTTATATATTAAATCACTTCTTCTCACATTAATCAACAATCTCACGTTACAGGACTTGATCACGTAAAAGGAAAAACAAGGATTTCCCCATATCCTTTACCATATATCATCATTCATGGAGCATACCACATTTCACTTTGCATATCACTTTCAACCTCCACGTTATAAATAAAAACATTCAATAATTGCACACAAGAGCACCTATAGTTCACAACATATAATTTACAAGAATTTACCCCCACCTTTATTGGTGGTAACCCTCGTGAAGCTCGATGCTTTAAATTCTTAGTTCGTTTCTTCACCTCAATCAAGTGGTCTCTTGGAAGAACTACTACGTTTTAGGAAACTAGGGTGGTCCTTCGTCTACATTTCCTACAAGGAAAGAATCAAACTTGCAAGGCAAACTAATCTTGCAAATTAAAATAGAACTTGCAAAGTAAATTGCAAATCGTAAAATCCCTTGCCAACTGGAAAGAAAATCGTCGTTGCTTATCTTCCTCGTCCGAGCTCCGATTTATGATCCAGAAAGCCCGTAATGAAGCTCTCGGTGTGAATATTACCTCCGTGAAATCTCAAGCACACCTGACTTTCGATCGTCTGGGAATTGCCCTTACAAAAGGCTGAATTCACCATTGCACATTACATTGTCACTCTGTGCCCTAATGCATCTTAAGCCCCTCAAACGGACTCGCCTTAAGATGAAATTTAGTAGAAATTCTCCCAACACACTAAAGAACACCCCATACGAATAGTTTTAAGAAACTTCTTCGTTAAGACCTTCTGTTCTGCGACTATTTCCGATTCGGGTGTAGAAACGCAACCTCGACTTCATAAAATTATTCCTCGATCATCCGACCTCGGATGGCCATCAAACTTGGTGGAGACCTTCCCCGTACACCCTAGTATATGCCATAAAAACAGTTTTTCGATTCCTTCATCGAAAGTGCTTGAAATGGCATGTCGAGCACTGCCCACGCGTAGTAGCAAAACAGGACAACAGCCCTGTCACGCCCCGTTTTCTTTCACAAAATATCAGAGTTTTCACACGAGCATGAAGAAAGAAATAGAAAGAGACACATATCAATATATAAACATATATGTATATCTGGAAATAAATAATTACTCCCACGAGTGTATTCAAACGCACTCACCCCTATCTGTACTCACACTACAGGAAATGATGACAATTAAGACACGCAGCGAGAGGGGAGCCGTATCCAGTGTTTCTTCTGATTTAGTTTAAAATGAATTGTAGAACTTTGCTTTAAAACTGTTTGTAACTTATGATGGATCCTGTTTATTTCCACTGTCAGTATAAAATGTTTTCTTCCGGTGATATGCCGATGTTTTGGAAATATGTAAAAGATTTATACGCTTTAATCGAACTTCACTGATTATATTTTGGATATTAACTTAAATCATTGCATGTCTATCCTATCCTTTGATGAATTAATCTGTTTGACGATCTTTAAGGAATTACGTTTATTCACTTACATTATTTTAAAAGTGTGCTTCTATCTTTTTTTCTTCCTTCTGCACGCCCACAAGAAAAACTTTGATATTTTTAATATATGAAAACGGGGCGTGACAGAACTGGTATCAGAGCAAGGTCCTACCTTCTGTAGGATCCTGCTTAAGTTTGTTTTTCTTTCCGAACATGTTTTAACGTGAAAATCTTTTAAAATAATGGATAAGCACTTTTCCCTATGCGTTTCCCTCTCTAATCACGAAACTTAATGTGAAGTGAGTGTTTATGTGTTGTACGCTTATTTGTATTCTATCTATCTTTCTTTTGTGTATCTATTTTTCACCTCTTTGCTCTTGTTTATCGTGTTGCTGTCGTTGCTTATTGTGAGTATGTGGGGTAGTCGGGTTAGTTACGATCTTGATCGATACAAATGGTAAGGATGCGTCTGACAACACGGAAGAGTTCTAATGGGTGGATTATCCCAGCAGCGGTGTTGAGGAGCTTTTACGCGGCCCACATAGTGCCAGACGAGTCCGTAGGGCAGTTCCTAGCCAAACTACTCACCTTGTGGAGGAGGACTGAGGGCGGGGTTCACATGCCCGCGCGAGCCAGTACGTGGTTGAGGTGATGCCCGATGTGTAGCACCCCGGACCAAAAAAAAGCATAATTGGTTAATTAAATAACTAAACCCCTAATTAAAATATTTTATGTGTGTTTATTCTTAATTATCGATGTGTGTTTCAGATATATGCTAAGGCACGATTTAGATCGATAATTTTCTTAGACTTAGAACATAGAATATTTTTATATCATGAGATGCGTAACGGAAAAACGAGAAAATAGAAACAAACTAGGGGTCAATCGGAGACCCGTAGCTCAAATGGCGAAGAAAAGAGCCAAATACGAAGGCTAGGTAAAACGAGAGTAAAATCCGGATGAACGGTAAAATGGAAAAAATATTTTAATGGATGGTAATTAAAATTTACTTGGTAAATAGTAACTTTGAAAATCTATAAACAGGGGTTCAGTCAATTCAAAATTTGCATTCGGCCAACGAAAACGAAAGCGACGCGAACAAGTAAGTTTCTCTCTCTTCTCTCTTTCTTTACTTTTCTGCCGCCGCCGGCTGGCAGTTGTGCTGGTGGTGGTACGTCGGGTGCCAGGTGTGTGATGGGGGGCGAGCGTCGGGTGTCGGAGTGTGCATCAGGGACGGGATGTGCACGTCGGGGTGTGCGTCGGGGACGGGATGCGCATGTGGGGCTGGGTGCCGGGGGCCAGGTGTGCGCGCGGGGTTGGATGCCGGGGGCCGGGTGTGCATGTGGGGCTGGGCGCTGGGGGTCTGGTGTGCACGCGCGGGCCCGCGCCGGGATATGGCGCCGGGTAGCGCGCGCGCTGGGCGCGGGCGCAGGCGACGGGAGCGCCGGGTGGCCGAGAAAACTCGGCAGTCGCCGAGTGGGGCGCACACGCTGCCGAGAAAACTCGGCAGCTGCCGAGAGCCGAGTACCCGCTGCCGAGAAAACTCGGTAGCTGCCGAGATGGGGACCCGAGCTGTCGAGAAAACTCGGCAACTGCCGAGACCGCCGAGTTTTTTTCCCCCGGTGCCGGGTGCGCACGTGCCCCGACGCTCGCACCGCCGTGTTTTCGATCCAAACCCCAATTTTTCCATCGTATGTCAACATCAAGTCATCGTTGACAAGATGTCATTGACCGAGGGTCGTGGGCCTTGTCAAAGTCAACCATTTGACCTGAATACCCCTAAACTTAAAATGCTCCGTTCGAGCTCGTTTCAACTCCGATTGAGCTCATTCATTTTGCGTTACAACCCTTATTTTATTCTCTTTCACCTCAGCCCAAGAAACTGAACTTTCACCCTTGTTACTTCAACCTCAATTTTGAGATCCCTCGATTCATCGTGCGTTAAACGATCGTTCTTTCTCCAAAATTATTTATAGCTTTAATTATATTTATTAAGAATCTAAGAAACACTGTAACTTATGTAGGTTATCAATTGGACCGTGTTTGTGATACTTAATACTAGCTACTCAACAAGGTGGGGGTAATTTCTATCTCTTTATCTGTTTACTGTTTTCCCTAGTAAATGCATGATTGAGGAATACAAAGTGTTGTGTTCATATTTGTTGTGCCATATTATAACTGTGAAAGAACTGAGGTCCACTCTGGTCATGCATTCGTCCCTTACTATCTTTTACTACTCTGTCGTCTCTTACTATTGCTACCACTCTGGTGGAGGTTTGGTGAGCCTCTTGAAATGCACTAACGGTATTGAGATTGTTTTATAGTGTAAGACGGGCTGATCCCGCATCTATTCGTCTCTTACCATTTCTAATATCTACTATGCATTTTACGTGTTATGGCAACGTGCTAGTAGACGTTTATATTTTCGATATTTAATTTTATCATGTGTCATAAGGGGTGGATTTTACTCCTGCGAGTGTATTCCACGCACTCATCCCTTAATCTGTACTCACCCTACAGGAGATGAGGAAACTGATGAACCCTAGTTCGAGAGAGGTGGTGCTGTCTTGGGGATTTGTGATTTCAAGATGATGTAACACAAACTTTTACAAACAATATTTTAAATAATTTACGTTTTTGTGATGTTTGGATACATGTGATGGATATGAGATCCTAATGAATTATTCCGCGGCCTATGTTGTGAGTGTCGGTACTGAGACCGATTACTGATATATGAATGATATGTTTTATCCCTTACCTCTTTCTTCTGTCGTCTCCTGTTATTTCTTTCTGTTGTGATATGTGTCTCTTACTATTTCTATCTTCATGCCCGTATGAAAACTCTAATATTTTACCAAAAGAAAATGGGGCGTGACACGATGACTGGTCGGTCACCGCTCACCAAACATATCAGGCACATGTGGTATACTCTCCATTCACTGATCGTCCCATCATCTCGTTTACACATTTCATAGCCGCTCTTATCCATGCATGGGTGCGGGAGGGACAGCCCATGATGCCAGAGTCGGGACCGTACGACCCCTCGAGTAGAGACGAGGATCTAGAGAAGGAGCCGGAGGAGGACCCGGAGCCTCCTCACCGCAGACACCGGGACCACCACCACCGCCAGCAGCTGGGGCTACTGCCATAGTAGTGTAGACGCTGTTTGATGTTTGTTTTCTGTTATTGGGGGCCTGCAGGGCCGCGGACATGACGTGTGATGTTATGTTGTTTTGTTTTGTTGTTTTGTTATTATTTGTGACCCCTATGGATGCTACGATTTATGTTATCACCTTCTTTTCTCTCTTTCCATTACGCGATGCGTTGACTTTTTTTCTCCCTCTATTTCTCGTTGTACTCGTTGTTTCTTGCGAATCGTCGTTTTAAAATCTTTGGTGGTATCTGTTATAATGAGTAGATCGTTTCTTATCAGAACAATATGCCGTCTCGTGGCCACCCAAGGAGAGACTAACCACCGATGGATAATCAACTGCCAGAAGGAAACCCTCCAGAACACAACGTGGACACCTCAATGGGAGACCTGGTGTCGGTTTTGAGAGGACTAGCCCGACACTTTGAAACACCACAACCAACACCAATAACTTCAGCAAGAAACGACACAAATCTGATAATCAAGCAGTTTCGGCGGTTCAATCCGCCAACTTTCAATGGGAAAGGAGAGCCCTCTGAAGCGAAGGAATGGCTAAGGACTTTGGATCACTTGTTTGGACACCTGACCTGCATGGAGGAACAAAAGATTTCGTGTGTCATTTTCCAACTCACTGATGAGGCTAGCCATTGGTGGGAGTCACGTGTGCGAACGATGACGCTGGAACACATCGGAGCTTTGAACTGGGAGGCCTTCAAAGAGGTGGTCATGCATAGCTATGTGTCTCAATCTTACCGTGATAAGAAAGAGATGGAGTTTCTGCACCTCCGATAGGGGCCCTCTACTGTGGGCGATTATGAGAGGAGGTTCAATCAATTAAGTCGTTATGCGCCCCACCTGGTGGACACAGACGCCAAGAGGGCCCGACGCTTTGAGAGGGGCCTTCGTCTGGAGATCGGCTCCATATTGACGAGACTAGGTGCAATGACCTATGGTGCAATCGTCGAAAGGGCACAAGAGATCTCTTCTCGGCTATGTTTGGATGTGGCACCGTCTAATAAGGTAGAAGTGGCGACGGGAAAAAGAAAGTGGAATGGACCCAGCCGGGATTTCAACCAGAGCAAGTTCCCCCGGACCAACGACGCTCCATTTCTCCCTACGCCCAAACCAGGGAATGTCTGTCCCAAGTGTGGAAGGACACATGTGGGGCCCTACCTCCAAGAAAACCGAAACTGCTATAGATGTGGTGAACCTGGCCATGTAGTGCGCAATTGCCAGAAGTTTAGGAATCCGCCGACTGCAGCACCGAGACCAAGACCGGGAACAGGCCAGGTATGAGCGTTCGCCCTCACTCGCTCGCCAGCTGCTGAGGACCGAAGATCATGACAGGTATGTTAATGGTATTCGATATCCCTGCTCTTGTCTTGTTTGATACCGGGACAATCCACTCTTTCATCTTTGTCGGATTTTATGATTTGTTGAAACCTGAGAATGGTAGGGTAGTCGCTGAAACCCTAGAAGTTATATCCCATCGGGGACAGTAAGAACGAAACATTTATATTGAGGTTTAGAAATCGCTTTTGGAAGTAGAACCCTTTCGGTCGATTTACGTACGCTAGAGGTGAAGGATTTTCGACGTAATTTTAGGTATGGATTGGCTGAAAGCGAACCACGCGGTTATCAGATACCACGAGAAGGAATTCACCTTAGGGATGACGGAAGGCGAAGAATTCATGTTCTGTGGGACTTCAGTTCAAAGTGACCCGAAAGTCATATCAAGTAATAAAAGCGGCCAAGATTCTTAAGAATGATGATTGCAAAGCCTGGCTAGTGAACGTTGTGACTCCCGAACAAGAAGCGAATCCTATCGAGAGGGTACCCGTCGTAAGAGAATACACCGATATTTTCCCAAAAGATCTACCAGGTCTTCTACCAGATTGTCTGATTGCTTTCGAGATCGACCCCATTTTGGGAGCTACGCTAGTGTCAAAGGTACCATACATGATGGCACCGAAAGAACTGCAAGAGTTGAAAGTCCAGCTACAAGAGTCGTTAGATAAGGGTTTCATCCGACGAAGTGTATCGCCTTGGGAAGCTCCAGAGTGAATCGTGAAAAGAAGGATGGAAGTTTTCGAATGTGTATCGATTACTGGGAGCTTAATAAGCGCACCATCAAGAACAAGTATCCTTTGTCCCAAATTGAAGATTTGGATGAGGACGACGAATACATGGACTATAATCTGTCTCCAATTCGAGAAGTTGGCAGTGGTTGCCTGGGAGTAGAAATTGAAGATCGTCCGACTGCATAGAGTGCCAGTATCCATTGTTCCGATAAAGATCCAAAATTCACATCACGGTTCTGGCAGAGTCTTCAGAAGGAATTAGGAACCAAACTAGCCTTCAGCATCGCTTTTCACCCCAAACGGACGGACAATCGGAAAGAACAATTCAGATTCTGGAAGATATGTTGAGAGCTTGCGCCATCGACCTGCATGGGAGTTGAGAAGAACACTTTTTCTTGGTAGAGTTCGTATATAACAACAGCTATCAATCAGCAATCAGTATGGCACCATGCGAAGCCTTGTACAGGAGAAAGTGTCGATCTCCACTATGTTAGGATGAAGTCTGCAAGAAGAAAGTGTTAGGAACTGATTTAGTTGAGCGGGCAGTCGTGATATCAGAAAAATCCGAGAACGGATCAAAGTCGCTCAAGACAGGCAAAGGGCATATGTAGATAGGAAACGCAGAAGGTTACAATTCGAAGTGGGAGATAAAGTGTTCCTAAAGATGTCCCCTACCAAATGAGTATATCGATTCGGAAGAAAGGGAGAACTAAGGCCAAGATACGTAGGACCATTCGAGATTCGGGAGTGAGTCGGAAACGTCGTCTATCACTTAGCACTACCGCCTAATCTTGCAGGAGTACATGACATATTTCATGTAACTGTAGTGCCCCGGATCAAAACGAGCATAATTTATTAATTAAATATTTTAACGTGCGACTTAATAATTACGTGTGTATATTTTGGCTGTCTAATTAATTACGTGCGTTTCAGATACGTGTTTAACACATGACTTAGACGGATAATTTCCATGGACATGGTATATAGAATATTTTCATACCATAAGATGCGTCTTGGAAAGACGAGAAAATAGAAACGAACTAGGGGTCAATCGGAGACCCGTAGCTCGAATGACGACGGAAAGGGCAAAACCGGAAGTTTCGGAAATCGGAAGATATTTATGGAGATTGGAAACGAAGATATTTACGTGAATAGTAATATGAGAAAAGTCAACCGATGAATAGTGTATGGGATATTTTGGATGAATAGTAACTTTCGGACATCTATAAATAGGGGCTCCTCTGATTCATTTTTCATCGTTTTTCCGAACGAGCCGAAAGCGACGAAAACGAGTAAGTTCTCTCTCTCTCCTCTCTCTCTTCGTTTTCGGTTTTCTGGTCGGTGGCACCACCGCCGGTGCCGCCGCCGGCGCGGTGCCGGAAAATTTCAATGTTGTCGGAATCGGACGATTTTCGCACACGACGTTCGTCTTGACGAGACAAATCTAAGATAGGTCTCGGATTTCAAATCCGATTTCTCGTTCGCCGGAAAACAGCGAAAAATAGCCCCAAACCCTAAATCCCGTAACCCTTTCTCTCTCCTCTGATTTCTTTCTCTCTCTTCGTTCTCTTGCCGGTGCGGTAGCCGGAGAAGCTGCTGGTGGTGTGGTGGTGATGTCGGGGAGGTGGCGCCGCCGTGGGTGGCGGCGCATGGCCGGAACAGTGGGTGTTTATGCATGTAAGTGCATGTGTGTGTTTTTGGAGGTGTATCAGTGTGTGTGTGTTGTGTGGCTGCTGTGGGCGGCGCCGGGTGGCGCCGCCATGTGTGACCAGTGTGCCGGCGACGGGAGGTCGCCGACGAGGGCTCAGGTGGAGGGGGCCGGCGGCGGGTGGCCGCCGGCTAAGCATGACAGTGTGTGTGTGTTTGGTTACATATATGCATGCGTGTGTGGTTGAGCCTTTGTGTATGTGTGTTGTGGCCTTGGGGTGGTGGCCGGTGACCGGGGGGTCGCCGGCCAGTGTGTCCGGTGACCGGTGGTGGTGGCCGCCGGCCAAAGCTGGTAATATGTGTGCGTGTATACACGAGTGTGTGTGTGTGTAAACGGGGGTGTATATATATGTATATATAGCTGTGTATGTGGCTTGTGATGGCCGGAATAGGTGGCCGGCGACGGGGGGTCGTCGGCCAAGTCTTAGGGGATGGTCGCTGGCGACGGGAAGTCGTCGGCCGGAGTTTTTGTTGGGGTTGAAATTTTGGAAAAAATGTGACTTCGAAGGGTTTTGCAACGAGGTTTAGAGCACTATTCACGGCCGGATTCCGGCAAGAGATGGCCGGAGGTGGTAGCCGGTGATGTGAGGTTTTCGGCGAACCCGGGGATGACGGCAGAAGGCGGCGCCACCGCGCCGGGTGGCACCGGGAACTTGGTATGTTGGTCAGGCCCGGTGCCGGGAGCACCGGGAGGGCAGCTACCGAGAAAACTCGGTAGCTGGTCGAGCGACGGGTAGAGCTGCCGAGAAAACTCGACAGCCGTCGGGTGTCGGGTAGCCGGTGCGCACCGTGCGCGCCCGTGCGCACCCGACGCCGTGTTTTCGATTCGAACCTCGTTTTCTTTCCGTCGTTCATCCGTATCGAGTCGTCGATGACGAGACGTCGTTGATCAGGGTCCGTGGGCCCGGTCAAAGTCAACCCTTTGACCAAAATTATCGTTTTACCCCTAAACTTAAAATGCTCCGTTCGAGCTCGTTTTAACTCCGATCGAGCTCATTCTTTTTTTTGTCGTGACCCAAATTTCATTCCCTATCATCTCAGCCTATTAAACTTGACTTTCAGCCTTGTCTCCAAAATTACAATCTTTAGATCGCTCGATCCGTCGCGTATTTAACGACCGTCTTCCGAAGAACCCTTTTACAACTTTATTTATAATTTATTTAGGATCTAAGGAACGTCATAACATGTGTAGGCTATATATTGGATTGAGCTTGAGTCACTCGTTGGATTGAGCTTGGGTTACTATTGGATTGCGCTTAAGATATTTGACATTTGAGACTTCCGACTCACGTGGTAACCACCGAACAAGACAAAGAAGAGAATATCGACGCGTAGAGAGAGGGGTGCCCTATCGGCTGTGTCCATCTTCTGTTTTGGCTTTCAAAGTTATGATGTTCTTTTGTAAAAGAAAACTCAGTTTCTCCTTCTTTGTATGAGATCCTGATGGTATATTTCCGTTGCGTATGTTTTAAACTCCTTTTATCGATTGTATCCGATGTTTCAAGTGTACCATTTCTTATCCCCTCCTTTTTCTTTCTATTTTATATCATGCTCGTCTTCTTCTCCTTTCTCTCTTCACGCCCGCTGAGAAAAACTCTAATATTTTAAGTGAAAGATTTCGGGGCGTGACAGTAACGATGTTGAGAAAATATGTTTTCGATCCAAGTCATGTGGTCGACCAGAACAACCTCGAGATTAGGGATGGTCTGTCATACGAAGAAGTTCCAGTGGTTATCCTAGATCAAAAGATTCGTACATTGAGAAACCGGGAGATGGTTCTAGTAAAGGTTCAATGGAATCGCCACGGAGTGGAAGAAGCAACGTGGGAGTATGAAGATGAGATTTTATCGAAGTTCCCAAATCTTCTATTTTTAGGCACGCTTCTAATTTCGAGGATGAAATTTTCTTAAGGGGCAGGGATGTAGCGCTCCAGACGAAACGATGCATAATTTGACAATTAAATAATTTAACCTTAATTGTGTGATTTAATTTTGCGTGTTTCAGAAAATTAATTATATGTATGCTTTGATCTAAGTTTAAATTAATTGGAGTTTATATGAAAAGAAAGATCGATAAAATAATTCATAATTCGATTGAGATTAACGTGAATGAAAAATGGAACGAAACACCGAAAGAATGACCTAAATCGGAGCCCAATTGAGGGCCCAAATTAAATAATATCATAAAGTATTTTATTATAAAGTTTATTTAATCATAATATATAGTTTAGTATATAGATTAAATATTGGTATATAAGGGATATGATCACATAATATATGGTAAAAAAAAACTTGGATGATAGTTTTAACCAAGGTAAGATTCTCTCCTCCTCTTCTCTTCCCTAGCTTTTCCGGCGGCCGGCCGGAGCGCCGCCGCCGCTGACAACACCACCGTCGCCGGATTTTTCATCGAACCGAAATGTATCGTAACCTATGCCAATTCAAAGCTCTCACTGAGCCCGTTCCGATTCCGGGCTCCGATCAACCATCCCCACCGCATTCGCTGGCAATCGGCCGGAGAAGATACGATCTTTCTCTCTCTAGAAAACCCCAATTTTCTTTCTCTTCATTTCCGACCATCCAGCCACCGATCAGAGTGATTCTTGAGCCTAGGTTGAAGTTCTCGCCGAGCTCGTCACGAATCTAGGCTCAGATCATCGATCGGACCGGCCGATCTCCAACAACGACAGATAAAGTTTCGGTGTTTTTTTTCCCCTCTCTCTCTCTCTCCCCCTCCCCGATTCTCTTTCTCTTTCTCTCTCTCACCGCTGTGTTGTCGTCGCCGATGGGGTGTGTGTGTGTTGTGGTTGGGGTGCATCTTGAGCGCCGCCGTGCATCGGAGTTGCCGCGGCGGCAGTGGAGTGAGGTGTGTGTGTAGAATGCTATGCAGTGTGTGAGTTTGGTGTTGGTTGTGTTTGTAGGCGATGCATCCAGCGCCGCCGTGTGCTGTGGTGGCCGGCGCGAAGAGCGCCGGTGAGTGTTGGTGGTTTGGGCATCGCCGATGATGTAGTGGTCGCC
Organism: Scutellaria minor; assembly: GCA_954870855.1. Lineage (NCBI taxonomy): Eukaryota > Viridiplantae > Streptophyta > Magnoliopsida > Lamiales > Lamiaceae > Scutellaria > Scutellaria minor. The sequence goes on along the minus strand of OX940734.1, from coordinate 11,379,187 downwards.
GACCAGGATCTACATGTGTGTATATGTTCGTTCATCTGCTTGTGTGTGGGTTTGGAGAGTGGGCGGCGCTGCTGCGCCGCCAAGTGGTGTTGGGCGACACTTGGAGTGGTGCCGCCGTGCTGTGGAGCTTGTGTGGTGTTGGCCAGCGACGTGGTGTCGCCGGCGGTGGTCTGCGACAGCAATGACAGGGGGGCAGTGGCGGGTGGGTGGTTTGGAGGAGGCTGGGACTTGAGTTGTAAATTTGTTAAGTCCAGGGACTTAATTGCAATGCCCCAATTTAAGTTTATTTATAATTTAGTCCCTAAGCTTTTGTATACCTTGTTTTCACCCCCAAATCTTTAGGATATCTCGTTTTGACCCCCGAAGTTTCAAAAATCCCACTTTGATCCCAAAACTTCTCTATAATTACAGTTTTACCCCTGGTCAAAGTCAACCTTGACCAGAATTTATGTTTTTAACCCCTAACCCTAAAACACTCCGTTTTCACTCGTTTCTCGTCTGATTGAGCTCATTCTTTCGCCTATGCAACCGTTATCGAACCCCCTTCGATATGTGATCCAACTCTAAGCCTTTTGAATCGCTTTTCTTTCCAATCATCGTTTCTTTCCGAGAGAGTTCTTTAAAAGTTTAATTAACGATCATGACAAACATCTAATTGATTACGTTTGCTTGTGTAGACTATCACGATTAGGAGCATACTTGTTCTCATTTGAAGCTTGCATCACACGAATGCATGATTACGATATGATCCTTAGATGTAACTTCTAAACTTAAACGACTTTTACATTTCTGTACTTACTATGTTATTTGAATGCATGATTACGATATGATCCTTAGATGTAACAACTTGTGAACTATATGTTGTGTTAAGCTGTCGTGAGTATATGAGCTTGTTGTATAAGTCTGTTATGTTGGGTTGGGACTGGGTCATCCATAAAGATACCGATAATTGTTAAAGGATTGGGTCGTCCATAAAAGGCACCGATAATCATTTAAGGACTGAGTCGTCCATAAAGATACCGATGGAAGAAAAATCCCATATTGAAGGGATAAGATGGGTTGTTCCCGCACCTTCCGGATTGGGTCATCCGTTAATGCACCGATTTACACGTTATGCTTTGTTATGTGTTGTGTTTACTTGATATATCGATACTTGTTTGTGAAAATTAGTATATAAACATATATGTATATCTGGAAATAAATAATTACTCCCACGAGTGTATTCAAACGCACTCACCCATATCTGTACTCACACTACAGGAAACGATGACAATTAAGACACGCAGCGAGAGGGGTGCAGTATCCAGTGTTTCTTCTGATTTAGTTTAGAATGAATTGTAGAACTTTGCTTTAAAACTGTTTGTAACTTATGATGGATCCTGTTTATTTCCGTTGTCAGTATAAAATGTTTTCTTCCGGCGATATACCGATGTTTTGGAAATATGTAAAAGATTTATACGCTTTAATCGAACTTCACTGATTCTATTTTGGATATCAACTTAAATCGTTGCCTGTTTATCCTATCCTTTGATGAATTTATTTGTTTGACGATCTTTAAGGAGTTACGTTTATTCACTTATGTTATTTTAAAAGTGTGTTTCTATCTTTCTTTCTTCCTTCTGCACGCCCACAAGAAAAACTCTGATATTTTTAATATATGAAAACGGGGCGTGACATTCACAGTGGAGGTGGTATCGATAAATAAGATCGAAGCTTGACTTTAACATGGGCTCATCAATGGCTACGTGTAAAGGTAGGATTCGACACCTTCCTTCGATGGAGAAGGAACCGGCTCAGAAGCACCGACGAGAGGGAAGAGAGACGAGAGAGAGAGAGAGATTTGTTTGTGAGATGTTCTTATCTCTGTTGGTTTACCTTCCTAGAGAGAGAGAAGACGATAGAGATATCCCAATAGAGAGGTAGAGATAAGTTGCAGATAAATAAAGAGAGAGAGAGAGAGTTGGGGGAGGGACACGTGTAGAGAGAGAAATGTGTATTAGCTATCCATACACCACCTCCTTAAGTTATTAAGGTTTCTTTAATTATTATTATTATATTATTATCATTATTAATGTTCTTACTTATATAAGTTGCAAAACTTTATGCTAATCATTTATCCGTCTGGGTATTAATTGATCTTCTTTTATATTATATATATGTCACGCCCCGTTTTCTTTTCTTAAAAATATCAGAGTTTTTCTTTTTGGGCGTGAAGAAAAAAGAAGAAAGAGACGTGCATGATATAAAATAGAAGGAGGTGGTAACAGACATTTTCATATACAGAATAAGGAGGTAGGAGACAGTTATCAGAAAAATGAAGTAGGAGACGACAGAAGAAATAAGTAGAAGATGATCAGAATCATTTACATATCAACAGTCGGATTCAACCGACTAACATAAACATTCGCAGCAGAAATAACACATCAGGATCCATCATCCAAAACATATACAAGATTATTCATTACAAAACGTGAATTTATAAAATCATTGTTAATTGTTGTGAGACATCGGACTAAAAACACAAGGCCGGATAGAGCACCGTCCCTCTCTCTCTATGGTTCATCATGCTCATCAACTCCTGTAGTGTAAGTACAAAATAGGGGGTGAGTGCGTGGAATACACTCGTGGGAATAACATCCGCATCTTATAACAGTCAACATATATAAAATACCGGAAATCTAACATTCAATCATGTTGTCACAGCACGTAAAATACAAGACACGTATCTCGTAACTCATCCATGAGGTGCGGCAATTCCCCGTCTTATCCCCTAAAACGGTCTCAATACCGCTAGCGCATTTATAGGACCGCCAGACCTTTCAGGTGGTAGAAGAGGTAAGAGACAATTTTTTTACGGTCCATAAGACCCTTCGAACATGCAATGTGAACCGAAGTCCTTTCACAGTAATTCATGAACACTTAAACATAGCATATAATCACCGCATTTAGTATTCCTCAATCATGCTTTTAAAATAGGGAAAACTGTAACCAGATAAAGAGTTAGAAATTACCCCCACCTTGTTCGGTGGTTTCCGCGTGAGTAGCAAGTACCAAAGATCAAATATCTCAATGCTCAATCCAACAAGTAGCCTACACATGATACGGTGTTCCTTAGATCCTTAATAATTATAATTAAAGCTATAAAAGATTCCGGTGAAGAAATGATCGTTAAAAAGCGACGGATCGAGAGATCTAAAGATTGGGGTCAAAGAAACGAGAGGGGATGATCAGTCTATATGGCTGAGATGAAAGAGCATGGAATTTGGATCACAACAAAAAAAAGAATGAGCTTAATCGGAGTTGAAACGAGCTCGAATGGAGCATTTTAAGTTTGGGGGTATTTTGGTAATTTTGGTCAAAGGGTTGACTTTGACCAGGATCCACGACCCCCAGTCAACGACATCTCGTCGGCGACGACTCGATGATGACGTATGGTGGAAAAACTGGGGTTCAAATCGAAAACACGACGTCGCGCGCGCATTCGTCACACGACGTGGTGCGCGCTCCCGACGTCGGGTAAATTTCTCGGCAGCACCCGGCCCACGTTTCTCGGCAGCTCGGCAGGCACTCTCAGCAGCAGGTCGGCATTTTCGGCAGCCTCGGCACCCTTTGGCAGCCTCACGCGCCCAGCATGCACATCCATCGGCAGCTCGCCAGCCACGCACCTGGCACCCGGCGCCCTCGGCGGGTCTCGGCAACTGCGTGCCCCAGCGCGCGCGCCCTCCCGTTGTCGGCCCAGCAGCTGCTACTCCTTCCAGCTGCGGCGGCGCCACCCAGCAGCGCCGCCACCTTATCCATCGGTGACCCAGCACCACCGACCACCACCTCCGGCCACCCCTCATCGGAATCCGACCATGAACAGTGTCCAGAAAAACACCCACCAACCCTCACCTTCTCCACCCCTTTCTCTCCTTCCTTGCTCCGGTCGGCGACCTCCAGTCGCCGGCGACACCCCCTCACCCCCAGAACACTGGCCGGCGACTAGAAGTCGCCGGCAACCACCAACACAGCCACACTTACACACACAACAACCCATACTCACACACGCGAATATACATACACCCACGCACACCTGAACAACTATGGCTAGCGACTTCCAGTTGCCGGCGACCACCCTACCCACCTCGCCGGTGCATCACCAGCGCCGGCCACCAGTTTCCCCACGGCGGCGCCACCAGCGCCGCCCTCAACAACATGCATACACAAAACACACACTAAACACACACACATATGCGATTACACACACACACCTGCTGCTGCTCCGGTGTCGCCACCCACGGCGGTGCCACCCCTCGGCAACTCACCCTTACCTCCAGCAACTTCTCCGGTGACTGCTCCGGCGAGAAAGTGGAAGAAACAGGAAGAGAGAGAAAAGGTGGTAGAAATTAGGGTTTAGGGTTTGGAGAGGGTTTTTCGCCGTTTTCCGGCGAACGAGAAATCAGAATTGAAATCCGAGACCTATCCTAGACTCATCTCGTTGAGACCTGCGACGTATGCAAAAATCGGCCGAAACCGACAACTTTGGAATTTTCCGGCCACCGGCGGCGGCGCGTCGGAGACAGAAATCAGAAAAGAGAGAGAGGAGAGAGAGACTTACAAGTTTTCGTTGTTTTCGGCTTGTTCGGAAAAACGGTGATTTTTGAATCGAAAATGCCCCTATTTATAGAAATTTCGAAAAACACTATTCATCAAAAAATATTTAAAATTACTGTTCACGGGGTAAAAATCTTCATCACTATTCACCGTAAAAAATTTCGTTACTATTCACCGTAAATATCTTTCGGTTTTCCGAAACTTCGTGTTTTGCCCTTTTTGTCGCCGTTTGAGCTACGGGTCTCCGATTGACCCCTAGTTCGTTTCTATCTTCTTGTTTTTCCAATACGCATTTAATGGTATAAAAATATTCTATATACCATGTCCAAGAAAATTATCCATCTAAATCATGCATTAAACACGTATCTGAAACGCACGTAATTAAATTAAACAGTCAAAATATATGCACGTAATTATTAAATCATGTGTTTAAATATTTAATTAATAAATTATGCTTTGTTTTTTGTCCGGGGTGCTACAATATATGACACTAATGTATATATTATAATATTGTATACCTTTAGACTATCTTTATCCATACTCAACCATATTCATAACCAACTAATAAACAATTCATTTCTCTCTCCTCCATATACACATTCTACACTACAACTCAATCTCATCTTTTTCATACTTTATCAATAACCACCTACAACCACAACCAACCTTTAATAAATTATTTTTTTTATAATTTAACAATTATATCTATAATTAATTTTTACTATATTTTAAATATTTAAGAAATATATACAATTATTTGATATTAAAAAAATCATAATTATAATAAAAAAAATTACCATACAGTTAAAATAAATTGCAACATCCAATAACAAAATTAAAATTACAAGAATTGAAATACAAAAGAAAATAAATAAATCGAGCTACAAATACATGCATAAATTACAACAAAACAAAATAGATTTGGCACAAGTTAGAGATTTGGCACAAGTTAGAAGAGAAAAGAGATTTGGCACAAGTTAGAAGAGAAAAAAGAGTGTATGAGATTGTGATCCAAAATATATCAATATTGGTATCTATTTATAGAGAATTTAATTTTATGAATTTTGGTGTATAATTTTTTTTTAAGTGGATAAATCGAAATCTGCAATTATTTAAATAAAATACACTCGACGAATTATACGATGACATGTGTCATCACAATTGATTAAAGAAAAACTCATGACCATGGTCATGAGACAAACTTGGTCATGGATATTAATTACATTTTCATTTTTTTTTTTTTGGCATTTAGTTATGCCCTTGGTCACGCCCAGACCGATAAACATGGTCTTATATATGTAATTCAAATTTTAAATTGATTTTCCTTTCATAATCTGTACTTAGTTATTACTATTATTAATTAAATAATTTACATCACCATTGGGTTCCGCATTAATTATGAAAATTTTTGTTATATTTCTAATAGTTGAATTTTAATTCGGGATGTTATAGATTTATTCAATTGAGCCAAAATTGCATGTGAAACGCATGTGAGGTCGCCAATTTAGACTTTTCGGGCCAATTTCGCTGATGTGGCTTTTAAATTTTAATTTTATTCAGTTTTTGAATAAAAAATCAAAAAAAATTAAAAAATAAAATAAATCAATTTCGCTAAAGTGGCTTTTAAATTTTAATTTTATTTAATTTTCGAATAAAAAATCAAAAAAATTCAAAAAAAAAAGTAAAAAACAAATAAAAAAATTAAAAAATCAAAAAAAAAATATAGTAGACCTGTTCATCGTCTTTATCGTCTTCATAGTTTCTCCAGTCTCCACCTTCACCAAATCGCGCCGAATCTCGCAACCTCCCTCTCATTGTTCTCTTCTTCTCAGGCGCATACTTGCCAGTCATCTAATCTAGATGTGCTACAACACCGTCGATCTACTCGCACTGAGCAACAATTGTGTCGCCTCCATCTCCGACGCCCGTGCCCATCTCTATTCGCCAGCACGAATCCAACCTCCGTTCGTGATGCACACCCTGGAGAAATAGAAGCTTTCATAGGGTTGCAGCTATTTTCATTCAATTTTTTTTTCTAGAAATTGAAGGTTGATTCAAATATGAATTTTAAAATTGAGGTGTTTGGAATGGGTTGGACGAGGGGATCGTTTTGATATAAATTGATGATTTTTTTTCTTTTTAATATTTTTGCAATTCTTTTAATTGTATTTAATCCACATAAGCCACCATTTCATTCAAAAAAGATGTTCATCTGTACAAATATGTCTCACATAAGTAAAAAAAATGAATTCCAAACCAGCAATTTGGGCCAAAAAGCCCCAAATTAGGACCTCATGTGCGTTTCACGGGTAATTTCGGTCCAATTGAATGAATTTAAGTTATAAAAAAATTTAATAATAAAAATATATAAAAATTGGATGAGGTCATGACATTGGTAACCAATGTCACAACGTTGCAACTTCATCCTCTTTGTATCCACTTAAGACACATATCATCATTTGATTGGTGATGATGAATTTTTTTTTGGATATAATTTAAATTATTGATATTGAAAATAATTTTTATTAAGAAAATTAGCTTGATTTTTTTTTCCGATTTCGTATTCCAATTATTGTAATTTTGATTTAGTTATTGTGTTGGTATGTTGTTTTAAGTGTATGGTCAAACAGTTTCCTTATTATAATTACAGAATTAATATATTAAATATTTCTTCATCTATTTCTTACGTCTTTTAAATATAATAAAAAAGACTCCCAAAATAATATACAATTATTAAATAATGAGAAAAAATTATTGGGTTGGGTTGGTGTCACCAATAAAGTATAAAACAGTTGGAATTGAGTTGAGTTGTGGGTTGTGTACATGGATTAGAGAGAAATGAATATTTTATTAGAAGGTTGAGTTGAATTGAAGTCACTGATAAACATAGTCTAAGGGGTAAGGAGTGACCTTGCATGTTATACGAAACTTGTTAATTCTTTTTTTTTCCAGCTCCTTTTGTATTTGACAAATTATCATATAAATAGGTTTTACTTATTCCATTTCGTGAAATGTAGCACCTTATTACGGTCAAATAAATTGATCAACATGGATGAACATAAAATTTACAATTAACATAGTTAAGAAGATTATATTCACAAGTATGCTCACATTGTATATTTTAAAGTATTACTACTTACTAGCCCACCCGTCGTATGATGCGTGGGTTCTAATAATATTTTACTTAATGAATAAGTATACTTATTTATTGTTAAGGAAAATATTACATGAAATTAGAAAACTTATTAAATCATAACATGATTTCATTTTTTATTCATTTCATTTGTAGCTATTAATAATTTAGGGTGATACGATTTATGGTGTTGTTTTGTAGTAACGTAAAATTATGTTCATTTTTTTGTAATTTCAATCATTTGAGTGAATATCAGGGAAATTAAAAAAATAGAAATTATTGTTATTTCCTCAGTTGATATCAATAATGACAAATTTTTGAGAAATTCTTTTTAAATATCAGAAAATATCAAAAAAATATTGAGAAATTTCAAACTTTTTTTTAAACCCACTAAAAATATATTCTATAACATAAATTTTAAGAGTTGCACTCCTGTGCACCTGATGCACACATACACGCGGGTGGGATTCGGGTCTGGGTCGATCCGAATCCGCGTACTTTTTATTTTGGTCATGACATTTATGTTATATTAGACGTACATTTATGTTATATTAGTCATACATTTATGTTATATTAGTCATACATTTATGTCCAAATATCATACATTTATTAAATACTTTTAACTCTAATAAAATCATAATTTCACCACAATTTGTACACGTTTACCTTTATGTGATATTACTTATACATTTATATCAACATAATCATACATTTATATAATATATAAAAGGTATAAGTAACAACACTAGAAGGAATGAAAGGTTAATATTTCTATTTAAAAAAAATTTTAAGGTACAACTAACATTATAAAAGGTATAACTAGCATAACTAAAAGGTATAACTACACTACTAAAATATATAACAAACATAACATAAAGGTATGACACCTGGGGAGCATGATTGGGTGAATTCTGTGTTCGACCTGGTGGCGCGTGCGGGCGCATGGCTGCCCATGCTGGGCTATGTCGACCGGAGTGGATGGATCCAGGGTCAATGCACCAAGTGCATAAAAGTTTTTGTCAAATTTTAATGATTACTCATCTTTGTAGAAAGGAAAATTTGTGGAACATAGAGAAGCATTTCTTTGGGGAAAAAACAATTATTCCATTTTGTCTTCCTATACTACTACTTTGTACTCTCTACTCGGATTTTTCATCGATCTTGGAATTGCAGTTCCACCTAAACTCTACTTTCTCCATTCTATTTTGTCATTCTCTACTACACTACTTTGCATTCTAATTCAATTTTAATTTTAATCTACTGGGACTTTCATCTATCTTGAAATTGCACTCCACTCTGTTTTCTCTTATTCCATTTTGTTATCCTCTACTACTACTTTGCACTCTCTAATTTTAAGTTTAATCTACTGAGACTTTCATTTGTCTTGCAATTGCATCTCCACTCAACTCATCCATCTCGAAATTGCACTCTTCACTCTATTTTCTCCATTCCATTTTATCATCTTCTACTACTACTTTGCACTCTCTAATTTTAATTTTAATTTTAATCTACTGAGACTTTCATTTGTCTTGCAATTGCATCTAGCTCCACTAAACTCTACTTACTCTATTTCATCATTTTAATCTCTGCTTACTCCATTTTGTCATCCTCTACTAAGATTTTAATCTGCTGAGACTTTTATCTATTTTGCAACTCTGCTTACCCCATTTTGTCATCTTCTACTCTATCTTGCAATTGCATCTCCACTCAACTCTATTTACCCCATTTTGTCATCCTCTACTGCTTCATTTGCAATCTCCTTATTAAAATCATGACAATCTCAATATATATAATCTCAATAGAGACAATCTCAAGATATAAAAAGACGTGATATCTCGATCTAAATAAAAATCATGACAATCTCAAATAAAATAATATCTCAATCTGAAGAATTATGCCAACATTAATCTCACATACAGAGAATCTCAACAATATAAAAACCATAACAATCTCAAAAGAACATGATATCTCAATATGATAAATGAGAATTATACCAACCTTGATTTTGAAGAATTTATTAATAAAATAATTAATTAAATACTCAGTGACATATACCACACCTTTACCAATACATATCCTTAGACAATCCTTCATCCTTAATAAACATTTTGCTTTAACAAAATTGACAACCAATGATAAAAAAAATATATTTTATTTTAGATGATAAAATAGTCAGATATGAATGTGGAGAAAAAAAGCAACCTATAAATTTGATCAACAAACAAAAAATAAATCTGAGTTCATTAAAATTTGAAGAAAAAACAAAGAAATAAAAAAAAAGGTACTAACATTAAGAGAAAATACTTTGTCTTGTGGAAGAGGAACACAGACATTGATGAAAATATTTCACCTTTAAATGGGAAAAGAGAAGATAGATTTTTTTTTTTTGTGCTGAAATCATTTTATGAAACTACAGATTGAGATTGTCAATGATTATATCAGATTGAGATTGCCAATGCAAGTTTTTTATATCACGTTCTTTTAGCACTTGATTATATCAGATTATCAAATGATTTTATTAGATTGAGATTGTCGATGTAAGACACTCAATTATATCAAATTGATTGACACATTATATCAGATTGAGGTTGTCTGAAATTATTTGTTATATCAGATTAAGACACTCAATTATATCAAATTGATTGACACATTATATCAGATTGAGGTTGTCTGAAATTGTTTGTTACATCAAATTAAGACACTCAATTATATCAAATTGATTGACACATTATATCAGATTGAGGTTGTCTAAAATTGTCTGTTATATCAGATTAAGATCACGTTTTGTTGAGCACTTTCAATTATATCAGTTGAGATTGAGAGAGTTATACCATATTGAAATCACGTTTTTTAGCACTCTATTATATTATTGTCATTTATAAGAATGAGATTGTCATGTAAATTTTTTTATATCACATTCTTTTAGTACAGTCTTTTATATATCATATTGAGATTGGGGTGATATTTTATCGTGTTACTTTTACACTAAGTTATATCAAATTGAGATTGGGTTGGTTTCAACTTTTACACATTCACACATAATTTCTGCAAAGTAAACCGTACACATCGCAAATCTTCATAAATACAAAGTTCTTCATCTGCCTAAGAAGATCTCCTTTCAAAACTTACATAAATACACAATAATCCTCTACATATGATTCGACATATACATACTATTAGAAGATTCTAGAACCTTCATGTGATATGTGTTAGGTTTATGATGTTATCGATCTACTTAAACATATTTATAAAATGTTTGAAATTTCAATTATTATTATCGTTTAAATAAAATGATATTATTTTCCTGATATTCAATCAAATGGTTGAAATTTTAAAAAATCGATATAATTTCATGTTGCAATAAACCAACACTGCAATAACAACACCATAAATCATATCACCTAAATTATTAATAGCTAAAAAAATGAAAGAATTAAAAAATAAAATCACGTTACCATTTAATGTGTTCTCTAATTTCATGTAATATTTTATTTAACAATAAATATGTATACTTATTAATTATGTGAAATATTATTAGAACCCGTGCATCACACGACGGGTAAAATTTTGCAGTTTTTATTTGTGACTGATCATGGCTGGTAAAACTTTGTTCACCTAGTACATATAAATTACCAAGTATTTCACCAGAATCTTTTCACCTAGTATAAATTATCGGGTATTTCACAAGATTGAAAATGAAATTGAAGAAATTACACAGAGAAGTGAGATCAATTTTAATTTATTATGAATATTTTCATATTTTCAAAATTATCAAATTTCAAAGAAAGTAAAAAATTCATTGAATGTTTTCTCTACAAAAGTAGAGACTTCATCATGCTCAAATAATTTTCATACTTATCTAATCTCTACAAATTGACTATGTACTATTTCATCATGCTCACATACTTATCTAATCTGTAAATTCTAATAGAGTGCTAAAACAGATCTCATATAAAAAAAAATAAAAAAAAAATATTTAACAATTTCAATTTGATAAATGACATTTAAATAAAAAATTCAATCTGATAAATGAGAATCTTTTTCAAGAATACAAATGTAAATCTTAATATGAAATTACAACAATCACTTACTCGACTTCCTTCATTTGGACTAAAACAAACATCACAACCTCTTCACCTCCAACCTTCATTAGTGCTTTAACTCCACTTCCTTCTAGACCAAAATAGACATCACAATTTCTCCACATTCAACCTTGATCCCGTCTTACATTGACAATCTCAATATGATAAAATCGAGAAAGAAAAATTATTGTATTTCCCTTAATTCATATTGATAATGACAATTTTTTTAAAGTTCAAGAAAATATCAGAAAAATATCGAGAAATTTTAAAAAAAATTTCAAACCTACCAAACATGTATTCTATAACATATATTTTAATGATACAAACTGCCCATCTTTGTAGTAAGGAAAATTTGTGGAACATAGAGAAACATTTTTTTGGGGAAAAAACGATTAAGAAAAACAACAAAAAAAGATTGTTCTTAAAATTAAATGAAAAGAGGAAAAAAAAAAGGTTATTAGATAACATTTAATATAAAAATAATATTTAAACATTAAAAAATCATATCTCTACAATACAATAATACATAAGTGTAATGCAATTATTAAAAAAAAAGATCGATGTTGGGGGAGGAAATGTTATTTCTAACATTTGCCCCTCAAAATTTGAAAAAGATTTTTTGGAAAAGAAAGCAGTTTCTGATTGTGATTTTTAAAACTTGCGTGAAAGGAAAAGGAGGCGGATTTGTGATCCTGATTTTTAAAACTTCAGTATAGTAAGTTCTTCATTTCTTATTGTTCTTAGAAATGATGAATTACGAAATTGTCCTTATATTTTTAATAGCATTACCATTTTGCCTGATTGACTTCTATTATTATATATATATAGATATATAGATATAGATATGTAAAAAAATATCACTTTACTACATCACATTTACTTGGATCTGGAACCTACATGCTGATGCTCACTCTCACGATTTTGATAGCCATACCGGTGATTTGGAGGAGATCTCTCGAAAAGTATTTAGTGCCCATTTTGGGCAACTCTCCATCATCTTTCTATCAGTTTTTATATCCTAAATTATCATTTCTCGTATTTTTAGAAAACAAATGGTTAAAAGTGAAATTGAACATAAACCAATCGAAAATCTTTGGTTAAAACCGTTTATCAGTTTTTATATACTAAATTATCATTTCTCATATTTTTAGAAAATAAAATGAAAGCGAAATTGAACATAAACCAATCGAAAATCTTTGGTTAAAACCAAATCTTACTGACTCAATTCAATTCAGCTTTTATTTGTAATATTTGGTTAACCAAAAGTTCAATTAACCGAGAATTCAGTACAGATCACTCAGTAAAAAATCGATATGGAAACCCTCTAATATAATTTATTCCCCCTCTTTATTAGGAATTTTATTTTATAGTTTTTATTGATACTTATTATAAAGATTTGGAAAAATTCATTGGAAATTTGAGATTATAGTTGTTTCTTAATTTAGGCTTGGAAGACCCAGAAAGGGAAACGAGGCAGATCCGAGTGACTAGGAAGACCCAAAAAGGGAAACGAGGCAGATCCGTCTTCCGAGTGACTAGAGTAACCCATTTTCAATTCAAGATTCAAATGTCAAATTTCAATGAGAACGTTAGTACTTAGTCCGCCATTTTTAAGCCCCCCAATTCTCCCATTCCCAATTTCATTCTAGACGCTCAACAAGACACTGTCTCCGTGTCTCTCACTCACACCAAATTTCCTCTCTCTCAAACCCCAGTTCGCCATGGCCGGAGGCAAAAAGGGCCCCTTAACAATGCCAACATCCCGCAATCGGATACCGCCGGCGGTGGCGGTGGCAAGAAAACCATCGAACAAGTGTACCAGAAGAAAACCCAGCTCGAACACATCGTCCTCCGCTCGACACCTACATCGGATCCATTGAGAGACATACCCAAACCCTATGGGTCTACGAGAACGAACAGATGGTCCAAAAATCAATCACGTATGTCCCGGGCCTCTACAAGATCTTCGACGAAATCCTCGTCAATGCAGCGGACAACAAACAGAGGGATCCGAAAATGGACTCTGTGAAGGTGACTATTGACGTTGAATCGAACTGCATTAGTGTGTATAACAATGGGAATGGGGTCCCTGTTGAGATCCATCAAGAGGAAGGGGTTTATGTGCCGGAACTGATATTTGGGCATCTGGTGGAAGGAATGGGTACGGGGCGAAGCTCACTAACATATTCTCCACCGAGTTTGTGATTGAGACTGCGGATGGGAAGCGGGGTAGAAGTACAAGCAGGTATTAATTTAATTAGACGATCTTTGGAACTTGTAATGCTGTTATTTGTTTGATTTGTATAGTGTGTATAACAATGGGAATGGGGTCCCTGTTGAGATCCATCAAGAGGAAGGGGTTTATGTGCCGGAACTGATATTTGGGCATCTGGTGGAAGGAATGGGTACGGGGTAGAAGTACAAGCAGGTATTAATTTAATTAGACGATCTTTGGAACTTGTAACGCTGTTATTTGTTTGATTTGTAACGCTGTTATTTGTTTGATTTGAATGTGAATGGTGTACTTACCCTGTTCGATATTTCTTTAAGAATTTGAATGCGATTTTCTGGAACTTAAAGTAATTGTAGTTTGTGATTTTCTTGATCTTTTGGGTTTTGTGGCCCTACTGTATTATTCCTGTGTTATGGTTTTTATGGTGGTTTGCTTCTAGGGTGATTGTGGGTTTTGAAGAACAGTATTATTTAAAGTAACTTCTTTAGTGTTTCTTGATTATTTGAGGATGGGGTTTGCTTGCTGAGACATGGTTTCTTTCTTTTCTTGTACAGAAGTCTACCTGCTCTAGGTTTACAGATAGGGTTTCAGACGTTATAGATATTTTTTTCATTGTAATGATATTCTGGTTTCTGTAGGGTTTTTAAAATTCAGACCATCTGTTCCATGGGCGATAGTGGAAATACTCAGTGCACAAAAGATGTTTGTGTTCTTTTCTTATTTTAATTTATGTAGTAAGGTTGATAGATCTATGTGATTATATTTTCCTATATATTTGGTCTGGTACTGAAAAATTATAACATGACCTGGTGGTGGTGTTGTGAAGGTTTTCTCTAATAACATGGGGACAAAATCTGAGCCTATCATATCAAAATGCCAAGCGGGTGATAATTGGACTAAGATTACATTCAAGCCTGATTTGGCAAAATTTTAGCATGACTTGTTTGGAGGATGATGCTGTTGCACGGATGAAGAAGCGTGTAATTGATGTTGCTGGATGCCTTGGAAAAACCGTAAAGGTGGAATTGAATGGGCAGAAATTTCATTTCAAATCGTTTTCCAGTTACTGTGACCTTTATATGAAATGTATCTCAGTTTCCAGCTTAGATCCACTCCCACGGTATTTGTCATTTTCTGGGTTTTATTCACTTTTGTTTGTTAACTAAGTTGCATCAATCACAATGCTGATTTTCTATAATCTGGCAGATTTGAAGAGGAAGTTCATGAAAGGTGGCAGATTTGTATAAGTAGAAGTGAAGGACAATTCCACAAGTAAGGAATCATATATGATTCTGATGGTTTGCTTTTTAGTATGTTCAAGCTGAATAGTGTACTAAGGAGAATGGTACTCTGAAAGCAAGATAAAGCTTGATCACGTTAAGAATCTATAAATGACTAATATGAACATGTTGGCTTGAGCAGGTCAGCTTTGTAAACGGAATTGCAACAATCAAGGGTGGGACTCATGTCGATTAAGTTACTAATAAGATAACAAGCCATCTTGTTAATGTCATTAAGAACAAGAACAAGAAGGATAAAAAGTTTGATCTTAAGCCTCATACTGTGAAGAACCATTTGTGGGTATTTGTCAATGCTCTCATTGACAATCCTGCATTTGACTCTCAAACCAAGGAGACTCTGACACTGCATGCAGCAAGTTTTGCTTCTTCCTGGGAATTCTCTCCAAAGTTCTTAGACAGAGGTTGGTCTATAGTTTTGATGTACATGTTCATTATTTATCTAAAAAGCTAACTGATTGTATATTTAAAGTTAAATTTCTTTACTCCAACCTTTCATCCCCTGCAGCGGCCAAGTCAGACATAATGAAAAATATTGAGGGGTGGGCGGAGTTCAAACAAAGAGAAGGATCTTAAAAAAACAGATGGATCAAAAGACAGAAGGATCTATGGATTAGCCAAGCATGCTGATGCTAATGAGGCTGGAGGGAGGAATTCTGAGAAATGTACCTTGATACTGACAGAAGGTGATTCGGCCAAGGCACTTGCTGTAAGTTTTTGAGCTGGTGATTTGTCAATGAAGATTAAACTTTTAAAATTTGGTAATAGCTTTATGTAATGAATCTTGTTCAGATTGCTGGACTCAGTTGTTGGGCGAGATCACTATGGTGTATTCCCTCTGAGAGGAGAATTGCTCAATGTGAGGGAAGCAAGCCACAGCTGATGCAAAATCTTGAAATTCAGCACATCAAGCAGATTTTAGGGCTCCAGCATGGTAAACAGTATGATAGTGTCAAGCCGCTATGATATGGACACTTGATGATAATGACTGATCAGGTTTCATTCTGTTAATATCAATATGGTTCTCTCTTCATCCATGTTGCTCAACACTGGTGATTGATAGGGTCTGGTTTCGTTGGTATTTTACAACTAAACTGAAACTTTGTCCATGTGCAGGATCATGATGGTTCTCATATCAAAGGTCTATTGATTAATTTCATCCATTCATTCTGGCCATCATTGCTCAAAATTCCTACTTTCCTATTGGAGTTCATTACTCCTATCGTAAAGGTACGGAGATAATCAGTCATTGAATTCTTGCCAATCATCGTTTCTTTCTTTTCCTCTAAATTTTGTATTGTTATATTTTGATGCTAAGTTTGTTATTTGAGTTAGTGTGGAGGACCCTAAACTGAAAACTTCTGTTGCAGTTGTGAATTTAAGTCATTTGGCTATAATTAAGGTTGGGAGTAAATGGTCCTCCTGCACAATACAAAAGTAGTTTGGACAATGGTTGATTGCTGAACTTTTTCCCTATGCAATGAGTTACGTTGGAAATTACATTATTTTCACTTGCATCTGTCTTCATTCAGTACCCTGACCCTGATGAACTCCAGCTGCATGTGTGATGTGTGATATGTTTGTAGGCAGTTGATTCAAACATATTCTTTCTATTTCTTTCAAATGTTATAGTTATCTAGATGTGTATAAGCATCTTGGATTGATCCACATTAGCTTTCACTATCTTTTTACAGTTAACAAGTTATTGAAGTTCTTGGTATTTGTTATAATGTTGATCATCTTGAATGTATCGGACTTCAATAGATATGCTTTGCTACTATGCTTGTTTATTGCGTCTAATCTTGTTTTACTTCAGTGGTTGTCCCCTACCAGTTTTTTATGTTGCAAATGATTTATGCTTCTGCCTTACAATTTTCTATACCTCATCATCTTCATTAGGTAATTATTTCTGCTAAGGAAGAGCCTGATCTCCTGATTCCACCTACCTTGGATGGTCTTCTTAAGATCCATAAACACATTATTGATCTAGGCACGGATCCAGCTAATGCACCAGTGGGTGGAACAGTTTGCACTAGACTTCTTGTGGCAGCTACGCATGGTGGGAGTTTGATTGGCAAGCAGGGTGCCACTATAAAATCAACTCAAGATGATTCCAATTGTTTTATCCGAGTTATAGGCGGAGGTAACATCTTTGTGGCTGAGTCTGTTTTTGGTAATTGTTGCTTCAAAATTTTGAGAGTTGCAATGAAACTCAAGAGATGACTGAATATTCTAGTGTTTCTATAGTGTCATTCTCTTGAAACTTTATAATTCACACGTCCTATCTAAATTTTTAGTCTTTGTATTGGATGATCTCATGTTTGATCCCTTTTTTGAATCATTTGCTCTGTGCAATGCAATTTGGATAAGCTGTAAATATTCTGTTACCCCTACTACAATTTGAACCATATTACTTTTTTCAACTAAGACATGTCTTTCAGGTTAGCCACCAGATTGTCTCCTGTTCAACTAATTATTTTTTTGTTATTTTCTCATTTAACTCTAAAAACCATGTCAATTTGGTTAGCCGTCCAAATCATCATATAGATCTCAATGAAGCAAACATAAGTATCACATCAGCAGAAGAAATACTTAGCGATATATGATTCTGTAGACGCATGTTCTCTTTTAGTTATCATGGTTCAATCCAATCTTTTCTTAATCTGCTGTTCTATCTCATCCAATTCATATATTCTCTGTTTTTCTTTATGTTGGAACTAACATTCTGCGATAATGTTATAGGCCCCCTCCTGTCAGCAGCCTCTAAGTTTTGATTACTCCCAGAACCATCGATAACAACTGTTGGAAATGTTGCTGGGAAATGTCTTAGTTTTTGTTTTAGGTTTTTAACTTGTTCTTGTAATTTACCCTTTTTTTTCCCTCTATTTTTGATTGTTGAGGTAATGAAAAACTTTAATATGGATTTATTATAATTATTAGTAATAATAATAATCAAAATTATAATAACGCAATCACGTGCTTGGTGCAAACACAAGAATAAAAATCATATAATTATTATCATCATTATTTTTGTTATTATTATTATTATCATTATTATTTTTATTATTATTGTTATTATTATAATATTATTATTGTTATTGTTATTATTATTATTTTTGTTGTTGTAATTATTATTATTATATTCATCATCATCATGATTATGATTATTATTATCATTTTTATTATTATGATTATCATTATCATGATTATCATTATCGTTATAGAAACACTCCAA
The DNA here is from genome assembly GCA_954870855.1 of Scutellaria minor. NCBI lineage: Eukaryota > Viridiplantae > Streptophyta > Magnoliopsida > Lamiales > Lamiaceae > Scutellaria > Scutellaria minor. The sequence goes on along the minus strand of OX940734.1, from coordinate 11,360,613 downwards.
TAAAAATCAAAAATAAAAACACACAAAAAAATAAAAATAAATATAATTTTCTTTTTGCGATCAAGATCCAATAATTCAAATCCAACATTCATTTTTTGAAAATACAAACACATATAAAAAATAAAAATCAAAAATAAAAACACTCCAACATTCCTTTTTTGAAAATACACACACATAAAAAATAAAAATTGAAAATAAAAACACTCCAACATTCCTTTTTTGAAAATACAAACACACATTAAAAATAAAAATCAAAAGACAAATACACATAAAAAATAAAAATCAAAAATAAAAACAAAAGGGAGGAGCGCTAGAGACTCGAATCCTAGGCCCAATAGTTACTACCATAATTCATTTTATTCGTTTTATATTAATTGTGATGATAGTGTATTTATTATAGTACCATATACATAGATATAATCAAATTGAGTCGGATCAAATTATTGATATAATTAAATTTATCAAATACATTCTTGGTTCTAGAGCTTGGAACCGAAACAAGTTTAATAAATATAAATTTCTATAAAGCAAAGGGTTTATAAGAAAAATAATTATATTAAGTTTTTAAAAGTACTGCCGACATTAGGAATCAAGTGGTTAATAGTGTTTGGCAAGTGAGATGAAATTCTTGGTAAGTTTATAAATCACAAAAAACTATGCCAAATTCAGAGTTAGGTCTTGAGATTATATTAAGCTTTGAAATTTAGGTTAATGCCAAGAAATTTAATGAGCAAAGTTAATTAATGTCTACTTCTGTTAATTAACCTACCATGCATGTCCCGTTCATTTTCATTTTAATCAGATACTTTCTTATAAATCATTTTACGGATATAAATTCATAAGACAAAACCCCATTTTAAAGATTCGGATGAAGGCCTTAATTAATTTAATAATAAGGTAAAATAATTATGTGGGCTCCGTCCCATAAATTGTGATCCATGAGATGATCTCGTCTAAATTTTTGTTGGTTGTAATTTAGTACACCAAATTAAAATTAATCTACAGCTCCAAATGTTTTTTCACTGTTATTATAGGCCAAACATTCAGCTCCAATTGCCACTACGCAACTACTTGGTTTCTTCAACTATAAATAAGATTTGCAAATTGTGTAGAAAAAACTCAAGTCCCTAATTCATTCTTAAGTTTTCTTTACTAGAGAATTAAGATTAATTAAGGGCTTCATTTTTAAGAAAACTAAATTAATAAATAAATGGCATTTTTAAGTGCTGAAGATCTGGCCTTCATATTTGGCTTTTTGGGTAAGAATTAATTATATTAATTTTTATTATTTGTTTGCTTATTCTCTCAAAAAATAAATAAGAAATTGTTTGCTTATTTAAGTAATTTCCTTCATTAATTTTCTATGTGCTTTCGGGTAATATAATATCATTCCTCGTATTTCTGGCGCCATTGTAAGTTTTATAAGCTTCAATGATTATTTGATTTTTTATATTTCAGAAAATAAAATTATATAATTTCATGCAAATGAATTTTTTTTTAACATTATTCTTCCTAACTTATGTGTTTGGTTGTTCATGTTATTACATTAGGCCAACTTTCTACACAATTTGCAAGAAGAAATCATCTGAAGGGTTTCAATCAATACCTTATTTGGTCGCGTTTCTGAGATTAGTATATATTTTTAGGATAAAATACAAAAACACATCCCAAAAATATATAGATTTAGCATTTTATTATATTATTTTAAAATGTTTCTATTTAACTAAATAAAATATACGAATTTTATAGGTTAAAATATTTTCAGGTTCCACGTCATCAAATCTCGTCGAAAACTTTTCAACTGTCTTTCAATTTAGCACTTTGCTATATAAACTATAAAAGTTTCAATTTCACTACATAAAGTATAAGGATTTTGTAGGTTACAATATTTTCGGTTGTCATGTCGTAAAACCCCACCGAAAATAACTCACATGCATCGATCTAATTTATAGAGCGGTAAATTTGTTTTCATTTACTTTTTCTTCTTATCAAATTAGGTCTCAAAATTGGATGAGTCCGACTAAAACTCCAGGTCTATAGGTTTGGCAACTACGCTAAGAAAGTAGTGTGCTGGATTTGATCAGTCGAGTCATTTATAATATTTGCACATTGATTTCAAAACAAATTTACTCCATGTAAGTAATTTCCGATGAGATTTTATGATGTTACAGTTGAAAATATTGTAACCTGTAAAATTCGTGAACTTTATAGTGAAACGAATTTTTTTAAAGTTCATATAGTAAAATACGAAATTTAGATGCACTTAAACAATCTCTGACGAGATTTTATGATGTGGTAGTCGGAAATATTGTAACTTGTAAAACTCGTTTACTTTAAATAGTGAAATGAAAACGTTTATAAATGATATAACAAGTGCTAAATCATGTACACTTAAGATGATTTTTTTTTTTACCCATATTTTTATTATCATATTTCCTTAATTTTAGTCTATTCGAATTTACTGTAGAAATGGACTTTTGTGATTGTTCAATACAATTGAGTTTAAAATTAAAATTTTGGGACATTAATTGTTGAAGATGGGCTTGGTGGAGAGAAACAATGAGGCTTAGCAAACTTCATGACGAGAAAAAAAAAAGACCTAAGAATAGTTTAATTCATTTTAATAATAGATGATACTAGTATGATGATAGAAACCAATATTTGTAATAAAATCTAGAGGTTCCCATTTTTTATTTTGTAAATTGTAAGTTTAGGTTTTTGTAGGGCTAAGTGAATAATTAAGCATGTAATCTATCTTACTTTAGTATACTTAAATCATGATAGATTAGATCGAACTATACTAAAGAAATCACGATATCGGCTTATAGTTGATTTGCTTATTAATTCTCCATGTACACCGACTTAACTGCAGTCAGGCAATTTTTTTCAAAACTTTTAGATAAAAAAGAAATATACATTTTTTCCTTAACAAAAAAGAAAAAAAAGTTTTTTTCCTATTAATTCTCCATGTCACATACTTAAATATGAGGATAAACTATACCATAGGTTGTACTTACGTAGTTATGTGGGTGTACCACGAGATGCCACGATTGGACTTAAAAGCACTTAGACTTTTAACATATAAATTGCTATTGGGGGCGATTAGCAAGAAACGAGAACAAAACAAAATTGATAGCATGCAATATTTTTTACTTATCATTTCAAAATAAATATAGTTTTAAAAAAATAAAAATTATCATAAAATAAGTGTTATTATAGGATTTTAACATATATTTACTTATAATTCACCTAAAACCACCCCTCATTTTCTCCTGCCAAATTAAAAGGAGTTGTTAAGAAAAAAGAGAAAAAAAAAAAAAAAAACTCCCACAATAATTGTACTTATTTATGAATAAAACAGTCTTTATATCATTTTTGTTAATTTGTATGAAAAATCTAAAACAACATTTATTTTGAGATGGATAGAGTATTACTCTTCATGTTGCATTTATTTTTATTTTAAAATAACCTATGTATGTCATGTGTATTAAATGACAACACTAATTAACATGTGACGTATATTAAATGACATGAAACACAAGATGAAACATCGAATGTAAATTTTTTTTTTGACTCGATGTATGAAGGGAAGATTGTTTGGAGTAGGGAGAGATGAACTCGACCATAGGCCCCCCAGTTGGGTGATATCACTAAGATGAAATTCATGATTATACGAATTGTTGCCTTAATTTCCTTTTACAATTTTATTTTTATTCTAATACATTACAAACACACATAAAAAATAAAAAAATAATAAAAACACACAACACACACAAAAAAAAAATCGAAAAATAGAAACACTCCAATAAAAAAAAAAAACACACAAAAAAATAAATTTTTTTTTTTTTCGATCAAGATCCAGCAATTCAAATCCAACATTCCTTTTTTGAAAATACAAACACACATAAAAAATAAAAATAAAAATACAAACACATAAAAAATAAAAACACACAACAAACATAAAAAAATCGAAAATAGAAACACTCCAATAAAAATAAAAAATAAAAACACACAAAAAAATAATTTTTTTTTTTTCGCAATCAAGATCTAATAATTCAAATCCAACATTCCTTTTTTGAAAATACAAACATACATAAAAAATAAAAATCATAAGACAAATACACATAAAAAATAAATATAGATGGGATACAAGAGACTTGAACCCTAGGTTCATCATTAACGCCCAATCCAATAGGGTAAGAAAACTACATATAAATAACAACGACAATACTATTATATTATCATAAGTGAGCGCCGTTTTTCCTCCACATCGAGTCTTTTTCCCAGGATTCCAGAGTCTTTTTCTCACTTTTTCCCAGGATTCCATCGAGTCTTTTTCTCATAATTACCGGTGAAAGGGAGATGGCAGCCGACTATATGCGGCCAACTATATCATCGATGGCGAAGAAACGCCCGAAGTTTTCATCCAAAAATGTAAGTGCGATTTGCTTCTTTTAGGTTTTCTTGTGGAAATGGGTTTCAATGGCTTTTTTGGGGTTTTTTTTAATCAGATCTTAATTTTATTTCATCGTACTAATTTTTTAATCATGATTTTTCTGCGTTGGATTATGTCGGGAAGGTGGCGTCTTCCTCTTCCGCCACCAAGAAACGCCCGACGCTTGCTAATGTCACCAAGAACGGAACCGATTCTGTTGATGCGGGTTGGGGCCCTTTACCCAAAATTGTAAGTGTAACTTCTTGTTTAGGGTTTAGGGTTTCTTCTTGTTTAGGGTTTATGCTTGTGATATTTACAAAAACCTGAGAGCATCGAAGGTTCGATTTCTTTTGTTATGCTTTGATTTGTTAATTGATATTCTACTGTGAAAAAGATGAATGCTCCCAAACCGGCCTAATTGGTTAATAAATCACTGCATGTAGGGTTAATTCATTATCGCAATCATCTTATATTTCCAATTAACTAGTCTTAACTTGTTAGATACTATATTCTGTAACCTGATTCTGCATGGGTCTTCTGCACCTAGGATCTGAAATCCGCAATATCAAAATTCCCAGCCACCTCACAAGAAGCTGATTCAGTAAAGTCTATCAATTTTGAAAACTGTGAAAATAGAAAGCTTTCTATTCTGCGTGTGAAGAATTCAGACGACTCTTCTAGTGATTTCTCAAGCACATTTATGCTTGATGAAGAGCTGGAAGAGGAGCATAAAACAATAAGGAATGACCATCCTTCAACTGCTGGAAGGTATTTCAGGATTTCTTTCTGCTTGGTTTACTTGTAAGATTGTGCCTTATTACATGCCAAACTTATAACATACTATTACTTGTTAAAGTTGCCTTATATGGTAAGAGTAACAACCAAAATCTGCGATAAAATGGAAATAAAAGCACTTAACACAATTGAGTGCAACTGCTTGGAGCCAAAAAATGATGACATTTGAATCAGTAATGAAGACAACTATAGAGCTCAAGCATCTAGCAAACTGATACTGTCATTACCCACAAGAGCCTAATGCTTTCATGAATTGCTTAAATAGTTTCCTCATGATTATCGTATCTTCTCCAGAAGCATGTTATGATGCACTATAGTATATGCATATAAGTATAGGACTTGTAGTAGCATAACAATAGAAAGCTCGTTAATCACAGCATATGAAATTTGCTTGCAACAAAGTGGGTTTTGACTTACGTTGTCACGAACAAATGGGTTTGCCGATTCTCTCAAAAGAAAGTTAAAGACAGCCTGCTTTTTGGCAAGTATTAATTTGTTTGAGTTTTCCTCTTTTAGTCTAGTTGGCTATGAAATTGGTAAGTTCTCGTTGGATGTGGATATTGGTCTTTGTTTATAGCTATTGCTGAAAACAATGTTGGGAATGTCCTATTTAAATGAATTTGAAGAAACTTTGGTTGGTCAGTCATTTTGGTTTTCAGAGACATTACATTTTCAGCTCAAATGAGTTTCTGCAATTGAGCTTGCATTTGTTTTCTGAAAGCAGTAGAGTGTTGATTGATAGTTTTGCAATTGGGAGTTTTAAGTACTGGCTATTTCAGCAAAAAGTTTCTTCTTATATTGATTGTATAAACTGGCTTTATATAGATTTGTTGTGAACCTATATACATGAACTGGTGGAGATTAAATCTTCAAACACTCAGCATGCCAGAGTTTATACAATTTAGTTTTGATAAGCAAATTCTTTTTTAAACATGAATTAGTCATGAATCTGATTATTTTGAATTGTAGTGGCTTCTGTTTCTAGATATTATTACATAATTTATTAGTTTACTTATGGTGAAGTTCGTTTATTGAATTTTTTTACATTTTCTTTCTGATTTTATACATCTCTTTGGCTGAGAAATTATTTGCTCCAACCATTTTCCTATGTCTTCAACATGAGGTTATTTTCCAGCCAGAAATTAGTTTAATCTTAGTTAGTAGTTAATAGTTTAATCTTAATTAGTAGTTAACTTTATGATACTTATGGTAACATATCTATCTGCTCCTTTCCTTTTTCTGTTATTATTGCTAAAATCTCTGATTTTTGAAGTCAATTTTAGTCAATTTTTTTTGAACTGAACTTGTAAACATGTACAATTTTCCAATGCTAGCTCTTGCAATGATTCTCATCTTTGTTTAACTGATCATGCGATTGCTCTACTTTTGTTTCCATTGTGGGTGGCTATGACAGAATGGTGCGTTCTGCTGCCGGGTATATGCGGCCAACTATGTCATCATTGGCGAAGAAACGCCCGAAGTTTTCTGTTAATGCGGGTCGGGACCCTTTGCCCAAATCATCCAAAATTGTAAGTATAATTTGTGATTTCTTTGTTTTAGGTTTTGTATTTATTTTCATATAATTCAGTTTGACCAAACTCAAATCTGTTCAGCTATGCATGAGCTTATTCTTCCGGATGAGTGCTGCATCCGGTATCATTTAAGCCAAATCACTTGAGAATTAAGATGAAATATCGAGGTCGATTACTTATCACTTAGTTCAAATAATTGACCAACATAGAAGTAAAAGAAGTAGTCGTTGAATTAGAAACTATTAAATATTATTGATATGCATATGTATAAGAACTTACAGATATTTAACATGCACTGTAACAATCATTAATTGATAAGGTTTGTTGCATTTTGTTAATTAACTTGTGTAGTTTAGTCAAATCTAGACTTCTTGGTAGTGTGTTAGAAACATGATTTATGTCTTTAAGATTGTGGCATTGTGGTTATGTGCTGGGTGGGTTTTGATTGTCTTGAATCTGAATTATTGATTATTTAATGGAGGAAGTTCAGATTTTTGTTTATACGCTAAGATGACAGATTTTTAGATGACGGATTACTGGGATTGCTTTGGGGTAGCAGTAATGAACTAGTATGGTTGGAGGATATTTCAGATTTGAAATATTTGCATATGTTAACTAAATAAAATGGTGTTCCTTAAAAGCTAGTTTTGGAGTCAAATAACTAACACTGGTTTTCTATATATCTCTATGAACAACTCTCATATTGTTTTTGTGAAATACTTATTTTGCTTTTTCATACACTATTTATAGCCTCCAAAGCCGTCAGATAGAGCTGAAGTCCAGTCTAAAGAAGTGAGACTTCCAAATGCTGGGCCAATCTCACTTGATGATCAGGATCTCCAGATAGTTAGTTTTCATCTCTCTACTCTCCTTTATTCAATATTATGTGTGTGAATAGTTATGAATTGGAAGCGCAACTTATTGAAGGCATACCTTTGGATGCTACACTTTGGCACTGTTGAAAATTTGAATGCTTGTAAAACTGGGAAAAAACAGAACATAATTATTAAGTTTAGACTTCGGACATTCAAGCACATGCAATTTTCTTTTGCTCCAAAAGCTTTATCTTGTCGGCTTAATAGATCATTTATGATCAGATGCTTACATATGAACATAACACTCTATAAACTTGATTATGCTCTCACAAGACCTGAAGTAACACATAGGTGCCTGTGCTGTTTTCTTTGTCATTTTTGTGCCCATGCCATGACTGATAAGTGCTGGCAATGTCATTCCTAATCTTCCTAACCCTTCCCCATAATTCTAAGAAAACCTATAGTTTCTTAAAAGACAAGGTATAATTTATTTACTCCCAGATTTTAATTTCTGCAGAAGTTGGCCTGACTTGGCGTGGAATTTGAAAATTATGAGTTGAGGCATGAATGTAAAGTATGGCATGATATAAAGACAGTGTAACTGCGTAAGGATGTAGTTCACGATAAGAATTGCTAACTGTAAACTGTATACACCGTTTGTAATAGTGAAAATGAATTAGTAACTATCTTTCAGTGTCAGATCCTCAACACTTAAATAGATAATTGACTTTACATTGTAAATAAAGATGCAGTGATATGTTAGGTCTTTTTTTGTTCTATGTTTGGATGAGATCAAACATCTGCAATCATTTCTGCTTGCTCTCTAGGCAATTTCTACACTTTGATATGCTACTTATCATCTGTTGAATTGTGTATTTTTCTTTGATGTTCAATAGCAAACTTTAATCCTGCATTTGTTGTTTAGTTATGCATCCATCAAAAGGAGCAGTCCAGTATATTCCTTGACACACACTTATTTGATTTATTAATTGCAAATCAATTGGATGTTTGATTCTGCTCCAACTTTTGACCTATTCAGTCTAACTGCTTGTTTGATTTTTTATGTTAGGCCCTTAAGTTGAGTGATGATCTTCATCTCAATGAAATAGACTCTGTGCGTTTGCTTGTTTCTGCCAACCAAGAGGTAAATTTTGACATTTCATGGTGCTGTCACTCTGACAGGCAAGTGATAATGGTTGGATTTTGGATTCTTTATATGTTAATGTGAATTATCATTGAAGATGAACCAAGTCTCTATCCCCCATACCTTCTCCTCCCCCCACCCCACAAAAAAAAAAGAGTAAGAGAAAGAGAAAAGATGGAAACAGTGAAAGCATGATGCCTACATTGGACAAAGAAGTCCTCAATTATACCTTTTTTAATTTTGATTTGCATTAGCAACTTAGCATGTTGGTTTTCTATTGTAGCTTGAAATAATTATATTCCTTCTTTTTCAGTGGGGTTTGCTAGGGCGAAAACCATTAGACATTTTTCGCCTTGCTGCCGGACTCTGGTATACAGAGAGACGAGATCTACTAACATCAGTTTACATGTTATTAAGGGTATTGATTCTTCTTCATTGGATGCTCAATAAGAACTTATTATTGTGTTTTTGATGCCTATTTTTTTTTCTTTTTGCAGGCTGCTGTTCTTGACCAGGGTCTTGAAGCTGATCTTGTCTCTGACATTCAGAGTTACTTGGAAAATCTCATTGCTTCTGGGCTTAGACAGCGAATTGTTTCACTTATAAAGGTCTAAACTTTCTTTTCCTTAGATTTATTCATAGGAACAAAGTAATTTTCGCTGGAGTATTCTTGCAGTGTCTAGTTGTATTGATATTTAGTTGTGTTCACGTATGCTTTTGCCATCATGTTTTTTTTTATTTTCTTAAATTTGAAAAACTGCAACATTACTTTATCAAGGAGTTATCAGTACTTGTGAAGCACATTAAGAATCTGAATGGAAAAGCATTATACTAGTGACCTTTGACATCTAGTTTATATCTAGCTGGTAGTGCTTGTACACCTCTGTGAGGTGTCCCCTGAACGTGACCTACAAATATAATATGGAAGCAAGATCCTTGTTGGTGCTTTGGAATTTATTTTAGGTATGGAACTTTAGTTAGAAAATTATGGGGCTTCATGAAATCTTCAGTTACATTTGCCATTCCTTCAAGTATGCCTAACAATTAACTATACTTAAGAGAATATAACAAACGTACTTGTTTGGTGCTTTTGAATTTATTTAAGATATGAAACTTCACTTAGAAAACTATGGTGTTTCACGTGCTCTTAGATCTTGTATTTGCCATTCCTTGATACAGGATCAATTTACAAAAGGTTATATTTTCATTCGACTGATAAAACATTAAAGGTTGTACTTCTGAGAAATATTACTCTTTTTTGGGATGGAGGAAATATTATCATTTGGTATTTGATTAACTTATTTAAGTTAAGGTATGTACCATGGTAATATCATATATGTTTTTTTTTTTGATAAGAACCGATCATGGTAATATTATTCATGTTGACCATAGAATTGAGTATAGATAGAATTATCTCTATTGTAAATGTAACATGTTTACATTTATTTCTATATTTTTTGTAAATGTTGACCGTAGTATGAGTATAGATAGAATTACACTACTAGGGGTGAGCAAAACCGAACCGGAACCGAAAAACCGAACCGAACCGAGTGATTCGGTTTGGTTTGGTTCGGTTTGGTTCGGTTTTTACCTACATATCGGTTTGGTTCGGTTTATAAAAAATGAGCTATTTCGGTTTTGGTTTTAAACCGAATCATCAAATTACACTTAAAATTGAAAAACCGAACTGACCTGAGTTCGGTTCGGTTTGGTTCAATTTTTGTATATAAATCAATTCGGTTCGGTTTTGAAAAAATATACATTTCGGTTTTCTGTTTTCGGTTTTTTTCGGTTCGGTTCAGTTTTCATTCGAACCGACCGAATGCTCACCCCTATATGCTACTGTTTCTGTATTTCCCCAGATTTTGTTACTGTATTCTTGTTTATCATCATCCCATTCATTTCTTATTTCGCTTCTACATGAGACACATTCTTTATGTTTATCATCATCTGCTTCTTTTTAAGTAGGAACTGAGAAGAGAAGAGCCAATGGGCATGGGTGGGCCCAATTCTGAGAGCTACATTCTTGATTCAAGAGGTACCCCGGTGGAAAGGAAAGCTGTAATTTCTTGGGAAAGACTCATTCTTGGTCGCTGCCTTGTTCTGTCAATTTTGGTTGAGCGTGCAAGTAAGTCTCAAAAGGATGTCTTTTGCCGAAATTATTTTTATAGCTATTATAGTGATGTCATGCATAGTTATTATATTTAATATCTCCTTGAGCTGCAGTTGAAGCCCCCATGCTAAAGTTTGCTGTAGTGTGTCAACATTCTATGTTGAGTAACTATATTAAAAAGCAAGTCCGTTCTTTATGCTCTGCAAGCCCCTGTATTGAATAACCATATGTTTTGCCTGCTCAATGGGCCTCTATTCATTGTCCCTTTCTTTGACTTCAACTTCAGAGCACATAGGCAATTTTTTTTTTTAATTTCTACCTTCTATTTTTCTTTCCCTAGTAACCATCAACCTCGAACCTAAACATCAGTGAAGTCAATGTATGTTCATTTAAATGTTTGACGTGAGTTCTCACTAACTTTAGAATATTGGAAATCCACTAACTACTTAAATGATGGTTTATAATTCTATAGTAGGGCCCTTAACAAATTATGTGATAATTGAAGCATAATTTGGCAAAAGATAATTGTTTAACCCCAGCATAACTTTTGTGTTCTGTCAAACTTCTTTTAACATATAATGATAGCATTCATTGAAATTTGTTTTTACTAGATATATAGTTGATGCATATTGAAATAGTATAATATTGATGGACTTATTTTCTTAGTCCAAAGGAAAATGCAAGAAAGAGGGTTGTGCTAGGTCAATGTTGATGGAAGCATCTGAATAGAAAGATAGATTGAACCTCCAATTGCTTGTCAGGCAGTGGATAGGGGTTAACTTTTTAAATATGTTCTGCGAAGTTTGGTATGGGCATATTGATGCCCACTTTTGGCCTCTTTCAGAATGCTGGATTTCTTTAGTGTTTAGGGAAAGTTTTCCTAGTCCTTGCACCCTAAGAAAAAATCATATAAGATCTCATTTGGGATCCATTTTGAACTTCATCTTATAAAGGCTTGTCTGTTGTTTAAAAACCCCTAGTCCTTAAAAGGAGTCTTGAATTTGGAGGAATCTAAGACTGGCCTCTAGCAATTTATAGTGTGCTATTTTGTTATATTCTTTCCATCTGATTTTTAGTTTGGTTGATTGATTATTGAGCCATAACTTGATTGCATATTGACCCAAATATATTATGGATATGATTAGAAGTGACTGATATTTACTTTTTTGGAAGTTAATTTTTGTTTATATGGTGTTGCAGCTATGCTTACAGTTGAAGATGACGAGTTCTGGGAAGGGGTTGCACCTGTAGAATTTGGGGATCTGCCTGCACTTCAAGATGCTGTTACTGTCATGGGTTATCCAATAGGGGGTGACACAATCTCTGTAACAAGTGGGGTTGTGTCACGAATAGAAATTCTTTCCTATTTTCATGGATCAACTGAGTATTTTCATGTAGTATTTGATAGACCTTCAGGTCAAGTGGTATCTACTCTCATTGACCATTCAAAGAAGGTATGCCAAGACCTGTCTGCATAATTTGGTTCCTGTTTCCTTCCAATCATTTTTGTTTGAGCTGTCTCATCAAGTTGAATCATATCTTTCTGTCTATATGAAGGTTACAAGTGTCAAATTTGTTGTGGAGGGTGAATTGGTAGTTTCAGTTGATAAGGTAAATACTCCCAACTGGATTTTCCTTTCTAGTCTCATGGCTGCTAATATAATCTTGTCAATTTTGTCTTTTGTTTGCATAATGTGAAATAATTTGTTTTCTTAAATATTCAGGTTATATTACTTTGGGTTGTGCTTTTACTTTCAGTAATTTCTCTTTAAAATAGTATATTTTTTAATATTTGCAGACAGTTAGCATATGGCGACGATCTAAAGCTAGAGATTTTGATTGTAAGCACATTTTGAAGGATCACACTATTGAGGTAATTTACCGATATGTTGGATTCTAGTTCTAGTTGTCTTCTATTTCTTGGTGGGCTTCTCTTAACTACTTTCTTTTGCATGTCTACTATAAAATTTTGCACTATACTTCACTGGAAACGCCACATGCCTCTTATTTTTTCTGATTGAAATAAGAGATCATTCATACTCAAGCATCTACATGAATGAAAGGTATTTAGAAAATAAAATTGAATGACTAGTTGCTATGCATCTGAATAGAATTTGAGTTTTTGGAGATATGGAAATGCAGAATTGGACTTTTAGATATGCTTAAGAGTTGGTGAATTCCATCTGACATGACATATATTATTTATTTTATTGGTTCTATATGCTTTTTGCATATTTAGACAAAGACATATATTCCTACATTCTAGACTCTAGTTGCTACTTAGGGGTTGCTTGGTTGGTGGTATATGAGGGTTGGGGGATAAGTAGGCATTCATTCCCTTTCATAATGCTTGGTATGTGTTCATGTGCCCCAGTCAGTTAATGATTTCTCCATTTTCATTAGCTACTCTCCTACCTCATCAATCACACTAAGTAGTTATTGCTGTTGAGAATTTGAACCAAGCACCCCATTTGTATTTGCTGATGTGGTGGGTTGACTTCTGGATGAAACCAAAGACAAATTACTCAGTTTTTGCTGGTTTTTACTTTTAAAACAGAGTTGAGACTTATCTTCTGAAAAAGTGAGACTTAATTTCTGCTTATTGGGAAAATTGGAATGGTTTCAAGAAGCCTACTTATGATCTTTGCTTACTCAGTTTGCTGAATTTGTTGGATCTTCACATTCTTTTTTACTACATGATTTGCTTAGCAAAATCCTTTTGTATCTTAGGTGCAAACACTTACGATCCATGCAAACAATAGTTACTTTGTCTCTACTTCTCTTGATAATACTTGGTGCTTCTTTGACCATAGTTCTGGTCTAAACTCCCTCTCCAACTTGTATGCAAAAGAAGCCAATTCTTTTTTTTTTTTGCTTTGTTTTGGAACATCATTTCTAGTTGGGTGATTTGTATGGTGTTTTCAGGTAAATGACACTTTAGGATCTGCTAAGGGCTACACATCTGCAGCTTTTCGTCCCAAAAAAAAAAGAAACAAAAAAGAAAAAAAAAGAAGAAAAAAGAAAAAAAAAGGAAAAAAAAAACAAGTGTAAAATTTGCTTCGGACGATGAATTGGTACCCATTCAGCTAATAAGGTAAATACTCCCAACTTGATTTTCATTTCTAATTTCATCTAGTCAATGTTGTATTTTTTTTATTTTAAATAATGTGATATAATAATTTTTTTTCCTTAAATTTTCAGCTTTTATTACCCTAGTTTGCACTTTTACTTTCAATAATTTTGCTTTTCAATAGTATATTTTTCTGTTATTTGCAGATAGTTCGCATATGGCAAGTATCTGAAGATAGCGATTTTGATTGTAAGCACATTTTGAAGGATACACTCTGAAGTAATTTGATGATATGCTAGATACTAGTTGTAGTTGTCCTCTATTTCTTGGTGGGCTTTTGTTAACTACATTCTTTTGCATGTCTTCTCTGAAATTTTGCACTGTACTTCACTGGAAACACCACATACCTCTTATTATTTCTGATTGGAATAAGTATCCATTCATAATCTGACATGTACATGAATAGAACATACTTTCAAAATAAAGTTGAAAGATTAGTTGCTATGCATCTGAATGGAATTTCAGTTTTTGGACATATGGAACTCGAGAATTGTGCTTATAGATATGCATGCTTAAGTGTTGGTGAATTCCATCTGATATGACATATAATATTTATTTGTAGTTCTATAGACTCTTTGCATATTTAGACAAGACACGTATTCCTACATTATAGACTCTAGTTGCTACTTAGGGGTTGCTTGGTTGGGGGTATAAGAGGTTTGGGAGATAAGCGGACATTCATTTCTTTTCATAATGCTTGATATGTGTTGATGTGCCCCAATTAGTTAATGATACCTCCATTTGTTTAGCTACTCTCCTACCACATCAATCACTCTAAGTAGTCATTGTTGTTGTAGAATATGAACCAAGCACTCCATTAGTATTTGCAGATGTGATGGGTTGACTTCTGCATGAAACCAAAGACAAATTTCTCTATTTTTGCTGAATTTGTTGGATCGTCACATTCTTTTTTGCTACATGGTTTTCTTAGGTTAATGTTTTTGTATTATAGGTGCAAGCACTTACGATCCATGCAACCAATAATTTCTCTCTCTCAGCTACTCTTGATAACACTTGATGCTTCTTTGACCTTAATTCCGAGTTTATGTCTCGCTCAGGTCTAAACTTCTTCTCCAACTTGTATGCAAAAGAAACCAATTTTTTTCTTTGTTTTGGAACTTCATTTCTGATTGGGTTATTTGTAGTCTTTTCAGGTAGATGACGCTCCAGGATATGTTGAGGGCTATACATCTGCAGCTTCTCATTCAAAAAAAAGGAAAAAAAAAAAGGGAAAAAAAAGGAAAAAAGAGAGAAAAAAGAGAAAAAAAGAAAAAAGGGACAAAAAGGAAAAAAAAAAGAAAACCAAAAAAAGGAAACAAAAGAAAAAATCTAGTGTCAAATTTGCTGCGCATGGTGAATTGGTACTCGTTGAACTGATAAGGTAAATACTCCCAAATTGATTTTCCTTACGAGTCTCAATTTTTAGTTTATTTTAGTCTGGTTTGGTCCTTTACTTTAAATAATTTTGCTTTTCAATGCTATATTTTTCTGTTATTTGTAGATAGTTCATATATGGCAAGGATCAGAAGGTGAAGATTTTGATTGCAAGCACATTTTGAAGTATTACATTGCTGAGGTAATTTTGTCGATATGCAGGATACTAGTTGTAGTTGTCCTCTATTTCTTGGTGGGCTTTTGTTAAGTACATTCTTTTGCATGTCTACTCTGAAATTTTGCACTGTACTTCACTGGAAACACCACATACCTCTTATTATTTCTGATGGAATAAGTATCCATTCATAATCTGACATGTATATGAATAGAACATACTTTCAAAATGAAGTTGAAAGATTAGTTGCTATGCATCTGAATGGAATTTCAGTTTTTGGACGAATTGAACTGGTGAATTGTTCTTATAGATATGCATGCTTAAGTGTTGGTGAATTCCATCTGATATGACATATAATATTTATTTGTCGTTCTATAGACTCTTTGCATATTTAGACAAGACACGTATTCCTACATTATAGACTCTAGTTGCTACTTAGGGGTTGCTTGGTTGGGGGTATAAGAGGTTTGGGAGATAAGCGGACATTCATTTCTTTTCATAATGCTTGATATGTGTTGATGTGCCCCAATTAGTTAATGATACCTCCATTTGTTTAGCTACTCTCCTACCACATCAATCACTCTAAGTAGTCATTGTTGTTGTAGAATATGAACCAAGCACTCCATTAGTATTTGCAGATGTGATGGGTTGACTTCTGCATGAAACCAAAGACAAATTTCTCTATTTTTGCTGAATTTGTTGGATCGTCGCATTCTTTTTTGCTACATGGTTTTCTTAGGTTAATGTTTTTGTATTATAGGTGCAAGCACTTACGATCCATGCAACCAATAATTTCTCTCTCTCAGCTACTCTTGATAACACTTGATGCTTCTTTGACCTTAATTCCGAGTTTATGTCTCGCTCAGGTCTAAACTTCTTCTCCAACTTGTATGCAAAAGAAACCAATTTTTTTCTTTGTTTTGGAACTTCATTTCTGATTGGGTTATTTGTAGTCTTTTCAGGTAGATGACACTTCAGGATCTGTTGAGGGCTATGCATCTGCAGCTTGTCATTCAAAAAAAAGGAAAAAAAAAAAAGAGAAAAAAAAAAGGAAAAAAAAGAGAAAAAAAAGAAAAAAAAAGAAAAAAAAGGGAAAAAAAGGGAAAAAAAAAGGAAACCAAAAAAAGGAAAAAAAAGAAAAAATCTAGTGTCAAATTTGCTGCGCATGGTGAATTGGTACTCGTTGAACTGATAAGGTAAATACTCCCAAATTGATTTTCCTTACAAGTCTCAATTTTTAGTTTATTTTACTCAGGTTTGCTCTTTTACTTTAAATAATTTTGCTTTTCAATGCTATATTTTTCTGTTATTTGTAGATAGTTTATATATGGCAAGGATCAGAAGGTGAAGATTTTGATTGCAAGCACATTTTGAAGGATTACACTGCTGAGGTAATTTGTCGATATGCAGGATACTAGTTGTAGTTGTCCTCTATTTCTTGGTGGGCTTTTGTTAACTACATTCTTTTGCATGTCTACTCTGAAATTTTGCACTATATTGCTTCTTGCTAATATGGATGTAAGGAAAAAGAATCTTGAGGACTATGTGTTGGTAAGTGTTTCTTTTATTGCTCAATAGCAAGAAGTAGTGTACATATATTTACCACGCTGACTACAAGTGGTTCTGCAGTTGGATGGCAATACAATTCAGACGCTAATGGAAAAGATTTTCAAGAATTATCGATCATGGTGTGAGTTCTTGCACACCGAACCAAATCTGGAGTAAGTTGACTTCTTTATGGATACATTATCATCCAATCCCATTGAATAACAACCGAGAATAAATATTCATCTTTCTGCTTGCTGTTGTCCATTGGTTGACAGGAGGCAACAGTCACAGTTGCTTTACATTGCTCTTTATCTCCTTATATGGGGTGAAGCATCAAACATTTGATTTATGCCCGAATGCATATGCTATATTTTTCACCGGGTATACCCTTTTCTATGAAAAAATTAATTGCATATATTACCTCTTGTATTATGCTCTACTGACTTTGATTTATCTTTCTTAAGTACTGATGATTGATATCTGCCAAAATCTTTCTTCTTCATTAGAAATTGTTAGTTTCAGAATGCATCATGTTGTGAGAAAATTTTAATATTGGTCCCTATATGATCATTTGGACAGACAATGGTACTAAAATGTGAATCTAAGTGCAGTTGAAGATAATTTAAACATTATTTTTGTATCCTTTTTGTGGAAAATAGTAACATTTTGTGATCACCCATTTGTAGATGTCACATGAGATGTATGGGAGATATAGCAATGTTGAACATGTAATCGGAGCTACATCTCAAACAACATCACAGGGTGAGGAGGATTTCTAAGGGATGTTGTGATGCCTATTTATGAGGTCATGCGGAAGGTAAAATCCTTTCTCACTTATGGTTTTTTAAAATTGTTTTTTGGTTCCTAATTTGCTCACTTTATTCTTAAAGGAAGTTAGGAAAAACAAATATGGGAAAGCAGGCCATTCAGCATGGAGGAACTACGATGATCTTAATGAATACTTCTGGTAACTGTATTGATTATCAGAACCCATATTTAGGATTGAATAGATATTTTATTTTCCGAGCTTCTATTTTATTTTCTTGACTTTATTTTTGCTTTGTTCTTAGGACCAAAAAATGTTTCAAGTTGGGGTGGCCTTTGGATTGGAACGCCGATTTCTTTGTGCACTCAGATGTGTCAAAGCCAGGAAACAAGGTATGCATTCTACTTTTATACTATGATGTGCACCTATAAAGTGAAACAAATAAACTTATTATTCATGCCTATTTCTTATTTTCTTTGCGATTCTTCTGAATTTCTTTCTACTCCCTGAACGATAGTATGAAACCGACTGTTGAATTTTATTCTCAAAAGACTTGAATAAACAGATTAATCATATAGGAGGTAGAAATATAGCTTTTTATTTTTTATTTTTTACGTCAAAAGACCAACTATTGTTTTGATATTTCAAAACTTACAACTATTCTTGTTATCAATCTGCCATGGATTTTTCTTATATAGGACGCATATATGGGATTATGATGCCAAGATAAAGCCCTAATCTTCTTTCGACTTAAATTTTATGGACATTGCTCTTCTTTACCATAGTTAATAGAGAATCCAGGTTCTGAATTTGTCAGATTGCTTTTACAATGACGAACCCACTTCTTGGAATAAAAGGCTTAATTTGATGTCATTGTTGCTTTGACAATGCACCACATTCTTTTTTGACTTTTGGCTATTGAGGTACATTTCATCCATAGTTGGTCTATGTACATCTCAAAGCTTGTGATCAAATTCTGAACACAAGTCAATAAATGAATCTGGAATTTTCAGAACTTGAGCATCACACTTCACATAATGATTTAAATAATTATATTTTGTTTGATGGCATCCTGCATTTCTGTCAGTAGTGCTGCTCTGTTAGGATAACATTAAAAGATCCTATTCCTAGAAGGACTGTGGTGTGCACATAAATGCATAATCATCATCAAGTGTTTTCATGTCACTCTTCTTTATCCTGTAAGTTTAACTCTCAGAGATATGCATTTCCTAGTCTGACTCGTTATGTTTTTTCTTGTCTTAGATATTGCCATTGATTGAACCAACAAAGATTATCACGAATCTCAGAGTCAGTAGCTATGATTGGCATGAATTCTTTCCAAATGGTAACATTCTTTTCACGATTACTTCTGTTTTGTGTTGCTTTCTAATCTAATCTGAACATGAAATGATGCAGTTACTCATAATATTGCTGTTGTTATTGCAATATGGGCTCCAATTGTTCTGGTATGTAATGAGAAATGAAGCCAATTCCAAATTTATTGCTAAAAATATCTTCTCAAATCCCATAAAAGTCTATTTGCATTTAGGTCTACTTCATGGATACACAAATATGGTATGCTATATTTGCAACTGTTATTGGTGGGATTTATGGAGCATTCAGCCACCTTGGAGAGATAAGTGATTCTTCTGCCATTTATGAGATAGATTAGTTACCAATAAACACTCTTGATGAAACATTCTTTGATATTTTGCCATTTATCAACTTGTAGATAAGAACACTTGGTATGTTAAGGGCGAGATTCGAATCTGTTCCATCAGCTTTCAGCAGGCGCCTCATTCCGTATTCCAAAGAAGAAATCAAACAACATCAGCGAGTAAGTAGATATTCTTATGCTCTCATCAAAACTTTGCTCGTTGATATCGTATGCTCTAGTCGTTTAAACATTGATATTGTCTTTTGTCTGACAAGACACTGCTATGACAGGATGACACGCCGGAGAGAATAAACATTGCGAAGTTCTCTGAGATGTGGAATGAGTTCATATTATATATGAGAAGTGAAGATTTGATAAGCCATAGGTTGGTAATTGTTCTACATGACGGGATATTATTGCTTTAGTCTCAAGATGATTTCAACTAGAACGAGTATGTTGGAGAAACTAATGCTGTGTATATCGAAATTTCCAGAGAGAAAAATCTGCTGCTTGTGCCATATTCGTCAAGTGATGTATCGGTCGTCCAGTGGCCTCCTTTCTTGCTTGCTAGTAAGGTAAAACAGGTCTAGTTTTCACTTCTTCAACTGTCAATACAATTATGTTGTTGACTCATTATCTTATAATCGATATTAGATTCCAATAGCATTGGACATGGCAAAAGATTTAAAGGAGAAGGAAGATGCTGATCTCATCAGGAAAATAAAGAATGACGATTTCAAGAATCTTTTTTCTTGGATGCTGCTTTCAACTTCTTGACATATTTCCGAAATAATAATAAAAAGGTACTCGTATTAGCAAGCAAAAGGTGACAACGCCCTTCTGTTAGACAAAGGGGATAGGAAGTATGTGGTATTCCTAATTCTCTTACTTTTCTGTGACACATTTATTCATGAAAGTTGTCACCTTTTGCTTGCTAATACGAGTATCTTTTTAGTATTATTTCGGAAATATGTCAAGAAGTTGAAAGCAACATCCAAGAAAAAAGATTCTTGAGGAAATTTAAGACAAGTGGGTTGCCAATGTTAAGTGACAAATTGGATAAATTTCTAGACCTACTTGTAAGTTCCATTTTTCAATGCTTCTACTTGTACTTCATAGTTACAACAATCTAGATATTGCAAGCCTCTCTTGTGAGTTGGATATAACTTTTTCCCCCCTAAAATTTGGCAGATGGGAGACTATGAGGAAGACAAACAGTTATATCGTTCTCAGTTCATCAACAAACTCCAGGATATTGTAGAAATTATCATTCAAGATGTCATGAACAATGGCCACGAGTATGTCTATCAGAAAATTTCTCTTGGCAGCTATATCGATTAGTTTAATTTCAACATTTTTTATGTAGAGTTTTGGAGAAAGCACATCCGGTACATCAAGATGAAAAGAAAGAGCAGAAGTTTGAAAGGGTGAACATTGATCTCTTACAAAGCAGGTCTTGGATGGAAAAGGTATTGGTAATTATGAATGCTTCTTTGTTTTTGTGTTCTTTGCCCAATTGTTTCACATTACACTCTACAGGTTGTTAGGCTTCATTTGCTTTTGACTGTGAAGGAATCGGCGATCAATGTGCCTATGAATTTAGAAGCTCGTTGGAGGATTACTTTCTTTGCAAACTCTTTATTCATGATCATGCCTAATGCCCCAAAAGTTCGTAACATGCTCTCTTTTAGGTCAGTTTTCAACCTCTTTCAGACTCAACTTTTTTACTCACTCATAATTCTCTTTATCTGATATGGTTACTACACATGTAAATGTTGGAGTGAAATATAACTCAATATTTTATAATTAGGAATGACAAACATAGATTTCATTCTTACGCAGTGGCGATTCTGGTGGACGAAGAAAAGATAAAAAATGAAAATTTTGAAATTAATTATCCCATAATAACCTTATACGCTACACATTAGTTGGTATAATTTTACACACACACTTTTATGAATATGCTTACCTTTTTCCTTTGATCATAGTGTTTCTTCACTAGCTTGGTTTATGTCCAATCAAGAAACCAGTTTTGTGACAATTGGGCAAAGAGTTTTGGCAAATCCACTAAGGTAAATCTTTAAATTCTAAGGACAAGTACTTGTCTCTGAGTTATTTTTTGGTATGCAAATGTGTAGTGATGACAATTTTGGTAAGGTTATAATGCTCCTTAAAAACATTGCATATCTAGAAAATTAATAAACTGTACAGATAATATGTGAAAAAGGCCTATTAGTTTCCAATGTCTTATGTACACATATATTTATCTATATAATTTTCTCCCATTCAAATCAAGTTACTGACAACTCAACTTTTTATAGGTTTATGGTTTGGTGAAACAAATAAAAAGCTTCAATTTAAACAAAGACATACATGTATGATCAAAAGCAAAATATATCTTCAAAGACAGAAGCTATCAGCTAGCTTTTGAAGTTCTTCTAACAAATGTATATTTAAACAATAATATGAAGTATTGAATCAATCGAATAAATGTTGAATGAAATAGCAAAAAACTATACGGTTTAGGTTATGTGCTCTTTGCTTCATGCTGATTAGCAATAACCAAAGTCTTTCAAATCTTGGTTACCTCTATAACAAGTTCTTCCAACAAGAAATTATGTTAGTCATGTGTGCTTGTTCGTTGAATATAATACTTAAAAGTTTAAGCATATGCTACTAAGACTTCAAGCATGGCTAGGCTTTACTCCTTGACAAATAGTTAGATCTCGAGTAATATGACATTTGATTTGTACAAGCTTTTACATCATGAATCATACTTTAGTAACTTGCTTGGCTATTTCATTAACTGTTTCACCGGATAATTCTTAATATCAATTATGTGAATATTTTTATGGAAAATGAAATTTGAATCACTATTTACATAATGAACTTGCATTGCAGGGTAAGGTTCCACTATGGACATCCTGATATTTTTGACAGAATCTTTCACTTGACACGGGACGGCATAAGCAAAGCGTCGAAAACAATAAACTTGAGTGAAGACATATTTTCTGGTAATATCTACTTGAAGGCTTGCTTCTAGAGATACAATGTTGTCCTTCTTTTATCTGATCTTTGATCTGAGTTACCACATTCAGGCTACAATTCAACACTTCGAAGGGGCTATGTAACACATCATGAATATATCCAAGTAGGCAAGGGCCGCGATGTTGGTATGAATCAGATATCCCTTTTTGAGGCAAAGGTTGCAAATGGAAATGGAGAGCAGACACTTAGTCGAGATGTCTATCGACTGGGATGTCGCTTCGATTTCTACCGGATGTTGTCTTTCTACTTCACCACAGTTGGTTTTTACTTCAGTAGCATGGTATGTGAATCCTTTTCTATTGTGATTATCCTTGTTTAAGCTATACATATCATGCAGGTTTAAGTTCATCAAGGCCCAAAATAGATCAGCAATCATAAATAATTCTTTTTAGTCACATTAATACATAGTGATATGAGGTTGAAACACTATGTACTTGAGACATATTAGCTATGAGACACAGAGAGGAATTCGAGTTACTTTGAATGAAAGGCTGATTTTGAATATCTTTCAGGTTACTATGCTTACAGTCTGTGTTCTTATATGGACAATTATACATGGTTTTGAGACCAAGTTTTCTACTATTTGCCTACAACATGTCACTTGTGTATCCAAGAGTATGATGATCTATAGTTCAGATAGAGCTGGTGGAATTGCATTGTCTACAAATCAGCTGGTAATAATCAGTTTTGTCATTGGTCTACTTCAGGTAACTTTAGTCGCATAGTGCTCTTACCTGCTATATTGGATCTTATTGAAATGGTCAAGTGTTGATAAGACACTCTTTTCTTTTGAATGGTGGCCTGTCTTTTGGGACATCTTCATTGCAAGGACCAATGAGAAGCATTCTAAATCAGTTGCTGCATACATAGAGGTTTCTTAAAATTCTTCCAACTCTTTTTAGTTGATTCTGTTCATTTCGTTAAGGTTTAAAAGCATGTATGAATGCATGAATTATTTCATTTACCCTGTAATTTTAAACTAAACTTTAGACGCACAAATGAAAGCAGGGAGCAACAACAGCAACTTCAAATGCAGCAGTTGCAGCTCATGCAACAACGTAGTGCTCAGTTACAGAGAGAAGGGGTTCTAATCTTCCTACACTTGGTGGTTCTATAAATTCTGAAGGAATGAAATGGCAGCCATCAGCCAGCGTATTGGCCATGGAGATGTATGAAGAGCGTATGAAGCATCCTCATACAATGGATTCAGAGAATAGAATGACACTTCTTAAATCAGCTTTCGGCCGACAAGGGTAAATCTAGTACAACCTTGTTCACCTTTATCAAATTCAAGTTGTTAAATTGATATCAAATCAAATGAATGTTAGTAAAGAAACTTTTTATCTCTGTATTTGTGTAAGTTCCATCTTATTTATTGCCATTATGAATTAATTTTCATTTGTCATTAACCTTCAGCATGAGAAGTGAAATTCACATACAAAAAAAAAAGAGATTGACTGTCATTTACTGTTTCTTGCAGACACTTAAAGACCCTATCAGTAAGACTTATACAACGCATAGTGAGTGCTCAATTGAATTTGAGGTGGATGGACCGTATAAGGTGATGCAGACTGAACACACGAGATAGCCCATCATCTTTGTCTTTTATTGGGTCACTGCACTATATTTTCGTCTCGTTATATTTCTAAGATGTTTAAGTGTAGTGTTTTGCTTATAGGCAATGATTATACCTGCTTCCAAGGAGGAAGGGATTTTGATTAAGAAACGATATGCAGTTTTTAATGATGACGGTACCCTAGCTGAACTAAAAGGTTTTGAGATCAAGCGTAGAGGTGAGCTGAAGCTCATCAAAGTTTTCCAGGTATTATTTTAATCAGTACCTCTTGCTAATAACTTTTTTTTGCACAACATGCATCTTTCTGCCTTTATGAATAATTTACTTTATTTTCATTTTCTAGCACCTTAGATTTTTATATCCTAGTCTTGATGATTTTTATCTTCAACCTTCTGACCTTGTGATTGGATAGTTGTCACTTGGTATATTGCCTCATTCAAGGAATGCCCTTATCCCCCTACTAGAGCTGTTAATGTCTTTTAAAGCAGCCATTTTTCTCCTTATGAATTTTGCTTCACGAGTTAACTAAAATTGTCCTTTTTGCAGGCTGAGCTATTTGATAAGTTTCTTCATGGGTCAACATTAGAAGAGTGCTATTCAGCTGTTGCAGCTGTCGCAAATCGTCGGCTTGATCTTCTTGATGTATGTTACTAACATTGATAACGAACACACCACAACTTTATCCGCCAACAGTTCTTAATGTCAAAGTACTCTCTTAATCTTATTGTCACCATTGAATAGACTGGAACTTTTGCCTTAATTTCTTTTCCAAAATTCTTGGCGATTTGTGAATACTAGAATAATTTTCATTCAGAAAGAGTTCATTTGTAATTTTTTAGAAGCATGTCTGTCTCATTGCAAGTACAACAAAGGAAAGCATGATCCTTGAAGAAAATTGTGTAATTTTTTCATTCAGTTGCCATGCCAAAATTGATTAAATAGCAGCAGTACACATGTAGTTCTCTTAACTAACTAAAACCTGTTATAACTGCAAGAGTTTCATGAGATTTTATCATTTGAATCTCCTATAATTTCAGAATCAGGGAGAAGATGTTGCAGATAGTGAATTGCTTGATTATATATCAGAATCGAGCACAATGAGCAAGTCCTTAGCAGACTATGATGAACAAAAGTCATGTGCAGTGACCACAGCAAAACGCCTAGCGGATTTCCTTGGGGATGCAATGGTTAAAGACAAAGGACTGCTTTGTCGGTATATAGTTGCATGTGAACCAAAGGTACGAAATCGCTTTAGCCTTTAGTTTAGTGAGAAGTTTTTCTGCTTTTAGTATTTTACTTGAGTGAAAACCATGAGATAGACCTTCAATACCACAGAATGCAGGTTTCTGTTTGTTTGCCTTTGGGTTATATATGTTTCTACAATAGAAATGTAAGTGATGGCATTCTTTCAAGAGTTGGCCTAAATGCTTTGTAAGACTCTAATGTCTTCTTGATAGATATTTAGCAGTTGATTTGTTAAGTTTTCTTTCTGCATGATCTATTATAACAATTGAAAAGGAAGCAAAGAATGTGCATCACTTTGTCTGCAGATGTGATCTCTCTTTCTCTGATGCCCTTGCGGTGATATCAGAAGTTGTAAGCATGATTTACAAAAGAACGTCAATTATAAAGTTAGCAAAAGATATTATCTAAGGTCTTCCACTACTTTATATGTAATTCAAAATTCTCATACTATTTTTTTGCATTGTGTTCATTAATTTATGTATTGAGATTGATTTATATCTGAATTGTTACCGTTGGTGTTTAAATTTTCATGATTTATCTTCTGGAAATTTGATTATAAAGGGATGTGTGTTCATGTTTGTACTCTTTTTACAGATGACAGAGATACATTTGAAGATGTTGGTTCCCTCGAAGATAATTGAGCGTAAAATAGAGAATCCTAAAGGTGTGTGTTCATATGATGTATCTGCAATCTTTTGCTACTTAATCAACTTCGATTTGTACCAAAAGTTATGTTTAACTTTTCATATCCTCTTTACAGGTTTTTCATTTGCAGCAGAGGTTGGTTATATTCTAATCGCGATTAGAGTGACTTGTCGCCAGTATTCATATCTTTTTATTATTATTATTATTATTTTATTTTTATTTTTATTTCTATTATTATTGTTGTTGTGTTGTTGTTCTTGTTGTTGTTGTCTTTGTGTTTTTCGTTTATTGTGTAGTGTATTGTTATTGTGTTTATGTTTATTGTTATTGTTTTTTGTTGTTTATGTTTATGTTTATGTGTTAGTGTTTGTGTTTGTGTTTATTGTTTATTGTTTATTGTTTTTTTGTTTATGTTTCTTATTTATTGTTTTTTGTTGTTTATGTTTATGTGTTTTTGTTTATTGTTATTTTGTTTCTGTTTATGTTTATTGTTATTTTAATTGTTATTGTTATTTTAATTGTTGTTATTGTTGTCGTCGTCGTCATTTTTATTATTTTTATTGTCTTTTTATTATCGAACAATTAATTAAAACTTTATTTCACAATAAAGTTGAGTAGTTGTTGTTATCATCATCTTTGTCGTCGTGTTTATTGTTTATTGTTTTTTGTTGTTTATGTTTATGTTTAAGTGTTTATTGTTTATTGTTTATTGTTATTGTGTTTAAGTTTATTTTTTGTGTTTGTGTCCGTGTCTGTGTTTATTGTTATATGTTTATTATTTATTGTTTATTGTTATTGTTATTGCGCTTATGTTTGTGTATTGTTTATTGTTATTGTGTTTAGTGTTTATTGTTATTGTTATTGTGTTTACTATTTATTGTTTATTGTTACTAATGTTGTTTAGTGTTTATTGTTATTGCGCTTATGTTTGTGTATTGTTTATTGTTATTGTGTTTAGTGTTTATTGTTATTGTTATTGTGTTTACTATTTATTGTTTATTGTTATCAATGTTGTTTATTGTTATATGTTTATTATTTATTGTTTATTGTTATTGTTATTGCACTTATGTTTGTGTATTGTTTATTGTTATTGTGTTTAGTGTTTATTGTTATTGTTATTGTATTTACTATTTATTGTTTATTGTTATCAATGTTGTTGTAATTGTTATTATTTTTATTGTCATTTTTATTATTGAATAATAAATTAAAAATTTATTTGACAATAAGTCAATAACGTTGATTAGTTTCATTCTAAATAATTAATTAGAAGGCCAATAATAACGGAAAAAAAATAAGTGCATTGCATGAGGTCAATATAATTTTATTAATATCATTGTTATTTTTATTATTATTATTATTATTATTATTATGTTTGTGTTTGTTTTTATTGTGTATTGTTATTGTGTTCATGTTTAATGTTTGTGTTTGTGTTTGTGTTTATTGTTTTTTTTATTGCATTTATGTTTATGTTTATTGTTTATTGTTATTGTTATTTAATGTTTATATTTACGTGTTTATTGTTTATTTTTTATTGTTTGTTGCTATTGTGTTTATGTTTATTGTTTGTGTTTATGTTCATTGTTTATTGTTATTGTTTTTTGTTGTTGATGTTGATGTTGATGTTTATTGTTTATGTTTATTTTTATTGTTATTGTTATTGTTTTTTGTTAGGGTAAATTACATTTTCGGTATAATAAATTAACAAAAATAATAATAAAATAAACTAACTACCATCACAACAACTACTACTACAAAAAAATTAAAAATAATACTAATAATAAACTAACCACAGTATTCATTATAAGATTAAATTAACTAACAGAAAAAAATACTAATAATAATCATCATAGTAAGAATAAATAAACAATCACTTCATCTAAAATTTAAAATTTATTTTTATTTTGTTATATACACTATATTATAAAGATGTACAATGTCAAATTTAATATTTAAATATTGTCAAAACTACTACTACAATAAAAATAATACTAATAATAAACTAATCATAATAATAATAAATTAACTATCACGACAACAAAATAATAATATTACTAATAATAAATTATTATAATAAGAATAAATTAACAATATCATCAACAACAATAATAATAAAAATAAACTAACTACCATCACAACAACTACTATTACAAAAAAAATTAACAATAATACTAATAATAAACTAACCACAGTAATCATAATAAGAATAAATTAACTAACAAAATTAAAAATAATAATACTAATAATAACAATCGTAATAATAAGAATAAATAAACAAGCTTATATATTAAAAATAATTAATAATCATAATAAGAATAAACTAACAACAACTGCAACAACAATATTAATAAATAATTTGTTCATTTAAAATTTTATTTTATTTTGCTATATACATTATATTATAAAGATATAAAATGTCAAATTTAATATTTAAATTTTGTCAACATCAAAAACAACAAATAATAATAATAATAACACTAAATTAACAACAATAATAAAAAAAATAAACTAACTACCACCACAAGAACTACTGCTACAACAAAAATAAAAATAATACTAATAATAAACTAATCACAGTAATCATAATAAAATAAATTAACTACCGCAACACCACCACAATAATAATAATAATCGTCATCTGCATCATAATAAGAATAAATTAACAATAATATATTAACAACATTAAATAATAATCATAATAAGAATAAACTAACGACAACAACCACTACAACAACAATATTAATTAATAAATAACGCGTTCATTTAAAATTTATTTTTATTTTTTTATATACATTATTTTATAAAATCATCATAATAAAAATAAATAAACAATCACTTCATTTAGAATTTATTTTTATTTTGTATTTATAAACTATATTATAAAGATGTAAATTTAATATTTAAATATTGTCAAAACTATGACTACCACCACCACCACTAAAATAAAAATAATACTAATAATAAACTAATCATAATAAGAATAAATTATTATAATAAGAATAAATTAAACAACAATAATAAAAAAAATAAACTAACTACCATCACAACAACTACTACAAAAAAATTAACAATAATACTAATAATAAACTAACCACAGTAATTATAATAAGAATAAATTAACTAACAAAACTAAAAATATTAATACAAATAATAACAATCATCATAATAAAAATAAATAAACAAGAATATATTAAAAATAATTATTAATCATAATAAGAATAAACGACAATTGCAACAACAATATTAATAAATAATTTGTTAATTTAAAATTTATTTTTATTTTGCTATATACATTATATTATAAAGATATAAAATGTCAAATTTAATATTTAAATTTTGACATCGACGACAATAATAATAATAATAATAAAATAATAACACTAAATTAACAACAATAATAATAAAAATAAACTAACTACCACAGCAAGAAAAACTACTACAACAAGAATAATAATAATAATAATAAACTAATCATAGTAATCATAATAAAAATAAATTAACTACCACAATACAATAAAAATAATAATAATAATTAATCCGTAACTCTAAGTGTAACGATTATTGAAAACTTATTGACTAGTAAAGAGTTAATTGTACTCGGAACATCTTCTAAAGTGTTAATGGTACTCGAATAATCTTCTAAATCAACATAAAACTTATCCGTAACTCTAAGTGCAACAATTATTGAAAATTTGTTGACCAAGTAAAGAATTAATTGTACTCGATTTATCTTCTAAAGAGTTAATGATACTCAATAAATCTTCTAACTCAACATAAAACTAATCCGTAACACTAAGCGTAACGATTATTGAAAACTTATTGACAAGTAAAGAGTTAATTGTACTCGAAACATCTTCTAAAGAGTTAATGGTACTCGAATAATCTTCTAACTCAACATAAAACTAATCCGTAACTCTAAGTGTAACGATTACTGAAAACTTATTGACCAAGTAAAGAGTTAATTGTTTCATTTCATCTTCTAAAGAATTAACGGTACTCGATTAATCTTCTAACTCAATATAAAACTAATAAATAACTCTATGTGGAACGATTATTGAAAACTTATTGACAAGTAAAGAGTTAATTGTACTCGAATCATCTTCTAAAGAGTTAATGGTACTTAATTAATCTTCTAACTAAACATAAAATTAATCCGTAACTCTAAGTGTAATGACTATTGAAAACTTATTGACAAGTAAAGAGTTAATTGTACTCGGAACATCTTCTAAAGTGTTAATGGTACTCGAATAATCTTCTAACTCAACAAAAAACTTATCCGTAACTCTAAGTGTAACGATTATTGAAAATTTGTTGACCAAGTAAAGATGTAATTGTACTCGATTCATCTTCTGAAGAGTTAATGATACTCGATAAATCTTCTAACTCAACATAAAACTAATCCGTAACTCTAAGTGTAACGATTATTGAAAACTTGTTAACCAATTAAACAGTTAATTGTAATCGATTCATCTTCTAAAGAGTTAATGATACTCGATTAATCTTCTAACTCAACATAAAATTAATCCGTAACTCTAAGCGTAACGATTATTGAAAACTTGTAGATCAAGTAAAGAGTTAATTGTACTCAATTCATCTTCAAAAGAGTTAATGATACTCGATTCATCTTCTAAAGAGTTAATGATACTCGATTAATCTTCTAACTCAACATAAAACTAATCCGTAACTCTAAGCGTAACGATTATTGAAAACTTGTTGACCAAGTAAAGAGTAAATGGTACTTGATTAATCTTTTAACTCAACATAAAACTAATCCATAACTCTAAGTTTAACGATTATTGAAAACTTGTTGACCAAGTAAAGAGTTAATTGTACTCGATTCATTTTCTAATGAGTTAACGTACTCGATTAATCTTCTAACTCCACATAATACTAATCCCTAACTGTAATTGTAACGATTATTGAAAACTTGTAGACCAAGTAAAGAGTTAATTGTACTCAATTCATCTTCAAAAGAGTTAATGATACTCGATTCATCTTCTAAAGAGTTAATGATACTCGATTAATCTTCTAACTCAACATAAAACTAATCCGTAACTCTAAGCGTAACGATTATTGAAAACTTGTTGACCAAGTAAAGAGTAAATGGTACTCGATTAATCTTCTAACTCAACATAAAACTAATCCATAACTATAAGTTTAACGATTATTGAAAACTTGTTGACCAAGTAAAGAGTTAATTGTACTCGATTCATCTTCTAAAGAGTTAATGGTACTTAATTAATCTTCTAACTAAACATAAAATTAATCCGTAACTCTAAGTGTAACGATTACTGAAAATTATTGACAAGTAAAGAGTTAATTGTACTCGGAACATCTTCTAAAGTGTTAATGGTACTCGAATAGTCTTCTAACTCAACATAAAACTTATCCGTAACTCTAAATTTAACAATTATTGAAAATTTGTTGACCAAGTAAAGAATTAATTGTACTCGATTCATCTTCTAAACAGTTAATGATACTCGATAAATCTTCTAACTCAACATAAAACAAATCCGTAACTCTAAGTGTAACGATTATTTAAAACTTGTTAACCAATTAAACAATTAATTGTAATCGACTCATCTTCTAAAGAGTTAATGATACTCGTTTAATCTTCTAACTCAACATAAAACTAATTCGTAACTCTAAGTGTAAAGATTATTGAAAACTTGTTGACCAAGTAAAGAGTTAATTGTACTCGAATCACCTGCTAAAGAGTTGATGATACTTAATTAATCTCCTAACGTAACATTTAATTAATCCGTAACTCTAAGTGTAACGATTATTGAAAACTTATTGACTAGTAAAGAGTTAATTGTACTCGGAACATCTTCTAAAGTGTTAATGGTACTCGAATAATCTTCTAAATCAACCTAAAACTTATCCGTAACTCTAAGTGTAACAATTATTGAAAATTTGTTGACCCAGTAAAGATTTAATTGTACTCGATTCATCTTCTAAAGAGTTAATGATACTCGATAAATCTTCTAACTCAACATAAAACTAATCTGTTACTCTAAGTGTAACGATTATTGAAAACTTGTTAACCAATTAAACAGTTAATTGTAATCGATTCATCTTCTAAAGAGTTAATTATACTCGATTAATCTTCTAACTCAACATAAAACTAATCCGTAACTCTAAGCGTAACGATTATTGAAAACTTGTTGACCAAGTAAAGAGTTAATGGTACTCGATTAGTCTTCTAACTCAACATAAATTTAATCCATAACTCTAAGTTTAACGATCAATGAAAACTTGTTGACCAAGTAAAGAGTTAATTGTACTCGAATAGTCTTCTAACTCAACATAAAACTTATCCGTAACTCTAAGTGTAACAATTATTGAAAATTTGTTGACCAAGTAAAGAATTAATTGTACTCGATTCATCTTCTAAAGAGTTAATGATACTCGATAAATCTTCTAACTCAACATAAAACTAATCCGTAACTCTGAGTGTAACGATTATTGAAAACTTGTTAACCAATTAAATAGTAAATTGTAATCGACTCATCTTCTAAACAATTAATGATACTCGTTTAATCTTCTAACTCAACATAAAACTAATTCATAACTCTAAGTGTAATGATTATTGAAAACTTGTTGACCAAGTAAATAGTTAATTGTACTCGATTCATCTTCTAAAGAGTTTATGGTACTCGAATAATCTTCTAACTCAACATAACACTAATCCATAACTCTAAGTGTAACGATTATTGAAAACATGTAGACCAAGTAAAAAGTTAATCGTACTCGAATCATCTTCTAAAGAGTTAATGGTACTCGATTAATTGTCTAACTCAACATAAAACTAATCTGTTACTCTAAGTGTAACGATTATTGAAAACTTGATGACCAAGTAAAGAGTTAATTGTACTCGATTCATCTTCTAACTCAACATAAAACTAATCAATAACTCTAAGTGTACTGATTATTGAAAACTTGTTGACAAGTAAAGAGTTAATTGTACTCGAATCACCTTCTAAAGAGTTGATGGTACTTAATTAATCTCCTAACGTAACATTTAATTAATCCGTAACTCTAAGTGTAACGATTATTGAAAACATATTGACAAGTAAAGAGTTAATTGTACTCGAAACATCTTCTGAAGAGTTAATGGTACTCGAATAATCTTCTAACTCAACATAAAACTAATCCGTAACTCTAAGTGTAACGATTATTGAAAAATAATTGTACCAAGTAAAAAGTTAATTGTACTCGATTCATCTTCTATAAAGTTAATAATACTCGAAAATTTTTCTAACTCAACATAAAACTAATCCTTAACTCTAAGTATAACGATTATTGAAAACATGTTAACCAAATAAAGAGTTAATTGTACTCGAATCATCTTATAAAGAGTTAATTGTACTCGATTAATGCTTCTCAACTATTTCAACTCTTCTTATCATAAAATTCAAGTGCAATACATTGACCCACAAACAAGGACCAAAAACCATACTCAGTTTAGACACAAAATCTTTCTTAACTCTTTCACCGATGATTCCTCACTAAACTTGTCAGCAGCATATCAGTTCAAAAGTATCAGCATTGGTTTTTATGCCTTGGCTTCACCATTCTGACCTAAAAACACAAAACACCTAATTAAATAAGAAGCTAAAACTATGTTTATTATGAGATTTCTGTCTCCTAAAAATTAGCTAGCATTTATAATTATCAACAAGTCCACATCGAAATACAGTGACAAAGGATTATTCAAGCTGCAGAAAAGTGATACTAAGAGTGGGACAGGTTTTTAAAGAATCTCTTGAGATACTTAATAAGTAAAGAATTTATTTGTTGACCAAGTAAAGAATTAATTGTACTCGATTTATCTTCTAAAGAGTTAATGATACTCGATAAATCTTCTAACTCAACATAAAACTAATCCGTAACACTAAGCGTAACGATTATTGAAAACTTATTGACAAGTAAAGAGTTAATTGTACTCGAAACATCTTCTAAAGAGTTAATGGTACTCGAATAATCTTCTAACTCAACATAAAACTAATCCGTAACACTAAGTGTAACGATTACTGAAAACTTATTGACCAAGTAAAGAGTTAATTGTTTCATTTCATCTTCTAAAGAATTAACGGTACTCGATTAATCTTCTAACTCAATATAAAACTAATAAATAACTCTATGTGGAATGATTATTGAAAACTTATTGACAAGTAAAGAGTTAATCGTACTCGAATCATCTTCTAAAGAGTTAATGGTACTTAATTAATCTTCTAACTAAACATAAAACTAATCCGTAACTCTAAGTGTAACGATTATTGAAAACTTGATGACCAAGTAAAAGAGTTAATTGTACTCGATTCATCTTCTAACTCAACATAAAACTAATCCATAACTCTAAGTGTACTGATTATTGAAAACTTGTTGACAAGTAAAGAGTTAATTGTACTCGAATCACCTTCTAAAGAGTTGATGGTACTTAATTAATCTCCTAACTAAACATAAAATTAATCCGAAACTCTAAGTGTAACGATTATTGAAAACTTATTGACTAGTAAAGAGTTAATTGTACTCGGAACATCTTCTAAAGTGTTAATGGTACTCGAATAATCTTCTAAATCAACATAAAACTTATCCGTAACTCTAAGTGCAACAATTATTGAAAATTTGTTGACCAAGTAAAGAATTAATTGTACTCGAT
The DNA here is from genome assembly GCA_954870855.1 of Scutellaria minor. Lineage (NCBI taxonomy): Eukaryota > Viridiplantae > Streptophyta > Magnoliopsida > Lamiales > Lamiaceae > Scutellaria > Scutellaria minor. The sequence continues at coordinate 11,325,953 of OX940734.1, read as the reverse complement.
TTATCTTCTAAAGAGTTAATGATACTCAATAAATCTTCTAACTCAACATAAAACTAATCCGTAACACTAAGCGTAACGATTATTGAAAACTTATTGACAAGTAAAGAGTTAATTGTACTCGAAACATCTTCTAAAGAGTTAATGGTACTCGAATAATCTTCTAACTCAACATAAAACTAATCCGTAACTCTAAGTGTAACGATTACTGAAAACTTATTGACCAAGTAAAGAGTTAATTGTTTCATTTCATCTTCTAAAGAATTAACGGTACTCGATTAATCTTCTAACTCAATATAAAACTAATAAATAACTCTATGTGGAACGATTATTGAAAACTTATTGACAAGTAAAGAGTTAATTGTACTCGAATCATCTTCTAAAGAGTTAATGATACTTAATTAATCTTCTAACTAAACATAAAATTAATCCGTAACTCTAAGTGTAACGACTATTGAAAACTTATTAACAAGTAAAGAGTTAATTGTACTCGGAACATCTTCTAAAGTGTTAATGGTACTCGAATAATCTTCTAACTCAACAAAAAACTTATCCGTAACTCTAAGTGTAACGATTATTGAAAATTTGTTGACCAAGTAAAGATTTAATTGTACTCGATTCATCTTCTGAAGAGTTAATGATACTCGATAAATCTTCTAACTCAACATAAAACTAATCCGTCACTCTAAGTGTAACGATTATTGAAAACTTGTTAACCAATTAAACAGTTAATTGTAATCGATTCATCTTCTAAAGAGTTAATGATACTCGATTAATCTTCTAACTCAACATAAAATTAATCCGTAACTCTAAGCGTAACGATTATTGAAAACTTGTAGACCAAGTAAAGAGTTAATTGTACTCAATTCATCTTCAAAAGAGTTAATGATACTCGATTCATCTTCTAAAGAGTTAATGATACTCGATTAATCTTCTAACTCAACATAAAACTAATCCGTAACTCTAAGCGTAACGATTATTGAAAACTTGTTGACCAAGTAAAGAGTAAATGGTACTTGATTAATCTTCTAACTCAACAGAAAACTAATCCATAACTCTAAGTTTAACGATTATTGAAAACTTGTTGACCAAGTAAAGAGTTAATTGTACTCGATTCATTTTCTAATGAGTTAACGGTACTCGATTAATCTTCTAACTCCACATAATACTAATCCCTAACTGTAATTGTAACGATTATTGAAAACTTGTAGACCAAGTAAAGAGTTAATTGTACTCAATTCATCTTCAAAAGAGTTAATGATACTCGATTCATCTTCTAAAGAGTTAATGATACTCGATTAATCTTCTAACTCAACATAAAACTAATCCGTAACTCTAAGCGTAACGATTATTGAAAACTTGTTGACCAAGTAAAGAGTAAATGGTACTCGATTAATCTTCTAACTCAACATAAAACTAATCCATAACTATAAGTTTAACGATTATTGAAAACTTGTTGACCAAGTAAAGAGTTAATTGTACTCGATTCATCTTCTAAAGAGTTAATGGTACTTAATTAATCTTCTAACTAAACATAAAATTAATCCGTAACTCTAAGTGTAACGATTATTGAAAATTATTAACAAGTAAAGAGTTAATTATACTCGGAACATCTTCTAAAGTGTTAATGGTACTCGAATAGTCTTCTAACTCAACATAAAACTTATCCGTAACTCTAAATGTAACAATTATTGAAAATTTGTTGACCAAGTAAAGAATTAATTGTACTCGATTCATCTTCTAAAGAGTTAATGATACTCGATAAATCTTCTAACTCAACATAAAACAAATCCGTAACTCTAAGTGTAACGATTATTTAAAACTTGTTAACCAATTAAACAGTTAATTGTAATCGACTCATCTTCTAAAGAGTTAATAATACTCGTTTAATCTTCTAACTCAACATAAAACTAATTCGTAACTCTAAGTGTAAAGATTATTGAAAACTTGTTGACCAAGTAAAGAGTTAATTGTACTCGAATCACCTGCTAAAGAGTTGATGGTACTTAATTAATCTCCTAACGTAACATTTAATTAATCCGTAACTCTAAGTGTAACGATTAGTGAAAACTTATTCACTAGTAAAGAGTTAATTGTACTCGGAACATCTTCTAAAGTGTTAATGGTACTCGAATAGTCTTCTAACTCAACATAAAACATATCCGTAATTCTAAGTGTAACAATTATCGAAAATTTGTTGACCAAGTAAAGAATTAATTGTACTCGATTCATCTTCTAAAGAGTTAATGATACTCGATAAATCTTCTAACTCAACATATAACAAATCCGTAACTCTAAGTGTAACGATTATTGAAAACTTGTTAACCAATTAAACAGTTAATTGTAATCGACTCATCTTCTAAAGAGTTAATGATACTTGTTTAATCTTCTAACTCAACGTAAAACTAATTCGTAACTCTAAGTATAACGATTATTGAAAACTTGTTGACCAAGTAAAGAGTTAATTGTACTCGAATCACCTTCTAAAGAGTTGATGGTAATTAATTAATCTCCTAACATAACATTTAATTAATCCGTCACTCTAAGTGTAATGATATTGAAAACTTATTGACTAGTAAAGAGTTAATTGTACTCGAAACATCTTCTGAAGAGTTAATGGTACTCGAATAATCTTCTAAATCAACATAAAACTTATCCGTAACTCTAAGTGTAACAATTATTGAAAATTTGTTGACCAAGTAAAGATTTAATTGTACTCGATTCATCTTCTAAAGAGTTAATGATACTCGATAAATCTTCTAACTCAACATAAATCAAATCCGTAACTCTAAGTGTAACGATTATTGAAAACTTGTTAACCAAATAAACAGTTAATTGTAATCGACTCATCTTCTAAAGAGTTAATGATACTCGTTTAGTCTTCTAACTCAACATAAAACTAATCCGTAACTCTAAGTGTAACGATTATAGAAAACTTGTTGACCAAGTATAGAGTTAATTGTACTCGAATCATCTTTAAAGAGTTAATTGTACTTGATTAATCTTCTAACTGAACATAAAGCTAATCTGTAACTCTAAGGGTAACGATTATTGAAAACTTGTTGACCAAGTAAAGAGTTAATTGTACTCGATTCATCTTCTAAATAGTTTATGGTACTCGAATAATTTTTTAACTCAACATAACACTAATCCATAACTCTAAGTGTAACGATTATTGAAAACATGTAGACCAAGTAAAAAGTTAATCGTACTCGAATCATCTTCTAAAGAGTTAATGGTACTCGAATAATTGTCTAACTCAATATAAAACTAATCTGTTACTCTAAGTGTAACGATTATTGAAAACTTGATGACCAAGTAAAGATTTAATTGTACTCGATTCATCTTTTAAAGAGTTAATGATACTCGATAAATCTTCTAACTCAACATAAAACTAATCCGTAACTCTAAGTGTAACGATTATTGAAAACTTGTTAACCAATTAAACAGTTAATTGTAATCGATTCATCTTCTAAAGAGTTAATTATACTGGATTAATCTTCTAACTCAACATAAAACTAATCCGTAACTCTAAGCGTAACGATTATTGAAAACTTGTTGACCAAGTAAAGAGTTAATGGTACTTGATTAGTCTTCTAACTCAACATAAATTTAATCCATAACTCTAAGTTTAACGATTAATGAAAACTTGTTGACCAAGTAAAGAGTTAATTGTACTCGAATAGTCTTCTAACTCAACATAAAACTTATCCGTAACTCTAAGTGTAACAATTATTGAAAATTTGTTGACCAAGTAAAGAATTAATTGTACTCGATTCATCTTCTAAAGAGTTAACGATACTCGATAAATCTTCTAACTCAACAGAAAACTAATCCGTAACTCTAAGTGTAACGATTATTGAAAACTTGTTAACCAATTAAATAGTAAATTGTAATCTACTCATCTTCTAAAGAGTTAATGATACTCGTTTAATCTTCTAACTCAACATAAAACTAATTCGTAACTCTAAGTGTAACGATTATTGAAAACTTGTTGACCAAGTAAAGAGTTAATTGTACTCGATTCATCTTCTAAAGAGTTTATGGTACTCGAATAATCTTCTAACTCAACATAACAATAATCCATAACTCTAAGTGTAACGATTATTGAAAACATGTAGACCAAGTAAAGAGTTAATCGTACTCGAATCATCTTCTAAAGAGTTAATGGTACTCGATTAATTGTCTAACTCAACATAAAACTAATTCGTTACTCTAAGTGTAACGTTTATTGAAAACTTGATGACCAAGTAAAGTGTTAATTGTACTCGATTCATCTTCTAACTCAACATAAAACTAATCCATAACTCTAAGTGTACTGATTATTGAAAACTTGTTGACAAGTAAAGAGTTAATTGTACTCGAATCACCTTCTAAAGAGTTGATGGTACTTAATTAATCTCCTAACGTAACATTTAATTAATCCGTAACTCTAAGTGTAACGATTATTGAAAACATATTGACAAGTAAAGAGTTAATTGTACTCGGAACATCTTCTAAAGAGTTAATGGTACTCGAATAATCTTCTAACTCAACATAAAACTAATCCGTAACTCTAAGTGTAATGATTATTGAAAATTTGTTGACCAAGTAAAAAGTTAATTGTAGTCGATTCATCTTCTATAAAGTTACTAATACTCGAAAAATTTTCTAACTCAACATAAAACTAATCCGTAACACTAAGTATAACGATTATTGAAAACTTGTTAACCAAATAAAGAGTTAATTGTACTCGAATCATCTTATAAAGAGTTAATTGTACTCGATTAATCTTCTAACTAAACATAAAGCTAATCTGTAACTCTAAGTGTAACGATTATTGAATACTTGTTGACCAAGTAGAGAGTTAATGGTACTTGATTAATCTTCTAACTCAACATAAAACTAATCCATAACTCTACGTTTAACGATTATTAAAAACTTGTTGACCAAGTAAAGAGTTAATTGTACTCGATTCATTTTCTAATGAGTTAACGGTACTCGATTAATCTTCTAACTCCACATAATACTAATCCCTAACTGTAATTGTAACGATTATTGAAAACTTGTAGACCAAGTAAAGAGTTAATTGTACTCAATTCATCTTCTAAAGAGTTAATGATACTCGATTCATCTTCTAAAGAGTTAATGATACTCGATTAATCTTCTAAGTCAACATAAAACTAATCCGTAACTCTAAGCGTAACGATTATTGAAAACTTGTTGACCAAGTAAAGAGTAAATGGTACTCGATTAATCTTCTAACTCAACATAAAACTAATCCATAACTCTAAGTTTAACGATTATTGAAAACTTGTTGACCAAGTAAAGAGTTAATTGTACTCGATTCATCTTGTAAAGAGTTAATGGTACTTAATTAATCTTCTAACTAAACATAAAATTAATCCGTAACTCTAAGTGTAACGATTATTGAAAACTTATTGACAAGTAAAGAGTTAATTGTACTCGGAACATCTTCTAAAGTGTTAATGGTACTCAAATAGTCTTCTAACTCAACATAAAACTTATCCGTAAGTGTAACAATTATTGAAAATTTGTTGACCAAGTAAAGAATTAATTGTACTCGATTCTTCTTCTAAAGAGTTAATGATACTCGATAAATCTTCTAACTCAACATAAAGCAAATCCGTAACTCTAAGTGTAACGATTATTGAAAACTTGTTAACCAATTAAACAGTTAATTGTAATCGACTCATCTTCTAAAGAGTTAATGATACTTGTTTAATCTTCTAACTCAACATAAAACTAATTCGTAACTCTAAGTATAACGATTATTGAAAACTTGTTGACCAAGTAAAGAGTTAAATGTACTCGAATCACCTTCTAAAGAGTTGATGGTAATTAATTAATCTCCTAACGTAACATTTAATTAATCCGTAACTCTAAGTGTAACGATTATTGAAAACTTATTGACTAGTAAAGAGTTCATTGTACTTGGAACATCTTCTAAAGTGTTAAGAGTACTCGAATAATCTTCTAAATCAACATAAAACTTATCCGTAACTCTAAGTGTAACAATTATTGAAAATTTGTTGACCAAGTAAAGATTTAATTGTACTCGATTCATCTTTTAAAGAGTTAATGATACTCGATAAATCTTCTAACTCAACATAAAACTAATCCGTAACTCTAAGTGTAACGATTATTGAAAACTTGTTAACCAATTAAACAGTTAATTGTAATCGATTCATCTTCTAAAGAGTTAATTATACTGGATTAATCTTCTACCTCAACATAAAACTAATCCGTAACTCTAAGCGTAACGATTATTGAAAACTTGTTGACCAAGTAAAGAGTTAATGGTACTCGATTAGTCTTCTAACTCAACATAAATTTAATCCATAACTCTAAGTTTAACGATTAATGAAAACTTGTTGACCAAGTAAAGAGTTAATTGTACTCGAATAGTCTTCTAACTCAACATAAAACTTATCCGTAACTCTAAGTGTAACAATTATGGAAAATTTGTTGACCAAGTAAGGAATTAATTGTACTCGATTCATCTTCTAAAGAGTTAACGATACTCGATAAATCTTCTAACTCAACATAAAACTAATCCGTAACTCTAAGTGTAACGATTATTGAAAACTTGTTAACCAATTAAATAGTAAATTGTAATCTACTCATCTTCTAAAGAGTTAATGATACTCGTTTAATCTTCTAACTCAACATAAAACTAATTCGTAACTCTAAGTGTAACGATTATTGAAAACTTGTTGACCAAGTAAAGAGTTAATTGTACTCGATTCATCTTCTAAAGAGTTTATGGTACTCGAATAATCTTCTAACTCAACATAACACTAATCCATAACTCTAAGTGTAACGATTATTGAAAACATGTAGACCAAGTAAAGAGTTAATCGTACTCGAATAATCTTCTAAAGAGTTAATGGTACTCGATTAATTGTCTAACTCAACATAAAACTAATTCGTTACTCTAAGTGTAACGATTATTGAAAACTTGATGACGAAGTAAAGAGTTAATTGTACTCGATTCATCTTCTAACTCAACATAAAACTAATCCATAACTCTAAGTGTACTGATTATTGAAAACTTGTTGACAAGTAAAGAGTTAATTGTACTCGAATCACCTTCTGAAGAGTTGATGGTACTTAATTAATCTACTAACGTAACATTTAATTAATCCGTAACTCTAAGTGTAACGATTATTGAAAACATATTGACAAGTAAAGAGTTAATTGTACTCGGAACATCTTCTAAAGAGTTAATGGTACTCGAATAATCTTCTAACTCAACATAAAACTAATCTGTAACTCTAAGCGAATGATTATTGAAAATTTGTTGACCAAGTAAAAAGTTAATTGTACTCGATTCATCTTCTATAAAGTTAATAATACTCGAAAAATTTTCTAACTCAACATAAAACTAATCCGTAACACTAAGTATAACGATTATTGAAAACTTGTTAACCAAATAAAGAGTTAATTGTACTCGAATCATCTTATAAAGAGTTAATTGTACTCGATTAATCTTCTAACTAAACATAAAGCTAATCTGTAACTCTAAGTGTAACGATTATTGAATACTTGTTGACCAAGTAGAGAGTTAATGGTACTTGATTAATCTTCTAACTCAACATAAAACTAATCCATAATTCTTAGTTTAACGATTATTGAAAACTTGTTGACCAAGTAAAGAGTTAATTGTACTCGATTCATTTTCTAATGAGTTAACGGTACTCGATTAATCTTCTAACTCCACATAATACTAATCCCTAACTGTAATTGTAACGATTATTGAAAACTTGTAGACCAAGTAAAGAGTTAATTGTACTCAATTCATCTTCTAAAGAGTTAATGATACTCGATTCATCTTCTAAAGAGTTAATGATACTCGATTAATCTTCTAAGTCAACATAAAACTAATCCGTAACTCTAAGCGTAACGATTATTGAAAACTTGTTGACCAAGTAAAGAGTAAATGGTACTCGATTAATCTTCTAACTCAACATAAAACTAATCCATAACTCTAAGTTTAACGATTATTGAAAACTTGTTGACCAAGTAAAGAGTTAATTGTACTCGATTCATCTTGTAAAGAGTTAATGGTACTTAATTAATCTTCTAACTAAACATAAAATAAATCCGTAACTCTAAGTGTAACGATTATTGAAAACTTATTGACAAGTAAAGAGTTAATTGTACTCGGAACATCTTCTAAAGTGTTAATGGTACTCGAATAGTCTTCTAACTCAACATAAAACTTATCCGTAACTCTAAGTGTAACAATTATTGAAAATTTGTTAACCAAGTAAAGAATTAATTGTACTCGATTCTTCTTCTAAAGAGTTAATGATACTCGATAAATCTTCTAACTAAACATAAAACTAATCCGTAACTTAAGTGTAACGATTATTTAAAACTTGTTAACCAATTAAATAGTTAATTGTAATCGACTCATCTTCTAAAGAGTTAATGATACTCGTTTAATCTTCTAACTCAACATAAAAATATTCGTAACTCTAAGTGTAAAGATTATTGAAAACTTGTTGACCAAGTAAAGAGTTAATTGTACTCGAATCACCTGCTAAAGAGTTGATGATACTTAATTAATCTCCTAACGTAACATTTAATTAATCCGTAACTCTAAGTGTAACGATTATTGAAAACTTATTGACTAGTAAAGACTTAATTGTACTCGGAACATCTTCTAAAGTGTTAATGGTACTCGAATAATCTTCTAAATCAACCTAAAACTTATCCGTAACTCTAAGTGTAACAATTATTGAAAATTTGTTGACCAAGTAAAGATTTAATTGTACTCGATTCATCTTCTAGAGAGTTAATGATACTCGATAAATCTTCTAACTCAACATAAAACTAATCCGTTACTCTAAGTGTAACGATTATTGAAAACTTGTTAACCAATTAAACAGTTAATTGTAATCGATTCATCTTCTAAAGAGTTAATTATACTCGATTAATCTTCTAACTCAACATAAAACTAATCCGTAACTCTAAGCGTAACGATTATTGAAAACTTGTTGACCAAGTAAAGAGTTAATGGTACTCGATTAGTCTTCTAACTCAACATAAATTTAATCCATAACTCTAAGTTTAACGATTAATGAAAACTTGTTGACCAAGTAACGAGTTAATGGTACTCGAATAGTCTTCTAACTCAATATAAAACTTATCCGTAACTCTAAGTGTAACAATTATTGAAAATTTGTTGACCAAGTAAAGAATTAATTGTACTCGATTCATCTTCTAAAGAGTTAATGATACTCGATAAATCTTCTAACTCAACATAAAACAAATTCGTAACTCTAAGTGTAACGATTATTGAAAACTTGTTAACCAATTAAACAGTTAATTGTAATCGACTCATCTTCTAAAGAGTTAATGATACTCGTTTAATCTCTTAACTCAACATAAAACTAATTCGTAACTCTAAGTGTAACGATTATTGAAAACTTGTTGACCAAGTAAAGAGTTAATTGTACTCGATTCATCTTCTAAAGAGTTAATGGTACTTAATTAATCTTCTAACTAAACATAAAATTAATCGGTAACTCTAAGTGTAACGATTATTGAAAACTTATTGACAAGTAAAGAGTTAATTGTACTCGGAACATCTTCTAAAGTGTTAATGGTACTCATATAGTCTTCTAACTCAACATAAAACTTATCCGTAACTCTAAGTGTAACAATTATTGAAAATTTGTTGACCAAGTAAAGAATTAATTGTACTCGATTCATCTTCTAAAGAGTTAATGATACTCGATAAATCTTCTAACTCAACATAAAACAAATCCGTAACTCTAAGTGTAACGATTATTGAATACTTGTTAACCAATTAAACAGTTAATTGTAATCGACTCATCTTCTAAAGAGTTAATGATACTCGTTTAATCTTCTAACTCAACATAAAACTAATTCGTAACTCTAAGTGTAACGATTATTGAAAACTTTTGACCAAGTAAAGAGTTAATTGTACTCGATTCATCTTCTAAAGAGTTAATGGTACTTAATTAAACTTCTAACTAAACATAAAATTAATCCGTAACTCTAAGTGTAACGATTATTGAAAACTTGTTAACCAATTAAACAGTTAATTGTAATCGACTCATCTTCTAAAGAGTTAATGATACTCGTTTAATCTTCTAACTCAACATAAAACTAATTCGTAACTCTAAGTGTAACGATTATTGAAAACTTGTTGACCAAGTAAAGAGTTAATTGTACTCGATTCATCTTCTAAAGAGTTAATGGTACTTAATTAATCTTCTAACTAAACATAAAATTAATCCGTAATTCTAAGTGTAACGATTATTGAAAACATGTAGACCAAGTAAAGAGTTAATCGTACTCGAATCATCTTCTAAAGAGTTAATGGTACTCGATTAATTGTCTAACTCAACATAAAACTAATTCGTTACTCTAAGTGTAACGATTATTGAAAACTTGATGACCAAGTAAAGAGTTAATTGTACTCAATTCATCTTCTAAAGAGTTAATGATACTCGATTCATCTTCTAAAGAGTTAATGATACTCGATTAATCTTCTAAGTCAACATAAAACTAATCCGTAACTCTAAGCGTAACGATTATTGAAAACTTGTTGACCAAGTAAAGAGTAAATGGTACTCGATTAATCTTCTAACTCAACATAAAACTAATCCATAACTCTAAGTTTAACGATTATTGAAAACTTGTTGACCAAGTAAAGAGTTAATTGTACTCGATTCATCTTGTAAAGAGTTAATGGTACTTAATTAATCTTCTAACTAAACATAAAATAAATCCGTAACTCTAAGTGTAACGATTATTGAAAACTTATTGACAAGTAAAGAGTTAATTGTACTCGGAACATCTTCTAAAGTGTTAATGGTACTCGAATAGTCTTCTAACTCAACATAAAACTTATCCGTAACTCTAAGTGTAACAATTATTGAAAATTTGTTAACCAAGTAAAGAATTAATTGTACTCGATTCTTCTTCTAAAGAGTTAATGATACTCGATAAATCTTCTAACTAAACATAAAACTAATCCGTAACTTAAGTGTAACGATTATTTAAAACTTGTTAACCAATTAAATAGTTAATTGTAATCGACTCATCTTCTAAAGAGTTAATGATACTCGTTTAATCTTCTAACTCAACATAAAAATATTCGTAACTCTAAGTGTAAAGATTATTGAAAACTTGTTGACCAAGTAAAGAGTTAATTGTACTCGAATCACCTGCTAAAGAGTTGATGATACTTAATTAATCTCCTAACGTAACATTTAATTAATCCGTAACTCTAAGTGTAACGATTATTGAAAACTTATTGACTAGTAAAGACTTAATTGTACTCGGAACATCTTCTAAAGTGTTAATGGTACTCGAATAATCTTCTAAATCAACCTAAAACTTATCCGTAACTCTAAGTGTAACAATTATTGAAAATTTGTTGACCAAGTAAAGATTTAATTGTACTCGATTCATCTTCTAGAGAGTTAATGATACTCGATAAATCTTCTAAATCAACATAAAACTAATCCGTTACTCTAAGTGTAACGATTATTGAAAACTTGTTAACCAATTAAACAGTTAATTGTAATCGATTCATCTTCTAAAGAGTTAATTATACTCGATTAATCTTCTAACTCAACATAAAACTAATCCGTAACTCTAAGCGTAACGATTATTGAAAACTTGTTGACCAAGTAAAGAGTTAATGGTACTCGATTAGTCTTCTAACTCAACATAAATTTAATCCATAACTCTAAGTTTAACGATTAATGAAAACTTGTTGACCAAGTAACGAGTTAATGGTACTCGAATAGTCTTCTAACTCAATATAAAACTTATCCGTAACTCTAAGTGTAACAATTATTGAAAATTTGTTGACCAAGTAAAGAATTAATTGTACTCGATTCATCTTCTAAAGAGTTAATGATACTCGATAAATCTTCTAACTCAACATAAAACAAATTCGTAACTCTAAGTGTAACGATTATTGAAAACTTGTTAACCAATTAAACAGTTAATTGTAATCGACTCATCTTCTAAAGAGTTAATGATACTCGTTTAATCTCTTAACTCAACATAAAACTAATTCGTAACTCTAAGTGTAACGATTATTGAAAACTTGTTGACCAAGTAAAGAGTTAATTGTACTCGATTCATCTTCTAAAGAGTTAATGGTACTTAATTAATCTTCTAACTAAACATAAAATTAATCGGTAACTCTAAGTGTAACGATTATTGAAAACTTATTGACAAGTAAAGAGTTAATTGTACTCGGAACATCTTCTAAAGTGTTAATGGTACTCATATAGTCTTCTAACTCAACATAAAACTTATCCGTAACTCTAAGTGTAACAATTATTGAAAATTTGTTGACCAAGTAAAGAATTAATTGTACTCGATTCATCTTCTAAAGAGTTAATGATACTCGATAAATCTTCTAACTCAACATAAAACAAATCCGTAACTCTAAGTGTAACGATTATTGAATACTTGTTAACCAATTAAACAGTTAATTGTAATCGACTCATCTTCTAAAGAGTTAATGATACTCGTTTAATCTTCTAACTCAACATAAAACTAATTCGTAACTCTAAGTGTAACGATTATTGAAAACTTTTGACCAAGTAAAGAGTTAATTGTACTCGATTCATCTTCTAAAGAGTTAATGGTACTTAATTAAACTTCTAACTAAACATAAAATTAATCCGTAACTCTAAGTGTAACGATTATTGAAAACTTGTTAACCAATTAAACAGTTAATTGTAATCGACTCATCTTCTAAAGAGTTAATGATACTCGTTTAATCTTCTAACTCAACATAAAACTAATTCGTAACTCTAAGTGTAACGATTATTGAAAACTTGTTGACCAAGTAAAGAGTTAATTGTACTCGATTCATCTTCTAAAGAGTTAATGGTACTTAATTAATCTTCTAACTAAACATAAAATTAATCCGTAATTCTAAGTGTAACGATTATTGAAAACATGTAGACCAAGTAAAGAGTTAATCGTACTCGAATCATCTTCTAAAGAGTTAATGGTACTCGATTAATTGTCTAACTCAACATAAAACTAATTCGTTACTCTAAGTGTAACGATTATTGAAAACTTGATGACCAAGTAAAGAGTTAATTGTACTCGATTCATCTTCTAACTCAACATAAAACTAATCCATAACTCTAAGTGTACTGATTATTGAGAACTTGTTGACAAGTAAAGAGTTAATTGTACTCGAATCACCTTCTAAAGAGTTGATGGTACTTAATTAATCTCCTAACGTAACATTTAATTAATCCGTAACTCTAAGTGTAACGATTATTGAAAACATATTGACAAGTAAAGAGTTAATTGTACTCGGAACATCTTCTAAAGAGTTAATGGTACTCGAATAATCTTCTAACTCAACATAAAACTAATCCGTAACTCTAAGTGTAATGATTATTGAAAATTTGTTGACCAAGTAAAAAGTTAATTGTACTCGATTCATCTTCTATAAAGTTAATAATACTCGAAAAATTTTCTAACTCAACATAAAACTAATCCGTAACACTAAGTATAACGATTATTGAAAACTTGTTAACCAAATAAAGAGTTAATTGTACTCGAATCATCTTATAAAGAGTTAATTGTACTCGATTAATCTTCTAACTAAACATAAAGCTAATCTGTAACTCTAAGTGTAACGATTATTGAATACTTGTTGACCAAGTAGAGAGTTAATGGTACTTGATTAATCTTCTAACTCAACATAAAACTAATCCATAACTCTACGTTTAACGATTATTAAAAACTTGTTGACCAAGTAAAGAGTTAATTGTACTCGATTCATTTTCTAATGAGTTAACGGTACTCGATTAATCTTCTAACTCCACATAATACTAATCCCTAACTGTAATTGTAACGATTATTGAAAACTTGTAGACCAAGTAAAGAGTTAATTGTACTCAATTCATCTTCTAAAGAGTTAATGATACTCGATTCATCTTCTAAAGAGTTAATGATACTCGATTAATCTTCTAAGTCAACATAAAACTAATCCGTAACTCTAAGCGTAACGATTATTGAAAACTTGTTGACCAAGTAAAGAGTAAATGGTACTCGATTAATCTTCTAACTCAACATAAAACTAATCCATAACTCTAAGTTTAACGATTATTGAAAACTTGTTGACCAAGTAAAGAGTTAATTGTACTCGATTCATCTTGTAAAGAGTTAATGGTACTTAATTAATCTTCTAACTAAACATAAAATTAATCCGTAACTCTAAGTGTAACGATTATTGAAAACTTATTGACAAGTAAAGAGTTAATTGTACTCGGAACATCTTCTAAAGTGTTAATGGTACTCAAATAGTCTTCTAACTCAACATAAAACTTATCCGTAAGTGTAACAATTATTGAAAATTTGTTGACCAAGTAAAGAATTAATTGTACTCGATTCTTCTTCTAAAGAGTTAATGATACTCGATAAATCTTCTAACTCAACATAAAGCAAATCCGTAACTCTAAGTGTAACGATTATTGAAAACTTGTTAACCAATTAAACAGTTAATTGTAATCGACTCATCTTCTAAAGAGTTAATGATACTTGTTTAATCTTCTAACTCAACATAAAACTAATTCGTAACTCTAAGTATAACGATTATTGAAAACTTGTTGACCAAGTAAAGAGTTAAATGTACTCGAATCACCTTCTAAAGAGTTGATGGTAATTAATTAATCTCCTAACGTAACATTTAATTAATCCGTAACTCTAAGTGTAACGATTATTGAAAACTTATTGACTAGTAAAGAGTTCATTGTACTTGGAACATCTTCTAAAGTGTTAAGAGTACTCGAATAATCTTCTAAATCAACATAAAACTTATCCGTAACTCTAAGTGTAACAATTATTGAAAATTTGTTGACCAAGTAAAGATTTAATTGTACTCGATTCATCTTTTAAAGAGTTAATGATACTCGATAAATCTTCTAACTCAACATAAAACTAATCCGTAACTCTAAGTGTAACGATTATTGAAAACTTGTTAACCAATTAAACAGTTAATTGTAATCGATTCATCTTCTAAAGAGTTAATTATACTGGATTAATCTTCTACCTCAACATAAAACTAATCCGTAACTCTAAGCGTAACGATTATTGAAAACTTGTTGACCAAGTAAAGAGTTAATGGTACTCGATTAGTCTTCTAACTCAACATAAATTTAATCCATAACTCTAAGTTTAACGATTAATGAAAACTTGTTGACCAAGTAAAGAGTTAATTGTACTCGAATAGTCTTCTAACTCAACATAAAACTTATCCGTAACTCTAAGTGTAACAATTATGGAAAATTTGTTGACCAAGTAAGGAATTAATTGTACTCGATTCATCTTCTAAAGAGTTAACGATACTCGATAAATCTTCTAACTCAACATAAAACTAATCCGTAACTCTAAGTGTAACGATTATTGAAAACTTGTTAACCAATTAAATAGTAAATTGTAATCTACTCATCTTCTAAAGAGTTAATGATACTCGTTTAATCTTCTAACTCAACATAAAACTAATTCGTAACTCTAAGTGTAACGATTATTGAAAACTTGTTGACCAAGTAAAGAGTTAATTGTACTCGATTCATCTTCTAAAGAGTTTATGGTACTCGAATAATCTTCTAACTCAACATAACACTAATCCATAACTCTAAGTGTAACGATTATTGAAAACATGTAGACCAAGTAAAGAGTTAATCGTACTCGAATAATCTTCTAAAGAGTTAATGGTACTCGATTAATTGTCTAACTCAACATAAAACTAATTCGTTACTCTAAGTGTAACGATTATTGAAAACTTGATGACGAAGTAAAGAGTTAATTGTACTCGATTCATCTTCTAACTCAACATAAAACTAATCCATAACTCTAAGTGTACTGATTATTGAAAACTTGTTGACAAGTAAAGAGTTAATTGTACTCGAATCACCTTCTGAAGAGTTGATGGTACTTAATTAATCTACTAACGTAACATTTAATTAATCCGTAACTCTAAGTGTAACGATTATTGAAAACATATTGACAAGTAAAGAGTTAATTGTACTCGGAACATCTTCTAAAGAGTTAATGGTACTCGAATAATCTTCTAACTCAACATAAAACTAATCTGTAACTCTAAGCGAATGATTATTGAAAATTTGTTGACCAAGTAAAAAGTTAATTGTACTCGATTCATCTTCTATAAAGTTAATAATACTCGAAAAATTTTCTAACTCAACATAAAACTAATCCGTAACACTAAGTATAACGATTATTGAAAACTTGTTAACCAAATAAAGAGTTAATTGTACTCGAATCATCTTATAAAGAGTTAATTGTACTCGATTAATCTTCTAACTAAACATAAAGCTAATCTGTAACTCTAAGTGTAACGATTATTGAATACTTGTTGACCAAGTAGAGAGTTAATGGTACTTGATTAATCTTCTAACTCAACATAAAACTAATCCATAATTCTTAGTTTAACGATTATTGAAAACTTGTTGACCAAGTAAAGAGTTAATTGTACTCGATTCATTTTCTAATGAGTTAACGGTACTCGATTAATCTTCTAACTCCACATAATACTAATCCCTAACTGTAATTGTAACGATTATTGAAAACTTGTAGACCAAGTAAAGAGTTAATTGTACTCAATTCATCTTCTAAAGAGTTAATGATACTCGATTCATCTTCTAAAGAGTTAATGATACTCGATTAATCTTCTAAGTCAACATAAAACTAATCCGTAACTCTAAGCGTAACGATTATTGAAAACTTGTTGACCAAGTAAAGAGTAAATGGTACTCGATTAATCTTCTAACTCAACATAAAACTAATCCATAACTCTAAGTTTAACGATTATTGAAAACTTGTTGACCAAGTAAAGAGTTAATTGTACTCGATTCATCTTGTAAAGAGTTAATGGTACTTAATTAATCTTCTAACTAAACATAAAATAAATCCGTAACTCTAAGTGTAACGATTATTGAAAACTTATTGACAAGTAAAGAGTTAATTGTACTCGGAACATCTTCTAAAGTGTTAATGGTACTCGAATAGTCTTCTAACTCAACATAAAACTTATCCGTAACTCTAAGTGTAACAATTATTGAAAATTTGTTAACCAAGTAAAGAATTAATTGTACTCGATTCTTCTTCTAAAGAGTTAATGATACTCGATAAATCTTCTAACTAAACATAAAACTAATCCGTAACTTAAGTGTAACGATTATTTAAAACTTGTTAACCAATTAAATAGTTAATTGTAATCGACTCATCTTCTAAAGAGTTAATGATACTCGTTTAATCTTCTAACTCAACATAAAAATATTCGTAACTCTAAGTGTAAAGATTATTGAAAACTTGTTGACCAAGTAAAGAGTTAATTGTACTCGAATCACCTGCTAAAGAGTTGATGATACTTAATTAATCTCCTAACGTAACATTTAATTAATCCGTAACTCTAAGTGTAACGATTATTGAAAACTTATTGACTAGTAAAGACTTAATTGTACTCGGAACATCTTCTAAAGTGTTAATGGTACTCGAATAATCTTCTAAATCAACCTAAAACTTATCCGTAACTCTAAGTGTAACAATTATTGAAAATTTGTTGACCAAGTAAAGATTTAATTGTACTCGATTCATCTTCTAGAGAGTTAATGATACTCGATAAATCTTCTAACTCAACATAAAACTAATCCGTTACTCTAAGTGTAACGATTATTGAAAACTTGTTAACCAATTAAACAGTTAATTGTAATCGATTCATCTTCTAAAGAGTTAATTATACTCGATTAATCTTCTAACTCAACATAAAACTAATCCGTAACTCTAAGCGTAACGATTATTGAAAACTTGTTGACCAAGTAAAGAGTTAATGGTACTCGATTAGTCTTCTAACTCAACATAAATTTAATCCATAACTCTAAGTTTAACGATTAATGAAAACTTGTTGACCAAGTAACGAGTTAATGGTACTCGAATAGTCTTCTAACTCAATATAAAACTTATCCGTAACTCTAAGTGTAACAATTATTGAAAATTTGTTGACCAAGTAAAGAATTAATTGTACTCGATTCATCTTCTAAAGAGTTAATGATACTCGATAAATCTTCTAACTCAACATAAAACAAATTCGTAACTCTAAGTGTAACGATTATTGAAAACTTGTTAACCAATTAAACAGTTAATTGTAATCGACTCATCTTCTAAAGAGTTAATGATACTCGTTTAATCTCTTAACTCAACATAAAACTAATTCGTAACTCTAAGTGTAACGATTATTGAAAACTTGTTGACCAAGTAAAGAGTTAATTGTACTCGATTCATCTTCTAAAGAGTTAATGGTACTTAATTAATCTTCTAACTAAACATAAAATTAATCGGTAACTCTAAGTGTAACGATTATTGAAAACTTATTGACAAGTAAAGAGTTAATTGTACTCGGAACATCTTCTAAAGTGTTAATGGTACTCATATAGTCTTCTAACTCAACATAAAACTTATCCGTAACTCTAAGTGTAACAATTATTGAAAATTTGTTGACCAAGTAAAGAATTAATTGTACTCGATTCATCTTCTAAAGAGTTAATGATACTCGATAAATCTTCTAACTCAACATAAAACAAATCCGTAACTCTAAGTGTAACGATTATTGAATACTTGTTAACCAATTAAACAGTTAATTGTAATCGACTCATCTTCTAAAGAGTTAATGATACTCGTTTAATCTTCTAACTCAACATAAAACTAATTCGTAACTCTAAGTGTAACGATTATTGAAAACTTTTGACCAAGTAAAGAGTTAATTGTACTCGATTCATCTTCTAAAGAGTTAATGGTACTTAATTAAACTTCTAACTAAACATAAAATTAATCCGTAACTCTAAGTGTAACGATTATTGAAAACTTGTTAACCAATTAAACAGTTAATTGTAATCGACTCATCTTCTAAAGAGTTAATGATACTCGTTTAATCTTCTAACTCAACATAAAACTAATTCGTAACTCTAAGTGTAACGATTATTGAAAACTTGTTGACCAAGTAAAGAGTTAATTGTACTCGATTCATCTTCTAAAGAGTTAATGGTACTTAATTAATCTTCTAACTAAACATAAAATTAATCCGTAATTCTAAGTGTAACGATTATTGAAAACATGTAGACCAAGTAAAGAGTTAATCGTACTCGAATCATCTTCTAAAGAGTTAATGGTACTCGATTAATTGTCTAACTCAACATAAAACTAATTCGTTACTCTAAGTGTAACGATTATTGAAAACTTGATGACCAAGTAAAGAGTTAATTGTACTCAATTCATCTTCTAAAGAGTTAATGATACTCGATTCATCTTCTAAAGAGTTAATGATACTCGATTAATCTTCTAAGTCAACATAAAACTAATCCGTAACTCTAAGCGTAACGATTATTGAAAACTTGTTGACCAAGTAAAGAGTAAATGGTACTCGATTAATCTTCTAACTCAACATAAAACTAATCCATAACTCTAAGTTTAACGATTATTGAAAACTTGTTGACCAAGTAAAGAGTTAATTGTACTCGATTCATCTTGTAAAGAGTTAATGGTACTTAATTAATCTTCTAACTAAACATAAAATAAATCCGTAACTCTAAGTGTAACGATTATTGAAAACTTATTGACAAGTAAAGAGTTAATTGTACTCGGAACATCTTCTAAAGTGTTAATGGTACTCGAATAGTCTTCTAACTCAACATAAAACTTATCCGTAACTCTAAGTGTAACAATTATTGAAAATTTGTTAACCAAGTAAAGAATTAATTGTACTCGATTCTTCTTCTAAAGAGTTAATGATACTCGATAAATCTTCTAACTAAACATAAAACTAATCCGTAACTTAAGTGTAACGATTATTTAAAACTTGTTAACCAATTAAATAGTTAATTGTAATCGACTCATCTTCTAAAGAGTTAATGATACTCGTTTAATCTTCTAACTCAACATAAAAATATTCGTAACTCTAAGTGTAAAGATTATTGAAAACTTGTTGACCAAGTAAAGAGTTAATTGTACTCGAATCACCTGCTAAAGAGTTGATGATACTTAATTAATCTCCTAACGTAACATTTAATTAATCCGTAACTCTAAGTGTAACGATTATTGAAAACTTATTGACTAGTAAAGACTTAATTGTACTCGGAACATCTTCTAAAGTGTTAATGGTACTCGAATAATCTTCTAAATCAACCTAAAACTTATCCGTAACTCTAAGTGTAACAATTATTGAAAATTTGTTGACCAAGTAAAGATTTAATTGTACTCGATTCATCTTCTAGAGAGTTAATGATACTCGATAAATCTTCTAAATCAACATAAAACTAATCCGTTACTCTAAGTGTAACGATTATTGAAAACTTGTTAACCAATTAAACAGTTAATTGTAATCGATTCATCTTCTAAAGAGTTAATTATACTCGATTAATCTTCTAACTCAACATAAAACTAATCCGTAACTCTAAGCGTAACGATTATTGAAAACTTGTTGACCAAGTAAAGAGTTAATGGTACTCGATTAGTCTTCTAACTCAACATAAATTTAATCCATAACTCTAAGTTTAACGATTAATGAAAACTTGTTGACCAAGTAACGAGTTAATGGTACTCGAATAGTCTTCTAACTCAATATAAAACTTATCCGTAACTCTAAGTGTAACAATTATTGAAAATTTGTTGACCAAGTAAAGAATTAATTGTACTCGATTCATCTTCTAAAGAGTTAATGATACTCGATAAATCTTCTAACTCAACATAAAACAAATTCGTAACTCTAAGTGTAACGATTATTGAAAACTTGTTAACCAATTAAACAGTTAATTGTAATCGACTCATCTTCTAAAGAGTTAATGATACTCGTTTAATCTCTTAACTCAACATAAAACTAATTCGTAACTCTAAGTGTAACGATTATTGAAAACTTGTTGACCAAGTAAAGAGTTAATTGTACTCGATTCATCTTCTAAAGAGTTAATGGTACTTAATTAATCTTCTAACTAAACATAAAATTAATCGGTAACTCTAAGTGTAACGATTATTGAAAACTTATTGACAAGTAAAGAGTTAATTGTACTCGGAACATCTTCTAAAGTGTTAATGGTACTCATATAGTCTTCTAACTCAACATAAAACTTATCCGTAACTCTAAGTGTAACAATTATTGAAAATTTGTTGACCAAGTAAAGAATTAATTGTACTCGATTCATCTTCTAAAGAGTTAATGATACTCGATAAATCTTCTAACTCAACATAAAACAAATCCGTAACTCTAAGTGTAACGATTATTGAATACTTGTTAACCAATTAAACAGTTAATTGTAATCGACTCATCTTCTAAAGAGTTAATGATACTCGTTTAATCTTCTAACTCAACATAAAACTAATTCGTAACTCTAAGTGTAACGATTATTGAAAACTTTTGACCAAGTAAAGAGTTAATTGTACTCGATTCATCTTCTAAAGAGTTAATGGTACTTAATTAAACTTCTAACTAAACATAAAATTAATCCGTAACTCTAAGTGTAACGATTATTGAAAACTTGTTAACCAATTAAACAGTTAATTGTAATCGACTCATCTTCTAAAGAGTTAATGATACTCGTTTAATCTTCTAACTCAACATAAAACTAATTCGTAACTCTAAGTGTAACGATTATTGAAAACTTGTTGACCAAGTAAAGAGTTAATTGTACTCGATTCATCTTCTAAAGAGTTAATGGTACTTAATTAATCTTCTAACTAAACATAAAATTAATCCGTAATTCTAAGTGTAACGATTATTGAAAACATGTAGACCAAGTAAAGAGTTAATCGTACTCGAATCATCTTCTAAAGAGTTAATGGTACTCGATTAATTGTCTAACTCAACATAAAACTAATTCGTTACTCTAAGTGTAACGATTATTGAAAACTTGATGACCAAGTAAAGAGTTAATTGTACTCGATTCATCTTCTAACTCAACATAAAACTAATCCATAACTCTAAGTGTACTGATTATTGAGAACTTGTTGACAAGTAAAGAGTTAATTGTACTCGAATCACCTTCTAAAGAGTTGATGGTACTTAATTAATCTCCTAACGTAACATTTAATTAATCCGTAACTCTAAGTGTAACGATTATTGAAAACATATTGACAAGTAAAGAGTTAATTGTACTCGGAACATCTTCTAAAGAGTTAATGGTACTCGAATAATCTTCTAACTCAACATAAAACTAATCCGTAACTCTAAGTGTAATGATTATTGAAAATTTGTTGACCAAGTAAAAAGTTAATTGTACTCGATTCATCTTCTATAAAGTTAATAATACTCGAAAAATTTTCTAACTCAACATAAAACTAATCCGTAACTCTAAGTATAACGATTATTGAAAACTTGTTAACCAAATAAA
Organism: Scutellaria minor; assembly: GCA_954870855.1. Taxonomy (NCBI): domain Eukaryota; kingdom Viridiplantae; phylum Streptophyta; class Magnoliopsida; order Lamiales; family Lamiaceae; genus Scutellaria; species Scutellaria minor. Next base: position 11,303,535 of record OX940734.1, on the reverse strand, counting down.
GAGTTAATTGTACTCGAATCATCTTATAAAGAGTTAATTGTACTCGATTAATCTTCTAACTCAACATAAAGCTAATCTGTAACTCTAAGTGTAACGATTATTGAATACTTGTTGACCAAGTAGAGTGTTAATGGTACTTGATTAATCTTCTAACTCAACATAAAACTAATCCATAACTCTAAGTTTAACGATTATTGAAATCTTGTTGACCAAGTAAAGAGTTAATTGTACTCGATTCATTTTCTAATGAGTTAACAGTACTCGATTAATCTTCTAACTACACATAATACTAATCCCTAACTGTAATTGTAACGATTATTGAAAACTTGTAGACCAAGTAAAGAGTTAATTGTACTCAATTCATCTTCTAAGGAGTTAATGATACTCGATTCATCTTCTAAAGAGTTAATGATACTCGATTAATCTTCAAACTCAACATAAAACTAATCCGTAACTCTAAGCGTAACGATTATCGAAAACTTGTTGACCTAGTAAAGAGTAAATGGTACTCGATTAATCTTCTAACTCAACATAAAACTAATCCATAACTCTAAGTTTAACGATTATTGAAAACTCGTTGATCAAGTAAAGAGTTAATTGTACTCGATTCATCTTGTAAAGAGTTAATGGTACTTAATTAATCTTCTAACTAAACATAAAATTAATCCGTAACTCTAAGTGTAACGATTATTGAAAATTTATTGACAAGTAAAGATTTAATTGTACTCGGAACATCTTCTAAAGTGTTAATGGTACTCGAATAGTCTTCTAACTGAACATAAAACTTATCCGTAACTCTAAGTGTAACAATTATTGAAAATTTGTTGACCAAGTAAAGAATTAATTGTACACGATTCATCTTCTAAAGAGTTAATGATACTCGATAAATCATCTAACTCAACATAAAACAAATCCGTAACTCTAAGTGTAACGATTGTTGAAAACTTGTTAACCAATTAAACAGTTAATTGTAATCGACTCATCTTCTAAAGAGTTAATGATACTCGTTTAATCTTCTAACTCAACATAAAACTAATTCGTAACTTTAAGTTTAACGATTATTGAAAACTTGTTGACCAAGTAAAGAGTTAATTGTACTCGATTCATCTTCTAAAGAGTTAATGGTACTTAATTAATCTTCTAACTAAACATAAAATTAATCCGTAACTCTAAGTGTAACGATTATTGAAAACTTATTGACAAGTAAAGAGTTAATTGTACTCGGAACATCTTCTAAAGTGTTAATGGTACTCATATAGTCTTCTAACTCAACATAAAACTTATCGTAACTCTAAGTGTAACAATTATTGAAAATTTGTTGACCAAGTAAAGAATTAATTGTACTCGATTCATCTTCTAAAGAGTTAATGATACTCGATAAATCTTCTAACTCAACATAAAACAAATCCGTAACTCTAAGTGTAACGATTATTGAATACTTGTTAACCAATTAAACAGTTAATTGTAATCGACTCATCTTCTAAAGAGTTAATGATACTCGTTTAATCTTCTAACTCAACATAAAACTAATTCGTAACTCTAAGTGTAACGATTATTGAAAACTTGTTGACCAAGTAAAGAGTTAATTGTACTCGATTCATCTTCTAAAGAGTTAATGGTACTTAATTAATCTTCTAACTAAACATAAAATTAATCCGTAACTCTAAGTGTAACGATTATTGAAAACATGTAGACCAAGTAAAGAGTTAATCGTACTCGAATCATCTTCTAAAGAGTTAATGGTACTCGATTAATTGTCTAACTCAACATAAAACTAATCTGTTACTCTAAGTGTAACGATTATTGAAAACTTGATGACCAAGTAAAGAGTTAATTGAACTCGATTAATCGTCTAACTCAACATAAAACTAATCCATAACTCTATGTTTAACGATTATTGAAAACTTGTTGACCAAGTAAAGAGTTAATTGTACTCGATTCATTTTCTAATGAGTTAACGGTACGCGATTAATCTTCTAACTCCACATAATACTAATCCCTAACTGTAATTGTAACGATTATTGAAAACTTGTAGACCAAGTAAAGAATTAATTGTACTCAATTCATCTTCTAAGGAGTTAATGATACTCGATTCATCTTCTAAAGAGTTAATGATACTCGATTAATCTTCAAACTCAACATAAAACTAATCCGTAACTCTAAGCGTAACGATTATTGAAAACTTGTTGACCAAGTAAAGAGTAAATGGTACTCGATTAATCTTCTAACTCAACATAAAACTAATCCATAACTCTAAGTTTAACGATTATTGAAAACTCGTTGATCAAGTAAAGAGTTAATTGTACTCGATTCATCTTCTAAAGAGTTAATGGTACTTAATTAATCTTCTAACTAAACATAAAATTAATCCGTAACTCTAAGTGTAACGATTATTGAAAACTTATTGACAAGTAAAGAGTTAATTATACTCGGAACATCTTCTAAAGTGTTAATGGTACATGAATAGTCTTCTAACTCAACATAAAACTTATCCGTAATTCTAAGTGTAACAATTATTGAAAATTTGTTGACCCAGTAAAGAATTAATTGTACTCGATTCATCTTCTCAAGAGTTAATGATACTCGATAAATCTTCTAACTCAACATAAAACAAATCCGTAACTCTAAGTGTAACGATTATTGAAAACTTGTTAACCAATTAAACAATTAATTGTAATCGACTCATCTTCTAAAGAGTTAATGATACTCGTTTAATATTCTAACTCAACATAAAACTAATTCGTAACTCTAAGTGTAACGATTATTGAAAACTTGTTGACCAAGAAAAGAGTTAATTATACTCGAATCACCTTCTAAAGAGTTGATGGTACTTAATTAATCTCCTAACGTAACATTTAATTAATCCGTAACTCAAAGTGTAACGATTATTGAAAACTTATTGACTAGTAAAGAGTTAATTGTACTCGGAACATCTTCTAAAGTGTTAATGGTACTCTAATAATCTTCTAAATCAACATAAAACTTATCCGTAACTCTAAGTGTAACAATTATTGAAAATTTGTTGACCAAGTAAAGAATTAATTGTACTCGATTCATCTTCTAAAGAGTTAATGATACTCGATAAATCTTCTAACTCAACATAAAACAAATCCGTAACTCTAAGTGTAACGATTATTGAAAACTTGTTAACCAATTAAACAGTTAATTGTAATCGACTCATCTTCTAAAGAGTTAATGATACTCGTTTAATCTTCTAACTCAACATAAAACTAATTCGTAACTCTAAGTGTAACGATTATTGAAAACTTGTTGACCAAGTAAAGAGTTAATTGTACTCGATTCATCTTCTAAAGAGTTAATGGTACTTAATTAATCTTCTAACTAAACATAAAATTAATCCGTAACTCTAAGTGTAACGATTATTGAAAACATGTAGACCAAGTAAAGAGTTAATCGTACTCGAATCATCTTCTAAAGAGTTAATGGTACTCGATTAATTATCTAACTCAACATAAAACTAATTCGTTACTCTAAGTGTAACGATTATTGAAAACTTGATGACCAAGTAAAGAGTTAATTGTACTCGATTCATCTTCTAAATCAACATAAAACTAATCCATAACTCTAAGTGTACTGATTATTGAAAACTTGTTGACAAGTAAAGAGTTAATTGTACTCGAATCACCTTCTAAAGAGTTGATGGTACTTAATTAATCTCCTAACGTAACATTTAATTAATCCGTAACTCTAAGTGTAACGATTATTGAAAACATATTGACAAGTAAAGAGTTAATTGTACTCGGAACATCTTCTAAAGAGTTAATGGTACTCGAATAATCTTCTAACTCAACATAAAACTAATCCGTAACTCTAAGTGTAATGATTATTGAAAATTTGTTGACCAAGTAAAAAGTTAATTGTACTCGATTCATCTTCTATAAAGTTAATAATACTCGAAAATTTTTCTAACTCAACATAAAACTAATCCGTAACTCTAAGTATAACGATTATTGAAAACTTGTTAACCAAATAAAGAGTTAATTGTACTCGAATCATCTTATAAAGAGTTAATTGTACTCGATTAATCTTCTAACTCAACATAAAGCTAATCTGTAACTCTAAGTGTAACGACTATTGAATACTTGTTGACCAAGTAGAGAGTTAATGGTACTTGAATAATCTTCTAACTCAACATAAAACTAATCCATAACTCTAAGTTTAACGATTATTGAAAACTTGTTGACCAAGTAAAGAGTTAATTGTACTCGATTCATTTTCTAAGGAGTTAACGGTACTCGATTAATCTTCTAACTCCACATAATACTAATCCCTTTAATTGTAACGATTATTGAAAACTTGTAGACCAAGTAAAGAGTTAATTGTACTCATTTCATCTTCTAAGGAGTTAATGATACTCGATTCATCTTCTAAAGAGTTAATGATACTCGATTAATCTTCTAACTCAACATAAAACTAATCCGTAACTCTAAGCGTAACGATTATTGAAAACTTGTTGACCAAGTAAAGAGTAAATCGTACTCGATTAATCTTCTAGCTCAACATAAAACTAATTCGTAACTCTATGTGTAATGATTATTGAAAACTTCTTGACCAAATAGAGTTAATAATTGTACTAGATTTATCTTCGAAAGATTTAATGGTACTCGATTAATCTTCTAACTCAACATAAAACTAATTCGTAACTCTAAGTGGTTAATAACGATTATAGAAAATTTGTTCACCAAGTAAAGAGTTAATTGTACTCGAATCATCTTATAAAGAGTTAATTGTACTTGATTAATCTTCTAACTCAACCTAAAGCTAATCTATAACTCTAAGTGTAACGATTATTGAAAACTGGATGACCAAGTAAAGAGTTAATTGTACTCGATTCATCTTTTAATCAACAAAAAACTAATCCATAACTCTAAGTGTACTGATTATTGAAAACTTGTTGACAAGTAAAGAGTTAATTATACTCGAATCACCTTCTAAAGAGTTAATGGTACTTAATTAATCTCCTAACTAAACATTTAATTAATCCGTCACTCTAAGTGTAACGATTATTGAAAACTTATTGACAAGTAAAGAGTTAATTGTACTCGGAACATCTTCTAAAGAGTTAATGGTACTCGAATAATCTTCTAACTCAACATAAAACTAATGCGTAACTCTTAGTGTAACGATTATTGAAAACTTATTGACCAAGTGAAGAGTTAATTATACTCTATTCATCTTCTAAGGAGTTAATAATACTCGATTAATCTTCTAACTCAACATAAAACAAAGTCGTAACTCTATGTGTAAGGATTATTGAAAACTTCTTAACCAAATAGAGTTAATTGTACTAGATTTATCTTCGAAAGAGTTAATGGTACTCGATTAATCTTCTAACTCTACATAAAACTAATCCGTAACTCTAAGTGTAACGATTATAGATAACTTGTTGACCAAGTAAAGAGTTAATTGTACGCGAATCATCTTATAAAGAGTTAATTGTACTTGACTAATCTTCTAACTCAACATAAAACTAATCTGTAACTCTAAGTGTAACGATTATTGAAAACTTGTTGACCAAGTAAAGAGTTAATTGTACTTGATTCATCTTCTAAATAGTTTATGGTACTCGAATAATCTTCTAACTCAACATAACACTAATCCATAATTCTAAGTGTAGTGATTATTGAAAACATGTAGATCAAGTAAAGAGTAAATCGTACTCAAATCATCTTCTAAAGAGTTAATGGTACTAGAATAATCTTCTAACTCAACATAAAACTTATCCATAACTCTAAGTGTAACGATTATTGAAAATTTGTTGAACATGTAAAGATTTAATTGTACTTGATTCATCTTCTAAAGAGTTAAGATACTCGATTAATCTTCTAACTCAACATAAAACTAACCCGTAACTCTAAGTGTAACGATTATTGAAAACTTGTTGACCAAGAAAAGAGTTAATCGTACTCGAATCATCTTTTAAAGAGTTAATGGTACTCGATTAATTGTCTAACTCAACATAAAACTAATCCGTAACTCTAAGAGTAACGATTATTGAAAACTTGATGACCAAGTAAAGAGTTAATTGTACTCGATTCATCTTTTAACTCAACATAAAACTAATCCGTAACTCTAAGTGTAACGATTACTGAAAACTTATTGACCTAGTAAAGAGTTAATTGTTTCATTTCATCTTCTAAAGAATTAACGATACTTGATTAATCTTCTAACTCAATGTAAAACTAACAAATAACTCTATGTGGAACGATTATTGAAAACTTATTGACAAGTAAAGAGTTAATTGTACTCGAATCACCTTCTAAAGAGTTAATGGTACTTAATTAATCTTCTAACTAAACATAAAATTAATGCGTAACTCTAAGTGTAACGATTATTGAAAACTTATTGACAAGTAAAGAGTTAATTGTACTCGGAACATCTTCTAAAGTGTTAATGGTACTCGAATAATCTTCTAACTCAACATAAAACTTATCCGTAACTCTAAGTGTAATGATTATTGAAAATTTATTGACCAAGTAAAGATTTAATTGTACTCGATTCATCTTCTAAAGAGTTAATGATACTCGATAAATCTTCTAACTCAACATAAAACTAATCCGTAACTCTAAGTATAACGATTATTGAAAACTTGTTAAGCAATTAAACAGTTAATTGTAATCGATTCATCTTCTAAAGAGTTAATTATACTCGATTAATCTTCTAACTCAACATAAAACTAATCCGTAACTCTAAGCGTAACGATTATTGAAAACTTGTTGACCAAGTAAAGAGTTAATGGTACTCGATTAGTCTTCTAACTCAACATAAAATTAATCCATAACTCTAAGTTTAACGATTAATGAAAACTTGTTGACCTAGACTTAATTGTACTCGAATAGTCTTCTAACTCAACATAAAACTTATCCGTAACTCTAAGTGTAACAATTATTGAACATTTGTTGACCAAGTAAAGAATTAATTGTACTCAATTCATCTTCTAAAGAGTTAATGATACTCGATAAATCTTCTAACTCAACATAAAACTAATCCGTAACTCTAAGTGTAACGATTATTGAAAACTTGTTAACCAATTAAACAGTTAATTGTAATCGATTCATCTTCTAAAGAGTTAATGATACTCGATTATTATTCTAACTCAACATAAAACTAATCCGTAACTCTAAGTGTAACGATTATTGAAAACTTATTGACCAAGAAAAGAGTTAATCGTACTCGAATCATCTTTTAAAGAGTTAATGGTACTCGATTAATTGTTTAACTCAACATAAAACTAATCCGTAACTCTAAGTGTAACATTTTATTGAAAACTTGATGACCAAGTAAAGAGTTAATTGTACTCGATTCATCTTCTAACTCAATATAAAAATAATCCATAACTTTAAGTGTACTGATTATTGAAAACTTGTTGACAAGTAAAGAGTTAATTGTACTCGAATCACCTTCTAAAGAGTTGATGGTACTTAATTAATCTCCTAACTAAATATTTAATTAATCCGTCTCTCTAAGTGTAAGGATTACTGAAAACTTATTGACAAGTAGAGAGTTAATTGTACTCGGAACATCTTCTGAAGAGTTAATGGTACTCGAATAATCTTCTAACTCAACATAAAACAAATCCGTAACTCTAAGTTTAACGATTATTGAAAATTTGTTGACCAAATAAAGAGTTAATTGTACTCGATTCATCTTATAAAGAGTTAATAATACTCGATAAATTTTCTAACTCAACATAAAACTAATCCATAATTCTAAGTATAACGATTATTGAAAACTTGTTAACCAAATAAAGATTTAATTATACTCGAATAATCTTGTAAAGAGTTAATTGTACTCGATTAATCTTCTAACTCAACATAAAGCTAATCCGTAACTCTAAGTGTAACGATTATTGAATACTTGTTGACCAAGTAGAGAGTTAATGGTACTTGATTAATCTTCTAACTCAACATAAAACTAATCCACAACTCTAAGTTTAACGATTATTGAAAACTTGTTGACCAAGTAAAGAGTTAATCGTACTCGATTCATCTTCTAATGAGTTAATGGTACTCGATTAATCTTCTAACTCCACATAATACTAATCCCTAACTGTAATTGTAACGATTATTGAAAACTTGTAGAACAAGTAAAGAGTTAATTGTACTCAATTCATCTTTTAAGGAGTTAATGATACTCGATTATTCTTCTAACTCAACATAAAACTAATTCGTAACTCTATGTGTAATGATTATTGAAAACTTCTTGACCAAATAGAGTTAATTGTACTAGATTTATCTTCGAAAGAGTTAATGGTACACGATTAATCTTCTAACTCAACATAAAACAAATCCGTAACTCTAAGTGTAACGATTATAGAAAACTTGTTGACCAAGTATAGATTTAATTGTACTCGAATCATCTTATAAAGAGTTAATTGTACTTTATTAATCTTCTAACTCAACATAAAGTTAATCTGTAACTCTAAGTGTAAAGATTATTGAAAACTTGTTGAGCAAGTAAAGAGTTAATTGTACTTGATTCATCTTCTAAATAGTTTATGGTACTCGAATAATCTTCTAACTCAACATAACACTAATCCATAAGTCTAAGTGTAACGATTATTGAAAACATGTAGATCAAGTAAAGAGTTAATCGTACTCGAATCATCTTTTAACTCAACAAAAAACTAATCCATAACTTTAAGTGTACTGATTATTGAAAACTTGTTGACAAGTAAAGAGTTAATTGTACTCGAATCACCTTCTAAAGAGTTAATGGTACTTAATTAATCTCCTAACTAAACATTTAATATTATCCGTCACTCTAAGTGTAATAATTATTGAAAACTTATTGACAAGTAAAGAGTTAATTGTACTCGGAACATCTTCTAAAGAGTTAATGGTACTCGAATAATCTTCTAACTCAACATAAAACTATTCCGTAACTCTTTGTGTAACGATTATTGAAAACTTATTGACCAAGTAAAGAGTTAATTGTACTCTATTCATCTTCTAAGGAGTTAATAATACTCGATTAATCTTCTAACTCAAAATAAAACAAATTCGTAACTCTATGTGTAATGATTATTGAAAACTTCTTGACCAAATAGAGTTAATTGTACTAGATTTATCTTCGAAAGAGTTAATGGTACTCGATTAATCTTCTAACTCAACATAAAACTAATCCGTAACTCTAAGTGTAACGATTATAGAAAACTTATTGACCAAGTAAAGAGTTAATTGTACTCGAATCATCTTATAAAGAGTTAATTGTACTTGATTAATCTTGTAACTCAATATAAAGCTAATCTGTAACTCTAAGTGTAACGATTATTGAAAACTTGTTGACCAAGTAAAGAGTTAATTGTACTCGATTCATCTTCTAAATAGTTTATGGTACTCGAATAATCTTCTAACTCAACATAACACTAATCCATAATTCTAAGTGTAGTGATTATTGAAAACATGTAGATCAAGTAAAGTGTAAATCGTACTCGAATCATCTTCTAAAGAGTTAATGGTACTCGATTAATTGTCTAACTCAACATAAAACTAATCCGTAACTCTAAGTGTAACGATTATTGAAAACTTGATGACCAAGTAAAGAGTTAATTGTACTCGATTCATCTTCTAACTCAACATAAAACTAATCCATAACTTTAAGTGTACTGAATATTGAAAACTTGTTGATAAGTAAAGAGTTAATTGTACTCGAATCACCTTCTAAAGAGTTGATGGTACTTAATTAATCTCCTAACTAAATATTTAATTAATCTGTAACTCTAAGTGTAACGATTATTGAAAACTTGTTGACCAAGAAAAGTGTTAATCGTACTCGAATCATCTTTTAAAGAGTTAATGGTACTCGATTAATTGTCTAACTCAACATAAAACTAATCCGTAACTCTAAGTGTAACGATTATTGAAAATTTGTTGACCAAGTAAAGAATTAATTGTACTCGATTCATCTTCTAAAGAGTTAATGATACTCGATAAATCTTCGAACTCAACATAAAACTAATCCGTAACTCTAAGTATAACGATTATTGAAAATTTGTTAACCAAATAAAGAGTTAATTGTACTCGAATCATCTTGTAAAGAGTTAATTGTACTCGATTAATCTTCTAACTCAACATAAAACTAATCTGTAACTCTAAGTGTAACGATTATTGAATACTTGTTGAGCAAGTAGAGAGTTAATGGTAGTTGATTAAACTTCTAACTCAACATAAAACTAATCCACAACTCTAAGTTTAACGATTATTGAAAACTTGTTGACCAAGTAAAGATTTAATCGTACTCGATTCATCTTCTAATGAGTTAATGGTACTCGATTAATCTTCTAACTCCACATAATACTAATCCCTAACTGTAATTGTAACGATTATTGAAAACTTGTAGACCAAGTAAAGAGTTAATTGTACTCAATTCATCTTCTAAGGAGTTAATGATACTCAATTAATCTTCTAACTCAACATAAAACTAATTCGTAACTCTATGTGTAATGATTATTGAAAACTTCTTGACTAAATAGAGTTAATTGTACTAGATTTATCTTCGAAAGAGTTAATGGTACTCGATTAATTTTCTAACTCAACATAAAACTAATCCGTAACTCTAAGTGTAACGATTATAGAAAACTTGTTGACCAAGCATAGATTTAATTGTACTCGAATCATCTTATAAAGAGTTAATTGTACTTGATTAATCTTCTAACTCAACATAAAGCTAATCTGTAACTCTAAGGGTAACGATTATTGAAAACTTGTTGACCAAGTAAAGAGTTAATTGTACTCGATTCATCTTCTAAATAGTTTATGGCACTCGAATAATCATCTAACTCAACATAACACTAATCCATAAGTCTAAGTGTAACGATTATTGAAAACATGTAGATCAAGTAAAGAGTTAATCGTACTCGAATCATCTTCTAAAGAGTTAATGGTACTCGAATAATCTTCTAACTCAACATAAAACTTATCTGTTGTCACGCCCCGAAATCTTTTAGTATTTTATCAGAGTTTTACCGTTGGACGTGAAGAGAGAAATAGTAAGAGACGCATACACAACAGAAAGAATAAGCAAGAGACGACAGAAGAAAGAGGTAAGAGACGAAATGATTCCTTCACTTAACAACAATCGGCCTCTGCCGATAGCAATCAGTCTCACTACTGATAATGTACATCATACACAGCGGAAATAACATCAGGATCTCTCATTCACAGAATACTCAGAATATAATTACAAAACGTGAATAAACTTATAACATAGTGTTTTGAAAATGTTGTGCAACACACCCTAAAAATCACAGGTTCAAAAGCGGCATCGCCTCTCTCCATCTAGGGTTCATCATGCTCAACAGCTCCTGTAGTGTGAGTACAGATTAAGGGGGTGAGTGCGTGGAATACACTCGTGGGAGTAACTCTGCCTCTTGTGACTCTCAACAAATATATAAAAACTAATAAAATAATCGTACGTCACGTTGTCACAGCACATAAAATGCATAGCAGATATTAGAAATAGCAAAGGACGCATAGGTGCGGGGTTTCCCCGTCTTACCCTGTAAACGGTCTCATATACCGCTAGCGCATTTCAAGGACCGCCAGACCTTTTCAGAGTATTAGAAGGAGGGGGAGAAGATTCTTTTACAGTCCATAGGACTCTCCGAACATGCAATGTGAACCGAAGTCCTTTCACAGTTATATTATGACACGGCAAATATAAACATAGCACTTAGTGTTCCTCAATCATGCATTTAATAGGGAAAGCAGTAGACAGATAAAGAGATAGAAATTACCCCCACCTTGTTCGGTGGTTACCCGCGTGAGTCGCTAGACTTAAAAGTCTGATAACACAAGTCCAATCCAACAGTAACTCAAGCTCAATCCAATATATAGCCTACACAAGTTACGGTGTTGCTTAGATCTTAAATAATGTATAAATAAAGCTGTAAAAGGTTCCGACGGAAAAATGCTCGCTAACGACACGACGGATCGAACGATCTAAATCAGTATCAGGCCATGACTACTGCCTATGACATGATGCTCAATCTCAAGGAACTCTTCGGACACCAGAGTCGGGCTGCCAGGCTGGAGGCCATGAGAAACTTAATGATGACCACCATGCCTGAGGGGACACCCGTAAGGGATCATGTCCTCAAGATGATGGCTCATTTGAATGAGATAGAGGTCCTTGGAGCTGAAATCGATGGGGAAACCCAGGTCGATATCATTCTCCAAACGCTGCCTAAGAGTTTTGAGCAGTTCCGCTTGAACTACAACATGAACAAGAGGTTGTATTCGATAGCAGAACTTCTGATAGAACTCCAGGCGGCAGAAGGGATACTCCGTCAAACTTCTCAGGCTTACATTGCTGAAAATGCTTCTTCTTCTAAGCCGAAAGGCAGAGTGAAAAAGAAGAAGAGACAAGCTAGTTCGGTAAAGAAAACGGGTGGACCTAAGCAAACTGGGCCATAAGGTGGCGTGAAAAAGCCAAAGGGCAAGTGCTTCTCATGCAAGCAGCCTGGACATTGGAAGGTGGATTGTCCCCGTAAAAAGGAGAACAATGGAGGTACATCTTATTTACTAGTTATTGAAACATGTTTAGCGGTGCTACTACCGGTACCTGGTGTGTAGATACGGGAGCCACTGATCATGTCTGCAATTCATTGTAGGGGTTCCAGGAAACCAGAAGCCTAAGTAAGGATGAGATTACCATCTACATGGGCAACGCTATGAAAGTGGCGGCTGTTGCAGTGGGAGATGTTTATTTATCTTTTGATAGGAATAAGACTTTGGTTTTGAGGAATTGTCTTTACGTACCTTGTTTTAGAAAGAACTTGATTTCAATTTCTAAATTGTTTTTGGATGGATATTCTGTTTCTTTTGATGACAAGGTTGTTGTCAAGAAGAATAGAGTTGTTATCTATTCTGGTACGTTGGTTGGTAATTTATATACTCTTAATCCAATAACTCCTACGATGCAACAAATGGAAATTCATAATACATCTTCTAACTCATATAAGAGAAAAGAACCTTCGAAAATGAACCAAACATATCTTGGCATCTAAGGTTGGGTCATATTAACTTGAGTAGGATTCAAAGGTTGATAGCCGATGGACCTTTGAGTTCATTGGAAGTGGAAAGCTATCCGACCTGCGAGTCTTGCTTGGAAGGAAAGATGACCAAGAGGCCTTTTAAAGCCAAGGGGTATAGAGCCAAAGAAGTGTTGGAATTGGTTCATTCTGATTTGTGTGGTCCTATAACTATCCAGGCAAGAGGTGGTTGTAACAACAAATTTTGTATTTAAATAAATAAACACAAAACACTTGTACAAATTGAATTTATTTCCTTGATTTAAATAAACTGGGTTGCAATCTCTTGATTCCCTTGATTCTTCTCTTCACTTGAATTTGGAGTTGACTTTAGTCGAAGTTTCTTCAGGTTTGAATTGAAGGAACAACTACGAAGACTGCTTTGAATTTGATGATCTTCAAATTGAAAAACGCCGATTGGAGGGGTTTAACACCTTGATCTCGGATCGAACGTCGTTCTTGTGGCTTTCCTCTTGAACACTTTGAAGATCGCCTTGAAGATCGTCGAAGAACTTGAATAGCCTTTGAAGATCGTTGGAGAGAATTCCTCTAGCTCTTGAACTCTTCAAATTGCTGTGTAATTGTCTTTTGAATGTTGAATTTGAGACCCTATTTATAGATATAGGATAGGGTATCCGATAGGCTTCAAAGTATGAGTGGAATGATTTGATTGGTCCACCATTATTTGATGATATCTAGAAGTAGAATTTTAGTAGTTCCAAAACTCTGTTTGATTGGTCGATCCCGATTTGATCATATCTGACATCTTGTGATATTTATCAAATTTAATTTGATTTAATTTGATAATATCTGCAGCATTTTAACATGTGGCGACTTCTAATTGGCCAATGAAATATGTATGAAATATCAATTAATTTGATTATTTAATTTAGGAATTATATTTAATTAATCCCCAAAATAAATATAAATTAATATTCCACATATTATTTTACACGTGGCGCAATATAATTGGACGTTAAATTTGTGTGTCTACAAATTGCCCCCTTGAGACTTGTTCACAGTTGAAAACTTTGAAGTGGATATGTCTCAAAAATATTTGTGGAATTTGAGCATCAAAACTTAATCCAAGTAGACCTTCTGACATTTTCATCCTTCAAAATTAAAGATTTATGATTTTTTTATTTGATTTTCAAATTGATGTCCTTTTGAAAATACAACATGAAGTCCATGTGATTTTTATCCAATAAAGTGACGTCCTTCTAATTCACATCCAAATTAATGACTTGTCATTTGCGATTTGTTGTTCTTCCTGTGAGCAAATTTTATCTTTTGGCCACCTATCTTCTCGATCGTACCAAGTCTGTCAAAAACAGATACTCACTGGATTTTTCTTCCATTTTCGGCGAATGTGTCTTCCGTTGACGACATTTCTTCTTCAACAATACAGTTGACGCTGGCTCTTTTGATAGCTATACGGACGGGACTTGGTAGTGTATATCCCATACCAGCTTTAGTCTTCCGCTCTGCGTACTCTCTTCCTTTCAACATCTTCTGGGTAGCGTTGGGTTCGTGTTCTTTCTGGCTTAAGACTTGAGCACGAATTTCTCCCATCGTGGAGTCTTCTCGTGGGTTATAACCGGCTCGAACAAGGAGTTTGAAGGCATTTGGGTTATAACACTTAGCTATTACAGGTCCTGAAAACTTTTCATGCTCTGTTTTAGCTCCTTTCTTTGGGGCAACAAACCCTTGAAGCGGTGGTGAAGTTGGTTTTTTTGCATCAAGCTTAGTTAGGGGCAATATCAGCCCTCCAAATAGCTCATCTTTGGCTAAAGATGACTTATCCTTTGAGAGATTCTTATTAATTTTGGTTGAAGACTCACACTCACCCATTTTGACTTGATCATTTTTCGACTCTCCTTTGACCTTGACTGTCTTCCCATCATCAAAGTAATACTTGGCATCAGCAAAATGTGACTCTGCCTCAGTGAATGGTTTATCATCAGCAACAATCATTCTTACAACACCGTCTTTATGATATTTCAGGCATTGATGCCAAGTAGAAGGCACCACTCGATTTTCATGTAACCAGGGTCGGCCAAGGAGCATACTGTATGAAGTTCTCGAGTCTATGACATGGAACAGTGCTGTTGAAGCCATATCACCCATCAATAAATCTAGTCTGATTGTTCCAAGAGCTCTCTAACCTTCTTGATTGAATCCTTGGATCATCAGTCGATTGCTCGTGAGCTCTTCTACTAAGATCCCCAATTCTTTTATTGTTCGCAAGGGCATAATGTTGACTGCGGAACCTCCATCAATGAGTATCTTGTTTACTCTTTGCTCATTGATATATGTTGTCATGAACAATGGCCTGTTGTGGAAGTTATTTCCAAGCTACAAATCATCAGTAAAAGTTATTGCGGAGACACAATCATCATCGGTGGTATAGTCATCTTCTTTATTTTCATGAAGCTCATCATCTAATCCACTTGTTGTGTTACAGAGCGCTTGGTCATGCATGTCATCATCATAAGCAACAGAAACAGGACTTGTTGTAGCACTGTCTTCTTCTAATGTGGTTTTTCCTTCTCGAGCTAACTGCATCACTTTATCTTTGAAAACAAAACAATCTTGGATTGCATGTCCTACCAATCGATGGTATGCACAGTATTTTGGATCATTAGTTCGTCCAGTTTCATCTGGTCATTTCATTTCTGGCAGTTCAATTAGATTGTTTTTTAGCAAGTCATCAAAGATCCCTTGGACGTCAGAGTCGAGAAAAGGATATTCTTTCGCCTGCATTTCTTTCAGAGTCAACTTTCTTTGCCCCCACTCTTGGGTGACATTCTTTCTTGGCTCAACTTTGTCAGTCATTTTAGTTCGGAACTTAACAGGCTTTGCACTAACTGTCATTGATTCCTTAGTAGAAGGTTTGACAGAAGGCTTACCCCCTTTTTTATTCTCTTGTTTCTCTTTGAATTTATAAAATCCTTGGACCGGTGGTTCTTCAGTCCCATTCACAGTCATGCTTAGTTCCATGTCATGAGCCTTGGTAGCCAATTCTTCAAAGGATTTTGGCTGGATAACTTGAAGGATATATCGCAGGCTCCAATTCATTCCTCGAATGCACATTTCTATCGCTGAACTTTCTGACAACCTGTCTTTGCAGTTTAAACTCAAGTTCCTCCAACGATTGATATAGTCAATCACAGGTTCATCTTTCCATTTCCAACGATTGATATAGTCAATCACAGGTTCATCTTTCCAACATACTTACTGTACGTCGGGTGCTATAAAAACGGTTGAGAAATTCATGTTGCAACTGCTCCCAACTGTCGATCGAATCTGCCTAAGGAAGAGACTACGCAGAGCGGAAGACTAAAGCTGGTATGGGATATACACCACCAAGTCCCGTCCGTATAGCTATCAAAAGAGCCAGCGTCAACTGTATTGTTGAAGAAGAAATGTCGTCAACGGAAGACACATTCACCGAAAATGGAAGAAAAATCCAGCGAGTATCTGTTTTTGACAGACTTGGTACGATCGAGAAGATAAGTGGCCAAAAGATAAAATTTGCTCGCAGGAAGAACAACAAATCGCAAATGACTCAAAAATTGCGAAGCCTGATTCTATCTCGCATGAAAAGATACACTACTTTAACTATATCATGTGGAAGAGTACTAAAAGCAAGAATGGAAACCATCGTTTTTACCCAAAACCAAGATGATGAAGATGATAGAGAAAGTGTAGCTTCTTCCAACTACATTTGTGGGGACAATCATTCTTGCCCAGATTTACCAAAAAGGGATATCGCATTAACACACCATGTCACTCTCAGTGAAGATGTCCCAATTGAAGACGCTGAGGTCGCCCCACCTGAGCTTGAAGAAGGTGTAAAGGCCACAGTTGATGAGTTGAAAGAGATTAACTTAGGTGATGCTGACAAAACACGACCAATCTATATCAGTGCATTGCTGACCAATGAGGAAGAAAAGTCCTATATTGAAATATTGCATGAATTCAAGGACGTGTTTGCATGGTCGTACAAGGAAATGCCCGGATTAGATCCAAAGGTAGCTGTTCATCATCTAGCCATAAAGAAAGGAGCTCGTCCTGTAAAGCAATCTCAACGTCGATTTCGGCCTGAGTTAATTCCATTGATTGAGGCTGAAGTGAATAAACTCATTGAAGTTGGATTCATTCGGGAAGTCAAATACCGAATATGGATATCTAGCATTGTCCCTGTGAGAAAGAAAAACGGATAAATCTGAGTTTGTGTTGACTTCAGAGACCTAAACATAGCTTGTCCCAAGGATGATTTTCCATTACCAATCACTGAGCTCATGATTGATGCCACCACAGGACATGAAGCCTTGTCATTCATGGATGGATCATCCGGTTACAATCAAATACGTATGTCTCCAATGGATGAAGAGTTGACAGTTTTTCGAACACCAAAAGGGATATATTGTTACAAGGTAATGCCTTTTGGGTTGAAAAATGCAGGTGCTACATACCAACGAGCAATGCAAAAGATTTTTGACGATATGCTCCATAAGAACGTCGAGTGTTATGTCGATGACTTGGTTGTGAAATCCAAAAAACGTCAAGATCACTTAAGTGACTTGAGGAAAGTTTTTGAACGTCTTCGAAGATACCAACTAAGAATGAATCCCCTGAAGTGTGCATTTGGAGTGACATCGGGAAAATTCCTTAGATTCATAGTCCGTCATCAAGGAATAGAAATCGAACAAGCAAAGATCGATGCGATTCTAAAGATGCCTGAACCGCGAAACATCCATAAACTTAAAAGTTTGCAAGGAAAACTGGCGTATCTTCGAAGGTTCATTTCCAACCTAGCAGGGCGATGTCAACCCTTTAGCAGACTCATGAAGAAAGGTGTCCCGTTTGAATGGGATGAATCGTGCAAGAAAGCTTTTACAAGAATAAAAGAGTATTTGATGAAACCTCCAGTATTGGTCGCACCAGTTGCTGGAAGACCTTTAATTCTCTATATTGCTGCTCAAGAACGATCTGTAGGAGCTCTGCTAGCACAAGCAAATGATAATGGCAAAGAGAATGTGTTATACTATCTGAGTAGAACAATGATGCTGAATGAGTTGAACTATTCACCAATTGAGAAGATATGTCTAGCCCTCATCTTCGCCATTCACAAACTAAAGCACTACTTTCAAGCTCATATTGTCCACCTCGTCTCAAAAGTTAATCCATTAAAATATGTCATGTCAAGACCTGTGCTTTCTGATAGGCTCGCAAGGTGGTACCTCCAGCTACAACAATTTGAGATCATTTATGTTCCTCAAAAGGCAGTGAAAGGATAGGTGTTAGCAGATTTCTTAGCTGACCATCCTATCCCAGCAGAGTGGGAATTGTCCGATGACCTTCCAGATGAAGATGTTCTCGCTATAGAAGTCTCTCCACCTTGGCAAATGTATTTTGATGGAGCATCTCATAGAGAGGGAGCTGGTGCTGGAGTTGTATTTGTAACACCTGATGGGGAGGTGCTTCCGTACTCTTTCACTTTGATGGAAAATTGTTCTAACAATGTCGCAGAATATCAAGCCCTTATTCTCGGATTGGAAATGGCGATGGAAAATAAGCGATTACATCTCAAAGTATATGGGGATTCCAAGTTAGTCATCAACCAACTCCTTGGAGAATACGAAGTGAAGAAACCTGAATTACTCCCATTAGTCAATTATGCACAAAAGATCATCGCATGGCTTGGAGGAGTAGAGTTGGGACACATTCCAAGAAAGGAGAATAACCAAGCTGACGCATTGGCAAACTTGCTTCAACAATAGCCATGTCTGAGGAGGAATTACATATACCAATATGTAAAAGATGGGTCATGCCTCCAATCTTTGAAGATGAAGATATAGAAGATGGAAATCATATTTCTGAGGTATTTGAAGTTGAAAAGGAAGATTGACGTCAATCTTTCATCGATTACCTTGCTCATGGAAAGTTGTCAGACAATCCACGACAAAGAATAGATGTTCGACGACGTGCTAGTCGTTTCATCTATTTCAAAGGCACACTCTATAGGCGTTCTTTTGATGGAGTCTTTCTACGATGCTTAAACAATGAAGAAGCAGCACGAGCTATGGAAGAGGCTCATTCTGGCATTTGTGGTGCTCATCAGTCGGGCCCAAAGTTACATTTTCGTATAAAGAGGATGGGCTACTACAGGCCAAGTATGGTGAAAGACTGCATGGATCATGCACAAAGATGTCAAGCTTGTCAATTTCATGCAAACCTTATCCATCAACCGCCAAAGCCATTGCACCCTACAGTCGCCTCATGGTCGTTTGATGCATGGGGGCTAGATGTGGTTGGACTAATGACGAAGTCTTCCGGCGGTCACTTATACATTTTGGCTGCAACGGATTATTTCTCCAAGTGGGCTGAAGCAGTACCTCTTAAAGAGGTTAAGAAAGAAAATGTGGCTGATTTTATCCGCCTCAACATTATCTATCGCTATGGAGTCCCTCGATATATCATCACCGATAATGGAAAACCTTTCAGCAATAGTTTGATAGATAAACTATGTCAAAAGTTTGATTTCAAGCAAATGAATTCTTCAATGTACTACGCCGCTGCTAATGGTCTTGCTGAGGCATTCAACAAAATCCTTTGTAATTTACTGAAGAAGGTGGTTGCGAAGTCAAAACGTGACGGCATGAGAGAATTGGAGAAGTTTTATGGGCATATAGGACTACCCACCGAACACCTACTCAAGCAACTCCTTATTCGTTAGTGTATGGTGTGGAAGCCGTCCTACCCCTTGAGCAGCAAATTCCTTCGTTAAGGATAGCTATGCAAGAAGGGCTCACCGAAGAAGAAAATGCACGACTACGTCTTGAGGAGTTAGAAGCTCTTGATGAGAAAAGACTAGAAGCGCAACAAAGGCTTGAGTGTTATCAAGCTCGTATGTCAAAAGCATTCAACAAAAGAGTACGAGCACGATCCTTCCAAGTAGGAGACCTAGTACTTGCCATAAGAAGGCCAATCATCACCACGCACCGAACTGGAAATAAGTTTACATCAAAGTGGGATGGCTCGTATGTTGTGAAAGAAGTCTACACCAATGGCGCATATAAGCTGATCTCTGAAGATAGAGTACGAATTGGCCCGATCAACGGGAGGTTCTTGAAGTGCTATTATCCCTAAAAAAAAAAAAAAAAAAAAAAGGCTCCTCGACGCACGAGCTTAAACTGCATGTTACTCCTGGCCCACAAGAGTATAAAATATGTACGGCAACCACAAAAGGCAATCCATATGGTTAAATTGTTTACTTCCCCACCAAAGATAAATACATGTGGTTAAACTGTTAATTTATCCTACTAAAGGTGTTTTAAGTGGTTAAATGATAAATACCCCACTTATCTAAAGTGGTTAAAAAATAGATACTCCTGGCCCGCATGAGTATAAACTGTGTACGGCGCCTCATCAAAAGAAAACACGAAGTGCAATTTTGAACTACGTTATGACTTGATCCTCTTTACGGAGGTACGTAGGCAGCTTAGATATTTTCTAAGTTCAGTTATAAGATGTGTTTTATTTTTTTTTACTCCTTCAAAGTTTGATTGATCGAGTACAAAAAAATATAACTACAAAAGGATTCAATAACTTGCATCGTGAAAGAAGATAAAAGAAGTTTCATTACGAAAATCCAAGGTGTTCTCCATACAATAATAAAAAAAACAAAGAAAACTCTAAACAAGGGGCTAAACAATCTAGATGAAGGGTTTTAAGTCCAATAAAGCTCTTTTAACAGTCTCAACAGCAAGTCTCGAAGCGTTGACCATATCATCATTCGGCGATGATGAAATCTCGATAGCAGCGATTTCTTCTTCAACCTTGCAAACTTCAGCTTGAGTAGCCTTAAAAAGTTCTTATTGTCTCTCTAACGATGCAATCAAATTTTTCCTTTGTTTCGACACACTCTTCCACTTCTTTGTCACATCCTTCAGATCATCTTGAGTAAACTCAACTTGAGAGGCCTCCTTGATCATTTTAAATTCAAGATCACCAAGACGACCTTTAGCTTCATCCAAATGATGCTCCTTAGAAGGTTCTTTCGAAGATGACGATTTGATGCCTTCATGAATGGCAACATCCTCAAAAAATGTCTCAAGTGATTTCTCTACGCATGAAAGATCGAAAAGTCCATGTTTATTGAAACTCTTCATGGAGTCAAAGATAATTTCTACCTCCCTTTTGATGAAAGAAGCTGAATCAATAGGAGTCCGATCTATCTTGTCACAAAGGCCATTCCACATGCTTTGAAGACACGATCTATAATGAGTACGAACAAAGTCTTCACCAACAAAAGTGGATATCGCAGCTTGACGATGAGGAAATTGTTTTGAATTGACTGTTTTCTCCAACGCCTTGCGAATCAATGGAACCTCAACTCGAGGACTCACGATCAACTCTTGATTCTCATTGCACGCTTCATCATCATCAATCTCAAAGACTTCATTTTTGCCAACACAAAGAGCCTCAATTTCCTTATAAAAAAAAACGGGCGAATAAAAAATAAAGATAAAAAAAAAAAAAAAACAATCTCAAACCTCAGCAGAAGTTTGTTTTTGTTGAGGATCTTTTACAATTTCTTTATTAGAAATCGGATGATTAGGAGTCTTCTTTGGCCTTTTCCAATGACCGTCGTTGCTTTCACTCTCTTCAGAATGAGCAGGGTCATTTCCTCTTTTGCCTATTCAAACAATATCAAAAGATGGTGACTCACGAAGTCAAAAATAGAAATGGTATGAAAATATCCCTTTTAATACCTTTTCCTACTTTGTCTCCTCCATCGACTTCTTTGACGCCTTTTGAGAAAGCTTCACATAACTTCGGACGAATGAGATGCTCTAGATTTTCTTCAAGATAGTGTCCGCGGATGTTAAACCACCACTCCTTATACTCATCGGATGAGAACCTCTTGACTGCGGACAGAACACAAGGAAACCAAGCTCTTGCATTGGATCGAGATAGAGTGCATATGCGCCAAAATCGAAGTCATTCATCTAAAAAAGCCGTGCGATAATCCCTTTTAAGGACTCCCGGTGGCGTTTGGAAAAATCCAAATTGACGACCAAAACGATGAGGACTATAAGGCTCGACAACGAAGTGATCTTCTTGCCATAAAGAAAGATAGCCCGAGCGAATAGCAGCAAAATATAGGAATGCTGAATTACCACCATCTCCATTGTCAACAAACAAAAAGCCCCTTGAGGTAGAAGATTTCATGAAACATGTCCAACTAGCGAAGTCTCCTTTGTGAATTCTCTTGCGTGCCTCCCGAGGTTCGTAATATCTTGCGCTCCCTTCACCGGAATAAGCCACCATTCGAGGGATCTGCGTACCACGGAATAACTAGAAATGTGTCTTGAAGTAGTGGGCAAGCCAGCTATAAACAAAGTGAATTGGAAAGGTCGAAGACGTAAATGGTGGTATTAAGGAGTTTGCAATCTTGTTCAAGCCTTGATAGATGCTGGTTAAAACCGGGATAACGAGATCCACCTTTTACCCGCTCACCATAACACTCACCATCTTGAAAGTAGCTGGACGGATAAGATTGACGTCATTGCGAGGGAGCACGAAGACACTAAGCCAACATGCCAAGTATGCTGCTAAGTAGGTCTCTTCCATCGCGCTTTCTTCAACACCAAGCTTTGAAAAACAAGCACTTTCGGTAGAATTCCAGACTCTATGTCTCGCAAAAGAACCAGTAGGGTTGTGAAGCTTTTGAGTTGGTCTCGGCACAGATCTTCTCTCTTTACGTGGAGGAGGTTGTGAATACTTCGGAGTCTTCTTCACCCAAAATTGGATCCATGCTTTAATGGAAACTCCAGAAGACGGGCGGTTACTAATCCTCTTACGAAGAAGGTGAAAGGCGTGCAATATATGACTACAAGTACGATATAATGATCCGTTGCCGGCATCATTAATATCGGTGAGTTCCATTGCACTTGGTATCACCTCATCGTAAAGAGATCCAACCATTGGAAAACCCGCCAAACTGTGTAAGTCCCATAAAGAAATGGAGAGCTCGCCAAAAGACGTTAGCAACATATTTGTCAAAGGGCACCACGCCTCGCAAAACGCTTTCATCACTTCAAGGTTGCAGTCGTACGTAAAAAGCAAAGCATACACGGAATCACGAATTGCTACCGCTTCAAGGATCCTCTCGCATCGGCTAAGGATATCTTCAGTCCACTCCCAATAACCTTCAACGTAGTGAAACTCGCCCGGGAACTCGATGACGTCTTCCCACGTAGCTTGACCTTCTATGATGGAGCGTCCAAGTGTAGGTAGAAAAATCAACTTCTTCGACTCGTCCGGGAATTCATGATGAGCCGACTTCAAAATCCAGGCCGTATTTGAGGAGACTTCCATGGACCACTCTCGGTGATAAAGGGAGTTGGTTAACTTCGGCATCGTTCTCGCATACTTGCCGCCAAGAGGTTCATGTACCACCAAACGCGTTCTCTTCTCTATGGATTGATTTTCATCGTCGAGGATGACCAAAAATTGTTGTCGAGAAACAGTGACGTCTTTGAAGTAAACCATCTTAGCAGCTTAAAAAAAAAAGGGTGTTAATTCGCGTCAAGAATTGTTCAAACCGCACCAATTCAAGGTACAAAGATTAAGCGATTTGAGAAACCTTCAAAGAAATTTGTTGAGTTTTGTTTTTACGTTGATATATGTACTCCAAGTCGCTGTCAAAAAAATCTCAAAACTGTATAAATCAAAGATCAACAAAATGAGAAATCTGTTAAAAAAAATACGGATACAGTGAACAAAAAAGGGGTTTCACTTTCATCAACTCATTGAGAGAACGAACGAACTCCTTTATGCTATATCACAAATTCACTTTCTGAGAATGTGAATGCTAAGCAAACTGAAGAGAACAGTGGACTCACAAAAGAGAAATTAATTGTGAAATTATTGAAGAATCCAAAGCAAATCAAGCAAGGCAAAACAGCATCAAGCCAATCTTGTGTCCTGTGGAATTTATTTTCCGTAAAATGTTAGCAGCAGTTAATCAGGAACGAAAACAAAAGAAGAAGAAAAATTGAAGATGAAATTCAAAAAGGAAAAGATACTAGATCAACAGAGACTGTAGGATGGAAAATTGATTCAAGAAAGTCATATATTTATAGTGTTCCTTACGTAGGTAACAAGAAGTAGACTTCTAAAGAAAGACAAATTCTATCAACGAGGAGTTTGAGGAGGAGAAGACTTCTACCAAAGTTCAAAAAAACTGCAAACGGGTTTCTTAGGTGTTAATTCCATATCCGAATTTTATGTTGATACCCCAATAGATGATTAGTAGAGAAGTTTGAGGCGTGAAAATTGCTAACTTGCTGAACAAAAAAAAAACAAAAAAAAAGGCAGGGAAGAGTTTGATTTGCAGAAGATGTCTACCTGCGTGTCGAAGAAGATGGAGTTCATGTGGGCAGCTTCAATTCAGCAAAATAAGATATGGGCTCTCATTGGGCCTTCAAGTCAACATAAAAAGAAATAGGCTTTCATTGGGCCTTCAATTCAAGATAAAAGGAAATGGGCCTTTCACTTTCCCAACTTGGTTTAAGATTGTGGTTTTCAGAATTGGGCTCGAAATTTGCAGCCCATCATTTGTGTAAATCATCTCATGTCATTAATTTGGATATGAATTAGAAGGACGTCACTTTATTGGATAAAAATCACATGGACTTCATGTTGTATTTTCAAAATGACATCAATTTGAAAATCAAATAAAAAAATCATAAATCTTTAATTTTGAAGGATGAAAATGTCAGAAGGTCTACTTGGATTAAGTTTTGATGCTCAAATTCCACAAATATTTTTGAGACTTATCCACTTCAAAGTTTTCAACTGTGAACAAGTCTCAAGGGGGCAATTTGTAGACACACAAATTTAACGTCCAATTATATTGCGCCACGTGTAAAATAATATGTGGAATATTAATTTATATTTATTTTGGGGATTAATTAAATATAATTCCTAAATTAAATAATCAAATTAATTGATATTTCATACATATTTCATTGGCCAATTAGAAGTCGCCACATGTCAAAATGCTGCAGATATTATCAAATTAAATCAAATTAAATTTGATAAATATCACAAGATGTCAGATATGATCAAATCGGGATCGACCAATCAAACAGAGTTTTGGAACTACTAAAATTCTACTTCTAGATATCATCAAATAATGGTGGACCAATCAAATCATTCCACTCATACTTTGAAGCCTATCGGATACCCTATCCTATATCTATAAATAGGGTCTCAAATTCAACATTCAAAAGACAATTACACAGCAATTTGAAGAGTTCAAGAGCTAGAGGAATTCTCTCCAACGATCTTCAAAGGCTATTCAAGTTCTTCGACGATCTTCAAGGCGATCTTCAAAGTGTTCAAGAGGAAAGCCACAAGAACGACGTTCGATCCGAGATCAAGGTGTTAAACCCCTCCAATCGGCGTTTTTCAATTTGAAGATCATCAAATTCAAAGCAGTCTTCGTAGTTGTTCCTTCAATTCAAATCTGAAGAAACTTCGACTAAAGTCAACTCCAAATTCAAGTGAAGAGAAGAATCAAGGGAATCAAGAGATTGCAACCCAGTTTATTTAAATCAAGGAAATAAATTCAATTTGTGCAAGTGTTTTGTGTTTATTTATTTAAATACAAAATTTGTTGTTACAAATTTTTGGCACGCCCAGTGGGACAATCTCTTCCTTTCATCTCCTCTCTTCACCAAGTTATTCAAAAATGTCTACACGTAAAACTTCATCTAAGTCTACTTCATCAACTTCTTTGAAAGACACAGCCACGAGCGGCGGCGTCACCACAAGAAATATGTTGAAGCAATTGCAAGCAGCCCAAGAGATGGTTCCCACGAACCAAACAACTATTCGCAAAGAATCATTGACGCCCACTGATACAAACCAAGACGAGGAAAATTCAAGTGATTCTACGCCGTCTACTCCCCGCTCAACATCAAGCCAATCAAAGCAGCCCCTGTAATGACTACAAATGCTACAACTTTGGAAGAGCAAATGGCTAATATTATGAAAGCTATTGAGGGTCTTAGCAAGCATGTTCAAGAGCAAGATGCAATAATATCTTTGCTAATAAAGGACAAGGAAGGGGACATCAGCACAGGGCGAATAGTAGATGACCAAGTTGAGAAACAGAATGAAGCTGAGGCGTCTGCAGGACAGCAAGTGAATGATAAAGGAAAATCGCCAGTTACCGATGTACAAGTTTCATCTGATGGATTCATTCCAATGAGTCAATTAAGGGAGTTTGTCATGGGAACTATCCAAGACAGGCTAGATGGGGGCTTTAAGTCATCAATGACTTACGCTAAACCATACACTACAAGGATCGATAGTTTAAGGATGTCATTGGGCTATCAACCTCCTAAATTTCAACAGTTTGATGGAAAAGGCAATCCAAGGCAGCATGTGGCTCACTTTGTGGAAACTTGTAATGATGCTGGGACTTATGGAGACTACATGGTGAAGCAATTTGTCCGTTCCTTAAAAGGAAATGCATTCGATTGGTATGTTGACAAATTTTGTATTTAAATAAATAAACACAAAACACTTGTACAAATTGAATTTATTTCCTTGATTTAAATAAATTGGGTTGCAATCTCTTGATTCCCTTGATTCTTCTCTTCACTTGAATTTGGAGTTGACTTTAGTCGAAGTTTCTTCAGATTTGAATTGAAGGAACAACTACGAAGACTGCTTTGAATTTGATGATCTTCAAATTGAAAAACGCCGATTGGAGGGGTTTAACACCTTGATCTCGGATCGAACGTCGTTCTTGTGGCTTTCCTCTTGAACACTTTGAAGATCGCCTTGAAGATCGTCGAAGAACTTGAATAGCCTTTGAAGATCGTTGGAGAGAATTCCTCTAGCTCTTGAACTCTTCAAATTGCTGTGTAATTGTCTTTTGAATGTTGAATTTGAGATCCTATTTATAGATATAGGATAGGGTATCCGATAGGCTTCAAAGTATGAGTGGAATGATTTGATTGGTCCACCATTATTTGATGATATCTAGAAGTAGAATTTTAGTAGTTCCAAAACTCTGTTTGATTGGTCGATCCCGATTTGATCATATCTGACATCTTGTGATATTTATCAAATTTAATTTGATTTAATTTGATAATATCTGCAGCATTTTGACATGTGGCGACTTCTAATTGGCCAATGAAATATGTATGAAATATCAATTAATTTGATTATTTAATTTAGGAATTATATTTAATTAATCCCCAAAATAAATATAAATTAATATTCCACATATTATTTTACACGTGGCGCAATATAATTGGACGTTAAATTTATGTGTCTACAAATTGCCCCCTTGAGACTTGTTCACAGTTGAAAACTTTGAAGTGGATATGTCTCAAAAATATTTGTGGAATTTGAGCATCAAAACTTAATCCAAGTAGACCTTCTGACATTTTCATCCTTCAAAATTAAAGATTTATGATTTTTTTATTTGATTTTCAAATTGATGTCCTTTTGAAAATACAACATGAAGTCCATGTGATTTTTATCCAATAAAGTGACGTCCTTCTAATTCACATCCAAATTAATGACTTGTCATTTGCGATTTGTTGTTCTTCCTGCGAGCAAATTTTATCTTTTGGCCACCTATCTTCTCGATCGTACCAAGTCTGTCAAAAACAGATACTCACTGGATTTTTCTTCCATTTTTGGCGAATGTGTCTTCTGTTGACGACATTTCTTCTTCAACAATACAGTTGACGCTGGCTCTTTTGATAGCTATACGGACGGGACTTGGTAGTGTATATCCCATACCAGCTTTAGTCTTCCGCTCTGCGTACTCTCTTCCTTTCAACATCTTCTGGGTAGCGTTGGGTTCGTGTTCTTCCTGGCTTAAGACTTGAGCACGAAGTTCTCCCATCGTGGAGTTTTCTCGTGGGTTATAACCGGCTCGAACAAGGAGTTTGAAGGCATTTGGGTTATAACACTTAGCTATTACAGGTCCTGAAAACTTTTCATGCTCTGTTTTAGCTCCTTTCTTTGGGGCAACAAACCCTTGAAGCGGTGGTGAAGTTGGTTTTTTTGCATCAAGCTTAGTTAGGGGCAATGTCAGCCCTCCAAATAGCTCATCTTTGGCTAAAGATGACTTATCCTTTGAGAGATTCTTATTAATTTTGGTTGAAGACTCACACTCACCCATTTTGACTTGATCATTTTTCGACTCACACATGTGCTGAAGAGAGACGCTGATAAGTTGGAATCTCGTACGGATGTTCGGCTGTTTGTGGGCTATCCTAGAGGAACGAAATATGGTTTATTTTATAGTCCTAAGGATCAGAAGGTCATTGTTAGCACAAATGCCCGATTCTTAGAAGAGGACTATGTAATGAACCACAAGCCTACGAGTAAAATTGTTCTAGAGGAAATCAGAGGGGAAACTCCTACCTTAGTACCAACGGTACAAGATGAGATACCACAGGAGTCCGCACCGTGCGTCACTAATGATACACTACTACCACAAGTGCCTTGTCGTAGTGGGAGGGTTGTTAGACAACCTGATAGATTCATGTTTTTGGGAGAGTCTTCGGACTTAGTGCCTAGTGAACATGAATCTGATCTTTGGACCTATGACGAAGCACTCCAAGATAAAGATGCAGTATCTTGGCAAAGAGCTATGACTTCTGAGATAGAATCTATGGATTCTAATCAAGTCTGGGAGCTTGTAGAACCACCAAATGGTGTAAAAGCCATTGGATATAAGTGGGTTTACAAAAGAAAAAGAGGATCAGATGGGAAAGTGGAAACTTTTAAAGCGAGGCTTGTTGCGAAGGGGTATACTCAGAAAGAAGGGATAGATTATGAGGAAACCTTTTCGCCGGTAGCCATGCTTAAGTCTATCCGGATTCTTTTACCTATTGCTGCTCATATGAATTATGAGGTTTGACAAATGGATGTCAAGACAGCTTTCCTTAACGATAGTCTTGAAAAAAACATCTATATGAACCAACCAGAAGGATTCATTGCAAAGGGCAAAGAGCATCTTGTGTGTAAGCTTAATCGATCAATTTATGGACTGAAACAGGCTTCGAGATCTTGGAACATCCATTTTGATGAGGTAATCCAGTCTTATGGATTCATTCAATGTTTGGATGAGTCTTGTGTATACAAGAAGAGTGATGGAAATATGGTGGTATTTCTTATACTATACGTATACGACATCTTGATCATTGGCAACAATGTCAAAGTGTTGTCAGACGTAAAGGTATGGCTGTCCAACCAGTTTGATATGAAGGACTTGGGAGAAGTTGGACATATTCTTGGGATCGAAGTTATAAGGGATCGCAAGAAAAGGATGTTGTGCTTATCTCAAGCTTCATACATCGATACTATCCTAACTCGTTTTAGCATGCAAAACTCCAAGAAAGGTTTTTTACCTTTTCGACATGGAGTACCTTTATCTAAGGAGATGTGTCCTAAGACACCAAAGGAGATAGAGAGAATGAGGGCAGTTTCTTATGCTTCGACTGTAGGAAGCCTAATGCATGCAATACGATGTACGAGACCGGATATCTGCTTTGCCGTGGGCATGGTTAGCAGATATCAAAGTAACCCAGGACAAGGACATTGGACTACGGTAAAGCATATTTTAAAGTACCTGAAAAGGACTAGAAATTATATGCTGGTTTACCAGGCAGATGATTTATTCCCTATAGGTTACACGGATTCTGATTTCCAGTCAGATGGGGACAACAGTAAATCTACCTCGGGTTATGTGTTTACCTTAGGAGGTGGAGCCATAGTATGGAGGAGTGTTAGCAGAAATGTGTTTCGAACTCCACCATGGAAGCTAAGTATGTGACAGCCTCTGAGGCAGCCAAAGAAGCTGTGTGGCTCCGAAACTTCTTGATGGACTTAGAACTGATTCCTAGTTTGCCCAGAGCTATCACAGTTTATTGTGATAATAGTGGTGCATTAGCAAACTCGAAGGAACCACGAGCCCATAAAGCAAGTAAACACATTGAGCGCAAGTACCACCTGATACGAGACATCGTAAAATGAGAAAAAATTGTTGTCGCCAAAATTTCATCAGCAGATAACCTAGCAGATCCTTTCACAAAGGCCCTTCCAGCGAAAGCTTTTGATGGGCATGTTGAAGAGATGGGAATCAGATGTATGGCAG
The DNA here is from genome assembly GCA_954870855.1 of Scutellaria minor. Classification (NCBI taxonomy): domain Eukaryota; kingdom Viridiplantae; phylum Streptophyta; class Magnoliopsida; order Lamiales; family Lamiaceae; genus Scutellaria; species Scutellaria minor. The sequence goes on along the minus strand of OX940734.1, from coordinate 11,273,275 downwards.
CGCTTATGGCAGCATAGTCTTTTAGTATAAGTGGGAGATTGTTAGGATGTATACTATAAGCCTAGCTTTTTGTATGAACATCTTTTTGATATGAGAATCATTTTGGTCAAATGCTTGCATTTTATATTTGCTATATATGTTAATGCAATTGTCCAGATTAATCTATATTGTAGATAACATGGTGTGTGGTGCCACACAGAAGATCATGCTATCAGTTCCTTGTGATTATAAATAGTAGCTCACAACCAAGATGGATTTGGACAAACCATTGGAACGGTTGTAGTGTAATTTGGTATTAGTCTGTCTTGACTATAAAGTTACACTAGTACATTTTGTATGTATTGAGCAGGACCATTTGAGGTTGTTCGATTTGTACTGACTATATAAAAGAACAAGACCTCTGTTATTATGGATGTGCGTCTTCTTAATCCCTATATAATAACGGGCACATATACTCAGTGTTTGTTTCTTTAAATTGCCAATGGTGAGATTTATTCATAAATCAATAGGCTCGGTGAATTGGGAAATAACATTATTTATATGGTGTGCTGTTGATTATAGAAGGAATCCGTGTCCTAATTATTTAGGATGATGATGTCCCCTTGAGTAGCTCATAAGGATTATCATGTAAACCCTGCAGGTGGATTTAATCCGACATGATAATAAAGTTGAGTGGTACTACTCTTGGAGTTTGATGCAAATTAATTAAGTTGTCAGTAACTTATTTAATTTACGGACATTCGATATCTTAAACACGGGAAAATAAATGTACACATAATAAGAAGGAGCCCATATTGTAATATGGGATTTGGACGGTAGTTCAATTATAGCTCCTTAGTGGACCGAGTTATAATTGATGGACTTAAGTTGGGTGTTCGTGCCGAACACAGGACGCTTAAGCCCATCAGGAGGTTCAACCCTAATTCCTCCTCTAGGTCCCTGTTGTAGCCTATAAATACCCTATAATCAGCGCCTCCCTTAATGTCACGCCTCATTTTCTTTCGTCAAGATATCAAAGTTTTTTTCATTTTTGGGCGTGAAGAAAGAAAGGGGAAGAAGACGAACATGAAATAAAATAGAAAGAAAATGGGAGGATAAGAAATAGAACACTTGAAACATCGGATACAACCGATAAAAAAAGGGTTTTAAACCTTTCGCAGTGGAAAAACATCGGGATCTTTTACAAGGAAGGAGAAATATAGTTTTCTGTTTTACAAACGATCAACAAAGCTTTATAAGTCGAATCCGGACAAAAGACACAGCTGATAGGGCACCCCTCTCTCTACGCGTCAAGGTTCTCTTCTTTTCCTGTAGTGTTAGTACAGAATAGGGGTGAGTGCGTTGAATACACTCGTGGGGATACTTTCCATGTTCAAACAATCATTACGCAGTTGCATAAATCAATCATATATATGTTCAACAAATAAACACATCACATATAGACACGTAGCATAGAAATGGACCGTAGTCCCTTCGTAGCATAGATATGGACCGAAGTCCCTTCGTAGCACAAATATGGACCGAAGTCCCTTCGTAGCATAGATATGGACCGAAGTCCCTTCGTAGCACAGTTATGGACCGAAGTCCCTTCGTAGCATCACTATTGTAAAATAAACACAGTATATAAACACAGCACGTAGAGTTCAACTATCAAATATAGAAAGTAGTAACACATCGAGTTTAGAAGTTACCCCCACCTCGTTCGGTGGTTACCACGTGAGTAGCGAGTACCCATGATTGGATATCTCAAATCTCGCATCTCAAATACCGTGTCTCAAACCTCGTGTCTCGAAGTTCAATCCAACTGATAGCCTACATATATTACGGTGTTCTTAGATCCTTAATAATGCATAATTAAAACTGTAACAGACTCCGACGGAGAAACGATCATAAAATACGCGATGGATCGAGAGCTCTAAAGATCGGAGTTGAAGAAATGAGAGTGGATATCCAAACCATATGGCTGAGATGATAGAGAATGAAATTTGGGGCACAATGGAAAAAGAATGAGCTCAATCGGAGTTCAAACGAGCTCAAACGGAACATTTTAAGTTTAGGGGTAAAATGGTAATTTTGGTCAAAGGGTTGACTTTGACCGGGCCCACGGACCCCGATCAACGACATCTTATCGATGATGACTCGAAAAAGACAAATGGTGGAGAAAACGGGGTTCGGATCGAAAACACGGTGTTGCAGGCGCCGGGGCGCGCACACACCCGGCGCCGGGTGAAAAACTCGATGGTCCAGCGCATGGCTCGGCAGCTGCCGAGTTTTCTCGGCAACGGGTCTCGATGTCTCGGCAGCTCTCGGCAGCTGCCGAGTTTTCTCGGCAACGGGTCTCGATGTCTCGGCAGCTCTCGGCAGCTGCCGAGTTTTCTCGGCAGGGCTCGGCATCGTCGGCAGCTCGGTGTCCTCGGCAACTAGGCGCGCTCGCTCGGCAGCTTCTTCCCAGTTCGCCGGCGCCCAGGCTGCTCGACGCGCCAACTTCCCGCGTCACCCGGCGCGGTGGCGCCGCCTCCAGCCACCACCACCTACCTCGCCGGGTACCTCGCATTGCCGGCTACTACCTCCGGCCGTCTATCGCCGGATTCCGGCGGTGAATAGTGTCTGAATCTTCGCCGCAAAAACCTTCGATACATTATTTGTTTTCCAAAAAAACTTCACTTCATTTCAATTTACAAATTAATATAAACAACTTACCTAGTAGCTAAATGTAAAAGCTATAATGTAACCACAAAATTTCCTTTGTACAACCACAAAGTTTCAATGTAACCACAAACTTCCTAAAATTTTATCAAACAAATCATTAGATTCAGAATGCACAACAACATGAGCTTCTCAATGTAAATTTCCAGTTCATGTCCAAAATTCTAACAAATATTCGAGAAAGGTATTAGCCAATCACTTACTAATTCATGTTAGTCATGTAGATGATCTTGAACACAATCTACCCATTTCGATCGTACTTCATTGATTTTCTTTTGAGAGTACTCATCTTGTGTAAATTGTAAACAATCATGAAACAAAGTCAGTAAAAAAATAAAAAATTCTATTCATCCCTTTGTCCTCCACCACCCTCGTCAAGAAAGATTTAAACACAACTTCTCAGCATATATCTTGAGTATGATTTACTCATTTTGCTAGTAAAAAATGGAGACATTCAACAACATGCATGCAAGATCTATATTCATATGATACAATCTATGAGGCCATTGAAGGAAATAAGATGATTACCTCACTTCTGAATTTCTCAAGAGATTTTCTAATGAAATCTTGATCGAAAAATTTCTTGACAGCAACTTTCTATATATTAGAATTAATAAGTAAATAACATTCATCTAATATCAGAGCAAACTAAGAGAATACTTATGAAAGATAAAATCCACATAATGCAAATATAATTTGATATTTTTTCCAATTAAAGAGTTACAAACAAACATACTTTTTTCATGATTAGGACCTTACAAATACACATAAATAATCTTATGCATGTCAGATTATGAATTACAAGTCAAATAAAGGTAAACATACAAGACAAGGCCAAGAGACAGCCTCTTGACAGATTCCGAAACAGTCTGCCACTTTTTAGTATTTTAACCATAACTCTTCACACAAGATTCCAAATTACAAAAGTCTTTTTTTGTTAGAAACTAGATTCATGTGGCTTTCCAGTGATATACGCCACGCAATCAAATTATACTTGAGTGAAATCAGTTTTCAATGTAAAGTTGACCCTTTGAGACAGCCTCTTGACAGATTCTGAAACAGCCTGCCACCCTTTAGTGTTTTAACCATAACTCGTCACACAAGATTCCAAATTACAAAATTCATTTTTTGTTAGAAACTAGACTCACGTGGCTTTAAAGTGATATAAGCCTTGTAACCAAATTATGCTCGAGTGAAATCAATTTTCAATGTCAAGTTGACCCTTTCAGACAGCCTCTTGACAAATTCCGAAACAGCCTGACACCCTTTAGTATTTTAACCATAACTCTTCACAAAAGATTCCAAACTCCAAATTTTTTTTTAGTAACTAGACTCACGTGGCTTTCAAGTGATATAAGCCATGTAAATAAATTATGCTCGAGTGAAATCAGTTTTCAATGTAAAGTTGACCATTTTGCATAGGTGCCAGAAAAATCTAAATAGACTAAATAGAATGATACAAAGTTGATATAAGCACCAAGATGTTGCAAACCACTCTTGCAATTTCTAGTTATACTATATAACTTGCATATTAATCAAGATTTGACCTAATTTTCATTGAATCTAAATAAACCAACCTTAGATTATAATTTGGAGGTCATAATAGCAAAGTTTATAAAGTAATGCTCTATGGACTACTTGAGTAATAGGTCAACTACCTAGCTAATGACCACTTTAGTTAATAGCTTTTTTTAAACAATACATATACATAAATACAACACTCAAATTAACCTGCAAATGAACTTGCAAATACTCTTTTTAGTCAAAAGTTTTAATGGGCCTCTTTTTTTTCCTTCAAATTAACTTGGAAATAAAAAATTCTATTCATCCCTTTGTCCTCCACCACCCTCATCAAGAAAGATTTAAACACAACTTCTCAGCATAGTTTTTTTTATTGCAATTATAGTTTCTGCAATCATATATTTCCAATAATTCCGTACACTTCTCATACAACTCCAAACATCTAAAATTTGAAATATATGCTTTTTTCACCATCCATACAATAAAACACAATCTATCAATTTAACTAGAACAAATTTTGTCAGGTTCTAAATTTTTCCATATCTTTACAACATATGGGTCTCAATTTAATGAAGAAAAATCGGTGGGTTAGACGTGGGTTCAGCTAGGGTTTAACAATAATCATGAAATTCATATAATAATTGTAATCCACGGAATAAATTTTCCCAAAACAATAAACTTGAGAAATTGGGACAAATTGAGAAGCATACCTGGGGAGAATGGGGGGAAGTCAAGATTGAGAGTGAAAACTAAGGAATTAGGAAGAAATTTCAAGATTGATTATCCTCCTTCGGCGTAAATTTGAAGAAACGGTAAATTTTCTCTTCGAACGGTGAATCAATCTTCTTCCACGGTGAAATCACAGACTTCTACGGTAAATCGTAAATCGTCAATCTTCTTCGCAAGTCTTCAGAGGTAAAAACCTAGTCTTTAGAAGTAAATCGTAAAACCCTAGTCCTAAATTACTCTAGGTTTGTTCTCTTTTCACCGTTTATTACGGTGTCTTTTCTTCTACTAATAGTCAATGAAGATTTTTGTCTTTAATATTAATAAGGATTTTTTTGTTTTAATACGGTTACTAATAGCCAATGTAAATAACTATTTTACTTGAGATATTTTTATTATCTGTATCACAAAATATATCCAATATCTGATATTTTTATTATCTGTATTACAAAATATATCCAATTGGTCTACTTTACTCTAGATATTTTCTTCACCATCTATTACTAAGTTTTTTCTTCTACTGTCATAATTTTTTTTTGTTTTTTACTTTACACTCTAGTGCTAACATGAAATAAAATTAAAAAAAATTAATAATAATAATAATAATACGCATTATTGATTAATTATGAAGTTCATGTTCTTTTTTTAAGGAACTGCGTAAGTATATTGAATCCCACTTTGTTACTTAATTTTCTAATTTTTTTCCATTTGATGAATTTCTTATTATATTTAATTGATTTTAGTATTAATCTACCCAACAAAATTAATTAATCATCAATGAATGTTGAATTAAATTATCCATCAATAATTAGTAATCTACTTATCAACATTCACAATGCTCAATATAAATCAATAATAATTTACCCTCAATATTGACGATTACAAAATGATCAATAAATAAATAAAAATTTCTCAACAATAAAAGCTAATTAAGATTCAACATAAGTATCTGATAAATCGAATCTAAAAAATAATGGAATTGTAATCATAATAATAAAATAAAAATAGCAATAGTAATAATTATATACCTCAAATATAATAATAATACTATTATAATTATTGATTATTAATAATTGTTTGGAAGAGGTCACATCAGTTTCATCATAAATTTACCACTTTCCAAAACAAATATTTTTATGGTTAAAAGATAACACATTTCAAGCGTTGTCATTTTAGAAGAGTGTATTTTCACAAGAGCTTAATGCGGTTGTTAATTAATTTGGATCGCGACCAATTTAGTTAATGGCTAGTTTTGATTGGATGCTAGGTTTGATCAATTAAATTGGGAAAACATGAACTTCTCTACGACTTCTTGTTTAGTCTAAGATTAAATTTTACACCTAATTATGAATTTCACATGGTCACAGTGCATCATTAATTTCATTAATTATTTGTCATTGTGACCACTAATTCTCTTCAATTATCTTAGGATTTTAGGAAATTGGTGAGTCCCAAGTTTTGGGTGGAGTTCGAAAGCTGTCTCAAATAAACAATTCAAGCAAGGATGGACACACTAGTGTCTGTAGGAACCGACGGATCGCCGGCCCTATGTAATTGGAATCGGTATCCAAAGAAAATACGCAGTAGAAAGAAAACATACCCTTGTAGACAAACAGATCGAATATATAGACCTCTCGGCCTTCTGCTGTATTCCCAGCCCTTTCCTCGGACGTCGTGTGGGCGACGATCTTCCAAGAAAACAACGATCTCGTCCCTTTCTCTCCTAACACACGGTTCTGTATATTGTACGCGTGAGATTGAGAGAGAGAGTTTTAAGGGAGGCGCTGATTTTAGGATATTTATAGGCTACAACAGGGACCTAGAGGAGAAATTAGGGTTGGGCCTCCTGATGGGCTTAAGCGTCTTGTGTTCGGCCCGAACACCCAACTTAAGTACATCAATTATAACTCGGTCCACTAAGGAGCTATAATTGAACTACCGCCCCAATCCCATATTACAATATGGGCTCCTTCTTATTATGTGTACATTTATTTCCCCGTGTTTAAGATATCGAATGTCCGTAAATTAAATAAGTTACTGACAACTTAATTAATTTACATGTAACTCCAAGAGTAGTACCACTCAATTTTATTATCATGTCGGATTAAATCCACCTGCAGGGTTTACATGATAATCCTTATGAGCTCCTCAAGGGGACAGCATCATCCTAAATAATTAGGACACGGATTACTTCTATAATCAACATCACACCATATAAACAATGCTATTTCCCAATTCACCGAGCCTGTTGATTTATGAATAAATCTCACCCATTGGCAAATTAAAGAAATAAACACTGAGCACACGTGCCCGTTATTATATAGGGATTAAGAAGATGTACATCCATAATAACAGAGGTCTTGTTCTTTTTTATAGTCAGTACAAATCGAACAACCTCAAATGGTCCTGCTCAATACATACAAAATGTACTAGTGTAATTTTATAGTCAAGACAGACTAATACCAAATTACACTACAACCGTTCCAATGGTTTGTCCAAATCCATCTTAGTTGTGAGCTACTATTTATAATCACAAGGAACTGATAGCATGATCTTCTGTGTGGCACCACACGCCATGTTATCTACAATATAGATTAATCTGGACAATTGCATTAACATATATAGCAAATATAAAATGTAAATATTTGACCAAAATGATTCTCATATCAAAAAGATGTTCATACAAAATTTAGGCTTATAGTATACATCCTAACAATCTCCCACTTATACTAAAAGACTATGCTGCCATAAGCGCTGCCATACATCTGATTCCCATCCCTTCAACATGCCCATCAAAAGCTTTCGCTGGAAGGGCCTTTGTGAAAGGATCTGCTAGGTTATCTGCTGATGCAATTTTGGCGACAACAATTTCTCCTCGTTTTACGATGTTTCGTATCAGGTGGTACTTGCGATCAATGTGTTTACTTGCTTTATGGGCTCGTGGTTCCTTCGAGTTTGCTACTGCACCACTGTTATCACAATAAACTGTGATAGCTCTGGGCAAACTAGGAATCAGTTCTAAGTCCATCAAGAAGTTTCTGAGCCATACAACTTCTTTGGCTGCCTTAGAGGCTGCCACATCTCAGCTTCCATGGTGGAGTTCGAAACACATTTCTGCTTAACACTCCTCCATACTATGGCTCCACCTCCTAAGGTAAACACATAACCCGAGGTAGATTTACTGTTGTCCCTATCCGACTGGAAATTAGAATCCGTGTAACCTATAGGGAATAAATCATCTGCCTGGTAAACTAGCATATAATTTCTAGTCCTTTTCAGGTACTTTAAAATATGCTTTACCGCAGTCCAATGTCCTTGTCCTGGGTTACTTTGATATCTGCTAACCATGCCCACGGCAAAGCAGATATCCGATCTCGTACATAGTATTGCATGCATTAGGCTTCCTACAGCCGAAACATAAGGAACTGCCCTCATTCCCTCTATCTCCTTTGGTGTCTTAGGACACATCTCCTTAGATAAAGGTACTCCATGTCGAAAAGGTAGAAAACCTTTCTTGGAGTTTTGCATGCTAAAACGAGCTAGGATAGTATCAATGTACGAAGCTTGAGATAAGCACAACATTCTTTTCTTGCGATCCCTTATAACTTTGATCCCAAGAATATGTCCAACTTCTCCCAAGTGCTTCATATCGAACTGTTTGGACAACCATACCTTTACGTCTGACAACACTTTGACATTGTTGCAAATGATCAAGATGTCGTATACATATAGTATAAGAAATACCACCATATTTCCATCACTCTTCTTGTATACACAAGACTCATCCAAACATTGAATGAATCCATAAGACTGGATTACCTCATCAAAACGGATGTTCCAAGATCTCGAAGCTTGTTTCAGTCCATAAATGGATCGATTAAGCTTACACACAAGATGCTCTTTGCCCTTTGCAATGAATCCTTCTGGTTGGTTCATATAGATATTTTCTTCAAGACTACCGTTAAGGAAAGCTGTCTAGACATCCATTTGCCAAACCTCATAATTCATATGAGCAACAATAGATAAAAGAATCCGGATAGACTTAAGCATGGCTACCGGTGAAAAGGTTTCCTCATAATCGATCCCTTCTTTCTGAGTATACCTTTTAGCAACAAGCCTCGCTTTAAAAGTTTCCACTTTCCCGTCTGATCCTCATTTTCTTTTGTAGACCCACTTACATCCAATGGCTTTTACACCATTTGGTGGTTCTACAAGCTCCCAGACTTGATTAGAATCCATAGATTCTATCTCAGAAGTCATAGCTCTTTGCCAAGATACTGCATCTTTATCTTGGAGTGCTTCGTCATAGGTCCAAGGATCAGATTCATATTCACCAGACACTAAGTCCGAAGACTCTCCCAAAAACATGAATCTATCAGGTTATCTAACAACCCTCCCACTACGATGAGGCACTTGTGGTAGTAGTGTATCATTAGTGACGTACGGTGCGGACTCCTGTGGTATCTCATCTTGTACAGTTGGTACTAATGTAGGAGTTTCCCCTCTGATTTCCTCTAGAATAATTTTACTCGTGGGCTTGTGGTTCATTACATAGTCCTCTTCTAAGAATCGGGCATTTGTGCTAACAATGACCTTCTGATCCTTAGGACTATAAAATAAACAACCTTTCATTCCTCTTGGATAGCCCACAAACAGCCGAACATCTGTGTGAGATTCCAACTTCTCAGCATCTCCCTTCAGCACATGTGCTGGACTACCCCAAATCCGAATGTGTTTCAGACTAGGCTTACGCCCATTCCACAATTCTGTGGGAGTAGAGGGTACTGTCTCAGAAGGTACCAAGTTCAGAATGTATGCCGCCATTTCCAGGGCGTATTCCCAAAATGAATTCGGTAATTCCGAATAATTCATCATCGATCTAACCATCTCCATAAGAGTCCTACTCCTTCGTTCTGCCACACCGTTCTGTTGGGATGTACCAGGTGCAGACAATTGGGATTGAATCCCAGCCTCTGATAAGTAACTCCTAAACTCTCCTAAGAGGTACTCAGCACCACGATCAGATCGTAGTGTTTTGATACATTTACCATGACGCTTCTCCACATCAGCCTTGTACTCTTTGAATTTATCAAAGCACTCAGACTTGCGGCGCATCAAATAAATATACCCATATCTCGAATAATCGTCTATGAAAGAGATAAAATATTCGAAACCACCTCTTGCCTGGATAGTCATAGGACCACACAAATCAGAATGAACCAATTCCAACACTTCTTTGGCTCTATACCCCTTAGCTTTAAAAGGCCTCTTGGTCATCTTTCATTCCAAGCAAGACTCGTAGGTCGGATAGCTTTCCACTTCCAATGAACTCAAAGGTCCATCGGCTATCAACCTTTGAATCCTACTCAAGTTAATATGACCTAACCTTAGATGCCAAAGATATGTCTGGTTCATTTTCGAAGGTTCTTTTCTCTTATTAGAGTTAGAGGATGTATTATGAATTTCGATTTGTTGCATCGTAGGAGTTATTGGATTAAGAGTATATAAATTGCCAACCAACGTACCAGAACAGATAACAACTCTATTCTTCTTGACAACAACCTTGTCATCAAAAGAAACAAAATATCCATCCAAAAACAATTTAGAAACTGAAATCAAGTTCTTTCTAAAACAAGGTACATAAAGACAATTCCTCAAAACCAAAGTCTTATTCCTATCAAAAGATAAATAAACATCTCCCACTACAACAACCGCCACTTTCGTAGCGTTGCCCATGTAGATGGTAATCTCATCCTTACTTAGTCTCCTGGTTTCGTGGAACCCCTGCAATGAATTGCAGACATGATCAGTGGCTCCCGTATCTACACACCAGGTACCGGTAGATAGCACCGCTAAACATGTTTCAATAACTAGTAAATAAGATGTACCTCCATTGTTCTCCTTTTTACAGGGACAATCCACCTTCCAATGTCCCGGCTGCTTGCATGAGAAGCACTTGCCCTTTGGCTTTTTCACGCCACCTTGTGGCCCAGCTTGCTTAGGTCCACCCGCTTTCTTTGCCGAACTAGCTTGTTTCTTCTTCTTTTTCACTTCACCTTTCGGCTTAGAAGAAGAAGCATTTTCAGCAATGTAAGCCTGAGAAGTTTGATGGAGTATCCCTTCTGCCGTCTGGAGTTCTGTCAGAAGTTCTGCTATCGAATACAACCTCTTGTTCATGCTGTAGTTCAGGCGGAACTGCTCAAAACTCTTAGGCAGCATTTGGAGAATGATATCGACCTGGGTTTCCCCATTGATTTCAGCTCCAAGGACCTCCATCTCATTCAAATGAGCCATCATCTTGAGGACATGATCCCTTACGGGTGTCCCCTCAGGCATGGTGGTCGTCATCAAGTTTCTCATGGCCTTCTGCCTAGCAGCCCGACTCTGGTGTCCGAAGAGTTCCTTGAGATTGAGCATCATGTTATAGGCAGTAGTCATGGCCTGATGCTGATGTTGCAGCACATTTGACATAGAAGCCAAAATATAACACCGCGCCATCTCATCTGCCTTGATCCACTTCCTATAAGCCTCTTTCTCCTCTTCACTAGAGTTATCATCAGGCTTTTCAGGACAGACCTCAGATCGTACAAACTTGTACTCTTCAGCAGTCAAGACAATGTTCAGGTTCCGTTTCCAATCAATATAATTAGGGCCAGTAAGTTTGTTTTCTTTAAGTATAACAGCAAGAGGATTGAAAGCCATAGATAAATCCTGAGAATCACGTAAATAAACACATAGGTCAAAACATTAGAATTTAAAACAATATTGTTTCCCTCAAACAATATAATTAAATTCACCAACACCTCAAAACACCGTGAATTTTGCATGCCACGATAGTGTGAACGTATGCTAATTCAAACATTTGTAAGAGGAGGTTTTACCCATTAATTTCATTATCTTGTCAAACAAAATAATATTAATAGTTGGTTTATCTTTAGTCATGCAAACAACAACACTTACTCCGATGGGGAGGATACTATCATATGCACCTAAGTGTATACCATTACTTAATACTAAGTCTATTACCTAGGATTGTATCTCTTCAGATGGAGAAACGCTCCTAAATAATTTTCTATAATTATCCATAGAAGAAGTTTGATCTAGTGATCCGCAATCAAACTCATCCGATGTGGAAGAAGACACTCAAAGTCAACGTATAAGTTTAAATGCATCACTTACAAACCAGTAATGGAGACTATGGGACTTATTCAAAATAATCCCTCTCCCATTTAGTTATTTAACATGAGGGATTTTAACATGCATATCATATAAAACATATAAAACATGCATATCATAACATCACATAAACAAGACAATAAATATGGAAAACGATAAATTCCAACTATTATGGCCTCGTCCAGATGGGGATTGACCTGATCTAGGGTTTGGACGTGCCTTCGAGCGTCAATCCTTATCGGCCGCGCCTCATCCAGCCAATCCTCGATCGAATAGAAATCTCGACCGATCAGATTACATCTATCAAAGCGATCAATCCTATACAGATTCTAGATCGATCAACCCTATACAGATTCTAGATCGATCAAAACTATACAGATTCTAGATCGAACATATTATATCAATCAATCCTATATAAGTTCTAGATCGAACGGTAATCAGAACCTACACGACAAACCGCCATGTTAACTATTACAATCATGCACCAACCCAAAACAAAACAACCTCGACAGGTCCGAGGGTTTAAACATACATCACATACATACAGGCCATAATAGTTGGATCAAGGACACCTGCAACCACAGAGTTATCCTATCGCATGCACTACTACTATCCAGCCATATATATCACATATGAACGACACAAGATCATAAAAGAATTAACCGATCCAATCGTACAGAACCTGAAAAACTCGGCTCTGATACCAATTGTTGGAACCGACGGATCACCGGCCCTATGTAATCGGAATCGGTATCCAAAGAAAATACGCAGCGGAAAGAAAACATACCCTTGTAGACAAACAGATCGAATATATAGACCTCTCGGCCTTCTGCTGTATTCCCAGCCCTTTCCTCGGACGTCGTGTGGGCGACGATCTTCCAAGAAAACAACGATCTCGTCCCTTTCTCTCCTAACACACGGTTCTGTATATTGTACGCGTGAGATTGAGAGAGAGAGTTTTAAGGGAGGCGCTGATTTTAGGGTATTTATAGGCTACAACAGGGACCTAGAGGAGAAATTAGGGTTGAGCCTCCTGATGGGCTTAAGCGTCCTGTGTTCGGCCCGAACACCCAACTTAAGTACATCAATTATAACTCGGTCCACTAAGGAGCTATAATTGAACTACCGCCCCAATCCCATATTACAATATGGGCTCCTTCTTATTATGTGTACATTTATTTCCCCATGTTTAAGATATCGAATGTCCGTAAATTAAATAAGTTACTGACAACTTAATTAATTTACATGTAACTCCAAGAGTAGTACCACTCAATTTTATTATCATGTCGGATTAAATCCACCTGCAGGGTTTACATGATAATCCTTATGAGCTCCTCAAGCGGACATCATCATCCTAAATAATTAGGACACAGATTACTTCTATAATCAACATCACACCATATAAACAATGCTATTTCCCAATTCACCGAGCCTATTGATTTATGAATAAATCTCACCCATTGGCAAATTAAAGAAATAAACACTGAGCACACGTGCTCGTTATTATATAGGGATTAAGAAGATGTACATCCATAATAACAGAGGTCTTGTTCTTTTATATAGTCAGTACAAATCGAACAACCTCAAATGGTCCTGCTCAATACATACAAAATGTACTAGTGTAACTTTATAGTCAAGACAGACTAATACCAAATTACACTACAATCGTTCCAATGGTTTGTCCAAATCCATCTTGGTTGTGAGCTACTATTTATAATCACAAGCAACTGATAGCATGATCTTCTGTGTGGCACCACACGCCATGTTATCTACAATATAGATTAATCTAGACAATTGCATTAACATATATAGCAAATATAAAATGTAAACATTTGACCAAAATGATTCTCATATCAAAGAGATGTTCATACAAAAGCTAGGCTTATAGTATACATCCTAACAGTGTCGAGAAATCATCTCCCATTCCTGGAGCTCGTATTTGGAAAGAAAATACCATTTTACCCCCTTTGGAATTGAGCTTGCAAGGTAACCTCTTGTTTCCTACAAGAGCTCTTAAGCAAAAATACGCATTGGTTTGTAAACGCAAAATTATCCCATGCAAACTCATTGACCTTGCCACTTTAGAACAATTTGATACGAAAAACATATTTCATGATATGATTTCTATTATTGGTTGGGAAATGTATGTGCAAGTTAAGTGGCCAGCTTTTATTGAGTTAACTATGGAGTTTTACACCACATTTGCCTTTCACACACCCACGAGATTTACGTTGGATACACTAAATGTTTTAAAATTTCGATTGATGGGAAAAAAATTCAAACATAGCATAACACAATTCATCTTGCCTTGGGTTTTGTTGATGAGACTTATGTGCAAACAACTTCTTATGCTTCTTCACGAGTCAACTTTGATAGGGCTTTCGATTCTTTTGATGTGTGGAAATCTATGACAAATGATATACAGTTTTATGATCCAAGTGAGTCCAAGAGAAATTATCTTCTTCAACCTATGTGGCATGTGTGGCAATATATGCATCGATTTCTTGCTTTCAATTTTTTGGGTAGAAAGAGTTGTTCTTCCACTTGTACTAAAATTGAACTATTCTTTATTTAGGCTATGTTGAACAACGTCAAAGTAAACTTAGGTTATTGGCTTGCTTCTTAATTCTCTACTGTTATGAGTAAGCAAAAGAAACCATTGATTCTTGGTTCTTACATCCCATTCTTTACATACACACATTTTAAGTTTTTCTCTCTTTAGTTTTTCTCTCAATTTCAAGAATGTTGAAGATTACATTGGAGATGATTAATCAAAGAATGAGTGGCCAAATTCCTTCTCTGATTCAAGGGTTGTTTAATTCGATTGCTATCACTGTGAAGTTTTGTGTTTAATTTGATTTCTTGCTTTATTTTAAGTATTTGTTAATTCATGATCTAATTTCAAATAGTGATATATAGTTTGGGTTGATCTGACAATTCGATTTGAATTATATATTGCTAATGCTATCCACGAGTTCTTGAATTATATATTGCTAATGCTATCCATGAGTTCTCTTTTATACGTTGCTGGGATGTATGATTGTTGAATGAGTAGTACATAGTAGCAATAGGTTGATTATGCTTTTGCTGAGATTGTGTAATTGCCTAATGAATTAACGAGACTAACGTAACCATAGGCTTGGTAATTGCAGCTATCTCGATTATTGGGTTCTAAATTTCAGTTTAGGTTTTTTTTTACCAAACAACACCCTACGGGGTTGGGGGGTTTAGGCAGACCCCCAACCTGTGCATAAAAATCCAAAGTCGTAAAGTACATGAAAAAGGAAAAAATGCAAACTAAACGGCAGAAATAGATGGCTTATATCCACTACCGACATGAGGTAGAAAAAACAAGCAAGAATACTATATACGAAATCTATAAAAAGTTAGCCAGTAAATCTGCAACAGAGTTTTCTTCCCGATGTATATGAGACACCTGAAACTCCATAAAGGCAAGGAGGTTCCGGATGGAAGTGAGAAAACCCTGCAATCTCCAATGCCCTGCATCCGAGTGCGAAAGAAGCTGAACCACCAAAACAACATCCAGCTCAATCCATACTCGAGTAAACCCAAGCCGCATGATATGATAGAGATCTCGATAAAGTGCCTGAAGCTCCGTCGCAAAGCTCCCAACAACCGACCTTCACTCATGGAATGCAAAGATCACCTCACCTGCATGATCCCGTATCACGCCACCAATCCCCGACACCAACGATGCCATCCTATAAGCCCCATCAGTGTTCAACTTCACCCAACCTAAGTCAGGTGGTCGCCAAACTATCGGAGGAATAGGAGGCCGAGGGGGCCTAGAATGATAATAAAGGCGCAGAGAGGTGGCCACATGAAGGACTCACCCTAGTTCTCCCTGCTGAGAAGCCTTGATGGAGAACCTGCCTTACAAAATCATGCACACGAGAGGGATCCTTTGATCGTGCAAGAAGGTCCAATTACAAGAGCTAGAGCTAAGAAACTAAAAGAGGCTTTGATGATCCTTGTTGCAGACATTAAAGAAAATATTCACGAAGAGTCCAAGGAAGGCCCGATGGTGAATAATATTAGACTGGAGATCATTTAGCACATGCTTCAACCAAAGGCATTACTGTATGGATAAAGTAGTAGTCAAGTCTACTTTATCATAAAGTAGAAGTCAAGTCTACTTTTTGACTACTTAAGTGTTAAGCATTAAAAGTCCTCTTTACTTGTTAAGCTTGGAAGTCATTAGATATCTTTTTTTCCTATATATAGGTGTATGGGTCACTTGTAAAAAGGACCTTTGTTGAAAACGAAATTGAAGCTCTTAGCTTATGTTTATTGAATTCTCTCTTTGTGAGGTTTTCGATTATTCAAGAACTTATCAAGATCATCGAGCAAGATCTTGTGGCGTTCAACATACCGAGGTTCTTGGCTGATTATATAGCCAACGGGTCGAGGTTCTTTCGCTCTAAGTAAGATCAAACCAGATTCGATTTGGGAAGATCCGTTGCTTATCTTCATACGTTGGGTTCTTAGATCTTCATATCTAATGGGTCCTTCGTCCTATCCACATCAGTTTTGGTATCAGAGCCATCTGGTAATGATCTGATTTGCTTTATCTTTCGTTCTTGTGGTATTGATTTAACTTGCTTTATCTTTCGTATCTTGTTTACGTACAAAAAAAAAAAAAGACTCGAAGTTCCTTTTTTTTTTTAATCTTTTCGTTGCTGCCCTCATAGCAAGGAAATGTTTGTCAAAAAAAAAAAAAAAAAAAACGAAAATTCAGTTTGCACATCTACACAATAGTTCCTTGTTTCCTTCATCTATGACTAAGGGATTGTTCAACGTTGCTGGAAATTTGCTTAACCTAATTTGTTCTTGAATTTGAGTGGTAAAAGGCTAGAGTGGTGAGTTCTTTAGAGGGGAGGTAAAAGCCTACGAGTGAAACACGAGTGAATTGTGAGTTATATATTTGAGTGATACACGAGTGTTTGTGAGACACCATGGATGACACATCTATGAATCAAGGAGATGCTTTCAACCTTCAAGCTATGCAATAACAATTTGCTAGGATGGGAAATATTCTTGAGAGCATGGCTGAACGATTGGACAGATTGGAGCAACCAACCACTCGAGAGTGTGGGAATAATAATCCAATTCAAAGGAGGCAACAAGAAGAGTGGGAATCGGAGGAAGAAGAGGAAGGTGTTGGGGCTGTTCACCAAGTTCATAGATGAAGAGGAAGGAGAAGACAAAATGATGAAGTTGATCGTGACTTGGGAAGCATCAAGATGAACATACCTGCTTTCCATGGGAGAAGTGATCCGGAGACTTACTTGGAGTGGGAAAAGAAGGTAGATCTGATTTTTGATTGCCATAATTACTCCGAGGAGAAGAAGGTGAGGCTTGCTGCGATTGAGTTCACCGACTATGCTATAGTTTGGTGGGATCAATTCATTACAAATCGAAGGAGATATGGAGAGAGGCCTATTGCTACTTGGGCTGAAATGAAATCCACCATGCGTAAGAGGTTCGTACCCTCTCATTATTTTCGTGAGTTGTATCAAAAGCTTCAATCTATGAATCAAGGCAACAAATCTGTTGATGAGTACTATAAGGAGATGGAGATTGCCATGATTAGAGCAAACGTAGAGGAAGATCGAGAGGCTACCATGGCACGTTTCTTGAATGGGCTGAATAGGGAGATTGCCAATGTTGTGGAGCTTCAACACTACGTGGAGCTCGAGGACATGGTACATACAGCCATGAAGGTGGAGAAGCAACTTAAGAAGAAGGGTTCTTTCCAAAGGAGTTCTACACCCAATTTTCAGTTTTCAAACAAAGCCAAGGAAGCTGCATCTAAAGCAAATGATGGGGCAACTTCAAGGACTCAACATGAGATGCCCAAGACCAGATTCACTGAGACTGAAAAAGGGAAAGGTAATATCTCAACTTCTTCACGAACTAGAGATATTAAGTGTTTTCGTTGTCAAGGTCGTGGACATATTGCATCTGATTGTCCAAACAAGAGGTTGATGGTTTTGAGAGACAATGGTGAGATCGAATCTGAAAGTGAGAAAGAATCAAGTGATGATGAGCAACTTGAGGAGACGGTACCCGAAAGAGGAGAACTTTTGGTGGTGATGAGAGCTCTAAACATGCAAGCAAAGATTGATGAGGCTGAACAACAAAGAGAGAACATCTTCCATACAAGATGTTTGGTTAACGGTAAGGTATGCATGTTAATCATTGATGGTGGGAGTTGTGCTAATGTGGCAAGTGCTGAAATGGTGGGGAAACTTAACTTAGTTACTTCAAAACACCCTCATCCTTATAAGCTGCAATGGCTTAATGAATGTGGAGAAATTCGGGTAACTAAGCAAGTTTTGATTTCATTCTCTATAGGAAACTATAAAGATGAAATTATGTGTGATGTAGTGTCGATGCATGCTAGTCATATACTCTTGGGCAGACCGTGGCAATTTGATCGAAGAGTGAACTATGATGGTTATCTTAATCGATATACGCTGAAACATCAAAACAAAACCATCATGCTTGTACCTTTAACTCCACAACAGGTTCATGAAGATCAACTCAATTTATCTCAAGCAAGGAGAGCTAGTGAGATTGAGAGAAAAAAAGATGAGAATGAGAGATAAAAACCAAGAGAAAAAAAGAGTGGAGAGAAAAACAAGAAGGCTGATGTGAGTGTTTCCGAGGGAGAAAAGAAATTGGATGGAAATAAGGACTCAAAAAGAGTGAATTTCTATGCAAGAGGGAGTGAAATAAAGAGAGCCTTAGTAGAGAAAAAAATTGTGTTAGTGTTGATACAAAAAGAATGCTATTTGAACACTAACGAACTAACTTCTTCTTTGCCGAGTTCTTTTGTGACTCTTTTGCAGGAGTATGATGATATCTTTCCAAAGGAAGAACCAAATGGTTTACCACCTTTGAGAGGCATCGAACATCAAATTGATTTTATTCCGGGTGCGACACTTCCAAATAGACCAGCTTATAGAGCGAATCCGGAGGAAACAAAAGAGATCCAAAGACAAGTAGAGGAGCTGATGGCTAAGGGCAAGGTTCGAGAAAGCATGAGTCCTTGTGCGGTACCGGTCATTATTGTACCAAAGAAGGATGGAACATGGAGAATGTGTACTGATTGTCGTGCCATCAACAAAATCACGGTAAAGTATCGCTATCCTATCCCTAGGTTAGATGATATGCTAGATGAATTGCATGGTTCTTTCATCTTCTCTAAGATTGATTTGAAGAGTGGATATCATCAAATTAGAATAAGAGAAGGTGATGAATGGAAAACAGCTTTCAAAACAAAATATGGTTTGTATGAGTGGTTAGTTATGCCTTTTGGCTTAACAAATGCACCAAGTACTTTCATGAGATTAATGAATCATGTTTTGCGTAACTTTATTGGGAAATTTGTCGTTGTGTACTTTGATGACATACTTATCTATAGCAAAAGCACGGAAGAACATTTTGATCATGTGCGTGCTGTTTTGGACACTTTAAGGGAGGAATCTTTGTATGCTAATTTTAAGAAGTGTTCTTTTTGCATGGATAAAATTGTGTTTCTTGGTTTTGTTGTAAGTGCTAAAGGAATTGAAATGGAAAAGGATAAAGTTAAGGCTATTTTAGATTGGCCAAATCCTAAAAACATTTCTGAAGTTAGAAGTTTTCATGGACTTGCTAGTTTTTATAGGAGGTTTGTGAAAAATTTTAGTACTATAGCAGCACCTTTGAATGAGATTGTCAAAAAGGAAGTTGGTTTTGTTTGGGGAGAAAAACAACAAGTTGCTTTTGATCTCCTTAAAGAGAAACTAACTACCGCACCCATTCTTGCATTACCTAACTTTGATAAAATGTTTGAGATTGAATGTGATGCATGTGGAGTGGGTATAGGAGCTGTTTTAATACAGGAAGGAAAACCAATTGCATACTTTAGTGAAAAATTGAAGGGAGCTCAATTGAACTATCCTACATATGACAAGGAGTTGTATGCTTTGGTGAGAGCTTTGGAGACGTGGCAGCATTACTTGTGGACGAGAGAGTTTGTTATTCATACTGATCATGAATCTCTCAAGTACCTCAAGGGACAAGGTAAGCTTGGTAAGAGACATGCCAAGTGGGTGGAATTCATTGAATCTTTTCCTTATGTGATCAAATACAAGAAAGGGAAAGAGAACATTGTTGCTGATGCATTATCTAGAAGGTATGCTTCAATCTCTACTTTGAGTTCTAAACTTCTTGGGTTTGAATCAATTAAGGGATTGTATGCTGATGATTCAGATTTTGCTTCTATTTATTTAGCTTGTGAGCATGCTGCATTTGAAAAGTTTTATAGGCATTAGGGATACTTGTTTCGTGAAAGTAAGCTATGCATTCCTAAATGTTCTATGCGTGAGTTGCTTGTTAGGGAAGCACATGGGGGAGGACTAATGGGGCATTTTGGAATACATAAAACTTTGAGTGTCTTGTGTGATCATTTCCATTGGCCTAAAATGCGAGTTGATGTTGCAAGAATTTGTGAAAAGTGCATAACTTGTAAGCTAGCTAAATCAAGAGTACAACCACATGGGTTATACACACCTTTGCCTATACCTAATGAACCTTGGGTAGACATATCTATGGACTTTGTTTTAGGTTTAGCAAAGTCAAAAAAAGGTAAAGATTCTGTTTTTGTTGTGGTTGATAGATTTTCAAAAATGGCACACTTTATTCCATGTCATAAAAGTGATGACGCTACTCATATTGCTGATTTATTCTTTAAGGAAGTTGTTCGTTTGCATGGAATTCCAAGAACCATTGTGAGTGATAGAGATACAAAGTTTTTGAGTCACTTTTGGCGTGTTTTGTGGAGTAAATTGGGCACTAAACTTCTATTTTCTACTACTTGTCATCCACAAACGGATGGACAAACTGAAGTTGTTAATAGAACTTTGTCTCAATTACTAAGAGTTTTGATTCAAAGGAATTTGAAAAATTGGGAGGATTGTTTGACATTTGCTGAATTTGCTTATAATAGAAGTGTTCATTCTGCTACTAATTATTCTCCTTTTGAGATTGTTTATGGTTTCAATCCATTTAGTCCACTTGATCTTGTACCACTACCTATTTAAGAGCGTATGAGTCTTGATGGAAAAGCCAAAGCTGAGCTGATCAAGAAGCTGCATGAAAAAGTGAGACTCAACATTGAGAAGAGAACCGAACAATATGTCAAGCAAGCAAACAAAGGCCGAAAGAAAGTCATCTTTGAACCCGGTGATTGGGTATGGTTACACTTGAGAAAAGAAAGGTTTCCAAGTAAGAGAAAGTCAAAGTTGCAGCCAAGAGGAGATGGACCATTTCAAGTGGTTGCTAGAATCAATGACAATGCATACAAACTTGACCTTCCGGGTGAATATAATGTAAGTGCAACTTTCAATGTTTCTGATCTTTCTCCTTATCTTGGTGATACAGATTCGAGGACAAATCCTTTTGAAGAAGAGGGGAATGATGGAGAACCTGCCTTACAAAATCATGCACACGAGAGGGACCCTTTGATCGTGCAAGAAGGTCCAATTACAAGAGCTAGAGCTAAGAAACTAAAAGAGGCTTTGATGATCCTTGTTGCAGACATTAAAGAAAATATTCACGAAGAGTCCAAGGAAGGCCCGATGGTGAATAATATTAGACTGGAGATCATTTAGCACATGCTTCAACCAAAGGCATTAATGTATGGATAAAGTAGTAGTCAAGTCTACTTTATCATAAAGTAGAAGTCAAGTCTACTTTTTGACTACTTAAGTGTTAAGCATTAAAAGTCCTCTTTACTTAGGTGTTAAGCTTGGAAGTCATTAGATATCTTTTTTTCCTATATATAGGTGTATGGGTCACTTGTAAAAAGGACCTTTGTTGAAAACGAAATTGAAGCTCTTAGCTTATGTTTATTGAATTCTCTCTTTGTGAGGTTTTCGATTATTCAAGAACTTATCAAGATCATCGAGCAAGATCTTGTGGCGTTCAACATACCGAGGTTCTTGGCTGATTATATAGCCAACGGGTCGAGGTTCTTTCGCTCTAAGTAAGATCAAACTAGATTCGATTTGGGAAGATCCGTTGCTTATCTTCATACGTTGGGTTCTTAGATCTTCATATCTAATGGGTCCTTCGTCCTATCCACATCAAGCCTACTGTGATGAAAAACTCGAACCTACCTCATGACTCGAAAGATAATCGAGTCTGCCCAAACTGGTAACCGCCGATGCTTGCCATCATTTCAGTAGTCCAAAGGAACCACAAGATCAAGTAAGGGATCACTGTCGTGATGTGTGTGCAATGTGAGTGTATACCAGAGGAAAAATGCCTCCAGTAGTGCAAAATATGGGGTGTGTGCATAGTGTGTGAAGGTGTCAAACCATCCCATAGAAATGCTCCCACACTCTACTAGCAGTGCGGCTTAAGAAGAAGACATGCTCAATAGACTCGATATCGGAAGACTCAATAGAGGACTGACTCAGAATAGAGAGATCCGGACAACAAAGACACTTCGAAGCTAATGAAATGCCACGAGACTGAAGCTTTCGATCAACTGGGAGACGATTCAGGACGAGCCGCCAAAGGAAGATAGAAATAGTAGGGGTAAGGTAAGGGGACCAAACCATGCTAAGGGTAGGATAAGGAGGGTGCTGAGGTCTGATCGATGCCCAAACCGATGCACAATAGAACTTCCCATCAGAAGAGCTCTTCCACCAAATAAGGTCAGAAGAGGAAGCACAAATAAGGACTAAACAGATCCGATCCACCACCATGGGGGAGACCACACGAAAAAGCTTCTCTTTATCCCAAACACCATCACTCCAAAACCACTGAACCAACGCACCCAAATGTCTGGATACATCCATAGAGTCAGCCAGAGGACCATCCTTCATCCACTGATCATACCAAAAATTGATCTCCCCTGAACCCAACCTCCAGAAAATCTGAGACTGAACCCCAAGACGAACAGAACACATCCTCTTCCAAACAGAGCTAGAATGTGGAGACACACTAACACTGCCAGGAAACTGATGCCGATAATACTTCTGCAACAGAAATCTAGCCCAAAGAGAGCCCTGCTTTAGGAACCTGGACCACAGCTTATGCGAGAAAGATTGAACCACATTAGAAAGACGTCGTAAGCCCAACCCACCCACATCTGTTGGTCGACACATCGTCTCCCATGAGACCCAATGAGTGTGCCTTTGATCCCTATATGAACCCAGAAGAATCTCGCCAAACACTGCTCAATCCTCTGAATCATATACTGTGGAGGCTGAACCACCTGAACCAAATGAAGAGCCATCGAAGTCAGAGTGCTCCGAATCAGTGCTAGACGACCCCTAAAAGAGAGCGAAGTCCGAGCCCATCCTGCAATCCTAGCAGTGATCCGATCCACCAATAAGTGAAATGAAATCCCCCTCATATTCCCCTTATATAAGGGGGCACCCAGATAAATAATTGGAAGAAACTATCTCGTATATCCCAAGATCCGACCAACTCGGCCCACTATCACATCCGAGCACCTCGATCCCACCACAAAAGTACTCTTCGAAGCACTAACCAACTGACCCGAAGTCTGACAGTACTCCTCCAAAAAATCCCTCAGATGCCGGAGACCCTATGTATAAGCAGTGGTAAAAATCATGATGTGATCCGCATAAGCCAGATGAGAGACTGAAAAACCACTTTTAGTGTCGTACTGCATCATCGAATATCTATCAAACAAGACATCCAAACCCCGAGATAGATAATTAGCCACCAGAACAAACAGAGTAGGAGAGAGCGGATCCTCCTGCCTAAGAACACAAGAAGACTTGAAGTAGCCAGAAAGCTGTCCATTCACCAAAATAGAGAACCGACATAAACTGACACACCTGCAAATCAAATCAACCAAAATTGGCGGAAACCCCCTCAGCTCTAACACCCTAAAGAGAAAACGCCATTGAACCCGATCATAAGCCTTCACTATATCCAGCTTCAGAATCAGATTCGAATGCCTCCCCTAAGTCCCAATCTCATGAACCATCTCCTGAGCAAGCAGAATATTATCACTGATCAACCGGCCTCTGAGAAACCCACTCTGGGAAGGGACAAGCAACTCCGGAAAAAAAGAAGATAACCTGTTGGTGATCACCTTCGAAATAATCTTATTTATCACGTTGTACAGACTAATCGGCTGAAACTGACTCCAAACCAATGGCGATGCAACCTTCGGAATAAGAACAATCGTAGTGGAAGTGAAAGAGGAAGACATCTGACGACTATCAAAGAAGTCCCAAACAGCTTCACACACATCAGATCCCACAATTTCCCAACAATGCTGAAAAAACAGAGCCGAGAAACCATCCGGACCCGAAACACTATCTTTGGAAATACTAAAAACAGCCTCCCTAATTTTTGTACAACTAGGCTTCTCATAAGCAGATAGAAAATCTAGCTGGGATGGAGGGCAAAAATTAGGGTCCACCTGACTCAGCTTCAAGCCCTCATCCGTAAAAAGCTGCTGAAAAAACCTAGAAGCAGACTCCCGAATCTCATGGGGAGATGTAAGAACCGTACCATCGTGAGTGATAGAATGAATACGATTAACACACCTCCTTCTCTTGACCAAGGAGTCCAAAAAATGAGTGTTCCTCTCCCCATCAGTAGCCTAACGACACGCCGACTTCTGTCTCAAAAAATCCTCCTCCATATGAAGCAACAGAGTTAACTCAACTGTGGCCTTTCTCAAGGCCATCCTGTTAGGATGTATACTATAAGCCTAGTTTTTTGTATGAACATCTTTTTGATATGAGAATCATTTTGGTCAAATGCTTGCATTTTATATTTGCTATATATGTTAATGCAATTGTCCAGATTAATCTATATTGTAGATAACATGGTGTGTGGTGCCACACAGAAGATCATGCTATCAGTTCCTTATAGATCATAAATAATAGCTCACAACCAAGATGGATTTGGACAAACCATTGGAACGGTTGTAGTGTAATTTGGTTTTACTCTGTCTTGACTATAAAGTTACACTAGTACATTTTGTATGTATTGAGCAGGACCATTTGAGGTTGTTCGATTTGTACTGACTATATAAAAGAATAAGATCTCTGTTATTATGGATGTGCATCTTCTTAATCCCTATATAATAACGGGCACGTGTACTCAGTGTTTGTTTCTTTAATTTGCCAATGGGTGAGATTTATTCATAAATCAATAGGCTCGGTGAATTGGGAAATGACATTGTTTATATGGTGTGCTGTTGATTATAGAAGAAATCCGTGTCCTAATTATTTAGGATGATGATGTCCCCTTTGATGGATCCGACGGATCGCCGGCTCTATGCAATTAATTAATCGGGTTCTATGCTAGATATAACAAACACAGCGGAATAAAAGAGTTATACCTTTTGATCAATCTAGAAGAAAACGGGCCAAAGATTGATCTTTCGTAACCCTAGACCTCTTTGATCTTCTGATGTATTCCTACAACCTTTCTCGAACGTTGCGTGGCCAACGATCCTTCGAGAAATCTCAGTTCTGCTCTCTCTCTCACTATCACGTGTTTTCTGTGATCTGTGTGTTTTGAGGCGCTGATGGAAAAAGGCTATATATAGGCTACACCAGGGACCTAGAGGAGGAATTGGGTTGGGTCTCCTGATGGGCTTAAGTATCCTGTGTTCGGCCCGAACACATAACTTAAATCCATCAATAATAATTTAGTACACTAAAGAATTATTATTGAACTACCGTCCCAATCCCATATTTAATATGGGCTCTTTCTTATTATATGCACGTTTATCTCCCTGTGTTTAAGATATTGAATGTCCGTTAATTAAATAAGTTACTGACAACTTAATTAATTAACATCTAATTCCAAGAGTAGTACCACTCAACTTTATTATCATGTCGGATTAAATCCACCTGTAGGGTTTACATGATAATCCTTATGAGCTCCTCAAGGGGACATCATCATCCTAAATAATTAGGACACAGATTCCTTCTATAATCAACAGTACACCATATAGACAATACTGTTTCCCAATTCACCGAGTTTATTGATTTAACAAATAAATCTCACTCATTGGTAAATTAAAGAAACAAATATTGTGTATACGTGGCTGTTATTATATGGGGATTAAGAGAACACATATCCATAACAACAGAGGTCTTGTTCTATTATATAGTCAGTATAAAACGAACAACCTCAAATGGTCCTGCTCAATATACACAAAGTGTACTAGTGTAGTTTTATAGTCAAGACAGACTAATACCAAACTATACTACAACCATTCCGATGATTTGTCCAAATCCATCTTGGTTGTGAGCTACTATTTATAATTTATAAGAAACTGATAACATGATCTTCTGTGTGGCACCACACACCAAGTTATCTATAATATAAATTAATTGGACATTGCATAAACATATATAATAAATATAAAATGCAAACATATGACCAAAGTGATTCTCATTCCATAAAAGATGTTCATACAAAAGCTAAGCTTATAGTATACATCCTAACACCCTTGAGGAGCTCATAAGGATTATCATGTAAACCCTGCAGGTGGATTTAATCCGACATGATAATAAAGTTGAGTGGTACTACTCTTGGAGTTATGACTGGAAAACACGAACAAGACCACATAAAATACGAACAAGAAACAAATGACTTATGACTGGAAAACACACGAAAAAAATTAAAACTAACCGGTGTAAATATAGAGCACAAGATTACGATCACCACCATATAAACTTTGTTGAATTTGAACAGTGAAATTGACCGAAAAAATCTATAGCACCCCGGACAAAAAACGAAGCATAATTTATTAATTAAATATTTAAACACATGACTTAATAATTATGTGCGTATATTTTGACTGTTTACATTAATTATGTGCGTTTCAAATACGTGTTTAATGCATGATTTAGATGGATAATTTTCTTGGACATGGTATTTAGAATATTTTTATACCATTAGATGCGTAATGGAAAGACGAGAAGATAGAAATGAACTAGGGGTCAATCGGAGACCCGTAGCTCCTATGGCGATAAAAAAGGCAAAACACCAAGTTTTGAAAAACCGAAAGATATTTATGGTGAATAGTAACGGAGAATTTTACGTGAATAGTAACTTGGACTTTGACCCCGTGAACAGTAACTTAGATTTTTCTCGTGAATAGTGTTTCCGGGATTTCTATAAATAGGGGCGTTTTCGATTCAAAAATCACCGTTTTTCCGAACGAGCCGAAAGCGACGAAAACTTGTACGTCTCTCTCTCTTCTCTATTTCTTTTTGATTTTCTACTTCCAGTGCGCCACCGCCGCCGATGGCCGGAAAATTTCAAAGTTATCGGTTTCGGTCGTTTTTTGCACACAACGTAGATCTCGACGAGATGAGTCTAGAATAGGTCTCGGATTTCAATTTCGATTTCTTGTTCGTCGGAAAATGGTGAAAAACCTTCTCCAAACCCTAAACCCTAGCTTTTGTCAACCTTTCTCTCTCCTCTGATTTCTCTCTCTCTCTCACTCTCTCTTGTCGGAACAGATGTCAGAGAACCACCTAGAGGTGTGGGGGAGCTGCCGGAGGGCCGGCGCAGCCGTGGTTGGCGACATCGGGGTTGTTATCTGTGTGTGTAAAACGTGTGTTGTGTATGTGTGTTGCTGTTGGGGGCGGCGCTGGTGGTGCCACCGTGAGCTGCTGGTGGCCGGCGCTGGTGATGCACCGACGAGGTCAGGGTGGTGGTGGCCGACGGCAGGTGGCCACTGGCTAAGGCTATTTGCATGTGTTCTTATGCGTGTGTGTGTAATATATGCGTGTGTATATATATATATGCTGTGTATGTCTTGGGATGGCTTAGGATGGTCGCTGGCGATGGGAGGTCGCCGACCGAGGGTCAGGGAAGGGTCGCCGGTGACTTGAAGTCGTCGGCCGGAGCTGGGCAGTGAGGGAGAGAAGGGTAGGAAGCGTGAGGATGAAGGGTGTTTGGGGCTGTTTTCAGGCACTGTTCACGGCCGGATTCCGGCGAGGGATGGTCGGAGGTGGTAGCTAGCGATGCAGGCTTGCCGGTGGATAAGGTGGCGGTGGCGATGGGCGGCGTCGCTGCAGCAGGTGGTGTCGGGAAATACAGCAGGCGAACAGGGCGACGTTGGGAGCGTTGGACGCCGAGCTGCCGAGAAACCTCGGCCACTGCTGAAGGCACCGGGTGCCGCGCGTGCAAAGCTGCTGAGCTACCAAGTAAACTCGGCAGCTGCCGAGACGTCCTGTCGAGGATGCCGAGCTGCCGAGAAATCCACCCGATGCCGGGTGCGCGCGCGCGCGTGCCCCGTCGGGTGATGGGTGCGCACGCGACGTTGTGTTTTCGATCCGAGTCCCATTTTTTCCATTATACGTCATCATCAAGTCGTCGCCGATGAGATGTCATTAACCGGGGTTTGTGGGCCCGGTCAAAGTCAACCCTTTGACCAAAATTATCAAAATACCCCCAAACTTAAAATGCTCCGTTCGAGCTCGTTTCAACTTTGATTGAGCTCCTTCTTTTTCCATTGTGATTTGAATTCCATTCTCTTTCATCATAGCCATATAAATTGAACGTTCACTCTCGTTTCTTCAACCCTAATATTTAGGTCTCTCGATCCGTCGCGTCATTAACGATCGTTTTTCCTCCGGAATCATTTATAGCTTTAATTATAATTATTAAGGATCCAAAAAACACCGTAACTTATGTAGGCTACCAGTTGGATTGACCGTTGAGATATTTGACCTTTGGTACTTGCTACTCACGTGGTAACTACCGAACAAGGTAGGGGTAATTTCTATCTCTTAATCTGTTTACAGTTTTCCCTATTATGAAGCGTGAATGAGGAATACTAAATGCTATGGTTATATGCTATGATTATGTATTCATGATATACTGTGAAAGGACTTCGGTTCACATTTGATGTTCGGAGGGCCTTATGGACCGTAAAAAAACTGTCTCCTACCTCTTCTACCACCTGAAAGGTCTGGTGGTCCTTTAAATGCGCTAGCGGTACTGAGATCGTTTTAGGGGATAAGACGGGAAATTCCCACACCCCATGGATGGGTTACGAGTTATGTGCCTTGCATTTTATGTGCTATGACAACGTGACTGAATGTTACATTTCCAGTATTATATATCTGTTGATTGTTATAAGAGGCAGATTTCATTCCCACGAGTGTATTCCACGCACTCACCCCTATTCTGTAATTCACGTTACTGGAGATAATGAGCATGATGAACCCTAGAGGGAGAGATGTTGGAACCGACGGATCGCCGGCTCTATGCTATCAGAATCGGGATCCAAGGATAAAACGCAGCGGAAAGTAATCATACCCTTGTAGACCTCTTTGATCTTCTGATGTATTCCTCTGAGCCCTTCTCGAACGTTGCGTGGCCAACGATCCTTCGAGAAAAATCAGTTCTGCTCTCTCTCACTTATCACGTGTTTTCTGTGATCTGTGTTCTGTGAGGCGCTGATGAAAAAAGCTACATATAGGCTACACCAGGGACCTAGAGGAGGAATTGGATTGGGCCTCCTGATGGGCTTTAGTATCCTGTGTTCGGCCCGAACACATAACTTAAGCCCATCAATAATAATTCAGTCCACTAGAGAATTATTATTGAACTACCGTCCCAATCCCATATTTAATATGGGCTCCTTCTTATTATGTGTACATTTATTTCCCCGTGTTTAAGATATCGAATGTCCGTAAATTAAATAAGTTACTGACAACTTAATTAATTTATATCTAATTCCAAGAGTAGTACCACTCATCCTTATTATCATGTCGGATTAAATCCACCTGCAGGGTTTACATGATAATCCTTATGAGCTCCTCAAGGGGACATTATCATCCTAAATAATTAGGACACAGATTCCTTCTATAATCAATAGAACACCATATAAACAATGCTATCTCCCAACTCACCGAGTTTATTGATTTATGAATAAATCTCACCCATTGGCAAATTAAAGAAATAAACACTGAGCATACGTGCCCGTTATTATATGGGGATTAAGAGAACACATATCCATAACAACAGAGGTCTTGTTCTATTATATAGTCAGTATAAAACGAACAACCTCAAATGGTCCTGCTCAATACACACAAAGTGTACTAGTGTAGTTTTATAGTCAAGACAGACTAATACCAAACTACACTACAACCATTCCGATGATTTGTCCAAATCCATCTTGGTTGTGAGCTACTATTTATAATTTATAAGAAACTGATAACATGATCTTCTGTGTGGCACCACACACCAAGTTATCTATAATATAAATTAATTGGACATTGCATAAACATATATAACAAATATAAAATGCAAACATATGACCAATGTGATTCTCATTCCATAAACGATGTTCATACAAAAAGCTAGGCTTATAGTATACATCCTAACAATCTCCCACTTATACTAAAAGACTATGCTTCCATAAGCGCCGCCATACATCTGATTCCCATCCCTTCAACATGCCCATCAAAAGCTTTCGCTGGAAGGGCCTTTGTGAAAGGATCTGCTAGGTTATCTGCTGATGCAATTTTGGCGACAACAACTTCTCCTCGCTTTACGATGTCTCGTATCAGGTGGTACTTGCGCTCAATGTGTTTACTTGCTTTATGGGCTCGTAGTTCCTTCGAGTTTGCCACTGCACCACTATTATCACAATAAATTGTGATAGCTTTGGGCAAACCAGGAATCACTTCTAAATCCATCAAGAAGTTCCTGAGCCATACAGCTTCTTTGGCCGCCTCAGAGGCTGCCACATACTCAGCTTCCATGGTGGAGTCTGAAATGCATTTCTGCTTAACACTCCTCCATATAATGGCTCTACCTCCTAAGGTAAACACATAACCCGAGGTAGATTTACTGTTGTCCCTATTCGACTGGAAATCAGAATCTGTGTAACCCACAGGAAGCACATCATCTGCTTGGTAAACCAGGATATAATTTCTAGTCCTTTTCAGGTACTTTAAAATATGCTTTACCGCAGTCCAATGTCCTTGTCCTGGGTTACTTTGATATCTGCTAACCATGCCCACGGCAAAGCAGATATCTGGCCTCGTACATAGCATTGCATACATTAGGCTTCCTACGGCCGAAGCATAAGGAACTGCCTTCATGTCCTCTATCTCTTTTGGTGCTTAGGACACATCTCCTTAGATAAAGGTACTCCGTGTCGAAAAGGTAGAAAACCTTTCTTGGAGTTTTGCATGCTAAAACGAGCTAGAATAGTATCAATGTACGAAGCTTGAGATAAGCATAACATTCATTTCTTGCGATCCCTTATCACTTTGATCCCAAGAATATGTCCTACTTCTCCCAAGTCCTTCATATCAAACTGCTTGGACGGCCATACCCTTACGTCTGACAACACCTTGACATTGTTGCCAATGAGCAAGATGTCATCTACGTATAGTACAAGAAATACCACCACGTTTTCGTCACTCTTCTTGTATACACAAGACTCATCCGGACATTGAATGAATCCATAAGACTGGATTACCTCATCAAAACAGATGTTCCAAGATCTCGAAGCTTGTTTCAATCCATAAATGGACCGATTAAGCTTACACACAAGATGCTCTTTGCCCTTTGCAACGAATCCTTCTGGTTGCTTCATATAGATGTTTTCTTCAAGACTACCGTTAAGGAAAGCAGTCTTGAC
Source organism: Scutellaria minor (assembly GCA_954870855.1). NCBI lineage: Eukaryota > Viridiplantae > Streptophyta > Magnoliopsida > Lamiales > Lamiaceae > Scutellaria > Scutellaria minor. Next base: position 11,241,453 of record OX940734.1, on the reverse strand, counting down.
ATCCATTTGCCAAACCTCATAATTCATATGAGCAGCAACAGACAAAAGAATCCGGATAGACTTGAGCATGGCTACCGGCGAAAAGGTTTCCTCATAATCGATCCCTTCTTTCTGAGTATACCCCTTCGCAACAAGCCTTGCTTTGAAAGTTTCCACTTTCCCATCTGACCCTCTTTTTCTTTGTAGACCCACTTACATCCAATGGCTTTTACACCATTGGGTGGTTCTACAAGCTCCCAGACTTGATTAGAATCCATAGATTCTATCTCAGAAGTCATAGCCTTTTGCCAAGATATTGCATCTTTATCTTGGAGTGCTTCGTCATAGGTCCAAGGATCAGATTCATGTTTACCAGGCACTAAGTCCGAGGACTCTCCTAAAAACATGAATCTATCAGGTTGTCTAACAACCCTCCCACTACAATGAGGCACTCGTGGTAACAGCGTATCATGAGTGACGCACGGTGCGGACTCCTATGGTATCTCATCTTGTACCGTTGGTACTAAGGTAGGGATTTCCCCTCTGATTTCTTCTAGAACAATTTTACTCGTGGGCTTGTGGTTCATTACATAGTCCTCTTCTAAGAATCGGGCATTTGTGCTAACAATGACCTTCTGATCCTTAGGACTATAAAATAAACCACCTTTCGTTCCTCTAGGATAGCCCACAAACAGCCGAACATCCGTACGAGATTCCAACTTATCAGCGTCTCCCTTCAGCACATGTGTTGGACTACCCCAAATCCAAATGTATTTAAGACTAGGCTTACGCCCATTCCACAATTCTGTGGGAGTAGAGGGTACTGTCTTAGAAGGTACCAAGTTTAGAATATACGCTGCCGTTTCCAGGGCATATCCCCAAAACGAATTCGGTAATTCCGAATAACTCATCATCGATCTAACCATTTCCATGAGAGTCCTATTCCTTCGTTCTGTCACACCGTTCTGTTGGGGTGTACCAGGTGCAGACAATTGGGATTGAATCCCAACCTCTGATAAGTAATTCCTAAACTCTCCTAAGAGGTACTCGCCACCACGATCAGATCGTAGTGTTTTGATACATTTACCATGACGCTTCTCCACATCAGCCTTGTACTCTTTGAATTTATCAAAGCACTCAGACTTGCGGCGCATCAAATAAATATACCCATATCTCGAAAAATCATCAATAAATGAGACAAAATATTCGAAACCACCTCTTGCCTGAATAGTCATAGGACCACACAAATCAGAATGAACCAATTCCAACACTTCTTTGGCTCTATACCCCTTGGCTTTAAAAGGCCTCTTGGTCATTTTTCCTTCCAAGCAGGACTCGCAGGTCGGATAGTTTTCCACTTCCAATGAACTCAAAGGTCCATCGGCTATCAACCTTTGAATCCTACTCAAGTTAATGTGACCTAGTCTTAGATGCCAAAGATATGTTTGGTTCATTTTAGAAGGTTCTTTTCTCTTATTTGAGTTAGAAGATGTATTATTAATTTCCATTTGTTGCATCATAGGAGTTATTGGATTAAGAGTATATAAATTGCCAACCAACGTACCGGAACAGATAATAACCCTATTTTTCTTGACAACCACTTTGCCATCAAAAGAAACAGAATATCCATCCAAAAATAACTTAGAAACAGAAATCAAGTTCTTTCTAAAACAAGGTACGTAAAGACAATTCCTCAAAACCAAAGTCTTGTTCCTATCAAAAGATAAATAAACATCTCCCACTGCAACTGCCGCCACTTTCGTAGCGTTGCCCATGTAGATGGTAATCTCGCCCTCACTAAGTCGCCTGGTTTCCTGGAACCCCTGCAAAGAATTGCAGACATGATCAGTGGCTCCCGTATCTACACACCAGGTACCGGTAGATAACACCGCTAAACATGTTTCAGTAATTAGTGAATAAGATTTACCTTCTTTGTTCTCCTTTTTCTTGGGACAATCTACCTTCCAATGTCCAGGCTGCTTGCATGAGAAGCACTTGCCCTTCGGCTTTTTCACGCCACCTTGTGGCCCAGCCTTTTGAGGTCCATTCGCTTTGTTTGCCGAAGGATTCTGTTTCTTCTTCTTCTTTCCACCTTTCGGCTTAGAAGTAGAAACATTTTCAGCAACATAAGCTTGAGCACTTTGACGAAATAGTCCTTCTGCCGATTTGAGTTCTGTCAGAAGTTCCGCCAAGGAGTACATCTTTTTGTTCATATTATAATTAAGGCGGAACTGCTCAAAACTCTTAGGCAGTGTTTGGAGCACGATATCGACCTGGGTTTCCCCATCGATTTCAGCTCCAAGGACTTCAATCTCATTCAAATGAGCCATCATCTTAAGGACGTGATCACTCACAGGTGTCCCCTCAGACATGGTGGTCGTCATTAAGTTTCTCATTGCCTCTTGTCTGGCAGCCCGACTCTGGTGTCCGAAGAGTTCTCTGAAATTGTGCATTATATCATAGGCAGTGGGCATGGCCTAATGCTGATGTTGCAGTACATTTGACATGGAAGCCAAAATGTAACACCGCGCCATCTCATCTGCCTTAACCCACTTTCTATAATGCGCTTTCTCCTCTTCAGTAGAGTTTTCATCAGGCATGTCAGGACAGTGCTCATGGAGTACAAACTTGTACTCCTCAGCAGTTAGGACAATATCCAGGTTTCTTTTCCAGTCAATATAATTAGGACCAGTAAGTTTGTTTTCTTTGAGTATAACAGCAAGTGGGTTGAAAGACATAATGAAATCCTGAGAATCATATAAATAAATAAATAAATACACAGGTCATAACATATAGAATTTAAAGCCTATATTGTTCCCTCAAACAATATAATTAAATTCACCAACACCTCAAAACACCGTGAATTTCGCATGCCACGATAGTGTGGATGTATGCTAATTCAAACATTTGTAAGAGGAGGTTTTACCCATTAATTTCATTATCTTGTCAAACAAAATAAAATTAATAGTTGGTTTAACTTTAGCCATGCAAACAACAGCACTTACTCCGATGGGGAGGATACTATCATATGCACCCAAGTGTGTACCATTTCTTAATACTAAGTCCATTATCTAGGATTGTATCTCTTCAGATGGAGAAGATCATACGCTCCTAAATAATTTTCTATAATTATCCTTAGAGGAAGTTTGATCCAGTGATCCGCAATCAAACTCATCCGATGTGGAAGAAGGCACTCAAAGCCAACGTGTAAGTTTAAATGCATCACTTACAAACTAGTAATGGAGGCTATGGGATTTTTTCAAAATAAATCCCTCTCCCACTTAGTTATTTAAATGAGGGATTTTAGCATGCAATAACATATAACATATAAAAGCATGCTAGATAAAACAACAAACAAATAGAAAGGCAATAAATATGGAAAAAAAATAAATCCAACTATTATGGCCACTTCGATCGAAAGTTTGCCTGCTAAACGGGGATCGATAGAAAAAATTAGGGTTTAAAACCCTAATTAGCGTCAACATCCAGCGAACAGAATCAGCGCCAAATCCAGCGATTGTTGCGCGAATCCAGCAGGTTGTTGCACAGATAACCGCCAACCTAGCAATCTGATCGAACAACCCCATCCAGCAATCTGTTCCAGCGCCTAGCAATCTGATCGAACAGCCCCTTCGAACGCCAATCCTAGTTCGAATAGAAGTCTCGATCGAACAGGAATCCTATACAGAATCTAGTTCGAACATCTACCAATCCTATACAGAATCTAGTTCGAACATCTACCAAACCCTATACAGAATCTAGTATGATCAGAATACACCATATGAGATCGAACAGAATTACATCGAGAACAAATCAAGAATATATAAAACCTAACACGACAAACCGCCGTGTTTTTACTATTATAATCATGCATCCAACCCAAAATAAAAAAAAACAAAAAAAAAACCTCGACAGGTCCGAGGGTTTAGATCATACATTAATCATACATACAGACCATAATAGTTGGATATATAGGTAACCTGCAAAACCGAGTTATCCTATGCAATCCTACTATCATACAATCTGAATATAAAACGTATGAAAAAGCATAAGATCGTAATATATAACCGATCCAATTACATAGAACCAGAAACCGTGGCTCTGATACCAATTGTTGGAACCGACGGATCGTCGGCTCTATGCTATCAGAATCGGGATCCAAGGATAAAACGCAGCGGAAAGTAATCATACCCTTGTAGACCTCTTTGATCTTCTGATGTATTCCTCTGAGCCCTTCTCGAACGTTGCGTGGCCAACGATCCTTCGAGAAAAATCAGTTCTGCTCTCTCTCACTTATCACGTGTTTTCTGTGATCTGTGTTCTGTGAGGCGCTGATGAAAAGAGCTATATATAGGCTACACCAGGGACCTAGAGGAGGAATTGGGTTGGGCCTCCTGATGGGCTTTAGTATCCTATGTTCGGCCCGAACACATAACTTAAGCCCATCAATAATAATTCAGTCCACTAGAGAATTATTATTGAACTACCGTCCCAATCCCATATTTAATATGGGCTCCTTCTTATTATGTGTACATTTATTTCCCCGTGTTTAAGATATCGAATGTCCGTAAATTAAATAAGTTACTGACAACTTAATTAATTAACATCTAATTCCAAGAGTAGTACCACTCATCCTTATTATCATGTCGGATTAAATCCACCTGCAGGGTTTACATGATAATCCTTATGAGCTCCTCAAGGGGACATTATCATCCTAAATAATTAGGACACAGATTCCTTCTATAATCAACAGAACACCATATAAACAATGCTATCTCCCAACTCACCGAGTTTATTGATTTATGAATAAATCTCACCCATTAGCAAATTAAAGAAATAAACACTGAGCATACGTGCCCGTTATTATATAGGGATTAAGAAGATGTACATCCATAATAACAGAGGTCTTGTTCTATTATATAGTCAGTATAAAACGAACAACCTCAAATGGTCCTGCTCAATACACACAAAGTGTACTTGTGTAGTTTTATAGTCAAGACAGACTAATACCAAACTACACTACAACCATTCCGATGATTTGTCCAAATCCATCTTGGTTGTGAGCTACTATTTATAATTTATAAGAAACTGATAACATGATCTTCTGTGTGGCACCACACACCAAGTTATCTATAATATAAATTAATTGGACATTGCATAAACATATATAACAAATATAAAATGCAAACATATGACCAATGTGATTCTCATTCCATAAACGATGTTCATACAAAAAGCTAGGCTTATAGTATACATCCTAACAAGAGAGAGGTGCTATACCTGGATCTGTACTTTTAAGATGAAGACTTACAAACATTATCAAACAATGTTTTAATTAATTCACGTTTTGTAATAATTCTGTATATGTTTTGGATATGAGATCTTGGTGATTTGTTCTGCTGCGAATGTTGAGATTATCGATTGAAACCGATTGTTCATATGTGAAAGATTCACATCGTCCCTTACCTCTTTCTTCTGTCGTCTCCTAATACTTCTTATGTTTATGATATATGTCTCTTACCATTTCTTTCTTCACGCCCAATGGAAAACTCTGATCTTTTTTATTGAAAGAAAATGGGGCGTGACAAAATCATCACCAATAGAACCTTGGAAAATCGCTGAAAATTGAAGAGAGAGAAGAGAGCATTTGCATGGTTTGGTTTGGTTTTTTCAGTTTAGGTTTAACTGTTTTCACAAGAGCTTAATGCGGTTGTTAATTAATTTGGATCGCGATCAATTTAGTTAATGGCTAGTTTTGATTGGATGCTGGGTTTGATCAATTAAATTGGAAAAACATGGACTTGTCTACGGCTTCGTGTTTAGTATTAAGGTTAAATGCTTGAATAACAAGATGATGTTTGTAACCTATGACTAGTGATGCAATCGAATGTCGACACCCTTGAATTGGAATCTCATATGATTTCTGATTCTCCTTTTTATTTTCATCATTTGTTGTTTGTCTACCCTTATCTCTATTTGATTGTTTGCTTAGTTTAGTGTTCGTTTCATTAGTTTAATAGATAATCAAAAATCCCCCTTGGTTCGTTTATGTCCAAGAGAATTAAGCCATATTCCCTATGGATGGACCCTATTTTTCGTTATACTCGTGCATTTGCTCATTCGGAGTAGGACAACCTACAAAGATAAAAATACTCCGGAGCAAGCAATCAATATTCAAAGGAGTCATCTCACAAGCAACATGCATGTTAGTGCTTTTAATATCCAATAAACCAAGGTTAATATGTACTTTTAATATCCAATAAACCAAGGTTAATAGCTAAATGAGTGGTGGAAGAACCAAGAATCAATGGTTTCTTTTGCTTACTCATAACAATAGAGAATTGAGAAGCAAGCCAATAACCGAAGTTTACTTTGACGTTGTTCAACATAGCCCAAATAAAGAATAGTTCAGGTTTAGTAAAGTAGAAGAACAACTCTTTCTATCGGAAAAATTGAAAGTAAGAAATCGATGCATATATTGCCACACATGCCACACAGGTTGAAGAAGATAATTTCCCTCGGACTCACTTGGATCATAAAACTATGTATCATTTGTCATAGATTTCCACGCATCAAAGAATCGAAAGCCCTATCAAAGTTGACTCGTGAAGAAGCATAAGAAGTTTGCACATAAGCCTCATCAACAAAACCCAAGGTAAGATTGAATTGTGTTATGCTATGTTTGAATTCTTTTCCTATCAATCGAAATTTTACAATATTAGGTGTATCCAACGTGAATCCCGTGGGTGTGTGAAAGACAAAGGTGGTGTAAAACTCCCCAATTAACTCAATAAAAGCTAGCCACTTAACTTGCACAAACAGAAGTCATATTATGAAATGCGTTTTTCATATCAAATTGTTCTAAAGTGACAAGGTCAATGAGTTTGCATGGGATAATTTCGCGTTTACAAACCAATGCGTATTTTTATTTAAGATGTAACGCCCCGTTCCCCTTAATTAGAAATAGTTCTCACCCTTTACTTATTTAGGAACTAAAGAAATCATAATTACTTTTCAATATACAGCGAAACACTTAAAATAAAGACACGAGAGCTATATTTTAAAAAAAACGTAACATATATACATATATATCAAACTATAAACCAAGTTTATTCATACTTCACCCACATTTCTAGGTAAAATGTTTGAACCAAAAACCTATATGAATTAACACAATAAAACATACATATATATTTGACAGGATATAAGTTTAGGCCCATTGGTTAACATACTATACATATATCAACATATCATTCTCAAAAGGAAACCTTATTCTAGTATAACAACTTTAAAAGGACAGTGAGAAGTCAGCCCAGCCTACTACACGTCCACGTCATCATCCGGCGAGCCTGAAAATATTAAAAGCAACATCATGAGACACCTCCGAAGAGGGATCCCAGTGGGATAACTTTACTGTTTAATACATTAAAGTAATTAAATCATTAAGCAAGTACTACATGTTCTTTGGGTACGTTCACCCTGGACCATACTATAACATAAAGGAATGTGGGAGTCGCTCGGCCACTAAACCTTGCTTTCATAGACCAGGCACTCTCGCCCTTATGGTCGTCGCCCGGTAGGGAAGCTACCTACCGGTTATAGCTACGGGCTTCAGCCGTAGATTTTCATGCATAACTTATAAATTCAATTATCAACACATAGTAGAGAGTAGAAGTTACCCACTTGTACGTTGATTGTGCGAGGATTGCTTCTGTATTCACCGACTGTCTCAAACTGCGCTCGACACATTTAACTATTTAGTCTATTATGTCATATAACATTTAATACATGCTTGATCCTTATATTAAATTCTAAACATGATCATATCATACACAAATCATTTAAGTGAGATTTAGAATATAGAATACATCATCATACTTATAACTTAATTGTTAAGCATTTAAACTAGCAATTTTAGACTTAAAAATGACATATAAAGATATAATTTTAATAATTCATACATAATTCCTAAAATCACAAAATTATTCATATAATCACGTATCTTCTTTTAGTATAACATATTGAAAATTCATAAACTTTAACTTCTTGTACAAAGACTTAAAAATCACACATTTAACTAGGTTTTCACTTCAATTTCAGCTGAAAAACAACCTTCAATGAAAAATTCACCATACCTTATAAGATTGATGAAAACCTTTCATCTTTTTACAGAATTTGGATAACATGTTGAAGTATAACATATAAAAATTTCAAGTAGAAATAATGTTCATATAATTATTTATATATTTTACAAATTGGATAAAAACAATGCATAACATAGGTTGAAAACAGGGTTACTTGTAAAATTTCTTATAAATTTATTTGTGCTCCAAAATTCACAAGGTAAATTTTATCATGTTATTAAGAGTCATTATTACAGCATAGTAAACTATGACTTATAAATATGATTCATATAAATAGTTATGAATTTTCTAAGTTGGCAGAAAATAGGACATAGTGTATGCTGAAAATAGACTTTTTTGTAAAAATCAGCATAAATCGTACAAGACTAAAAAAAATGCATACTAAATTTTTGCACGTAAATAAGAACTGATTCTAAAATATAGTAAAAGATCATACAATATCACACCCCATTTTCTTTCATAAAAATATCAGAATTTTCACACGAGCGTGAAGAAATAAAAGGTAAGAGACATATCTCATAAACAAAAAGAAGGAGTAAGAAACGACAGAAGAATGAGGTAAGGGATGATATGGATCATCCACATATCAACGATCGATCTCAATAGCGATAATTACAACATAACTTAGCAGCGGAAAATATCATCAGGATCTCACATCCAAAATATATACAGAAAAATTACCAAAAATGTGAGTTAATTAAAACATTGTTTGGAAATGTTTGTGTGACAACATCCTAAAACACAAATCCAGAAACAACACTGTCTCTCTCCATCATGCCCATCAACTCCTATAGTGTGAGTACAAAATAGGGGGTGAGTGCGTGGAATACACTCGTGGGGATAAACTCCGCATCTTATAACATTCAACAGATATAAAATACCAGGAAAATAACTTTAAGTCACGTTGTCATAGCACATAAAATGCATAGCAGATATCAAAAATAGCAAGGGAAGGATAGGTGTGGGAATTCCCTGTCTTACCCTATAAAACGGTCTCAATATCGCTGGCGCATTTCAAGGACCGCTAGACCTTTTCAGAGTAGTAGAAGGGAAGGGAGTCAATTTTTTACGGTCCATAGGACCCTTCGAACATGCAATGTGAACCGAAGTCTTTTCACAGTATAAAGTATGGCACAACAATTATATCCACAACATTTAGTATTCCTGAATCATGCAAATAATAGGGAAAACAGTAAACAGATAAAGATTTAGAAGTTACCCACACCTTGTTTGGTGGTTACCACGTGAGTTGCAAGTACCAAAGGTCTGATAACTTAATGCTCAATCCAACAAGTAGCCTACATAATTATGGTGTTTCTTAGATCCTAAATAATGTATAAATGAAGCTGTAAAAGATTCCGACGGAAAAACGATCGTTAAATACACGACAGATCGAGAGATCTAAAGATTGGAGTTGAAGAAATGAGGATGGATAATCAGTTTAAGAGGCTGAGATGATAAAGAATGAGCTCGATCGGAGTTGAAACGAGCTCGAACGGAGCATTTTAAGTTCAGGGGTATTTTGGTAATTTTTGTCAAAGGGTTGACTTTGACCGGGCCCACAAACCCTGGTTAACGACGTCTCGTCGGTGATGACTCGATAAAGATGAATGACGGAAAAAATGGGATTCGGATTGAAAACAAGGCTTCGTGTGCGCGTCGTCACCCGACGGGCGCGTGCGACACCCAACATTCTCGGCAACTCGGGTACTCAGCTCGGCAGGCTGCCAAGTTTTCTTGGCAGCGGGTACTCGGGTCTCGGCAGCTGCTGAGTTTTCTCCGTAGCTCGGCACGCCATCCCGGCGGCTGCCGAGTTTTCTCGGCAGCTTCGTGCCTAGGTTCCTGGCGTCGGGCCTGCTCGACCAGCCACCTTCCCGGCACCACCAGCCGTGGTGGCGCCGCCCATCGCCGTCGCCACCATGTCCGCTGGAAAGCTTGCATCACCGGCTACCACCTCCGGCCATCCCGCGTAGGATTCCAATGATGAATAGTACCCGAAAATCAGTCGCAAAATCTTTCGATAAACCCGTACGCAAAACTCACACCCCTCCTTCCCCAGCTCCGGCGACCACCCCCTCAATCCTAGAACGCCGGCCGGCGACTTCCAGTCGCCGGCCACCTCCTCTCCAGCCCATCTATCTCCGGTAGCTTCAAACACACACACACGCACACATATATTGTAGCGTCCCGGATCAAAACGAGCATAATTAATTAATTAAATATTTTAACTTATGATTTAATAATTATGTGCATATGATTTAACTTTTTAATTTATTTTGTACGTTTCAGATACGTGTTTTAATGCGAGGTTTAGATCGATAATTTTATTAGACGTGGAACATAGGATATTTTATACCATTAGATGCATATCGAGAAAATGGGAAAATAGAAACGAACTAGAGGTCAATCGGAGACCCGTAGCTCGAACGGCGACGGAAAGGGCAAAACCGGAAGTTTCGGAAATAAATCGAAAGATATTTACGAAGAATGGAAACGAAGATATTTACGTGAATAGTAACTTGGAAAAGTCAACTTGTGAATAGTGACCAAGATATTTTGGATGAATAGTAACTTCTCAAAATCTATAAATAGGGTCTCCCCCATTTCATTTTTCACCGTTTTTTCGAACGCACCGAAAATGAGTAAGTCTCTCTCCTCCCTTCTCTCTCTCGTTTTTAGATTTCTGGTTGGCGGCGCCACCGCCGGTCGGTCGCCGAAAAATTTCAACATTGTCGGAATCGGACAATTTTTACACACGACGTTTGTCTCGACGAGACGAATCTAGGATAGGTCTCGGATTTCAAATCCGATTTCTTGTTCGCCGGAAAACGGCGAAAAACAACCTCAAACCCTAACCCCGTCACCCTTTCTCTCTCATTTGTTTTCTCTCTCTCTCCTCCTCTTCTCGCCGAAGCTTTCACCGGAGACGTGGCTGGGGGTATGGTGGAGGTGCCGGAGGGCCAGCACCTTCGTGGGCGGCGGCGCCGGAGCTGAACAGGTTGTGTTTGGATGTTTACGTGGATGTGTGTGTTTTTGGTGGTGTATCAGTGTGTGTGTTGTGTGGCTCGTTGTGGGGACGGCGCCACGGTGGGCTGACGATGGGAGGTTGCCTACGAGGCTCTGGTGGTGGTGGCCGGCGGCTGGTGGCCGACGGCAGGTGGCCGCCGGCCAGATCAGTTTGTAAGTGTGTGTATATGTATATTTTTGTACGTGTGTGTGTATTGAGTGGTGGAGGGGTGTGTATGCGCGGCAAACAGGTGGTGGCCGGCGAATGGTGGTCGCCGGCCGGAGTCCCAGGTGGCGGGGGAGAGTCGCCGGCCAAAGTGAGACAGTGAAGGTGTGTGTGTTTATGTATACGTGTGTGTGTTGCTATGTGTATGAGGGTTGGTGGCCGGTGCTAGGGGGTTGCCGGCGACAGGGAGGTCGCCGGCCGGTGACTGGAGGTCAAGGGGGTGGTCGCCGACGACTGGAGTCGCCGGCCAGAGCTTTTGGATAGGTGTTGGATTTTTCAAAAAACTGATCAACAAAGGGTTTTGCGGGGTAATTTCCAGGCACTATTCATGCAGAAATCCGGTGAGGGATGGTTGGAGGTGGTAGCCGGTGGTGTGAGGTTTCCGGCGAACCCGGGGGTGGCGGCAGGAGGCGGCGCCACCGCACCGGGTGGCACTGGGAAGTTGGTATGTTGTTCAGGCCCGGCGCCGGAAGCGCCGGGAGGGGAGCTGTCGAGAAAACTCGGCAGCATCGGGTGCCGAGCGCGCCCGTCGCACCGACGCGCACGCGATGCCATTTTTCTGATTCGAACCCCGTTTTTTCCGCCGTTTATCTTTTTTGAGTCGTCGATGACGAGACATCGTTGATGGGGTCCGTGGGCCCGGTCAAAGTCAACGCTTTGACCAAAATTACCATTTTACGCCTAAACCTAAAATGCTCCGTTTGAGCTCGTTTTAACTCCGATCGAACTCATTCTTTTTTTTGTCGTGACCCAAATTTCATCTCCTATCATCTCAGCCCTTTAGACTTGACTTTCAGCCTTGTCTCCAAAATTTCAATCTTTAGATCGCTCGATCCGTCGCGTATTTAACGACCGATTTCCAACGGAACCTTTTACAACTTTAATTATAATTTATTAAGGATTTAAGGAACGTCATAACTTGTGTAGGCTACTTGTTGAGTCAAGCCTTGTGATATCGGATCCTTTGGTACTCGCTTGTGAAATCTGATCCGTCGGTACTCGTTGATCACGTGGTAACCACCAAACAAGGTAGGGGTAATTTCTATCTTTTATCTATTTACTGTTTTCCCTACTTAAATGCATGATTGAGGAATACTAAGTGCTGTGAATATACGTGCTGTGCCATATTATATACTGTGAAAGAACTTCGGTTCACATTGCATGTTCGGAGAGTCCTACGAGACTGTAAAAAAATTGTCTCCCTCCCTTCTACTACTCTATTGAGGTTTGATGGTCCTCATGAAGCGCACCAGTGGTATATGAGACCGTTTTATAGGGTAAGATAGGCTGTTCCCGTACCTATCATTCTTACTATTTCTAATATCTGCTGTGCATTTTACTTGCTATGACTTTGTGCCGATTGTTATATATCGTTAATTTATATATGTATGTTGAATGTTATAAGATGCAGACTTTATCCCCACGAGTGTATTCAACGCACTCACCCCCTTAATCTGTACTCACACTACAGGAGTTGGTGAGCATGTCGAACCCTAGGTGGAGAGAGGTAGTGTTGTTCCTGATCTTGTGTTCATTTAGGATGTGTCGCACAAACACTTTCAAACAGTATTTTAAGTTTATTCACGTTTTGTAAATATTTTTTAGTATACTGTGAACTTGAGATCCTGATGGTTCATTCCGCTGCTTTAATATGTTGTGTATATTTTATCGGTATTGAGACCGATCGTTATCGGCCGAGGCCATTGTTGATATGTGAAAGATTCATATCGTCCCTCATCTCTTTCTTCTATCGTCTCTGATCTCTTTCTTCTATCGTCTCTTACTTTTTCTTCTTCACGCCCAAAGCAAAACTCAGATATTTTATGAAAAGAAAATGGGGCGTGACAGATGGTATCAGAGCAGTTCTAATGTTGAGAACTTGCTCGAACTGGTTTTAAAAATGGGAAAAATGTGATTTTGAAAGTGTGATTTGAAAATGTGAAAAGGTTTTTGAAAAAGACACCGATAGGCACCATCCTCTCTCCATAAGTGACTTTCCCTGAACATGATACTTGCGGAATAACTGTGTACCTGATATGTGTTACTTTGTTGATATGATACAAACTGTTTAGAATTGTTGAAGTGTTAAGAATACTGTTTCACGATGGAAAAATCTGTTGAAACCCTCTTGATGTCATTACAATCACGATGAAATGATTTTGTGAAAACCTCTTGAAGTCACTATAATCAACATACTGCTCTGAGCCACCGCCACAAAGCCGCTGACTGCAGCAGCGTGAGCTCGTGTGCGAGTATGGTCGTTTGCAGGAGTTGATATCGTGTGACTAAAAGTTGAAACTACCATGGACCTTTGTTTATAATGGGGTGTACTAATGAGTGAGTTTTCCCAGTCCGTGGTTGTAATGCGTAAGATCGGTTTTGACAACTGAGGGCTATAAAAAAAAACTCTTTGAAGATGTTAATAATTTAAATTTTAATGTTATGTGTATGATACATTGTTCTGGTTTGATTGTGCGTGTTGTGTATACTCTATTGTTAATTGGACTACGCAGGGTATACTATAAGGGTTAGTTTTTGTATGTAGTCTTTAGAACATTATACCACGAGATCAGCCGCGTAAAGACTAACCAACAAAGGAGAATACGCCTTATACATCATATGCATGCCGTGCAAAGGAGATCGACTTTCAAGCACCTTAAGAATCGGAGTTCACCTTTCGTGAGACCCAGATAAAGTCAACACAAGGAATATTTTGGACCTAAAGGCAATCGAGATGCCTAGCAAAAAGAACTGCGAAGCTTGGTTGGTCAACATGACAAACTCCGAACAAGAATCGACTTCTGTTGAGAAGGTGTCGGTGATAAAGAAATTCATGGACCTGTTTCCTGAGGATTTATCTAGTCCTTCACCGAATAAATAAGTGACCTTTGAGATCGATCTCGTTCCAGGATCTGTACTGGTGTCAGAAGCTCCATATTGGATAACACCAAAAGAATTGCAAGAACTGAGGGTCCGGTTACCAGAACTTTTGGACAAAGGTTCCAACAGACCAAGCGTGTCGCCTTAGAGAGCTCTAGTGCTCTTCGAGAAGAAGAAAGATGAGAGCTTAAGAATTTGTGTCGATTACCAAAAGTCGAACAAGCGGACTATAGAGAACAAGTATACACTGCCTCGAAGTAAGGATCTTTTCGATAGATTAAGAGGAGCCAGTGTGTTCTCGAAGAATTGACTTAAGGTCTGGGTATCACCAGATAAAAGTCAAAGACACAGATAAATCACCAATCAGTACTATGAGATGAAGAAGCAGAAGAGCAAAGAGCAGAAATGCAGTTCGGCCAGGAAGGATCGATAAAGAATTGGAAAAGCTCAGGATCGATGAAAGTTCTGAACATTGAGCTTAGCCAGATCATCAAGGAACTTACAAGCCTGAGCCAGATAATCAAGGAACTTGCAAGCCTGAGAAAGTTCCTTGACGAGAAATGGAAAGAAAGAAGCAACTCGCATATAAGAGGACGAGAGTTTTGACAAAGTATCCAGTTTCGCAGCTTTTAGTACGCGTTTAGTTACGACGTTCTTAGTATGCGTTCAATTTCGAGGACGAAATTATTTTAAGGGGTAAGGGATGTAGCGCCCCGGATCAAAACGAGCATAATTAATTAATTAAATATTTTAACCAATGATTTAATAATTATGTGCATATGATTTAACTGTTTAATTTATTTTGTACGTTTCAGATACGTGTTTTAATGTGAGGTTTAGATCGATAATTTTATTAGACGTGGAACATAGGATATTTTATACCATTAGATGCGTATCGAGAAAACGGGAAAATAGAAACGAACTAGAGGTCAATCGGAGACCCGTAGCTCGAATGATGATGGAAAGGGCAAAACCGGAAGTTTCGGAAAAAAATCGGAAGATATTTACGGAGAATGGAAATGAAGATATTTACGTGAATAGTAACTTGGAAAAGTCAACTTGTGAATTGTGACCAAGATATTTTGGATGAATAGTAACTTCTCAAAATCTATAAATAGGGCCTCCCCCATTTCATTTTTCACCATTTTTCCGAAGGAGCCGAACGCACCGAAAATGAGTAAGTCTCTCTCTCCTCCGTTCTCTCTCTCATTTTTAGATTTCTGGTCGGCGGCGTCACCGCCTACCAGTCGCCGGAAAATTTCAATGTTGTCGGAATCGGACGATTTTTGCACACGACGTTTGTCTCGACGAGACGAATCTAGGATAGGTCTCGGATTTCAAATCCGATTTCTCGTTCACTGGAAAACGGCAAAAAACAGCCCCAAACCCTAACCCCATCACCCTTTCTCTCTCCTCTGTTTTCTCTCTCTCCTCCTCTTATCGCCGGAGCTTTCACCGGAGACGTGGCTGGGGGTATGGTGGAGGGGCCGGAGGGCCGGCGCCGCCGTGGGTGGCGGCACAGGAGCTGAACAGGTTGTGTTTGGATGTTTACGTACATGTGTGTGTTTTTGGTGGTGTATCTGTGTGTGTGTTGTGTGGCTCGCTGTGGGGGCGGCGCCGCCGTGTGTGATCAGTGGGCCGGCGACCTGCTCTGATGGTGGTGGCCGGCGGCAAGTGGCCGCCGGCCAAATCAGTTTGTAAGTGTGTGTGTATGTATATTTTGTACGTGTGTGTGTATTGAGTGGTGGAGGGATGTGTATGCGCGGCCAACAGGTGGTGGCCGGCAACTGGAGGTCGCCGGCCGGACTCCCAGATGGCGGGGGAGAGTCACCAGTGACTGGAAGTCACCGGCCAAAGTGAGACAGTGAAGGTGTGTGTGTTTATGTATATGTGTGTGTGTTGCTATGTGTATGAGGGTTGGTGGCCGGAGCTAGGGGTTGCCGGCGACAAGGAGGTCGCCGACCGGTGACCGGAGATCAAGGGGTGGTCGCCGACGACTGGAGTCGCCGGCCGGAGCTTTTGGATAGGTGTTGGATTTTTCGAAAAACTGATCATCGAAGGGTTTTGCGGCGTAATTTCTGGGCACTATTCATGTCGGAATCCGACAAGGGATGGTCGGAAGTGGTAGCCGGCGGTGCGAGGTTTCCGGTGAACTTGGGGGTGGCGGCAGGAGGCGGCGTCACCGCGCCGGGTGGCGTCGGGAAGTTGGTATGTTAGTCAGGCCCAGTGCCGGAAGTGCCGGAAGGGGAGCTGCCGAGAAAACTCGGCAGCTGGTCGAGCCTCGAGTGGAGCTGCCGAGAAAACTCAGCAGCGTCGGGTGCTGAGCGCGCTCGTCGCGCGCCAACGCGCACGCGACGTCGTTTTTCCGATTCGAACCCCGTTTTTCCCGCCGTTCATCTTTTTCGAGTCGTCGATGATGAGACGTCGTTGATCAGGGTCCGTGGGCCCGATCAAAGTCAATCCTTTGATCAAAATTACCATTTTACCCCTAAACCTAAATTGCTCCGTTTGAGCTCGTTTTAACTCCGATCGAACTCATTCTTTTTTTATCGTGACCCAAATTTCATTTCCTATCATCTCACCCCTTCAGACTTGACTTTCAGCCTTGTCTCCAAAATTCCAATCTTTAGATCGCTCGATCCGTCGCGTATTTAACGATCGATTTCCAACGGAACCTTTTTCAGCTTTAATTATAATTTATTAAGGATTTAAGAAACGTCATAACTTGTGTAGGTTAGTTGTTGAGTCGAGCCTTGTGATATCAGATCCTTTGGTACTCGCTTGTGAAATCTGATCCGTCGGTACTCGTTGATCACGTGGTAACCACCGAACAAGGTGAGGGTAATTTCTATCATTTTATCTATTTACTGTTTTCCCTACTTAAATGCATGATTGAGGAATAGTAAGTGCTGTGAATATACGTGTTGTGCCATATTATATACTGTGAAAGAACTTCGGTTCACATTGCATGTTCGGAGAGTCCTACGGGACTGTAAAAAATTCGTCTCCCTCCCTTCTACTACTCTATTGAGGTTTGGTGGTCCTCATGAAGCGTACCAACGGTATATGAGACTGTTTTATAGGGTAAGACGGGTTGTTCCCGCACCTATCCTTCTTACCATTTCTAATATCTGCTGTGCATTTTACTTGCTATGACTTTGTGTCGATTGTTATATATCGTTAATCTATATATGCCTGTTGAATGTTACAAGATGCAGACTTTATCCCCACGAGTGTATTCAACGCACTCACCCCCTTAATCTGTACTCACACTACATGAGTTGGTGAGCATGTCGAACCCTAGGTGGAGAGAGGTAGTGTTGTTCCTGATCTTGTGTTCATTTAGGATGTGTCGCACAAACACTTTCAAACAGTATTTTAAGTTTATTCACGGTTTGTAAATATTTTTGAGTATACTGTGAACGTGAGATCCTGATGGTTCATTCTACTGCTTTAATGTGTTGTGTATATTTTATCGGTATTGAGACCGATCGTTATCGGCCGAGGCCGTTGTTGATATGTGAAAGATTCACATCGTCCCTCATCACTTTCTTCTGTCGTCTCTAATCCCCTTCTTCTGTCGTCTCTTACTTTTTCTTCTTCACGCCCAAAGCAAAACTCCGATATTTTATGAATAGAAAACGGGGCGTGACATATATAAACACACACACTATCCAAGCATGGCCGGCGACTGCACCCACCATATGGCCCCACCCGAGCGCCAGCCACCGGTTCTCACACGGCGGCGCCGCCCATATCATCTACAACACAGCACACACACTCAACACACACAAAAAATATACACATGCACGCTATACACTTACACAGCCCGTTGTGGCTCCGGCACCGCCGTCCACGGTGGCGCCACCCCTCCGGCATGTCACCCTCATCCCCAGGTGGTCCTCCGGTGGCTGCTCCGGTGAGAGAGAGAGAAAAAAAAACCGAAGAGAGAGAAGATGGTGGAAATTAGGGTTTAGGGTTTGAGCTACTGTTTTTCACCGTTTTCCGGCGAATAAGATTTTGAAATTGAATTCTGAGACCTATTCTAGATTCATCTGATCGAGACGAACGTCATGTGCAAAAATCGGCTGAAACCGACACTTTTCAGATTTTCCAGCCACCGGCGGCGGCACGTCGGAAACAAAAAAATGGGAAGAGAGAGAGAGAGGAGAAAGAAACTTACAAGTTTTCATCGCGTTCGTCTCGTTCGGAAAAATGGTGAAAAATGAATCGAATGAACCCCTATTTCTCGGGTTACTATTCACCGGAATATCTTTCGATTTTTCGAAACTTCGTGTTTCACCCTTTTCTTCGCCATTTGAGCTACGGGTCTTCGATTAACCCCTAGTTCGTTTCTATCTTCTCGTTTTTCCATTACGCATCTAATGATAAAATAAAATCCTATGTTCCATGTCTAGAAAATATTTCCATCTTAAACTTGCATTAAACACATATTTGAAACGCACAAAATAAATTAAACAGTTAAAACATACGCACATAATTATTAAATCATAGGTTTAAATATTTAATTAATTTATTATGCTTCATTTTTGGTCCGGGGTGCTACATCCCTTACCCTTTAAAACAATTTCGTCCTCGAAATTACACGCGTGCTAAGAACGACTCGAAATTAAACATGTACTAAGGACGACGAAACTGGATACTTAGCCAAAAATCTCATTATCTTATATCTGTGTTGCTTCTTTCTTTCCATCTCTCGTCAAGGAACTTGCAATCCTTGATTATTTGGCTAAGCGTGATGTTTTGAACTTTTGTCGATTCTGAGCTTTTCCAATTCTTCCTCGAACCTTCCTAACCGAATCACACTTCTACTTCTCATTCTCCTCCTTTTTCAACTCATAGTTCTAATTGTTGTAATAATCATCCTATGTACTTCTTGTTTCCTCCATTTTTCTTGCGAAGTGAAGTGAAGAGTAGTTGGCGTCGGAGAGTTGTATCCTCGGTCAACAAAAATAAGTACGTTCTCGATATGGACAAAGGAGAGAGAGGAAGAAAGAGAGATAAAGTTGAAGAGACGGGAAGAGTATTGTCGCATCCAACAGGAGGAGTCAACGACATGCATAACTCCTTTCGCGGAATTTCCAACGCGTTCCCAAGATGCTATACGTGGTGCGTTCTATCACAAGATGACGAAAAGATCAGGGTATGGATGGATTATGTGATTCATCAAGTCCATAAAGACAGCTGGAGCATTCCTTAGACCAAATGACATTACTACAAACTCGTAGTGGCCATATCTCGTCCTGAATGCTGTCTTTGATATATCGGCATCTTTGACTTTCATCTAGTGATATCCAGACCTTAAGACAATCTTCGATAATACACTGGCACCTCTTAGCTGCTCCAAAAGATCTTTAATTTGAGACAGTGGATACTTGTTCTCTAGGGTCCGTTTGTCCAGCTCTCGGTGATCTACACATCCGAAAGTTTCCATCCTTTACTTCACAAAGAGCATTGAAGCTTCCCAAGATGACACACTCGGTCTAATGAAGCCTTTGTCCAAAAGTTCTGGTAACTGGACCTTCAGTTCTTGTAATTCCTTCGGTGTCATCTGATATAAAGTTTTCGACACCAGTGCTAATCCTAGGATGGGATCAATCTCGAAGGTCACTTGATTACCGCGTGTTTGGACTCTAGCCAGTCCATCCCCAGGATTATATCAAAATCCTTTATCTCTCAAGCATGGAGATCATCTAGAATGATCTTATCTCCAAAAGCAATGTTAAGATGACGTTATAAGTGTTTTGTCCTTACCATTTTTCCTGAGGGAAAACTAACTTCTAGAGTTTGAGCGACTATCTTACCGTCCTCATGCTTCAACAATTACAGAAGTTAACAGATATGAAGAAGTATGTCTGTAACGCTCCGTTTCCCTTTATTGGAAATAGGTCGTCACCCTTTACATACTTAGGAAATAAAGAAATTATAATGATTTTATAACATACAGCGGAAGACTTAAAAGCGAAGACACGAGAGTTTTTTTTTTTTAAAAACATAACATATATCTTTGTCTATAAACCAAGATTAGTCGTGTCTCACCCACATTTCTAGGAAAAATGTTTGAACTAAAGACTTACATGAATTACACAACAAAACATATATATATATATATATAATAGGATACGAGTCTAGGCCCATAACATCATACTGTACATATATACAACATATAGTTCTTAAACGGAAACGTTATACTAGTACAAACATAGCTACTGAGAGAAGTCCGCCCAGCCTGCTACTCGTCCACCTCATCATACGTCGAGCCTGAAAATAATAAGCGTAACATCATGAGACACCTCCGGAGAGGGATCCTAGTGGGATAACCTTACTGTCTAATATATTGAAGCAATTAAATTATTAAGCGAGTACTACATCATAGACCAGACACTTTACGCCCTTATGGTCGCTTCCTTAGACCAGGCACTTTGCGCCCTTATGGTCGTCGCCCAGGTATGGAAGTTACATACCGGTTATAGCTACGGACTTCAATCGTAGACTTTCATACATAACTTATCGACTCAATTAACAACACATATAGTGAAGCAATTAAACCGTTAAGCAAGTACTACATCATAGAGGAATGTGGGAATCGCTCGCCCACTAAACCTTGCATAGACCAGACACTTTACGCCCTTATGGTCGATTCCTTAGACCAGACACTTTGCGCCCTTATGGTCGTCGCCCAGTAATGGAAGTTACATATTGGTTATATCTACGGACTTCAATCGTAGACTTTCATACATAACTTATCAACTTAATAAACAACACATAGTAGAGAGTAGAAGTTACCCACTTGTTCGTTAGAGGTGCTAGGATTGACTCAGGTTCCACCGATCGTCTCGACTGCGCTCGACACACTTAATTGATTAGCTTCCTTATATCGTATAACACATTCTTTGCATTTATATTAGGTTACATTTACCCAAAACACATTCATACTCATAGCTTATTCGTTAAACTTCCAAACTAGTAATCTTCGAATGATAAGAAGACCCATAAAATTGCAACAATTTTAATAATTCACATGTGATTCCTAAAATCATACAATTATTCATATACGTACATAACTTCTTTTAGTACATCATATAAAAACATCAACTAAAAATAAGGTCCACATAAGTAGTCATGAATTTCTTAAGTTGGCCGAAAAACTGGACATCATATGCTGAAAAATGGACTTTCTTGTAAAAATCACCATAATTCGTACAAGGTTCCAAAAATGACATAGTAAAATTCTACATACTCCTAAGAACGTGTACTACAACATAGTAAAACATGGCTCATAAATTCGATCCCAATAATTAGTTATGAGTTTTAGAACGAAGCTGAAAACAGGACATCGTCTACGCGAAAAACAGGTTTTATCGTAAAATTCGGCATAAATCGTACAAGACTCAAAAAAATGCATACTAAAATCCTACACGTACCTAAGAACAGGTTCTAAAACATAGCAAAAGATCATGCATAAATTCAAAGTATATTATTCCAGAAAAGTATACGAATCAGACCCGAAAACAGGGTAAAAACTGTCCCCGAACAGCTTGTCTTAGAAAAATCATATAAACTCGAATTTAACTCCAAATCCTATGAAATTTTACAGACATGCTCTTGACTTCATATATTTCAATTAGGCAAAAGGATTCATCTTAATTCAATTCCTAAGATTTTCGAACACCACCAAAACAGTAGCAAAATAAAGCATATCTTTAAGTCTACCCTAGAATCAACTTATTCCTCCATGCAAACAACATATAATCCCAACAAATATGCCAAAGAACATCTTTGGACTTCTTATCCTAAAGTATTAAGCATAAATCATGAGTTTTAATGAAGGATTCATAAGGGTTTAGCCAAAAATACCTTTAGGTTTTGAAGAAGACTTGATGGATAAAAGATCTTTGCTTTCCTTTATCTCTTGTACTAACTTATATATGACTTTGGCTCTCCTATATGAAGTGATCAAGAGAGAGAGAGAGAAAGAGAGAGTGATCGAGAGAGAGGGAGGGAGAGAGAAGAAATATCCTCAAGCTAAGATGTATTGCATGTTGCAAGTGGATGGTTATTTGCATGATGCTATTAGATTAGTGAGGTGGCTAGGCTAGGTTACCACTTGCTAAAAGACTTACCTTGGAAGCTTTGTATTAAAAATAAAGGTTAATCTAATTATTTATCTTGATATTTTGATATTCATATAACACATATGTATAAATACATGCATACCTTATTGTAAAGACTAGAAATAATAGCATAATGTATAAATCACACAAATATGGAAATCACTAAGCATAAAACCTAAAATCATTCTATTAATTAACTTTGATCATCATCTTATCTTTTTACTTCCGTTCATATGTGTCGAGTGAGTGGAGATCGAGCTCGGTTTCATCCGTGAGCAATCCTGCAAAACCCTTAAAATCTCGAAAGAAAACACGTCATAAAATCTTACGTAATATGAAAACTTGTACTTAAATCATTAACACTTGAACGATAAAAGAAATTTATAAAATATGCATATGCAGGGTGTTTTCTTGAAATGGGGTGTTACAATGTCGCTCCAGTATCAAACAGGATGAAATCAGGTATATCAGATACTGATAACATACCTGTCATCGTCCCAGCTCCATCAGCGGCTTCTGGGCGAGTAAGAGCGTAAGCTCGCGCTCTGCCTGCCACCGACCTCGAGTTCGGGGCTGTAGCTGGCGTATTCCTCAACCTCCAGCAGTTAGCCACTATGTGTCCCGGTGCGCTGCAGGTGAAACAGTTCCGTGTGTCTTGTTGACACGGTCCTGAGAGTACCTTCCTGCATCTAGGGCACGGGTTCCCAGGTCTGGGAGTAGGAAGGAGTGGAGCGTTACTTGCCCTCGGAAATTTATTCTGGGCAAAATCCTGACTTGGGCCAGCCCACTTTCGTTTGGCAGGAGCCAGGAAGACTTTCTTGAGAGGTACAACATCCAAACCCAAATGAGAGGTAATTTCCTGAGCTCTCTCGATGACACTTGCGTATACCATCATCCCCTATCCGACCAGGATTGAGCGAATCTCTGAACGAAGGCCCTTCTCAAATCTTCGGGCCTTCTTGATGTCAGTATCCACCAGATGTGGGGCATACCGGCTCAGATGATTGAACCATCTCTCATACTCTTCCACTGTCGAGCTTTCCTGACGGAGATGAAGGAACTCTGTCTCCTTCTTGTCCCGGTACGATTGAGGGATGAAGTGATGAAAACTACTTCCTTAAACTCCTCCTACGTCATCCCCTCTCTTTGAGCGGGCAGTAGAGTCCTTTCGTACGAGTCCCAACAGTGACTTGCTTCATTAGTTAGTTGGAAGATCGCATAGCTGACCATCTGCTCTTGAGAGCAAGTCAGGTGCCCAAACAATCGATCAAGTGATCTTAGCCACTCTTCCACCTCCATCGGCTCCCCTTTCCCATCGAAAGTCGGCGAGTTAAACCACCGAAACTGTTCATAGATGAGATTCAGGTCAGTTCTAGCCGGCTGTGGGGTGGCTCTGGTTACTTGAAAATGTTGTGCTAACCTCCGTAGCATTGTAACCAAATCCCCTACGTTGGCGGTCTCCTTACGTTCCGGCTGATTGACCGACTACTGTTGCTTCTTTCGGGGTCTTTCTCTCGATATAATACTGCTACAATATATATATGTATAAATCATTGGGATAACGCGATACTACTATACGTAAGTAGATTACCGCAATACATGTGAAGAGGTATAAACATATACTATATAAATAAGCGAGAACGTACATATGCGTATATACATAGAAGCCCTACACCATCCCAAAAGGTGTATGTACACTATCTATGATATAAAAACTATCCTATACATATACATATAGAATACTAAAAGTTCATCGTATGTAATCTATCTCTCAGCAGTCTTTGAGTGAGTGAGGAAGAACGCTCAAGCATCGCTGTTCAAGTAAGGTCGTTCTCGTGGCATATCCTTCTACAGCCGACATAAGCAAACTAACCCTTTAATCTACCTCGCGTAACCCAACAATCCATAATAATAGACAAACTAATAACCAATATCATGGTACCAATAAACGCTATTCCATAAATCATATAATAACCTTAATAGATCTTCTATTATCCATTTATTATGTATGATAGCGTATACACAACTCGCACAATCAAACCAGAAAAATGTATCATACGCAAAATATTATAATTCACATTACTGACATCCTCAAAGAATTTTTATAGCCCTCAATTATCAAAACTGACCTTACGCATTACAACCACGGACTGGGAAAACTTACTCATTAGTACACCCTATTATAAACAAGGGTCCATGGTAGTTTCAACTTTTAGTCACACGATATCAACTCCTGCAAACGGCCATACTCGCACTCGAGCTCACGCTGCTGCAGTCAGCGGCTTTGTGGTGGTGGCTCAGAGCAGTGTGTCGATTATAGTGACCTCAAGAGATTTTCACAAAATCTTTTCATCGTGATTATAGTGACGTCAAAAGGGCTTTAACAGATTGTTTCATCGTGAAACAATATCCTTAACACCCCATCAGTTCTAAACAGTTTATATTATATCAACAAAGTAACGCCTATCAGGTAAACACTCATATTCCACAAATCTTATGTTCAGGGAGAGTCACTTATGGAGAGAGGATGGTGCCTATCTGTGTCTTTTCAAAAACCTTTTCACGTTTTTAAATCACACTTTTCCCACTTTAAAACCAGTTCGAGCAAGTTCAAAATCAGTAGAACATTGCTCTGATACCATCTGTCACGCCCCGTTTTCTTTCATAAAAATATCAAAGTTTTCACACGGGCGTGAAGAAAGAAAAGGTACGAGACATATCTCATAAACAGAAAGGAGTAAGAGACAACAGAAGAATGAGGTAAAGGATGATATGGATCATTCATATATCAAAAATCGATCTCAATACCGATAATTACAACATAACTTAGCAGCGGAAAATATCATCAGGATCTCACATCCAAAATATATACAGAAAAATTACCAAAAACGTGAGTTAATTAAAACATTGTTTGGAAATGTTTGTGTGACAACATCCTAAAACACAAATCCAGAAACAACACTGTCTCTCTCCATCTAGGGTTCATCATGCCCATTAGCTCCTGTAGTGTGAGTACAAAATAGGGGGTGAGTGCGTGGAATACACTCATGGGGATAAACTCCGCATCTTATAACATTCAACAGATATAAAATACCGGGAAAATAACCTTAAGTCACGTTGTCACAACACATAAAATGCATAGCAGATATCAGAAATAGCAAGGGAAGGATAGGTATGGGAATTCCCTGTCTTACCCTATAAAACGGTCTCAATACCACTAGCGCATTTCAAGGACCGCCAGACCTTTTCAGAGTAGTAGAAGGGAAGGGAGTCAATTTTTCATGGTCCATAGGACCCTTCGAACATGCAATGTGAACCGAAGTCTTTTCACAGTATAAAGTATGGCACAACAATTATATCCACAACATATAGTGTTCCTGAATCATGCAAATAATAGGGAAAACAGTAAACAGATAAAGATTTAGAAGGTAACCCCTCCTTGTTGGGTGGTTACCACGTGAGTCGCAAGTACCAAAGGTCTGATAACTTAATGCTCAATCCAACAAGTAGCCTACACAATTATGGTGTTTCTTAGATCCTAAATAATGTATAAATAAAGCTGTAAAAGATTTTGACGGAAAAACGATCGTTAAGTACGCGACGGATCGAGAGACTAAAGATTGGAGTTGAAGAAATGAGGATGGATAATCAGTCTAAGAGGCTGAGATGATAGAGAATGAAATTTGGGTCACGACGAAAAAAGAATGAGCTCGATCGGAGTTGAAACGAGCTTAAACGGAGCATTTTAAGTTCAGGGGTATTTTGGTAATTTTGGTCAAAGGGTTGACTTTGACCGGGCCCACAAGCCTCGGTTAATGACGTCTCATCTGGAACGACGGAAAAAATGGGGTTCGCATCGAAAACACGGCATCGTGTGCGCGCGCGGCATCCGGTGGTCTCGGCAGCTGCCGAGTTTTCTCGGCAGCTCGGGTATTCGGCTCGACAGGCTGCTGATTTTTTTCTGCAATGGGTACTCGGCTCATTAGGCTGCCGAGTTTTCTCGACAGCTCGGCATGCCCTCTCGGCGGTTGCCGAGTTTTCTCGGCAGCTTCATGCCTAAGTTCCCGGCGTCGGGCCTACTCGACCAGCCACCTTCCTAGCGCTAGTAGCCGTAGCGGTGCCGCCCATCGCCATTGCCACCATGTCCGCCGGAAAGCTTGCACCGCCGGCTACCACCTCCGGCCATCCCTCGCCGGATTCCGGTGATGAATAGTACCCAAAAATCCACCGCAAAACCCTTCGATAAACCTGTACGCAAAACTCACACTCCTCTTTCCCCAACTCCGGCCGGTGACACCTAGTCACCGGCGACCACCCCCCTCATTTCTAGAACGCCGACCGGTGACTTCCAATCACCGGCCACCTCCTCTCCAGCCCCTCTATCTATGGTAGCTTCAAACACACACACACGCACTCATATATAAACACACACACACACTGTCTAAGCTTGGCCGACGACTGGAAGTCGCCGGCCACCCACCACATGGCCCCACCGGCACATCACCAGCGCTGGCCACCGGTTCTCACACGGTGGCACTGCCCATATCATCCACAACACAACACACACACTCAACACACACTAAAAACACACACATGCACGCTATACACTTACACAGCCCGCTGTGGCTCCGACGCCGCCGCCCATGGCGGCGCCACCCCTCCGACAGGTCACCCTCATCCCCAGGTGGTCCTCCAATGGCTGCTCCGATGAGAGAGAGTGAGAGAGAAAACCGAAGAGAGAGAAGGTGGTGGAAATTTGGGTTTAGGGTTTGAGCTACTGTTTTTCGCCGTTTTTCAGTGAACGAGAAATCAGAATTGAATTCCGAGACCTATCCTAGATTCATCTCATCGAGACGAACATTGTGTGCGTAAATCGGTCGAAACTGACACTTTTCAGATTTTCCGACCACCGGTGGCGGCGGCGGCGTCGCGCTGGTGGCTGCACGCCGGAAACAGAAAAATGGGAGAGAGAGAGAGGAGAGAGAGACTTACAAGTTTTCATCGCGTTCGGCTTGTTCGAAAAAATGGTGAAAAATGAATTGAATGAGTCCCTATTTATAGATTTTCGAAAGTTACTATTCATCGAAAAGATCTTGGTCACTATTCATCGAAATATCTTGGGTTACTATTCACCGGAATATCTTTCGATTTTTCGAAATTTCGTGTTTCGCCCTTTTCGTCATCGTTTGAGCTACGGGTCTCCGATTGACCCCTAGTTCATTTCTATCTTCTCATTTTTCCATTACGCATCTAATGATAAAATAAAATCCTATGTTCCACATCTAGGAAATATTTCCGTCTTAAACTTGTATTAAACACGTATCTGAAACACACGAAATAAATTAAACAGTTAAAACATACGCACATAATTATTAAATCATAGGTTTAAATATTTAATTAATTTATTATGCTTTATTTTTGGTCTGGGGTGCTACATACATAAAATCGAAGGATACAATTCAAGAAAATTGTCTGATTCAGACCAAAAAAAGGGGAAAAAACTATCTCTGAACAGCTTATCTTAGAAAAATCATAGAAAATCAGGTTTAACTCCAAATATTCTAAAATTTTACACACATGTTCTACACTTCACATATTAGACTTTGGTAAAAGGGTTTAGGGTAATTCAAATCCTAAAAGTCTACAAAAATTCTTGAACAACAGAGAAATATATATAGCAGTAGCAGAAAAAAATACCTACAACAGCAACATATAATACTTATAGTAGCAGCATACTTACACACAACAACAACAGTAAACAGTGGTGGAGAGGGGTGGGACAGAGAGAGAAAGAGAGAGAGAGAAGGCTGGATACGAGAGAAAGTAGCTGTGTGTTGTGAACTGTTTCTCATTTCTTTCCTTTGCTTCCCCTTTTCTTACCCTTCCTTTTCTTCTTTTCCCACCCAAACTAGTTAAGTATGTGTATCATGTTTTAAGGAGAGAGAGGGAGTGTTGGTAACGAGTGGCTTGGAGGGAGAAATGACTAGCCAATTTAGCTTAATCAAGATTAATACTTAATTAATTAATTCTTAGTTTAATTAAGTATATCATTTAATTAATTATTTCTTAGTATAATTAAGATTGTCACTTAATTAATTAATTAATTCTTAGGCTTAATTAATTAATTCTTATACATAGTTAATTAATTATCAACATATATATATATATCATTACACCTTAGTTAATTAATTAGGACGTTATAATTTTACTTGTGTGGTGAGAAGATATTTCGATACACAATGAATTAGGAATGCATATTTAAGCAAAATATTTTATCACATAAAATCGCATATAAAAATCATGCGTAAAAATTCATTAAACAAGAACATTCATAACACAACGAGTATGTCTAGAATCTTAACCTAATATTATTTTAAACCTATCTAATATCTTATCTTTTTACTTTCATCCATGTTTGTCGAGTGAGTTGAGATCAAGCTTTGTTTCCTCCGTGAGCAATCCTGTAAAAATCCTTAAAATCTTGAAAGAAATTATCGATCATAAAATCTTTAAAATCATCAAGCACAACGTAATTCGTAAATCATAAATTTTAACTTTAAGTAATATAAGATCTCACACTTAAATTATTCATAATTGAACGCTAAAAGAAATTTTATAAAATATGCAATGCAGGTTTTCTTGAAAACGGGGTGTTACATAAGAGCTCTTGTAGGAAACGAGAGGTTACCTTGCAAGCTCAATTCCAAAGGGGTAAAATGGCCAAATATGAGCTCAAGGGATATGAGGTGAGTTCTCGACACTAGTGTGTGCATCCTTGCTTGAATTGCTTATTTGAGACGGCTTTTGAACTCTACCCGAAACTTGGGCCTCACCCATTTCCTAAAATCACAAGATAATTGAAGAGAATTAATGGTCATAATGATAAATAATTAGTAAAATTAATGATGCACTGTGATTGTGTGAAATTGATAATTGGGTATAATTTTGAATTTGTGAGTCCATGGACTGAAGTAGTGATTAGTGACGGGTTCAACAATTTGGGAAAAGTGGTGGTGTTGATTGTTGACTTGGGATGTTGATGGTTCGTGATGGGCTTGAGCATGAATTTTCAGATCGGTGGCAGTGGAGATGGAGGTTGATGATGACGACTGATTAAGAAAATTGGGTTTGTGGGGTGGAATAGCTTAGGATTTGTGAATTGGGGAAATATTATGGAATTGGGATGTGGACTTGCAGTGTTTTGTGGCTTGGGATAAAATATATAAATAAAAGAATATAGAGTTGAGGTGCAGAGGTGATGTCGGAGAAGAAGAGCTGCACCAGCTGTGCTTGGCGGTGGATCTGAGAGACGGAGATGATGACGATGAAGGCGGTAGGGAATGGCGGTGACTGGTGGTGCTGATGAATAGTAACGGTGGTCGAAGATTGGTGAGCAATGGTCGAGAGGGGTTGAGGATGATGATGAAGGCGCAACTCTTGCCGGAGATAGGAGGTGGTCGGAACAAAGCAACGGTGTGAGATCGGGCTTGCCAAGAAAGAAGAAGAATTATTGATGAAAGGGAGAAAATGGCTCTCAGTGCTTTATCGGATCTGGTGGAGTGTGCTCGCTAGTGATGGTGAGGAGAGATGGTGGACGGTGATCGAGTAGCGGGTTGGAGCGAAGTGAAGGTTGGTGGTGGTTGAGTGGAGAGGATCGGGTGAACTGAGGAGACGCAGATCGACTGGCCTCGCTAGGAGGCGGCGCAGCGCTGAAGATGGAAATTTGTGGCGGTGTGGATGGGCTGCGAGGAGAGAGAAGATGAATAGTAAGGTCATCTCTAACCCAAAAACTCAAATTTGGACTCAAATCTAGTTTTTGCCACCAAATTTGCCACCATCTCCAACCCTTCAAACTCAAATTGGAATATTCTCTTACAATATTTTTAATTTTTTTTTGAATTTTCTTTAATATCAAATATTTGTGTATTAAGTTCATAAAAAAAATTAACTTAATTGATTTCAGTTATAAATAAATATTTATAAACTATAAATCTTATTAAAAAATACCAAACTAATATTATAAAATTCATCACAAATACATATTAATATACTAAAGAAAAAATCTAGTCATACAACACAATGCAAATAAATTACATAATGACAGAAAAATATAAATTATATAATGATTACCACTAACATTTCGAATTAGACAATTTTTCCCAAAGATGTTCGATCAATGCATTTCGAAGTTTGTAATGAGCATCTGCATCTCTGATTTCTCTATGTCGACGAAGAAAATCTTGAAATGTACAGTTTTCTTTACTTATCATTTCTATCTCTGGAGTTGTCACATTTCTCGTTTCTACAATCGGAGCACTGAGATCCCGTCCATCCTCGATTATCATATTATGCATTATAATGCATGCAGTGATTATGTCTTGCAAGTCATTTGTCATCCAAAAGCGAGCAGGATTTGCTACAATTGCAAATCGACTCTGAAGAACTCCAAATGCACATTCCACATCTTTTCTGCAAGCTTCTTACATGATGGTATATATCTTTTCTTTGGACCATGTGGATCATGAATAGTTTGCACAAGAGTCACATGATCCATTTGGGGTATATACCATCTGCTAGATAATACCCCGTGTTGTATTCTTCTCCTTGGATAACATAATGTGCAGGAGGAGCAATACCTCTAGCAAGATTTGAAAAAAGATGAGACCTCTCCAACACATTGATATCATTATTAGAGCCTGGCATACCAAAGTAGGCATGTCGTATCCAAAGATCGTAATCAACAACAGTTTCAAGAATGATGGTTGGAGAACCACTACAACCTGCATATTGTCCAGTCCATGCCGTAGGACAATTTTTCCACGTCTAATGCATACAATCAAGGCTACCTAACATTCCGGAAAACCCACGTTGCTCACCTATAAGAAGTAGCCTAGCAATATCATCGGCAGTCGGTGATCTTAAATATTTCACTGAAAATATCTCCACAATAGCACAATAAAATCATTTTACACATTCAATTGCAGTAGACTCTCCAATTTTTATGTATTCATCAGTTGCATCGGCTGCAACTGCATATGCTAGAACTCGAAATGCCGCTG
The DNA here is from genome assembly GCA_954870855.1 of Scutellaria minor. NCBI lineage: Eukaryota > Viridiplantae > Streptophyta > Magnoliopsida > Lamiales > Lamiaceae > Scutellaria > Scutellaria minor. Next base: position 11,210,024 of record OX940734.1, on the reverse strand, counting down.
AACCTTTTGAAGTGTAAACAAACCAAGTCTACCAAGTGCATCTCTTTTTTGTGTGAAATAATGATCATGATTCATAACAACATCATGAATTCGAAGAAATAAACTTCGAGACATGCGGAACCGACGATGAAACATCGATTCATTGTATGTTGGATTTTCAGCAAAATAATCATCAAAAATATTTTTAGCTACACTTTCTTTGTAACACTCCCACGCTTTACTAATTCGAAATACTTTTAAGAAACACATGTATGAGAATGTTAGATGCTTGACTTAACTTGAAAACGCAGCCAGCCATTAAAGAAGGTCCCCAATATTTTTTTTTTTTGCAAGAGAACTTCATAATACTTGAAAGGAACTTTGTTGATTGAAATATATCATCGTTTATACATGAAATCCAAAATATTTATTTACAACAAAAGACCCTCAACGGTTTAATTGTCCAAAAGATAAGTAACTGAACATAAGCTTCAAAAGTTCATCTCGAGCATGGCATATGAACAAACTGACTGGCCATTTAGGAGACCAATTATCATGATGGAGAACCAGCCTTACAAAATCATGCACACGAGAGGGACCCTTTGATCGTGCAAGAAGGTCCAATTACAAGAGCTAGAGCTAAGAAACTAAAAGAGGCTTTGATGATCCTTGTTGCAGACATTAAAGAAAATATTCACGAAGAGTCCAAGGAAGGCCCGATGGTGAATAATATTAGACTGGAGATCATTTAGCACATGCTTCAACCAAAGGCATTAATGTATGGATAAAGTAGTAGTCAAGTCTACTTTATCATAAAGTAGAAGTCAAGTCTACTTTTTGACTACTTAAGTGTTGAGCATTAAAAGTCCTCTTTACTTAGGTGTTAAGCTTGGAAGTCATTAGATATCTTTTTTTTCCTATATATAGGTGTATGGGTCACTTGTAAAAAGGGGACCTTTGTTGAAAACGAAATTGAAGCTCTTAGCTTATGTTTATTGAATTCTCTCTTTGTGAGGTTTTCGATTATTCAAGAACTTATCAAGGTCATCGAGCAAGATCTTGTGGCGTTCAACATACCGAGGTTCTTGGCTGATTATATAGCCAACGGGTCGAGGTTCTTTCGCTCTAAGTAAGATCAAACCAGATTCGATTTGGGAAGATCCGCTGCTTATCTTCATACGTTGGGTTCTTAGATCTTCATATCTAATGGGTCCTTCGTCCTATCCACATCAGTTTTGGTATCAGAGCCATCTGGTAATGATCTGATTTGCTTTATCTTTCGTTCTTGTGGTATTGATTTGACTTGCTTTATCTTTCGTATCTTGTTTACTTACAAAAAAAAAAAAATCTCGAAGTTCCTTATTTTTTTTAATCTTTTCGTTGCTGCCCTCATAGCAAGGAAGTGTTTGTCAAAAAAAAAAAAAAAAAAAAAAACGAAAATTCAGTTTGCACATCTACACAATAGTTCCTTGTTTCCTTCATCTATAGGACTAAGGGATTGTTCAACGTTGCTGGAAATTTGTTTAACTTGATTTGTTCTTGATTTTGAGTGGTAAAAGGCTAGAGTGGTGAGTTCTTTAGAGGGGAGGTAAAAGCCTACGAGTGAAACACGAGTGAATTGTGAGTTATATATTTGAGTGATACACGAGTGATTGTGAGACACCATGGATGACACATCTACGAATCAAGGAGATGCTTTCAACCTTCAAGCTATGCAACAACAATTTGCTAGGATGGGAAATATTCTTGAGAGCATGGCTGAACGATTGGACAGATTGGAGCAACCAACCACTCGAGAGCGTGGGAATAATAATCCAATTCAAAGGAGGCAACAAGAAGAGTGGGAATCAGAGGAAGAAGAGGAAGGTGTTGGGGCTGTTCACCAAGTTCATAGACGAAGAGGAAGGAGAAGACAAAATGATGAAGTTGATCGTGACTTGGGAAGCATCAAGATGAACATACCTGCTTTCCATGGGAGAAGTGATCCGGAGACTTACTTGGAGTGGGAAAAGAAGGTAGATCTGATTTTTGATTGCCATAATTACTCCGAGGAGAAGAAGGTGAGGCTTGCTGCGATTGAGTTCACCGACTATGCTATAGTTTGGTGGGATCAATTCATTACAAATCGAAGGAGATATGGAGAGAGGCCTATTGCTACTTGGGCTGAAATGAAATCCACCATGCGTAAGAGGTTCGTACCCTCTCATTATTTTCGTGAGTTGTATCAAAAGCTTCAATCTATGAATCAAGGCAACAAATCTGTTGATGAGTACTATAAGGAGATGGAGATTGCCATGATTAGAGCAAACGTAGAGGAAGATCGAGAGGCTACCATGGCACGTTTCTTGAATGGGCTGAATAGGGAGATTGCCAATGTTGTGGAGCTTCAACACTACGTGGAGCTCGAGGACATGGTACATACAGCCATGAAGGTGGAGAAGCAACTTAAGAAGAAGGGTTCTTTCCAAAGGAGTTCTACACCCAATTTTCAGTTTTCAAACAAAGCCAAGGAAGCTGCATCTAAAGCAAACGATGGGGCAACTTCAAGGACTCAACATGAGATGCCCAAGACCAGATTCACTGAGACTGAAAAAGGGAAAGGTAATATCTCAACTTCTTCACGAACTAGAGATATTAAGTGTTTTCGTTGTCAAGGTCGTGGACATATTGCATCTGATTGTCCAAACAAGAGGTTGATGGTTTTGAGAGACAATGGTGAGATCGAATCTGAAAGTGAGAAAGAATCAAGTGATGATGAGCAACTTGAGGAGACGGTACCCGAAAGAGGAGAACTTTTGGTGGTGATGAGAGCTCTAAACATGCAAGCAAAGATTGATGAGGCTAAACAACAAAGAGAGAACATCTTCCATACAAGATGTTTGGTTAACGGTAAGGTATGCATGTTAATCATTGATGGTGGGAGTTGTGCTAATGTGGCAAGTGCTGAAATGGTGGGGAAACTTAACTTAGTTACTTCAAAACACCCTCATCCTTATAAGCTGCAATGGCTTAATGAATGTGGAGAAATTCGGGTAACTAAGCAAGTTTTGATTTCATTCTCTATAGGAAACTATAAAGATGAAATTATGTGTGATGTAGTGCCGATGCATGCTAGTCATATACTCTTGGGCAGACCATGGCAATTTGATCGAAGAGTGAACTATGATGGTTATCTTAATCGATATACGCTGAAACATCAAAACAAAACCATCATGCTTGTACCTTTAACTCCACAACAGGTTCATGAAGATCAACTCAATTTGTCTCAAGCAAGGAGAGCTAGTGAGATTGAGAGAAAAAAAGATGAGAATGAGAGACAAAAACCAAGAGAAAAAAAGAGTGGAGAGAAAAACAAGAAGGCTGATATGAGTGTTTCCGAGGGAGAAAAGAAATTGGATGGAAATAAGGACTCAAAAAGAGTGAATTTCTATGCAAGAGGGAGTGAAATAAAGAGAGCCTTAGTAGAGAAAAAAATTGTGTTAGTGTTGATACACAAGGAATGCTATTTGAACACTAACGAACTAACTTCTTCTTTGCCGAGTTCTTTTGTGACTCTTTTGCAGGAGTATGATGATATCTTTCCAAAGGAAGAACCAAATGGTTTACCACCTTTGAGAGGCATCGAACATCAAATTGATTTTATTCCGGGTGTGACACTTCCAAATAGACCAGCTTATAGAGCGAATCCGGAGGAAACAAAAGAGATCCAAAGACAAGTAGAGGAGCTGATGGCTAAGGGCAAGGTTCGAGAAAGCATGAGTCCTTGTGCGGTACCGGTCATTATTGTACCAAAGAAGGATGGAACATGGAGAATGTGTACTGATTGTCGTGCCATCAACAAAATCACGGTAAAGTATCGCTATCCTATCCCTAGGTTAGATGATATGCTAGATGAATTGCATGGTTCTTTCATCTTCTCTAAGATTGATTTGAAGAGTGGATATCATCAAATTAGAATAAGAGAAGGTGATGAATGGAAAACTGCTTTCAAAACAAAATATGGTTTGTATGAGTGGTTAGTTATGCCTTTTGGCTTAACAAATGCACCAAGTACTTTCATGAGATTAATGAATCATGTTTTGCGTAACTTTATTGGGAAATTTGTCGTTGTGTACTTTGATGACATCCTTATCTATAGCAAAAACACGGAAGAACATTTTGATCATGTGCGTGCTGTTTTGGACACTTTAAGGGAGGAGTCTTTATATGCTAATTTTAAGAAGTGTTCTTTTTGCATGGATAAAATTGTGTTTCTTGGTTTTGTTGTAAGTGCTAAAGGAATTGAAATGGAAAAGGATAAAGTTAAGGCTATTTTAGATTGGCCAAATCCTAAAAACATTTCTGAAGTTAGAAGTTTTCATGGACTTGCTAGTTTTTATAGGAGGTTTGTGAAAGGTTTTAGTACTATAGCAGCACCTTTGAATGAGATTATCAAAAAGGAAGTTGGTTTTGTTTGGGGAGAAAAACAACAAGTTGCTTTTGATCTCCTTAAAGAGAAACTAACTACCGCACCCATTCTTGCATTACCTAACTTTGATAAAATGTTTGAGATTGAATGTGATGCATGTGGAGTGGGTATAGGAGCTGTTTTAATACAGGAAGGAAAACCAATTGCATACTTTAGTGAAAAATTGAAGGGAGCTCAATTGAACTATCCTACATACGACAAGGAGTTGTATGCTTTGGTGAGAGCTTTGGAGACGTGGCAGCATTACTTGTGGACGAGAGAGTTTGTTATTCATACTGATCATGAATCTCTCAAGTACCTCAAGGGACAAGGTAAGCTTGGTAAGAGACATGCCAAGTGGGTGGAATTCATTGAATCTTTTCCTTATGTGATCAAATACAAGAAAGGGAAAGAGAACATTGTTGCTGATGCATTATCTAGAAGGTATGCTTTAATCTCTACTTTGAGTTCTAAACTTCTTGGGTTTGAATCAATTAAGGGATTGTATGCTGATGATTCAGATTTTGCTTCTATTTATTTAGCTTGTGAGCATGCTGCATTTGAAAAGTTTTATAGGCATGAGGGATACTTGTTTCGTGAAAGTAAGCTATGCATTCCTAAATGTTCTATGCGTGAGTTGCTTGTTAGGGAAGCGCATGGGGGAGGACTAATGGGGCATTTTGGAATACATAAAACTTTGAGTGTCTTGTGTGATCATTTCCATTGGCCTAAAATGCGAGTTGATGTTGCAAGAATTTGTGAAAAGTGCATAACTTGTAAGCTAGCTAAATCAAGAGTACAACCACATGGGTTATACACACCTTTGCCTATACCTAATGAACCTTGGGTAGACATATCTATGGACTTTGTTTTAGGTTTAGCAAAGTCAAAAAAAGGTAAAGATTCTGTTTTTGTTGTGGTTGATAGATTTTCAAAAATGGCACACTTTATTCCATGTCATAAAAGTGATGACGCTACTCATATTGCTGATTTATTCTTTAAGGAAGTTGTTCGTTTGCATGGAATTCCAAGAACCATTGTGAGTGATAGAGATACAAAGTTTTTGAGTCACTTTTGGCGTGTTTTGTGGAGTAAATTGGGCACTAAACTTCTATTTTCTACTACTTGTCATCCACAAACGGATGGACAAACTGAAGTTGTTAATAGAACTTTGTCTCAATTACTAAGAGTTTTGATTCAAAGGAATTTGAAAAATTGGGAGGGTTGTTTGACATTTGCTGAATTTGCTTATAATAGAAGTGTTCATTCTGCTACTAATCATTCTCCTTTTGAGATTGTTTATGGTTTCAATCCATTGAGTCCACTTGATCTTGTACCACTACCTATTGAAGAGCGTATGAGTCTTGATGGAAAAGCCAAAGCTGAGCTGATCAAGAAGCTGCATGAAAAAGTGAGACTCAACATTGAGAAGAGAACCGAACAATATGTCAAGCAAGCAAACAAAGGCCGAAAGAAAGTCATCTTTGAACCCGGTGATTGGGTATGGTTACACTTGAGAAAAGAAAGGTTTCCAAGTAAGAGAAAGTCAAAGTTGCAGCCAAGAGGAGATGGACCATTTCAAGTGGTTGCTAGAATCAATGACAATGCATACAAACTTGACCTTCCGGGTGAATATAATGTAAGTGCAACTTTCAATGTTTCTGATCTTTCTCCTTATCTTGGTGATACAGATTCGAGGACGAATCCTTTTGAAGAAGAGGGGAATGATGGAGAACCAGCCTTACAAAATCATGCACACGAGAGGGACCCTTTGATCGTGCAAGAAGGTCCAATTACAAGAGCTAGAGCTAAGAAACTAAAAGAGGCTTTGATGATCCTTGTTGCAGACATTAAAGAAAATATTCACGAAGAGTCCAAGGAAGGCCCGATGGTGAATAATATTAGACTGGAGATCATTTAGCACATGCTTCAACCAAAGGCATTAATGTATGGATAAAGTAGTAGTCAAGTCTACTTTATCATAAAGTAGAAGTCAAGTCTACTTTTTGACTACTTAAGTGTTGAGCATTAAAAGTCCTCTTTACTTAGGTGTTAAGCTTGGAAGTCATTAGATATCTTTTTTTTCCTATATATAGGTGTATGGGTCACTTGTAAAAAGGGGACCTTTGTTGAAAACGAAATTGAAGCTCTTAGCTTATGTTTATTGAATTCTCTCTTTGTGAGGTTTTTGATTATTCAAGAACTTATCAAGGTCATCGAGCAAGATCTTGTGGCGTTCAACATACCGAGGTTCTTGGCTGATTACATAGCCAACGGGTCGAGGTTCTTTCGCTCTAAGTAAGATCAAACCAGATTCGATTTGGGAAGATCCGCTGCTTATCTTCATACGTTGGGTTCTTAGATCTTCATATCTAATGGGTCCTTCGTCCTATCCACATCATATCACTGCACATCATTACCTGCATTACAAAAACTTTTAATGAGCAATAAGCTCAGTAAGTTGAAACTTATGCACACAAACACGTATAATGAATCATATCATGCAATATGCTTTTCCATACTCATTTATTCTGAAAACATTCTTTGTAGGATACCCGGAAGGCTGGTACTCAATCAATATCAGTAGGCCGTACAAGCGTTTCATTAAGATTGGCCAATCCTCATATCATGATATCTACTCTCTGTTAGTTAAGCACTACCATTAGTACTCAACCAACATCAGCAAACCGTACACATTGTGTCTACTCTCCGATAGCTCAACTATCATCTGTAGACCGTATAGTCATGTTGCCTACTCTCAATCAATCAAGTACCATACTTCCTCTTTCAAAACATCTTTTATATGCATCATGTATCACGTTAATCTCACATGCCATTCAATCGTAGACATAGAACAATCATTCACATATCATTCAAATTACATGAATATCAATTAGTTCTTGCAATGCTGTAACACCCCGTTTCTCTTTATTGGAAATAGGTCGTCACCCTTTACATACTTAGGAAATAAAGAAATAATAATGTTTTTATAACATACAGCGGAAGACTTAAAAGCGAAGACACGAGAGTTTTTTTTTAAAACATCATATAAATCAATATATATATATATAATGGTATATCGACTATTAAACAAGTCTAGACGTGTCTTACCCACATTTCTAGGTAAAATGTTTGAACCATCGGTCAACGAGAAAATACTCAACCAAAACATACATATAATATAAGATAAGTCTAGGCCCATCGATTTCATAATATACACATTTAAACAACATACTGTTTTAAAAGAAAAGGAACTTAGTTCTAACATATCTACTAATGAAACAGAGAGAAGTCAGTCCAGCTAGCTACTCGTCCACGTCATCATCCAGTGAGCCTGAAAATATAAAATAGTAACATCATGAGACACCTCCGGAGAAGGATCCCAGTGGGATAACTTTACCGTCTAATATATAGAAGCAATTAAATAATTAAGCGAGTACTACATCATAGACCAGGCACTTTACGCCCTTATGGTCGCTTTCATAGACCAGGCACTTTGCGCCCTTATGGTCGTCGCCCTGGTATGGAAGTTATATACCGGTTATAGCTACGGACTTCAATCGTAGACTTTCATACATAACTTATCGACTCAATTAACAACACATATAGTGAAGCAATTAAACCGTTAAGCAAGTACTACATCATAGACCAGACACTTTACGCCCTTATGGTCGCTTTCATAGACCAGGCACTTTGCGCCCTTATGGTCGTCGCCCTGGTATGGAAGTTACATACCGGTTATAGCTACGGACTTCAATCGTAGACTTTCATACATAACTTATCAACTTAATTAACAACACATAGTAGAGAGTAGAAGTTACCCACTTGTACGTTAGATGTGCTAGGATTGACTCAGGTTCCACCGATCGTCTCGACTGCGCTCGACACACTTAATTGATTAGCTTCCTTTATCGTATAACACATTCTTTGCATTTATATTAGGTTACATTTACCCAAAACACATTCATACTCATAACTTATTTGTTAAACTTCCAAACTAGTAATCTTCAAATGATAAGAAGACCCATAAAGTCGCAATAATTTTAATAATTCACATGTGATTCCTAAAATCATATAATTATTCATATAATCACACCACTTCTTTTAGTACATCATATAAAAACATCAACTAAAAATAAGGTTCACATAAGTAGTCATGAATTTCTTAAGTTGGCCGAAAAACTGGACATCATATGCTGAAAAACAAACTTTCTCGTAAAAATCACCATAATTCGTACAAGGTTCCAAAAATGACATAGTAAAATTCTACATACTCCTAAGAACACGTACTACAACATAGTAAAACATGGCTTATAAATTCGATCCCAATAATTAGTTATGAATTTTAGAACGAAGCTGAAAACAGGACATCGTCTACGCGAAAAACAGGTTTTGTTGTAAAATTCGGCATAAATCGTAAAAAGCTCAAAAAAATACATACTAAATTCCTACACATACCTAAGAACAGGTTCTAAAACATAGTAAAAGATCATGCATAAATTCGAAGTAAACTGTTCCAGAAAAATACATGAATCAGACCCGAAAACAGGGTAAAAACTGTCTCCGAACAGCTTATCTTAGAAAAATCATATAAAATCGAATTCAACTCCAAACCTTATGAAATTTTACAGGCATGCTTTTGACTTCATATATTTCAATTAGACAAAAGGATTCATCCTAATACAACTTCTAAGATTTTCGAACACAACTAAAACAGTAGCAAAATAAAGCATATCTTTAAGTCTACCCTAGAATCAACTTATTCCTCCATGCAAACAACATATAATCCCAAAAAATATGCCAAAGAACATCTTTAGACTTCTTATCCTAAAGTATTAAGCATAAATCATGAGTTTTACTGAAGGATTCATAAGGGTTTAGCCAAAAAATACCTTTAGGTTTTGAAGTAGAACTTGATGGATAAAAGATCTTTGCTTTCCTTTATTTCTTGTACTAACTTATCTATGACTTTGGCTCTCCTATATGAAGTGATCAAGAGAGAGAGAGAGTGATCGAGAGAGAGGGAGGGAGAGAGAAGAAATATCCTCAAGCTAAGATGTATTGCATGTTGCAAGTGGATGGTTATTTGCATGATGCAATTAGATTAGTGAGGTGGCTAGTCTAGATTACTTAGTCATAGGTTAGCAAACTTATCTTGGAAGATTTGGATTAAAAATAAAGGTTAATCTAATTATTTATCTTGATATATCATGTTTCATATTACACATATATAAGTATATGTATACTTATTGAAGGACTAATAATCATATAGTATGGTATAAAATTCACATAGATGTGGAAATAGATAAGCATAAAATTAAATATTAAATTTCCATATATATACTTAAATTAATAATAACAGTAAGCATTTTGGTTATTTCATTAATTACCTATAATGCATGCTCGTTCAAGTAAGACGTCTTATTTCATAAATATACATATAAGATCATAAGTAAAACTTCCTAAAAAGAAAGCATATAAACCTAAATCATTTTATTCAATCAATTTAATTAACATCTTATCTTTTACTTCCGTTCATGTGTGTCAAGTGAGTGGAGATCGAGCTCGGTTTCATCCTTGAGCAATCCTGCAAAACTCTTAAAATCTCGAAAGAAAATCATATCATAAAATCTTTAAAATAAATAAGCATAACGTATAATCATAAATCATAACTTAGCGTCATATAAGTTCTCTCACTTAACTCATTCTTAAATAAACATTAAAAGTATTTTTATAAAATATGCAATGCAGGTTTTCTTGAAAACGGGATGTTACAAATGCAACAATTAAAAGCTTCAACTTACGTCTAATCCAAAGCAAGTACAATAGTGGAAGTGTGTGGCCCTTGGGGAAGATACGATGTGCTTATAAACCTAAAAGGATCAAGCATGCATATACATACATTTAAATGCTCATTCAATGAAGAGACACTATCATTCAATTAAACACATCAAAACCTATAATTCATCTTAATATCATTCCTTAAGTCAATAAATTAAAAACACTAATAGGACAGCCCCTAACTTTGCAATAATAAAACTCACATGAACCGAACTAATTATGTTCTTGCATAACTTAACCTAAATAACCACTTGAGTTACCTATCCTCTAATTCTTCAAGCATACTTCCAATCATTATAACAATATCTAGCATCAATAGAATCAGCCATAACTTATCAGATTCACAAGTTTAATTAAACTACTTCAACTAACTTAGTTATCTTCAATTCATCTTCATAATACTACATATAAAATCAAATCATGTAATCATCATATGAATATAATTTTAAGCATAAAACACAGAGATAGGATCAGACCTAGCAATTAAGCTTAAGGATGCAACATTTTCACCAAAAGAGTCACCAACTAGCTTCAATTCATCTCATATGCAACCTCCATGATAAATTTCAGTTTTTGTATGGTATTTGGGGTTCTAAGGTTGAAGAAAGGAAGAGGAGAAGAGGGTTGTTCGTTTTTGAGTCTAATGTGAACAAATGAAAGCATAAAAAGACATTTCCTACCACTTTTGACCATGCTAAAGACTTCCACTTGATTTGTTCTTATTGGACATGTGTGGGTGTTAAATGGACAATATGCCACGTTTTTGGCCTAAGTAGAAGGTTAGTGTTGGATGAAAGATCTTAATAATCTAGTGCAACACATTAAAAATGCTTTTGGTGCACCCTAGTCAACTAACCAATCAAATTGCAGCATTTTACTTACTTTAGAATTATAAATAAATGAAATGAAATTCATAAATTAGAAGTGTAATCAAGTTAATCTAGGAATGTCATTTTAGAGATATTATGCATTTAGCGTATTTATAACCGTTTTCAGCACATCTATCTTCTCTTCCCAAGCCAAACCTTTCCACTGTAAAAGAAAAAACACTAAACAGTGTATATTAGGCTATAGAGTTGGAATGCCATAATAATATCATGCATAGATAAAGTAATCATGACTAATTAGATCATAAAATAGGCATATACTTGAGAATTCAACGCATTTCGTAATAAGATGCTTAGAAATATAGATTGAATGCTGATGAATGCATTTCAATGTAAGATGCATGTGATTAGAGAATTGGACGTTACATTCTTGATCACGATGTACTATTCTATGCCCAACAATCGAGCCTCCATGAGAAGGCTCAACATTTGCATTTGTTAGCCACTCACAAAGGACCCTGTTATTAGCCATTGCTCTTTCACAAATCATTTGATTTTGCTTATGAAGATCGAGTATTATCGACTCATACTGATCTTCATTATCATCATAATCAGAAGAAGAAAATAAATGAGAAGGACTTGCAAAATTGGGATTCATCTTTGAAAAGTAAATGACGTGAGAAATAACAAAGTAAGAAGATAAGACTTGGTGAGGAAATGAAGTGATGAATGATTGCAAACAATGTCCATTATATAATTGTTCATGTAAAGCACAATCCAAGTGCCTTCATTCGTAGCCGTTGATTGTAATTTTAGGCTTTTGATATCAACCATTCATATTATTTGGAAAGTGGTGTGTGTATAGAAAAAGCACAATCCAAGTGCCTTCATTCGTAGCCGTTGATAATAATTTTAGGCTTTTGATCTCAACCATTCATATCATTTGGAAAGTGGTGAGTGTATAGAAAAGCACAATCCAAGTGCCTTCATTCATAGTCATTGATAATAATTTTAATCTTTTGATCTCAACCGTTCATATCATATGAAAAGTAGTGAGTGTGTAGAAAAGCACAATCCAAGTGCCTTCATTCGTAGCCGTTGATAATCGTTTTAATCTTTTGATCTCAACCATTGATATTGTTTTACACAAATGAGAATAAGAACTATCCCATCTATAAAATGACCATTCATTTCAACAAAAAATTCACACTTGAAGTAACTACATCTTTTGAATTAATTTGTTTCTCAAATCTCATTTCTAACTTATCAATTCTACAATGGCCTTCCGAAAAGCCTCTTATTCTGTTGATGAAGATATACATCTTTGTGATGTGTTTGTTGATGTCTCCCAAGATCCAATTGTAGGTGCAAATCAATCTGGAAATACTTTTTGGTCACGTGTAGAAACCAAATACAATTCTACACGACCAAACAATGTCACTTAATGTCGAAACACAAAGTCTGCGTGATCGTGTTACTGTTATCAAAAGTGCAGTCGCAAAGTTGAATGGATGTGTGACACAAATCCAACACTCGAATCCAAGTGGAGCTTCAAATGAAGATATTGTAAGTTGATGTTCTTATTTAATTTATTATTTTGTAAAGTCAATTCCGAAAAACATTAAGTATTAACTTTCATATTCTAAATTATGTAGATGTGCAGAGCAAAGATCATGCTGATGCAAGATCCAAAGTATAAGAAGAGATTAAGTTTGATCATGTGTTCAACACTATGAAAAATTTTGTGGATTCAGGAAATAATCATAGTTGGAGACGTGTTAATTATTCATCACAATCAGAAGCATCAATGTCAGATTCTCCTGCCCTCTCTTCTCCAGGAATATCTCAATTCAATATAAACTTGAGTGATGATAATGATAGATGTCCATCATTGCAAATGCGACCCGAGGAAGTGAAAAAGGCTAAACTAAAAAGGAAAAAATGAGAAGATTCATCTCGTGTTATGGAATCCATGGAAAAAGTAAATAAAAAGTATCTGGATATAATGGCTGAATCAAACGCACGTCAAGATCTTATTTTAGAAGAGGTGAAACAAAACAGGGCAGATAAAATGTAAAAAGGGGCAGATAAAATAATGAGCATTAATTTGGAGGACATTTCTGATCCGGTTAGACGTTCATGGTGGCAGAATGAGCAACTCAAAATTATGAATCAATCTCAACCTGAAAATTCCTCCAATACTTATGGAGAATATTTTAATGATATTGGAGGGTCTGGAAGTGGTCTACGAGACTACTAAAATCCATATTATATATGGAGTTTAAATGCATTTCGTTTAAGTTTTTGTTCTAGTAAATTTAGCATGATGTGTAATATTAGTTTAAATTTAACATGTTGTAATGCTTATGTGTTTTAGTAACTTTCATTGTAATTTGCATTAAATATTGTATGATATTCCAATTATATTTCTATTAATAATTCGTGCTTATATTTAATAATTACACTATTTTTCAAAAATATTCGATCAAGATATCTCAAAGTTCGTAATACGCATGAACATAGTAAAATATTATATAGTATATGTGTATTAATATCAAATGAGTGAAAATTATTATAAAAGAAAATCAAAAAAAAAAATTGAGTTGTGAATAGTAGGTGGCAAATTTGCCACCTACTGTTCACAGTGGCTGAATTGCATTTGAGTTTGAGGCTGGGTTGGAGAATTGAAAACTCAAAAGTTGAGTTTGCATTTGAGTTTTGGCCATGCGTTGGAGATGGTCTTGGGGCTATCAAATTTTTTGATTTTTTCTGATTTTTTTGTTAATTAATTAAAATAAATAAGAAAAAAGAAAATACATAGAAGGGCTGCAGTGTAGCAAAATTGTTGGAAGCTCTTTGGAGTTAGGCATGACCATGCCGAACTCCACCTAGTCTCTGCAAAAAGAAGAACAATTTACTGCAAACTCTTTCAAGTTAGGTGTGACCACGCCTAACTGGACATAGTCTCTATAGCAAAAATTCGAAAATTTATTGGAAACTCTTTCAAGTTAGACGTGACCACGCCTAACTCGACATAGTCTCTTGTATCATTTTCGAATATTAACGCCCCCACCCCTTTTTTCTTTATATAAGCAAAACAATTAAATAAAATCAAACTCTTTGGGTTGCCTCCCAATAACGCAATTTTTTAACGTCGTTATGCTTAACACTCCATATCGACTCAATTTGATGGATAATGAGGAATCTCAAGATCCACATCAACCATGGGTGATGCCATCTCGACTTCATGAAATAGTTTAACCGATGCCCGTTCACCTTGAACTTTTTTTCATTTCCAAGCTCTTAACCTCCACTGTATCATATGGAAACATGTGAGTAACAACAAACGGACCAAGCCATCTAGAACAAAGTTTACCCGACATCAATTTGAGACGAGAATTAAATAATAACACTTTTTGACCAACCAAAAATTATTTTCTTAATATGGTATTATCATGGAACAACTTGGTTTTCTCCTTGTAAATTCTTGAATTCTCATAAGCCTCTAATAGGATTTCATCCAATTCTTGTAACTCCAACTTTCATGATTTCCCGGCCTCTTCCAAATCCATATTGCAATGTTTGACCACCCAATAGGCTCTATGCTCAATCTCAACGGGTAGGTGACAAGACTTGCTAAAAACCAACCTATAAGGAAACATCCCTATAGGGGTTTTATATGCAATCCTATACACCCATAATATATCATCTAGTTGAAGACTCCAATCCTTCCTTTCAGGATTAACCGTTTTCTCTAAAATAGACTTGATTTCTCAATTTGAAACCTCTGCCTTACCATTGGATTGTGGATGATAAGCAGTGGCCATATGATGATGCACCACATATTTCTTCAATAAGGTGGCAACGGTCCTATTGCAAAAATAACTTCCTTGATCACTGATAATTGCTCGTGGAATGCCAAACCCGTTGAAAATGTTAGACTTTATAAAACCTACAACATCTGCAGAATCGTCAGTCCTAGTGGGCTTTACTTCCACCCACTTCGAAACATAATCAACGGCCAAGAGTATGTATAAATATCCATAAGACGATGGAAATGGTCCCATAAAGTCCATACCCAAATATAAAAAATTTCACATAAAAGTTTAAGAACTTGAGGCATTTCATTCATTTGAGACAAAGAACCCGTCCTTTAACATCTATCACAATTTTTACAAAACAAGTATGCATCTTTGAATATAGTTTCCCAATACAACCCACTATCCAAAATTTTCCTAGCAGTTTTTTTAGGACCAAAGTGACCACCACAAGCATAATTATGACAAAATGCTAAAATACTCTTATGTTCATTTTCAGGTACACATCTCCTAACCATTTGATCAGAACATAATTTCCATAAATAAGGTTTGTCCCATACATAATATTTTATCTCATATCTAATCTGCTGTTTGCATGCTCTACTAAGATCATTAGGCAGAATTCTAGTAACCAAATAATTAACCATATTAGCATACCAAGAAATCATTCCTTTCATTTCAAACAACTTCTCATCGGGAAAAAAATTAAAAAATAGGTAAGGGCTCTTCTTCCTTCACTAACCTACTCAAGTTATCGGCCATCGGGTTTTTGATCCCCTTTCGATCCATGATCTCAATGTCAAACTCTTGAAGTAGAAATATCCACCGTATCAACCTTGGTTTGGACTCCTTCTTGGTCAATAGATACTTTAAAGCTGCATGATCAGAATAAACAAGAACTTTAGAGCCAAAAACAATTGATAAATGCTCCTTTTCAGTGGTTGTATAGTTGCATTGAGCAGCATCTAACGTTCTTGACGCATAGTATATGACATGACTTTTCTTGTCAACTCGTTGGCCCAACACAGCTCCAACAGCATAATTGCTTGCATCACACATGATCTCGAAAGGTAAATTCCAATCCGGAGGTTGGATGATAGGTGCAATTGTTAACATGTTCTTAAGTTTGTCGAATGCCATCTTGCAATCATCGTGGAACTCAAAAGACACATCTTTTTGGAGCAATTTAGACATAGGCAAGGCATCTTTGAAAAGTCTTTGATAAACCTATGATAGAAACCTGCATGTCCAAGAAAGACTCGAACTCCCTTAATGTTAGTAGGATAAGGTAAGCTCACAATTAAATAAACCTTTGTTTTATCAACCTCGATGCCCTTAGAAGAAACATGTCCTAGGATAATGCTTTATGTTACCATAAAATGACATTTCTCATAATTTAAGACCAAATTGGTTTCAATGTAACTTTTCAAAATTTTGGACAAATGATCTAGACATTGATCAAATGATCCCCATAGATAGTAAAATCATCCATAAACACCTCAATGCATTTCTCAATATACTCAAAAAATATACTAAACATGCATCGTTGAAATGTACTCGGAGCATTGCACAAACCGAAAGACATCCTTTTATAAGTAAATGTTCCGAAGGGACATATGAAGGTTGTCTTCTCTTGATCCTCTTGTGCAATCACTATCTGGTAATAACCTGGAAAACCATCTAGAAAACAAAAGTAAGCTTTCCCAACTAGTCTTTCTAATATTTGATCAATAAAGGGTAAGGGGAAATGGTCTTTCCTAGTAGCTGAATTAAGCTTTCTAAAATCAATGACCGTACGTCATCTATTTTGTACCCTTGTAGGCACCAACTCATTATTTTGATTTCTTACCATAGTGATGCCCATTTTCTTAGGTACAACATGGATTGGACTCACCCACTTACTATCCGAAATATGATAGATTATCCCTTCATCTAGAAGCTTCAAAATCTCCTTCATTACCACTTCTTTCATCACCAGATTCAACTTTCTTTGAGAATCTCTAACCGGTTGAGCATCATCCTCTAGCAGAATCCAGTGCATGCAAAATGACTTATATATTTTATGTTAGCTAAGGTCCAACCAATTGCAGTCTTGTGCTCCTTGAGAGCCTTAACCAACCTTTCTTCTTGATCTCCAGTCAATCCTTTTGAAATGATGGCGGGTAATATCTAATTATCACCCAGATAAACATATTTTAGGTGATCAGGTAAGATTTTCAACTCTAGCTTGGGAGCCTACATAACAGAGGGTAATATTTTCTTATAAGAAAGTGGAATTTCTATACCACAATTGGTTACCCCCGATTGTATTTCTTTCAACGACTTTAAAATCTTTAAAACTTCATCTAGCTCTCCTTCAATATCTAATTGTGCTTGCATATCAAATCCTTCAATCTCATAACTTTCCTCAAAGCTATCCTGCACAACAGAATCAAGAATATCAACAGAGCATACTGAATGATTTTCACTTGGGTATCTCATGACATCAAAAATATTATGTAACGCCCAATTCTCTAATCACATGCATCTTACATTGAAATGCATTCATGAGCATTCAATCTATATTTCTAAGCATCTTATTACGAAATGCGCTGAATTCTCAAGTATATGCCTATTTTATGATCTAATTAGGCATGATTACTTTATCTATGCATGATATTATTATGGCATTCCAACTCTATAGCCTAATATACACTGTTTAGTGCTTTTTCTTTTACAGTTGAAAGGTTTGGCTTGGGAAGAGAAGATAGATGTGCTGAAAACGGTTATAAATACGCTAAATGCATAATATCTCTAAAATGACATTCCTAGATTAACTTGATTACACTTCTAATTTATGAATATCATTTCATTTATTTATAATTCTAAAGTAAGTAAAATGTTGCAATTTGATTGGTTAGTTGACTAGGGTGCACCAAAAGCACTTTTAATGTGTTGCACTAGATTATTGAGATCTTTCATCCAACACTAACCTTCTACTTAGGCCAAAAACGTGGCATATTGTCCATTTAACACCCACACATGTCCAGCCAATAAGAACAAAGCAAGTGGAAGTCTTTAGCATGGTCAAAAGTGGTAGGAAATGTCTTTTTATGCTTTCATTTGTTCACATTGGACTCAAAAATGAACAGCCCTCTTCTCCTCTTCCTTTCTTCAACCTTAGAACCCCAAATACCATACAAAAACTGAAATTTATCATGGAGGTTGCATATGAGATGAATTGAAGCTAGTTGGTGACTCTTTCGGTGAAAACGTTGCATCCTTAAGCTTAATTGCTAGGTCTGATCCTATCTCTGTGTTTTATGCTTAAAATTATGTTCATATGATGATTACATGATCTGATTTTATATATAGTATTATGAAGATGAATTGAAGATAATTAAGTTAGTTGAAGTAGTTTAATTAAATTTGTGAATCTGATAAGTTGTGGCTGATTCTATTGATGCTGGATATTGTTATAATGATTGGAAGTATGCTTGAAGAATTAGAGGATAAGTAACTCAAGTGGTTATTTAGGTTAAGTTATGCAAGAACATAATTAGTTCGGTTCATGTGAGTTTTATTATTGCAAAGTTAGGGGCTGCCCTATTAGTGTTCTTAATTTATTGAATTAAGAAATGATATTAAGATGAATTATAGGTTTTGATGTGTTTAATTGAATGATAGTGTCTCTTCATTGAATGAGCATTTAAAGGTATGTATATGCATGCTTGATCCTTTTAGGTTTATAAGCACATCGTATCTTCCCCAAGGGCCAAACACTCCGACTATTGTACTTGCTTTGGATTTGAGGTAAGTTGAAGCTTTTAATTGCTGCATTGCAAGAACTAATTGATATTCATGTAATTTGAATGATATGTGAATGATTGTTCTATGTCTATGATTGAATGGTATGTGAGATTAACGTGATACATGATGCATATAAAAGATGTTTTGAAAGAGGAAGTATGGTACTTGATTGATTGAAAGTAGGCAACATGACTATACGGTCTACAGATGATAGTTGAGCTATCGGAGAGTAGACACAATGTGTACGGTCTGCTGATGTTGGTTGAGTACTAATGATAGTGCTTAACTAACAGAGAGTAGATATCATGATATGATGATTGGCCAATCTTAATGAAACGCTTGTACGGCCTACTGATATTGATTGAGTATCAGCCTTCCGGGTACCCTACAAAGAATGTTTTCAGAATAAATGAGTATGGAAAAGCATATTGCATGATATGATTCATTATACGTGGTTGTGTGCATAAGTTTCAACTTACTGAGCTTATTGTTCATTAAAAAGTTTTTGTAATGCAGGTAATGATGTGCAGTGATAATTGGTCTCCTAAATGGCCAGTCAGTTTGTTCATATGCCATGCTCGAGATGAACTTTTGAAGATTATGTTCAGTTACTTATCTTTTGGACAAATAAACCGTTGAGG
This sequence comes from Scutellaria minor, assembly GCA_954870855.1. Taxonomy (NCBI): domain Eukaryota; kingdom Viridiplantae; phylum Streptophyta; class Magnoliopsida; order Lamiales; family Lamiaceae; genus Scutellaria; species Scutellaria minor. Next base: position 11,190,682 of record OX940734.1, on the reverse strand, counting down.
GTCTTTTGTTGTAAATAGATATTTTGGATTCCATGTATAAACGATGATATATTTCAATCAACAAAGTTCCTTTCAAGTATTATGAAGTTCTCTTGCAAAAATTAAATATTGGGGACCTTCTTTAATGACTGACTGCGTTTTCAAGTTAAGTCAAGCATCTAACATTCTCATACATGTGTTTCTTAAAAGTATTTCGAATTAGTAAAGCGTGGGGGTGTTACAGTTTGGTATCAGAGCCATGGTTTAATTGTCCATAAAGATAAAAGTATGGCATATGAACGTACTCGACGGCCTGGGAGACTCGGTTTCTATTTATTTGCTTATTCATGATGAGTATTGTATTGCATATATCATGTATGTTGATCATGCTTTATGTCTGCATCATTAAACATTCATTGCTTTACATATATATCATAAGAGATTGGGCATTGCATAGGAAACATGGCATCGAAAAGAAAAGGAAGAACAGACAATGAGTCTAGTCATCTTGTTGATAACTTGACCGATTTGATTCAGCAACAAACTAGAACACATGGTGAACAGATACAACAACTGTTGGATATGCAACAAAGAGCACAAGAACTAAACCATCAACCTCCACCACCAAATAGACCAGATATTGTACCAACTGTTTATGAAAGATTCCGGAAGATGAACCCCTCTGATTTTGATGGTGGACTTGATCCTTTAGTGGCAGAAGAATGGGTGAAATCATTGGAAATTATCTTTGACTACATGCATATTGATGATGGAGAGAAAGTGATTTGTGCAAATTTTCTATTAAAGAAGGATGCTAGAACCTGGTGGGAAGGAGCTAAACTTGCTATCAATATGGAAGAGTTGACATGGGAAAGATTCAAAACCATTTTCTTTGACAAATATTTCACCAGAGATGCACGATCACTTAAGGTAAAAGAGTTTTTGGAGTTGAGACAATGAGGAATGTCTGTGTGTGAATATGTTCGCAAGTTTGAAGCTAGCTGCAAATATGTGCCATACATTGCTAGAGATAATAATGAGAAGATTGACCACTTTCTCAGAGGCCTTAATCCAGAAATAAGAAGAGATGTTCGAATGTCTTCAGCTACTGAGTTCAGAGAAATAGTGGATAAGGCTTTGATGACAGACCTTGATGAGAAAGAGATTGACAAATCTAGACAACAAAGAAGACAAGTATTCACTCAAAGAAATACAAATCAGTGGAGGAATGTAGAGCAAAAGCCAGGGCAAGGAAATGAAAAACGTCAAAAAGTAGGGCAGACATCTAATGCTGCTGAGATACCTAAATGTGCAAATTGTGGGAAGAACCATTTTGGTCAGTGCTTTAAAGGTACGGGTCGTTGCTTCAATTGTTATGAGACTGGACACATTGCAAAACATTGTACTAAACCACAGAGAAGAGTTCAAGGCAGGATGTTCGCAATGAATCAACAACAGGCAGACGTAGACCCCTCTGTAGTTTCAAGTACTATTTTCATTTGTGGAATTCCCGCAGTTGCATTGATAGATTCAGGATCTACACATTCATTTGCATCAAATGCATTTGTAAGAAAATTGGGCATTTCACCGGAAACTTTAAAACACATATCCCTTATAGTGGTTCGAAGGTGGTGTAAGCCTTCTACATCCACTCTACTGCTTCCTCGAGCAGGAACTTTGTTAAGCAAGATTGAATTACAGGACTCTTCCTCACAACCTATCAACTTACAAAGCAAACGCCAACTAGAGTCCAGAGATCACACAGTACTGCAAACTCTAAAGGCCCACCAACTAGAATCCAGAGATCACACAACACTGCAAATTCTAAAGGCTAACCAACACAGGATTCCACACTCCCACACAGGGAAGCTGCCTAGCACCTAGACAACTATACAAACAGCAAGGATCTCTCCTATCAACTGTTCGACACCTAAAACAACCTACGCACACAGCTTCAAGGTTAAAAAGAAAAACAAAGTCTTCAACAGGTGCGGAGCAGTCTTGTTCACTGAAAGCTCATCTGTTGTTGTTGACTGCTCCCAGAAGGTTGAGTGGCTGAACGAGTGAAAGCTAAAAGCTTTGGATGATATATGAATTTCCACTCGGCTCTGTTCAGCACATTCTTCAGTCAGCCACACCTTCTATTTATAGATCTTGAGAGTTTCTATCCGTTGAAGAGAGATACTTCTGCTTCTTCAAAATCAAGCTCTGATCTCCAAGATCTCCTTTGAGGTCACATTAAATGCATCTAAGCTACTTGACTAACGACATGGTTTGCATTTAATGTGACTTGACTCTTCTGGAGCTTTTAACGCGGTGATTGCGGCTCACAGCTTTTTGCAGCGCTTCAGTCCACGTGGCATCTTCGCATTGGCTCTGTGTCTGCAACTTCAGTCTTCTCTCGAACGGCTCTCTCCCTCATACTGCATTTATCCTTCCTCGGATTGCAAGATACTTCCTTAATTGATTGCTTGTTATGGGCGTTGTATCCTAGGTCTGCTTACAGCTGTTAGTGTATTACAGTGCTGCTGTAATATAGACCTTCTTGTAGTGTCTTCATACAGTACTGTTGTATCCTTTCTTTGCAGTACTCCTGTATCTTCTTCTTGCAGGGATGTTGCATGTCGTTCCTTCATGCTTTGCTGCTTGCTGTAACTGCCTTCTTGTAGTCTTGTTGTATATGAATTCTTGCAGCAGCTTCTTGCAGACTTAGCTTCCTTAGTAAGCTCCGCTGCTGTAACCTGGATAGGTTCTTGTGAGCTTGCAACAGCAACAACATCAACCTCTTTATGAGGCACTCTAGCTGTTCAGCAGTTACCTCAGCTTCTTCTCGATCGTCCTCTAAGGGTACTGTCTCAACAGTCGCCCCTTCAGAGGTCTTCTTATCCTTAGAAAGTGTTGTCAGAACAACAGCCTCACCTGAGGTCTTCAGCAAGGACTCCGTCTCCTCGGCCAGTCTTGTGTTCTCGACAATCTCTGCTGTAAGCACGAGTTCTTGCAGCTCTTGTTGGGTTCTTGCAGCAGCAGCTAGCTTTCTGAATTCTCCTTCAAGGACAACTTCCTGCTCAGCAACCTGCTCCTGCAACCTAGGCCAGCTTACATAGTAGCAACCTAGTTTACTGTTTGCAGCTTCCTGACTCCGGTTTCTTCACAGCCTGCTGCATGCTTCTTCCAGTATCCTGACTCTTCTTCAGCTCAGGATACTTCTACTAGCTTGCTGTTCCTATAGCATGCTAGCCCTTAGAAGTGTTCTTACTACTTCTAAGGTTGGTTTTCCTTGTATCTTGGAAAACCATTACATGATCTTTCCTTGATCATGTAATGTGGAAACTAGGTATCAATACCTTAAGCAAACTGTTCTTTTCTTCTTGAGTTAGTGATTGTCTTATCAAGATAACAATTGAAATATCCCAACAATTTCCCCCTTTATCTTGATGATGACAAAACACAACAAGACAAGAGTCAATAAGAAAAGAATGCTCTTTTATTGAAGCTGAAACTAAGATATTGTACAAGTACAAATTCTGTTAAGGTGCAAAAGTAAGCTACTCCTACTCCATCTAGCTTCACTTCTTTCTTCAGCTTCAACCAGTTTGCTGTTTCCACACTTTTCTACCAGGGAGTTCTTCTTCCTCCCTCTCTACCATCTCTGATCTCTGCATGCCTTTTTCAGCATGTTCATCAGCCTGCTGCATCCTTCAATCAGTCTTCTTGGATGATCAGCTTTCTGCTTTGATGTACTTCAGATGGTAGGAGACTCCTGATCGCAATTATTATATGCTTCCCCCTTGCTATAAGGCTTCAGCATCTTCTGGCTCTTGACTTGCAGCTCTTCTCCCTTTTTATCATCTTCTTTCACATGGTTACCAGGGAGGAGTGGAGCTACAACGCCAGGTCTAGCGAGTCAGGGTCTTCTCTTGCCCATCAGTTACTGCCCATCAGTAACTTGTTTGTACTTCCCACCAAGCATCCTCCTTCTTATTCCTACCCTAGGGAATAATAAGCTGCTTGGCTTCGGCACGCGACAAGAGACCAAGAAACTAACCGGTGGATGATTAGTTTACCTGTGCAGCTTCGTCAACATCCAGGCACGTTCACCTTGGATCCTAGATGACAGCTGGTCTGGTATATATTTCCCTTGAGTAGTCCAGACTCCCAGTTTGAAGCTGCTTGACACTTGATCCTTGGATGCCTTGTGAAACCACCTGCAGTTCCGTTTGTCTCCATGTATGGCTGCAGGTGTCCACTCTGTCCAAGGATTGGTCCTTGATGGCTCCTCTTGGTCCTAAATCTTCATCTTGGGTTGAGAAAGTCGGACCTGTGTCATTTGAATGGAGGATGAATGTCGGCTCCTTGGTATCCATCTCATAGAGGTCGTTTTCTTATCTGAAGACCTTCTCTGCTTCTAGGAAAGCAGATCCTCTACACTCCATTCTTCTGAAGACCTTGGTGGGAATCGAAACCAATAAATAATTAAACCTACTAAAATACTACTTGCGATAGTGGTAAGTAGGATCGTATCTACAGAGACCGGTAAAACAGATTAACTTCATGCAAATTATGAAACAAAAGGGGGAAAAGATAGAATTTTGCTCTTAAACTAAATCTGCAGCAGATTAAGAATGAATTGATTTGATGAATTAAAATATCTAGCCAAGACAATCTTCGAAATGATTCAACTCATATGCTCACGGATGCAAGAATGACTCTTTCACTTTAACATCAAATTGGTTATAGTTGTTGGTACCACCTAACAACCTAATCTTTCCATAATTAGTCGATAATTAGGATACCATCTCCAATTATTTCCCTAGCTAAATAAACAACCCTAGATACCATCGTAGGATTTAATTTACCGAATGCATTCAACCTAGAAAGACCCAATTCTAGCCAACAAACACACATGTAGATTCATTTAGACTAGGTTGCATATCCGCTATAGCAATAATCGAAAGTGGGGTGCGATCAATTATGCTACTTGCCACAATTATTAGAAACAATTAAACAATTACAGATTTAATGATCAAATTGGCACATATCATTTTCACAAATCGATTAAGTGATCAAGTTAAACAATTCGCCAAACAATATAATTGAGCACAGGGATTATACAAATGATGGAAAAATGAAAGAGTGGAAAAACTAGTTAGATCTCACATATTGTGTTGAACCATGCCTCCAATTATCTGGCTAGACAAACGATTTAGCAATCCATAATAATACGTAGATCAAAGCAAAGATAATTCTCCATGGGAGTTTTTCTTCCTTCCTTCTAAAATTTAAAACTAGCCCAAACTCCAAAGATAAAAATTCACAATAAAATAAGCGTGTCTGAAAAAAACAGTTCATGGGGATAATGGTTCCTAAAATGTAGGAGGATATTAGATTTGAATGTGAGAGGTGAGATTTGGGCGCCAAAGTTAAGTTTTTCCGTCTGGATCCTTAGGCGTGCCCACGCCTTAGCAAATGATTCGTCTCTGTATCTTTTTTTCACTTCAGGATTTCTACCAACAGTTAGGCGTGACCACGCCTTATGGAGAATTCACTCTTCTGCCCATTTTCTTGAAGTTCCAAATCAACATCTTCAAATATCATTCCAAATGGTCCATTGCATCAATTAAATCCTTCTCATATCTGAAACATATAAGACTTGATCAAAACAAACATTTAAGGATTAATTGACATACAAACATGGGAAAATTATGACCTTAAAGTGTGACATTTTTGCAACTTATCAAATTCCCCCACACTTAGACATTGCTTGTCCTCAAGCATGCTCAAATTTAAATTCATTATCTCAATTCATTCTTCTACTCTCATCCTCATTTGCTCATCCTAAAACAATTTTCATGCAATAGAAAGAGATTTTCAACAGGAATTCTAATCCACCAATGATTATGCAAGCCACATCAACAATTGAATCAAATTCAAAACACATAAGATCTAAACACCTCACCAAGGATTCACTCATACCCTCAAGGTGTTTAGGCTCATAATCAAAACACTGGATCACTCAAGTCAATGCATGGAAGACCTTTACCATAAGCTTGCACATATATCACATCCTCTACATCAATGAATGAATCAAAATGCAAGAATCTAAGGATTAAAAATGGGTATGTATTGATGAGGTTTAGGTAAGAGAAGTGGATAGAAGGTTTTCTTGGCAAAGAAAATCGAAGAGATCATTTTAACTTTCATGTAGTGCTCAACCAAGTGATGACATAGCTGATAGCTCCACATAATTACAAAAATTCCAAACATGTAAGACTATATTCTTTTTTTTTTTTTTTGGTGTGACTGTGAATGAACATTATTCAAAGTGGCTTGCTTTCTTTACAACATGTGGAACTTCACTTGAGCACGTTAATAACCAAAAAGCTGCCAAAAAATAATGACTCTTCAATTCAAAAGTTCAAGGATGGTTTGAAAGTGTGGTTGTAAAGGCTTGTAATGTGATTATTTGTTTAAAGAAAAGGCTTCAAGGCTCAAACTTGGTTCACTAAGGGAAAATGTATTATGGTATAACAAGAAACAAGGTTTAATCCTAATATCCTTTTGTGATTCCAACATCCGACTTATCAATGAGGATTAACATAGACATGTATAATGGTGCAAGTTCTAGAAAAATCAACCAAGCATGACAACACACAACAATAAAAATCAGAGCTTAAAATGATGTTGCTCTTAAGGCTCAAAGCTCACAAACAATAAGGGTTCATTTGTGTGTAGATCCAAGCATTTATCATTCAATCAACCATCAATAGCAATTTGCACAGCACAACTAACAAGAATTCAAAACATTTTAACATGCACAAAAACTATCAATTTTTCTACAGGTGAGCATTGGAGAATTCAAGTTCTCAAAAGAAGAGAGACAACAAATACTAAACCAGCAATTTCAAGAACAAAGCAAAACAAAACTCTCAACAAACCATCAAAATGTACACTAAAAGCACCATAAGAATATCAGCATAATCCTTCTCTCCCCCATATTTAAATGAAGCATTGCCCTCAATGCTTCCAAAATTAAATAGATGCTCAGGAACAAAAAGACCAAAGGAAACAAAATACTTCCCTGAAAAATGCCGAGCATCTATTTGCAGCAGTAGCTATTGGGGAGGTGGAGGTGGGAATGGTGGTCTGAGCCCCACGTGGTTATATAGTGCCATCCAATTTTGTTCCGACCTCATCATCTGTTTCTTCATTTCATTCATATCTCTTTCCATCCGCTCCAATGTTTCGCTATTCTTTTGCACCTGTACGGGCGCGTTTTCGCGGTGGAGGAGATGGGTATTCCTACGCTGTTCGATCCGATGGAAGAGGGGTGGTAGTCATCGGTGCTTTGGACTTCGGTTGCAGCTGCATGGATTGAGAGTCCAATTTTGTGCGACCCATCTGGAAAGATGGCAACCCTTGGTTAGTGACAATGGAGAGAAATCTATTAAGGGAAGTGGAAACTAGAAGGGTGATTTGGAAAAGAGAAAGCGGGAATCATCTTAAAAAGGGAATTTTTTTTTTTATATATATATATTTTTATTTTTTTGGCATGAAAGATACAGAGAGTGATCATCTCCTTAGGCGTGCCCACGCCTTATTGAAATTTCCATTCTGTAGCAAAAAACACACAAAAACGAAAATAAGCACCAAAATACTAAATGAAGGAATTAATAAACTAAACGTCGGGTTGCCTCCCGTAAGCGCTTTTCTTTATCGTCTTTGGCTAGACTTTACACTTCTTTCAATCACGATAATCTGGAAAATCCAAGATATGATTGTCAATATTGCTCACTTGAAATCCTTCGTAGAAAGGTTTCAAACGATGCCCATTCACCTTAAAGACCTTACCGGAATCCGGATTTTGAATCTCTACAACTCTAAATTCTTTCCTGGAAATCATTCGATCATGGAAGGCTTTTGTCTTTTCTTTGTAAATCCTCGAGCTCTCGTATGCATCATTCCGGATTTCTTCAAGTTCCTACAGTTGCAATTTCCTCATCTCACCCGCTTCATCCATGTTCATGTTGCAATGCTTGATGGCCCAATAAGCTTTGTGTTCTAGTTCAACTGGGAGATGACATGGCTTACCAAAGACCAAGCGATAAGGAGACATACCAATCGAGGTCTTGAAAGCAGTTCGATAAGCCCAAAGTGAATCATCAAGTTTGGAACTCCAATTTTTCCTATTCGGATTAACTGTTTTCTCAAGAATCGACTTGATTTCTCGATTAGATACCTCGGCCTGACCACTTGTTTATGGGTGGTAAGCAGTAGAAACTCAATGTGTGACATTGTACTTATTCATCAAAGTTTCCACCATTCTATTGCAAAAATGAGTTCCGCGATCACTTATCATAGCTCTTGGTGTACCGTACCTAACAAAAATGTGAGATTTGACAAAATCTACAACAACTTTAGCATCGTTAGTATGGGTAGTCTTAGCTTCCACCCATTTCGAAACGTAATCCACAGCAAGAAGAATGTACACATTATTATTGGAAGATGGAAAAGGACCCATAAAATCTATGCCCCACACGTCAAATATTTCACAGACAAGAATTGAATGTAGTGGCATTTGATCTCGATGTCCTAAATTCCCAACGTTCTGACACTTTTCACAAGTTTTGCAAAACATATATGAATCACGAAACAAGTTAGGCCAAAATAATCCACATTCCAAAATTTTACGAGAAGTTTTCTTGGGACCAAAATGACCACCACAAGAATATGTATGGCAAAACTTAAGTATAGAATGAACCTCATTTTCAGAAACACATCTACGAATAATCTGATCAGAGCAATATTTCCATAAATAAGGATCATCCCAAGCATAATATTTTGCATCTCTTTTTAACTTATCCTTTTGAGCTCTAGACAAATCTTTTAGCAAAGTTTTAGTAACTAAGAAATTGGCAATATCAGCGTACCAAGGATTCATCTTTTGAATGGAAAAAAGAAACTCATCTGGAAACTCATCTTTCAATGGCGAAGGTTCTTCACAAGTAGTTAGACGACTGAGGTGATCTGCAACCAAATTCTCCGAGCCTTTCTTATCTTGAATTTCGAGATCAAATTCTTGAATTAAGAGTATCCAGCGGATGAGTCGGGGCTTTACCTCTTTCTTTGACATCAAGTACTTTAAAGCTGCATGGTCAGAATAAACAATCACTTTAGCACAAAGCAAATATAAACGAAATTTTTCTAAGGCAAAAACAATTGCTAAAAGCTCTTTTTCAGTGGTGGAATAATTCATCTGTGCACTATCAAGGGTTCTTGAAGCATAGTAGATGACATGGTGAGTTCTGCCATTTTTCTGTCCAAGAACAGCACCCACTGCAGAATTGCTTGCATCACACATGATCTCAAATGGAAGGTCCCAGTTTGGTGATTGAATAATTGGTGCAGAGGTCAGCACGTCCTTCAACTTCTCGAATGCTTCTTTGCAAGCTGTATCAAAGTCAAAAATTGCATCTTTTTGTAACAGGTTACATAAAGGACGAGTAATCTTTGAAAAATCCTTGATAAAGCGTCGATAAAAACCTGTATGTCCTAAGAAAGAACGAACTTCCCGAACACTGTTTGGGTAAGGTAAAGTTTTAATAACATCAATCTTAGCTTTATCAACTTCAATTCCACGTGATGATACAACATGACCCAAAATGATGCCTTGATCGACCATAAAATGACACTTTTCATAGTTCAAGACAAGGTTCGTTTCTATGCATCGTTTCAAGATTTTTGAGAGGTTAGCTAAACATGAATCAAAAGAGTCACCATAGACGGTAAAGTCATCCATGAATACCTCAATGATGTTTTCTATATAATCTGAAAATATGCTAACCATACACCTTTGAAACATCGCGGGTACATTGCAAAGGCCAAACGGCATCCATACATAAGCGAAAGTACCAAACAGACATGTGAATGTTGTTTTTTATTGATCTTCAGGTGCAACAAGAATCTGATGGAAACCTGAATAGCCATCAAGACAACAATAATGAGATCGACCAGCTAAACGTTCAAGCATTTGATCAATAAATGGAAGTGGAAAATGATCTTTTCTAGTTAATACATTCAAAGCTCTGTAATCTATACAAACACGCCAACCATTCTGAATACGAGATGCTACCAACTCACCAACAACATTTTCTACAACTATTATACATGTTTTCTTTGGAACCACTTGAGTTGGACTTACCCATTCACTATCAGAGATTGGAAAAATCATACCATGAGCAAGAAGCTTTAAAATTTCTGCTTTCACCACTTCCATCATAAGTGGATTCAATCTGCGTTGAGCTTGTCGAGAAGGCTTACTTCCTTCCTCCAAAAGGATCTTATGCGTACAAATATGAGGGCTTATTCCTTTGATATCAGCAATAGTCCATCCAATGGCTTCTTTGCACTCCCTTAAAACTCGAATGAGTTTTTCTTCTTCCACAGTGGAAAGTTTACTTGAAATTATGACAGGAAGCGTTTCATTTCCCCCCAAAAATATGTACTTCAAATGACTTGGAAGGGTTTTCAGCTCCAATTTTGGTGCCTGCACAATTGAAGGAATTAACTTAGTATAAGATGGGGACAATTCAATATAAGAAACATTATGCTTGAGGGGCGGTAATGTTTCTAACTCTTGAATTGAATCTTTCAAAACATAAGCCAATTCAAATTTATCCAAAATTTCCTCTGAATTTTTAAGAGTAAGACTCTCATTCAATGCAACTTTCAATGTATCATCCTCATACAATGCAAAAACACTCTCAGTAGTAGGCTCACTAATATCCAAGGCAAAAATTGAAGACACATCATTAGGATATTTCATGGCTTCATAAATATTAAAATTTATAATTTCACCATCAAATTCCATTGTAAGTATACCCGTATGCACATCAATTTTTATCCTAGATGTTTTCAGAAAAGGCCTTCCAAACAAAATTAATGAATGAGATGAATCATTATCCTCCATATTAAGCACATAGAAATCAACAGGAAAAATTAAACCATTAACTTGTACCAAAACATCCTCCAAAACACCCTCGGGGTAAACGTTAGATCTATCGGCAAGTTGAATAATCACACCAATCTTTTTCAAAGGGCCAACATTCAAGGATGAATAAATAAAAAGTGGCATGACATTGATTGAAGCACCTAGATCCAACATTGCTTTCTCAACTCTTGTGTTACCAACTTTGCAAGGGATAGTAAACATACCTGGGTTAGCACATTTAGGAGGTAATTTCTTTTGAAGTACGGCTGAAACATTTTCTCCCATACTTACAAATTCATTACCTTTTAGTTTCCTTTTGTTGGTGCAAAGCTCTTTCAAAAACTTAGCATATCGAGGTACTTGCTTGATTACATCAAGTAATGGTATATTTACCTCAACTTTGCGAAAAGTTTCAAAAATTTCTTTTTCTACTTCCTCTTTCTTAGATTGACGAAACCTGGAGGGAAAAGGAGCATGTAACGGTACCTCATTTAATGAATCTTTCGTGACTTTCTTTTCTTTCTTAGTTTGATCGGGTTGAGAACCCTCAATTTCCTTCTCTTTTTCTTGATCACATCCTTTCGGTTCCCTCAACACCTTACCACTCCTTAAGGTAATTGCATTCACGTTTTGTTTCGGATTGACAACCGTTTGCGATGGCAATTTTCCTTGAGCTTCCAATCTACTCATAGAAGATGTCAATTTGCCCACTTGATCTTCCAACCTCTTGATACTTGTTTGTGTCTCCTGCTGAAATTTTTGAGTGTTAAATGCAAGTGCTTTGACAATATCTTCAAGTGACGTACCTGAGCTCGAAGAGTGATTGTGTTACTGCTTCTGCAAAAATTGTGGCTGAGATTGAGGTTGAGGATTTTGATATTGAGGTCCTCTCCATCGAAAGTTCTGATGATCCCTCCAACCTGGATTATAAGTGTTGGAGTAAGGATCATATTTTCTTTGAGGTGGTCCCGGAAATCCTCCAACGGCTTTAGCTTGTTCCACATCATCTTGAAGCGTCGGGCACATATTGATTGGATGTCCCGCAGAAGCACAAATTCCACATGCCTATGCTTGTTGCATTTTACTGCAGCCATGTTTTGAACAAGAGAAGACAAATTAGTAATACGATCCTCAAGAGACGAAATTGTTACCTCATTCACTCTTTTGTTGGATATATCTTGTCTACTTCCAAATTGCTGTGAGTTTGCTGCCATAGTAGTGATCAAGTCTCGCGCCTCACGAGGAGTTTTGTTCACTATTGCACCTCCACTAGCAGCGTCCATCATCCTTCTTTCCATTGGGAGCATACCTTCATAAAAATATTGAATGAGCAGCTGCTCGGAAATACCATGTTGAGGGCAACTTGAGCACAATTGCTTAAATCTCTCCCAATACTCATGAAGTGATTCCGCATCCATTTGCTTTATTCCACATATTTCCCGTCTCATTGTTGCAGCCTTACAAGCAGGGAAATACTTGTCAAGAAACAGTCTTACCATGCCCGTCCATGTGGTTACCGAACCCGAAGGTAAGTAGAATAACCAATCCTTTGCTCGTCTCTCCAACGAAAATGGAAAAACATGCAACTTAATCTTCTCTTCGGAAACTCCATGTGGTTTTAGACTAGAACAAACAACATGAAATTCCTTCAAGTGCTTGTGTGGATCCTCATTTTCCAGACCATGAAACCTAGGCAACAAATGAATCAATCCAGATTTTAGCTCGAAATTTGCCTCCATATCAGGGTATTGAATGCATAACAGGGGTTGTTGATCAAGATCTGGAGCTGTCAACTCTTTCAAAGTCCTTTCCCTTTGTGCCATGTCTGTCTCTTCCTCTGTAAAATCAACTTTACTAGGTGTACTTTTTGAATCAAGAAATGAGAGTAAGTTAGGGGATGAAGTAGATACTTCCTTTTTCAACTTTGCTTCTTTCCTTAGCCGACGAGCTGTTTTTTCAATTTTCGGATCAAAATCAAGTTCACCTATATGAAAAGAACGAAGCATCAAAATAAAAATAAACAAAATAAAATGAAATAATAAAATAGAAAAAGAAAATCTGTTTTGACACCAGTCCCCGGCAACGGCGCCAAAAATTTGGTGGGAATCGAAACCAACAAATAATTAAACCTACTAAAATACTACTTGCGATAGTGGTAAGTAGGATCGTATCCACAGAGACCGGTAAAACAGATTAACTTAGTGTAAATTATGAAACAAAAGGGGGAAAAGATAGAATTTTGCTCTTAAACTAAATCTGCAGCAGATTAAGAATGAATTGATTTGATGAAATAAAATATCTAGCCAAGACAATCTTCGAAATGATTCAACTCATATGCTCAAGGATGCAAGGATGACTCTTTCACTTTAACATCAAATTGGTTATAGTTGTTGGTACCACATAACAACCTAATCTTTCCATAATTAGTCGATAATTAGGATACCATCTCCAATTATTTCCCTAGCCAAATAAACAACCCTAGATACCATCGTAGGATTTAATTTACCTACTGCATTCAACCTAGAAAGACCCAATTCTAGCCAACAAACACACATGTAGATTCATTTAGACTAGGTTGCATATCCCCTATAGCAATAATCGAAAGTGGGGTGCGATCAATTATGCTACTTGCCACAATTATTAGAAACAATTAAATAATTACAGATTTAATGATCTAATTGGCACATATCATTTTCACAAATTGATTAAGTGATCAAGTTAAACAATCCGCCAAACAATATAATTGAGCACAAGGATTATACAAATGATGGAAAAATGAAAGAGTGGAAAAACTAGTTAGATCTCACATATTGCGTTGAACCATGCCTCCAATTATCCAGCTAGACAAACGATTTAGCAATCCATAATAATACGTAGATCAAAGCAAAGATAATTCTCCATGGGAGTTTTTCTTCTTTCCTTCTAAAAACTAAAACTAGGCCAAACTCCAAAGATAAAAATTCACAATAAAATAAGCGTGTCTGAAAAAAAACAGTTCATGGGGATAATGGTTCCTAAAATGTAGGAGGATATTAGATTTGAATGTGAGAGGTGAGATTTGGGCACCAAAGTTAAGTTTTTCTGTCTGGATCCTTAGGCGTGCCCACGTCTTAGCAAATGATTCGCCTCTGTATCTTTTCTTCACTTCAGGATTTCTACCAACAGTTAGGCGTGACCACGCCTTATGGAGAATTCACTCTTCTGCCCATTTTCTTGAAGTTCCAAATAAACATCTTCAAATATCATTCCAAATGGTCCATTGCATCAATTAAATCCTTCTCATATCTGAAACATATAAGACTTGATCAAAACAAACATTTAAGGATTAATTGACATACAAACATGGGAAAATTATGACCTTAAAGTGTGACATTTTTGCAACTTATCAGACATTCTCTGCTTCTAGGATAACAGAGAAGTATCTTCATCGTCGTCTTCATCTCCATCTCCTTCTCCACCTTCTTGGCTCTCCATCTTCTTCTCTTGAGAATGTAACTCACATGGGAAATATAGATCACTTGATGGAAAGGTGAGTAATAAATGTGTAGAAGAATGGTGAGGGGTCGGGTATATATATAGGCGCTCTTGAGCGGTTTTTTGATCAATGGTTGGAAGATGAAACGCACGATCTGACAGTCAATCCTAAAAGGGTGGAGGAGTTTCCCTTTTATTTCTCAAGGCAATTACCGCCACTTGCCGGTTCCTTTGGATAAGTCTTCAATTCCGCCTTTTTGTCTTCTAAAAAGGTAGATCTTGCCTTTGTGTTGATGTGATAGGTTAGCCGCCTTTCCAGATCTTCTGCTCCTTCTTAGATCTTCCATCACCTCTTTCAGTCAAGACGTCCTTTCATATCCTTGCTGTGCTGTAAGAATAAAAGATGCAGCGCTGTTTGAACCCAGCGCTGTATGCAGACGCAGCTTACAGCATTATACATGCAGCTCCTCACAATCATGTAAATATTCCCCCTGAGCTTCTGCGTTCTTCCCCTGATAGCTCTTTGTTGATTTCTTACAGCTTTCACTGTATAAATCTCTGAAAGCCCACTGCTGCAAGAATTTCAGCGTCCATTTTTAGTATCTTCTGCACTGTATCTTCTGCACTTGATACCACATGTTGCTACTAGTTAGTTTCTTGCAGCTTCCACTCTATGCAGCTCCAAAAACTTGATTGCTGCAAGAATCTTGGCATCCATTTTCTCTGTAGCTTCTGCACGGTATCTTTTGTGACTGGCACCACTTGTCAGAGATATCTCTCGTTAGATATTACGTTGTGCATCCTGTGATGTCCTTGCAGAATCCTATCATTCCTCTGGTTGTTGACTTCTTGCAACTTCTGCTGTATGTAGCTCTGAAAGCTTGATTACTGCAAGATATCATTTGTTGGAGATACTGTACTCTAGTTGGTTGCTGATGATCCTTTGTTGAGTAGTATTGTTTGTTGATATTGAGCCTGTGAGACATTTGTTGGAAAGTTCTCTCCTGATTAGGTTTAGCATACTACTTCAGTACCCCTGAGTATCTTTAACTGAAATATGTAGAGGATAAGATGAGTTCCCCCTTACTTAGGGACCTCATAACTCCCTTTAGGTTTACTAGGTTTCTGAGCTGTCTGATTTCTTGATCATTTCACACCACTTGTTGATTGTGTATCACTTGTTGAATTCCACATCACTTGTTGGTTATGATACCACTTGTTGTCTCATCAGATAGATACTCCAGGTTGTCAATGAAGGCTCTTGTTGGTTTTACCACTTGTTGGTAGTGCTTGTTTCTTCTTTCATCGACCTTTGTAGTTCCCTTCTTAGTAACTTTAGCTACTATAAAAGGTGTAGTCATGATTACTTCAGCAACTTTACAAGTATCTTTGTTGTGAGACTTCATGTCTGGTAGATCTGTGTGTTTGGAATCTTCAGCCCTTCGGTCATGGATACTCTTGCTTTCTCCTTGTCTTTTTCGTTGATTTTCTCAGTTTTTCGTTCCTCGCATAAACAAAATATATTGATTAGGAATGAGAGCTTGGATAAGTGGTTATGCATAT
This sequence comes from Scutellaria minor, assembly GCA_954870855.1. Lineage (NCBI taxonomy): Eukaryota > Viridiplantae > Streptophyta > Magnoliopsida > Lamiales > Lamiaceae > Scutellaria > Scutellaria minor. Next base: position 11,174,679 of record OX940734.1, on the reverse strand, counting down.
ATGAAGACAAGATATGGATCTGATGAAAACGATGGAGCAGTTTAACCAGCATGAGAGGTTGGATCTGGGTAGGTAGCCTGACACGTTGGCATATAACCCAACCTGCTCTGATACCACTTGTTGGGTCCCAAGAGATGTCCGAGGTTCAGAGGGGGGGTGAATGAACCTTGGTCGATTTTGAAAATCTTTTCAAAATAAACTATTCTGCAAGCTACTAGAACTTACAGCACCAGTCAGTTACTACTTACAGCACTGGAAAGCAGTGCTGCTTGCTGTAACTTGAGTTTTAAGCACAGCGGAAAAAATAAACTTCTTTTGTGAAACAAGGCTGGTTGGTTTTCTCAAATATGCTCCTTTCAATATGTTTTATGCATATGACAGATAAAAATATGAAAGATAAAGTGTAGATAGGAAAGCAATAAAACACTTATCCCTTATAGTGGTTCGAAGGTGGTGTAAGCCTTTTACATCCACTCTACTGCTTTCTCGAGCAGGAACTTTGTTAAGCAAGATTGAATTACAGGACTCTTCCTCACAACCTATCAACTTACAAAGCAAACGCCAACTAGAGTCCAGAGATCACAATCACTGCAAACTCTAAAAGCCCGCCAACTAGAATCCAGAGATCACACAGCACTGCAAATTCTAAAGGCTAACCCACACAGGGTTCCACACTCCCATACAGGGAAGCTGCCTAGCACCTAGACAACTATACAAACAGCAAGGATCACTCCTATCAACTATTCGACACCTAAAACAACCTACGCACACAGCTTCAAGGTTAAAAAGAAAAACAAAGTCTTCAACTGGTGCGAAACAGTCTTGTTCACTAAAAGCTCATCTGTTGTTGTTGACTGCTCCTAGAAGGTTGAGTGGCTGAACGAGTGAAAGCTAAAAGCTTTGGATGATGATATGTGAATTGCCATTCGGCTCTGTTGAGCACATTCTTCAGTCAGCCACACCTTCTATTTATAGATCTTGAGATTTTTTATCCGTTGAGAAGTATCCGTTGAAGAGAGATACTTCAGCTTCTTTAAAATCAAGCTCTGATCTCCAAGATCTCCTTTGAGGTCACATTAAATGCATCTGAGCTACTTGACCAACGACATGGTTTGCATTTAATGTGACTTGACTCTTCTGGATCTCCAAGATCTCCTTTTAACGCGGTGGTTGCGGCTCACAGCTTTTTGCAGCGCTTCAGTCCACGTGGCGTCTTCGCATTGGCTCCGTGTCTGCAACTTCAGTCTTCTCTCGAACGGCTCTCTCCCTCATACTGCATTTATCCTTCCTCGGATTGCAAGATACTTCCTTAGTTGATTGCTTGTTATGGGCGTTGTATCCTAGGTCTGCTTGCAGCTGTTAGTGCATTACAGTGCTGTTGTAACATAGACCTTCTTGCAGTGTCTTCATACAGTACTGTTGTATCCTTTCTTTGCAGTACTCCTGTATCTTCTTCTTGCAGGGATGTTGCATGCCGTTCCTTCATGTTTTGCTGCTTGCTGTAACTGCCTTCTTGCAGTCTTGTTGTATATGAATTCTTGCAGCAGCTTCTTGCAGACTTAGCTTCCTTAGTAACCTCCGCTGCTGTAACCTGGATAGGTTCTTGTGAGCTTGCAGCAGCAGCAACATCAACCTCTTTATGAGGTACTCTAGCTGTTCAGCAGTTACCTCAGCTTCTCCTCGATCATCCTCTAAGGGTACTGTCTTAACAGTCGCCCCTTCAGAGGTCTTCTTATCCTCAGAAAGTGTTGTCAGAACAACAGCCTCACCTGAGGTCTTCAGCAAGGACTCCGTCTCCTCGGCCAGTCTTGTGTCCTCGACAATCTCTGCTGTAAGCACGAGTTCTTGCAGCTCTTGTCGGGTTCTTGCAGCAGCAGCTAGCTTTCTGAATTCTCCTTCAAGGACAGCTTCCTGCTCAGCAACCTGCTCCTGCAACCTAGGCCAGCTTACATAGTAGCAACCTAGTTTACTGTTTGCAGCTTCCTGACTCCGGTTTCTTCACAGCCTGCTGCATGCTTCTTCCAGTATCCTGACTCTTCTTCAGCTCAGGATACTTCTACTAGCTTGCTGTTCCTATAGCATGCTAGCCCTTAGAAGTGTTCTTACTACTTCTAAGATTGGTTTTCCTTGTATCTTGGAAAATCATTACATGATCTTTCCTTGATCATGTGATGTGGAAACTAGGTATCAATACCTTAAGCAAACTGTTCTTTTCTTCTTGAGTTAGTGTTTTGTCTTATCAAGATAACAACTGAAATATCCCAACAATAGTCAAGACAGACTAATACCTAATTACACTACAACCGTTCCAATGGTTTGTCCAAATCCATCTTGGTTGTGAGCTATTATTTATAATCATAAGGAACTGATAGCATGATCTTCTGTGCGGCACCACACACCATGTTATCTACAATATAGATTAATCTGGATAATTGCATTAACATATATAGCAAATATAAAATGCAAACATCTGACCAAAATGATTCTCATATAAAAAAGATGTTCATACAAAAGCTAGGCTTATAGTATACATCCTAACAGTACATTGGTCGTCATGTTGGAAATTAGAGTTTTTACTTCTTTAGGGGTCTTGTTTACCAAAGCACCTGCACTTATCGCATCAATCATACTCTTATCGAAAGTTGAGAGACCTTCATAGAAATATTGCACAAGAAATTATTCAGGAATTTGATATTGAGGGCAACTAGCACATAACTGCTTGAATCTTTCCCAATATTCATGCAAAGACTCTCAATTCAATTGCCTAATTCCACAAATATCCTTCCAAATGTGAGCAGCTCATGAAGCTGGGAAGAACTTCTCTAGAAACTACTTTTTCATGCCAAACCATATGGTTATGGATCCAGGTGGAAGATAATATAGCCAATCTTTTACCTCGTTAGCTAGAGAAAATGGGAAGACACACAGTTTGATTTGCTCTTCTGTAACTATTTGTGGTCTCATAGTTGTGCATACCACATGGAATTTCTTGAGATACTTATGTGGATCTTCACCTGTAAGACCACGAAAGATAGGCAACAAATGAATTAAGCCAGATTTCAATTCAAATGTAGCATTAGCAATAGAAAATTGAATGCATAAAGTTTATTAATTAACATCAGGATTAGCCAACAACCTTAATGTTCGTTGAGCAGCCATTTCTTCTTGAATTTCTTCAACTTCAGAATCAGAATCAGATTCAGAATCAATAGTATCTGGATCTTCAAATTCCAAAGCTAAATTCAAATCGGATGATGATAGGGAGAAAGCTTGCTTCAATAGTTTTACCTTTTTTCTACGTCTTCTAGCTTTTTTCTCAATTTCTGGATCGTACACAAGTTCACCTGTACAAGAAGAATGAGGCATAAACCAGAAACAAGGAAATAAACTCAAATGAAATTAATTCAACGCTAATCCTCGGCAATGGCGCCAAAATTTGATTGGCTGTCAAACCAATAAAGATAAAAATCCTACTTTGAGCAAATGCATGAGTATAACAGAAAGCACGGTCGATTCATAGGGAATAGGGCTTAATTCTCTTGAGCATAAATGAACCAAGGGGGGATTTTTGATTATCTGTTAAACTAATGAAACTAACACTAAACTAAGCAAACAATCAAATAGAGATAAGGGTAGACAAACAACAAATAATGAAAATAAAGAGGGGAATGAGAAATCTTACGAGATTCCAATTCAAGGGTGTCGACATTCGATTGCATCACTGGTCATAGATTACAAACATCATCTTGCACATTCAAGCATTTAATCTTAGACTAAACATGAAGCCGTAGAGAAGTCCATGTTTTCCAAATTTAATTGATCAAACCCATCATCCAATCAAAACTAGTCGTTAACTAAATTGATCGTGATACAAATTAATTAACAACCACATTAAGCTCTAGTAAAAACAGTTAAACCTAAATTGAAACCTCGAACCTAATAATCAAGATAGCTGCAATTACTAAGCTTATAGTTTCGTTAGTCCCGTTAATTCATTAAACAATTACACAATCCCAACAAAAGTATAATCAACAAGTTGCTACTATGTACCAGTCATTCAACAATCATACATCCCAACAATATATAAAAGAGAACTCATGGATAACATTAATAATATATAATTCAAATCCAATTGTTAGATCAACCCAAACTATATATCACTATATGGAATTAGATCATCTGTTAATAAATACTTAAAATAAGCAATCGAATTAAGCACAAAACCTCACAGTGATAGCAATCGAATTAAACCACCCTTGAATCAGAGAGGGAATTTAGCCACTCATGCTTTAATTAATCATCTCCAATGTAATCTTCAACATTCTTCTTGAAATTGAGAGAAAAACTAGAGAGAGAAAAACTTAAAATGTGTGTATGTAGAGAATGGGAAAATGATCATGGATTTTGACCCCTAGAGAGAGAAAGAAGGGAGAGAGATCACATAAAAATGTCTTTTCTACCCGTAAATAAAACTTATAAAACTAAAACCTTAAGGACATAAGAGTCCATTACAAAATATATGAGATAAATCTCTTTGTTACCCTATCTTTCCCACTAAGTCATTAAGCCCATTTGAAATTATCCTCTTTCAAGCCTAGTGAGTCCATCTTCACAATTTAAGCATAATTTGATAATTTTAAGCCAAATTTTTCTCAAAGCCCATCAAAGTCTATTCCTACAAATAACAATAACAATTAAATTAATTAAAGCACAAATGGACTATAACCAAGGGTAATTATGATGATAAAATATATAGAATAAAGACACATCAGGGCCTCTACCGATAGGTACTCGGTACTCGCCATCTCGTATAATATATATATAGTATGTGATATGTAGAAATTGATCCTCGTATCTTTTATTAAAAAAATATTTACCACTAAACTAACTATCATTTTATAATAAAATATTTTCTAAAAATGTATATAAATATATTATATATACAATTACAAAAATAAAATACAAAATACTCAAAGCAAAAACTCTGGGCTCTCCTAAGTGAAGCTGAAGCTTAGAAGCAGCAAGCAGCTCGAAAGAGAAAGAAATTAAGGACAACTGTTTATCCGAGAGCGATAGCGATGGCTCTACCTCCAATGAGGAAGCACTACTATGCCTCATGGCTAAAGACTATGAAGATGAAGAAGATGATGAGGTAACTTCTCATTCTCTTGAAGTTTCCAGTTTTGAAAAGTTGAACATAATCCAGTCGTTTAGACAGATCATGAGTAACTTTGAGCAGATAAACTCAGTTCATGAGGAACTGAAGGAAGAAAACCTGATGCTCAAGAGTGAGCATACTGCACTGAAGGAAAAGGTTTCTAACCTTGAGTACTACAGTACAGAATGCAACAATCTCCAAGCGGAGGTTTTCAAGTTCAAGTTGTTGGTCATTAAGTTAGAAGCTGAGAAAACTAGCTTGAAAAACACAATCAATGTGTACAGTAAATCAGTTAGGAAAACAAAGGAATGTATCTTGGAGACCCAAAATGCCTACAGAGGAAATGATCTCGGATACTATGCAGAAGGTCTCAGAAAGCAACAAGCATATCCAATGCTGGAAAGTTTGTTCAGGCCCGAGTATCCTATACTCAGGAACTCCTTCCAACCAATGGAAACTTGAACAAAACTAGTACAACAGATAAGGGTAAGAAGCCCATGCTGCAAACCACAAACAGTAAGTCTATAATAGATTTAAATAAAAAATATTTTTATTATGTAAATGGGTATTAGGTGGGGTACGGGTATCTGACTGGCGCTGGAAGCAGGCTTGAAATTTTTTATTCTTGATTGAGGTTGGCTACTTCATGAGGTTGAGTGACTGAAACTTAGTAGATGTTAGAACACTTGAGAGCTAAACAATTCTTGCTTAAGGTTTGAGAGTTAAAGTTTCAATTGTTTATTCCAGTCTTCTCTTCCTCTTTCTATATGAGTAAGATTATGTCCGTTGAAGGAAAACATAATCCCTTGTAGTTGAATCCTCTTTCTTGGTGTAGAGCTCGCATTAAATGCCTTCTGAAGCTTGTATTAAATGATTTCTTATCACTTCAGGTCTTTAATGTGATTGTACAAGGTTGTAGCTTTATGTAGTCCGTCAGGCCACATATCTGCTGCTTACTGGTGAAGGAACCGACTAATTGCCTGTCCCGCTCAATCAGAATCGGGGTCCATGAAAAATACAACACGCAGCGGAAGAGATGGTTAGTCATATCTTTCTTCGAAGATGATGAAGACGAACAAGAATTGAAACGCCCGATCGATTTGAAGCCTTAGACCTCTTGATCTTCCGTTGTATTCCTTGCCCTTCCTTGGATGTCGAGTGGCCGACGATCTTCCAAGGAATTTCAGATGTCTCATCTCTTTTTTCTTTCTCACGATCTTACTTTTAATGAACACGTAAGATTAAGTTACCCTGAGGCCAGCTGACATAAGAATTATTTAGAGGCTACAACAGGGACCCAGATGAGGAATTAGGATTGGGCCTCCTGATGGGCTTAGACGTCCCGTGTTCGGCCCGAACACACCGCTTAAGTTCATCAAAAATAACTCGGTCCACTAAGAAGTTATAATTGAGCTACCATCCCAATCCCATATTACAATATAGGCTCCTTCTTACTATGAGCACATTTATCTTCCCGTGTTTAAGATATAGAATGTCCATTCATTAAATATGTTACTGACAACTTAATTAATTTACATCTAATTCTAAGAGTAGTACCACTCAACTTTATTATCATGCTGGAATAAATCCACCTGCAGGGTTTACATGATAATCCTTATGAGCTCCTCAAGGGGACATCATCATCCTAATTAATTAGGATACAGATTCCTTCTACAATCAACAACACACCATATAAACAGTAATATCTCCCAATTCACTAAGCTTATTGATTTATGAATAAATCTCACCAATTGGTAAATTAAAGAAACAAACACTGAGTACACGTACCCGTTATTATATACGGATTAAGAGGATGCACATCCATAATAACAGAGGTCTTGTTCTTTTATATAGTCAGTATAAGTCGAACAACCTCAAATGGTCCTGCTCAATACACATAAAGTGTACTAGTGTAATTTTATAGTCAAGACAGACTAATACCAAATTACACTACAACCGTTCCAATGGTTCATCCAAATCCATCTTGGTTGTGAGCTACTATTTATAATTTATAAGGAACTGATAACATGATCTTCTGTGTTGCACCACACACCATCTTATCTTCAATATAAATTAATTTGGACAATTGCATTAACATATATAACAAATATAAAATGCAAACATTTGACTAAAATGATTCTCATTTCAAAAATAATGTTCATACGAAAGCTAGACTTATAGTATACACCTAAGAATCTCCCACTTATACTAAAAGACTATGCTGTCATAAACGCTGCCATACATCTGATTCTCATTCCCTCAACATGCCTATCAAAAGCTTTGGCTGGAAGGGCCTTTGTGAAAGGGTCTGCTAGGTTATTCCGATGATGCAATTTTGGTGACAACAACTTCCCCCGTTTTATGATGTCTCGTATCAGTTGGTGCTTGTTCTCAATGTGTTTACTTGTCTTATGGGCTCGTGGTTCCTTGAAGTTTGCTACTGCACCACTGTTGTCACAGTAAATTGTGATAGCTTTGGGCAAACCAGGAATCACTTCTAAGTCCATTAAGAAGTTTCTGAGCCATACAACTTCTTTGGCTGCCTCAGAGGCTGCCACATACTCAGCTTCCATGGTGGAGTCCGAAATACATTTCTGCTTAACACTCCTCCATACTATGGCTCCACCTCCCAAGGTAAACACATACCCAGAGGTAGATTTACTGTTATCCCTATCCGACTGGAAATCAGAATCCATGTAACCCACAGGAAGCAAATCATCTGCCTGGTAAACCAGCATATAATTTCTAGTCCTTTTCAGGTACTTTAAAATATGCTTTAACGCAGTCCAATGTCCTTGTCCTAGGTTACTTTGATATCTACTAACCATGCCCATGGCAAAGCAGATATCCGGTCTCGTACATAGCATCGCATACATTAGGCTTCCTACGGCCGAAGCATAAGGAACTGCCTTCATTTCCTCTATCTCCTTTGATGTCTTAGGACACATCTTCTTAGATAAAAGCATTCCATATCGAAAAGGTAGAAAATCTTTCTTGGAGTTTTGCATGCTAAAACGAGCTAGGATAGTATCAATGTACGAAGCTTGAGATAAGCACAATATCCTTTTCTTGCGATCCCTTATAACTTTGATCCCAAAAATATGTCCAACTTCTCCCAAGTCTTTCATATTAAACTGCTTGGACAGCCATATCTTTAAGTCTGACAACACTTTGACATTATTGCCAATGAACAAGATGTCATCTACATATAGTACAAGAAATACCACCATATTTCTGTCACTCTTCTTGTATACACAAGACTTACCCGGACATTGAATGAATCCATAAGACTAGATTAGCTTATCAAAATGGATGTTCCAAGATCTCGAAGCTTGTTTCAGTCCATAAATGGACCGATTAAGCTTATACATGAGATGCTCTTTGTCCTTTGTAATGAATCCTTCTGGTTGCTTCATATAGATGTTTTCTTCAAGACTACCATTAAGGAAAGCTGTCTTGACATCCATTTGCCAAACCTCATAATTCATATGAGCAGCAATAGATAAAAGAATCCGGATAGACTTAAGCATGGCTACCGGTGAAAAAGTTTCCTCATAATCGATTATTTCTTTTTGAATATACCCCTTTGCAACAAGCCTCGCTTTAAAAGTTTTCACTTTCCCATCTGATCCTCATTTTCTTTTGTAGACCCATTTACATCCAGACTTGATTAGAATCCATAGATTCTATCTCAGAATTCATAGCTTTTTACCAAGATACCACATCTTTATCTTGGAGTGCTTCGTCATAAGTCCAAGGATCAGTTTCATGTTCATCAGGTACCAAGTCCGAAGACTCTCCCAAAAACATGAATCTATCATGTTGTCTAACAACCCTCCCACTACGATGATGCATTACTGGTAATTGTGTATTATTTGTGACGCACGGTGTTGACACTTGTCGTATCTCATCTTGTATCGTTGGTACTAAGGTAGGAGTTTCTCCTCTCATTTTCTCTAAAATAATTTTACTCATGGGTTTGTGGTTCATTACATAGTCCTCTTCTAAGAATCGGGCATTTGTGCTAACAATGACCTTCTGATCCTTAGGATTATAAAATAAACCACCTTTCGTTCCTCTAGGATAGCCCACAAACAGGCGAACATCTGTGTGAGATTCCAACTTATCAGTATCTCCCTTCAGCACATGTGCTGGACTACCCCAAATCTGAATGTGTTTCAGACTAGGCTTACGCCTAGTCCACAATTCTGTGGGAGTAGAGGGTACTGACTTAGAAGGTACCAATTTCAGAATGTATTCCGCCGTTTCCAAGGCATACCCCCAAAATGAATTTGGTAATTCCGAATAACTCAACATCGATCTAACCATTTCTATGAGAGTCCTATTCATTCATTCCGCCACACCATTCTGTTGGGGTGTACCAGGTGCAGACAATTGGGATTGAATCCCAGCCTTTGATAAGTAACTCCTAAACTCTCCTAAGAGGTACTCGCCACCACGATTAGATCATAGTGTTTTGATACATTTACCATGACGTTTCTCTATATCAGTCTTGTACTCTTTGAACTTATCAAAGGACTCAGACTTGCGGCGCATCAAGTAAATGTACCCATATCTCGAATAATCATCTATAAACGAGACAAAATATTCAAAACCACCTCTTGCCTAGATAGTCATAGGCCCACACAAATCAGAATGAACTAATTCCAACACTTCTTTGCCTCTATACCCCTTGGCTTTAAAAGGCCTCTTGGTCATTTTTCCTTCCAAGCGAGACTCGCAGGTCGGATAGTTTTCCACTTTCAACGAACCCAATGGTCCATCGGCTATCAACCTTTGAATCCTACTCAAGTTAATATAACCCAACCTTAGATGCCAAAGATATGTTTGGTTCATTTTCGAAGGCTCTTTTCTCTTATTAGAGTTAGAAGATGTGTTATTAATTTCCATTTATTGCATCGTCGGAGTTATTGGATTAAGAGTATATAAATTGCCAACCAACGTACTAGAATAGATAATAACCCTATTTTTCTTGACAACAACTTTATCATCGAAAGAAACAGAATATCCATCCAAAAATAATTTAGAAATTGAATCAAATTCTTTCTAAAACATAGTATGTAAAGACAATTCCTCAAAACTAAAGTCTTGTTCCTATCAAAAGATAAATAAACGTCTCCCACTGCAACAACCGCCACTTTTGTAGCATTGCCTATGTAGATAATAATCTCACCCTCACTAAGTGGCCTGGTTTCTTAGAACCCCTGCAATGAATTACAGACATGATCAGTGGCTCCCGTATCTACACACCAGGTACTGGTAGATAACACCGCTAAATATGTTTCAATAATTAGTGAATAAGATATACCTTCATTGTTCTCCTTTTTACGGGGACAATCTATCTTCCAATGTCCAGGCTGCTTGCATGTGAAGCACTTGCCCTTTGGCTTCTTCACGCCACCTTGTGGCCCAACTTCCTTAAGACCAACCACTTTCTTTATCGAACCAGCTTATTTCTTCTTCTTCTTCTTTTCGCCTTTCGGCTTAGAAGAAGAAACATTTTCAGCAATGTAAGCTTGAGAACTTTGACGAAGTATCCCTTCTGCTGCTTGGAGTTTTGTCAAAAGTTCCGCCATCGAATACAACCTCTTGTTCATGATGTAGTTCAGGTGAAACTGTTCAAAACTCTTGGGCAGCGTTTAGATCTGGTTTCCCCATCTTTCAGCTCCAAGGACCTCCATCTCATTCAAATGAGCCATCATTTTGAGGACATGATCCCTCACGGGTGTCTCCTCAGCCATGGTGGTCGTCATCAAGTTTCTCATGGCCTCTTGCCTGGCAGCCCGACTTTGGTGTCCGAAGAGTTCCTTGAGATTGAGCATCATATCATAGGCAGTAGTCATGGCTTGATGCTGATGTTGCAGCACATTTGACATGGAAGCTAAAATGTAACATCGCGTCATCTCATCTGTCTTGACCCATTTCCTATAACTCTCGTTCTCCTCTTCACTAGAGTTATCATCGGGCTTGTCAGGACAAACCTTAGAGAGTACAAACTTGTACTTTTCAGTAGTCAAGACAATGTCCAATTTCTATTTCCAATCAATATAATTTGGACCAGTAAGTTTGTTTTCTTTAAGTATAACAACAAGAGGACTGAAAGTCATAGAGAAATCTTGAGAATCACGTAAATAAATACATAGGTCAAAACATTAGAATTTAAAATAATATTGTTTCCCTCAAACAATATAATTAAATTCACCAACACCTCAAAACACCGTGAATTTCGCATGCCACGATAGTGTGGACGTATACTAATTCAAACATTTGTAAGAGGAGGTTTTACCCATTAATTTTACTATCTTGTCAACCCAACTATATGACAAATAAAATTAATAGTTGGTTTATCTTCGGCCATACAAATAACAACAGTGACTCCAATGGGAAGGATACTATCAAATGCACCTAAGTGTATACCATTACTTAATGCTAAGTCCATTATCTAGGATTGTGCCCCTTCAGATGGAGAAGATTACACGCTCCTAAATAATTTCCTATAATTATCCATAAAAGAAGTTTGATCTAGTGATCCACAAACAAACTCATCTGATATGGAAGAAGGCACTTAAAGCCAATGTACAAGTTTAAATGTATCACTTACAAACGAGTAATGGAGGTTGTGGGACTTATTCAAAATAATTCATCTCCCATTTAGTTATTTAACATGCATATCATATGGATAAATTAAAACATAGCATGCATATCATAACAGTATATAGATAATGACAATAAACATGGAAAACAATAAATTCCAACTATTATTGTCTCGTCATATATTTGTTATTCTCGAATGTCCACCATCGATCAGCTAGACAGGGTTTGACCTATGCTCCAGGAAAGAGCTTATACATAATCTAGATCTAACAGTAAATTAAAACCTACACGACAAACCACCGTGTTTAATCTATTACAATCACACACAACCCAAAAAAACAACCTCGACAGGTCCGAGGGTTAAAATCACACAAAACATTCATACAGGCCATAATAGTTGGATTTAGGATACCTGCAACCATCGAGTTAATCTATCACACATCCTACTATTATCCAGCCAATAAATGTATGAACAGTACATGAATCATAATAAAAAAAACCGATCCAATCGCATAGAGCCAGAAAACCTCGGCTTTGATACCAATTAAAGGAACCGACTAATCGCCAGCCCCACGCAATCAGAATCGGGATCTATAAAAAATATGACAATGCGCAGCGAGAGAGATGGTTAGTCATATCTTTCTTCGGAGACAGATGAAGACGAACAAGGATTGAAACACCCGATCGATTTGAAGCCTGAGACCTCTCGATCTTTCGCTGTATTCCTTGCCCTTCCTTGGACGTCGAGTGGCCGACGATCTTCCAAGGAGCTTCAACCGTCTTTCCTCTTTTCTCTTTCTCGCGATCTTGCTTTTAACGCATGCGTAAGATTAAGTTATCCTGAGACTGACTAACATAAGGCTTATTTATAGGCTACAGCAGGGACCCAGAGGAGGAATTAGGGTTGGGCCTCCTAATGGGCTTAGGCGTCCCATGTTCGGCCCGAACACACCGCTTTAGTTCATCAAAAATAACTTGGTCCACTAAGGAGTTATAATTGAACTACCACCTCAATCCCATATTACAATATGAGCACGTTTATCTCCCCGTGTTTAAGATATCAAATGTCCGTTAATTAAATAAGTTACTGACAACTTAATTAATTTACATCTAATTCCAAGAATTGTACTACTCAAATTTATTATCATGCCGGACTAAATCCACCTGCAAGGTTTACATGATAATCCTTATGAGCTCCTTAAGGGGACATCATCATCCTAAATAATTAGGATACAAATTTCTTCTACAATCAACAACACACCGTATAAACAATACTATCTCCCAATTCACCGAGCTTATTGATTTATGAACAAATCTCACCCATTGGCAAATTAAAGAAACAAACACTAAGTACATGTGTCCGTTATTATATACGGATTAAAAGGACGCACATCCATAATAACAGAGATCTTGTTCTTTTATATAGCCAGTACAAGTCGAACAACCTCAAATGGTCCTGCTCAATATACACAAAGTGTACTAGTGTAATTTTATAGTCAAGACAGATGAATACCAAATTACACTACAACCGTTCCAATAGTTCATCCAAATCCATCTTGGTTGTAAGCTACTATTTATAATTTATAAGGAACTGATAACATGATCTTCTGTGTGGCACCACACACTATGTTATCTATAATATAAATTAATTTGGACAATTGCATTAACATATATAACAAATAAAAAATACAAATATTTGACCAAAATGATTCTCATTTCAAAAATAATGTTCATACAAAAGCTAGGCTTATAGTATACATCCTAACAACTGGCTCTCTATGTTGCATCATTCAACTTGTCTCTACTTTAGTATTTGATCTATTGAAATGATTGATCCTCAGATTGTTGTTAATCTTCCTCGTACTACATTGATGTTAGTTCTCCATGATTTTATCTTTGTTATCTCTTAATTCTTGGAGAATAAAACATACAGTTATGCAACCTAGGTCTTCATGCAGTAGTCCATCTTACAATGCTTCTACTGTAACCTTATTGCTTACAGCATGCTGCGATGTATCCTTATCTATCTTGCAACATATGTTCCTTCACTGCTTGCAACAGTTCTTTACTATCTTTTCCTCAATTCTTCAACCTAGTCTATAAACATAAAACCTAGTCTAGTTTCACTTAAACATTGAGAAAAATGGGGTACTCTAATTTTCTATTACATGAAGTGTTTTGTCTCATCAAAATCTAAACAAGATTTTCCCAACAATTGTCATATTTTTAGAAAGCTTGAATAAACCCTCTCTCTCTACCGTCTTTCCGGCAGTCATCACCGTCATCTTCACTTACGCAGCCTTGGCCAATCCTTTCTTTGGTTGATCTTTATGTCAAATCGAAGATTTATCCGCCACAGCCTCTGCCGTGTAGGATCGTCCAAAGGTGCAACCCTTTTTTCCCTAAGCTTCTTCTTTCTCTCATTTATTTTCTCGGCATTTCTCTTCCAGCCACCGTGTGCACCTCTATCGTTGAGTGGGTTGAGCCGGCACATCATCTATGGATTGTCGTGGTAGGTGGCTGTGTGTGTTTGTGGAGTGTTGATGTACATGTGTGTGTGAGTGGGTCTGTGTTTACGTGTGTATGGGTATGTTGTGTGAGTTGTTAGCGTGTGTTGGGTGTGTTCACCGATGACACGGTGTCGCTAGCCGTGGTTGTCGGAGGCGGAATTAGGGGATAACGCAGCTGGGTAGGGGGTTGGAGGTATAGAGGTGTTTTTCGAAAATTTAATTAAGTTGAGAGGCCTATATGCAAACCCTAGATTTATGAATAATTATGTTTTAACCCTCAAAGCTTCTGGAATTTCCGTTTTGGCCCCAAAGCTTTTTAAAATAGCAAAAAAACCACAAAATAATTTATAATTTGGCAATTTAGTCCCTAAGGTTTTTAAAAACTTCCAAAAATTATAATTTTACCCCTTTGGTCAAAGTCAATTTTCCTAATTTTGCAGTTTGGTCCATTTGTTTCACAAACCTCTATTTTGAGCCCAATTATCTAATTTCAAGCCCAAATGATCCTTTTAAACCCTAAATCTAAGGTTTAACCCTCCAAAGTCATTTTAATGATTTAAATATTCTTCAAAGATTCTGTTGTTCATTCTTTCTTGCAAATCATCTTTCCAAACTAAACAAATTAAAATGTGTTATTCGTTACGAAAATACGTATCGATTGTCTTCCTTCCTCATTATCCCAATCTTTTGAGAGAGCTTTAATTTAGTTTAACTTAATTACGATAGTATGAATAGTATCTAAGACAAGTTCATGTGTTATGTAGGCACCTAGGAAGGGCGAGCACATAGACTGCACAGGCTCGAGTTCATGCTAGGCACCACCAAATAAGGTGGGGGTAATTTCTAACCTAAACTCTTAGATTTCGTATTTTATATGAATTTTAAAGCTACGTGAGGTTAATACACCCACGTAATTGCTAGTGTAACTTCATGTAATGCGATGATTTATGATTTATCTTGTATATGATATGAAATGAATGATCTTTATGTGAATGTTAAGTATGTTGCCAATATGTGTGTGCGTGAACAAATGCCCAAGCTTGAAAGAAAGCTCAAACTCATGTCTTGTAAAATTTAAGCCCGTGTGGCAAATTTCTAAGTTTTGACTTCCATTGTTGGTTTTTGTTGAACGATAACACTTTAATGTTGTTTAGGTCTTTCATTATGAATTTTATCAAACTCTTTTCTAGTTAATCTTTTATGCAATAGTTTGAATTTAAGTGAGTGCTAGATGCCTAGATAAAGATATTTCTTTATATATGTTATGAAATTGGGGTGTGACACAACCCATTACAAGTTATTTGGTCTCCTAATTTACATATTTACGTATAACTAGCTAAGTATTTAGTGATATTCTCCACTAAACAATAAGATCAATAGCAATAAGAATGTATCTGACTATAACTATTTTTCTTTTTCCAATAACCATGTACATATAAAAAATTTATGTGGAAAAATTTACGAATGAGAGATGCACCGCTTCTATACTCTACCTTTTGTACTTTCTTGTTCCCAAAATTTGCTAGGCAGATTCCACGATATAAGAGAGAGTGAGAGAGTGTGTGTGTATATATAGTTTAGACAATTTATGTCTCAACTAGTCAATTTATTTTCTTTATATTAATTAAAATTAACAATTTTAAAAATGTTAATCAATTAGCAAATTCATAAATTCTAGACTTCTAAATCTAATAACTATTTAAGAGTCCTAATCACATAAGGTATAGACGTACAATTTTGGAAATGACACATAAGTAATTTCACTATAATTTATTATAAAAAACATGATAACTAAAATAGTTAATTTATTTTCATGAAAGAGATTTAAGTAGAAATTAGGGTGTTACAATCCCCTATACCTTATAAAAGTAGTCTAAAAAATTAGAATAACCCAGGATACTTTTGTCTCATGTCCTCTTCACACTCTCAGGTTGCTGTCTCAATTCACTTTTACTAGTGGTATTTCTTTGTTTCTCAATTTCTTAGTCTCTCGAGAAACTATCTAAATAGGTTTATTTTCATAGTTTAAGTCTTCTTAAATTTGCACTATCCGCAGGAACATACTTTTTCAACATCGAGACATGGAAAACATATGAATAACTAATCTCTTCAGGTAGATCCAACACCTAAAACTACTTTACCAATTCTCTTTGTGATCATATAAGGTCCAACATATCAAAGGCTAAGCATTCTTTTCTCACCAAACCTCATCATTCATTTCATAGGGGCTACTTTAATACTGCATCTCCAACTTCAAATTGGAGTGACCTCCGGCGACATCTGCATCACTTTTCTATCGACTTTGAGTTGTTTCATTCCTTTGACAAATGATTCTGATAACTTTAGTCATCTTAGATAACATATCCTCTTTCTCTTTTGTGATAGATTGTAGCCTCTTCTACTTAGACTGCTTTAGTATTTTAGAGAAGTCAGTTCACAGTAAGATCTTTGAGCCAAGTTAACAAGATTGTCAGTTTTGTTCCATAGTTGAGATTGGTGTTGAACTTCCTAGTGGTTGTCAGTTTCTTCCATCTTTTAGTTTCTTCAATTAGATGACTGAGAAATTATATGTTCCAGTTCATTTCGGCTCCTTCCATTACCGCAACCATTACGAAGAATCTTTTCTTTTAAACATGATCAAAACCACCAATCCTATTCATGATTAGTTTTTGATATATCTTTAGGAGACAATGATATACCAGGCTAAGATCATAAGAAAGGAAAAGGTCACATTTTTTTCTTTGTCTACAAACATTAACTTTGCATATTTTTCTTCTTCCTCGTCTTTGAAGGTATTTACTTACATGTCTTCATTCTTCAAACCGAAGTACTTTTCAAGAGTATCAACATTAGTGGAAATTGGTTTCCCTCTTACTCAACTTATTATGCATGTTTTAACATCATCCACAACAACTTTTTGATAGAATTCCACAACCTTTTCATTGTGTAGAAATGACGGTTGTGTGGTGAGCATCTTCTCTAGATGCATTTTCTTCAAGTTTGACATAGACTTTGCCATATCTTCAACTGGATCTCTAGAAAGGAGGGTGTTGAAATTCAACATTGGTTTTGAGATGATTTGCTTGGACAGATCTTCGAGATTTGACAAGGGGATGTGTGATCTGTTCTTTGCTTGAGGAAGAAAGACTTTGGAGTTTCAAGATGGTGTGAAGGAGATGACTGATCACTTGATCAAGATATAAATGAGAGATTATAGATGACTTTGATTAACGGTTATGATGAGACAAAAATGATCAAGCGATTCTCATCTATTGCAACATGTGTAAGAGAGAGAGAGAGAGTTGAGAAATTTTAAAGCTCTGATTTCTATCAAATCCGTAGAGATACATTTCTGACATGGTAAGATGAACAGTTTTATAGAGGCGACAAAATTCAAATCATTGATTGTGAGTGGTTGAGAAGAAAGTGTTCCCACTTTTTGAGGAGACGGTTTAGATCATGAGAACATGGGTGTAATGTGAAGAGATTCGATAAAAAAGACTGAGCTTTTTATGTAGGTTTTCCACTCTCTTCTGACATTATTGGTCGTCTCTTCTCAGGCTCTTCTTCTCTTTCTTAGCATCCAGGTCTAGAAGACCTAGTTCCATACTTAGCTCAATAAATATGCTTTCATGTAGCTCATTTTTTAGAATGTCAGCTATTGGGTAAAATATCTTACCCCCTTGTATTTTGGAAATTTTGCATCCACCGCTCGCGTACAACGCTCAAGGATTCCTTAAACTTAAAACATTTTTAACATAAAGGGGTGAGGGTTGAAATACACCCAGTGGGGAAAACCTGGGCAATAATAATTAAATTCAAATAAATAATAGAAAACAAACACATAAAACCATCACTTTACAATTGCAATTTCATAGGTATGAGACTTAGCCCAACTTATCATAGATGCAGATACACATAACCATTGCAATGAAACACACACTTAATTACGGGTCTTAACCGTCATGAATACAATGTGAGTCTTAGCCACCATGAATACAATGCGGGTCTTAGCCGCCATGAATACATCGTGGGTCTTAGCCGCTATGAAATCATTTCATTTTCACAAAGTCACGTATTTATCTTACAATCAGTCGTACAACTTTATCACATCTTTATCCATATACTCATCAATAAGCTCACATTATATTGTTCACAATCCAAAGCAAGTTCATTGACACATAATAGAGTAACCTAATCTCACGAGAAAATCACATAATTAATGATACGTATACAAACATAACACACAACAAAAGAGTACTTAATAAATAAATACTTTAACTTAATTAACATTCTCATTCACCTTGCATATAACACACATTCGATTGCACCACTCATATTGCATCATTTAGCACACAGTACAATGCTCATATAGTAAAGCATATATTATCCATATAGGTATAAAATTTCATGACAAATCCATTAGGAAAACAGAAATACGAAATTAAGCAAGTTACCCCCATCTTAGGAAAAGTTGGAGCGTCTGTTTTTAAGTTGTCGAACAAGCCTAGATAATTCAATTTTCCTCATTTCTCCAAAATCGAAACTTAGCTCTAAATCATTCATCCTTTCCCGACAGCCAGCGTTACCACGCCCCTGCCAACTTCAACCAATTCACACTCTTGCACGCATAGCCCAAACCCATTCAACCTGCTGTACAACCCTCACCTATTTCCCGTACCACAACCAACGCCCTCACATAACAGTAAAGCTGCCTCCATCACCTGTCTTTCGTCACCCATCTCAGCAGCCTTGTCCCCAGCACCGGCATGTCCTACAACCCCCTATCATCGGCGTCCAATCCTCAGCACACCCAGCAATACCCACCCCGGCACTCAGCTCCCAGCACACCCAACAAGCCGTCTACAGATCCAGACTGCACCACCAACACCGCTGCTCGTTGTCCCTCTTTCAGTCACAGTCGGCGACCACGTGTCGCTAGTGGTCCATACCCTCAACAAACAACCCATAACCCCACACCAAACAAAATAGAGCATAAAGAAAAGAGAGATAAAGTGAAATAAAAGAGAGGGAGAAAAGAGTGAGACAAGCCTTTCACCGGTGATTCGGCAACGAAACATTAATTGGAGGCTAGATGTGAGACGATGTAGCATCCCGGACCAAAAACAAAGCATAATATATTAATTAAATATTTAAACCCATGATTTAATAATTATGTGCGTGTATTTTGACTGTTTAATTTAATTACGTGCGTTTCAGATACGTGTTTAATGCATGATTTAGATGGATATTTTTTTTAGACATGGAACATAGAATATTTTTATACCATTAGATGCGTAATGTAAAAATGAGAAGATAGAAATGAACTAGTGGACAATCGGAGACCCGTAGCTTAAACGACGACAAAAAAGGCAAAACACCAAGTTTTGGAAAACCGAAAGATATTTTCAATGAATAGTGACAAAGATTTTTACGTGAATAGTAACGAAGAATTTTCAACCGTGAACAGTAACTTGGAGATTTTTACGTGAATAGTGTTTTCCGGGATTTCTATAAATAGAGACGTTTTCGATTCAAAAATCACCTTTTTTCCGAACGAGCCGAAAGTGATGAAAACCCGTAAGTCTCTCTCTCCTCTCTCCTCTCTCTCTCTTTTCGGTTTTCTGCCTCCGACGCGTCGCTGCGCCGCGGCCGCCGATGGCCGGAAAATTTTAAAGTTGTCGGTTTCGGCCGATTTTCACACACAATGTAGGTCTCGATGAGACGAATCTAGGATAGGTCTTGGATTTCAATTCTGATTTCTCGTTCGCCAAAAAACGGCGAAAAATGCACTCCAAACCCTAAACCCTAGTTTCTACCACATTTTCTCTCTCTTCCCGTTTTTTCCCCCCTTCTCGCCGGAGCTGCTGCCGGAGCGTCGCCGGGAGGTCTAGGGGTGACAAAGGAGGGGCGGCACCACCGTGGGTGGCAGCACCGGAGCAACAGGCTGTGTGTGTATATATATCGTATATGTGTGTATGGTGTGTGTGCTTGTGTGTGCTTGCTGTTGAGGGCGGCGCAGGTGGTGCCGCTGTGTGGGAACAGTGGGCCGGTACTGGTGATGCGCCGGCGAGGTCTGGGTGGTGGTGGCCGGTGGCAGGTGGCCGCCGGCTAAGCTATGTATTTATGCGTGTGAGTGTGTAAGCATGTGTGTGTGTATATATGTGTTGCTGTGTGTGTGTGGGCTGTTTTGGGGTGTGTGTGTGTGGGCTGTACCCAGTGTTTCAGGTGGCTGGGAAGGGTCGCTGGCGACTGGAAGTCACCGGCCGGAGCATGGGAAGAAAGGGGGAAGGTTTATGTACGTAGGGGGTGTTTTTATTTTCTATGCACTGTTTACGACCGGATTCTGGCGAGGGATGGCCGGAGGTGGTGGTCGGCGGTGCTGGCTCATCGGCAGACAAGGTGGCGGCGGCGTTGTGTGGCGCCGCCGCGGCTGGTGGCGATGGGAAGTGCAGCAGGCGTTGGGCCTGGCGCCGGAAGGGCGAGTGCGCGCTGGGCGCGTGAGGCTGTAGAGGGGCACTGAGGCCACCGAGTTTCACCGACCCGCTGCCGAGAGCTACAGAGCGTGCCTGCCGATGCTGCCGAGAAATGCACGCAGCTGCTGAGAAGTGCCGACCCACTGCTGAGAGCTATCGAGCACGCCTGCCGAGCTGTCAAGAAATCCACCCAATGCCGGGTGCATGCGCAATGCCGTGTTTTCGATCCGAATCCCATTTTTTTTCCATCGAATGTCATCATCGAGGGTCGTGGGCCCGGTCAAAGTCAACCCTTTGACAAAAATTACTAAAATACCCCTAAACATAAAATGCTCCGTTCGAGCTCGTTTCAACTCCGATTGAGCTCATTTTTTTTCGTTGTGATCCAAATTTCATTCTCTATCATCTCAGTCATTTGGACTGAACATCCACTCTCGTTTCTTCAATCCCAATCTTTAGATCTCTCGATCCGTCGCGTCTTTAATGATCATTTTTCCTCCGGAATCTTTTATAGCTTTAATTATACTTAATAAGGATCTAAGAAACACCATAATTGTGTAGGCTACTTGTTGGATTGAGCCTTGAGATATCCGATCTTTGGTACTTACTACTCACGTGGAAACCACCGAACAAGGTGGGGGTAATTTCTAACTCTTTATCTGTTTACAGTTTTCCCTATTTCGAAGCATGATTGTGGAGTACTAAATGCTGTGATTATATGCTATGTTTATGTGTTCATGATATACTGTGAAAGGATTTCGGTTCACATTGCATGTTCGGAGGGTCTTATGGACTGTAAAAAAATTGTCTCTTATCTCTTCTACCACCTGAAAGGTCTGGTGGTCATGTAAATGCGCTAGCGGTACTGAGACCGTTTTGGAGGATAAGACGGGAAATTTTTGCACCTCATGGATGAGTTACGAGATACGTGCCTTGCATTATATGTGCTGTGACAACGTGACTGAATGTTACATTTCCGGTATCTTATATATCTGTTGACTGTTATAAGAGGCGAATTTTATCCCCACGAGTGTATTCCACGCACTCACCCCCTATTCTGTAATTCACGTTACAGGAGATGATGAGCATGATGAACCCTAGATGGAGAGAGGAGGTGCTATATCTGGGCTTGTATATTTAAGTTGATGTCTCACAAATATTTCCAAATAATGTTTTAATTGATTCACGTTTTGTAATAATTTGTATATGTTTCGGATGTTGGATCCTGATGATATTTTCCACTGTGAATGTTATGTTTGTCGGTGAATCGGATTGATGATATATGAAAGATTCACATCGTCTCCTACCTCATTCTTCTGTCGTCTCCTACCTATTTCTTCTGATTATGAAAAATATGTCTCTTGTCATTTCTTCTTCACGCCTAAAGCAAAACTCTGATATTTTTATGAAAGAAAACTAGGCATGACAGACGAGCCCTGATGTGAGCTTCATTTTGGTGTAAGATTTGGTTGGAAAAAGGGAGGTGGCCGTGATGGTGGTCGGTGGCGGTGCGTGAGAAAGGGGAGGAAGAAAGAGAGAGAAAGAAAGTTAAGAGAGAGAGCGTCTTGGAGAGAGAGATCAGAAAGAGGGAGGAGAAAGGGACAAGTGTATATACATTCCACCACATCTCCTAAATCTTCTTAGGTAAGTTTCCCACTTTTATTTTTTTTTTCATTATTATTATTAGTTTATTTATCATTATTAATATTACTAATGTCATCTAACTTATGCGTACACATTTATATATATAGTAGTGTCTATCATATATGTCATATTTATATATATATGTTGTGTGCGTGTGTATTTATATATACATATAATAAGTTTTAGTTTTATTTTTCTTCAATAATTTATACTTATTTATATTACTATAATTATTATTTAAATCTAATTTTCAATTATTGAAAATTCTTATTATATATTACGTAGTTAAAATTTAATTTGGGGTGTTACACATCAAGCTTGAGAGAGTATGCACTGAAAAGCAAACAGCTGACGGGTAAAATGCTCCGACCCCCTTATAATTTGGAAATGTTGTGTCGGTTCCCTATTTGTTAAAAGAATGTCAACATTTACACCTGCGATATGAATAAGTCTGCGCGAAATCCCCTATTCCGTCAAACTTAACGAGAGTGTGCATCACTCGCCTCATGTGCGAATAGTGCTGGATTTTACACACTTTTTGACTTGCTTATTGACTTTAATACCCCTTACTTGCATATAAGATGATATCAATTGATTTCTTTCACTAGATAACATAGAATCACCCTTTTCGCTTCAAGTTTTCTACTTTTTTTAAGTATTTTTGTTGTTTTATTTATTATTACTATTTAAGGGTAATATTTTATTTCACATTGTAAATTTTTAATTTATTTATTCCACATTGTAAATTTTGGTATTTTGATCATGTGAATTATTTAGTTCACACACTTTCTTTGAATATTTTGCAACCTTAATTTAAAAATAAATTTATACTCAAAATATATTAACATCAATTTATTTTAAAAAAAATTATATACATATAAGCTATTTCTCAATAAATTTCAAAAATAATAAAATAGATTTTGGAAACAATAACATAAAAATATAGAATTTAAATTATTTACAAAAAACAAAATTCAAAGATTATTCAAATCTTCGAAAAAATTAAGTAAATCTAACATTTGTGAAAACTATCATAGAAAATATTATAAAATTACAAATTAAATACGAAAATTTACAGGCTGTGTATATATATGTTTCATGAATTAAAATAATTTTAATAAATTTGAAAATTTGAAATTAAATTGAATTATGAAGATCGTTAATGCATTCAAAAGAATCCAATTAAAATTGGAAAAATATATAAAACATTCCCATGATTAATAAATAAAATACAAAAATACAAGTATTGAAATTAAAAAAAAATCTAGATTAAAGAATAACTCTGAAAACTTCAAAATAAAAATAAAACTATTTTCGATTTTTAAAATGTAATAATAATAATAATGATAATAATAATAATAGTAATAATAATAATAATAAAACTTAAATCTCAAAATTAAAAAAATCTTAAAGTAAAAAAATAAATACAAAATTACAACACATATATTGAAAATAAACAAATAAAATAAATTACATAATATTTAAATATTAATCTGAAAATTCACAATAATATAAAAATAATTTAATTATAAAATTCAAAATAATAATTTGAAAATTCAAAATAATTCTTTGAATGTTTTATTTTATCAAAATTAATCTAAAAATTTAAAATTAAAATTAAAATATTAATATTGGTAATATAATAAAAAAAACTAATTAAACCTCAACTTATTTGGAAAATTATTTTAAAAGTTAATTTTCATATTTCTGTAAATGTTTATGTTTATCAAAATCAATATTTAGATCCTTTTTAAATATTTGGATTTATTATAATCAAAATTTCAGAATTTAATTAGAAAATTCTACAATTATATTTTGAAAGTTTTTAATTATTACTTTGTAATTTTAAATATTAATGATGATTAAATAATATTTATTGTCCGTATTTATGAAAAGATAAAAAATATAAAGGAAATATTTAAAATGAAAGCAATAGAGTTAAATAGATATGAATTATTTAATGTACAAGGGTAAATTTGGAAAGTTAGTACAAAAATTAACACCATTAATACTTATTTGTTGGAAAGGGAGAGTGTGCAATATTTATTAAATCACATGTGTAAATGTTGTCATTCTAATAATAGAGGAGTGAAGTCGATATTCTAAAGATTGCAGGAGAACATGTTTTATTTCATGAATTTCAGAAATTGGTATTTCAGAATTATTCCTGATTTTATTTACCTTTATTATTTTAAAATGGGTGAATTTTGTCGTAACGCCTTAGCTAAAAATTTCCTTTATAGAAAGAAAATGGGGTGTTACATGATGTCCTTCTTTTCAACATGGGCTATGATGAAAATGGTGTCTAATATCGATGTTGCTTTGTTCTCGAGTGGTGAACTGGATCTGGAGTGATCATGATAGCACTAATTTTGTCACAGATGATAGGAACTTCTTTAAGAATGATGTTGTAATCTCTTAGTTATTGTCTGATTCATAGAATTTGTCCACAACAACTTCTAGCAGCAATGTATTTAGCTTTAGTGGTCAACGTAGCAATAGAGTCCTGCTTCTTGCTAAACTAAGAGATTAACTTATTTCAAAAAAATTGACAAGTTTTGCTTGTGCTTTTTCTATCCACTTGACTCCACCATAGTCAGCATTTGAGTACCTTTTAAATTGAGATTGTCTTCTCGAGGATACTATAGACTAATGTTTGTTGTTTTGTTGAGATATCTTAATATCTTTTTCGCGGCTTCTAAATGACTCTTCTTAGGATTGGATTGAAATCTTGCACATACTTTAACTGCAAAGATGGTATCAGGTCTATTAGCTGTTAAGTAGAGTAGAGAGTATGATTCCTATGTACAATGTTGGATCAACACTTATGCCTTATCTATCAAGATCTGGCTTTAGTGAAGTATTAAGATGTATCTTCATAGTTTTTCTTGATTGTAAACCAATTTTTTAAATCAGCTTTTTACCGTATTTAGATTGATTAATGAAAATTCCGTCTTCAAGTTGACAAACTTGTAGGCCAAGAAAGAAATTCATTTCTCCCATCATTCTCATCTCGAACTTCCTTGCATCAGTTGATAGAATTTTTCGCACATAGTTTTGTTAGTCGATTTAAAGATATTGTCATCGACGTAGACTCATCTAACTTATATTGGTAGACCCATCTTTTTCTGATGACTTTTTTATGTATCGGTCTACAGACAAGTTCCCAAACTTGATTTCTTTCAAATTGGTTAAGCTCTTCTTGTATAGCGACTATCAAGTTTGAGACTTCGAGGGCTTCTTCAATGTTTGCTGGTTCAACTTGAAAGAGAAAGTGAGAATATGGCTTCTTCTGTTTGAAGTCCAAGTCGAGTTCTGATACCTTGACTCAGATCTCCCATGATTTGACTTAAAAGGTGTACCCTTAACCATAGTTGATTTGGATGGCTTTCTCTTTGCTCAGAAGACATTGGTTGATCTATTCATTCTGATGTTTTCGCTTGAGATGCTTGATATCTTCTTTCAGAGGTTTCACCTTGAGTATAGGTAGTTACTTCAGCCGATTGTTGATATAGATCACATGGTATGTGAGTTATTTCACCAATAATACATTCCCAATATTTTGGATCTCTCTGCATTATTTTCTTCATCAATAAGTGTTTGAACAGGTGTTTGAGTTGTTTGCTCTCTTGATTGAGTTTCGTAAATTGTTGTCAAGGGTTGATCGTCTTCTTGTTCTAAATTGAAGTTGATCCATGGATTGATGACTTCAATGTATGTTGGCATTTTGGATCTTCCTTCAAATTGCAAGTCTTATTTTGTATACCATGCTTCTTTCAATTCAATAGCTCTGTTAACATATGATGATTCATCGAACACAACATGTATGGATCAATATTACTCTGTAGGCTTTGTTTTCAGAAAAGTAACCAAGAAATATTCCTTCATCTAATTTTGTGTCGAATGTCTTCAGATGTTCCATT
This sequence comes from Scutellaria minor, assembly GCA_954870855.1. Classification (NCBI taxonomy): domain Eukaryota; kingdom Viridiplantae; phylum Streptophyta; class Magnoliopsida; order Lamiales; family Lamiaceae; genus Scutellaria; species Scutellaria minor. Next base: position 11,148,353 of record OX940734.1, on the reverse strand, counting down.
TCATTGTTTAGGATAAAGCATTTCGATCCAAAATCATGGAAGTAAGAAATGTTGGGTCTTCTTCCTTTCCAAACTTCATAGAGTGTCTTATCATGGTATTTGTTAATCATGATTCTATTTGAGTACATCAAGCTATGTTAATAGTTTTAGCCCAAAATCTCTTTAGCATATTTGTCTCTGCTATCATAGTCCTCGCAGTTTCTTTAAGAGTACTGTTTTTTCTCTCAGTAATTCCATTTTTTAGGAGTTCTAACTGCAGATAACTCATGTGTAATATCGGAGTCATCGTAGAATTTTAATATAATGTGATTTATGAACTTCGTTCCTCAATCTGATCGAATCTTCAAAATTTTCATATCTTTTTCATTCTGAATTCTTTTGAGAAGCTTTGGCAGCTTTGATTAGGTTTTACTCTTCTTTAGTAGAAATATGACCCATGTATATTTTGGGTAGTCATCGACAAAAATTAGAGTGTATTTTTTCTGCTCACACTTAGTAGGGTTACTGGTCTAAATAGATCCATGAGTATGAGTTGCAAGACTCTGCTGGTTCCAAGTTGACTTTTGGCTTTGTAAAATGACTTCACTTGTTTTCCTTTTTGGCATGTGTCATAGACACTGATTGGCTTGAAGACTTCATTCGCTAGACTTCAACTAACTCTTTTCTGGCAATCTTGTTAATGGTCTTGAAGTTGAGATGATTCTACCTTTTGTGTCATAGCCAGCTTGTTTCACTTGTTCCTTTGGCTACAAAACATGTGTTAGGATATCCAGTCTTCCAGTCAGTAATAATGATACTATTTTTTCTAATTCTAGTTAGTCGATCCACTTAGTCTTCTTGTCGTGAATATAGAACGCTACTTCAAATCCTATCACAGAATTGGCTTATGTTGAGTAGACTAAACTTTAATCATTTCAAGTAGAAAACATCTTGGATCTTCCATTTTCCTTTGTAGATAGTGCCAATTCCTTTGATTTTACCATTGGTTTTATCTCTAAATGTCACAAGAGGTCTATCTATTTCTTTATATTTGAAGAGCATATCTCTTTTTCCAATCATGTGTCAACTGCACCTGCTATCAATATGTTAGGGATATACTGGAAAATATGCTTTTAATGTTGCTTTGTATATAAACTGATTCTTGCTTTTATGAGAATAAATCTTTTATCACTGTTTGCATTAAATATTATGAATATTATTTACTTAAATGCATATATGTTCATTACATTTTACATTGTAGACAATGTGGTGTGTAGAAGATCACAGAAGATCACATTATCAGATTCTTGTAATAAGTATAGTAAAATTCACAACTTAGATGGAATTGAACAATCCATTGGTAGAAGTTGAAGTGTAAAGCTCGGATTGGTTTGTCTTGACCAAGAGATTACACTAGTACATTTGATGTGCTGAATAGGACCTACAGTGAGATAAATCTTGTAGACTAACTTGGAAAGAAGAATTAGATCTCAGTGGTTATTGATTTCTTAATTTCTGTCTCTTAATTGGGATTGTATATAATTAATTGATATTGCTTTGATTTATTATGGGTAAAGAATCAATAGATTTAATACTTTGTATTTTGGGCAACATTATTAATCATATGATAGATAGCTAAATTAATACAAAAAATCGTGTCTTGATACATCAAGTTGAGAATGTCCCCTTGGTGGGCTTAGTACGTTTATCATATCAAATCTGGCCAGTGGATTAATTTTCGGTATGATAATAAAGTTGAGTTGTCTTTTCCTAAGGAATAAAATATATTAATTAATTAAAGCATTCAATAACTTAAATTAATTAATGGACATTGGATCTTAAACACGGGAAATAATAACCGAGAGCCATATTTCATAATAGGTTAGGATGGATAGTGCAATATTAATTCTATAGTGGAATGAATTAATATTAATGGGCTAGAATAATATTGTGGCTCAATATTGGTTTCTAGGCTCATTGGGAAGTCCAATCCTAATTCTCCTAAAGGCCCCTTGAGTAGCCCAATAAAAGCCTATTTAACTAAGGTGGTTAAAGATAAGAATTAATTATTATTGCTAGATATAAGGAGATCATATCTTTCGATATATTGTTGCTAGATATGAGGAGATCATATCTTTCGATATATTGTTGCTAGATATGAGGAGATCAAATCTTGATATTTCTTCTCCTCTAAGGCTCAAATTTTCGACCACTATGCCTATAAATAGGGGCTGATATTTCAGCCTCAGCGTGTATGCATATACAAAAGTGCTAATTTTTTAGAGCAACAAATGTGAGAAATTAATTCTTTCTACAAGAGTTAAAAGAGTTTGTTTGATTCTCCACCGAATTTACGAGCTTGGACTTGGGGAATACTCAAGAAGGTGTTTGGGTTGAAGCTACTAATCTTCTCAACGATGTCTCTCCGATCAAGAGGTAAATACATATCCCTTTGTTCCGCATGTTTAGGACTATGTATAATTCATCGTTTATTCAAAGCATGAATTAATTTAATTTAATCGCTTTAATTCAGAAGATTAGATTTATGATAATTTTTATTTAAATTACACCGAAATAGATCCATATAGATCCCCAACATAATATACCATACTTCTTCATCGGATGAGCTTCTTTTTTTAGTTGAGCTCGAAGTCTGCAAAACAGATTATAGTTTAGTTACCTTTTTGAATTTTGGGTCTATAGGCTTAATAGTCGAGCCTTTTGGAACCAAGATTTATTTTACTCCAATTGATTTAAAGTGATCTTATCTTATTCCATATTTTTCTTTAGACACATATTTAGATGCAAATTTTTCTTTATGGACATGCTTGGTCTTCTTTTTATCCTTATGAGAGGTTTTACTTGCTTTTTCTTATCATCAGATTGTTTATCTTCTTTACTTAGATGAGATGATACATCATGCATGAATTTTTTTTCTTTTTATGCTAATTCCCTGGTCTTTCTTCAAGAAAGATGTCTTGCTCTTAACAAATTTAACTTCTTGCTCTTTTGTTTTATTATCATTTGTATACTCAGTTTGTCCTATAACATCTTTAATCTTTAGAGGTCTTAATTGTTCTTGCATCTTTTCACAGGTTTTAGAAGATTTATAGTACACCCCAATCCCCTTTAATTGGAAATATGTCATCACCTTTATTGAGAAACTAAAGATATTATAATTACTTTCTAACATACATCGGAAGACTAAAATGAAGACACGAGAGCTATATTTTTTATTAAAAATGTAACATATATATACATATATATCAAACTATAAACCGTGTCTACTCATGCCTCACCCACATATCTAGGTAAAATGTTCGAACCAAAAACCTACATGAATTAACACAACAAAACATATATATTATAATAGGATATAAGTCTAGGCCCATTGTTTATCATACTATACATATTTAAACAACATATTGTTCTCAAAAGGAAACATTATTCTAGTATAACAACTCTAAAGGAACAGTGAGAGGTCAGTCTAGCCTGCTACTCGTCCATGTCATCATCTGCCGAGTCTGAAAAAAATATAAAAATCAGCATCATAAGACACCTCCGCAGAGGGATCCCAGTGGGATAACTTTACTGTCTAATACATTAAAGCGATTGAATGATTAAGCAAGTACTACATGTCCTTTGAGTATGCTCACCTTGGACCATACTATAAGAAAAAGGGATGTGGGAGTCGCTCGCCCACTAAATATTGCTTTCATAAACCAGACACTCTCGCCCTTTTGGTCATCGCCCAGTAGGAAAGCTACCCACCGGTTACAACTACGGGTCTTCGGCCGTAGATTTCATACATAACTTATTAATTCAATTATCAACACATAATAGAGAGTAGAAGTTATCCACTTGTAAATTAATTATGCAAGGATATCTTTCGGAGTCACCGATCATCTCAAACTACACTTGATACATTTAAGGAAAATAAATCACTCTAAAAGCATATATCAACTAAATTTCATAACCTTCATTCAATTATATATATAAAACATACTTCATTTAATATAGATTGTATTCCTATATGAAATTATAAAGATGATCAGATCATACATAAATTCATTTCAGTGAGATTTAGAATATAGAATATATCATCATACTTATTATACAATTGTTAAGCACTTCAACTAGAAATTTTAAGCATAAAATGACACATAAAGTCAAAACAATTTTAATAATTTATAGATAACCCCTAAAATCACAAGAATATTTATATAACCACATATTAGGCTCAACTATCATATTCTAAAAATACACATGTTTTACAGTATATATATAAATAATTAAAAATGAAATACTAAACATGTTTTTCAATTGAATTTTAGCTCAAAATCAGTCTATATTGAAAACCCTACCAAACCTTTTAGGATTAATGAAATACTTTCATATTTCTACAAAAGTCAGATAACATATTAAAGTATAACATGTAAAAATATCAACTGAAAATAAAATTCACATAATTATTTATGAATTTTATAATTTGGCAAAAAATAGGACATAGTGTATGCTGAAAGAAGACTTTCTTGTAAAAATCATCATAAATCGTACAAGACTTTAAAAATTACATGGTAAATTTCTAACTGTCTTTAAGAATAAGTATTACAATATCATAGAATATCCATTTTGAAATCAAAGTAAAAAATTCTAAAAAAAGGGTTTTAATCAAACCTAAAAACAGGGTAAGTTTGTCACAAAATAGGGCTATGTTTGAAAAATTATAGTAAATTTAATTTAAGTCTAAATCTTTTTAAATTTAACATAAATGTTCTTGAATTCATATATTATAATGTTTTTAAAGGATTTATCCTAATTCAATTTCTAAATATTTCAGAAAGTTACAGAATAGAGAAGCAGGGCACAAAGTTGAATTCCAGCATAGAAACAAACATTTTATACATTCAAGTGAACATTATAAGCTGAAAATTCTCAAAAAAATTCCAAAGAACATCTCTGGAACTTCTAATATATACTAGTCAGAAAATATCAAGATTTAAAAAAGAAATTAGAAGGTGAAAGCTAAAATATCTTCAAGGTTGCAAGGGAGAAAAGTGTGCTTTCTTTAGTTGCTGTTTTTTCTTCTTCTAAGCTTGCCAAACGTTTTCCTTTCTTTTATTTATTTATAATTTGATGCATCAATAGCTAGCATAAATTATAGCAGGAGGTGTATGAGTTGAAGTAGGAGGTGGCGTATAACCATTGTTTAAATATAATGTTTGTACTCATGTTATATTACTCCTTTGTTTTTTCTTTTTTCTCATTTTCTTCTTATTTGATCTTACATATGTATATTTTGTACATACATATATGTGTGTGTTTATGATTACAGAAGAGAATAAAATTTATACTACATAACATAGTTTATACAAATTATATTTACTAGATGAATTACATTACCAAGAAGACAAATTATCATATGATTTTACTTGTGTAATGAGAAGATATTTTAATACACGTAATGAATTAGGAATGCATGTTTAAGAAAAATATTTTATCACATAAAGTCATAAAAATCATACGTAAAAATTCATTAAACAAGAGCATTCATAACACAACAAATATGTCTATCATCTAAACCTAATACCGTTTTAATCCATTTAAACTTATCTTTTTACTTTCATTCATATGCATCGAGTGCGTTGGGAGCGAGCTCGGTTTTTTCCATGAGCAATCCTGCAAAAGCTCTTAAAATCTCGAAGGAAATTACATCATAAAATCTTTAAAATCATCAAGCATAATATAATTCGTAAATCATAACTTTAAGTAATATAAGAGCTCACACTTAAATCATTTATAGTTGAACGATAAAAGAAATTTTATAAAATATGCAATATAGGTTTTCTTGAAAATGGGATGTTACATATACCATATGCAACAATTAACATGTTATGCTTTGTTTCATATAATTTACTTTCTACTAATTATTATGAATGGTATCATACTTCGAATTCAAATCATTATACTTATTAGCTTTCTCTTTTAGCAAACTTATTTCACTAGTGAGTAATTCATTTACATCTTTCAATGTCAGATTTTCACACATAAGTTTATCATACTCTTCTCTATCCCAGCTTATCCTTTTATATCCATTTTCTTCTTCTGAGATTTCTATAGTTGTTTCTCATAAATCATATGCTTCTTTCAATTTTGTGTAATCACATTTCAATTGACTCACTAGTTCTACTAAAGCTACGTTATTAGATGATCTGCTAGGTTCATGCTCAGATGATGCTTCATGCATGCTTAAGATTGTTTGGGATAGATGAAACCTTATCTTCTTTTGCCATAAAACAAAGAAGAGCTTCATCTTTAAATAATGATTTTTCCGCTTAACCATTCTGATACCAATTGTATGTCCCAATATGTAGGGCCCCGGACCAAAAACAAAGAATAAATGATTAATTAAATATTTAAACCTATAATTTAATAATTTATGTGTGTATGCTTTCACTGTTTAATTAATTACGTGCGTTTCAGATAAGTGTTTAATGCACGTTTTAGATCGATAATTTTATTAGAAGTGGAACATAGGATATTTATATACCATTTGATGCGTATCGAGAAAATAGGAAGATAGAAATGAACTAGAGGTTAATCGGAGACTTATAGTTCGAACAACGATGAAAAGGGCAAAACCCGAAGTTTCGGGGAAACCGGAAGATATTTCCGGTGAATAGTAACGTGGGAAAAGTCAACTGATGAATAGTGACTGAGATATTTTTACGTGAATAGTAACTTCCGAAATCTATAAATAGGTGCTTTCCCGATTCATTTTTCACCATTTTTCCGAACGAGCTGAATGCGTCGAAAACTCGTAAGTCTCTCTCTCCTCCCTTCTCTCTTCCGTTTTTAGTTTTCTGGTCGGCGGCGCCACCGTCGGCGCCGTCGCAGGCCGGTGGTCGAAAAAATCCAATGTTGTCGGATTTGACCGATTTTTGCACATGATGTTCGTCTCAACGAGACGAATCTAGAATAGGTCTTGGAATTTAATTCTGATTTCTCATTCACCGGAAAACGGTAAAAAATAGCCTTGAAACCCTAACTCTAACCCTTGCACCACCTTCTCTCTCTCCTCTGTTTTTCTCTCTCTTCTCGCCGGAGATGATGATTGGAGACCACCGGAGGTAAGGACACCGTGCTGGAGGGCCGGCGCCGCCACCCACGGTGCTGGAGAAGGACAGTGGGTGTATATGCATGATCGTGCATGTGTGTGTGTGAGTTGAGGTGTAGTAGTGTGTGTGTGTGTGTTGCAAGCTGTTGGGGCGGCGCATGGTGGCGCCGTCGTGTGTGAACGGTGGGCCAGCGACGGGAGATCACCGGCGAGGGATCAGGGGTGGTGGCCGGCGGCAGGTGGCCGCCGGCCAAGGATGATTAGTGTGTGTGTGTTTATATGTGTGTGTGTGTATATCTCTTGGTGTGTGTGTGTGGGCGGCCTTGGGGTGGTGGTCGGCGACTAGGAGGTCACCGGCCAGTGTGTTCGGTGACTGGTGGTGGTGGCCGGTGACAGGTGGTCGCCGGCCAAGGCTGGATGTGGGAGTCTGTGTGTTCTTGAACGTGTGTGTGTATATGAACGTGAGTGTATATATATATCTATATATGGGTGTGTTCGTGGCCGGGAAAGGTTGCCTGCGACGGGGGGTCGTTGGTCGGGGGTCTGGGGGTGGTCGCCGGCGACTGGAAGTCACCGGCCGAAGTTCGGAGATGGGGTTGGGTTTTGGATAAATGTGGTATCGAAGGTTTTTACGGTGAGGATTCGGGCACTATTCACCGTCAGAATTCGGTGAGGGATGGCCGAAGGTGGTAGCCGGCGGTGCGAGCTTTCCGGCGGACGTGGTGGTGGCGGAAGAGGACGGTGCCGCCGCGCCGGGTGGCACCAGGAAGTGGCCTGGTCGAGCAGGCCACCGTCGGGAAGGATTGGCGTCGGGCTGCTGAGAAAACTCGGCAGCCACCGAGAAACCATGTCCTGCTGCCGAGCCGGGAGACGACACTGCCGAGAAAACTCAGCAGCTGCCGAGAAATGCTGATGGTCGCCGGGTTTTTTCACCCGGCGCCGGGTCCGCACGTGCCGACGCGCCCGCAACGCCGTGTTTTCGATCCGAACCTCGTTTTTTCCGCTGTTTATCATTTTCAAGTCATCGCCGATGAGACGTCATTGACCTGGGTCCATGGGCCCGGTCAAAGTCAACCCTTTAACCAAAATTACCACTTTACCCCTAAACCTAAAATGCTCCGTTTGAGCTCGTTTTAACTCCGATCGAGCTTATTCTTTTTCCGTCGTGACCCAAATTTCATTTCATATCTTTTCAGCCACTTGTACAGATCTGACCCTCTCATTTCTTGGACTCCAATCTTTAGATCTCTCGATTCGTCGCGTATTTAATGATCGTACTTTCTCCAGAATCGTTTACAACTTTAATTATATATTATTTAGGGTCTAAGAAATACCGTACTGTGTAGGCTACTTGTTGGATTGAGCATTGGGTTATCTGACTTTGATACTTGCTACTCGAGCTCTGAGATATCAGATCTGTGGTACTCGCTACTCACGTGGTAACCATCGAACAAGATGGGGGTAATTTCTATCTCTTTATCTGTCTACTGTTTTCCCTATTAAATGCATGATTGAGGAATACTAAGTGTTGTGATTATATTTAATGTGCCATATATAACTGTGAAAGGACCGAGGTCCACTCTGTTCGTCTCTTGCTATTTTCTACTACTCTGTTGAGGTTTGGTGGTCCTCTTGAAGTGCGCCAGCGGTATATAAGACCGTTTTATAGGGTAATACGGGTGATACCCTCACCTATTTGTCCCTTGACATTTCTAATATCTGCTATACATTTTATGTGCTATGACAACGTGACTTAAGATTATTTCACTAGTATTTTATATCTGTTGAGTCACAAGATGTGGATTTCATCCCCACGAGTGTATTCCACGCACTCACCCCCTTATTCTGTACTCACACTACAGGTGATGATGAGCATGAGGAACCTTAGTTGGAGAGAGGAAGTGTTGTTTCTGGCTTCGTTGTAATGAGACGAGGTCTCTCAAATATTTCTAAAATAATGTTTTAATATAACTCACGTTTTGTAATATTTTGATATAAGTGATGAATGTGAGATCCTGATGATATTTTTTCCACTGCGTATGTTGTATTTTATCAGTAGTGAGACTGATTGCTATCGGTAGAGGCCGATTATTGTTAAGTGAAAGATTCACTTCGTCCCTTACCTCTTTCTTCTGTCGTCTCCTACTTATTCTTTCTGTTGTATTTGTGTCCCTTGCTATTTTCTATCTTCACGCCCATGTGAAACTCTGATAAAATGTGAAAAGATTTTGGGGCATGACACAATAAGAGTCAAATAAATTTAGGGGGTGAATAGACTTCAAAAAAATTTCAACCAAGATAACATAGGGGCTTAGCAACATGTCTACTAAGAATATAGAAGACAAAATAGGAAAAGATAAGACAGGCTAAACAAACGTTAAACACTTGGCTGAGAGTAGAGTGGTACGCTATAGAGCTTTATGCGGAAATGTGATGCCCTTCCTCTTATCTTCTATCACAACATCAGATATAACATGTATGAAAACACTTAAAAGACAAGCAAGGAAATAAGCACTCTTCAGATGACAAGAAGATGAATCACGATGACAAAAATATATGTATGAATCACTACAAAAATCACGTGATTTATCGACTGAATATTCACCGAGGGAAGAATCGTCGCCAAATTCCTTCGCAATTATGCTCGTAGGTAATATTTTATCGACAAATAAAGTTGTCCATCGGTAAATTACAGACAACTTTACTGACGAATATTGAAAAAAATGTGGAATTTCAGGGGAAAAAGGTGGAAATTCCGTGAAATAATTATTATTTTTTTATGGATATTTTTTGTTCCGTTAGTAAAATTCCATCGTTAAATTAAAAAAAAGAAAAAGAAAAATATTTTACCGATAGAAGTTGTGTCCGTCGGTATTTGAAAATAAATTTAAAAAAATAAAAATTGTTGTTTTTTTCACCAACAAAAAATTAATTTATTTAATTTTTTAAAAATTAGTTTTCTTCAACAAAATTATGTTTTATGATTTAGGTATTGATTATTTTATGAAAATATTATATTTTAAGAATTAATATATATATATATATATATGAGTCTAAAAATCAATAATGAAGTAATAAAAAACATTGGAACGAATTAATATTTATTTAATATAATAAATCATATTAAAAATAACACATTGTTTCAATCATCATTACTATAGATTGATACATTTTCAACTTCTTTTGAATCATTGTCTTCTTCATATGGTAGGTTATCATTCGACAAGTCTTCATCTTCCTTTCATCATCGCTATCTTCATTATCATTAATGATTTCTTCGAATCCCTCATTTGTGTCAGCCAAATTATCTATCTCGTTATCAATTTGAACGAAAGAGTGGGTCTGAAATTCATCTTCTTGGAATGGTGGTCCAGTAGATGCTTCTACATTATTTGTAGATGAGGAAGGAACATCCACAACTGATGAAGCTTGACTTTGCAAACAACCCACTAGTCATTTTTTTCTCGCTTGTCTATAGGGTATATGCAGTAGTAGACTTGAGTAGCCTGAATTGCGTGTACAAAAGGTTTATATTTATTGAATCTATGTTTGTGGTTAACTTGAACAAGCTTGTAGTCTTGATGAATTCTAGTACCCAAGTTGGAAGGATCAAACCATTCACACTTGAACAATACCAATCTCTTTTCGGGTAAACCTAGGTAATCTAACAGAACCACGTCTTGTAATATGCCATGGTAACCAGACTAATCTATGTTGTTATCAGTTCCTTTTATGCACATGCCACTATTTGTGGTAGATTTTGATAAACCACGTGCAATTGTGTGAAATTTGTATCCATTCACATAATAGTCATGATACGTATCTACACGATGTAGTGGACCAAGAGCAAGATCTTTGATGAATTTATTTTGAACATTATTTGATGGATCTCATGACTATATTTAAGTGTAATTAGCTAGATTAATAATTAGTTAAAAGTAAGTAAAAATTTAAGTCTCAAACTTACATATATGTTGAACTATAATGGAAAATTTTCTTCTAATATGTCATTGCTTTCGGTCGATGATGTAGCACCCTGGACCAAAAATGAAGCATAATTGATTAATTAAATATTTTAACATATAATTTAATAATTATGTGCGTATGTTTTGACTGTTTAATTAATTATGTGCGTTTCAGATACGTGTTTAATGCATGATTAGATTGATAATTTTCCTAAACATGGAACATAGGATATTTTTATACCATTAGATGCGTATCGAGAAAACGAGAAGATAGAAATGAACTAGGGGTCAATCGGAGACCCGTAGCTCAAACAGCGACGAAAAGGGTAAAACCCGAAGTTTCGGAAAATCGAAAGATATTTCCGGTGAATAGTAATGTGGAAAATTCAACCCGTGAACAGTAACTTAGATATTTTCACGTGAATAGTATTTTCCGAATTCTATAAATAGGGGCTCCTTTGATTCATTTTTCACCATTTCTCCGAACAAGCCGAACGCGATGAAAATGAGTAAGTTTCTCTCTCCTCTCTTCTCTCTCTCTCTCTCCTCTCTTTTCTGCCCCGGCACGCCGCCGCCGCCGCCTCTGGTGGCCGGAAAATCTCAACTTTGTCGGTTTCGGCCGATTTTCGCACACGACGTTCGTCTCGACGAGGCGAATCTAGGATAGGTCTCAAAATTAAATTCTGATTTCTCGTTCACCAAAAAATAGTGAAAACAGTCCCAAACCCTAAACCCTAGGTTTTCCACCACCTTCTCTCTCTCTTCAGTTTTTTTTCTCTCTCTCTCACTCCACCTCGCCGGAGCTGCTGCTGGAGGGCCACCGATGGTGAGGGGGTGGCGCTGGAGGGCCGGCGCTGGAGATGGACAGTAGGTATATATATATAAACGTGCATGTGTGTGTGTTTGAGGGTGTGAAGTGTGTGTTGTTGTGTTGTGGCTGTTGGGGCGGCGCTGGGTGGCGCCGCCATGTGGGAATTGGAGGTCGGTGCCTGTGATGCACCGGCGAGGCCAAGTTTGGACAGTGTGTGTGTGTTTATATATGAGCGTGAGTGTGTGTGTGATGTTTGGAGCGTGTAAGCACGGCAGCAGGTGGTGGCCGGCGATTGGTAGTCGTTGGCCAGTGGTTCCGGTGGCTCGGGGTGGTGGCCAGAGGTAGGTGGCCGCCGGCCAAGACAGTTGAGATGTGTGTGTGAGTTATACGTATGTGTGTATATATATGCGTGGGTATGTATGTGAGTTACTGGGGGTTTGGGTTGGGTTAGGATGGTTGCCGGCGATGGGAGGTCATCGGCCGGGGATCCGGGAAGGGTCGCCGGCCGGAGCTGAGAAAGGGTGGGGTTTAGTTTTGGCATGTGTGGTGTTGAAGGGTTTTGCGGCGAACTTTCAGGTACTATTCATCATCGGAATCCGGCGAGGGACGGCCGGAGGTGGCAGCCGGTGGTGTAAGCTTTCGGCGAACATGGTGGCGACGACGATGGGCGGCGCCGCCATGGTAGGTGGTGCTGGGAAGAGCGTCTAGCGAGCAGGCCCGACGCCGGGTGCACCGGGTGACGAGTTGCCGATAAAACTCGACCAGCTGCTGATCGATGCTTCCCACTGTTGAGAAAACTCAGGAGCTGCCGCCGAGACCACGCCCAACCTGCCAAGAAATCTCGGCCCATGCCGAGAAGTTGCCGAGCCACCAACCCGAGCTGTCGAGAAAACTCGGCTGCTGCCGGAGGCCGCCAAGTTTTGCCACCTGGTGCCGGGTCGCGCGTGCCCCGTCGCACGCGATGCCGTGTTTTCGATTCGAATCTCGTTTATTCTGATGTACGTTAACATCGAGTCATCGCCGATGAGATGTCGTTGACCGAGGGTCGTGGGCCCGGTCAAAGTCAACCCTTTGACCAAAATTACCAAAATACCCCTAAATTTAAAATGCTCCATTTGAGCTCATTTCAACTGCAATTGAGCTCATTCTTTTTCCGTCGTGACCCAAATTTCATTTCCTATCATCTCAGCCACTTAGACTGATCTTCCTCTCTCGTTTCTTTGACCCCATTCTTTAGATCTCTCGATCTGTTGCATCCTTGATGATCATTTTTCCTCCGGAAACGTTTATAGCTTTAATTATACGTTATTTAGGATCTAAGAAACAACATAATTGTGTAGGCTACTTGTTGGATTGAGCCTTGAGTTATCAGACCTTCGGTACTTGCGACTCACGTGGTAACCACCGAACAAGATGGGGGTAACTTCTAAATCTTTATCTGTTTACTGTTTTCCCTATTATTTGCATGATTGAGGAATACTAAATGTTGTGGATATAATTGATGTGCCATACTTTATACTGTGAAAGGACTTCGGTTCACATTGTATGTTCGGAGGGTCTTATGGATCGTAAAAAAATTGGGTCTTATCTCTTCTACTACGCTGAAAATGGTTTGGCGGTCCTTGAAATGCGCTAGCGGTATTGAGACCGTTTTATGGGTTAAGACGGGAAATTCCTGCTCCTATCCTTTCCTTGCTATTTCTAATATCTGCTATGCATTTTAAGTGCTGTGACAACGTGACTTAAGGTTATTTTCCCGGTATTTTATATCTGTCGAATGTTATAAGATACGGAGTTTATCCCCACGAGTGTATTCCACGCACTCACTCCCTTAATCTGTACTCACACTACAGGAGCTGATGAGCATGATGAACCCTAGGTGGAGAGAGATGGTGCTAACTCTGGACATGTATATTTAGGTTGAGGTCACACAAATATTTCCAAACAATATTTTAATTTATTCACGTTTTTTGTATTAATTTCTGAGTATACTGTGGACGTGAGATCCTGATGGTTTGATTTTCAGTGCGTTTGTTTTAATTTGTCGGTACTGAGACCGACTGTTGATATGAGAAATGATCCATATCATCCCTTACCTCATTCTTCTGTCGTCCTTTACTTCTTCTTTCTACTTGTAAAAATGTGTCTCTTTTTATTTCTTTCGTCACGCCCGTGTGAAAACTCTGATATTTTATGAAAGAAAACAGGGCATGATAGATGGTATCAGAGCAATGTTCTACTGATTTTGAACTTGCTCGAACTGGTTTTAAAGTGGGAAAAGTGTGATTTAAAAACGTGAAAAGGTTTTTGAAATGGTTTTAAAGTGGGAAAAGTGTGATTTGAAGACGTGTAAAGGTTTTTGAAAAGACACAGATAGGCACCATCCTCTCTTCATAGGTGACTCTCCCTGAACATAGGACTTGCTTAAGTAAGTGTTTACCTTATGTGCGTTACTTTGTTGATATGATATAAATTGTTAAGACTGATGGGATGTTAAGGAATACTGTTTCACGATGAAACAATCTATTAAAACCCTCTTGACATCACTACAATCACGATAAAAAGATTTTGTGAAAACCTCTTGAGGTCACTATAATCGACACACTGCTCTAAGCCACCGCCACAAAGCCGCTGACTGCAGCAGCATGAGCTCGTGTGCGAGTATGGCCGTTTGCAGGAGTTGATATCGTGTGACTAAAAGTTGAAACTACCATGGACCCTTGTTTATAACAGGGTGTACTAATGAGTGAGTTTTCCCAGTCCGTGGTTCTAATACCTAAGGTTGGTTTTGATAATTGAGGGCTATAAAAACTCTTTGAGGATGTCAGTAATGTGGATTATAATATTTTACGTATGATACATTTTCTCTGGTTTGATTGTGCGAGTTGTGTATACGCTATCATACATAATAAATGAATAATAGAAGATCTATTAAGGTTATTATATGATTTATGGAATAGCATTTATTAGTACCATGATATTGGTTATTAGTTTGTCTTTTACTATAGATTGTTGGGTTACGTAGGGTAGATTATAAGGGTTAGTTTGCTTATGTCGACTGTAGAACGATAGGCCATGAGAACGACCTTACTTAAACAGGCGATGCTTGAGCGTTCTTCCTCACTCACTCAAAGACTGCCGAGAGATAGATTACATACGATGAACTTTTAGTATTCTATATGTATATGTACAGCATAGGTTTTACATCATAGATAGTGTACATATACCTTTTGGGATGGTGTAGGGCTATCCTTATTAGACTTCTATGTATATACGCGTAGGTACATTCTTGTTTATTTTTATAGTATATAAATACGCCTCTTCACGTGTATCGTGGTAATTTCCTTATTTATAGTAGTATTGCATTATCTCAATGACTTATACATATATATATATATCGTAATAGAATTATGTCGAGAGGAAGACCCCGAAAGGAGCACTGCAGCCGGCTAATCAGCCAGAATGTGAGGAGACCGCCAACGTAGGGGATTTGGTTACAGTGCTACGGGGTTAGCACAACATTTCAAAGTAACCAGAGCCACCCCACAACCAGCTAGAACCGACCCAAATCTCATCTACGAATAGTTTCGATGATTTAATCCGCTGATGTTCGATGGGAAGGGGGAACCGATGGAGACGGAAGAGTGGTTAAGGTCACTCAACCGATTGTTTGGGCACCTGACTTGCTCTCAAGAGCAGATGGTCAGTTGTGCGATCTTCCAGCTGACTAATAAAGCAAGTCACTGGTGGGACTCGTATGAAAGGACTCTGCTACCCGCTCAAAGAGAGGGGATGACGTGGGAGGAGTTTAAGGAAGTAGTTTCTCATCACTTCATCCCTCAGTCCTACCGGGATAAGAAGGAAACAAAGTTCCTTCATCTCCGTCAGGAAAGCTCGACAATGGGAGAGTACGAAAGATGGTTCACCATTTGAGCCAGTATGCCCCACATTTGGTGGATACCGATCGCAAGAAGGCCCGAAGATTTGAGAAGGGATTCGCTTAGAGATCAACTCGATCCTGGCTGGGCAGGGGATGATGACATATGCAAGTGTCATCGAGAGGGTCCAGGAGATCACCTCCCGGATGGGTTTGGATGCTGCACCCCTTTAGAAAGTCTTCTCTACTCCTGTCAAAAGGAAGTGGATTGGCCTGAGTCAGGATTTTGCCCAAAATAAAATTTTGAGGGCAAACAACGCTCCACTCCTTCCCACTCCCCGACTCGCGAACCCATGCCCAAGATGCAGGAAGGTGCACTCGGGACCGTGTTAGCCAGAAGCACGGAACTGTTTCACTTATGGGGCACCAGGGCACATAGCGGCCAACTGTTGGAGGGCGAGGGACAGGCCAGCTACAGCCCCGAACTCGAGGCCGGTTGCAGGCAGAGCGCGAGCATTCACTCTTACTCGCCCAGAAGCCATTGAGGGAGCTGAGGCGATGACAGGTATGTCATCAGTATCTGATATACCTGTTTTCATCCTATTTGATGTTGGAGCGAAACGCTCCTTCATGTCTGTCAACATCTGTTAATTACTGAAGCTTGAAGACGGTAGGATAGTCGCTCAAACTTTAGAAGTTAACTTTCCCTCAAGAAAGACGGTACAGACAAAACACCTATACCGTCACCTTAAGATTGTTTTTCAGGATAAGATCCTTCTAGTTGATCTCCACGTTTTAGAGAAGAAGGATTTTGACATACTCTTGGGTATGGACTGGCTAGAGTCCAACCATGCGGTAATCAAGTGTCGTGCAAGGAAGATCATCATTCAAGCACTGGGCGAATTGGAGTTCACATTCCATGGAACAGGAGATAAAGCCGACATAAGGATTATCTCGGCCATGAAAGCAACCAAGATGCTTAGCAAAAGAAATTGCGAAGCTTGGTTGGTCAACATGATGAACCCCGAGAGAGAACCGACTACCATCGAGAAGGTGCCGGTATCAGGAAATACATGGACATGTTACTAGAGGAGTTACTTGGTCCTTTGCTGGATCGACAAGTAACATTCGAGATTGATCTCGTCTGAAGATCAACACTGGTGTTAAGAGCTCCTTATCGAATGGCACCGAAGAAATTGTGAGAATGGAAGGTTCAGTTACGAGAATTTTTTTGGGCAAAGGCTTCATTAAAACCGAGCATGTCGTCTTGGGAAGCTCCAGAGCTTCTTGTGAAGAAAAAAAGTGGAAGCGTTTGGATGTGTATGGATTACCGAGAGTGGAACAAGCGGACCCTAGAGAACGAGTATCCACTGCCTCGAATTGAAGATCTTTTGATCAAATAAGAGGTACCAATGTGTTCTCGAAGATTGACTTAAGGTCTGGATCTCACCAGATGAAAGTCAAAGTTGCGGATTCATCTAAGACAACATTCAGGATAAGAAATGGCCACTACGAGTTTGTAGTAATGCCATTTGGACTGAGTATGCCATTTGGACTGAGTAATGCTCCAGCTGTCTTTACAGATTTGATGAATCGTGTTCTCCATCCGTATCTCAATCTTTTCATCATCGTGTTCGTTGATGATATTCTCATCAATTCGTGCGATAGAACGCACCGCGAATCATATCTCAAGAACGTATTGGAAATTCAACGAAAGGAGTTGTCGCATCCAACAAGAGTATCAGAGTGCTATTTGACAACTTTTCACCAGTCTATTCAACTCTCTCTCTCTTTCTCACCCTCGATCTCTCTCTTTTTTTTCTTTATCTTTATCGAAAATTTACTTATGTTCGCTGACGGAGGAATACGACTTTCCAGTACCAACTATTCCTCATCTTACTCCGCAAGTAAACGGTGAAGACGAGAAGTATATAGGATGATCAATACAATGATCAGTACTATGAGCTGAAAAAGAAGAGGAACGAGAAACAAAAGTGTGATCCGGATAGGAAAGTTCGAGAAAGAATTGGAGAAGCTCAAAGACTGGCATAAGTTCTGAACATTGAGCTTAGCCAAATAATCGACGCTTGCAAGTTCCTTGACAAGAAATGGAAAGAAAGAAGCAACAAGGAAATGAGAGGACGAGAGTGTTGACAAAGTATTTAGTTTCGCCGTTCTTAGTACGCGTTAAATTTCAAGGATGAAATTCTTTTAAGGGATAAGGGATATAGCACCCCGGACCAAAAACGAAGCATAATTAATTAATTAAATATTTTAGACCTAAAATTTAATAATTATGTGCATATGTTTTGATTGTTTAATTAATTACATGCGTTTCAGATACGTGTTTAATACATGATTAGATTGATAATTTTCCTAGATGTGGAACATAGGATATTTTTAAACCATTAGATGCGTATCGAGAAAATGAGAAGATAGAAATGAAGTAGGGTCAATTGGAGACCCGTAGCTCAAACGACGATGAAAAGGGCAAACCCGAAGTTTCAGAAAACCGAAAGATATTTTCGGTGAATAGTAACGTGGAAAATTCAACCCGTGAACAATAACTTAGATATTTTCACGTCAATAGTGTTTTCCAAATTCTATAAATAGGGGCTCCTTCGATCCATTTTTCACTCTTTTTCCGAACGAGCCGAACGCGATGAAAACGAGTAAGTTTCTCTCTCATCCCTTCTCTCTCTCTCTCCACTCTTTTCTACCACGGCACGCCGCCGCCGGTGGTCGGAAAATCTCAACTTTGTCGATTTCGGCCAATTTTTCACACACAACGTTCGTCTCGACGAGATGAATCTAGGATAGGTCTCGGAATTAAATTCTGATTTCTCATTCACCAGAAAACAACAAAAAACAACCCCGAACCCTAGGTTTTCCACCACCTTCTCTCTCTCTTCGGTTTTTGTAGCACCCCGGACAAAAACGAAACATAATTTATTAATTAAATATTTAAACTCAGGATTTAATATATATGTGCGTATGTTTTAACTGTTTAAATACATGTGTTTCAGATAAGTGTTTAGTGCGTGTATGAGATGGATAATTTACCTAGACATGGGATATGAGATATTTTTATATCACTAGATGCATTTTGGAAAAACGAGAAGATAGAAAGAACTAGAGGTTAATCAGAGATCTGTAGCTTAAACATCGATGAAAAGAACAAAACACGAGGTTTCAAAAGTATCGGGAGATATTTACGATGAATAGTAAACGACATATTTACCGATGAATAGTAACTTTCGAAATCTATAATAGAGGCTCCTTTCAGTTCACTTTCATCCCTTTCTTAGAACGAGCCAAAAAACGACGTTTACACGTAAGTCTCTCTTCTCTCTCTCGTTTCTTTTTTTTCAGCCTCCGGCGCGCCACCACCGGCGCCGCCGCCAGCGCAGTGGTGCCGCCACCGGAGTTCGCTAGAAAATTTCAAAGTTGTCGGTTTCGGCCGATTTTCGCACACAATGTAGGTTTTGACGAGTTGAGTCTAGAATCGGTCTCGGATTTCCATTCTGACTTATCGTTTGTCAGAAAACGGTGAAAAACCTTTGCAAAACCCTAAACCCTAACCCTAGCCAACTTTTCTCTCTCCTCGGTTTTCTTTCTTTTCCTTCATCCTTTTAACCGGAGATGTTGACGGAGGTTCTCATGGAGGCGAGGGTGAGTTGTTGGGGCGACGCCGCCGCCGTGTGTGGTGGTATCGGAGTTATAACGGGTTGGTTATGTTTATATGCATGTGTGTGTGTGTTTGTGTGTGATCTCTGTTGGGGGCGGCACAGATGGTGCCGCCATGAGGAAAGTGATGACCGGCGCTGGTGATGCGCCGGCATGTTGAGACGATGGGTTTTTGGGATGTATGGGTTTATGTATATATATGTTTGTGTGTATGAGATGAGGTTGGGGGAGTTTGGTTTTATTTTGGAGAAGTGGTGGGTTGGAATGAGTAGGGTGGAACGGGATGGTCGGAGGACCGGGAGGGGAAGAAGCCGGGCTACCGGGGGAGGCTACTGGGCGCAGGCTGCTGGCGCGCGGTCGTGCCATGAGGAACGGTCGTGCCCCAGCTGGCAGAAGCCACTGGAGGCTGGCGCACGGTCGTGCGTGGCCAGACAGAACTTGCTGGAAGCTGGCGCACGGTCGTGCGCCAGGGGGCACTATCGTGCGCTGCATGGGCGCACCGGGAGTGGGTGCCGGGTGCGAAATGCGTGTCGGGTGACGCCGTATTTCCAATCCTTTCCCATTCCTTTTCCTTCGTGCTTTATCATCGAGTCTTAGTCGACGAGATGTCATTGACCGAGGGTCGTGGGCCCGGTCAAAGTTAACCCTTCGATCTTTTTACCAATATACTCTTCAACTTATATACGTTGTTGAGCTCGTATGAACACCGAACGGGCTCGTGTCTTATCCAATCTATAGATCCTTCGACTCGTCGCGAATACGTTTATCGCTTTAATTATAATTAATAAAGATCTAAGTATACTGTAACTTGTATAGGCGATTTGTTAGATTAAGATTGACTTGCTTGATTGGTTTGAGCTTGGATTACTGTTGGGTTGAGCTTGTGTTATCAGACGTTTGATTCTAGCGACTCACGTGGGTTACCACCGAACAAGGTGGGGGTAATTTCTAACTTTTCATCTGTTTACCGTTTTCCTTAAGTAAACGCATGATTGAGGAATACTAAGTGCTGTGTTTATACTTGTTGTGCCATGATATAACTGTGAAAGGATCGAGGTCCTCTGATCATGCATTCTGTTCGTCCCCTGCTATTTTCTACTACTCTGTTGAGGTTTGGTGGTCCTCTTGAAATGCACCAACGGTAGTGAGACCGTTTATAGGATAAGATGGAGGAATTCCTCACCTATTCGTCCCTTGCCATTTCTAATATCTGTTTTGTAATTTATGTGCTGTGACAACGTGACTGTAGGTTAGCTTTTCGGTATTTAATTCTGTCATGAGTCATATGAGGTGGATTTTTATCCCCACGGGTGTATTCCACGCACTCACCCCTTAATCTGTTCTCACACTACAGACGATGATGAACAAGAGGAACCCTAGATGGAGAGAGAGATGGTGCTATCTTTAGTATTCGCATGATTAGGATGATGTAACACAAACTTTATCAAACCATGTTTTAGTGTGTTTTGGGATATGTAATATTTTGATGCATGTAAGGATGTGAGATCCTGATGATTGTTTCCGCTGCATATGATGTTTTATATCGGTAGTGAGACCGATTGCTAACGGCAGAGGCCGTATGTTTATAAGTGAGAGAATCACTTCGTCCCTTACCTCTTTCTTCTGTCGTCCCTTGCTATTTCTATCTTCATGCTCAATTGTAAAACTCTGATAAAAAATGAAAAGATTTTGGGGCGTGACAAGTTTTCTCTCTTTCTCTCTCACTACACCTCGCTAGAGCTGCTGTCGGAGGGCCACCGGTGGTGAGGGGGTGGTGTTGGAGGGCCGGTGCCGCCACCCACAGCACCGGAGATGGACAATAGATATATATATGTAAACGTGCATGTGTGTGTGTTTAAGGGTGTGAAGTGTGTGTTGTTGTGTTGTGGTTATTGGGGCGGCGCTAGGTGGCGCCGCGTGTGGGAACTGGAGGCCGGCGCCTGTGAAGTTTGGACAGTGTGTGCGTGTGTGTTTATATATGAGTGTGAGTGTATGTGTGATGTTTGGAGCGTGTAAGCACAGCAGCAGGCGGTGGCCGGCGACTGGTAGTCGTCAGCCAGTGGTTCCGGTGGTTGGGGGTGGTGGCCGACGGCAGGTAGCCGCCGGCCAAGGCAGTTGAGATGTGTGTGTGAGTTATACGTGTGTGTATATATATACGTGGGTGTGTATGTGAGTTACTGGGGGTTTGGGTTAGGTTAGGATGGTTGCCGGCGATGGGAGATCGTCGGCCGGGGGTCCAGGAAGGGTCGCCGGCAACTGGAGTCACTGGTCGGAGCTGGGAAAGGGTGGGGTTTGGTTTTGGCATGTGTGGTGTTGAAGGGTTTTGCGGTGAACTTTTGGGTACTATTCATCATTGGAATCCGGCGAGAGACGGCCGGAGGTGGTAGCCGGTGGTGCAAGTTTTCCGACGGACATGGTGGCAATGGTGATGGGAGGCGCCGCTGCGGTGGGTGGCACCGGGAAGAGCGGCTGGCGAGCAGGCCCGACGCCGGGAGCACCGGGTGACGAGCTGCCGAGAAAACTCAACCAGCTGTCGAGCGATGCTTCCCGTTTTCTCGGCAGTCGCTGAGACCACGCCCAACCTGCTGAAAAATCTCGGCCCATGCCGTGAAGCTACCGAGCTACCAACATGAGCTGCCAAGAAACCAACCCTCCTGGGGCCGCCTAGTTTTCCCACCCGGCGCCGGGTGCGCGCGTGCCCTGTCGCACGCGACGCCGTGTTTTCTCATGCCCCCAACGCACGCAATCCGAACCTCATTTTTTCCACTGTACGTCAACATCAAGTCATCGCCGACCAGATGTCGTTGACCGAGGGTCGTGGGCCCGGTCAAAGTCAACCCTTTGACCAAAATTTTCAAAATACCCCTAAACTTAAAATGCTCCGTTTGAGCTCATTTCAACTCCGATTGAGCTCATTATTTTTCCGTTGTGACCCAAATTTCATTTCCTATCATCTCAGCCACTTAGAATGATCTACTCCTCTCATTTCATCGACCCCAATCTTTAGATCTCTCGATTTGTCGTGTCCTTATCGATCGTTTTTCCTTCGGAAATGTTTATAGCTTTAATTATACGTTACTTAGGATCTAAGAAACACCGTAATTGTGTAGGCTACTTGTTGGATTGAACCTTGAGTTATCAGACCTTCGGTACTTGCGACTCACGTGGTAACCACTGAACAAGGTGGGGGTAACTTGTAAATCTTTATTTGTTTACTGTTTTCCCTATTATTTGCATGATTGAGGAATACTAAATGCTGTGGATATAATTGTTGTGCCATACTTTATACTGTGAAAGGACTTCGATTCACATTGAATGTTCGGAGGGTCTTATCACTACAAGAAAAAAGGGCTACGACAAGTGTTTTTAACCCTTGTCGTAGCCATATTCAAACCGTTGTCGTAGCTGGTGTTGTCGTAGCCTCTGAAAAAATCCGCTCATAGACAACGGTTTTTAACCGTTGTCGTAAGGATGACATCATCACTGAAATCATCATAATCAATATTATGCGTTGTGTGAGATTCGAACCTGGGTGGCTCGGTGGTGCTCTAACCACTAGACCATTGATGTCTTATGTGACAATGTCTTGCATATATTTCTTTTATAATATATTTTTGATATTTTCCAATTTTCTATTATTAATGCATTTCTTTGTTAACTTTTATAAAACCATTACTTATTAATATAAGTAATTGATTTCCAATTTTGATATATTAATATATATATATATATATAATTGAATGATTAATGACTATATTAATAATAATTAATATAATTTTCAAATTATATATATATATATATAATGAATATATTTATAAAATTAATATATTATTCAAATTATATATATAAGAATATATTTATAAAATTAATATATATTTCAAATTATATGTATAATTAATATATTTATAACATTAATGTATTTTTCTCATTAATATATTTATAAAATTAATAATCTATTGTACATATTTTCTAAAATTTCTTTATAATGAAATAAAATTTAATTCTCAAAATTAGTTTATTTCATCAATTTTATTCAACAATATATAGCATTTCTTCTTTCATTTAAAAAAAAATTGTAATATTTGACTTTTTTTTTAAATATTAGTCTACGACAACACTTCTACGAGGCTACGACAACGTTAGAAAACAACTCATGTGACATTGTCTTGCATATATTTCTTTTATAATATATTTTTGATATTTTTCAATTTTCTATTATTACATATTTTTTGTTAACTTTTATAAATTAAGTACCATTAGTTATTAATATAAGTAATTGATTTCCAATTTTGATATATTAATATATATATATAAATAATTCAATGATTAATGACTATATTAATAATAATTAATATAATTTTCAAATTATATATATAATGAATATATTTATAAAATTAATATATGTATATTAATAATTAATATATTTTTCAAATTATATTTATAATTAATATATTTATAAAATTAATAATCTGTTGTACATATTTTCTAAAGTTTCTTTATAATGAAATAAAATTTAATTCTCAAAATTAGTTTATTTCATTAATTTAATTAATTCAACAATTAATATATGCATTTCTTTGTTAACTTTTATAAAGTACCATTACTTATTTATATAAGTAATTGATTTCCAATTTTGATAGATTAATATATATATATATATAATTGGAAGATTAATTAATGACTATATTAATAATAATTAATATAATTTTCAAATTATATATATAATGATTATATTTATAAAATTAATATATTTTTCAAATTAATATATGTATATTAATAATGCATATATTTTTCAAATTATATATATAATTAATATATTTATAAAATCAATATATTTTTCAAAATTATATTTACAATTAATAAATTTATATAATTAATGTATTTTTCAAATTAATATATTTATAAAATTAATAATCTGTTGTAAATATTTTCTAAATTTTATTTATAATGAAATAAAATTTAATTCTCAAAATTAGTTTATTTCATTAATTTAATTCAACAATATATAGCATTTCTTATATCATTTTGAAAAAAAAATATTGTAATAGTTGACTTTTATTTTTAAATATTAGTCTACGACAACGCTTCTACGAAGCTACGACAACGTTAGAAAACAACTCTTGCCTTTGCTTTTCTCATATTTCTAATATATTAGAAAGTCTTTTTATTATTCCTATTTTATTTATAATTAATTTTAAGTAATCCAGGTTTTATTTGTGTTAAGTAATCAGCATTTTTTGTTTAATTTAAGCTTATAATTTGTGGTTTATAATTTGTTGTAAATATTTACAAAATTTTATTTATAATGAAATAAAATTTAATTGTCAAAATTAATTTATTTCATTCATTTAATTCAACAATATATATCATTTTTTATATCATTTAATTAAGAAAAAAATTAAAATAATTGTCTTTTTTTTTAAATTTCAGTCTACGACAAGGGTTTTAAAATGGCTACGACAACGTTTTCTAACTCTTGTCTTAGGGGTCCTAGGACAACACGTCTACGACAACGGTAGGTTAATACCATTGTCTATGAGAGAAGTTTTCGGGCTATGACAACGGTTTAAAAATGTCTACGACAACGGTAGCTAAAACCGTTGTCTATGAGAGAATTTTTGGGGCTACGACAACGGTTTTGACAATGGTTGCTAAAAAACCCTTGTCTATGAGAGAAGTTTTTGAGCTACGACAACGATTTTGACAACGGTAGCTAAAAAACCCTTGTCTATGAGAGAAGTTTTTGATCTACGACAACGGTTTTATCTACGACAACAGAATTTTAGGCTACGACAAGGGTTTTTAGCAAAAACACATGTCGTAAGGGTGTTGTCTATGAGAGAATTTCTTGTAGTGTATGAACTGTAAAAAAACTGGCTCTTATCTCTTCTACTACTCTGAAAAGGTCTGGTGGTTCTTGAAATGCGCTAGCGGTATTGAGACCGTTTTATGGGGTAAGATGGGGAATTCCCGCAGCTATCCTTCCCTTGCTATTTTTAATATCTGCTATGCATTTTAAGTGCTGTGACAACATGACTTAAGGTTATTTTCCCGGTATTTTATATTTGTTAAATGTTATAAGATGCGGAGTTTATCCCCACGAGTGTATTCCACGCACTCACTCCCTTAATCTGTACTCACACTACAGGAGCTGATGAGCATGATGAACCCTAGGTCGAGAGAGATGGTGCTAACTCTGGACATGTATATTTAGGTTGAGGTCACACAAATATTTCCAAATAATATTTTAATTTATTCACGTTTTTTGTATTAATTTCTGAGTATACTGTGGACGTGAGATCCTGATGGTTTGATTTTCGGTGCGTCTGTTTTAATTTGTCGGTACTGAGACCGACTGTTGATATGAGAAATGATCCATATCATCCCTTACCTCATTCTTCTGTCATCGTGTACTCCTTCTTTCTACTTGTAAAAATGTGTCTCTTTCTATTTCTTTCTTCACGCTCGTGTGAAACCTCTGATATTTTACGAAAGAAAACGGGGCGTGACAGATGATAAATATGGTTGCCTTCTTATTTGGTTAGAAATCTTCTTTCTCCTCTTTCAAGTGCTCAAGCTAGATATTTGAAAATAGATAAATTACTAGGCAGATCATCCGAACAATCATCCT
This sequence comes from Scutellaria minor, assembly GCA_954870855.1. Lineage (NCBI taxonomy): Eukaryota > Viridiplantae > Streptophyta > Magnoliopsida > Lamiales > Lamiaceae > Scutellaria > Scutellaria minor. The sequence goes on along the minus strand of OX940734.1, from coordinate 11,122,286 downwards.
GAGCATTTTCATTTCATCTCATCGAAGAATATACTTTTCATGAAATAACAAATTTGTTATCATATATATATAATTATATCATAAGTGAAATGAAATGATAATAAATATAATGTGATCACTTACACAATGTATGGTTGTATTTCGTAACAATTGAACAACATATATTATTGGGATATTTCTGTTAGGATTTTGATGAGATAAATAACTTTGTATAAGAAGTTAGAGTATCCCATTTTTCCACATTGTTTAAGTGGAACTTTGTTTTGTAAAGTTAACTTTTTGGACTATATTTGTAAAGATGAAAAAATCAGAAAGATGGAGATTACTGATGTTAGCAGGATTCTGGATATGAAAAAATATCGGATGTTGATTTTCAGCAAGGAGAATCAGTAAGCAGAAGGAGCAAGCAGGATCAGCAAGCTGAATCAGTAAGCAACATACAAAATACAGTAAGGAAAACTGAAGGCTGTCTGCATGATTCAAAAATAGGAAGTTGTTCTGGAATCAGCAAGCAAACACAGATCAGGAAGTTGACGCAAGACAGTAAGCAGTTACTGTTGCAACCTTAGCAGTAAGCTACAAGTTTATCTTAACTTATTTATTGCAGTATGAGGATATAATGAATACAAATACGAGGTTTCTGCATTATCAAAGTAACCGGTAGATGGAAGTTAGCACTTGACCAATGAGGTGATGCTATCTGAACCGCCGACCTACAAAAGCACTGTTGCCGAGGAGTGACGCCATTAATGAGGATCAGAGTAGGATATGCCCTATTTCCCAGTTTCTCCATACGCATTAAATGCGAAGATCATGAAGATCACGTATAAATAGAAGGTGAAGGTGACTAAGCAGACTATTGAACTTACTGATTATTTTCTAAGCTCTCACATTCTCAAGCAAAACACAAGTTTGCTAAACTGTTCAGTCACTCAACCTTCAGAAGCAGTCAAGCCTAGGATTTCAATCTCACAAGTTGTTAAGGCTGACTTTGAAAGCACAAGTTGAAGACCATATATAATTTTAACCATTTGTTTTGTGCTAAGTTGTTTTAGTTGGTGTCCTTAGTGGGAAGGATTTAGATCCTCACTAAGTGTTTAGTCTTAGTTTGAAGGCTTTGTACTCTATGTGAGTATTTGTACCCTGCGTAGGAATATCCTAGGAATCTTACCGATTCTAGTAGGTTTAGCTCATTAGGAAGATGATTGTAAAGTTGAAACTTGTAAATCAATTTGACCTAGTGGAGTTCCTCCTGTGTAAAGAAGAAGAGTGGACATAGAAGGATTACACCACCTTCGAACCATTATAAACCTTTATGTGTTTATCATTTTATATTTGCTTGCTGCAAATCTCATTTATATATCTTGCTCATACTGCTAAAAGGTTTCCGCTGCATATTGTGAACACCGAGACAGTAAGCTGAACTAGCATATTGCCAACTTACTAAATTGAGAAAGTTGATGCATTCTCTCTAGAATCCAGCAACCTGTTTACAGAAAAATTTTAAAACATAAAATTTGATAGAGGTTCATTCACCCCCCTCTGAACCTTTGACCACTTGGGACTAACACATATAAATGTGCCTCTAGCTACTCTTGTTCGATTAAAAATCTTCTTTCTCCTCTTCCAAGTGTTCGACTTGGATACTTGAATATAGATAAATTACTAGAAAGATCGTTTTTTCATCTTATCGAAGAATATACATTACATGAAAAAACAAATTTGTTATCATATATATATAGAATTATATCATAAATAAAATGAAATGATAATAAATTATTGGTCCCAAGTGGTCAGAGGTTGAGAGGGGGGTGAATGAACTTCTATCAAATTTTGCATTTTAAAACTTTTCTATAAGTAGGTTACTGAATTCTAGAGAGAATACAACTGCACTCTTGATCAGTAAGCTGGTAATATGCTTGATCAACTTACTGTCTTGAATTTTACAGTATGCAGTGGAAACTTAAGATAGAGTGTCTTTTGGAAAATAGTTTTCTTTTACCAAGTATGATTTTAACAAAATTCTTTTTAGCATAATATATGAGATATGCAACAAGTATATGAAAGCGATAAACACACAAGGGTTTATAGTAGTTCGAAGGTGGTGTAATCCTTCTACGTCCACTCTTCTCCTTCACACAGGAGAAACTCCACTACATCGGATTGATTTACAAGTCTCGACTTTACATTCCTCTTTCTAACGAGCCAACACTTACTAGAATCAGTAAGATTTCTAGGTTAATCCCACACAGGGTACAAATACTCACATAGAGTAAGAAGTCTTAAACAAAGTAAAGCTAAACACTCAGTGAGGATCTAAATCCTTCCCACTAAGGACACCAACTAAAACAACCTAACACATAAAAAATAGGTTAAAAGTATATGTTCTTCAATTAGTGCGCTCGAAGACAGCCTTAAGATCTTTGTAAGCTCGAAATCTTAGGCCAGACTACTTCTTGAAGGTTGAGTGATTGAACTGTTAGCAAACTTGTGTTTTGCTTGAGAATTTTGATTTCTAGAAAATATCTTGTATGTTCAGTAGTGTTCTTGAGTCACCTTCGCCTTCTATTTATACTTATAAAAATATATCCGTTGAAGAGAGACATAGTCCTTGTCGAAATTCAAATATTGATCTCTTTTGATCTTTACATTAAATGCGCCTGGAGAAACTGGGAAATAGGGTACGTCCTATTTTGCGCTGTATTAATGGTGCCACTCCTGGGAAATAGGGCACGTCCTATTTTGATCAGATGCTGGCTTCCATCTACTGGATACTTTGATAATGCAGAAACCTCATACTGCATTCATTCATTCCTCGTACTAAATAAGAAAGATAAACTTACTGCTTCCTGCTCAGGTTGCAGTAACTGCTTTTTGTTCTGTGCCAGCTTTCTATTCTGTGTCTGCTTACTAATTCTGTAACAGCTTCCTATTTCTGAATCATGCTTGCTGATTCCACAACAACTTCCTATTTCTGAATCCTGTTGAAAGCCTCCAATTCTCCTTATTGATATATGTATGCTGCTTACTGATCCAGCTTGCTGATTCTACTTACTTCTTCTACTTACTGATTCTCCTTACTGAAAATTAGCATCCGATATTTCACTACTTGCAGAATCCTGCTGCGAACAGAAACTTTTATCTTTCTGATCTTTACAATTCTTCAAAAATAAATCTCAGAAAGTAAACTTATCAAAGTTAAAATCCACTTAAACAATGTGGAAAAATTGGGTACTCTAACTTCCTATATAAAGATATTTATCTCATCAAAACCTAACAGAAATATCCCAACAATTTCCCCATTTTTGATGATGACAAAACCCATTACAAAGCAGCTTATACAGATGTACATAATTACAATAAATTTGTACAAGTATAATATGAGCTAACTTCACAAAAAAAACATAGCTCACTGACTTCATAAATAAAAGAAACTGCAGTAAGCGCCCACTTCCTCAGGTTTTTGTTCCTCCAAACAATCTTCTTTATACAAAGTCATTTCTAGAATCAGCTCCAGGTTGCTTTAAACAAAACTCATACTTCGTTCCTTTCCACCAATTCAGAATTGACTCTTGATAGGATTCTTCTAGCATCTTAATATCGGGAACCTGAATCCAACGAAGCAAGTAATCTTGACATAAAGGAATCTGCTCTCCTTTCTTCATCTTTTCCAGTAATGTTTGCTGAATATCCAACTCTCCATTTCTTGCCAGTTTCTCAAACTTTATCAAGACCTCGAGACATGTTGGATAATTCACAAAACAGTTATATTTGTATAAATGTCTGAAATACCTTAAGTATTCAGTTCTCTTGAAAAGCATAATCTCCTCAAATGTTAGATTCATGTTCTTTGGCAAGGATATTTTCTCAAACATCTTAAAATCCTATGCCATATTAACTTTTTCAGGTTTCTAATCCAATAGTATGGAAACTTCGGCCGTAGAGGTTAAGTCTTTATCAAAGCAGGGAACATCCTGCGGCGGGAACGAAATCAGGGTTGAATCCACTTTCTTTGTAAGCTCAGGTTTCTCCTCTCCAACCTTTCCTAGCCTTGACATCCAGTCCGCTTTTTCCCTTCTCCTCTTTTCTTCGGGTTTTTTTCTGTTCACTCCACCTGTTCTCGTCTAACCTTCTACCTGCAGTAATACCCATAGAAGGTTTAGCATTCTGATCAGTTTGTTGTGGTTTCTGTCTGGTTTGTTGTGTTTGTTGCTTAGAACTCCTTGGTCGAGTTGTTGCAGCTGGAATGATTGCTCATTGTTGAGTTGTAGTGCTGTTTACTGATTAAGGAACAGTATCCCCAACACTTATCTCTCCTTCATCTTCATCGTCTTTCCTCTTCTTTGATTGGATGTTCTGACCATGTCTTGAGTCAGACCATTTGCGCATCCTACTGATGACCGAAAGGTCATCAGCATCCTCATCCAATTCCTTCACAGTTTTCTCCACCACAACATCAAACTCCTTATCTGTCTACTTTTTACTTTTCTCTTTTTGACATCATCAAATGGGATAGCCCTTGGAGAAGCTGACTATGTGGGCACATGTTGAGGAAAAGCCCGATGCAGAATAGCTTGCATTTCACCAATAAACAGCTCCAAGTTTGAAATCCTGTAATTTGTACTTTGAATAGCACGAGCCTGTGTTGTGGCGTTCTCTTGTAGGGAGTTGAGCACCAAATTCTGCGCAGTTTAATTGTTTTTGATCTCATCAACTGATCTGGTCTGAGCTGCAAGGTTACTTTTTATCTCATCAATTGTTCTGTCTTTTACCTCAGATACAGCTTGTTGTGCATGCTCAACTTTCTTTTACTCACGATACTGAGCGTTCTACTCATTATTCATCCTTTGCTGAATCCTTGAAGGAAGTTCAGACAACTCCTTCCTCAAGTCTTTCATTGATGATGAGTATACCTTTTCACTTAAATGAATGTCAATTACTATATTCATCTCATAAGTTTGCATGACTCGAACAAGGCCTTGAATGACATCCATAATCCCTTAAAGGGATTGTTCCTGTGAGTTAGAAAGGGTCCCAACCCAGCTATACTTGGTCCTTCATCCTCTTGAGTGTAAAGAACCATAGCTTGACTCGAATCAGTATCATGTTGCTGTACAGTATCATCAGCATACTGCTGGAATCTTTTCTTTTTGGCTTCTTCCGATTCCTAAACTTTGTATGGTGATCTGTTGGGATATTTAAGTAGTTATCTTAATGAGACAAACATGATGCATAACAAAATAGGATGCATAATAAGATAATGAAAGTTGCTAAAAGAAGCTTCCACGTATTACATTATCATAAGCTTATCTGTCAATAAGATAATGAAAGTTGCTAAAAGAAGCTTCCACGTATTACATAATCATAAGCTTATTTGTCAATAAACAGGATCATGAAATGGTTTTCCAAGATATAAGGAAAACCAACTTTAGAAGAAAAACCTTCTAAAGATTAGCAAGTTGTAGGAAATAGCAAGCTGAAAGGAAGTATCTGCATAAGGAAGCAGATAAGATAGATACTGTAAGAAGTAGATAGCGTGCTGGAAGAGAAACAGAAAGCAGAAAAGCTTCATGCAGAAACTTGCACAAAAGAAGGACCAATCTTAGAAGATATGAGAATCTTCTAAGAACAGGAAGTTGGAAGCTGATACAGAATACTGGATGCTACAATCAGAAAGTAGCAAACAACAAGCAACAGAAGAAAGCTGAAAGAGCAAAGCAGCAAAATAGTATACAACGACAGGAAGTAGACAACAGGTTTCAAGAACAAGAAGCTGATCTGAAATAGAATTCTGGTACGGAACAGGAAGCGACATGAAACCACATCCTGAGCAGCAAGCAGAAAGGACCCACTATCTACAGAAAGAGCAGGAAGTAAACAACAGACTTGTTGAAGAGATAAGAACTACTTCCTCTTAGGCAGTATCAGGAAGAGCATGCAGCGCAAAGAGAAGCAAAGCTAACTGACTTCAAGTAGCCATTGCATAAACTTCAACCTTGGACCTATACCGACTTGACAGGTCAGCAAGAATGTCAGAAAGGTCCAAAAGTAAATAGTAGGCGCATTAAATACACATGTCAGAAATATCTCAGATATATTTAATGCGACCACAGAGAAGATCTTGGAGATAAAAGCTTAAACTCAAATGAGAGAAAGATCCTTCTTCAACGGATACTTCTCAATGGTCAAAACTCGCAAGATCTATAAATAAAAGGTGTGGCTGATTGAAGAACGTTGCTGGATAGAGTCGAGATGAAATTTATATACCTTCCAAAGCTCCTAGAAGCTTTCACATGTTCAGCCACTCAACCTTTATGGAGCAGTCTACAACAGCAATAGAGCTTACAGAGATCAAGATTGCTTCCTACCAGTGGAAGAAACATTTTCATTTAACCATTGTGCTGTGTGTGCTAGGTTGTTTTATTAAGTGTACTTAGTTGATAGGATTATATCCTTGCTAAGTCTGTTAGTCTTGTGTAGGCTATCTTTCTCTATGTGGGAGTGTGTCCCTGTGTGGGAGTGTGTATACCTTGTGTGGGTTTTTAGACCTAGGAATCTGGGATTCTTATAGGTATAACTTATTTTGGAAGAGGTTTGTAAAGATGAGTCTTGTAAAGCAAACTGACTATAACGAAGTTCCTCCTTAGAGAAGGAGTAGAGTGGACGTAGAAGGATTACACCACATTCGAACCACTATAAGCCATACGTGTTTACTACTTACTTTAATTGTTGTATTGCTTTACTTGCATATCTATTCTGTTGCATCTATTATAAGCATACTATTAAAACGTGTATTGCAAAATCATACTTGGAAAAGAAAACTTGTTTTCATCAGAAATTCTATCAAGTTTATTCTGCTGCGTTGCATTCTGAAACCGGAACAGTAACCTGATTCAGCCAAGGGCCAGGTTGCTGACTCGAGATAGGATACTATTCTCCAAGTGAGATAGAAACTTGTTATTCAGTTATATGTTTTTTGTAAAGTTTAAAAAATCGACAGAGGTTTATTCACCCCCCTCTGAACCTCTGACCACTTGAGACCCAACAAGTGGTATCAAAGCAAGTTGGGTTAACAACCAACCTATCTGGCTACTGACCTAGATCCACCCGTTTCTGCTGGAAAAACCATTTTTCTCTTTTCATTTGATCTATATCATCTCATTTAACATACTTGATGTTTAAAATCAATCTCTCATTCTTACTCATGATAACTCTTTTGTGCGAGGAACAAATACCTGTGTGCTAGACCTGCATGCTAAACCTGTGTGCTAGACAATGCACGACTAAATCCGATTAACAAGAAGTCAAGGAAAGATGAGTAAACTATCAAAGGTATACAAGGAAGCAACTAGGAAGGTTGCTGAAGTAACTAAAGCTATACCTTTTATAGTAAGTTACTAAGGAAGTAGCTAGGAAGGTTGCTGAAGTAACTAAAGCTACACCTTTTATAGTAGCTGAAGTTACTAAGGAAGCAGCTAGAAAGGTTGTTGAAGAAGGAGTACGGAGAACCAATGATATCCAACAAAGTGGCATCTACCTGATGAGACAAGACAGAATTTCAAGGCAAGCATATACAAAGGAATCCAGAAGAATACATGTTGATCCAAACCAGAAATACATTCAGGATTCAGACAGTCCAGGAACCTAGACGAATGAGTAGGGTTTTATGAGTTTCCTAAGTAAGGGGAACTTATTTTTATAATTTGTACTTCTCTATTTCTTACATTAGAGCAGCATACTGAGATAGGATACTACATCTTTCTACACTTGAGAATGACATTTACTTAAACAATATTTGGCTTAAAGGTTCCTTAAGTAAGGGGGAAACTTAAGCGATACATTTTCATGTATTCAGCTTACTGCAGCAGGATAATATCATTTATCAAATCAGGACTCTTCTTAACTGTATTCAGTCTCAGAACCAGTAAGGATCATCTAACAGGTTTCTGCAAGAATATGATAGGACCATCAAGTGGTATCAAGATATGACAGAAACCAAGAAATCAACTAAAAGGAGGATACTACAGAAGAAAGAAAATCACAATAATATCACAGTTGTAACAGGAATTCTGATCAACAAAGTGATATCTACAAGAAAGTATCATCCTAAAGGTATATCAAGCGAAGACCTCGGGCAAAGATGCTGTTGAGACAGCTCCTGCAAAGGGAATAGAAGGGATTCTCAAGGAAAGGTTAAATCACAGGATACTCAGAAAGGAAATAACAGGCTATCAACAGTAAGAGTGATGGGTATCTAAGAAGATCTAGATAGGCGATTGACTGTCTAATCAACAAAAAGGTAAGATCTACCTTTTTAGAAGACTAAAAGGCAGTTTTCAAAAGATCTAGTCAAAAGGGATCTCTCCACCTTTTTAGAACTAACCGTCAGATCGTGCGTTTCATCTCCCAACCGTCGATCAAAGAAACCACTCATCCGTTTATATATGCTTGACTCCTTATCATCCTTCGAAGCATTCACCACTCACAAAATTCTCAACAAGTAACAAATTCCTACATGAGTCACTTTGACTATCTTAAAGAAGAAGATGGAGATCCAAGAAGGTGGAGAAGAAGATGGAGATGAAGACGATGATGAAGACGATTCTCTGGTGATCTAGAAGCAGAGAAGGTCTTCAGAAGAATGGAGTATAGGGGCTCTGATTGCCCAAAAGCAGAGAAGGTCTTCAGAAAAGAAGACGGCCTCTATGGGACCAAGAAAGCCATCAAGGACCAATCCTTGGACAGAGAAGACACATGCTGCCATACATGGAGATATATAAAACAGTACGTGATTCACAAGGTATCCAAGGATCCAGTGTCAAGTAGCTTCAAGCTGGAGTCTAGAAAAAGTAAAACACAAAATTACAAACCAGACCAGCAATCATCTAGGATCCAAGGTGAACGTTCCTGGACATTGACGAAGTTGTACAGGTAACTGACCATCCACCGGTTAGTTTCTTGATCTCTTTTCACGTACCGAAGCTGAGCAGTTTATTCCCTTGGGTAGGAATAAGAAAGAGAATGCTCAACAAGAAGTACGAACAGGTTACTGATTTTTGGTCAGTAATTGATGGACAAGAGAAAAACTTGATCTGCCATACTTGGCGTTGTAACTCCACTCCTGAGCAGCAAGCTGAAGGATGATAATAGAAAGGGGGAAGAGTTCCAAGTCAAGAGTCAAGAGTCACTGTTGAAGCCTTAAAGCAAGGGGGAAGCAGGTAATAATGGCGATTAGGAGTAACCTACCATCTCAAGAATGAAGAAGACTAATGAAAACATGCTGAAAAAGGCATGCAAAGATCAGAGATGGTAGAGAGGGAGAAGAAGATCTTCCTGGTGGAAAAACGTGGAAACTGCAACTGATGAAACTGAAGAAAGAAGTATAGCTAGGTGAAGAAGAACAGCTTACTTGTTTTTGTACTAAAACATGATTATACTTGTACAAACATTATAGTTTCATATAAAAGAGTATTCTTATACAATGACTCTTGATCTTACTAGTTCTGTCATCATCAAGATAAATAGGGAAATTGTTGGGATATTTCAGTAGTTATCTTGATAAGACAAACATGATGCATAATAAAACAGGATGCATAATAAGATAATGAAAGTTGCTAAAAGAAGCTTCCACGTATTACATGATCATAAGCTTATCTGTCAATAAATAGGATCATGAAATGGTTTTCCAAGATATAAAGAAATCCAACTTTAGAAGAAAACCCTTCTAAAGATCAACAAGCTGTAGGAAACAGCAAGTTGAAAGGAAGTATCTGCATAAGGAAGCAGATAAGATAGATACTGCAAGAAGTAGATAGCATGCTGGAAGAGAAAGAGAAAGCAGAAAAGTTTCGGGCAGAAACCTGCACAAAAGAATGACCAATCTTAGAAGACATGAGAATCTTCTAAGAACAGGAAGCTGGAAGCTGATACAGAATACTGGATGCTGCAATCAGAAAGCAGTAAACAACAAGCAATAGAAGAAAGCTGAAAGAGCAAAGCAGCAAAACAGTATACAACAACAGGAAGCAGACAACAGGTTTCAGGAATAGGAATCTGATCTGAAATAGAATCCTGGTACGGAATAGGAAACATCATGGAACCACATCCTGAGCAGCAAGCAGGAAGGACCTACTATCTACAGAAAGAGCAGGAAGTAAACAACAGACTTGTTGAAGAGATAAGAACTACTTCCTCTCAAGCAGTATCAGGAAGAGCATGCAGCGCAGAGAGAAGCAAAGCTAACTGACTCCAAGTAGCCGTTGCATAAACTTCAACCTTGGACCCATACCGACTTGACAGGTCAGCAGGAATGTCAGAAAGGTCCAAAAACAAATAGTAGGCGTATTAAATACACATATCAGAAATATCTCAGATACATTTAATGCGACCATAGAGAAGATCTTGGAGATAAAAGCTTAAACTGAAATGGGAGAAGGATCCTTCTTCAATGGATACTTCTCAACGGTCAAAACTCGCAAGATCTATTAATAGAAGGTATGGCTGATTGAAGAACGTTGTTGGATAGAGTCGAGAGGAAATTCATATACCTTCCAAAGCTCATAGAAGCTTTCACATGTTCAGTCATTCAACCTTCATGGAGCAGTCTACAACAGCAATAGAGCTTACAGAGATCAAGACTGCTTCCCACTAGTTGAAGAAACATTTTCTTTTAACCATTATGCTATGTGTGCTTGGTTGTTTTATTTGGTGTACTTGATAGGATTATATCCTTGCTAAGTCTATTAGTCTTGTGTAGGCTATCTTTCCCTATGTGGGAGTGTGTCCCTGTGTGGGTGTGTGTATACCTTGTGTGGGTTTTTAGACCTGGGAATCTGGGATTCTTGTAGGTATAACTTGTTTTGGAAGAGGTTTGTAAAGACGAGTCTTGTAAAACAAACTGACCATAACGAAGTTCCTCCTCAGAGAAGGAGTAGAGTGGACGTAGAAGGATTACACCACCTTCGAACCTCTATAAGCCATACGTGTTTACTGCTTACTTTAATTGTTGTATTGTTTTACTTGCATATCTATTCTATTGCATCTATTATAAGCATACTGTTAAAACACGTATTACAAAATCATACTTGGAAAAGAAAACTGGTTTTCATCAAAAACTCTATCAAGTTTATTCCGTTGCGTTACATTCTGAAACCGGGACAGTAACTTGATTCAGCCAAGGGCCAAGTTGCTGACTCGAGACAGGATACTGTTCTCCAAGTGAGATAGAAACCTGTTATTCAGTTATATGTTTTTTGTAAAGTTTGAAAAATCGACAGAGGTTCATTCACCCCCCTCTGAACCTCTGACCACTTGGGACCCAACATGGTCTTTATGGACTGTCTCCTTCTGGATCATCATTATTATCACTTGATGAGTCATCTCCATCATCAAGATTTAGCTCAGGAGTAACAACAAGAACTCATTTTCCTCCTTGAGGCACTTTCTCCTTATCAGTATTCCTTTCTTTATCCTCCGCCAGTACTGTCTCAACAGTATTTGCGCCCGTGGTCTTCTCAAGAGAAGCCGTCTCAACTGCATTCTCATCAGCAGCAACTTCAACAACAGCATCCTCAACAACCTTACTTGCTTCAGCAACTTCGGTGGTAGCATTTAAGATATCAAGATTTTGAGCATTCAGATAAGTTTGCTCAATCAATTGTTGTAACTCCACCAGTAAGAGATCATCCCTCTGTTCTTTCAGTTCCAGTATCAGCAACTTCTATAAGGATGCCAACATCATCAACTACAGCATTATGTTGCTCTTTAGCAAGTGCTGGTTCTTATTGTTCTTCAACAAGTTCTACTTTATGTTGCTCTTCAACAAGTAATGGTTCCTGTTGTTCTTCAGCATTCTGTACTACTATAGTAGCTAGTACAGGGAATCCTGTCTCTGCAACTTCCTCCATTGTTGCTTCATCGGCAAATGCCTGATTTAAATCTTTCAGGACTCATTGAATCTTTGGTGATGGTTTCTCATCAGATGATAAAACATGATATACTGGAGAACTTGTATAATCAACCAACTATTGGTCGTTGGTTTTCATCACATCTAGAATCACGATGGGGGATAGTGCTGCTAAATTCCTGTATGTTGGAGAATCATTGCCTTCAACAGCAACACTGGTTCCTTCTCCTACTAGCAGTATTCTAAGGATATGTCGGATGGGTTCTGATCTCCTTGCTTCTAACCCCAACTGCAGCATTCTCTGGTTAGCTTCCTCGAGATCGAGGTTAGCTAACTGAGCTTCAGCAAGCTCTAGTTCTGACGGGGTCCTAACAGTCTCAGTATTAAGGATCATCAATATATTGTCTTCCCTATACTTCATCTACTGCCCACCCTCTGGCTCCTCAAAGGTAGACTTATCTTTGGCTTTCCTGTGCTTCCTCAACTTTTCCTGTCTTTCAATGATCCGAGCAACCATGTTATCAAAGCAGGTTTCAATAAATTCTTCGTGGAAGAGAGGTAGAAGACTGTCAGCATCACTAGTGAATTCACAATCCAAGTGAGAACAATGTCCTCCACTATCACCCAGTCTTCCCATCTCAGCAAATCTCTTACTCCGGAGAGTCTCATCAGTCTCCAATAGTCATAAACAGTGAAGAATCTCCTGCATATCGAATCAGCAATTTCAGTAAAAGCTTCCTACACCGCGTCTGAATCGATATCTTCGATAGAGCTTTCAACATTGATTAGCATTTCAACTTATTTGAGAGCTTCCTTCGGTCCCATTGACACATTCTGCTTTTTTGCATGCTTTTGGGATTTGCTTATACATTTCCTCTTGCTCTTCTTTACAAGCATCTTTCTCTTTCTCCTCATCTTTCTCATCTCCGGAAGAGCGAGATGTTTTAATTTAGGTACTGGTTTAAGGGCCAGACCATCTTCTTTCTGAACAGCATCCTGTTCAGTAACCTTTTCTGTAATCTGATCAACATTCTGAGCTTCTTGATCAGCAACCTGGTCAGCATCCTTATTTTCAGGATCAGTAACCTGAATTTCAACTTCCTAATATACATCAAATCTTTGATTAAGGATAGGACTAACATATCTGGGTCAAAATCTTCTAGAGCAGCATCCTTAGTTGTTTTTTGGCAACTATCTCTATTTTCATCATCAGAATCTCGCAGAGCAACAAACTTAGGAGATTCAACAACATTGGGCTCACCTAGCCCCGCTTGTGCTTGCTCGGGAGTAGTATTCTCAAGAGCTTGTGCTTGCTTATCTTCAACCACATTGAGATTCTTCAATGGGTTCTTATTCAATGGAGCTCTCTTGAGATCCTTCTTCATCGGCCTCCTGGCAGGCTTATCACTGTCATCATCCTCATCGCCAGAAGAAGCCGAGTTAGCAGCTTCTCGTGTAGCATCACTATTGTGGTGTGTTGCATCATCTGAGTCACTCTCTGCAATCTTACGTTTTGCAGCAACCTTCTTCTTTGGTTGCTGAGCCTTCTCCTCAGACTTCTTCTTTGTGTACTCCTTCACTCCAAGGTACCAACCAGGGATGATTGGCATGGGTCCTTCCACTAGAATTAACTTCTTGCAGAGAATGGAGATGATTGTAATCCCAAATCTCCTCATTATTATTTTCTTGGAGGCCTCTTCCCAAATCCTCTGAAAGAGGAATTGTGCCCAATTGACTACCTCTTCCTTAATAATCGCAGTCATTAACCGAATCCGTAGATTGGTGCACTTATCAAAGCTTTCACATCTGTCTTCAATGGTGTATGCGCAGATGTCATGAAGAAACTCGTACTCAGGCTTGAGTTTCTTCTTCTCAAAGCTCTTCGTCAGATGCTCCGAGACAGAATCCTGTTTAAACAGGTTCTAAATTTCCTCCAAGTAACCTGAACTATAGCTTTCCAAGTCAGAGAACTTCATATATTTATTGGAGATGTCGAAAGTGGTGGCAATGTCGTTAGCCGTCAAAGTGTACTCCTCTTCTTCATCAGGGTCCATCTTGAAGAGGATCGTTCCGAGTTCTTAGATAACTTGGCATATACATAAAACATCTGTACAGCCCGGATAGAGAATCCACTGTATATGGTGGTGAAAAGTCCAGAAATCTTACTCTCGCAAACATGATTCTAGACCTCTAAGATGATGTCCCTATCAAACGGTGAGTCATAACCGAGCAACACCTCGGTGTTGATGAGTTTTCCCTCCTAAACCTTGGTTTATCTTCCGACAGCCATTGATAAGTTTGAAAGATCTATAAACTTAGAGAGAAAATATAGAGTGTTCTTTCAATGCAAATAGTAAGTTTCCATTTCTCAAAAATGATAAGAATGAAATGTAGAGTAGAGATAGAATGATGACCGGTTTTAATTCAAACATGTGTTTGAATCTGATCAACGATCCAGATCAAATGACGTGTGAGAGGCGTATGATTTGACAGTCGAGATAAAAAAGTGGAGGGGTAAATCCATAATATCCCAGATTAGATGTGCCAGAGGAAAAACCGCCAAATTTTTGATTTATCTGAAAAAGCGATTTTGCATTAAATGTGGATACCAAATTGTCATTTAAAATGATTAGCGCTAAGGGTACTGTTCCTGATACAAGGTTGCAGCACTTCTTAAATGATGTCTTTAATAAATGTTGTTTTCCTCCTGCAGCAACCTGTTGCAGTAATCTGTTGGATGTTGTACTTTGTTTGCTGCTGTATTCTGAAACAGAATATTGTTGACTAAATGTTGTTCAGCTGTATCCTGAAATATTGAATATCCCGATGCTGAATGCTGAAATACTGTATATTTTCCCCCTTACTTCCTAGTTTTCTTACTAAGAGAGTAGTCTTTTTCCATACTTCATAGCTTGATGATCCCAAGTCATTCCTTAATATAGAAAACCTTGATTCACAAAGAGGTTTTGTGAATATATCTGCTAACTGCATATCAGAGTGCACTTTCTCATGCATAATATCCTTCTTCTCCACATGATCTCTAATGAAATAATATCTCACATCAATGTGCTTTGTTCTTAAATGAAAAAAGGATTGTATGTTATAGCAATGACACTAGTATTATTATATAGAATGAGAGCCTCTTTCTCTATTATCCCATAATCCTTAAGTTGTTGTATCCACAAAATCTGAGCACAACAACTTCCTGCTGTTACATAGTCCGTTTCAGCAGTCGACGTTGCTATGGATGTTCGTTTCTTGCAGAACCAAGAAACTAGTCTTTCTCTCCTAGGAATTAACAAGTACCAATAGTACTCTTCCTGTTAATCGTACATCCTGCAAAGTCTGAATCTGAGTATTCTTTGAGGCTGAATCCTCCTTCCTTAGGATACCATAAGCCAACATCTTGAGTACCCTTCAGATACTTGATAATCATTTTCACTGCTGCAAGATGTGACTCTTTTGGTGCTGTTTGGAATCTTGCACATACTCCAACTGTAAACACTAATCCGCCTGCTTGCTGTAAGGTACAATAGGGATCCAATAAGCCTTCTGTATTTTGTAATCTCCACATCCTTTCCACTTTCATCCTTGTCAAGACTAATTGATGTGGCCATTGGTATGCTTACTGAAGATCCATTCTCCATTCCAAACTTCTTGATCAGTTTCTTGGTGTACTTGGTTTGATTTTTAAAAATCCCATTGTCTAGTTATTTCACTTGTAGACCAAGGAAGAAACTTAATTTCCCCATCATGCTTATCTCAAACTTTTTCTGCATGAGGGTTGAGAATTTTTCACATAGATCTTTGTTTGTGGATCCAAAGATGATGTCATCCATATATATCTGCACAAGCAGCATACTATCTCTGTCCTGTATTCTGAAAAGAGTCTTATCTACTATCTCTTTCTGAAATCCGTTCTCCAAGAGATATAGGGATAGAGTATCATACCAAGCTCTAGGTGCTTGCTTTAAAACATATAAAGCTTTCTCCAATCTGAATACCTTGTCTTCTACTTGTTCTTCGAAATCCGGTGACTATTCCACATATACTTCTTTAGATAGGAGTACATTTAAAAATGCACTCTTCACATCCATTTGATACACATTGAAATTCTTATGAGCAACATAGGCTAGAAATATCCTTATTCTCTCAAGCCTCACAATAGGAGCGAAGGTCTCATCAAAATCTATTATTTCTTCTTGGCAGTAACCTTTAGCCACTAGTCTTGCTTTGTTTCTGACCACAGTACCAGTTTTATCTAGCTTGTTCTTGAACACCCACTTTGTTCCAATAACTCCTTGATGATTAGGCCTTGGAACCAATCTCCATACGTGGTTCCGTTTAAATCCATTCAGCTCTTCCTACATGGCATGTATCCAGTTATTGTCTTCATGAGCTTCTTCCATACTTTTGGGTTTAACTTGAGATATGAAGCATGTGAACAGTGATTCTTGCGGTTTTGATCTTCTTATTCAAACACCTTAATTGATATCCCTAATAACAAGCTCTTTTGGGTGATTCCTGAGCCATGTCCTATCACGCTCAAAGTTTTAAGCTAGTTGTTGAATAGTAACCTATTGATTAGCAGTATTCTCACTGTCGTTACTGTTGGACTGCAATATCCTTTCTGCTTGCTTTGCAGTATCTTGCATTACTGTATTCCCGAATGTAGTAACCTGTGTACTTATTTCGGTAACCACTTCAGTAGGTACTAAAACTCCATCAATGTATCTTACTGTATGATCCTTGATATTCATCTGAGATACATCTTTCTTTAACTTGTCCAACTCAGTAGTATCACAGTGTGGTTCATCAAACACCACATATATTGATTCTTCTACAACCAAGCTTCTCTTGTTGAAGATCCTGAATGCTTTGTTTACTGATGAGTATCCTAGAAATATTCTTTCATCAGATTTTTCATCAAAGGTCTTGAAGTGCTCTTTTCCATTGTTCAGAATGTAGCATCTGCATCTAAAGATATGTAGATATGAAATATTTGGTGTAATCCCATACCAAACTTCATACGGAGTCTTATCATGATCTTTGTTGATTAAGCATTTATTCTGAGTATAGCATGCTATACTGGTTGCTTTAGCCTAAAATCTCTTTGGTATACCAGCATCAGCAATCATAGTTCTTGTTGCTTCCTTCAAGGTCCGGCTTTTTCTTTCTGCAACTCCATTCTGCTGTGGAGTTCTTGCTGTAAAATAGTTATGATACATCCCATTTTCTAAAAAGTACTTCTCTATGAATCTGTTTGTGAATTATGTTCCTCTGTCAGATCTAATCTTCACAATGCTTAAGCTCTTCTCATTCTGTATCCTCTTCATGAATTCTGATAGCCTGTTCTGAGTTTCTGATTTCTTGGCCAGAAAGATAGTCCAAGTAAATCTCGAGTAGTCATCCACAATCATAAGGGAATACTTCTTCTCACTTACACTAACAGGCTCAACTGGACCGAAAAGATCCATATATAGGAGATCTAGAATCCTGTGAGAAGATCTTTGTACTTTCTTTTTCAAAGAGCTTCTTACTTGTTTGTTTTTCTGACAGGCTCCACAAACATTCTCCTTTTTATAAGCAACATCTGGTAAACCTCTCACCATGTTCTTGCTTGCTAGTTTGTTGATCGTTTTCAAGTCTAGGTGGCTCATTCTCTTGTGTCATAGCCAGCTTAGTTATAGAGTGCTTTTAACAATAAAGCATGTTGACTGCATTGTTGAACTCCAATTAGCAAGATAGATATTATCTCTCCTGGTTCCAGTAAGCTTCAACTCGTTCGTCTTGTTGTCTCTGATCAAACACTTGTTGATGTTGAACTCCACTGAACATCCTTTGTCACAAAATTGGCTAATACTCAGGAAGTTGTACTTTAGCCCTTTGACATACGAAACTGTTAGGATGTATACTATAAGCCTAGCTTTTGTATGAACATCTTTTTGATATAAAAATCATTTTGGTCAAATGCTTGCATTTTATATTTGTCATATATGTTAATGCAATTGTCTAAATTAATCTATATTGTAGATAACATGGTGTGTGGTGCCACGCAGAAGATCATGCTATCAGTTCCTTGTGATTATAAATAGTAGCTCACAACCAAGATGGATTTGGACAAACCATTGGAACGGTTGTAGTGTAATTTGGTATTAGTCTGTCTTGACTATAAAGTTACACTAGTATATTTTGTATGTATTGAGCAGGACCATTTGAGGTTGTTCGATTTGTACTGACTATATAAAAGAACTGTTAGGATGTATACTATAAGCCTAGCTTTTGTATGAACATCTTTTATGGAATGAGAATCATCTTGGTCATATGTTTGCATTTTATATTTGTTATATATGTTTATGCAATGTCCAATTAATTTATATTATAGATAACTTGGTGTGTGGTGCCACACAGAAGATCATGTTATCAGTTTCTTATAAATTATAAATAGTAGCTCACAACCAAGATGGATTTGGACAAATCATTGGAATAGTTGTAGTGTAGTTTGGTATTAGTCTGTCTTGACTATAAAACTACACTAGTACACTTTGAGTGTATTGAGCAGGACCATTTAAGGTTGTTCATTTTATACTGACTATATAATAGAACAAGACCTCTGTTATTATGGATGTGCATTCTCTTAATCCCTATATAATAACAGCCACGTATACACAATATTTGTTTCTTTAATTTGTCAATGAGTGAGATTTATTTATTAAATCAATAAACTCGGTGAATTGGGAAACAGTATTGTCTATATGGTGTACTGTTGATTATAGAATGAATCTGTGTCCTAATTATTTAGGATGATGATGTCCCCTTGAGGAGCTCATAAGGATTATCATGTAAACCCTGCAGGTGGATTTAATCCGACATGATAATAAAGTTGAGTGGTACTACTCTTGGAATTAGATGTTAATTAATTAAGTTGTCAGTAACTTATTTAATTAACGGACATTCGATATCTTAAACACAGGGAGATAAACGTGCACATAATAAGAAGGAGCCCATATTAAATATGGGATTGGGACGGTAGTTCAATAATAATT
This sequence comes from Scutellaria minor, assembly GCA_954870855.1. Lineage (NCBI taxonomy): Eukaryota > Viridiplantae > Streptophyta > Magnoliopsida > Lamiales > Lamiaceae > Scutellaria > Scutellaria minor. The sequence goes on along the minus strand of OX940734.1, from coordinate 11,103,335 downwards.
CTTTAGTGGACTGAATTATTATTGATGGGTTTAAGTTATGTGTTCGGGCCGAACACAGGATACTTAAGCCCATCAGGAGGCCCAACCCAATTCCTCCTCTAGGTCCCTGGTGTAGCCTATATATAGCCTTTTTCCATCAGCGCCTCAATATATACACAGATCACAGAAAACACGTGATAGTGAGAGAGAGAGCAGAACTGAGATTTCTCGAAGGATCGTTGGCCACACAACGTTCGAGAAAAGCTGTAGAAATACATCAGAAGATCAAAGAGGTCTACAAGGGTATGATTTCTTTCCGCTGCGTATTATCTTTGGATCCCGATTCTGATAGCATAGAGCCGACGATCCGTTGGTTCCAACAAGAACAAGACCTCTGTTATTATGGATGTGCGTCTTCTTAATCCCTATATAATAACGGGCACGTGTACTCAGTGTTTGTTTCTTTAATTTACCAATGGGTGAGATTTATTCATAAATCAATAGGCTCGGTGAATTGGAAAATAGCATTGCTTATATGGTGTGTTGTTGATTATAGAAGGAATTTGTGTTCTAATTATTTAGGATGATGATGTCCCCTTGAGGAGCTCATAAGGATTATCATGTAAACCCTGCAGGTGGATTTAATCCGACATGATAATAAAGTTGAGTGGTACTACTCTTGGAGTTAGATGTAAATTAATTAAGTTGTCAGTAACTTATTTAATTTATGGACATTCGATATCTTAAACACGGGGAAATAAACGTACACATAATAAGAAGGAGCCCATATTGTAATATGGGATTAGGGCGGTAGTTCAATTATAACTCCTTAGTGGACCGAGTTATAATTGATGGACTTAAGCTGCATGTTCGGGCCGAACATAGGATGTCTAAGCCCATCAGGAGACCCAACCCTAATTCCTCCTCTAGGTCCCTATTGTATCCTGTATGTACCCTTATTTTAGCACCTCCCTCACATAAGACACACTCTCAATCTCACGCACACGTTAAGATACAAATTCGTGAGGAGAGAAGAGGGGCGAGATCGCTGAGCCTTTGGAGGATCGTCGCCCACACGATGTCCAAAGGAAGGGTTAGGAATACAACAGAAGATCGAGAGGTATTATCTTCGATCTTTTCGTCTCCAAAAAGGTATGATTTCCTTCCGCTGCGCACATCCTTTTGGATCCTGATTTCGATTGCATAGGGCCGGCGATCCGTCGGTTTCTACAAATGGTATTAGAGCCAGGTTTTTCCAGTTCTGTGCGATTGGATCGGTTAATTCTTTTGTGATCTTGTGTTGTTCATACATTATATATATGGCTAGATAGTAGTAGTGCATGCGATAGGATAACTCTGTGGTTGCAGGTGTCCTTGATCCAACTATTATGGCCTGTATGTATGTGATGTATGTTTTAAACCCTCGGACCTGTCGAGGTTGTTTTGTTTTAGGTTGGTGCATGATTGTAATAGATTGAACACGGCTGTTTGTCGTGTAGGTTTTGATTATTGTTCGATCCCCGCAACCTGACCAGGCAGGTCGATCCCCGTCGGGACAAGGCCATAACAGTTGGAATTTATCATTTTCCATATTTATTATCTTGCTTATATGATGTTTTGATATGCATGCTTTATTTGTTCTATATGTTATGCATGTTAAAATCCTTCATGATAAATAACTAAGTGGGAGAGGGATTATTTTGAATAAGTCCCATAGCCTCCATTACTGGTTTGTAAGTGATGTATTTAAACTTATACGTTGGCTTTAAGTGCCTTCTTCCACATCGGATGAGTTTGATTGCGGATCACTAGATCAAACTTCCTCTATGGATAATTATAGAAAATTATTTAGGAGCGTATGATCTTCTCCATCTGAAGAGATACAATCCTAGGTAATGGACTTAGTATTAAGTAATGGTATACACTTAGGTGCATATGATAGTATCCGCCCCATCGGAGTAAGTGCTGTTGTGTGCATGGCTAAAAATGAACCAACTATTAATTTTATTTTGTTTGACAAGATAATGAAATTAATGGGTAAAACCTCCTCTTACAAATGTTTGAATTAACATACGTCCACACTATCATGGCATGTGAAATTCACAGTGTTTTGAGGTGTTGGTGAACTTAATTATAGAGCCAAAGAAGTGTTGGAATTGGTTCATTCTGATTTGTGTGGTCCTATGACTATCCAGGCAAGAGGTGGTTTCGAATATTTTGTCTCATTTATAGACGATTTTTCGAGATATGGGTATATTTATTTGATGCGCCGTAAGTCTGAGTGCTTTGATAAATTCAAAGAGTACAAGGTTGATGTGGAGAAGCGTCATGGTAAATGTATCAAAACACTACGATCTGATCGTGGTGGAGAGTACCTCTTAGGAGAGTTTAGGAGTTACTTATCAGAGGCTGGGATTCAATCTCAATTGTCTGCACCTGGTACACCCCAACAGAACGGTGTGGCAAAACGAAGGAATAGGACTCTCATGGAAATGGTTAGATCGATGATGAGTTATTCGGAATTACCGAATTCATTTTGGGGATATGCCCTGGAAACGGCGGCATACATTCTGAACTTGGTACCTTCTAAGACAGTACCCTCTACTCCCACAGAATTGTGGAATGGGTGTAAGCCTAGTCTGAAACACATTCGGATTTGGGGTAGTCCAGCACATGTGCTGAAGGGAGATGCTGATAAGTTGGAATCTCGCACAGATGTTCGCCTGTTTGTGGGCTATCCTAGAGGAACGAAAGGTGGTTTATTTTATAGTCCTAAGGATCTGAAGGTCATTGTTAGCACAAATACCCGATTCTTAGAAGAAGACTATGTAATGAACCACAAGCCCACGAGTAAAATTGTTCTAGAGGAAATCAGAGGGAAAACTCCTATCTTAGTACCAACGGTACAAGATGAGATACCATAGGAGTCCGCACCGTGCGTCACTAATGATACACTACTACCACAAGTGTCTCATCGTAGTGGGAGGGTTGTTAGACAACCTGATAGATTCATGTTTTTGGGAGAGTCTTCGGACTTAGTTCCTGGTGAACATGAATCTGATCCTTGGACCTATGACGAAGCACTCCAAGATAAAGATGCAGTATTTTGGCAAAGAGTTATGACTTCTGAGATAGAATCTATGGATTCTAATCAAGTCTGGGAGCTTGTAAAACCACCAGATGGTGTAAAAGCCATTGGATGTAAGTGGGTCTACAAAAGAAAAAGAGGATCAGACGGGAAAGTGGAAACTTTTAAAGCAAGGGTTGTTGCGAAGGGGTATACTCAGAAAGAAGGGATCGATTATGAGGAAACCTTTTCGCCAGTAGCCATGCTCAAGTCTATCCGGATTCTTTTATCTATTGTTGCTCATATGAATTTTGAGGTTTGGTAAATGGATGTCAAGACAGCTTTCCTTAACGGTAGTCTTGAAGAAAACATCTATATGAAGCAACCAAAAGGATTCATTGCAAAGGGCAAAGAGCATCTTGTGTGTAAGCTTAATCGGTCCATTTATGGACTGAAACAGACTTCGAGATCTTGGAACATCCATTTTGATGAGGTAATCCAGTCTTATGGATTCATTCAATATTCGGATGAGTCTTGTGTATACAAGAAGAGTGACAGAAACATGGTGGTATTTCTTGTACTATACGTAGATGACATCTTGATCATTGGCAACAATGTCAAAGTGTTGTCAGACGTCTACTGTCCAAACAGTTTGATATGAAGGACTTGTGAGAAGTTGGACATATTCTTGGGATCAAAGTTATAAGGAATCGCAAGAAAAGGATGTTGTGCTTATCTCAAGCTTCATACATTGATACTATCCTAACTCGTTTTAGCATGCAAAACTCCAAGAAAGGTTTTCTACCTTTTCGACATGGAGTACCTCTATCTAAAGAGATGTGTCCTAAAACATCAAAGGAGATAGAGGAAATAAAGGCAGTTCCTTACGCTTCGGCTGTAGGAAGCCTAATGTATGTGATGCTATACACGAGACCGAATATCTGCTTTATCGTGGGCATGGTTAGCAGATATCAAAGTAACCCAGGACAAGGACATTCGACTGCGGTAAATCATATTTTAAAGTACTTGAAAAGGACTAGAAATTATATGCTGGTTTACCAGGCAGATGATTCACTTCCTGTGGGTTACACAAATTCTGATTTCCAGTCAGATAGGGACAACAGTAAATCTACCTCGGGTTATGTGTTTACTTAGGAGGTGGAGCCATAGTGTGGAGGAGTGTTAAGCAGAAATACGTTTTGGACTCCACCACGGAAGCTAAGTATGTGGCAGCCTCTGAGGCAGCCAAAGAAGTTGTATGGCTTAGAAACTTCTTGATGGACTTAGAAGTGATTCCTAGTTTGCCCAAAGCTATCACAATTTATTGTGATAACAGTGGTGTAGTAGCAAACTCGAAGGAACCACGAGCCCATAAAGCAAGTAAACACATTGAGCGTAAGTACCACCTAATACTAGACATCATAAAATGAGGAGAAGTTGTTGTCGCCAATATTGCATCAGCAGATAACCTAGCAGATCATTTCACAAAGGCCTCTCCAGTGAAAGCTTTTGATGGGCATGTTGAAGGGATGTGAATCAGATGTATGGCAGCGCTTATGGCAGCATAGTCTTTTAGTATAAGTGGGAGATTGTTAGGATGTATACTATAAGCCTAGCTTTTGTATGAACATCTTTTTGATATGAGAATTATTTTGGTCAAATGCTTGCATTTTATATTTGTCATATATGTTAATACAATTGTCCAAATTAATCTATATTGTAGATAACATGGTGTGCGGTGCCACACAGAAGATCATGCTATCAGTTCCTTGTGATTATAAATAGTAGCTCACAACCAAGATGGATTTGGACAAACCATTGGAACGGTTGTAGTGTAATTTGGTATTAGTCTGTCTTGACTATAAAGTTACACTAGTACATTTTGTATGTATTGAGCAGGACCATTTGAGGTTGTTCGATTTGTACTAACTATATAAAAGAACAAGACCTCTGTTATTATGGATGTGCGTCTTCTTAATCCCTATATAATAACGGGCACGTGTACTCAGTGTTTGTTTCTTTAATTTACCAATGGGTGAGATTTATTCATAAATCAATAGGCTCGGTGAATTGGAAAATAGCATTGCTTATATGGTGTGTTGTTGATTATAGAAGGAATCTGTGTTCTAATTATTTAGGATGATGATGTCCCCTTGAGGAGCTCATAAGGATTATTATGTAAACCCTGCAGGTGGATTTAATCCGACATGATAATAAAGTTGAGTGGTACTACTCTTGGAGTTAGATGTAAATTAATTAAGTTGTCAGTAACTTATTTAATTTATGGACATTCGATATCTTAAACACGGGGAAATAAACATATACATAATAAGAGGGAGCCCATATTGTAATATGGGATTGGGGCGGTAGTTCAATTATAACTCCTTAATAGACCAAGTTATAATTGATGGACTTAAGCTACGTGTTCGGGCCGAACACATGATGCCTAAGCCCATCAGGAGGCCCAATCCTAATTCCTCCTCTAGGTCCCTGTTGTATCCTATATATACCCTTATTTCAACACCTCTCTCACGTAAGACACACTCTCAATCTCATGCACACGTTAAGATACAGATTCGTAAGGAGAGAAGAGGGACGAGATCGCTGAGCCTTTGGAGGATCGTCACCCACACGACGTCCAAAGGAAGGGTTAGGAATATAACAGAAGAATGAGAGGTCTTATCTTCGATCTGTTCGTCTCCAAAAAGGTATGATTTCCTTCCACTGTGCACATCCTTTTGGATCCCGATTCCGATTGCATAGGGCCGGTGATCCTTCGGTTCCTACAGAAACATCACTAATACTTACATTATCTCTGATTAAACTTCATGTACCCTTAGTGCTTCCTTTGCAATCATCGCCAAAGACAACCTTGGGGCCTTTGCATGGTTGGAAGTCCTTTAATCCTGTTTTATTGTAAGTCATATATCACGAGCAGCCGCTATCGATATACCATACATCTCCGTTGCTTCTTGGCAACTATGCCTATAAGTAAATCAGGTAGATTTAGGTACCCATACAAGTACGGATCCTGGGGGTTAGTCCTCTTTGGGACCGACACTTGCTTAATGATAATTATCTTATCATTAGCCTAGGTGGTTCTCTTTCTATAAGTATCCTTTGCAGGATACTGTTTGTGAACTGTGTGTGCTGGAGATTTTCAGGTGTTACATTTCCTGTTTGAGAAAGGTACTCCCTTATACCTTTCCAGAGTATGGACTCCTTTAGATTCAAGCAAGTATGATTTGGTATAGTAGGGGTAGAACTTTTGTTGTAACCTAGAGGACTGCTGCATTTGCCTCTTACTTGCAGCATATTGATTGTGCTGCTTTCTGAGTGTTCTTGCAGATTTACTGTCTATAGTTTGCAGCATGGGCTTCTTATCCTTATTCGGTGTACTAGCTTTGTTCAAGGTTCCATTGGTTGGAAGGAGTTCCTGAGTATAGGATACTCGAGCCTAAATAAATTTTCCAGCATTGGATGTGCTTGCTGCTTTCAAAGAGCTTCCTGCACAGTATCCGAGACCATTTCCTCTGTAAGCATTTTGGGTCAACAGGATACATTCCTGTGCTTTCCTAGCTAATTTTCTATACACATCGATTGTGTTTTGCAAGCTAGTTTTCTCAGCTTCTAGCATAGTGACTAGCAACTTGAACTTAGAAACCTCCACTCGGAGGTTGTTGCATTCTGTACAATAGTACTCAAGGTCAGAAACTTTTTACTTCAATACAATATGCTCACTCTTGAGCATCAGGTTTTCTTTCTTCAGTTCCTCATGAGCTGAGTTTATCTGCTCAAAGTCACTCATGATCTCTCTAAATGACTGGACCATGTTTAGCTTTTTAGAATTGAAAACTTCATGAGATTGAGAAGTTACCTCATCATCTTCTTCTTCACAGTCTTTGGCCATGAGGCACAGTAATGCTTCCTCATTGGAGGTAGAGCTGTAGCTATCACTTTTGGATGAACAGTTGTCCTTGGCTTCTTCCTCTTTGGCACTGCTTACTGCTCTCTAAGCTTCAGCTTCACTTAGAAAAGCCTGGAGTTTCTACTTCTCATCCTTCCTCCTATCTTTCTGCTGCTTCCTCCCATCTCAATATACTTATGTACTTGAGGGTATGGGCAGTTTCTGGTGAAGTGTCCAGGTTTCTTGCAATTATAACACAAGTCAGAGAAACCAGTATTTGACTATGATGTCTGTCTCACCTGAGGGCTTCTTTCTGAAGTTAGAGGCTTCTTTCTGAAGTCATTTCCTTTCTTGTTCGTCTTCAAAAACTTCTTGAACTTCTTAAGGAAGAACGTCATTTCTTTCTCAGCATCTTCAACAAGTACTTCTTTCTGTTTATCTTTCTGCTTATTGTTGCTTGTAGTAGCTGTATCATTGATTTTTGTTATAAGTGTTGTTATTTTGGCACTCGACTCCTCCAGCTCCTTTCTTATTTCATCTATATCAAATTCAAATGTCTTGAGATCTGAGAATAAATCAAAGGTGCTCATCGCATTGAGATCAAGTGAGACTCTCATTGCGGTTGCTTTGCTATTCCAGTCCTGGGGTAGCGCTCTCAACACCTTAGTGTTTTTTTCTTTCTAGGAGTAGAACTTCCCCAAATATTCCAGCTCGCTGATAATGGCGGTGAATCTTAGGTTAAGTTCTTCCAGCGACTCTCCAGGTTTCATCTTAAACTACTCATACAGTTGTGTAGCCTTTGACACTCTATTATCTTTGACAAGCTCGTTGCCCTCACAGATTAACTCCAGCTTGTCCAATATTTTCTTAGTTGTTTTACAGCTTGTCACCTTGCTGAATGTTCCTTTATCCAGCATTAGGAATAATGTGTTCTTGGCCACATTATCAAGGTTGGCCCTCTTTCTTTCATTAGTTGTATACTCATGTCTTGGCTTGACCAAGAACTCAGCTGGTGGATACGTTCTCCTATAATTTGGTACTATTGCACGTGGAGGGGTTGGGGTTTCCTTGGAGCCCTTTCAGCATCATCGTTGCTTGTTACTATGCCCTCGATTTCTCCAGCTGCTACTGCCTCAGCTGCTGTAGCTTCTGTTTCAGCTCGTGCATGCTCGTGGAGCTCTCTACCTAGGGCAGGTTTGGTTTGGTGATTACTGGTGGCCCTTCTGTAATCACGTACCACATCTCATCATGCATAGCTGGCAGTATGCTTGATCAGATTACTGTCTCGGTTTTTACAGTATGCAGTGGAAACTTAAGATAAAGTTTCTTTTGGAAAACAGTTTTCTTTTACCAAGTATGATTTTAACAGAATCTTTTTTAGCAGAATGACTAGAATATATGAGATATGCAGCAAGCATATGAAAGCAACAAACACACAAGGGTTTATAGTGGTTCGAAGGTGGTGTAATCCTTCTACGTGCACTCTTCTCCTTCACACAAGAGGAACTCCACTAAGTCAGATTGATTTATAAGTCTCGACTTTACAATCCTCTTCCTAACGAGCCAACATCTACTAGAATCAGTAAGATTTCTAGGCTAATCCCACACAGGGTACAAATACTCACACAGAGTAAGAAGCCTTAAACAAAGTAAAGCTAAACACTAGTGAGGATCTAAATCCTTCCCACTAAGGACACCAACTAAAAAACCTAGCACACAACAAATAGATTAAAAGTATATCTTCTTCAAGTGGTGCGCTTGAAGACAGCCTTAAGATCTTTGTAAGCTTGAAATCTTGGGCTAGACTGCTTCTTAAAGGTTGAGAGACTAAACTGTTAGCAAACTTGTGTTTTGCTTGAGAATTTTGATTTCTAGAAAATATCTTGTATGTTCAGTAGTGTTCTTGAGTCACCTTCACCTTCTATTTATACTTGTAGAAATATGTCTGTTGAAGAGAGACATAGTTCTTGTTGAAATTCAAATATTGATCTCTTTTGATCTTCGCATTAAATGTGCTTGGAGAAATTGGAAAATAGGGCATGTCCTACTTTGTGCCGCATTAATGGCACCACTCCTCGACAACAATGCTTTTACAGGTCCGCGGTCCAGATGACATCACCTCATTGGTCAAGTGCTAACTTCCATCTACCGAATACTTTGATAATGTAAAAACCTTGTACTACATTCACTCTTTCCTCGTACTATAATAAATAAGAAAGTTAAACTTACTGCTTCTTACTCAGGTTGCAGTAATTGCTTTCTATTCTGTGCCAACTTTTTATTCTGCGTCTGCTTATTGATTTTGTAACAGCTTCTTGTTTCTGAATCCAGCTTGCTGATTCCACAACAGCTTCCTATTTTTGAATCCTGTTTAAAGCCTCTAGTTTTCTTTATTGATATATGTATGCTGCTTACTAATCCAACTTGCTGATTCTGCTTACTGATTCTTCTTACTGAAAATCAGCATCCGATACTTCACTACTTGCAGAATCCTGCTGCGATCAGAAACTTCTATTTTTCTGATTTTTACAACTCTTCAAAAAAAATCTCAGAAAGTAAACTTATCAAAGCTAAATTCCACTTAAACAATGTGAAAAAATGGGGTACTCTAGCTTCCTATACAAAGTTATTTGACTCATCAAAACCTAACAGAAATATCCCAATATAAATATAATGTGATCACTTACACAATGTATGTTTGTATTTTGTCACAATTGAACAACACATATGAATGTGCCACTAGCTACTCTTGCTCGGTTAGAAATCTTCTTTCTCATCTTTTAAGTGCTCGACTTGGATACTTGAATATAAATAAATTACATCCGAACAATCCGAATAAATTACTTGGATACTTGAATACTTGAATATCATCCAAACAATCATCTCGAGCATCATCATTTCAAGGTACATTGATATGTCTGGTCAGAACATGATCTAGAAAGTAGTAAGAATAGAAGGTGGTGCTTCTTATACCAAATATGCATTACATATTGATCCTTCCACTCTTTTTTTATTTCTAACATTGTTTTCCAACGTACATAGATAATGTTCAAATGGATACATCCACCTATATTGGACCGGTCTAGCAATCTTTGCTTCATATGCCAAGTGAATCGACAAATGTTCCATATAGTCAAAGAAGCTCGGTGGAATCACACGTTCAAGTTTGCACAATATGATTGGAATTTTTCTATTAAGACGGGCCATGTCTTCAGTTCGAATGGACTTAGAAGTTAAATCTTTGAAGAACAAAATGAACTAAATGATGGGATTTCACACATGATCTTGGAGCATATCCTAAAAGGAAATTGGAAGTAATCTTTGCATAAATACGTGGCAATCATGCGACTTCATTCCAAACATCTTTAGTTTTCGCATGTCCAAACATATTTAGTTTTCGCATGTCCACACATCTTCTCATATTAGAAACATTACCATCATGTCCAAAATATGTTTTTTTTCTTCCAACCACTAGATATTCTCTTGTTCATTGAATCTGCATCTTCATCAGTCACTTTCAGTAATCCCAATTCATGTATCTCTTAAAAAAATTCATACTCCTTCCGATAGTGCGGCGGTTGTTGTGTAACAACTTTATTCTTTGTGAATGCAGTTCTATTGTGATGAAAAGGGTGGTCGTCTGATAAGAACTTTCGGTGATTGTTGAACCATGATTGTTTTCTACTCTTGGGAAGTGTGAATGCATCACTCTTGTCCATTCAATATGGACAAGCTAGTCTTCCTGCAGTGCTCCACGCCGATAATATTTACATATTCTTGACATGCAATTGTTCACAAACACATAAAAATAAGGGTTTAACTAGATTCTCTATGTGTATAATAAGCGTTTAAGTAAAAATTATATAAGACATATATAAGCATATCTACAGTTTAAGTAAACTCTAAATCATATTCATATATCAATACAATAATTGCTACTTCTGTAATCAGTTCTTCATCAAGAAGAAAAATACTTATTAATTACACATAGAGACGGCCAATATCATGTTAAGTAAATTAAAGAGCTAATAAAATAAATTAAAGAACTTAAAAAAAATAACAATAGTAAATACAGGAAATTCTAAAGAAATTTCGGCAGTAATTCGACATGCATAAAATCCCAAGTTTTTGCTCTCTTCGTCTCTGCATAAGATCAACATGTAATTCTCAACATTCAATGATAATTCCAACATTATCAACAATCTATCAACATTCAACACTTCAACTATTTATCAACATCCAACAATGTCCAATTCAACACCAATAGAAACATTCAACAATCTCTAATTCTAATAGAATTTTCAACTTATACATTCATATTATAGCTATATTTTTTGTACTAATCTAATCAAAATATAACTCACATGCAAAATACAATAATCTGATGAATTAATTAAATATAACTATATTGTGTATACCTTATACTGAAAAAATGACCGGCACAAAGGACGTCGGTCGTATGATTATATGAAAAGTTTACCCAATAAGGGAGATCCCAAGTCCGTGTTGGAGGGAAGTTGTTGGGGTGGGGGTTGGGAGGGGGCTATTAAGGGTGGGGATAGAGGAGGCTATTAGGCGTGGGGGTTGGAGAGAGGGGCTGTTGGGATGGGGAAGGGGTTGGTGGTGGTTGCGTCGTCGATCAATGGCGGAGACAAAGATGGAAGAGGGGTTAGACGGCACAGAGAGAAAGAGAGAGGGAGAGGAGAGTGGTAGCGGGCAGAGGGGGCGGGAGTGGGGGTGGGACGATAGTGGACAGCGACAATAAATGGTGGTAGCGAGGGCCTAGGAAAGATGGAGATGGAGAGAGAGAGAGAAGCGATAGAGAAGAAAAAAGACCTAGAAATTTAACGCAAATTTACCGATAGAAATTCCATCGGTGATTTCCGTCGATGTTTCTTGCAAATACGACATCGTTTTTATCCAAACTTGATTAAAACAATGTTCTTTTAAGTTACACAAAATTTTTTGGGGGAAAAAACGTCGTACTATTCAAACATACCTACTGAATTTTAGTTGGTGATTTTTGTTGGTCCCAAGTGGTCAGAGGTTCAAACGGGGGTGAATGAACCTCTATCGATTTTTCATTTTAAAACTTTTTAGTGAAACAGGTTCCTAATTCAACAGTGAATGCAGTAACTTGACTCGATTCAGAAACCTAGCAGAATGCTGATTAAGGTTTCTAAGCCGGTGATCACAGTATGCAGGGGAATAAACTTAAGATAGAGTTTCCTTTGAAAAATAGTTTTCTTTTCTAAAGAATGATTTTAACAGAAACCTTTTACAGAATGCTGATGATGGATGCAGCAAGATATATCAATGCAATGCAACAGGTAGATAAAAGCAGTAAACACTTATGGCTTATAGTGGTTCGAAGGTGGTGTAATCCTTCTACGTCCACTCTACTCCTTCTCAGAGAAGGAACTTCGTTAAGTCAATTCGTTTTACAAGTCTCAGCTTTACAAACCTCTTCCTAACAAGTTTACCTACAAGAATCAACAGATTCTCCAAATTTGATCTCCAAATCTCTTGCAATTAATGTACTTGGAAAAACCGGGTACAAGGGCTAGTCCTTGTCTGATTCGCATTAATGGTGCCACTCCTCAACTACAGTCCTTGTTGCAGAGCCACGGGTCCAGGTGGTTTCACCTCATTGACTTGGCACATAATTCTATCTAATGGATGCTTGAAAGGAACTAATCCTCATACAACATTCATAAAATATTCCTCGTACTGAAAGGAATTAGTTAGATAACTTACAGTTTTCTGCTTAGCTTGTAGTTGTTGTTTATTGTTTTGTGTCAGCTTTTTGATCTGCGTCAGCTTCCTATTTCAGAACAGTTTCCTCTTCTTGAAACCTGTATTCAGCTTCCTGACCTGCGACAGCTTCCTGTTCCAGAATCCTGCAGTCAGCTTCCAGTCTTCTATACTACTATTTGTTTTGTCTGCTTACTGACTTAGCTTCCTGATTTTGGTCCTATCTTCAGCTTACTGACTTTTTTCACTGAAAATCAGTCTTAAAAAAATCTTCATCTCCAGAATCCTGCTAACTCAGTTTTCTTTATCTTTCTAATGCTTACAACGTTACAACTCAAGAAAAAGAAAGATAAACTTATCTTCTAGAAATCCATTTATAGAACGTGGAAAAAGAGTACTCTAAAGTGTCATCTAAAAATATATTATCTCGTCAAAATCTAAATGGAAATATCCCAACAATTTCCCCCTTTTTGATGATGACAAAACCCATAAAAAAAAGATAAGCAGAAGAAATAGATATACTTTTATATATGTAGGATGTACAAGTATAGTACAATATAAGCTTTACATCACATGAATAAACAGCTTACAACTTCATAAATAAAAAGAAGAATTAAAGAATACAAAAATTCTTTACAAAGATAGCTTACTTAGCAAGGTTTCTGATACAGACAGTAAACTACTCTCCATCAGTTTACTTGTCTCCAAACAGCTTCTTCTTGACTTGATCATGCCCTGAGCTTCCTTGCTGATGCTGTTTGGTGGCTACTTCATACTTGGTTCCCTTCCACCAGTTTGAGATAGAATCCTGATATGACTTCTCCAGCTGCTTAGCTATCTTAGGAACCTGTATCCATCTCAGCCAGTAGTCTTGGCAATAACGAACTTGCTCCCCTTTCTTAACTCTTTCAATCAGCGTCAGCTGCCAGTTTAACCTTTCCTCTCTTGCTAGCTCTTCATACTTCTTCAAAGTTTTCTCACAAGATGAAAAGTTTTTGAAATAGTTAAGTCTGTAGCGTTCTCTAAAGTATCTGAAATATTCTGACCTTTTGTAAAGGGTGATCTCTTTGAAAGTTGGATTCCTGTCCCTGGGCAATTGGACCTTTTCAAAGAGAGCCAAGTTCCAGTATGCACCATCTACTATGTTTTCTGGTTTCTGATCAACCATGACAGAAACCTCAGCTGGAACTTCATCCTTAACAAAATCTAGAGCTTCTTGATCAGGGTAGGAGTGTCTTTTATTAGAAAGAGAGATTCCAGTACCAACCACTCCTAACCTCGAAAGCCATTCATCCTCTTTCTTCTTCCTTCTTTCTTCATCAGCAGCTTTCAGCTGCCTCCATCTCTTTTTACTTAGCTTCCTGTTTGGATCAACAACATCAGCCATACATGGTTTGGCATTAAGATCAGCTTGTTGTCGACCTCTTCATCTACCAGGTTTCTGTCTACTAGATCTCTACTTTGTAGGGGCAGCAGCAACCTAATCTCCTTACTGTGTCACAGTACTGCTTACTGTTTGAGAGCCAGCAACCCCAGTACCTGCTACACCTTCTCCATCATCATCCTTCTTTCTTCTTTTTGGCTTTTCACTTTGACCATGTCCTGTAACATCCCGTTTCCCTTTATTGGAAATAGGTCGTCACCCTTTACATACTTAGGGAATAAAGAAATTATAATAACTTTATAATATACAGTGGAAGACTTAAAAGTGAACACACGAGGGTTTTTTTTAAAATAACATATATATATATACATATAACACTTGCCCTGCGCACACCCGTGCCCTCTTGGCACGGTCGTGCGCCACTGTCCAGCAACTTCCCAAAGGCTCGAGCATGATCGTGCTCTCCGATACGACCGTGCGCCACCATCTAGTGGCTTTCTCGGCTGGTGCACGACCGTGCTCCACCCTCCAGGCTTCCCCTTCCCCAAAACTCACACTACATGTATATACATACATATCTGTCTATTACTCAAGCCTAGTCGTGTCCTACCCATATTTCTAGGAAAAAGTTTGAACCATTGACTTACGAGAATTTACACAACAAAACATACATATAATATAAGATAAGTCTAGGCCCATCGTTTTCATATAATACATGTTTAAACAACATATCGTTTTTTAAAAAAAAAGAAGCATGGTTCTAGCATATCTATTTTAATGTGACAGTGAGAGGTCAGCCCAGCCTGCTACTCGTCCACATCATCATCTGCCGAGCCTGAAAAATAATAAAAGAGTAACATCATGAGACATCTCCGGAGAGGGATTCCAGTGGGATAACCTTACTGTCTAATATAGTGAAGTAATTAATCCGTTAAGCAAGTACTACATGTCATCATAAAGGAATGTGGGAATCGCTCGCCCACTAAACCTTGCTTTTATAGAGGGATGTGGGAATCGCTCGCCCACTAAACCCCATTTTCATAAAGGAATGTGGGAGTCGCTTGCCCACTAAACCTTGCATAGACCAGACATTTACGCCTTTATAGTCGCTTTCATAGACCAGACATTTACGCCCTTAAGGTCGTCGCTCAGTATGGAAGTTACATACTGGTTATAGCTACGGACTTCAGTCGTAGATTTTCATACATAACTTATCGATTCAATTAACAACACATAGTAGAGAGTAGAAGTTACCACTTGTACGTTAAAAGTGCTAGGATTGCCTCCGGATCCACCGATCGTCTCGACTGCGCTCGACACACTTAACTAATTAGCCTCCTTATATCGTATAACACATTCTTTTGCATTTATATTAGGTTACATTAATCTAAAACATACTCATACCTATAACTTAATTATTTAAGCATATAAACTAGCAGTTTAGAAGGATAAACAGACACATAGAGTCGCAACAATTTTAATAACTCATAGATAATTTCTAAAATCACATAATTATTCATATAACCTCATAAATTCTTTTAGTATAACATATAAAAATATCAACTAAATATAAGATTCACTTAATTAGTCATGGATTTTCTAAGTTGGCCGAAACCCAGACATAGCATATGTTGAAAACAGACTTTCTTATGAAAATCATCATAAATCGTACAAGGTTCTAAAAATTACATAGTAAATTTCTACATACTCATAAGAACGTGTACTACAACATAGTAAAACATGGCTTATAAATATTATCCCAATAAATAGATGTGAATTTTAGAACAAAACTGAAAACAGGACATCATCTACCCAGAAAATAGGTTTTGTTGTAAAATTCGGCATAAATCGTACAAAACTTAAAAAAATACATTCTAAAATCCTACACGTACCTAAGAACAGGTTCTTAAACATAGTAGAAGATCATGCATAAATTCGAAGTATACTGTTCCAGAAAATAATATGATTCAGACCTAAAAAAAAGGCGAAAACTGTCTCCGAACAGCTTATCTTAGAAAAATCATATAAAATTGAGTTTAACTCCAAATCTTCTGAAATTTTACAGAAATACTTTTGACTTCATATATTTCAATCTGGAAAAAGAATTCATCTTAATTCAATTTCTAAGTTTTTCGAACACATCCAAAACAGAAGCAAAACAAAGCATATCCTTAAGCCTATTCTAGAAACAACGTATTCCTCCATTCAAACAACATATAATCCCAAAAAAATTGCCAAAGAACATCTTTGGGATTTCTAACCTAAGATATTAAGCATAATTCATGAAATTTAATGAAGATTCTAAGAGAGTTTAGCCAAAATACCTTTAGGGTTTGAGGGAGAATTTGATGTATACTTGATCTTTTCTTCCCTTTGTCTCTTTTGTTAAACTATTTATGACTTGGCTCACCTCATGTGGTATGGACGAGAGAGAAAAAGAGAGAGAGAGAGAGAGAGAGAGAGAGAGAGATCTCCTCAAGCAAGGGTGTGTTGCATGTTGCAAGTTGATGGATATTTTGCATGTTGCAATTAGGGTGGTGAGGTGGCTAGGCTAGTTTAGACTTCTTAGTCATAGGTTAGCAAAGACTTATCAAGGAAGATTTGGATTAAAAATAAAAGTTAAATTAATTATTTACCTTGATATTTTGATGTTTCATATTACACATATTTATAAGTATATGTATACCTTATTGAAGGGACTAGCAATAATAACATAATGTATAAGTTACACAATGTGAAAATTTCTTAGCATAAAATTAAGTATTAAAAATCTTCATATGTACCTAAATTAATAAGTATTATGGTTATTTTAATATTCACTATAATGCATGCTCGTTGAAGGTAAACGTCTAATTTCATAAAAAGAAAGTATTCAAAAATGGTAACGAATAAAATTAGCATAAAACCTAAAATCATTTTATTCAATTAAATTTAATTAACATCTTATCTTTTTTACTTCCATTCATATGTGTCGAGTGAGTGGAGATCGAACTCGGTTTCTTCCGTGAGCAATCCTGCAAAACCCTTAAAATCTCGAAAGAAAAACATGTCATAAAATCTTTTTAAAAAAAACATAAGCACAATGAAACGTAAACTCATAAATCATAACTTATTGTCATATAATATCTCACACTTAACTCATTCTTAAATGAATATTAAAATAAATTTTATAAAATATGAAATGCAGGTTTTTCTTGGAAAACGGGGTGTTACATGTCCAGAGTCTGATCTTTTATGCTTGAGTCTAGTCAAAGGTGTCTTATCAACTTCCTTTTCTTCATCGATCTCCCTGGTTGTGGTCTCAACCATGACAGCATCTGGTTCATCTACCTGCTTCTGCTTCTGCTTCTTCTTACCTTCCCCCTTTTTGGTATCATCAGGTCTAGCCTGTCGGTTGGTAATCTTAGCAGCTTCAGCAGGAAAGACTTTGATAAGAATAGCTCTCATATCTCCCACAAGTATCTCAAGATTTAGAATCCTGTCGTTGATACTTGTAACATCACTGCTCTGGGAAGAGATATTTTCTTGCATATTACCCATGGCTAAACCTTGAGCAATCTAAGTGCTTTGAATATCTTCCACGCTCTTCTTCATAACATCAGATGCATCTTTATGTTCACGCTCAAATTTAGCTCTGGATTTGTAATGGATATTGTACTCATCGTTCATCCTCTATTGTATCTTGGCAGGGAGTTCAGACAACTCCTTCCTCAGTTCCTCCATAGAGGATGAATGTTTTTCATCATTGCTCTGGATACTGGTGGCCATATTCTTTTCATGCTCTTGAATAGTCCTTATGAGCCCTTGAACAACATCCATTATGTTGTGAAGAGAGATTTTATGAAAGTCAGCAAAAGTCTCACCCCAACCTCTGGTCTTGATTCCTGTTTAGTGTATAAGACCAGGGCCTGACTCTCTCTTTCTTAAGCCTTTTCTTCAGCTTCCTGCTTCGCCCTTGCTTCTATTGCAGCGTCATATCTCATTCTCTCCTCCATTGTCAGCTTGATCATTCCAGGTGCTTTGAGTGGAGGGGAGTCTGGTTCATCATCACTATCACTTGATGTATCATCACCATCGTCTGGAGCGGGAGCAACAACAACAAGTGTTTTGTCTTTAGCAGATACATCATCCATCTCCTTCTGCCCTTCTAAATCCTCCGCTGGAGCTGTCTCAACAGCATCTGAGCCCGAGGTATTCATTGGAAAAGTTGTCTCAACAGCTTGCTCTAGCTCAGCATCCTTCTCAGCTTTCTGAGGTTCAACAACCTCCACAACTTCCTGAGGTTCAACAACCTCCATCACTTCCTCAACAGAAACCTGACTACCCTCAGCACCTATTCAGGCACAGCAATTGCTTCATCGGGTATCACAACAACCTGTTCAACTATTGATTCCTCAGTACCTTCAGCTACTTGAAAAGGCGTAGCTTCAGTCACCTCAACAACCTCTTCAATTGCTTCATCAGCAACCTGACTGACTTCAGAATTATGTACAACGTCAGTTGTTGCTTCAGTAATTGGAATCCTCAACTTCCCCCTCAGTTGCATCAGTATCAAGATCCACTCCAGCAATCCTGTTGGTGGCCACTTTCAGAACCTGATGGGTAAGGATGTTCGGATTAATTCTGTCAAGTGTCATGTTGATTAACTCCAAGGCCAGCTCATCAGGGGATGCTGTTTCCTCCTCTCCTTCAGTAGCAACCTGAGCTCCTTCCTGCTCAGCATACTACATTGTCACATCGGCCAGTACAGGGAGTCCTGCCTTTGCAACTTTCTCCGGGATTACTTCATCGGCATACTCCATCTCGATTGATTGGCAAACACCATGGATGATAGGTGTTGGTTCCCTCTCAATAGATTCATCATTAAGAACAGAGGAATCAGAGTAGTCAAGCAATTGAACATTGGAATCCATGGTATCTAGATGAGTGATAGGGAAAAGAGCTGCGATACCTGAGTAAGTTGGAGAATCATGAGTCTTCGTAGTTTTTCAGTTTTCTTCCCCTGGCTGCAGCACTCTTGAGGGTTGATTGGATTGTGCTCTGCTTGCCTCAATCCCTTGCTGCAACATCCTTTGATTAGCTTCCTCCAGTGTAGAGGTAGCTAATTGAGCTTCAGCCACCTCCAGCTCAGAAGGGGTCCCAACAGTCTTGGCGATGGGGTTTATCAAAGTGTTGTCTTCTATGTGCTTCATCAACTGCTCGCCCTACATTACCATCTCTTCAGCCTTGGCCTCCGAAAAGGCACTCAATGTCTCCTGTCTTCTTTGAATAAGAGAAATCATAGCCTCAGCATGAAGATTAATATAATCTTCAATAAGGAATGGTAGGAGCCCATGGGAAAACGTAGTATCTTCATTTACAAAGTTGTCTATCCAGGAGAGGATAATGTCTTCAACTTCGAACCAATCCTCCCATGTCACCAACTCTCTTACCGCACCAAACCTCTTCGATCTCCAGGCGACCACAAATCTCCTATAGATGGAGTTTGCTGATTCCCTTACTGTCTTCTCGGCATCCTTGGCACTAATTGAGTCAATGGAGGTCTCTAACTTGGTAAGGGTGTCAATCTCCTTCAACTCCTCCTTTTCACCTAACCATTTCCTCATGTAGGAGCTGTCAGCTTTTTTGACCAGCCTCCTCCTCTTCTTAGATGCAAGAATCTCTTCATCAACCTCTTCAGTAACCTCCTCTTCAGATTCATAAGGAACCGAGATTATTGGAGCAGAAACCTGTTCACCCTGGGCAGCATCAGAATCCTTCTCAGGAACTAGAGGATCTTCCTCAGAAACTAGAGGACTTGGAGCAGCAACCTGTCTCGCTGCTTGCTCCAAAGGCACTAAAGCCTTCTTAGCAACTAGTTCCTCCGGTTGGTCAGCCAACTGTTTACCAACAGCTGATGCATTGGCTTCATCAACAGCTTCATTAGAGGGATACTCCAAGAGTAAATCATCCTCAGCAGTTGGGGTGATGGAAGTGGTCAAAGGTTTAGAAGAGATAGCAACGTCTTCTACTTCAGAATTGTGCAACCTGAGGGTGGGTGCAGATTCTTTCACAGGAAGCTTCTTAACCTGTGTCTTTTTCTTGGGGGCTAGGGCAGCAACCTTCTTTGCCCCTCTCTTCTTTTTCAAGGGGACTTTTTTCTCCTTGGTAAAGCCCTTCTTGAAACCTAGAAACCAGCCAGGGTTAAGAGTCAATGGTTTTTCCAGGTGTGTAAACATCATTCGGAGGATGTTTGTGAGAACGATTCCAAACCCTCTCCTAGGTGTAGGTTTGGTGGCCTCATCCAAATCTTCTTGAAGAGGAATTGAGCCCAGTTGACTGCATCCCCTTGCATGATGGCAGTCATCAACCTCAGTTTAAGGTTGGTGCATTTATCATAGCTTCCACACCTTCCCTCAACGGTGTAGACCAAAATGTCATGGAGAAGCTCATACTCCGACTTGAGCTTCTTCTTCGCAAAGTTCCTAGTAGCGCTCTCTTCCACCACAGAATCCAGCTTGAACTAGTTCTAGCTTTTCTTCAAGTATTCTAACCCATATTTCAGCAGGTCAGAGTACTTCATCCCCTTGTCAGAGATGCCAAAGGTCTTGGCAATATCATCGACTGTCAATGAGTGCCAGTCTTCATCATCTGCATCCATCTTGAAAAGAATCTTCTCTTCATCATCGACAGCTTGACAAAGACATAGAACCTTTCCACCGATACTTCCGAAAATCCAAAGTTGTTGGTGAAGAGCCCAGTAAGATGGCTCTGGTTCACCTTCTCCCATACTTGTTTGATGAGGTCCAGGTCATCAAACGGTGAATCGGACCCTAGCATCACTGATTCATCCACCATCCTTCCCTCGACAACCTTGATCTTCCTTGCAACTACCATATCTAATCTATAAAGTTTGTGAGAGTAGAGAGAAACTTATTTGCAGAGAGTTAGAAAATATGAGTGAGAGAATAGTGAAAGTGTAAAGAGGAAGACGAAGGACTTGGAAGTTTATAAATGAATCTAGGATTCAAATCAATCAGAACAGATTCTTAGGCACTATCCCACACAGGGTACAAACACGCACACAGGGATATAAGCCTACACAAGACTAACACTTAGCAAGGATCTAATCCTGTCAACTAAGGACACCAAAAGTATAAAACAACCTAGCACACAGCACAAAGGTTAAAAGTATATGGTTTCTTCAACTGGTGCAGCAATTAAGACAGTCTTGAACTTGAAAGCTTGAATGCTTGAGTGACTACTTAAGAAGGTTGAGTGATTGAACTTTGAATGCTTGAGAATAGCTTGAAGGTTGATAGCACAAGAAAATTTGATCGCTTAGAGATTCAGTTTTTCAGTAGTCTCCAAGGTCACTCCATCCTTCTATTTATATCTGTAGGAAAATGTCCGTTGAAGAGAGGCACTATCCTTGTAGCAATTCAAATTTGATCTCCAAATCTCTTGTAATTAATGTGCATGGAAAAACTGGGTACAAGGACTCATCCTTATCTGATTTACATTAATGGTGCCACTCCTCGGCTACAGTTCTTGTTGCAGAGCTGCGGGTCCAGGTGGCATCACCTTATTGGCTTGGCACATAATTCTATCTAACGGATGCTTGAAGGAATTAATCCTTATACAACATTCATAAAATATTCCTCGTACTAAAAGGAATTAGTTAGATAACTTACAGCTTTCTGCTTGGCTTGTAGTTGTTTACTGTTTTGTGTCAGCTTTCTGATCTGCGTTAGTTTCCTGTTTCAGAACAGCTTCCTATTCTCGAAACCTGCAGTCAGCTTCCTAATCCTGAACAGCTTCCTATTACAGAATCCTGCAGTCAGCTTCCAGTCTTCCATACTGCTATCTATTCTGTCTGCTTACTGACTTAGCTTCCTGATCCTGGTCCCATCTTCAGCTTACTGATTTTCCTTACTGAAAATCAGTCTTCAAGAAATCTTCATCTCCAGAATCCTGCTAACTTAGTTTTCTTTATCTTTCTGATGCTTACAACGTTACAACTCAAGACAAAGAAAAATAAACCTATCTTCTAGAAATCCACTTATAGAACATGGAAAAAGGGTTCTCTAAAGAGTCATCTAAAAATACATTATCTCATCAAAACTTAAATGGAAATATCCCAACAATTTATGTTGATCCGACGTTGGTTAAAACGACACCATTTTACCTTCTTAAAAAAATTTAGGGGGGAAAAAATGGTGTCGTACTGTTAATATTATTACCGACAGAACAAATTCCATCGGTATATATTTAAATATTTTTAAACAAATATCTAGATAAATAATTATCAATGAAATCTCCATCAGCAGATAATCAAACCAGTGACATTTTACTTTTCTTATAAAGGAATTACTGACGGAATTCCGTTGGTAAGTGTCTCGTTCCACTCTCGACATATTTTTATGACTTTTGCCCCGACTTTTATTCGAAAACCATAGTTTGAGTTATATTTACAATCTTATATGAATAACTAAATTTTTATAAATGAGTTCAATTCAATCAAACACAACGAACTTGCTAAATCGGTCGATGATATATGTACATGTTCAATCAAATATTCTCAAATATATAAAATCTATCGTTTGAATGATATAAATAATAAAAGTATATTATGATTATTAATATATTAGAAATAATAATTAAATTAAGATTATTGGAAATATATCATATAAAAGGTGTTTTTTTAAAAAGTACCCTAAATTTAGGGTCTTTTGATGGATTTACCGATAGAATAGCGATGGATAGATAATTTCCAAATTACCAAAGGAAATTTCGTCACTATACGTAAAAATGATGTCTTTTTCCTACATCAACTTTACCGATGGAAATTCTATCGGTAATTGTGAAAAATGATGTCGTTTCCACATGAAAATCAGTGGCCACAAAAATGACTTTATTTCACCTACATATATCGATGGATCTTTCCATCGGTAGATTAACGACGGATATCCATTGGGAATTTTTTCGAAAAAGTTTATTTTCTAATGGATATTCCGCCGTCGGAAATTACCGATGGCAGTCCATCGGTATTCCATCGTAAACCATCGATTTTAAAAATGATATATTCTACTTTTACCGATGATAATTAATCGATATTCCATCAGAAATCACCAGTGGAAGTTGTCCGTCGATATATCGCCTGTTTTTCGAAGTGAATATAAATGAGATTTGAGAAGAGATAGAAGATATGAAAATAAGTAAAGGTGACAAAAATTTATAGAGGTTTGAAGGTGGTGTTATCATTCTACATCCTCTCTTCTTAAAGTAGGGGAATCCATTAAGTGCATCTTCTGACGATTACAACGTTTTCCCTTACAAGAGTTATAATACACATGTTTCTACCAAATCTCCTAAGAACACAACATCAGCTTCTTCCCAAACACACTAGGGGGAATACTCTTTAATCCCAAGGAGGACCAATACTATGTTTCAAGGATTTACAAGAATGTATGAAATGGGTAGGTTTCTCTTTTTTAATCTAACTTCCACTAAAAAATGATGACAAATATTTGAGGAATGTTGAGCTTGAAGATGAAGAGCTTGATGAGCTTAGAGAGTTTGAACTTTGATTTTCAGTCTCGGTATTCTTCATGAATAAGAGTTGGTCTCTATTTATAGGACAAAATGAAATTCGAACCGTTAGAGAGAGTCAATTTGAAAGGTGGACATGCTCCTTGTCTTTAGGCTTCAGATGTACTTATTTGTCCATCTTTTTCAGAGGAGGTAGCATTTAAGGTTGTTGTATTTGGTTGTCAGAGGATTTTGCCCTCATGCTAATGGTAACTTGAGTCTCTTCTCTTGTCTTCAGATCAAGTGTTGTTTTTGATTAATTCCAAGTTGGTCTCCTTTTGTTTACTTGACGGTTGATAGGAGACTTGATCATAGGAAGTGTGTGATTCATTAAATATGTCTACTTCAATGATTGAGACTTCAATAAATATGTTTTAATGATTGTTGAAGTCTTTTAATCTCTGTTCCAGAGAGGACTCTTCTGAAATCTTTTCTTCCCTAAGATGAGTCTTTCATTTCTTGTTAGGGATGTGTGTCTTTAAAGCTAATACATTTTAGCCTTTTAGCTCTTTCTGAGATCACGCTAGACAGATGGTCTTCTAGATGAGTATTACTTTGAGTCTTCTTTGAGTGAGTCTTCTGACATGTATTACCCCTTGAAATATGTTTTCCAAAACATATTCTTGTAGCTGGTCTTCTAACTAATCATCTGGTCTTCCAACAAACCATATAGATGAACCTAGGAAAAATAATTATACAGAAGACTCAATCAATACATAAGAAATCATCTTAGAAAAGAGGAGTTTTGTCATCATTTAAATTACAATAAAAACTTCTAACAAGAGGTAAAACGATGTCATTTTCCATTACATCATATTTCACTCCAAAACATTAACGTTTTTATCAAATTTATCAATAGAAATTCCATCATCTTAGCAACAAATTCCTATGGACGTCGACCGAGGTCATTGAGGCTTACAGAATGAGCCCGATCGTTCACCACCAGACTACAACACCGACAACCTCTATTAGTGGTTCAACGATGGAGTTTACTCCACTTATGAGGTAAGGGGGCACCTCGATGAGCACTCAGGTCCTTACATTAAACCCGAGCTCATCACAATAGGCGTGAAAAATGCTTACTATCTCTCTTCGGATAGCACTAAGGGTCGAGGCCGGAGCGTGAGTATTCTTATTTTGAATATTTCTTTAACTTAGTTAATAAACATAATTTATAACTAAAATTCAATTGTGCAGCATAATGTCGTATCATCAGTGCTCCTTCCTTGTTAAGGACATATTCAAGAGGTACCTCGATGTGAAGGGCTTCAACTGGAAGCTCGTTTACTCGAGATTATAACGGTGTACTGGGAGGAGTTCGAGGAAAAATTTTATTGTAAATTTCTATATTTTAGTATTAATTTATTATTTTTAAGTTATTATTCGTAATTAATGAGTTTTTTACAGAAACAGTGCACTTGAGATTCATCATTTCGATGATGAAATATGACGTATGTCCGGAGAAGGCTGCTACCCGCTATTGTAATATGATAAACGACTAGAATCGAAAGTGGATTGCAAAGGAGAAGCAGTAAGAGTGTGTGGTGGAGGTCACTTGAAGGGGTTCCTGGACTACTGGACATCCCAAGGTCAAGACGAAGTTCGAGCAGGCGTCAAAGAACTTTCTGAGTGAGCCACTCGAATCGGATACAGGAGCTCCACACATAAATAAGGCTCGAGATCGGCTATCGAGCACCCGAATGAGATCGTAAGTATTTCCCTTCCATCTTCCCATTTATTATTACTTATATAATCAATAATTAAGTTTATTTCTTATATTTACTTGTCTTGTTTTTTTCACAGTCCCGGAAGAAGGGTGCCCTTATCCACCACTGACATCTTTCTTAATCTAAATGGTCCTGATGAAGATAGGTTGTACATCGATGGCAAGTCCAAGAAAATTTTCATAAATATCTTTTTACTTCTAGTTTAACTTCAAAATTTACTAAAATTATTTATCTCTTGATTTTTTTTAATTTGTAGATATCTTTCACAATGCTTTCGAGGAGAGGAGAACCTAACTCAGTCAGCCTAAGGATGGGTCATCAGAGTCCCATCTCGTAGACTTAGATCGACTGTACATTGAGATAGTCGTTGTGCATAAGGGGTGGGTGTTTGGGATAGGATCGGTCAACAAGAGACGATCGATGACAAGTTGCGCCACCTCGACTGCCACCTATAGAGAGAAGGATATTCAGAGGATGGTGGAAGCAGTCGAAGAGCGAGCACGTCTCCGGCATGAGAATGGCATGGTTGAGACTCGCAACCAACAAGATAACTTCCAAAACATAGTCAATGTCTAGCAAACGATCATACAATAGTGGCTACCCACTTGGGAGTTGGCGCATCAACCAGTGGCACAGCTCCTACCGAAGTTGATCCGCAAGTTCGAGAGCCTGAGGATGAGGATGATGAGTGATGAACATTTAAAAATAATTTTATTGTATTAAACAATTTTATTTTCATTTGTAATTAAATTTATATATTATTTAATTTTTAATTTTATTTCATTTTATTTCTCGAATTTTAATTTTTTAAATCTGCATTTCATTTTAATTGTTATTTATTATACATTTGAATTCGCATTTCTAAAGAAACAACATTACAAATATATAATAGTTCATCGGTAAAGTTTGGATTATTTTTTTATAATGTTTTAAAAATATTTCATATTTTCGATGGAATTAATGGTAATATGAAATTGGGCAAAGGTGCAAATACACCACTAACATTTATAAGGAGGTGCAAATACACTCTTAACCTTTTTTTAGAGCAAATACAATCATAACCTAAACATGTGCAAATGGTTCGGAAAACCGGAATCGGACTAGTTCGGAACCACCGGTCAATGGTTCCGAGAATCTATAAATACCCTCATTCCATTAGTGATTTACACACCAATCTTGATTCAATCTCTCTCTCTCTCTCTCTCTCTCAATTCAACTCTCTCAAGCTCACACTTTTCATCTTTGATTAATTTCAATCCATACTTTATTTCTTTGTTGTTCTTCAATTTTATTTCACTTCTATTCCAAAAAAAAATGTCTCGAAAAGGTTCTTTATCCACCGGTTCATCTCGTGGAAAGAAAAAAAGTTCGATGTCAATGCTGCCACCACAATCTTTCCACGACGATGATGATGATTATATTGAGTCGTATCAATATAATAAAGATGATTTGGAGGCGATGTTTGGCCCTATAATACCTCTACCGCCTTTGCCGAAGAAGAAGAGGAGGTACCGAGAGAAACATAAGAAAGTAGCAATACAACACGCACAACTATTCCTCAAGCACCTTCAACGTTTCAGAGTGACATTTTCTCCTTTCATTTTAAGAAGAAGAAAGTGCCGAATATCAATGTTGACTACATAGTCACGTGCAACTATTGTGCGAAGATGTACAAATTCAAGCATGGAAGAGGCTACGGGACATTCAACAATCATATGTTGAAAAAGCATCCCGACAAGGTGGACATTAATCAAGGGCAAACGCAACTTCGGGGATTTATCGGTTTTTTCTCAAGGTGGAGATATGGATTCTCTAACTTTTAAATTTAGTCAACTAAACCATAGGAGAGGTGTAGTTGAATTAATTGCCGAAAAACATCTTTCATTTAGCTTTTCTTGTGATGATGCTTTCGAAAAATACACTAGTACTTACTTACAACTGGTGAGTAGAAAAATATCTAGAAACACCGTTACTAGGGATATAGAAAAAATGGTAGGAGAATATAAATTTAAATTAATTGAAGACTTTAAAATTTTTAAAACAAAAACTTTCTACATGTAGTGATATTTATAAGGATCTTTATAAAATGCATGATTATATGGGTATTACTTATCATTGGATAGATGATGCATGAAATATTCAAAAACATTTAATTGTATATATTGATTTTGATGAAAGACATTCGACTATACACATTGCACAAAAAATTAGACATGTTTTAAATGATTATGGTATATTAAGAAAAATATTTTTCATAGGATTTGATAATGCTAGTGGTAATACGACTAGTTTACCTTCGAAGATTGAGTTTTGTCGACCTTCGATTGGAGGAAAAAAATTTCATATTTGTTGTATGTGTCGTTGTTTAAATTTACGTGTTCAAGATGGCTTAGAATCATTAAAAGATAATACTAAACCTATTAAAGATGCAATTTATAAAATTGCTAGCTCTACGACCTATCATAAAAAATGGCTTAGGTTTTGTAAGAAAAATGGTTTGGAAGTTAAAAATTTTATAGTCGATGTGCAACATCGTTGGAATTCTACTTATTACATGCTTCAAGATTCTTATGAGTATAGACAAATGCTTTGTGAATTTTATTTAGAAAATCCACATGATGACATTGTTTTATTTGAAAATTCATGGGACACATGTCTTAATCTAATTCAACTTTTAAAAATTTTTGAAGAGGCAACTAGAGAATTATCCTGTTGTTATTATCCTACTTCTCCAATAGCTTTAGATCATTATGTTAAAATTGCTCTTATTTTGAATGAATATTCAACATGTGATGTTTTAGCGGACACAATTATAGTAATGAAAACTAAATGGTTAAAATATTTTCATGAAATACCCGATATATTTTTATGTGCTAAGTTATTAGATCCTAAAATTAGAGAAGATGGCTTAGAAGAATTGCTCAAAATGTATTATAATGCATTGTTCCCAAATTTTATATTAGGAGAATATAATTGTTGTGATTATATTCCTAACCCTGTTGAAGTTGTTGGTAGAGCTAAACATAACTTGTATGATTTGTTTAAAGAATATAAAGTAATGTTAAGTTATTCTAGTGATGATATAGGTAATCAAAATGTAGGATGTAGTAGTGAATCGACAACTTCATCTAGTTTTCATGCGGCTCCGGCTCTAAGTCAATTTTATAATTTTTATGATATTTGAACACAAAAATGAGCTAGAGGTTCTAACCCTTGTCAAGAATTAGATTCTTATTTAGGTGCCACATTTGAATAAATTTTATTTGAAAACCCTATGGATTTATTGAAGTGGAAGTCAAGAAGGACCACCATTTATCCTATTTTAATGATTATTGCTAAGGAAATTTTTGCAAGTCCCGCCTCAATCGTGGTCGTCGAACATGCTTTTAGTAAGGGAGGACATATGTTGAATCCAAGAAGATTCAAGTTGATGAAAGAGAATGTACAAAACATTACTCTCCTTGAAGATTGAGTGAGAGCAAACAATTGTCAACAACATCTCGATTTCTCGTATTTAGACGAAGATGGAGATGGCACGTATGGAGACGATTCAAACACATCCTCCTCCGTCGGAACCAACGTCGATGAATGAAGATAAGTTTAGGTGAGTTAGAGAACTACGTGAGCTTTGATTCCTTCATTTTGACAAGGATACATAAACAATTTCATTATAAGTTTGGAAGTTATACTTTCAATCTTAAAATGAAATTCAAGATCTTTCAAAAAAAAATTTCCTCTTCTTCAATTTATTTTATACAAAGATGAAAAAGTTGTAATATTTTAACTTCAAGTCTTCAATATTGTAGTATGATTCATCATTCATGATTGTAATATATTGAGTTGTAATATATGATTTTGACCAAATGTTGTACTTGTATTTCTAAATTTCTAATGTTTTATTGTAATTTTTGAATTGATTGTATTTTATTAATTTTCACTCATTTTACTTTGTTAAAAGTCTTAAAAAATTTATAAGAAATCTAAAGACTAAAATTATGAACTATTAAACAAGTAATGCCAAAAAAAATCAAAAAAACTGAAACTGAACCGCTGGTTCCGTTTGAACCGGTGGTTCCGTTTGAACCGGTGGTTCCGAACCGGAACCGAAATCGAGCCCCTACGGTTCGGTTCTGATTCGCCTCTTAGCGGTTCACCGAACCGCTGGTTCGGAACCGAGTGAACACCTCTATCCTAACCTTTAAGTTGTGGTGCAAATATGCTCTGATATTGATATATGATGCAATTTTAATTCTTCTCTTTTATTTGTTATTTTTACATCCTTCTTACATATTTTTTCTTTATATTTTATTAAATAATAAATTATTTGTTTGAAACATTTTTAATCTAAATCAATTTTAGATTTATAAATAATTTTTATTTTAATAAGAAATTATATTTATTTTTCTTAAATTATGTTTTTAGGACTTTATACTAAACTTATTAATTTTGAAAATCAAAATTTCATATGTTATTATGCTTATAAAGGAAAATTGTTTAGATTTTGCAATAAAATATTATGGTTGTGTTTTATGTATACTATCATTTTTTTTCTATACTATATAAAACTTAAAAAAAACAGTGTCTTTTTTTTAAGGAAAATGTCATACTTGTTTTGTCATTATTATAAAATGTAGATCTATTTAATTCTCAAATTTCTTTCTGTAGTAAAATTCATCAATTAATATAATTAATCTATTTAATTAATGTAGAATATTAAAATTCAAATGATTAACTATTCACATAAAATAATACATAATAAAAAATATAATAAATTTGCACTAGAAGAACGTGAATAAAATATCAATGGGAAGAAGAATATACTTCATTTGCTCTCAAATTCAAACGTTGAATGTATATTTGCACTCAAAAAAAGATTGATGGTATATTTGCTCCCCAACAACAACGTTAGGTGTATTTTTGCACCTTTGCCCTATAAAATTTACCAATGGCAATTACTAATGGATTGTATCTTAGACTTTTTTTTGGGGATTTTACATATTTTTTAATTTTATTTCAGTTGGTAAATGGTAATACACCAACAAAAGTATTTTTCCGTCGCCAAAAATTACCAACGAGCAAATCAGCAACAACATTTACGGACAAAAATTTCATTGGTAATAAGTTTACCAACAAAATTTCCTTGTTTAGCGGGAGATTTGTGTAGTATGTAAGTCACGTGACCCTGACAACCTTGTCCATAAGTCAAATCGTGTAAATGTTTGTATGTGACAACTTCAATTATTTTGATTTTTGTGTATTTTTATGGTAGAAAGGTAAAATTTCTATCTTTTATGGTAGAAAGGATATTACTTGTCAATGAAGGAAAGAGACAATTAATTCAGCTTGTAGGTGAGTCACAATGATTCTCAAGAAAAACATGCTAAGCTAATGCATAAAAATATAATTTATGCACAATTATCATAATTTTTACTTACTATTCCTGAAATGATAACTAATTTATAATTTTTTTCAATTAGTAACAATTTTAGAGCTTCAGAATGATTAATTTTGAAACATCAAACCTTAAACTTGT
Source organism: Scutellaria minor (assembly GCA_954870855.1). NCBI lineage: Eukaryota > Viridiplantae > Streptophyta > Magnoliopsida > Lamiales > Lamiaceae > Scutellaria > Scutellaria minor. Next base: position 11,072,414 of record OX940734.1, on the reverse strand, counting down.
CTCCAAATTTAAGATAAGACCATCGTCATAATTTGGTCTCAACCAATCTCAAAACTCATGAACTTCAAAATTAACTATCTCAAAGATCAAATCAAGAATTGGTCTCGAGCTTCAAAATTAATCAAATTTCTATACTCATAAATTTCAAAACTCTTAAAGTGCGTTGAATTAAAACATATTTTTCTTATGAAATGAGTAGAAGAAACTTCTCTCATAAGTAAATGATATAAATGAGTGTCAAGTATACTTGTCAATAATAAAAGAGAAATTGATAATTTTTCTCACCCCAATCATAACTAAAATTATGAAACAAGTAAATTATTTCCACATGAAGAACAAAACATTTATAAAATTAAGAGAAGCAAAAATTACATCATAAAACATCATTATGTAGATTTGAAATTACGTTGTTGGAGCTAGAAACGAAAAACATAGCTAAAGAAAAGAAAAAAGAAAAAAAATGAAGAAGAAGAAGAACTAGTGTGCACCCCATTTAAAAAACGCATGAGGTGTGCAACAACTCTTCTCAACACAAAACATGAAGACAATATAATAGTAGCAAAATAAAACAAAGATTAATGGATTTAGCGCACCCCATTCGTTACCAAACCCACACCACTCTTCCACGTGTGCGTTATTTACAACAAACAGATGCTAGCCTAGCTACCTTCATCACCGAAGTCGAAGAAGTCGCCGGAGATCATCGGTGGCGCCGGAATCTATCCCGGCGGCGGCCTCCGCCCTGCAGCTGAGCTTTGGCCTCAATGAAAAAGTAGGCAAAGGCAAGCTGCTTGGTGGCGGAGAGATTGAAAACACGGCGGAGCCCGAAAACATTTCCACCTCTTCTTCCACTGCTTTGCTGAAGCTCTTATTATTATCAATACAATATTTAGCGTTACTATATATATTACCAGATGATGAAGAGCTCAAAGGCAGAACCTTAGCAACATCCTTTGGATCTGGCCCTGTAGGATTATTTGAGGTGATAATGGGTCTTTTAGGCGAATTCCTCTCTTCTTTTTTGGCAGATTTTGATTTCTTTGGAGTGGGAGAAGAGACTCTCGTTCTGTTGCCGTTGCCGGTTTTCTTACTGGGAGAAGAGTATGTGGCGGCGCTCCGCCGCGGAGTGGCCGCCGGAAGAGGAAGTAGAGGTGGTTGTTGGTGGGAGGAGTACGGCGGTGGGAAGGATTGAGAGAGAAACGGCGGCGGAGCTAGAAGAAGGCCGGTGGTCGGAAAATGTGATGGCAAGAAATTTTCCGATGGCATTGAAAAGAAGGGATAACGGATTTTCATGGGGCTTCTGAGATTGGATTTGTATGGGGGGAGAGAATATTGATCCAAAGATCCATGCAACAGCACAACTGCATCCATAGAAGAAATTCTGGAAAGATAATTTGAAAAGGAGAATTAAGGCAATGATCTCAAATAAACACGGATCATCAACAGCCTTTTGTCTGAACTAAATAAATTAGAAGAAATTAATCTATATATGTATATGCAAGAATATACAAAAAAGTATAAAGATAGTTATTATCTTCGAGTTAATCGAAAGAAAACTAAAACTATATCATATAATAATTATTACACAGAATAAGAGGTAAGATTCATGTGTCTATATATGCATATTTCTTGATTCGGTTTCTAAAGAGCAATTTTCATGAAGCTTCCAGTTAGGTGGCTTATATAGAAGAAGAATACTCTAACGGCTACTTTATTTAATTATATTTTAATTATTAATTATTATTAATAAAATGTTATTGATCCTAATTTAGCGACAACAGTAGACGGTCGGCTGATGCAAGATTTGCGATTCCCGATTAGGGCGGCAGCCGCCAATCTCATAGTAGCCGTTGGATTATGCTATTTACAGAAATAGCCGTTGTCGCGATCGTGACCGTTGATCTTTCTCGGGTTCTTCCAAGTGTTGAGAGAGTAACGTGTGAACGGATCCTAGCCACACACGTTAACTTTGATTGTGACCGGATTTGCTCTCACGTGGAAGGGCTTGGGGTTAGGGTGTTAGCCCACAAATAAACAACTAATATAATATAATTAACAATAAAAAAAAGTATAGCAACACACATTACCACAATTACTATATTATAAATAAGAAAATACCACAAAATATAACAACATATCAAAAATAACATCAATTATATCATTATACATAAAAATATCATCAAATATAACACTATAACACAAAATACCACAAAAACATCCAATGCTCCAATTTGACTTTTAACTAACTTTCAAACTCATTAAGTTCTCCTTTTATTATTAAAATGCAAATCCACATTATTAATTTAATCCTACTCCATTTATTCAATTAGATCTGGATAAAAAGTCCACTGATCAATATCAGGTCCAACATGTTTCCGTAAAATTAATTAATCCCTTAAAATTCATACATTTCTTTGACCGCAACAGTACCGGGTGAGATGGTTTGCAAAGCCACCAGCTGAAAAATCACAGCCCCAGATCATTTTACGAACAACTCCTCACTATTCAACTTCAACCCTCAAGGAAGATGATCTGCAAGTTATCCAGCTCCTTCAGCAACTGTACAACACAACCTTGGTTCGTTTCCTACACCAGGTGTATAAAGTACTCCTTCTAAGGGATAAACTAACAATACTAAGAACACATGTTGAAAGAAAAAACTTTTCTTTTATTAAGAACTTGAAAGAAATATTTAATACATATGTAATTCTCCTTTTGGGAGGAGAATACTTGTTTAGTCTCTCATATGAGAAGAGGTCTGCACTCGTACACACATAAACTATAAACACTCAAACTATTACAAAGATTTTATTGTAAGAAAACTAAGGGGAATGATCGATGTCCTCAACTTCCTTCAACTCTCGTTATTTATAGGCATGAATCCGGACTTGAAATGCGAATTCCAAATCTTGTTGAAGAACTGGCTGGCTGTCTTTGTCTTGGTCTGCCAATTATTTAGTGCACCAATTAGTTAGTGCGCTCTCTTTTTCTTCCCCGTGACCCATCCCATATGATGGTGGTTGGAGTTGTCGGTGAATCATTTATTTCTTCACATAGCTCCGTCCATGTGATGTTTGTCTTTTCTCGTGACTCACCCCATGTTTGTTTGTCGGGGTATTTTTTTCTTAAAAATTAGGTTTACGTGGTCCCCGCGGATAACGTTTCTTTTGTGCTGGACCCCTCTCTATTTCAGACCCTTGTTCCTGTCGGTCGGATTTGGGTCGGAATCCTTTCCCAAACTCTGGCTCCTTCTGATCAGGACATGTTTGACAGATCTGATCAATCCATCGGCCTACATGCGTCATATTATAGAATTTTCGGTATATTTCTTTGCTTACCAGAATCTTATTTTTCCAGAGGCTTCTTCTTTTTGTCTCAAAGAGTTCCTCTGCAAATCTTGTTGTTGATCCAGTCATGGAATTCAGTAAGAAAGATCCACTTGTTGAATTCTGGAAAAACTTGAATACTTTGTCCATTTCTGTTAGACAAACCCAAAGACTGCATGCTCTCCTTGTAGAAGCTTCATCTTCTGAAATCGCTCCTACTAGTATAGGAATTTCTTCTGATGAAGCTGCCTTTATATTTTTTAAGGTATTTCCATCCGGTCTCCTTAGCTTGATGAAATGAAAAGCTTCATTGAAGCCTTTCTTAGCTGGTTCTGGGGCCGCATTGATAAAGTATAGCTCCAGAATGTCGTCTCTGGACAAATGTGGATTATTTGTCCATGTCTCATGAACGGCTTCCCCAATCCATTTCGGGAGTTTCAAAATTTTTGGGAATTCGGGTGATATGGTATGAATTGAAGCTAATGCTCCAAAAGTATACCATTCTTGAACTTCGTTTGGATGACTTCCTGGTTTCATCCAAACTCTCGGATACTTTCCTGAGATATCAACCACTGTTCTTTCTGGGTTGATTCCCTTTCTGGTTACCAACTTCTCCTATTGTCTTTGATAAATTTGTATAGGAGAAATTTTTATCTCCTCAATTTGAACCTTAGTTTTGCCTGTCTGTGGCCTAAGGTTCAACTCTCCCTCTTTCACCCCAGAGGTGCTGGGTTGACTTGAAGGCTCGAGTTGTGACATCGGAGCTTCAACATTCGTTACAGTTTGTACATTCTCAAGGAATGCATCACCTGTAACACTCATAGTTATGGTATTTGAATCCATAACCTTCGGGATAGAGTCCCGTTCTCTAATCGCTCTTTTTTGCACCGTGGGAGATGCAACCTGGAGGAGAGGCTTATGTAACGCTTGGAACATTGTCCCTGAGAGTATTGATATGCTCGTATTAGACCAGAAATAGATTTCTGATCATCTCGTTGAAGTCGTCCAGCGACTTCGGCATTGAGACATAATATCCTAAATTCTCGTTCAAGACTCTCCAGGTTTTCCCTGAGATGTCTTACTCGTTTAAGGACCTCGTCAGCAACGCGTCCTTCCATCTCGTGTTAAGAAATCTGCAAGAACATTTTCATGAGATTTCACAATGACAATATCATAATCATAATATTGGCATTCAGCTTGCCATCTAAGTAATCTAGCCTTTTCTTGTTTTGATTCAATTTTATTTTTCAGAAAAGCCTTGACACTTGAATTGTTAATTTTCAAAGTGAACTTCTTAGCCAGAAAAAATAGAGGCCATTTTTTAAAAGTCTTTCTGACTGCAAAGAATTCTTTCTCGTTGATATGTCATCAATTTGCTTCTCCGTCTATAAACAGACCGCTGCAATATCTGCATGACACTTCTTCGTTTGGTGTGGCTTTTATGAGAACTGCTGCCCACCAATAGTCACTGGCATCTGTATATAGAACCAGTTCATCCTCGTCTTGAGGAATAACAAGTTTCGGAAGTTTGCTATAGACTTTCTTGAGTTCCTTAATTCCTTCTCGATGTTCATCTTCCCATTTGAATATTACATCTTTTTTTAGTAATGGGCTGAACACCTTCCTGTGATATGCCAGATTGTTGATGAACATTCCAGCAAAATTCACAACTCCAAGAAAACATTGAAGTTGTTTCTTGTCTTTCAAATCATCTGAAAGTCCTTTTATCTTTTCTACAATATGGCTTTGTAGAATGATTCCAGATTTGTCGATTTAAATTTCGAGGAATTCAATCTATCTCGTAGTAATTACTGCTTTCTTTTTCGAAAGCACCAATCCTTCTTTATGACAAACATCTGAAAATATCTCCAAATGTTTAAGATGCTCCTTCATGTTCTTTGATGCAATGAAAATATCATCGATGTAGATGAACATAAAGTTGAAATAATCCTTGAAGAGATTATTCATCTTTCTTTGGTATATCTGGGGTGCATTTGTTAATCCCATAAGCATTACATTCCAAACATAGTGTCCTTGTGGTGTGGAGAAAGTTGTGAACTTCTTACTTTCTTCCTCCATCTTAATCTGGTAGAAACCAGACTGGCAATTGAACTTAGAGAATATCTTGGCACCTTTGATACAGTTAACCAAGTGTTCTCTACTTGGGATATAGTATTCGTCAAACTCCAAAATGTTATTAATCCCTTTATAATTAATAACAAGTCTAGGTTTACCTCTTTTTATTTCTCCATGATTCCTTACCAGGAATCCCGGACTGCTGTATGGAGAAACTCCTGGTGAAATCAACTTAAGGTCCAGATGTTCTTTAAGTATCTTCTGCAAATCCTCACAATCATGTTGATTCATAAGGATTGGTTTGAATCTCACGAACTCATGTTCCTTTCCAGGCTTAATCTTTAAGGACGCCTTGAGCTCGTTCCTATCCCACCATGCTAAAAGATTTTCATTGTAATTCCTCTGGATCTTTCTTTTGAAATCCTCCATTGATATTTGTTCTTCAATGGTGATATAACTCGGTGTATTCTCCAATGGGCTGTTTAATAATTCAGCAATAGCCTCTAGAGGTACTCTCTCTTCTCCTTGTATTCTGAATGAATACAGGTTATTATCCCATCTCTTGGTATCTTTCTGTTTCGAACCAAATTGTCGGAAGGATAATAATGCATCACCAAATCTTCTTTTATCCGTCATTTTTGGATGTCGAAGTTTGGATTCATCACCACGCTTGCTGCGAAAGTTGATTGACATTTTTTTGTAAAATGCTTCTCGCAGTCTTTGGACAATAACCTTATGATCACATAATGTTGTGAAAATAAGTCTTCTTGTCTCATTCTCTTGTGTAAATCGTTTGAATATTTGTAGGAAATTATTTCCTAGTAAAACATCGGCTCTTGTATTATAGAAATAAATTGGTGGGGTCTTTACTTTGTACCATGGGGTACCGCATGCACCTCCGATCATTATTTCTGCTTGTTTGATTCCTCTGTTAAGAATAAGAATCCTTTTGGAGAAATCTCATCCTGCAATGGCTGGTAGATCTTCTCCCATTTCTTTAGGAAAAACCTCCCGCTTTGCAGTACAAATCCCTGCTCCTAAATCAACATAGGCTGCAAAATACTCAACCTTGTATTCAACATATATCATCCCGATAGAGATGTATATGGAGAATTGACTAGAGATATATATCATCCCGATAGAGATGTATATGGAGAATGGACTAGTGGTCATCTGATTCTGTATCTTTTATCAACCACTGTAAATTTCATTCCATCTTGTAATCTTTCCATTTTATCAACCATTGTAAATTATGATCTTCGAGAAAATCGATACCCAATACTAATCATTCTGGGATTCTTCCTGCTACTCCTGTGATAGTCAATTTAATTTCACCCATCTTTAGGTTTCCTTGATATCTTCCGACTATCGGTTGTTGGAGATAATATAGAACATCACAAGGAAAAATATTATCCTCTTGGGTGATGTCGAATATTACTTCAACTTCTCTCCATCCTTCAGGACATTTCAGCTCTCCTTGCGTTTTGAACACACCTGGGATTCGCTGAACTGTACTAGGCCTTCTTTCTTCCCAACGATTACTGCTAATCATTTTGTCTTGTTGGAAAGACATTCTCCTTGTCTCCATTCTGAGGCTTTGGCTCTTGTTGAAGACAGGTTGATCTTGAATTTTCATATCGATCTCCTTTATAGTTGGAGACTCGATAAGTTCTGGTAGAACCACCCTGGCGAAATCCTCAAAGATTCTTGGGATTTTGATAAATTCCTTTCTCAAGAATACATCTGAATGATGTGTATTCGAGAGGGCATAGGAAATCTTGTAGGTGATCAAGTAAGGTCTATTCCCTTCTTTCATCAAATCATCTCTTTTGAAATCTTGATGAAAGGTTAAGACTTTGTTGAAGTCTTGATCTCCTAGATTGTATGCAATTCGAGGATAGACATTGAATGCCAATTTTCCTGCACACAAATTTCCTACGCCGCTCCAAAACATGAATCCTTGAGATTTGAGATTCGCTTATCAAAAATAGCAAGATTGAGTGGCGAATCAATTCCTTCCTTGAAGGTTGCTTTAATAATAACTCTTATGGCTCCGATGTGAATCCATGAGAGTGTATTTGCAACTTCTCTTTTGACTTTGCTTCTGATCTCCTGAACCTCTTGGTAAGGGATCAACTGCATCTTGATTAGGTTATTTGTGAATTCCATTGGAATGGCAAATTCTCCAGTAGTAACTCTATCCTTCTCTATAGCTTCGATGGTAAAACCATCATAAATCTAAAGCTTTGGATCCTCTTTCATAATCCTCATTAGAGTTTTATGAGAAACCGTTGTGTGAGAGAGGAAACCTGACATATCCTCTCTTGTCGATTAAAGAATTTCTTCTTCACTCTGATTCCGATGTGGATTCACTTCCATTATCCGAATAGGTCTCTTCTTTGTAGATGCTTTCATCTGAGGGTAAATCCTCAAATTGATACACCTGTATAAGATCTTGGTAATAGACAACTTCTTCGAATTCTGGTGTTGATTCGAACTGTCTTAGACCTCTCTTTTGGTTATCTGGGCAATCCATTGAGATATGCCCTCTTGCTCCACATGTCCAGCAATTACAGTCCTTAAAACTTTTGTTAGCTCGGGTATGAGCTCGTCTGAAAGTTCTTCATCCTATGGTTCTGCTGGTACCTCCTTGGTTAGAACCTGATGAAGAGGCTCTACTCCTGCTTGGTGCTGGTCTCTGCCCTGATTTGTAACTCCGAGCCTTTTGTTTTGACCACACCCTTCTAGGTCTCCATGAAAACCTATAACTCCTTCTATTGTTGTTGCTTCCACGGCTATAAGGATGGCTTATTTGTTTCCTCCTTTTATATCTCCGTGGTTAACCTCCCACAACTATTGGGATATCATTATCTTCGCAACATAGGGGAACCATTTTATTAATTCCTCGGAGTCTCTTGTAGTTCTTGTAAAGTATTGTCTGGTGGCACCATTCAGCTAACTTGGCTTTTAAGAAAGACATTCTTCTGGCCACAGTATCTAAATCGTCTGCACTCTTGTATTCCCTGATAAGCTTTTCTCTCCAGGGACTTGGTATCTTCGCAAAAAATAATTGCGAAGCTTCTTTGTCATCCACCTTGGACTTCCATTGGTACTCGGTGAATAACTTGATATATTCGTCAATATGACAAATATCATGCAACTTGAGGTAATAGAGGGCTTCTTTATATCTTTTTCTTTTTTCTTCTTTCAATCCCTCAAAATAACCTATGCCGATAAAATGGATTTCGAATAATTTTGTCATATTATCGACAATTTCTTTCAACGACTCACCAGCAGTAACATTGTTCCTCATCTCTGGTACTGTCATATCCCACGCAATCTTTGCAGATCCTTCAAGACTCATTTCTAATAGTAAAATGAATCCTTCCTTCGTGAGATGAAGGGTTCCTACTGCAATCCTCATCGTCGATGCCCAATCATCAATAAGAACTTCTCGATTCCTGAAATCTGAAATATCTAGATTTAGCATTAATCCATACGGATGTATTGGATCTAGCTGTGACTTTCCATAAGGCGTATTAATTAGATTTGGCCTTCTAGAACGTTGTCGAGTTCCTGCAACAACAGGATCTCCTCTTGTAGTAAAATCTCCAGCATGTGGCATTGGTTCATCCATATGATGTGAACCTGAACTTTCTACAATGTTAGGATCTACTGGTGGTTGTGGAGGTGATCTTTGGTGGTGATCGCGTGTAACCAAGGCTGAACCATCTCCTGCGTTCATCTTTAGATCTACAATACCTAATCGTGTAAAGGACTCGACAAGTTCATAAAGATCTTCAAGATTCATCCTCTCCATTTCCATCACCTTTAATTTATAATGGATTTTCCTTTGATGATAGTAATGAGCTTTTCATCTTGGGTCATTGGTCGTATGACTTCGGTTGGTTTCCTCTTTTGGTGTAAATAGGGAACTGTTCCAAAATCTATACGTTTCCTTCCTCCGAAAAGACTTGGTCTATCCTCCAGATTCTTGACTCTTTTTTGAATATCATGAAGGATTTCAAGAGTCTCGTTCTGATACTTGACCATCATTTCCATCTGGTTTTGGATCTGATGGACTTGTGTTGGTAGATGATTATGGCGATTGCCATAATTCTGCACCGTCTTCTGGATTTCTCTAAGATCTAGGGAGATCTTAGATGTATCTGAAAGTATCTCGTTCCATTCAGGTTCTCCTCCTGTCATCAATGATTTTGATGCACAATGTCCTGGAGGTTCATTAGTTCAGCATATAACATCTGGTTGATTACAAGGAACTCCATGTAATATGTTGCTCGTTTGTTGCATTGCCTCAAGGTCTCCCTGTCGGCTCCTGCGTTTTCTTATTCAACATATTGGTTATGCCAATATGTTACCTGGTCTTGGTGTTCTCGTTCATACATCGCCAAAATTTGACGATATCTCCTGTATGGTATACATCTTAGGCATTCGTCCAGATCCATATTTTCGCGAGTAATTCTCCTCACGAAAGGTTAATTACATAAATATAATAAATATAACTTACAAGTTCTTAATAAACCTTAGCTCTGATACCATTTTGGGGTCCGAATCTAACCAAATACTTGGAAGGATATTTTTAGATTTTTAGATTTAATTTTCCAAAGGAACTTGTATGTGGCATTGTTACTCATTCCAGACCACTGTTTTTTAGACATTATTGGCACGAGGAAAGTATTCCAGTCTATATACTTATTCCGAAAGAAAATCAATCTTTAATAAGTTTTAAAAATGGATTTGATTTAATTAATCATTTTGGAGAAAATAATAAAATATTATCAAATAAAACAAAGAAGTAGTTATTAGACTTTAAATGCACATGTGTGTCCTTGAGCAAAAATGTGGTATATTGGGTACTAGAATTATATTTGGTGGTATATTTGGATGTTTATTATATTTGATGGTATTTTCTTATCCATATTATAGTTTTTGTGGTATTATAATGTCTTATACCTAAAAAAAATGTACTATAAGCCCCGTAGTTTAAGTAGTATATCAACTCTATAAATATGTAGATTGTAATTATCAAGTTAAAACCTGAATGACGTAAGTTTTCTATTTTTTATTATTTCTTCCACTTTCTCATTCATTAAAAAACAAAAAAGAAGAGCAATATAAAAATATGTTTCTCCTTACGATGTGATTTCATATTTTCTTATAAACTTTGAATCATTTAGATTATGTTTGTTTGGGACAATACAAAAATATGTTTCTCCTTAAGATATGATTTTTTTTTAAATTTTGAATCATTCAAGCTATGTTTGTTTGGGCTTTCGGATTTAAGATTTAAAAATATATATTTCTTGTTTATTATAGACTTCAAATGAGGATTATGATATTCACTGAAATACTATCATATTTTACAATTAAAAAAAAAAGAACATTATAATTAACTCTACTCTACAACTTATTAATATACAAATTTCAATACACATCTAAAATTCTATTATTATAATCATCCAATCATTATTATTATATCAACTAACAATATAATATTACACAATTTATACTTTTTCCACCATTGATTTGACATTTACCGTCAGAAACATATATTTTAACAATTCACCTTTATTTTGAAAACTTAAGATTTTAAAATCGCATTTTCACAAACTCACTTAAACTCCAAACAAATATAGCCCCAACTTTATTTAATTTTAACAAATATAGCCCCAACTATATTTAATTTTGAAATTCAGTATGTTTTATCATATATAATTCATCTAATCGTACACATGTCATAAATCAATAATTAGGATTTATCTGATACATTAAAATAATTAAATTTAAAGTTAATATGATAAATTGAAAAAATTCAAAATTTCTACAAATTAAAATTGTCAAATCATATCTAATTTAAATGGAATAAATAATTAATTATTAATTAAGTAATTAATTAATTTGAAAGAAATAAAATAATTTGTTTTACAATTTGTGGAGATTCCCCTTCCTTATGAACCACAATATTAGTTGAAAGTCCATCCGATGTAGGATGTTTAAACTTTAGATAAAGATAAATAGTAAGTTTTGTGCGAGACCGTCTAATGGATCTCATTTTTGATTTATTGACTGTTGGTTGTTGACTGTTGACTTTGATTTGTTGACTATTGATCGGGATCGTTGACCGGCTCAAATCCGACCCGTCTTACGGAATGAGATCCGTGAGACCGTTTTACACAGGACTTTGCCTTAAATAAATAAATGAGAAAAATGAAAATAAAAAACATATAAACTTTGGGTTCCATTCATGCGCACTTGATGTACACATACACAAGGGTCGGGTCCATGCTTGGGTCGACCCGAATCCACATACTTTTTTTTTTTTGTCATGATCTTTATTTTATATTAGTCATACATTTATGTCAAAATATCATACCTTTATTAAATAATTTTAACTTTAAAAAAATCATAATTTCGCCACAATATGTACATGTTTTACCTTTATATGATATTACCTATACTTTTATATGATATTACCTATACCTTTATATCAACATAGTCATACCTTTATATAATATATAAATGTACAACTAACATAACTAAAAGGTACATTTAACATAACTAAAAGGTATGATTAACATAACTAAAATGTATGAAATGTTAATATGTCTATCTAAAAAAAATGTTAAGGTACAACTAATATTACTAAAGGTATGATTAACATAACTAAAAGATATGATTAACACTACTAAAAGATATAGCTAACATAACATAAAAGTATCATACCTAGAAGCATGTTTGGGCGAATTTTGTGCGCGATCTGGTGGCATGTGCGGACGCGTGGTAGCGCGTGATAGGCCGGGTCGACCCGAGTGCACAAATCTAGGGTCCGCGCACCAGGTGGATAAAAGTTTTTGTGATAAACTTTATATGAACACGTATCGTAGATAGAATTTTGAAAGATAGAGTTTATAATTCACTGACCACAATATATTCAAATTCATTTTTACAATTCAATTTATATTTAATAAATTAAGTATTGATTGTCTTCCGGAATTAGATCAATCAAACGATTTTATAAGTATCATGCTAAAAAAATGCATTTAAATCTTCTCATAGAAATCCTTATCAATCGAACATACAGTTCCAAGATTACTAATGTCTCTACGGTATGATCTATAAATAATATCGTATACTTTCTTGAGTAGCAAAATATATTGCAGCTAATTAATTCGTCATTACGTTTCAATTGTTCCAATTATTAATTAGGTTTAATAAAGACTGTATTATACGTGTTTAATTTGTTTATTTCATAAGACTATATTTATTTATCTCTTTAAACTCAATTGTGATATATAGTATTCGATAGTTTCAACTGAAACTTCATAATGAATGTTTTTCAGAGATTTTATAACACTACAAAATTTTTCAAAAATACCGACTACATATTCATTATGTTGATCCATCGATTTCCAACATTACTTATCGATTATTGACGGAAACTTGAAATCAGCAAAAAGGAATATATATATATTATTTGAACGGAAAATTTGGAAAAATTGTATAAGGGGCGGTTCCTCCTTTGACATAAGGGGATACCCCCGATTCCATTAACTTAATTTATATTATTTAATGTAAATATTGACTTTTAGTGTTTAGATATTAAAATTTAGATGATTTAACTCTCAAAACAAATTAATCGGCCTCTAAAGCTAATTGACTAGCTCCACCCCTAAATGATACCACAACAGGATTTATAACCTCGGTTTCATTCCCTTTAATTCGATCTCCTAGATTAAAACATAGTTGAATGCAATTTGCAATTTCACTATTAATTAAAACACATTATTCGGAAATAAAACTATACACAACACACGTTATTCGGAAAAAAAAAAATTGAGAAATCAATAAAGACTCAACCAAATTTGACCAATAACGTGTTGACTCCGTAGATATAGAAAGTAGTAACTTCCCTTTTCTGCATGCGAAGAACAAACGTGAGGCTATAAGAGAGACCCATAAATATGAGGCTCACAAAAAGACTTTGGTCTATTTTGGAGCTTCTCATACAACCTGTCTAATCACAAATTATGAAAAAAAAAAAAAAAAAAAAGAAACCTATGCTTCATGCATTTCATGCTAGTTTGAAGATATCTACTAATTAGTTATGTTGGTTTTGAGCGCGGATCAAGGCCGTAGAAACTTTCACGAGGCCCAAGAGTATATCGATTAAGGCCCAAAAAATTTTAAAATTTTTTGGAGGTTTAGAAATATTTTATACATCTATATACATTTTTGGTAAATAACATATCTAGTTACAACTCATAATAAATGAATAATAGTCTGTATATACCACAAAGGTGGTCCTGGTGACACTAAGATTTGAGCCCTGGTGACATCAATTTGATTACTTTAATTCAATAAGCAGGGTGGCTGGGTCTGTCTCTAAAGCCATAATCTGTCTTGCCTCGATAAATGTATCTTTACCTCCCAATTAAAATTAATACACCAAATTTAAGGCAAAAATTTGCAAATTGACTCGAGGGATGAAGAAGGTGACACCTTTGGCTAATAAATTAGATCAATTAGTTTAAGAATATTAAATAAATAAAAAAGTTGTTTCATAAGTAGTTAGCTTTTATTATTAGGGATGTAAACGAGCCGAGCCGAGCCGAACAGTATTGGGCTCGAGTTTGGCTCGTTTGGCTCGAGCTCGGGCTCGAACTCGGCTCGAGCTCGGTTCGAACTTTAAAAATCGGGCTCGAGCTCGACTCGAAATCAAAAGATTGAGCTCGATATGGGCTCGAGCTCGGCTCGAATAAAGCTCGATAACAAGGCTCGTTAAAAGCTCGAATAGGGCTCGAATACAGGCTCGTTAAAAGCTCGAATAGGACTCGAATACAGGCTCGTTAAAAGTTCGAAATATAGGCTCGAATACAGACTCGATAAAGGCTCGTCAAAAGCTCGAAATGGGCTCGAATACAGGCTTGATAGTTCAAGCTTGAGTTCGGCTCGAAAAAATTAGATTTTGAGCTCGTTAACACTAATTTTGGCATATATTTCATTTCTCGTCTATTTTCATTTCCTAATAATAGAAATTTCATCAAATTTTATATTTTATTTTTTTGTGATATTAATTGAGTTTATTGTAAATTTCTAAAACTATTACTTTTGTGTAATAAATATATATGGTATATAATAATCTAACTTTGTTGACAAATATTTTCAATGATATATGACAGAAATTAGTAATTGATATGTATATAATAAAAAAAAGTATATGTATCAATTAAATATTATATCTTTTGAACTATTTTTTTCGAATACACATAAGTTTATTATGGTTTGTTTTTTCAAATCAATTAGTTATTCAATAATCAAAATCTAATTTACAAGCTATCTTTTTCAAAATCAATATTATTGATCATAATATAATAATTATATAATTCATATATATATATACACGCATACATATAAATGTAGAGTATATCATATATAATATATTGATATATACCTATTTGAGTTTGCAAATACATGAATAATTAAATGAATAAACTATATGAAATTATTGCAATACACGTTCACATTATTCTTATATAAAGATTTTGAATTTTGATACATATATAGATTTGCACATGTTTATAGTTTGATATCTTTCTATAACTAAGTGACTAAGTCCGATCTATTTTCAAAGTTTAAGCATGTTGAATTCGATTTTGAAAATGTATGAATTTTCTATATTTTTTTCATATTGAAAATTAAATATTATTTGTTAATGGTTTATTTATTTTGATTATTGATTTGTTTTTTTTAGATAGTGGATGAGGTTTGAGGTTTCCACTCTCGAAAGCCACTTTTGAAGTATGATAATAATGATTATATCAAAATTACAACACTTTTTATATTGACTATTTTTTTACTTATTTTTACACCTTTTTAAATTAAACTACATAATTTAAGATAATCGATCTATATTTTTTTTCAAAAAACTTTTGTAAATTGAGAAATTCTAACTTTAAGGCATTTGGAAAAATAAATTATATAGTTTTTTTAATGGTATGTTGAAATTAGATTTTTTTATTTTGAACTAGATAAATTTTTTTATACTCATTATGAATATATTATTAAGTATATATTTGTATACTTATAACTTATTTTCGAGACCAAAATGCTAAATTATTATGTTGATGATGGGATTATACTTGAAACATCAATATAATTATATGAAACATCAATATAATTTATATGAAACATCAATATAATTATATCTTTTATATTAAGATAATATATCATTGGTAAATTGTATCATTAATATCAAAATTTCAAAAAAATTCAGATGGCATGACAAGAAATATATTAGAAATAAGTAAATTATATTTAATTTAGTTATTAATATGTTTATATTTTAAAATGTAATAGATAAAAGAAAAGTTTAACAAATAAATTAGCAAGAGTATAAATTGGTCTTGTGGTAGTATAACTTATTTATATGATGGGGGGTTTTGTGTTCAAGTCCTATCCATAACATTTTGGATTGGTTAAAGATTTTCTTTTGATTACTAATTATTAATTATCTAAATTTCAAAAACTTATAAAATTCATAATCATATTTAAATAAAATATATAAACTAACAGGCTCACGAACTATAAATGAGCTTATTCACGAACCCCTAAACGAACATGTTTGTGAGCCAGGCTCACGAGCCCCCTAAACGAACATGTTCGCGAGCCAGGCTCGCGAACCCCTAAACGAGTCTGGCTCACGAACATGTTCACGAGCTATCGAGCCGAACATGTCTAGGCTTGAGTTCAGCTCGTTAAGCTTAATGAGCTTGAAACTCGGGCTCGAGCTCGGCTTGTTAAGCTAACGAGCCGAGCTCGAATGAATATTTATCGAGCCGAGCCACGAACTGTTCGTGAACGGCTCGACTCGTTTACATCCCTATTTATTATATATAGTTATTTCACTAGTTAATTGAAAGTACTTATATGAGAAAATATTTTAGTTCAAAACTTGTTAAATGAATAATAATTTAAAATTCTAACTTTAAGTTCCAACTTAATGTATTTTGTTTTATCTATGTATATTTTTTGTTTTTATATTTTTATCGATAAAATAATCCATGGTTTTTTAATTAAGGTTTTGTGAGTCTTATGTGAGACCATCTCACAGATCATGTTACGTGAAACAGGTCAACCCACAGCCCACACTTCACAATTCACATATAAATTAGTGAAAATGAGTTTGATTTGTGGATAAATAGGATCCGTCTCACGAAAACTATTTATGAAACCGTCTCACGCAAGTTTTTGTATTTTTAGTATCACTGTACAACATCTCACTAGTTTGGATGTTAGAAAAGGAAAAATCAAATCACAAATAAAGAAATTAGTTCAACGTTAAGTTGGAGATATCAATAAATATTTTCCTTTTAGTAATAGACCAGCCATGGAAAGTGCAAGTAAACATGGAAATTTAATAAATAAAGAACACAACGATATCTTGAATATTGTAAATGCTCAAAATTTTATATTTTACGTATGTAAAGTTTATACAATTGAATTAAAAACTTATTTTAAATTTTGGATTCAGGACAAACTATTGATAGGTACACGATAGGGGTGGATCTAAAAGGTTTTCTCAACATTTACAAATTTTTTCATGCTATAACTTAAAATTGGAGGTTAAATTGTATGAAATAATAATGAACAAATTTTTACGATGTAAATACAAATCACGCATAAAATAACAGTTTTTAAAAGTCCTGTGAGCCCTCTCTACATTCCCATTTGTAAGTATTAATTGACAAGACATGATGAATTCATTTTCAATTTTTCCTATAGAGGAGGATGGTGGGATAAATCTACGACCACTAGAAAAGTTGATTTTTTAATTCTTTGTTTTGTCTACTACGTTATTACATACTTAATATGTAATTTAGTGAAATTTATAGCTATATAAGACGATATTTGACTATATTAATTTATACCTGTAATAGGTACATTATGAGTTGATTATTTAATTAGTTTTACAAATATTAAATTAATTAGTTTCTATGATATTGAATTTCAAATAGCATAAATGCATAAATTTTGTTCAATACACGTTCATTTGTTTTTTTTCTGCCCTTTTATCCTTTTATTTTTTATATTCAGTGGTCGTGCTGTTGCCGGCACGATAAAATTAAATTTATTTATCTACTCAAAGTACTACAAAGACGTAGAAGTGATAAGGAAAGGTCGATCCCACAGAGAGCGGACAAAACTAATTATTTTGTATTTAGAGTTCAATCAAGAAGATAGGGGGTTTTTGGATTTAAAATTCTAGAGAAAACTTCAAGAATAAAGCGAACAATTAAAATGGAATTTAATCAATTAAGAAAGCACTCGGTTCTTAGTTTCGTTTCCACCCTCACTCAACTATGTAAAATTAATTGTAACAAAATTCTCTTCTTTCCTCATGAATTACTAACCTTAAATAACAGGTACGACGAGTTATTCGGATTTTTTCTTAAGTATATATCTAATTAAGAAATGATTATTAATTAGACCTAATCGTTGGACAACCTAACAAACTAGATTTAATGCAACGACAGCTTTGGGATCAAGAAAAATAGATTAGTCTAAGCAATAAATACGTACGACGATTCATTTAACTAAGGTCGTGTTATCCCTAGCAATGCTCGACCACTAGTTTGCTACTACGAATCAAAATAACAACAATTACGAATTGCAATCTCAATTCTAGCAATAGACATGTTCAAAATCAATAAAGTTGATCAGACTAAATCAAATATACATAAATCATAAACTTTCATCATAGAATAACACATTCAATTCATGAGAATAAATTAGAGAATATGTTACTGAAATCAATCAAAGCATAAACGAGGTTTTAGGTTTCAACATCCCTTTGAACCAAGCGAAAGTAGTCTAGCATTGCATATCGGCTTCAAAAACTCCCAAAAGAAAAGATGGAAAACCTTGTTCTCACGTCAAGATTATCGTCCTTCCATCCATGAAAAATCTTCCTTATATACGTCTAAGATATGTCTCAATATGTCCTGGCCGTGACCTACAGTCTTGGGCCGAAATAATTAAGATTGGTCCGAAACTTGGCCTCCAAGAAATTCTAAATAGCTTCAGGGAAATGACCCAATACAGGCGTGTCAGTCAACACAGGTGCAACTTGTGTCAATGTACTTTTCAGCGTTTTCAGCTCCAAAACTAGCAACTTTATTCCTTACTCTCCTATGCCTCACTCCAACACGTGCACTTAAGATTCATCCTCGGAACAACTCCTTTAAGCCCCTAAAATACACAAAAAAAAGGATTCGAAGAGATCTACCAAGAAGAATTAATAAGTAAAAAAATATAACAAAATAACATGAATATGCAACTAAAACCAAACGCCTAAATACATAAGAAGACGCAACTTTCCTACTTATCAAATCCCCCCAAACTTAGCTTGTTGCTTGTCCTCAAGCAACACCAATACAAACCAAAACAAAGACTGACTCAAAAAAAACTGAATTTATTCCAATCCTTTTTCATGTTTTGCACAATCGAGTCGAAAGAGACAACCAAACAAAACTCGTGTCAAGCAACCATCGCCTCCCTCGGAAATTCCCCCGAGTTCAAGTATACACAATTCAACACTCCTTACCAACGTTTCACACAATCCGCTCAAGAGTGTATATAAGGACAATTCACTCAAAAATCACAAAATAAGCTGATTGGTAAGCTTGCACAGGTATATGAAAATCTCCACAAACTACATGAGTGCACACACTGATTAGTAGGCCTTAAAAATTTGGTTGTAACGGGGCTCAGGGTAAAGGGTAGGATAAGGATATTTAGTGGGCTAAAAGCATCAAAAGATAGCGCAAACAACTACGTTAATTCTTCTACAATTGTAACACTTCCAAGCAACCATGGTGCTAATCAACAAGCTGACCTAACGCATCAAAAGTGTCAACTAGGAGACAATGTGAAGGATAATCAATGAAGTCAGTCAACCCCACCATCATGACATGTAAAACTCAAAACTCTCGAGAGATCAAAATCAAAATCCATGTAAGAGCTTATGAAAGCAAATTGCACTTTGACCGATTGAATCGTTCATGATAAAACAAGTGCAAGACAACATTTAATATCTAATAAAGAATACAAAACAAATGAGATTTCTAATTGTTGTCGCTAAGAGAAAGCCCCTCCTTTTTTTTTCAGCCGGACTCCCTCCTCACAACAACATTTGTTGAGCTAAAAATCCATACTCATTATATTTCGAAATATAAGCTCAAAAGAAATCGAAGCTTCACAAGTATCAACGTAGTTATTCATGTCGTCTTCAGATAGTAGGTTCAATGGTAGAAGGCCTTGAAAGAAGATGATTAATGGTTGTTCATCTGCAGCTAGTATCAAGAAAGAACAGGCTTCAAGGCACAAATTCATATGTGGCTACTAAGGATATTATGACAGGGTAGGAGTTATTCGTTTGGGAGCCATATCTGGTTAATCCTAGGTGCCTCGTCATTTCAATGTGTGCAACATAATTGTGGCCTCAAAGTTTATAACCTATGCAAATTTTAGAACATTCGACTTATTCGTAAACTCTAAATAAAGAAAGATCTAGCATGTGGTGTATTGCTCGTCAAAGGCTCAAATCTCACTTTCAGTGACTTAGTGCAACTCATGTATACTTTCATCCAGGAGAAACATCAAGGGTCACAACAGTCGCTCAAAACACATAATCCCATTCAGGCTCAAATTTCTTCCAAACGATGCATATTCATTCAAAAGCTTGGAATAAAACCTACGACTCAAATACAACGACCATCATGCAATAATGCTAAAGAAATAATACAATAATATATACCTACTCGACAATCAAACCCTCCACCCAAACTTAAATGGTTGCTCGCCCTCGAGCAACTTAGCACAAGATAAGGGAAATGGTAAAAAGAGAGAGTTAGTGTTGAGCTCACAAAATCAGGGAAACAGATGTTGTTGTTGAGCCCTCAATAGCTCGAGGATAGTACGAACATCCTGCCGAATACGGAACCATTTTTTTAAGTTGGGTTGCCTCCCAATAAGCGCAATTTTTTTATTCGTCGTTATGCTCGACTTAGTGGCCATTTGGATGGTTAAGTATAATTTGGATTCTTTAGACCTATTTGCTCTACGTGTGCTTGAATTCCTTCATAATAAGGTTTTAGGCGATGGCCATTCACCTTGAGAACCGCATTTGTTTTCAAGCTTCATATTTCAACTGCGCCATGGGAAGAGACATTAGTAATAACAAAAGGACCAATCCAACACGAATGCAACTTATTTGGGAAAAGCTTAAGCTTTGAATGATATAAAAGAACTTTTTGGCCCACGCTAAAAGTTTTGCACGAGATATACGCATCGTGGAAAGCATTCGTCCTTTTCTTATAAATCATGGCATTCTCAAACGAATCATTCCGAATTTCTTCCAGCTCCTGTAGCTGCAATTTTCTATGAGAATGTGCTTCATTAGGATCCATATTACATTGCTTAATCGCCCAATAAGCTTTGTGCTCGAGCTCCATAGGAAGGTAGCATGACTTCCCAAATACTAGTCGATAAGGAGACCTGCCGATTGGTGTTTTATATGCAGTACGATAGGCCCACAGAGCATCCTCTAATCGCAAACTCCAATCCTTCCTATTTGGCCGGACCGTTTTCTCTAAGATTGCTTTGATTTCTCAGTTTGAAACCTCAGTTTGCCCATTTGTTTGAGAGTGATAGGCGGTGGACACTCGATGCATGATAAAGTATTTGCGCAGCAAAGCTTCGATTGTTCAATTGCAAAAGTGTGTCCCTTTATAGCTTATGATGGCTCTGGACACCCCAAACCTTATAAAAATATTGGACTTGAGGAAGTCTGCAACAACTTTTCAATCATTAGTACGAGTGGCCTTAGCTTCCACCCATTTAGACACATAATCAACGACAAGCAGAATATAGATGAAACTAAAAGACGAAGGAAATGGTCCCATAAAATCAATACCCCAAACATCAAAAATTTCACACACAATAATGGGGGTTTGTGGTAATTGATTACGATGAGAAGTAGTACCTGTGCGTTGGCAATTATCACATGACTTACAAAACATGTACGCATCCCTGAATAAAGTAGGCTAGTAGAAACCGCTTTCCAACACATTGTGAGCAGTTCTCTTTGAGCCAAAGTGTCCCCCATAGGCATATGTATGAAAAAAGTGAGAATAGATGCAAACTCATTCTCGGGGACACATCGGCGTATGATTTGATCCAAGCACTGCTTCCACAAGTACGGATCGTCCCAAACATAATATTTGGAGTCACTCTTAAGCTTATCCTTCTGGGCCCTTGAAAATCCTGCGAGAAATTGGTTAGTAACAATAAAATTCACTAAATCAGCGTACCAGGGTGTAATATTGTCTGACATGGGTTGCGTTGGTGTAACGCCCCGTTTACCTTTATTGGAAATAGGTCGTCACCCTTTACATACTTAGGGAATAAAGAAATTATAATGACTTTATAACATACAGCGGAAGACTTAAAAGTGAAGACACGAGAGTTTTTTTTAAAATATAACATATATACATATTACACTTGCCCAGCGCACGCCCGTGCCCTCCTGGCATGGCCGTGCGCCACTGTCCAGCAACTTCCCAAAGGCTCACACACGATCGTGCACTCCGGCACGACCGTACGCCACCATCCAGGCTTCCCCTCCCCCAAAACTCACACTACATATATATACATACATATCTACCTATTAAACAAGTCTAGTCGTGTCTTACCCACATTTCTAGGAAAAATGTTTGAACCAAAGACTTACATGAATTACACAACAAAACATATATATATATATATAATAGGATACGAGTCTAGGCCCATAGTTTATCATACTATACATAATTACATCATATTGTTCTCAAAAGGAAACGTTATACTAGTACAATTTTATAGATACAGTGAGAAGTCAGCCCAGCCTGCTACACATCCACGTCATCATCTACCGAGCCTGAAAATTATAAAGAGTAACATCACGAGACACCTCCGGAGAGGGATCCCAGTGGGATAACCTTACTATCTAATATATTGAAGCAATTAAATCATTAAGCAAGTACTACATGTCATCATCAAGGAATGTGGGAATCGCTCGTCCACTAAACCTTGCATCATCATCATCATAAAGGAATGTAGGAGTCTCTCGCCCACTAAACCTTGCATAGACCAGGCATTTTATTGCCCTTATGGTCGCTTTCATAGACCAGGCATTTTATTGCCCTTATGGTCGTCGCCGGGTATGGAAGTTACATACCGGTTATAGCTACGGACTTCAGTCATAGATTTTCATACATAACTTATCAATTCAATTAACAACACATAGTAGAGAGTAGAAGTTACCCACTTGTACGTTGATTATGCAAAGATGGCTTTCGGATTCTCCAATCGTCTCGACTGCGCTCGACACACTTAACTGATTAGCCTCTTATATCATATAACGTAATCTTTTGCATTTATATTAGGTTACTTTAACCTAAAACATATTCATACTTATAACTTAATTGTTAGGCATTTAAACTAGTAATTTTTGACCTAAAATGACATATAAAGATGTCATAATTTTAATAATTCACATATAATTCCTAAAATCACATAATTATTCATATAATCACATAACTTCCTTTAGTATAACATGCTGAAATTTCATAAATTTTAACAGCTTGTACAAGGAATTAAAAATCACACATTTAACTAGTTTTTCACTTCAATTCTAGCTCCAAAACAGTCTGATTTTGAATAATTAATCAATCCCTTTAGAATTCATGAAATCCTTCCAAATTTCTACAGACTATAGATACCTTACAGAAGTATGACATATAAAAATATCAACCGAAAATAAGATTCACATAATTAGTTATGAATTTTCTAAGTTGGCTGAAAACAGGACATAGCACATGCTGAAAACAGACTTTCTTGTACAAATTACCATAAATCGTACAAGGTTCTAAAAATGATATAGTAAATTTCTACATACTCATAAGAATGTGTACCACAACATAGTAAAACATGGTTTATAAATACGATCTCAATAAATAGTTATGGCTTTTAGAACAAGACTGAAAACAGGACATCATCTACGCAGAAAATAGGTTATATTGTAAAATCTGGCATAAATCGTATAAAACTCAAATAAATGCATACTAAGTTCGTACACGTACCTAAGAACAGGTTATTAAACATATTAGAAGATCATGTATAAATTCAAAGTATACTGTTCCAGAAAATTATATGATTCTGACCTAAAAATAGGGCGAAAACTGTCTCCGAACAGCTTGTCTTAGAAAAATCATATAAAATTGAGTTTAACTCCAAATCTTCTGAAATTTTACAGAAATACTCTTGACTTCATATATTTCAATCTGGAAAACGAATTTAGCTTAAAACAATTCCTAAGAGTTTCGAACACATCCAAAACAGAAGCAAAACCAAGCACATCCTTAAGTCTATTCTAGAAGCAACTTATTTCTTCATTCAAACAACATATAATCCCAAAAAAATTGCCAAAGAACATCTTTGGACTTTCTAACCTAAGGTATTTATCATAAATCATAAGATTTAATGAAGGTATTAAGAGAGTTTTAGCCAAAATACCTTTAGGGTTGATGTATGCTTGATCTTTCTCTCCTTTGTTTTTTCTCTCTTTCTTTGCTTCTTATGTTAAACTATCTATGACATTGGTTCTTCTCATATGATATGGACGAGAGAGAGAAAGGGTATCATCAAGTAAGGATATTTTGCATGTTGCAAGTTGATGGATATTTTGCATGTTGAAATTAGGGTGGTGAGGTGGCTAGGCTAGTTTAGACTTCTTAGTCATCCTTAGCAATGACTTATCATGGAAGCTTTAGTTTAAATAAAAATTTAAATTAATTTATTTATCATGATATTTTGATGTTTCATGTCACACATATTTATAAGTATATGTATACCTTATTGAAGGGACTAACAATAATAATGTAAGGTATAATTCACATAAATGTGGAAATTGCTTAGCATAAAATTAAGTATTAAATTTCCATATGTACTTAAATTAATAAGCATTGCGGTTATTTTAATATTCACTATAATGTATGCTCGTTGAAGGTAAACATCTAATTTCATAAAAAGAAAGTATTCAAAAACGGTAATGAACAAAATTAGCATAAAACCTAAAATCATTTTATTCATTAAATTAACATCTTATCTTTTTACTTCCATTCATATGTGTCGAGTGAGTGGAGATCGAGCTCGGTTTCCTCCGTAAGTCATCCTGCAAAAACCCTTAAAATCTCGAAAGAAAAACATGTCATAAAATCTTTAAAATAAACAAGCACAAGGAAATATTCATAAATCATAACTTATTGTAATATAAGATCTCACACTTAAATCATTCTTAAATGAACATTAAAAGAAATTTTAATAAATATGCATATGCAGGTTTTCTTGAAATGGGGTGTTATAGTTGGTGCCGACTATCATGCTTGTATCAGTGCAAGCAGTTGTTCATTAGGGAAGCTATCGTGCAATAAAGAGTCGTCCTCTTCCCGAACTATTTGGCTCAAGTGATTTGCCACTGTATTTTCTTTTCCCTTCTTGTCCTTAATCTCCAAGTCAAATTCTTGAAGTAGGAGAATCCAACGTAAGAGCCTCGTCTTCACCTCTTTCTTTGTGAGCAAGTATTTAAGGGTTGCATGATCAGTGAAAACAACTACTTTAGTACCCAATAAATACGAACATAATTTATCTAAGGCAAAAACAACAGAGAGGAGCTCTTTTTCTGTGGTCGAGTAATTTGCTTAGGTGGCATCCAATGTTTTTGATGCATAACAAATAACATGTGCAGCCCGTCCTACTCACTGACCCAATACTGCCCCCACTGCGTAATCATTTACATCGCACATTATTTCAAATGGAAGCCTCCAGTCAGGGGGTTGTATAATAGGTGGTGAAATTAGGCATTGCTTCAGTTTGTCGAAAGCGTCCTTGCAACCATCATCAAACTTAAAAGTGGCTTCTTTCTGGTGTAGGTTGCATAGTGGTAATGCAATTTTCAAAAAATCTTCGATAAACCTTCAATAGAATCCTGCATGACCAAGAAAAGAATGAATCTCCCACACATTTGTAGGGTAAGGAAGAACATAAATAAGATCTATCTTTGATTTATCTACTTCAATCTCTCACGACGAAACCATGTGCCCTAGAACTATGCCTTATTCTACCATGAAGTGACACTTTTCCCAATTAAGCACAAGATTCGTTTCAATGCATTTTTTTAAAATTAATATCAAATTACTTAGGCATGCATCAAATGAGTTTCCATAGACACTAAAGTCATCCATCAAAACCTCAATTATGTCACCTACATACTCAGAAAAAATACTTACCATACACCGCTGGAAAGTCGCAGGAGCATTGCAAAGGCCGAAGGGCATGCGACGATAAGCAAATGTGCCAAAGAGACACGTGAATATGGTTTTCTCTTGGTCCTCCGGCGCGATAACAATCTGAAAATAACCTGAAAAGCCATCCAAAAAATAATAGTGAGTTTTTCCAGCTAAACGTTCCAATATTTGGTCAATAAAGAGGAGAGGAAAATGATCTTTGCGAGTCATAGAATTAAGCTTCCTGTAATCAATAAAAATGCACACCCTCTTTATTTTCGACCACTGTTACACCGAATTTCTTTGGAATCACCTGTGTTAGGCTTTCCCACTTGCTATCAGAAATTGGGTAAATCACCCCAACATCTAACAACTTCAAAATCTCCTTGTTTACGACCTCCATCATTGGTGGGTTTAGCCGTCGTTGTGTTTCTCAAGTTGGTTTGGAATTTTTTTTGAGAAGTATACGATGCATACATATGGAAGGGCTTATACCCTTAATGTCGGCTATCGTCCATCACTACCTTATGACACTTGAGAGTAGAAATCAATGCACTCTCCTGGTCTGGTGCTAGCCGAGCTAAAATGATCTCAGGTAGGATCTTTGTTTCACCTAAGTAGACGTACTTAAGGTGTTCTGGAAGAGTTTTTAATTCGATCTCCGGGACCTGCACAATAGATGACATCAACTTTTGGTGAGAAACAGGTAATTGAATTGAGCGAAAACCATACCTCATTGGAAGGGGTTTCAATTCTTGTAAAGCAAATATCATCTCCTCTATTTCTTGACTTTTTACCATTTCTTTGACATCCTTGCTAGTGAGGTGCTTAGTAAGAACTAATTCAAGCTCATCTTGGCATGAAAATTCAAACATGTCTTGCACTAAAGAATCAAGAGAATTAATTACAGAAACAGAACATACATCATCAGGGTACTTCATGGAATAAAAAATATTAAATTCTATAACTTCGCCATCAAATTCCATCATAAGGGTGCTCTCACGAACATCTATTTTAGTTTGCGAAGTATTTAAAAATGGCCTTCCAAGTAGAATAGGAGTGGAGTTAGGTGATGTTTCATCCCCCACATTTAACACATAAAAATCGATAGGAAACACCAACTTGTTAACTTCAACTAAAACATTCTCCACTACCCCATCAGGGTAAGCCGTACTACGATCCGCATGCTGAATGATAACACCAGTTTTTTTCAAAGGGCCAATGTCTAGGGAGGCATAAATTGATCTAGGCATAACATTAATCGAGGCTCCTAAGCCTAGCATGGCATGCTCAATTCGGGTATCTGCGATTATACACTGGATTACGAACATACCTGGATCCTTACATTTGGGAGGAATTTTCTTTCGAAACACGGCTGATATATTTTCTCCCATCATAACTTTTTCATTACCATTTAATTTCCTCTTGTTGGTGTAAAGATCTTTGAGAAATTTGGCATACCTCGGAATTTGTTTGATCGCGTCGATCAATGGTATGTTTAACTTGTCTTTGTGAAAAACCTCTAACATTTCCCGTTCCTTTTCCTGTTGCTTTTTTTTTCTCCAATCTGCAAGGAAAAGACAGATGATCAATTTTAATTTGAAGAGACAGATCAATTTGTACCTATTTTTCTGTAGTCTGTTCAGTGACACTGGTTGGGTCGTGTTGAGTGACACGCCCGTGTCGAGCATCGACAAACTTGTGATTTTCACCGTGATCTTCAGTTTCTTCACCCGAAACAGGTTTCTTCGATTCCTCAAGCTGTTTTCCACTCCTCAGGGTCATTGCACTCACATTCTTTGTGGGGTTGATCTCGAGTTAAGATGGTAATTTTTCTCCATTCTGTGATTCAAGCTGATTTATAGTTGTTGCTAATTGGCCGACTTGATTTTCTAAGTTGTGAATGCTCGATCTTGTTTCTTGCTGGAATTGCATTATGCCCTGCTGAAATTGAACAGTGTTAGATGTAAGGATCTTAAACATTTTGTCTAACAATTTACCTGAATTGGGGGGTGGTTGCGGCGGCTTGGGCTGAAATGACCCTTGATGGTGATTTGGAAATGAATTTTGATGTTGCTGCCTATTCCCTTCCCAACGATATTGAGATGATCTCGCAAACCTGGATTGTAGGTGTTTGAGAACGGATCATACTTCTTTTCCTGATAATTTTCAGCCCCCACGATATTTGCATGTGCTTCAATCTGATCAATCAAAATTGGACATGAGTTGGTCTCATGCTCCGTTGTTTGGCAAAGATGACATGGTTTTACCTGTTGTTTTCCTACAGCAAGTTGGCGAACAAAAGATGTTAATTCAGATAATTTTTGCTCCATTGAAGAATCATTCACCTCGTTCACCTTTTTTATGGGTGCATTGCCTCGAATGCCAAATTGTTGGGAATTCGCATGTTAGTAATTAATTCCCTCGCGGCTTGTGGAGTTTTATAGACCAAAGCTCCACCACTTGCTGCATCGATCATGTTCCTGTCCATCAAGGAAAGTCCTTCGTAAAAGTATTGAATGAAGAGTTGCTCGTTAATCTGATGTTGCGGACAACTTGAACAAAGCTTTTTGAAGCGTTCCCAATATTTATAAAGTGATTCCCCCTGTATTTATCAAATTCCACATATCTCTTTTCATAAATTGGCAACACGTGATGCAGGAAAATATAGCTCCAAGAATAATCGTTTCATCCCTTTCCATGTAATTACCGTGCCTGATGGCAAGTAATACAATCAATCCTTTGCGGCGTCCTTCAAGGAGAATAGAAATGCACGCAACTTAAACTATTCTTCAGTCACAATAGTGTGTTTCATTCTCATGCACACAACATGGAATTTCTTGAGATGTTTGTGCGGGTCCCCTCCTGTCAAACCATGAAAGTGAGATAATAAGTGAATTAATCCCAATTTAAGCTCAAAATTACTATTTTCATTAAAATCAGGGAAATTAATGCAAAGAGGTCAGCTCTTTTAGTGTTCGCATGGCTGTCATCGTGTCTTCCTCACTATTGTCTGAATCGCTACTCTCTTGCTCAAAGTGAAATGACAATTCTTTCAACCTTTTCTTAGTCACCTTTCGCAAGCCACGTTCTCTTTTCGCAAGCTCTGGATAGTATTCAAAGTTCTCCTTCCCAAAAAACGTGTGATCATCTACCAAACAAGGAAATATAGAGGAATAATTGATAAAAACAACTAAATTAAACAAAATATAGATTTAACACCGCTACCCAGCAACGACGACAAAATTTGACTGTGCTATCGTCGGCATGATAAAATTAAATTTATTTCTCTACTCAAACCACTACAAAGACGTAGAAGTGATAAACAAAGGTCGATCCCACGGAGAGTGGACAAAACTAATTATTTTGTATTTAGAGTTCAATCAAGAAGACAGGGGGTTCTGGATTTAAAATTCTAGAGAAAACTTCAAGAATAAAGCGGACAATTAAAATGGAATTTAATCAATTAAGAAAGCACTCGATTCTTAATTCCATTTCCAACCTCACTTAACTATGTAAAATTGATTGTAACTATATTCTCTTCTTTCCTCATGAATTACTAACCTTAAATAACAAGTACGACGAGTTATTCGGATTTTCCCTTAAGTATATCTAATTAAGAAATGATCGTTAATTAGACCTAATCATTGGACAACCTAACAAACTAGATTTAATGCAACAACAGCTTTGGGATCAAGAAAAATAGATTAGTCTAAGCAACAAATATGTATGACGATTCGTTTAACTTAGGTCGTGTTATCCCTAGCGATGCTCGACCACTAGTTTGCTACTATGAATCAAGAATAACAACGATTATGGATTCCAATCTCAATTCTCAGTAAAGTTGATCAGGCTAAATCAAATATACAAAAATCATAAACTTTCATCATAGAATAACACATTCAATTCACGAGAATAAATTAGAGAATATGTTACTGAAATCAATCAAAGTATAAAAGAGGTTTTAAGTTTCAATATCCCTTCGAACAAAACGAAAGTAGTCTAGCATTGCATATCGGCTTCAAAAACTCCCAAAAAAAGATGGAAAATCTTGTTCTCACGTTAAGATTATCGTCCTTCTATCCATGACAAATCTTCCTTAAATATGTCTAAGATAGGTCTCAATATGTCCTGATCGTGACCTACAGTCTTGGGCCGAAATAATTATGATTGGGCCGAAACGTGGCCTCCAAGAAATTCTAAACAGCTTCAGAGAAATGGCCCAATACGGGCCTGTCTGTCAACACAAACACATCTTGTGTTAATGTACTTTTTAGCGTTTTTAGCTCCAAAATCCGGCAACTTTCCTGTACCTCACTTCAACACGTGCACTTAGGATTCATCCTCGGAACAGCTCCATTAAACCCCTAAAATACACAAAAATAAGGAATTGAAGAGATCTGGCAAGAAGAATTAATAAGTAGAAAAATATAACAAAATAGCATGAATATGCAACTAAAACCAAACGCCTAAACACATAAGAAGACGTAACTTTTCTACTTATCATTCGGTCCTCTGCACTTTAATTTTATCAACTTCTCCTCCTTCATAGACAAAAGTAAAAGGGTAAAGGGTAAAATTATGAAAGCATGTGATAGTGCCGATGATATAATATATATAGCAAATAAAGTGGATGTGTTGAGAGATTTCTACATAAGTTTTGATGAGACAATGTAACTTTGGATAGAAAGTTAGAGTACCCATTCTCCACGTGTTATAAATGAGAACATAGACCTATATGCATATCTTCATGAACATTATAATGAGTCTTTAGAAAAGAAGAAAAAAAAAGAAAAAAAAAGAGATAAATGATTGAAATAGAATTTCAAAGTACACTCGTGTTCAAAGAAGAATCAAGCAATCAGAAGATCAGGAAGTCATGAAGAAGGCCAAACAACTGTCAAAATAGAGGAAGCTACTCAAGTCAGGATGCTGAAGATTAGATACCACGACAGAAAGCTGAGTCACAACAGAAAGCTGATTCACATCAAAAAGCTGACATCTAAGATATACAAACATTGAAGTAGAAAGTAGCAAGCTGACAACTCCCGCTCAGTGCATTTATCACTATACAAGGAATGTATATTGAATGCAGTACGAGGAAGGTTACTGACAAAGACTCATTAGACAGAAGTTTGAGCCAAGTTAATGAGAAGATGCCACTTGGACCTGCGGCTCTGCAAAAGGTGTGCAATCAGGGAGTGGTGCCATTAATGTGGAGACAAATAGGACATGCCCTATATTCTCAAGTTGTCAATCACATTAAATGCAAAGATATGGAAGATCAAATTTGAACTGAAATAGGAACAATGTCTCTCTTCAAAGGGCATTTTCCAAAGATCTATATATGGAAGGATGGAGCGACCATAAAGACTACTGAAGCTTTGAAACACACTGCAAAATCCCTCAAGTCTTTCATTCTCTAAAAAGCTCCCATTAAGCTCAGTCACTCAACCTTCCAGGAGCAGTCTATCATAGCATTAAAGCCTTCAAAGATCAAGACTGCTCCACACCAGTTGAAGAACCTTTTATTTCTTTACCATTGTGCTGTGTGTGCTAGGTTGTTTATGGTGTAACTTAGTTGAGATGATTAGACCCTTGCTAAGTGTGTAGTTTAGAAATAGGCTACTTGCCCTTTGTGGGATTGTGAACCCTTTGTGGGTTGTGGCCATGAACTAGAGTCTGGGATTCTAGTAGGCTTAGTTTGTTAGGAAGAAGTTTGTAAAGCGAGACTTGTAATTCGAACTGACCTAACAAAGATCCTCCTTGTGTGAAGGGGTAGAGTGGACGTAGAAGGCTTACACCACCTTCAAACCACTATATATCGTGTGTGCTTATCTGCTTTGTTTTACTTACTGCATTGCATTTACCTTATCATATATATCTTGCAGTTTACATCATAAGCATCGTGCATAAAAGGTTTGGCATAAAGAGCTTTATTGTAAAAGAAAATTGTTTTCCAAAAAGAACTCTATCAAGTTTTCCGCTGCGTACTGTATAAACAGATCAGGAACCTGATCAAGCATTCTGCCAGGTTACTGATTTGAGTCAGGTTGCTCCATTCCCTCTGGGTCAGGAACCTGCCTTACAGAAAGTTTTCAAGAGTTTGCAAAATCGATAGAGGTTCATTCACCCCCTCTGAACCTCTGACCACTTGGGACTTTTGGGACCAACAGGATACCAAAAAAAAAATTAAATTGATTATATAGTGTAGGGGAAAAAGGTTTAAGAAAACTTAAAAATTGAAAGCATTGTAACCAAATAAGTGTAATATATTTATAGATAGTAAAATATTATTGAATAATCGAAATTTGTTATGTATATATAAAGAGTCACTCTCTCATGCACCAATTGCACGTGCAACTGGGTCGATTCGGATCTGTTGGAATTTTATATTACATTTTTTAATTTATATGTTGTATTTAAGTTATGTTAGTAGAATAGATCTCCTGTGCATTTTTTTTGTCTTGACCTTTATGCTATGTTAGTCATACATTTATGTTATGTTAGTCATATCTTTATGTCCAAATTTCATAACCTTAGTACAATACTTTAACTTAAAAAAAATCACTAACCTTTATACTATGTTAGTCATACCTTTATGTTATATTAGTCATACCTTTATATACAAATATACATTTATGTAATACTTTAACTTCAAAAAAAAAAATTCCTAATTTCGGCACAAGTTGTATATGTTTACTTTTATGTGATATTACTCATACATTTATATTATATTATTTATACCTTTATATCAATATAAAGTTACCTTTATGTAATAAATAAATATACATCTAACATAACTAAAAGGTATGACTAACATATGTAACTGAAAGGTATGAAAAGTATTAATAGTTGTCTGAAAATATGTTAAGGTACATGTAAAAATCTAAAATGTATGCTTAACACTACGTAAATGAATGTTTAACACTATGTAAATGCATGCTTAACACTACATAAATGTATGACACTTAGGATCGAATTTAGGCGAATTTGTACGCGACCTTGTGGCGCGTGGGCGCGTACGGATGCATGGGGTGTGAGTGTACGATTTCAGATTCGTGCAACAGGAGCATAAAAGTTTTTGTCTAATATTTACACCTTATGTATCAACATACATAAACATACATTTATGTGATTTATTTGTACCCAAGGTCTAAAATATTGTGTTATTTCGGTAAAATATTACCGAAATATCGTGAAAATGAAGGGGTCGACATAAAATAAGGGTATTAAAAAAATCGACCAAAATATCGCGATATTTCTCGATATATCGTGAATATATCATTTTTAACGAAAATATCGCGATATATCACGATATTTTCAGAGCGTGCAAGCCACGCGCCTGATACTGTTCACACTGATTGCTTTTTTCTTTTTTAATTTCTTTTTTCTTTTCCTTTTTTCCTATCCTTTTTCCTTTTTTTCTCACGCTGATTTCCTTTTTTTTATTCCTTTTTTCTTGTTTTGCTTTGTTTCTTTTTTTTCTTTTTATGATGTATTTGAAGGATATCGTTTAAAATTGAGTTATTTATCCCTCTCTTTAATTTTTATCTATAAGTGGAGTAAACAATTACTTTATATAAATTTAATTAAATTATTTACAATAAATTAGTACACTAGTATTTAGGTTTCTCTAATAATTTAATTACGTTTAGTTAATTTTTTTGAAATTTAATAAATGGATTATGATGTATATAATATTAGTGTATCTTTATATTTATTGTAAATTTATCATTTTATTTGTAGTTTTAAGTTCAATATATGTATTAATGTTACTTATAATATTATGTAAAGTACTAGATATATTTTTCAATTTTTTTTACAAATTTTTTAAATTTTTTGCGCAAAAAACCGATATATCCACCGAAATCGATATATCCGTCGATATTTCCGTAAAATCAGGATATCAATATATCCGTCGATACGGATATTTTAGTCTTTGTTTGTACCTTTATATAAACTTAACCATACATTTATATAATATTATTTATATCTTTATATCAACATAATGGTAATATTATTATACCAAACAGGTTCATCTTATATAACATAAAGGTTTAAACAAAATATACATATTTGTGTAAGAAAATGTAAAGATATGAATGACAACATAAATGTATAAATGTCATAACTAAAATATATTAAATAATTGTCAGGACATGAACATGTGGGAGAGTGAGTGAGCACACTTGGGCACATGGGTGCATATGAGCTTGTAAAAATGATTGTATTTTATTTTGGGATGAGCATGAAAGTAAGGATATATTTCCAATGTGTACAAAGTCTCGGTTCAAGTATGATGAGATAAAAAAGAAAAAATTCCTCAAAATGTCCTACGATATTTTTCTCTTAACCAAGACTAAAGAAATTATTTCTATCAATAGCATACACCACAAGATATAAGATGACATAAAGAGAAAAAAATCAAATAGATTGGCTTTTGAGACACCCAACAAATGTTGAATCCTGGAAAGAGTTTGACAAATTGCATGAAACATTTGCTAGTGTTTCTAGAAATACTCAATTGAGTTTGGCAACAAATGGTTTTAATCTGGTTGGAAAGATGTCAAATGCTTATAGTATGTGGCCGATTTTGTTGGTGCCGTATAATTTTCCCCATTAGAAAATGATAAAGTCATCATTCATAATTATGTCTCTACTTATTCGAGGCCCTAAAACACCTGAAAAAGATAATATTGATGTATACTTGTATCCTTTAATGAACTTAAAGACTTATGGGATGAAGGTGTGGAAGCTTATGATGCATTGACTGGACAAACATTTCCATTACATCTTGATGTGATGTCATTTCTATTATAAAGCTTGTCATGTTTGACTTGAAGATACTGTGTCATTATGATTACACAGCAAAATATGTTATATTGTTCATCGTCGTTTCTTACATGTGAATCACTCATGACACAAGAATAAAAATTAAATGAAAATTATGAAAATGAAGGTCCCTCACGAATGTTTGATGTTCATGAAATATTGGTCAAATTAGATGCATTACCTGATGTGACATTTGGTAAAAGTTCGACAATGATTGGATAAAGAAAGCAATTGGTTGGTGATACAAATTGGGTTACGAATCTATCTTTTTTTGAGTTAGCCAGATTTAATGTTGAGAGATAATCTCGATGCTATGTATATTGAGAAAAATATTTGTGATGCATTGGTTGACACATTCTTAAGTATAAATAAAAAATCAAAGGATATAGTAAAATTTCAATTAGACTTGCTAGATATGAGAATAAGGAGTGAGTTGCACATTAAGAATAATGTTGACAAAGTCATTAAACCTTATACATATTATACATTGTATTTGGGAGAAAGACGTGAGTTTTGTTGATTCTTATCAATGTGAATTATGGGAAGTTATATGGACTAAAGACACATAATTGTCATGTTATTTTGCAAAAGTTACCGACTATTTCTCTTTGGAAATTTCTACCAAGACACATATGTGGTACTATAGTTGAGTTATATAACTTCTTCAAAAAAACTCACTACCAATTGCATGTTGCAACTTGAATAAGATGGATGAAGATATAGTCATAATTTTGTGCAAGATAAGGAACAAATATTTCCTCTGGCCTTCTTTGATGTAATGGTTCATTTGACAGTTCATTTATTTTTTTAGGCCAAATTAGATGTATCCATTTCTTCACGATGGATGTACTCATTTGAACGCATTCTTGGAACACTCAATATGTATGTTTGAAATAAGGTGAGATCAGAAGGGTCTATTGCTGAGGGATATGTTATAAATGAAGCATTAACTTTGTTATAAATGAAGCATTAAATTTTTTTCATCACTCAATATAAGTGAAATTGTGACAAGATTATTTATGAGACCACAATGAAATAAATATCTTATTCAGTCGGTTTAAAAAAAAATTAAGTGTTTTCTCACCACAAGAGTGGTAGGTAGCCAATGAAATCATTAATTATCTTCTGCATTGTATAAGAAAACTCACTAATATGTTCTCTACAATGATAAGGAAGTTGATCTATATAGAATGTAAGTTTTATAAATATTATCTTTTTAACTTTCTTAAACTATGATTAATAATTTTTATATATGTTATTTTATAGATGAAAACTCTTTCAAATAGAGGTTTTTCAAATATTTGATTGTGAGTTGACATTATAAACTTAGAATCGTAAAATGAATTCACAATAATCCCACTCAAAATTGACCATATGTAACACCCCATTTCAAGAAAACACCCTGCATATGCATATTTTATAAATTTCTTTTATCGTTCAAGTGTTAATGATTTAAGTACAAGTTTTCATATTACGTAAGATTTTATGACATGTTTTCTTTCGAGATTTTAAGGGTTTTGCAGGATTGCTCACGGATGAAACTGAGCTCGATCTCCACTCACTCGACACATATGAACAGAAGTAAAAAGATAAGATGATGATCAAAGTTAATTAATAGAATGATTTTAGGTTTTATGCTAAGTGATTTCCATATTTGTGTGATTTATACATTATGCTATTATTTCTAGTCTTTACAATAAGGTATGCATGTATTTATACATATGTGTTATATGAATATCAAAATATCAAGATAAATAATTAGATTAACCTTTATTTTTAATACAAAGCTTCCAAGGTAAGTCTTTTAGCAAGTGGTAACCTAGCCTAGCCACCTCACTAATCTAATAGCATAATGCAAATAACCATCCACTTGCAACATGCAATACATCTTAGCTTGAGGATATTTCTTCTCTCTCCCTCCCTCTCTCTCGATCACTCTCTCTTTCTCTCTCTCTCTCTTGATCACTTCATATAGGAGAGCCAAAGTCATAGATAAGTTAGTACAAGAGATAAAGGAAAGCAAAGATCTTTTATCCATCAAGTCTTCTTCAAAACCTAAAGGTATTTTTGGCTAAACCCTTATGAATCCTTCATTAAAACTCATGATTTATGCTTAATACTTTAGGATAAGAAGTCCAAAGATGTTCTTTGGCATATTTTTTGGGATTATATGTTGTTTGCATGGAGGAATAAGTTGATTCTAGGGTAGACTTAAAGATATGCTTTATTTTGCTACTGTTTTGGTGGTGTTCGAAAATCTTAGGAATTGAATTAAGATGAATCCTTTTGCCTGATTGAAATATATGAAGTCAAGAGCATGTCTGTAAAATTTCATAGGATTTGGAGTTAAATTCGATTTTATATGATTTTTCTAAGACAAGCTGTTCGGGGACAGTTTTTACCCTGTTTTCGGGTCTGATTCGTATAATTTTCTGGAATAATATACTTCGAATTTATGCATGATCTTTTGCTATATTTTAGAACCTGTTCTTAGGTACGTGTAGGGTTTTAGTATGCATTTTTTTGAGTCTTGTACGATTTATGCCGAATTTTACGATAAAACCTGTTTTTCGCGTAGACGATGTCCTGTTTTCAGCTTCGTTCTAAAACTCATAACTAATTATTGGGATCGAATTTATAAGCCATGTTTTACTATGTTGTAGTACACGTTCTTAGGAGTATGTAGAATTTTACTATGTCATTTTTGGAACCTTGTACGAATTATGGTGATTTTTACGAGAAAGTCCATTTTTCAGCATATGATGTCCAGTTTTTCGGCCAACTTAAGAAATTCATGACTACTTATGTGAACCTTATTTTTAATTGATGTTTTTATATGATGTACTAAAAGAAGTTATGTACGTATATGAATAATTGTATGATTTTAGGAATCACATGTGAATTATTAAAATTGTTGCGATTTTATGGGTCTTCTTATCATTCGAAGATTACTAGTTTGGAAGTTTAACGAATAAGTTATGAGTATGAATGTGTTTTGGGTAAATGTAACCTAATATAAATGCAAAGAATGTGTTATACGATATAAGGAAGCTAATCAATTAAGTGTGTCGAGCGCAGTCGAGACGATCGGTGGAACCTGAGTCAATCCTAGCACCTCTAACGAACAAGTGGGTAACTTCTACTCTCTACTATGTGTTGTTTATTAAGTTGATAAGTTATGTATGAAAGTCTACGATTGAAGTCCGTAGCTATAACCAGTATGTAACTTCCATTACTGGGCGACGACCATAAGGGCGCAAAGTGCCTGGTCTAAGGAATCGACCATAAGGGCGTAAAGTGCCTGGTCTATGCAAGGTTTAGTGGGCGAGCGATTCCCACATTCCTCTATGATGTAGTACTTGCTTAACGGTTTAATTGCTTCACTATATGTGTTGTTAATTGAGTCGATAAGTTATGTATGAAAGTCTACGATTGAAGTCCGTAGCTATAACCGGTATGTAACTTCCATACCTGGGCGACGACCATAAGGGCGCAAAGTGCCTGGTCTAAGGAAGCGACCATAAGGGCGTAAAGTGCCTGGTCTATGATGTAGTACTCGCTTAATAATTTAATTGCTTCAATATATTAGACAGTAAGGTTATCCCACTGGGATCCCTCTCCGGAGGTGTCTCATGATGTTACGCTTATTATTTTCAGGCTCGGCATATGATGAGGTGGACGAGTAGCAGGCTGGGCGGACTTCTCTCAGTAGCTATGTTTGTACTAGTATAACGTTTCCGTTTAAGAACTATATGTTGTATATATGTACAATATGATGTTATGGGCCTAGACTCGTATCCTATTATATATATATATATGTTTTGTTGTGTAATTCATGTAAGTCTTTGGTTCAAACATTTTTCCTAGAAATGTGGGTGAGACACGACTAATCTTGGTTTATAGACAGAGATATATGTTATGTTTTAAAAAAAAAAAAACTCTCGTGTCTTCGCTTTTAAGTCTTCCGCTGTATGTTATAAAATCATTATAATTTCTTTATTTCCTAAGTATGTAAAGGGTGATGAACTATTTCCAATAAAGGGAAACGGGGCGTTACACCATACATGAGTTTCAAGGTCAAATGTTCATTTCAAAATAAGAAAAGATCAAGAGTAATATTCATGTGAATCTGTTGCGCGTATCTAGGATCTATGCAACTGGGTCGATCTGCATCTTCTGGAATTTTATAGACTTTTTTCTAAATTCATGTGCTGACATTTATGTTATATTAGTATGACATTTATGTAATATTGTATGTTAAAAAAATCAGCACAATTTGCATCAAAATACCTTTATGTGATATTACTCGTACATTTATGTGATATTACTTATACTTTTATATCAACGTGTCATACCTTCATTTAATATTATTATACCTTTATATCAAAATAAAAATTATTATTATAACATAAAAGTTTGGCTAATATAACATAAAAGTTTAAAAAATGTATTAGTTGTCTCTATAATATAATGTAAAGGTACAACTAACATACATAAAATTCTCACTAACATAATTAAAAGATCTCACTAACATAACTAAAAGATATAACATATTTGTCAAAATATGAACACACGAGAGAAAGTGTGAACACAAATACTTGGACGCATGGGACACATGAGAATGCGTAGAAAGTGGTTCCGAATCTGATTTACCCAAATTGCATGGATTTAAGATCCATGCATCAATAGCTTATAATAATATTTGTGAAAGATCAATTGTCAAATCTTTGCCTTTTCTTATTTTTAACTAGACGGTGAATTATTGTCAATTCATAGATTTTATAGAACTAAACAGTAAAATAAACAGATGTGAATATAAATAAAATTAATGGCGATAAAGCCAATTCCTAATTTACGCGTTTATTTGATTATCGCTCATCAAAATGGACTATGTACTAATAAAGGAAAAGTCTCATTAATTTGTTTCGAGAATAACGTTTGGTTGATCCTATGATTTTGTTGGCTTTCACTATTAGTTTTTTCAATTTTAACTCCATATTTTTTATTGGGCGTTTTGATTCAAGTGAAATGTTTTGTTCTTAATTTTATTACGATAAATTTCTATAGATCAAATTGATCTTGATCAATTGGGGTAAGATTATAAGATAAAAACTTGTGTGTACTTATTGCACAGATCTGGAATCATGCACTCGTCTCCCCAAGTGCAGTCATGTGCCCGCACACGCTACAAGGTCATGCACAAATTCGCCCAAATTCGATCCTAGATGCCATATCTTTATATAATATTAAGCATACCTTTATGTAGTGTTAAACATACCTTTTAGATTT
This sequence comes from Scutellaria minor, assembly GCA_954870855.1. Taxonomy (NCBI): domain Eukaryota; kingdom Viridiplantae; phylum Streptophyta; class Magnoliopsida; order Lamiales; family Lamiaceae; genus Scutellaria; species Scutellaria minor. The sequence continues at coordinate 11,032,486 of OX940734.1, read as the reverse complement.
CTGCATGTACCTTAACATATTTTTAGACAACTATTACTACCTTTCATACATTTTAGTAATATTAATCATACATTTTATTTATGTTAGTCATACCTTTTAGTTATGTTAGATGTATCTTTATATATTACATAAATGTATGTTTATATTGATATAAAGATAGAAATAATATAACATAAATTTATGAGTAACATCACATAAAGGTAAATATGTACAACTTGTGCCGAAATTAGGTTTTTTTTGAAGTTAAAGTATTACATAAATGTATGATATTTGTATATAAAAGTATGACTAACATAGTATAAATGTATGATATTTGTATATAAAAGTATGACTAACATAGTATAAATGTATGATATTTGTATATAAAAGTATGACTAACATAGTGTATGATATTTTTTTTTTAAGTTAAAGTATTACACTACGGTTATGAAATCAGCGATTTTTTTTTTAAGTTAAAGTATTACACTAAGGTTATGAAATCTGGACATAAATGTATGACTAATATAATATAAATGTATGACTAACATAATATAAATGTTAGGGTAAAAAAGAAAAAGAAGAAAAATGCACGGATCCAACCCGACCCAACCTGAGTACATGGATCTAAGATCCATACACCAGTTGCACAGGAAACCTACTCAAATTATAATATTAATAAAAATCAACATGTGTTATGTCAAATTATATCATTTTCTTTTAAATTTAGAATTAATGATCTATCTGTTTTTATTTAATTAATGATATTCTTTAAAATTATTAATCATAATTTTATTTGCAAAATCTATACATTAAATAATTTTCTTTTTGATATAAAAAACAAGATTAACTTAAGTAATAAAGCAAGTTGCGGCTCAGTACTCCTGTAAAGTCCAACTTGCGGCTGCTATTTATATTATTAATCATACTTGTGGTGATTTGTAAAATTATGCTATCTCAATTTATGATTCTGCTTCGCATACAGGGTTGCAAATGAACACATTTTTTGTAAATTATTTGTGAATGAGTTTGATAAGGGTTCATTTGTGTTTAGTTTGTTTATTAAACAAACAATAAATGAGTTTGAATTTTGTGTTCATTTATTAAATGAACCAAACACAAATAAGACTATGCTCGACTCATTTATGTTCATAAAGAAGCTCGATTACTGTTCATGAACAAGCTCGTTTATATATGTGTTTGTAACTCGTTTATTAATTATTTTTTAATAATTATATAGAAAATATATAAAGTTAAATTCAAAACCATATCTTCAATTTGAAAAACACATGTTCGTAAAAAAATCACTTGTAAACTAATTTGATGTTGTTGCTGAATTCATATCATTCATGTTTGCTAAAACTTCAAACAAAATAAATCTACTCTATTACAATATATATATTTTCTTTCTTGTACAAGTTCTTTATTTCTTTATATATATATATATATGAGTAGTGTTTGTGTGCACCAAGTGTATGGATCATGATCAATCGAACTAGGTGCGCAGGTCGGGTCAAGTCTGGCAAGGATCCATGCCCAGGTTTTTTTGTTTTTAAATTTATGACATAACCTTTATATTTACCAAATATAACATTTATGTTTATCGAGTATAACCTTTCTGTAGAAATATCATAACCTTTAAGTAAAATTACTTAGACTTTTTTCAGTATAAAAAACATAATTAAAAGTTATGTAACCTTTATGTTAACTGAGTATAACCTTTATGTTATATTAGTATAACCTTTACATACACATATCATAACCTTTAAGTGATATTACTTAAAAATTTTCACTATAAATATTCATATAGTATGGCTTAACCTTTGTGTTATAATAATTTAACATTTATGTTATATTAGTATAATATTTATGTACAAATATCATAATATTTATGTACTTAAAGAATAACATAATGTTATATTATTATAACGAAAAAGTTGAATTATTATACATAACGATTATATTATTATAACATAAAGGTTTTGAAAGGTTTTGAAAGATATTATAAGTCTATCATACACTGTAAAAATGTTGGTCCCAAGTGGTTCAGATGGGGGGTGAACCTCTGTCGATTTTTGAAAATCTGTCTGAACTTTCAGCACTGTATTCTATCATAGGATACAACACAGAATGCTATACATTGAGCTGGCCGAGAATGCAACTTAGCTTACTGTATTGGGGTTCTTTATGCAACGGAAACTAAAATCTTTGACAAAGTTTCTTTTGAAGATGTTTTCTAAAATATAGTTCTGTAAGGCTTTGAAAACAGAATGATATGATATAGAATGCAACACAAAACAATCATAGAAATGTTAAGAGCTAAAGAGAAACACACAAGGCTTACAGTGGTTTCAAGGTGGTGTAATCCTTCTACGTCCACTCTACTCCTACTTTAAGGAGGAACTTCATTAAGCAAGATTGATTTACAGGACTCGACATTACAATCTATCAACCTAACAAGTTTTTGACCTACTAGGATTCAGCTCCCATATAGGTTGCTTGAATCAAACAGGCAGACTCATACAGGATCCTACTAACTCATACAGAGTTATGCCTTAACAACTTAAGACAAAAACACTCAGCAAGGATTTAAATCCTATCAACTAAGGACACCACTAAAACAACCTAAGCACACAACACAAAAGGTTAAAAGTATATAGATTTTTCTTCAACTGGTGCTTGAAGCAGCCTTGATGACTCTTGAGTTTGATGATTCGAAGACTTGTGTTGGGATATTTCAGTAGTTATCTTGATAAGACAAAATTATATACACAATAAGAAAAGAATAGTTTGCTTAAGGTATTGATACCTAGTTTCCACACTACATGATCACAAACTTATCGATACTGAACAAAAGATCATGTAATGGTTAGTAAAAATGAGATAGAATACTGCAAGAAGTAGTCAGCAGGTTGTGAGAAAACTGTTCTGAAAGAAGAACTCAGAAAGAAAGAAGTTGCACAGAAAGAAAAGAAGGAAGAAGCTGGAAACAGGAAGCTGTCAGTAATTGACAGGTATCAGGATGCTGAACCTAGATGGAAGAGTTGCAGGATGCTGAACCTAGGAAACTGACAAGTATCAGGAAGCTGGCACGAAACAGGAAGCCAACTATAAGGAAGCCGGCTATAGGTTTCAGGAACAGAAAGTTGTTCTGAAACAGAATCCTAGTTCGAAACAGGAAGAAGTCACATCCTAAGCAGCAAGCAATAAGAACCTACTGTTGTCTACAAAAGAGAAACAAGAAGTAGCCAATGAATCTTTGGAAAGGATAAAAGCGCTACTCACTCAGAATCAGGAAGAGCATGTAGCAAGAAGAGAAATAAGATAACGTTCATCAAGTAACCGTTGCATGAACTTCAGTCTTGAGCCCATACCGACTGAACAGGTCATCAGGAATGTTAGAAAGGGCCAGGAGAAAATAGTAGGCGCATTAAATGCTCATGTCAGAAATAGCTCAGATGCATTTAATTCGACCACAGAGAAGATCTTGGAGATAAAGCTTAAACTCAAATGGGAGAAGGATCCCTCTTCAACGGATACTTCTCAACGGTTAAAATCACAAGATCTATAAATAGAAGGTGTGGCTGATTGAAGAAATTTGCTGAACAGAGTCGAGAGGAAACTCACATACTTACCAAAGCTTCTCAAAGCTTTCACATGTTCAGCCACTCAACCTTCTTGAAGTAGTCTACAACAGCAATAAAGTTTTCAGAGATCAAGACTGCTTCTCACCAGTTGAAGAAACACTTTCATTTAACCATTGTGCTGTGTGTGCTAGGTTGTTTTATTTGGTGGACTTAGTTGATAGGATTATATCATTGCTAAGTTTGTATAGTCTTGTGTAGGCTATCTTTCCCTGTGTGGGAGTGTGTCCCTGTGTGGGAGTTTGTAAATCCTGTGTGGGTGTAGACCTAGGAATCTGGGATTCTGTAGGTATAACTTATTTTGGAAGAGGTTTGTAAAGACGAGTCTTGTAAAGCAAACTGACCATAACGAAGTTCCTCCTCAGTGAAGGAGTAGAGTGGACGTAGAAGGATTACACCACCTTCGAACCACTATAAGCCATACGTGTTTATTGCTTATCTTATTTGCTTTACTGTTTTGCTTGCATATCTATCATGTTGCATCTTATACAAGCATACTGTTGAAAGGCGTCTTACAAAATCATACTTTGAAAAGAAAACTGGTTTTAATCAGAAACTCTATCAAGTCTATTCCGCTGCATTAAAATCTGATACCAGGATAGTAACCTGATTCAGCCAAGGGCCAGATTGCTGACTCGAGAAAGGATACTGTTCTCCTAGAGAGACAAATTTTTTTTATTCAGTTACATGTTTTGAAAAGTTCGAAAAATCGATAGAGGTTCATTCACCCCCCTGAACCTCTGACCACTTGGGACCCAACAACTTGACTGCTTCACTTGGAGGTTGAGTGACTAAAAACTTAGAGAGTAGGAAGCTTGAGAACTTGTTCTTGCGAGAGTGAATGAAGTTAGAGTATCAATTTTCCAATACTTGCTTTAGTTGACCCTTCCTCTATTTATAGATGTAAGAAATGTGTCCGTTGAAGAGAGACACGTTTCATTTGAATTTGAATGGTATTTGATTGTCCTTGAGCTTGCATTAAATGTCTCTGAAATTTTGAGAATAATTTTCTTGTCTTGTTCTTTAGGTCATTTAATGCGACTGTACTAAACTGCAGGGTTGTTGCAGTATGTCGATCCACATGTCAGCAGAACACTAGTTCTTGGTACTGCACGATCATTTTATATCTACTGGCTATTTTTGATAAGATGTATTCCCGGATAGTAGTGATCTTCCTCATACTGTATTGTTGTGTGTGAATGTCTATTCTTTCTTCAAGTCTTTTTTCAATTTTAAAATATTGTCCTAGTTTAGTGTAACATGCAACTGTAATGTAGCTTTCTGTTCACCTTGTTGTATTCCTTAAGCTTGCTGCTTGCTGCATTGGACTGCTTACAGTATGCAAATATTGTAATATACTGTTGTTTCCAGTAGTGGTTTTCCGCTGTATCAGACTGTCAATAGAAACCTTCCTCTACTGAATTTTCGAGATTCTCCTTTGTTCAACTTTGACTTTTAAGACTCAAAACTATTCTAAGTTTCCACTTAAACATTGTGAAAAATGGGATAATCTAATTTCCTATTACAATACTGTTTTGTCTTATCAAAATCTAAATCTAAATTTCCTAACAATTTCCCCCTTTTTTATGATGACAAAACCTTTACATTATGTAGTTCATTGTGAGAATTTGGAGTGGCATGCAACATATACTTTTCATACATTATATGAAGATGATTACATAGTACATGAATTCTTCATGCATCGATTTAACTAAGCTAGCATTCTATCTTATAAGCTAACAACACATAATGTCAAATAGATATTACAAGCATGCTTTTCTACATCAGACAATAAAATGCATGAAGTTCATAGAGTGAACTTGTTCCATTAGGAGTAACTTGAATATATTAGAAAATAGAGTTTACAAGTTACAAAAGGAGCTTAAAGAATAATTTTACAGATAAATGCAGTAAAATGTCGATCTCGTTTAGACTTTTTCAGGATTGCTGACGTCCAAATAGCTTTCTTCTTACTGTATCATCTTCTGGTGGCTTTCTTTTCTCGTACTTAGTCCATTTCTTCCAATTAATGATCGATTCTTGAAAGGATTCTTCAAGCTTCTTGATATCTGAAATTTGAATCCATCTGAGCCAGAAGTCTTCACAAAATGATATTTGAGCTCCTTGCTTGATCTTCTTAATCAGTTCCTTTTGATTTCAAGCTCTCCATCTCTTGGTAACTGCTCGTACCTTTCCAATGCAACAAGACACGTAGCATATCTTCTGAAGCTGTTCAACTGGCAAAGATTCTTGAAGTACCTCAAATATTTTGATCTTTTATAAAAGGTTATCTCTTCAAAGGTAAGATTTCTGTGCTTTGGAAGGATCACTTTGTCGAAGATTTTCAGATCCCAAGCATGACTTTCTTTGAGGGGCCTTTGATCCAGCATCATAGATACGTTAGCAAAAATGTGGTCTGGATCAAAGCATGGAACCTCTTGAGGAGGATTTTGGTACAAAGCTTCATCAATTTTCTTTGCAAGATCTGTCTTCTTCTCTCCTATCACACCAAGCCTAGACATCCAGTCTTCTCTATCCCTTCTTCTTTTTTCTTCAGCTTCTTTTAGTTGTCTCTATTTTTCTTCATCCAACCTTCTGACAGCAACACACTTAAAAGTTTGCTCTTTTTGAGGTGGTTGCTGCTGCTGTCTGCAACTTCTCTTTTGAGATGGTGCAACTTCTTTTCTTTCTGTTATCTTGGATGCAGTGCTGTTTACTATTTTGGATACAATAGCCCCAACACCTGCACATCCTTCATCTTTGTCATCCTTTCTCTTCTTATATTAAGGGCTCTTACCATGTCCAAAATCTGATCTCCTTCGCTTTTTGCTGGCCAGGGGCTCCTCATCTTCATCATCTTTTTCCAAGTCCTTTATGACTTCTTTTCCTACAGCATCTATCTCTTTTTCTTCTGATCTTTTCTTACTTTTCCCCTTTTTGTCATCATCAGCTGGGCTATGTTTGAGAGATGCTGATTCTTGCTCAGTAGGAACAAACTAGGGGAAAGCACGATTCAGGATTGTTCTCATCTCTCCAACAAATAATTCTAGATTTCTTATCCCGTCATTCGTGTTTTGAGAATCACAAACTTAAGTTGATGCACTTTCTTACAAAGAGTTGAGTTCTAAATTATATGCAGCAATGGTGTTTTTAATCTCATCAACTGACCTATCCCTTGTTTCACTAGTAGTTTTGCATTCTCTTTCAACTCTTTGGCAGTCGTGATACTGTGCATTCCATTCAACATTGAGCTTCGTCTGAATTCTGGAAAAAAGTTCAACTAGCTCTCGTCTCAAAATTTCCACGAAGAAGGTTGGGATTTGTCGCTCATATTGATACTGTTGGCCATATTTACCTCATGGGTCTGCAATGCACGAACAAGTCCATGTACAACATCAATAATCCCTTGGAAAGATTGCTTTTAAGCATTAGTGAGGATCATAGAATCATGACTTCTCTTCCTGGTGGTCTCTCCTACTGTCTATTCATAGGAAACTAAAGCTTGACTAGAGTCCTGAGCTTGTTTTTGGTCAACTTCTGTAAAATACTGCTCCATATTCTTTCTGATAGTATTTGTAGCTGCACCTTATGAAAGGGTGAGCCAGCTCCAGATGGGGGACTATCTTCTCCAAAGTCCTCTTCATCGTTAGAAGAATCTCCTCCATCGCCTTCAAGATCTTGTGTAGGAGCGGCTACAAGAGCTCTTTTTCCTCCTTAAGGTGCATCATGTTGTCTTTCTTGCCCGTCTAAATCCTTTACGAGTACTATCTCAGCAGTAACTACGCCCGAGGTCTTCGTTGGAGATATTGTCTCAACAAATCTCGACAGCATTCCTCTGCTACATCAGATTCTCAAGCTGCATTGTTGTATTTTCTCTTACTTCTATAATTCTGGTGGTAGCATCAAGAATGTTTAGATTTTATGCATTGATGTATATGCACTAAATGATTTGCTGGAATTCTACCAAAAACTGGTCATCTTCTGATACTTCTGATTCAGCTTTGTAGGTATGAATGACTTTTTTCTCAATTGCATCATCAGAATTAGCTGTATTTTATTCCAAATCATCATTCTGTACTACTAGCAAGGCTAGTATAAGGAGTCCTGCCTCAGCAACTTTCTCCGTGGTTGCATCATCGGTGATTTATTTATTGAGGTTAGCCAGAACTCATTGCATCTTTGCTGATGCTTCCCTCTCAGATACATTTTTCATATGTTCTGGGGAGTCTTCATAATCTACCAGCTGTTCATCAATCTACATTGCTTCAAGGCTGACAATGGGTGATAGGGCAACTGCTATGTTTTGAAAATATGGTGAGTTATGAGCTTCTATTCCACTTTCTTCTTCACCGGGCTGCAACTTGCGAGAGTCTACCTTGGTGCTTCAGATTTACTTGCGTGCAGACCCAACTGCAACATTCTGTTGTTGGCTTCTTCCACATTGAGATGTGCCATTTGTATTTCGGCAATCTCTAATTCAGATAGGTTCCCTACAATCTCAACATTGGGGTTCATCAATGTGTTGTCTATCCCTGCTATCATCAATTGTTCATTCTTTGCACCATCAAATAGATATTTTCCTTTTGCAGCTCTATACTTTTTCAAACTTTCTTGCTTTACAGCAATTTCATTCAACTTTTATTCTCTGCAGGATTCAGCAAATCCTGGTTGAAATAAAGGCAAAATTTTATTGATTTGAGCACAGTGAAGGACTATAGCATCCACTCTAAGAAAGTCCTTGCGTGCCAATAGTTCTTTTCCTCTAAGAAAGTCCTTGCATGCCAATAGTTTCTCCATAGGTGATAAAGATTGAAGAAGTTCTCATTTATTGACTTAATAGAACAGGAAATGAGAGAATATGCCATATCTTAGTCAATATCACTGATGGTTCTCTCCTGATCGACCCAAGCCTCTATTTGGGTGATTGGTTCTGTAGTTGTGTCCCTTACCACCAGTGCTTTCTTCTTCTTATCTTCCGGAGCTTTTTAGCTTTCATCTCTTTCTTCTTCTACTCAAGCTTTTGCTTCTTTATGTTAGAATATTTCTGTTTAGATTTTGATGAGACAAAATAGTGATGTAATAGGTATTTAGAGTACCCCATTTTTCCATACTGTTTATGTGGAATCTTAGTCTTTTTCTTAAGTATCAATCTGAGTTGAAGAATGGAGTACGTGGAATTTAGCAAGAAGAAAGTTACTGATAGTAGTTGGATTCAGCAAGAAATCACTATCGGATACTACATTTAGCAAGTAGTAATACAATAAGTAGCTATACTGTAAGCAGTAAAAAGAACTGGGAGTTCACTATAGGTGCGGAATAGAAACTAAGTAAAACAGAAAGCTGGCATAACATTCAAAACAAGAAGCAGAAAGAGACAACATGCAATATCATGTAGTACGAGGAAGATCACTGCTATATAAGGATTCATCTTGTCAAAAATAGCCGGTAGAAAGAGATGATCAAGCTGTATGAAGAACCAGTGTCTTGTTGACATGTGGACCGACTGCCTGCAATAAACCTAAAGCCGAGGACCACCACATTTAATGATCTACAGAATAAGACAATGAGCTCATCCCTAGTTTTTCAGAAACATTTAATGCAAGAGCAAAGAAGATCAAGGAAGATCATGAGAATTCAAATTCAAACGAAGTGTCTCTCTTTAATGGATATATTTCCTATATATAAATAGAGGAAGAGTTGACTGGAGAAACTACTCAAGAACAAACACTCAAGTTTCTCTCAAGTATTCAGTCACTCAACTTCATTGTGAAGCAGTCAAGCCTTCGAATGGATCCTAAAGAAGACTAACTCTAAAGGACCCGTACTTATATGAGTACCTAAATTTACCTGATTTATATGCAGGATTAGTTGTCAGGAAGTAGCGGTGATGTATGGTATATTGATAGCGGCTGCTCAAGACACATGATTGGCAACAAAGAAGCCTTAAGAGACTTCCAACCATGTAAAGGCCCTAAGATAGTCTTTGGAGATGATTCAAAAAGAATCACCAAGGACACATGAAGCTTGATCAAAGACAATACATACATTAATGATGTGTCATACGTGAAAGGGCTAAAGTATAACCTTTTGAGTATTAGCCAATTTTGCGACAAGGGATATTCCATGGAATTCAATTTCAACAAGTGTCTGATCAAAGATAACAAATCCAATGAGGGGAAGCTTACTGAAATCAGAAGAGGAAATATCTATCTTGCTGATTGGAGTTCAACAGTGCAGCCAACCTACTTTATTGCAAAGAGTACACCTGAATTAAGTTGGCTATGCCACAAAAGGATGATTCACTTGAACTTCAAGACGATTAACAAGCTAGCAAGGAAGAACCTAGTCAGACGCTTGCAAAATGTAGCCTTAAAAAATGAGAATATTTGTGGAGCATGCAAAAAGAGAAAACAAGTAAGAAGCTCATTCAAAGAGAAAACACAAAGATCATCTCAAATGATACTGAATTTACTTTACATGGATCTTTTTGGACCAATTGAGCCTGTAAGTGTAAGTGGGAAGAAGTATTCCCTAGTGATTGTGGATGACTTCTCTAGATTTACATGGACCATCTATCTTGCTAAGAAATCAAAAACTCAAAATAGGCTGCCAGAATTTATGAAGAGAATTCAGAATGAGAAGAGTTTAAACATTGTAAAGATAAGATCTGATAGAGGAATAGAGTTCACAAACAGATTTATTGAGAAATATTGTTCAGAGAATAGGATCAACCATGAATACTCTGCAATGAGAACATCTCAACAGAATAGAGTTACAGACAAAGAAACATAACTCTGAAAGAAGCAGCAAAAAACAATGATTGCTAAAGCTGCTATACCTAAGAGAATTTGGGTTGAAGCTACCAATACAACATATTATACGTAAAACAGATGCCTGATCAACAAAGATCATGACAAGACTCCTTACGAAGTTTGGTATGGCTTTACACCAAACATTTCATACCTCCATATCTTTAGATATAGATGTTACATTCTGAACAATGGTAAAGAACATCTGAAAATATTTGATGCAAAGTCTGATGAAGGAGTATTTCTTGGATACTCATCAGTAAGCAAAACGTTCAAAATTTTCAACAATAGGACTCTGGTTGTAGAAGAATCAATGCATGTAGTATTTGATGAACTACATTGTGATACAGCAGAGCTTGACAAGCTGAAGGAGGATGTATCTCAGATAAAGATCAAAGATCATCAAGTCAAGTATATAGATCAAATAACATCAAAGATTAAAGATCAAAGATCTACCTACTGATATTGTTATTGAAAACAGTACAAAAGTTTCTACACCCAAAAATACAATACCGCAGGTTACTACACAGTAAGCTGATGGAATACAACAGTCCAACAGAAATCAAAGTGATACAGCTGATACTGTTCATCAACCCACATACAGCTTTGAACCAAATAGAACATGGCTCAGAAATCATCCAAGAGAGCTTATTATTGGAGACATCAATGCTGAAGTAAGAATGAGAAGATCAAGACCACATGAAGCAATGTTTACATGTTTCATATCACAAATGGAACCTAAAAGCATTGAAGAAACACTTGAAGATAGTAATTGGATTCAAGCCATGCAAGAAGAACTGAATGGATTCGAAAGGAATCATGTATAGATGTTAGTACCAAGACTTGATCATCAAGGAGTGATTGGAACGAAGTGGGTGTTAAAAAACAAGTTGGATGAATCTGATATTATCGTTAGAAACAAAGCAAGGTTAGTGGCAAAAGGTTATTGTCAAGAAGAAAGAATTGATTTTGATGAGACCTTTGCACTTATGACAAGACTTGAAGCAATCAGAATTTTCTTAGCCTATGCTGCACACAAGAATTTCAATGTATATCAAATGGAGGTCAAAAGTGCATTCCTAAATAGTCTCTTATCCGAAGAAGTATATGTGGAACAACCTCCAGGATTTGAAGATCAAGCTGAAGAGAAGGTTTTCAGATTGTAGAAAGCTTTATATGGATTGAAGCAGGTGTCGAGAGTGTGGTATGATACCCTGTCCTTATATCTTTTGGAGAATGGATTCCAAAAAGAAACGGTGGACAAAACTCTCCTCAAAATACAAGATGGTGATAGCATTCTACTTGTACTAATCTATGTGGATGATATTATTTTCGGGTCAGCAAACAAAGATCTCTGTGAAAAATTCTCAAACTCATGCGGAAGAAGTTCGAGATGAGCATGACGGGAGAATTAAGTTTTTTTCTTGGTTTGCAAGTTAAGCAATTAGACAATGGTATTTTCATCAATCAAGTTAAGTACACCAACGAGTTTGGAATGGAGAATGGATCATCAGTAAGCATTCCCATGGCCACATCGATCAGTCTCGACAAAGATGAGAGTGGAAAAGATGTGGACATCACAAGATATAGGAGACTCATTGGCTCCCTATTGTATCTTATAACAAACAGTCTGGATATTGTGTTTGTAGTAGGAGTGTGTGTAAGATTCCAAACAACATCAAAAAAATCACATCTTGCAGTCGTGAAAAGAATTATCAAGTACCTGACACTCAAGACGTTGGCCTATGGTATCCCAAGGAAGGAGGTTTTAGCTTAAAGGGATATTCTGATTTTGATTGACAGAAAAAGTACAAGTGGTACTTGTCAATTTCTTGGAGAAAGGCTAGTTTATTGGTTCTGCAAGAAAATAACATCCATAGCAACCTCAACAACAGAAGCAGAATATGTTGCCGTAGGAAGTCGTTGTGCTCAGATTCTATGGATACAACAACTTAAGGATTATGGAATTACGAAAGAGAAACCCTTATTTTGTATGATAATACATGTGCTATTGCTATAACACACAACCCCGTCTTTCATTCTAGAACAAAGCACAGTGATGTGAGACATCATTTCATAAGAGATCATGTGAAGAAGAAATATATTGTGCTCGAAAAAGTTCATACAGATCTGCAATTGGCAGATATTTTCACAAAATTCTTATATGAATCAAGGTTTTCTATGCTTAGAAGCGAGCTCGGAATCATCAAGTTATGAAGCTTGGAAGGAGATAAATCTCTTAGAAGTAGAAGTATGAAGTAAGTGGGAATTCTGCTTATTCAAGAAAATAAGATACAACATTCCAGGATATAGCAGTTCAGGATACAACATTCCAAGATACAGCAGCTTAGGATATAGCATTCCAGAATACAGCAGTTCAGGATACAACATTCTAGGATACAATATTTATTGATACAACATTTAATAGTCCTGCAACCTCGTATCAGGAACAGTAACCTTAAATGCTAATCATTTGAGCAGCAAATGGGCATCTCGCATTTAATGTAAAATCCATTTTTTCAGAAGATGAACACATGCGTGTTTTCATTTTAACCCCAGAAGTTTGCCTTATTGCAAAAAGGCCCCTCTTTTTATCTCAACCATCTAACAAGTTCATCCATGGCTAGTAGAAGAGAAAACATCATTCTAGAAGGTCGCCTAGTTAACTCAGTGGCATTACTCGGGGAAGAAAACATCTATAATAGAGATGTTATTTTAAAAGTATGGAGCTGCGTGGAGAAGAACGACGTCTTCGGCCTACTCACCACCCAGTACAGTAGAATGTCAAAACCGGCTATCCAAAGGTTCTATGCCTTTGCGAGACTCTCTAATGATATGATGAACATCCTTTTCAAGATGGATGCTAATGAGAAGAAGTATACTTTGACGGCGAAGGATATTATGTCCACATTCGACATCTCTGTCAAAGGTCTACAAATATTGAAGCTTGAAAAGTATGGCTCTGAGTTTATCGAGGAGATGTGGAATCTATTTAAACAGGATTCCATCTCAGAGCCGGTGAAGAAAAGCTTTGAGAAAAAGTAACTGAAGCCTGAATATGAGTTTATTCATGACATCTATGCGTACTCCATTGAAGATAGATATGGACACTTTGATAAGGGCACCGATCTTCGGTTAAGGCTAATGACTATTATTGTGAAAGGAGTGACAGTCAACTAGAGTGGGTTTATCTTGCGGAGAATCTTGGAAGAGGCTACAAAGAAAACCCTAAGAAGGAACTCTAGGATCACCATCACCTCCATTCTCTGTAAGATGGGAATTGAAGTAGAAGAAGCCGTACCAATCCCTCCTGGATGGTACTTGGGTGTGAAGAAAGGTTTCTTCAAGAGGAAAGCTGCGGTTAAAGCACAACCACCCAAGAGGAAGAAAGTCACTACAGGAAGAGAATTGTAGAAAGTGACTCTAAATAGGAAGTTGCAATCAGAACACAGTAGTGATGGTGAAAAAAAGTTGCTAAACCCTCATCCTCCAATGGCAATGATGATGATGATAATGATATGCCTCTTGTGAGGTCGATCAAGAAGGATATGAAAAGGAATAAGATGGTGAATGCTGATCTTGTTAGGATCATCAACTCTGATGAGGTTTAATCTGTTGAAGTAGCTGCAGTTACTGATCAGGATGCTAAAGTTGATCAGGAAGTCAATGACAGTCTGACTCTTGTGCCAGTGCCTTCGGTGAAAAACCTCATCCTACCCAATAGGAAGGAGAGGAAGAAGAAGAAAATGCAGCTGCTTGCTAAGAAAAAAAAAGAGTTAAGGAGCATAAAACTTATGAAGCAAGCACTAGTGGTCAGAGAAGAAGCTGTAGAGCATCACCCTAATCGAAGCATGGGCTGATAATGAAAAGACCATCAGTGATATTTCGATATGCCATATAATTTGTTCTGAATCCGTCGAGTCGATCAATAACATCGAATGAGGAAGATGCATCTTTCCTGAGGAGAGGAGCTGCTGACATCGAAGGACTTCCTAAGAATAGAGGCAATAGTCCTTAATTGGGCTGAGCGTTTGACATTCCATCTCTACTGCAATCAGAATTTATAGAATCTTATAGAGAAGTTAACCTTCAAGAGATCATTGAGAAGCAGGAAACTCTGAGAAAGCATAGAACAACTAAAGGTTGGAGTACCTTTGATGAAGCCAAGGATGAACAATCGATGAAAGCTGGGGAGAGTAACACATTGATAAACCCCACCACCGAGACTGTAAGGAACCCAACAGAATTTAAGTTGGTCAAAGCTCAATTAGCACACCTCGATGTGGAGGAAGCTAATCAACAGATGTTGCAGTTGGGTTTACAAGCAAGTGTTGTTGAACTGATTAGACAAACTCCTCACAAACTGCAATCAGGAGAAGGAAGCAGTGTTGTTGAAGGGCATGATTCTCCTACTTTCCATAACATGGTTGCACTATTGTCCCCTATTATGAGTCTTGATGCAATAGAGATCGACGAACAGGAGTTGGTCGACTATGAAGATTCCCCAGAGTACATAGAGATAGCTTCTGAGGGGGAAGCTGCAGAAAAGATTCAAGGAGTGCTGGACAGCTTGAAGGAAGAGATCACCAATGAAGAACCATGGAGGAAGTTGCTGAGGCAGGATTCCCTGTACTGGCTTTGGTAGCAGTACAGAATGTTGAAAGTGAACAGGATACAACATATGCTGATGTTGCAATCCTTACAGCAGTTGCAAAAGAGATCATTCATACAGTCCAAGCTGAAACAAAAAGATCAGAGGATGATCACTTCCTAGTGAAATTGCAGCAGATCATTGAGAGTACATATCTTGATGCTCAGAACCTAGACATTCTTAATGCTGCCACCAGAGTTGTTGAAGTAAACAAGGATGTTGAGAATGAGGATGCTGTTGAGATAACTTCTCCAAAGAAGATCTCAGGCATAGTTACTGCTGAGATAGTACTGGCGGAGGATTTAGAAGTGAATGATGAGGAAGAGATAACACCTCCAGGAGGAAAGAGTTATGTGATTGCTGCTCCGGAATAAGATGTTGAGAATGATGGGGGAAATTCCTCAGATGATGATGAAGATCTGGAGGCGATAGTCCACCCGGTTTACCATTCCGGATAGTGGAACCTGTTGATACTATAAGAAGACGTATGCAGCAATGTGCTGAAGAAGCAGCACAATAACAAGATCATAGTGAGAGTCAAACTCTGGTTCCTTAGATTCAAGAAGCAGTAGAACCAACCTAAGCAGAAACCTTGACTCTTACTGATGTACATGAGCAATCCCTCTAGGGATTATGGATGTTGTATAAGGGATTATTCGGGTATTGCAGATGCATGAAGTTAACATGGCCAATAACATTCATATGAGCGACAAGTCTCATTCTTCGTTGATGGAAAATTTAAGAAGTAAGTTATCTGAGCTTTCTTCCAGAATTCAGAATAGGCTCAATGCTGAATGGAATGCACAACATCATGAGCGTAAAAGAGTTGAAAGGGTACAACTAGCTGCAAGCGAAGAAGAGACAAGTCCATCGATGAAATCAAAAGTACACTTGCTGCACAAAATCTCATACTCAACTTTTTACTAGAAAGCACAATAATACAAGCTCGTACATCTCAAAGCACAAATGATAGGATCTCCAATCTTGAGTTGTTTATTGGAGAAATGAGAACAATTTTTATCGCATCTTTCCTCAACATGTACTTGCTGAATCAACATCTCCTTAGCCTACCTCTATTAATGATGACAAAAAGGAAAAAAAACAAGAGAAAATTAGATAAGGAGTTGAATGCTGTAGTAGAAAAAGTCGTGAAGGACTTAGAAGAAGAAGAAGAAGAAGAGGATAAAGAACTTTTGGCCAAGAGGAAAAGAAGAAGATCAGATTCTGGACACGACCAAAGTTGACGATAAAGATGAAGGAGGTGCAGGTGTTGGGGTTACTACATCCAAAGCAGTAAGCAGCACTGTATCTCAGTAAACAGAAAATATAGTTGCTGCACCAGCTCAGAGAATGAGCAATAGACAATAATAGCAGTAGGAGTAGAATAGCAAACAACAACAACCTATCTAGAAGAGCAGACCTTTAAGTGTAGCTGTTGTCAGAAGGCTAGATGAAGAAAGATGGAGACAGCTGAAAGAAGCTGATGAAAAGAGAAGAAGAGATGGGGAAAACTAGATGTCTAGATTAGTGTGATTGGAGAAAAAAGGACAGAGCTTGCAAAGAAAATTGATAAAGCTCTCTATTCATATCCACCTCAAGAGATTCCCTACTTGGATCCAGACCATGTATCTATTGTAGTATTTGTTTTGTTGGATCAAAGGCCCTTAAAAGAAAGTATTGCATGGGATTTGAAGATTTTTGACAAGATGATTCTGCCGAAGCACAAAAATCCAGCATTTGAAGAGATAACCCTCTATAAAAGGTCAGAATACTTAAGGTATTTCAAACATCTATGTCAACTAAATTGTTTCACAAGATATACTACATGTCTTGTAGCTTTGGAAAGATATGAATAGCTAGCAAGCGACAGAGAGCTGGAAAATCAGAAAGAACTGATAAAGAAGATCAAGTAAGGAGCACCTATTTTATTCTGTGAAGATTTTTGGCTCCGGTGGATTCAGATTCCTGACATCAAGAAGAAGCTTAAAGAGTCTATTATCAATTGGTGGAAGAGAATGAAGTTCGAGAAGAGAAAGCCACCAGAAGATGATTCAGTAAGAAGAAAGCTCTTTCGAAGAAAGCAATTATAAGGAAGTAACATCTTTGTAGCGCCCAGGACAAAACAAAGCATAATTGAATAATTAAATAATTAAACCCGTAATTGAAATAATTCTATGTGTGTTAATTTTGAGTGTTTAAGTTTATTTATGTGCGTTACAGATAGGTGTTTGATACTGATTTAGAAGAACGTAATTTTTAGACATGGAACCTAGAAGATTTTTATAATATGAGATACGTAACAGAAAAACGAGAAAATAGAAATGAACTAGAGGTCGATCGGAGTTTCGTAGCTCGAGTAGTGAAGAAAACAGTGGAACGAAGAATACGATGTATACGAGATGTATACGAGGGATGGCATACGAGATATTTAACATGAATAGTATCTTTTTTTTGGAGAAGTATATATAGGACGTTTTTAAGTCGATAAGTCACACGCGCTCATAATCGAAAAACACGTAAGTTTTCTCTCTTTTCTCCCTCTTTTTCCGGCGACCGCCGCCGCCGCCGCCGGTGGCCGAAAAAGTCAACCGTCTCGGAATCGAACAGTTTTCACATAGGTCGTAGCTCTCATCGAGGTGAGTCTAGTGACGGTTTTGTTTCTCCATTCCGACGGTCAGATCGCCGGCAAATCGCCGGTCAACCGCCGGAAAAACCTTGTTTGAGTTCGTCATCTTTTCTCTCTCCTCATTTCTTGTTTTTCCTCTCTCGTTTTCCTTACCGGGGTGGTAGATAACCATTCCGGTGTGTGTGTCTTTGGGTTGGAGGTGGTGGAGCCGCCGGAGGGGCGGTGTGGCCGAAGTTGGGTTTGTGTGGTTTTGGGGTGGAAAAGCTTGGGTTTGGTGTGTGTGTTGTGTGTGTGTTGTTCTTGCTTGGGTTGTTGTTTTGTGTGTTGTTGGTTGCCGGTTATGGAGGTAGAGGTGTTGTCGGCAACGATAGTCGCCGGTCGAAGCTAGAGGAAGAAGATGGTGATGGTGGCGCTGCTGTGTAGGCTGCTGCGCGCAGGACCGTGCACTGGGGCACGACCGTGCTATGGGGCACGACCGTGCGCCAGGGGTGAGTGATCGTGCGCGGCCACTGGAAGGTGGCGCACGGTCGAGCTTTGTGGGGCACGGTCGTGGGCAATTTTGCACGACCGTGCGAGAGAGAAGTGTGAGTGGGGTTTTGTTGGGTTGCCGGGTGTGTCGTGGGCGCACCGGTAAGTGTTTTCGTGGGTTGTTTTGAGTCGTTTGTTTTTGTTGCTTTGTCGGGAGTCAGGGATCTCGGTCGGGTCAACCCTTTCACCAAGTTTTCCTTTCACACGTCTCGATAGCCTTAATCTTCGAGTCTTCCTTATCCGTTCCGTCTTCTTGATCGAACGTTTCTTTTATTTTATATCCGTCTTTTAATCTTTTGAGGATCTAAGATATCGCGGTACTTTTGTAGGCTATCTGTTGGATCGTACGCATTAGGCTTGACTTTTTATCCTGTCAGAACACGTGATAACCTCTTATCGAGGTGGGGGTATCTTCTAATTCTTAATCTGTTTACTGTTTTCCCTATTTTGATGCTCGTTTGAGAAATGCTAAATGCTGTGTACTATAAGTGTTGTGCCATATTATTATTGTGCATGGGCTGCGGTCCACCTCTGATCATGTATTTTGTCCTCACTCTTTTCTACTACTCCAAAGGGTTGGGTGGTCCTGAAAATACACCTACGGTAATGAGACCGTTTCTATAGGATAAGACGGGGAACACCCGCACCTATTTGTCCCCTACCATTTCTAATGCCTGCTGTGAATTTTACGTGCTGTGACAACGTGCCTCTCTGCTGCGAACTTTTGATTTATTATATATACATTTTTATCGAGTGTTATAAGATGCAGAGTTTATCTCCACCAGTGTATTCCATGCACTGACCCCTTAATCTGTACTCACCCTACAGGAGTTGACGAACAGTAGAGCAGTAGAGAGAGAGATGGTGCCACTTTTGGGGATTTTTATAAAATGACTTTTATGAAGTATCAAGAAACAATGTTCTACATCTTTTGACATGTAATTATGTTTTCTGTAATCTCTGATGACGTTGGATCCTGATGATGTTTATTCCGCTGTGATGACATTTTGAAAATCGGCTGTGATCGATGTTTTTGTATGATATGTTATCGGCAGTGTCCGATGTGATATGAGAAAGATTCTGATGTTCTCTGTTTTCTTCTTCTTCTGATCGTCCCTTGCCTTCTTCTTCTTTTGCGCGCCTCCGTTTTAATTAAAACTCTGATAATATATGTATGGAAGAAACTGGGGCGTGACAATCTTACTGTCTTTTCTGTACACATCTATCTCTAAGCACTTCCTGTAACTTGTATTTTACTTCTTTGATATACTCAAGTTACTGATACTGGAACATATTCACACTTCACGTACTTCGATTCGATATAGGACATCATGCTAGATATACTTGTCTAAAAATATGAGCTATGAAGATATGATTCTAGTTCACTCAAATTACTGTATGAAAAATCTAAGTATCTATAATGTATGAAAGTATATGCTGCATAACGCTCTGAATTCTTGCAATGAACTCATAATGTAAAAGTTTTGTCATCATCAAAAAGGGAAAAATTGTTAAAATATTTCTGTTTAGATTTTGATGAGACAAAATAGTGATGTAATAGGGATTTAGAGTACCCCATTTTTCCATACTGTTTATGTGGAATCTTAGTCTTTTTCTTAAGTATCAATCTGAGTTGAAGAATGAAGTATCGTAGAATTCAGCAAGAGAAAGTTACTGATAGCAGTTGGATTCAACAAGGAATCGCTATCAGATACTGTATTTAGTAAGCAATGATAAAGCAATCAGCCATACTGTAAGTAGTAAGAAAAACTAGGAGCTCACTGTAGACGCGTAATAGAAAGCGAAGCAGAATAGAAAGCTGGCGCAACATTCAAAATAGGAAGCAGAAAGAGACAACACACAATATCATGCAGTACGAGGAAGATCACTACTATACAAGGATTCTCCTTATCAAAAATATTCGGTAGAATGAGATGATCGAGCTATATGAAGAACCAATATCTCACTGATATATAGACCGACAACCTACAATAAACCTGAAGCCGAGGATCACCGCACTTAATGATCTACAGAATAAGACAATGAGTTCTTCCCTAGTTTTTCAGAAACATTTAATGCAAGAGTAAAGAAGATCAAGGAAGATCATAGGAATTTAAATTCAAATGAAGTGTGTCTCTCTTCAATGGACACATTTCCTATATATAAATAAATGAAGATTTGATTGGAGAAACTACTGAAATACTATCTTTCGAATTCTCTCTAGTAAGAACAAACACCCAAGTTTCTCTCAAGTATTCAGTCACTCAACCTCACTGTGAAGTAGCCAAGCCTTTGAGTTTTTTAAGAACCACAATGTTATCAAGGTTTTCTTCGAAGCACTAGTTGAAGACCTCATATACTTTTAACCTTTGTGTTGTGTGCTAGGTTGTTTTATTTGGTGTCCTTAGTGAGAAAGATCAAGATCCTTACTGAGTGTTAGTCTTAAGTGTATTAAGGCTTTAAACTCTGTGTGAGTTTGTAGAATCCTGTGTGGGTCTGCCTAAGGATCCTTGTGATTCGAGTATGTGATAGCTTGCTAGGTGATAAATTATTTAGATAAGTCTTGTAAGTCAGTCTTACTTAACGAAGTTCCTCCTTGAAGAAGGAGTAGAGTGGACGCAGAAAGATTACACATCCTTCGAACCTCTATAAACTCTTTGTGTGTTTATTTGTTGCTTTATCGTATCTGTGCTGCATTATTTATTTGCTCATACTGTATTTTAAAGTTTGAGAAAAGCATACTTGAAAAAGAAAATGTTTTACAAAAGAAAACTCTATCTATTTTCCACTACATTAAGGAACTCTGAAACAGTAAGTTGAATCAGCATTTCACCCAGTTTACTGATTCTGTATTGACTATTGTATTCTAAATTAGAATACAACATCGACTGTTTAGAAAGTTTTGAAAAAGTAAAATCTGATAGAGGTTCATTCACCCCCCTCTGAACCTCTGAACCACTTGGGACCAACACTTTATCTTTCTCATCTCCTTTCGGCTAGGTAAGATGAGGTGCCTAAATTATGGTGCTGACACAAGGGCCATACTATCATCGGCTTTTTCAGGCTCAAAAGCCTCATCTTTATGTTGCTCTTTTTCTTCTAGAATTTCTGTAGTTGTTGTGTCTTGTGGTACAACTGCTTTCTTCTTTCTTGATATCCTCGTGAGAGGCATATCATCATTGTCATCTCCATCATCATTACTGGAGGATAAGGGTTCTGCAACTTTGCTCTCAACATCGATGTTGTATCTTGCTCGGAGTCACCTACTGCGTTACTGCTTACTGCAGCAACAAGAGACTCTATTATCTGTTTGTGCTAACCGGGGACTGCAGTAGGTTGTCTTCTTTGAAATTCATCTACCTTCTCCATAATCTTCTTCTTAGATAGGGACTTTTTGACTCCCAAGTACTATCCAGCAGGAATAGTTACAACTTCTTCAACATCAATGCCCAACTTACCGAGAACGGAGGTGATGGTGATGCCAAAACTTCTTCTAATAGTTTTCTTGGCAGCTTCCTCCCAGATTCTCTTCAGAATGAATCTACTCCAGTTACCTTGCACACCTTTCATAATGGCAGTCATGATTCTAAAGTGGAGGTTAGTGCATTTGTCGAAGCTTCCACATAATCCTTCAATAAAGTATGCATTAACATCGTGAAGAAACTCATACTCAGGCTTTAGCGTCTTCTTTTCATAGCTTTTTCTAGTAGGACCACTGATGGAATCCTGTTTGAACAGATTTCATATTTCTTTTGTATACTGTGTTCCATATTTCTCGAGTTTTGATGGGGGTAGCCCTTTAGCAGAGATATCGAATGTGGAATCAATATTCTTCGACGTTAGAATATATTTTTTTCCTTCCGCATCCATCTTGAAAATGATGTTTTTATCATCATCATTTAGCCTGGCGAAGGCATAAAATTTCTGGACAGTAGGGACTGGTATGGCCTT
Source organism: Scutellaria minor (assembly GCA_954870855.1). Lineage (NCBI taxonomy): Eukaryota > Viridiplantae > Streptophyta > Magnoliopsida > Lamiales > Lamiaceae > Scutellaria > Scutellaria minor. The sequence continues at coordinate 11,010,301 of OX940734.1, read as the reverse complement.
GTATCTGGTGGTGAGAAGACTAGATATGTTGTTTTTCTCCATACACTTTCAGATTTTTTAGATAACATCTCTATCATAAATGTTTCCTTCTACGATCAGTGCTTCTGGGTTGACGAGATGACCTTTGATAACCTTGGTTTCTCTTGCGGCAACCATGGATGAAGGGATAAGATTTTCTGGAAATGAGATTTTGGGGATTTACTAAAACGGTTGAGATGTTCTTGCTTGAGGAAAGTGTAAAGATTGAATGAATGAGATAATGAACAATTCCAATTCAAATATATGGAAGTTTATGATCAATGGTCACAACTAAAAGATCGTAATAGAGGCGTGAAGTCTAACAATTGAGATAAAATAGCGGAGAGGCTTCTTTGCAATATAGGCCATTTCTAGGGTCGGAATGTAAGATGCAACTGTTGCCATTCTGAAAAAATGGAGTTACATTAAATACGAGATATGTTTTTACCACTCAAATGATTAGCATTTAAGGTTATTATTTCTGATACGAGGTTGTAGGGCTTTAAATGTAGTAGCAATAAATGTTATATCCTAAACATGTTATATCCTGAGATGCACTAAATTCTGTTCATGCTGAATTCTGTATATCTGTTGTTTTGTTTTGCTGTATTCTTGTACAAACACAACATTCCCCCTTGCTTCATACTTACTCTTCCATCTGACAATAACTTGTTCCAAACATCATAACTTGATGATTCCAAGTTCATTTTTTAGCATAGAAAACCTTGATTCACATAGAGGTTTTGTGAAAATATCTGCTAGCTGTAGATCTGTATGAACCTTTTCAAGCACAATGTCTTTCTTTTCCACATGATCTCTTATGAAGTGATGTCTTACATCTATGTGCTTTGTTCTAGAGTGAAAACTCGGATTATGTGTTATAACAACTGCACTTGTATTATCACATAGAATAGGAGGTTCATTTTCTATAATCTCATAATCTTTAAGTTGTTGTTGTATCCATAGAATTTGAGCACAATAGTTCCCTACGCTGACATATTGTACTTTTGTCGTTGATGTTGCTATAGATGGTTGTTTCTTGCAGAGCCAAGATACCAATTTTTCTCTAAGAAATTGACAAGTACCACTAGTACTTTTTCTGTCAATTTTACATCCTACAAAATCAGAATCTGAGTATCCCTTTAAGCTGAATCCTCATTTCTTAGGATACCGTAGTCCAACATCTTAAGTTCCTTTCAGATACTTGTTTTAGGATGTATACTATAAGCCTAGCTTTTGTATGAACATCTTTTTGATATGAGAATCATTTTGGTCATATGTTTGCGTTTTATATTTGCTATATATGTTGATGCAATTGTCCAGATTAATCTATATTGTATATGACGTGGTGTGTGGTGCCAACAGAAGATCATGTTATCAGTTCCTTATAGATTATAAATAATAGCTCACAACCAAGATGGATTTGGACAAACCATTAGAATGGTTGTAGTGCAATTTGTTATTAGTCTATCTTGACTATAAAGTTACACTAGTACATTTTGTATGGATTGAGCAGGACCATTTGAGGTTGTTCGATTTGTACTGACTATATAAATGAACAAGACCTCTGTTATTATGGATGTACATCTTCTTAATCCCTATATAATAACGGGCACGTGTGCTTAGTGTTTATTTCTTTAATTTGCCAATGGGTGAGATTTATTCATAAATCAATAAACTCGGTGAGTTGGGAGATAGCATTGTTTATATGGTGTGCTGTTGATTATAGAAGGAATCCATGTCCTAATTATTTAGGATGATGATGTCCCCTTGAGGAGCTCATAAGGATTATCATGTAAACCCTGCAGGTAGATTTAATCCGACATGATAATAAGGATGAGTGGTACTACTCTTGGAATTAGATGTAAATTAATTAAGTTGTCAGTAACTTATTTAATTTACGGACATTCGATATCTTAAACACGGGGAAATAAATATACACATAATAAAAGGAGCCCATATTGTAATATGGATTGGGGTGGTAGTTCAATTATAATTCTTTAGTGGATCGAGTTATAATTGATGGACTTAAGTTGGGTGTTCGGGCCGAACACAGGACGCTTAAGCCCATCAGGAGGCCCAACCCTAAGTCCTCCTCTAGGTCCATGTTGTAGCCTATAAATGCCCTAAGATCAGCGCCTCCCTTAAGACTCTCACGCTCAATCTCACGCACAAAAACACAGAATCGTGAGGCTAGAAAGAGAGGGACGAGATCGCTGTTTTCTTGGAAGATCGTCGCCCACACGACGTCCGAGGAAAGGGCTGGGAATACAACAGAAGATCGAGAGGTTTATACTTCGATCTGCTTGTCTTCAAGGGTATGTTTTCTTTCCGCTGCGTATATCCTTTTGGATCCCGATTCCAATCACATAGGGCCGGCGATCCATCGGTTCCAACAACTTGATCATTCATTTTACTGCTGCAAGGTGTGACTCTTTGGGTGCTTTTTGGAATATTGCACATACACCTACTGCAAACATAATATCCAATCTGCTTGCTGTAAGATACAACCAAGAACTAATTAATCTCCTATATTTTGTGATATTCACATCTTTTCCATTCTAATCCTTGTCAAGACTGATTAACGTAACCATAGGTATGTTCACAATTGATCCATTTTCCAATCCAAATCTTTTGATCAGCTCCTTGGTATACTTGACTTGATTAATGAAAATATTGTTAGGATGTATACTATAAGCCTAGCTTTTGTATGAACATCTTTATGATATGAGATTCATTATGAAAAAATGTTTGCATTTTATATTTGTTATATATATGTTAATGCAATTGCCCAGATTAATCTATATTGTAGATAACATGGTGTGTGGTGCCAACAGAAGATCATGCTATCAGTTCCTTATAGATTATAAATAGTAGCTCACAACCAAGATGGATTTGGATAAACCATTGGAACGGTTGTAGTGTAATTTGGTATTAGTCTATCTTGACTATAAAGTTACACTAGTACATTTTGTATGTATTGAGCAGGACCATTTGAGGTTGTTCGATTTGTACTGAAGAACAAGACCTCTGTTATTATGGATGTGCGTCTTCTTAATCCCTATATAATAACAGACACATGTAATCAGTGTTTGTCTCTTTAATTTGCCAATGAGTGAGATTTATTAATAAATCAATAGGCTCAGTGAATTGGGAAATAACGTTGTTTATATGGTGTTCTGTTGATTATAGAAGAAATTCGTGTCCTAATTATTTAAGATGATGATGTCCCCTTGAGGAGCTCATAAGGATAATCATGTAAATCCTATAGGTGGATTTAATCCGACATGATAATAAAGATGAGTGGTACTACTCTTGGAATTAGATGTAAATTAATTAAGTTTTCAATAACTTATTTAATTTACGGACATTCGATATCTTAAACACGGGGAAATAAATGTGCACATAATAAAAGAGCCCATATTGTAATATGGTATTAGGACGGTAGTTCAATTATAACTCCTTAGTGGACCGAGTTATAATTAATGGACTTAAGTTAGGTGTTCGGGCTGAACACAGGACACCTAAGCCCATTAGGAGGCCCAACCCTAATTCCTCCTCTAGGTTCCTATTGTAGCCTATAAATAACCCTAACATCAGCGCCTCCTAGAACACACGATTTCTCAATCTCACACGTATAAACAGATTCGCTAGAGTGAAGTGAGGAGGTGGGATTTCTGAACCTTTGGAAGATCGTCGCCCATACGACGTTCAAAGGAAAGGGATAGGAATACGGTAGAAGATCGAGAGGTCTAGACATCGATCAGTTTGTCTTCATGAAAGGTATGTTTTCTTCTGCTGCGCATATCTTTATGGAACCCGATTTCGATCACATAGGGCCGGCGATCTGTTGGTTCCAACAAATATCATTATCTAGTTGCATGACTTGTAAACTAAATAAGAAACTTAATTCTCTCATCATGCTCATCTCAAACTTTTTCTGCATGAGGATTGAGAATTTTTTGCAGAGATCTTTGTTTGTGGATCCGAAGATGATACCATCCACATAAATTTGTACGAGTAGAATATTATCACCATCTTGAATTCTGAAAAGAGTTTTATCTATTATTCCTTTCAGAAATTCATTATCTAGCAGATATAAGGACAATGTATCATACCAAGGAGTTTTATCAAGATCTTTGTTGATTAGACATCGATTTTGGGTATAACATGCTATCTTGGTAACTTCAGCCCAAAATCTTTTAAGTATTGCAGCTTCTACAATCATTGTTCTTACTGCTTCTTTCAAGTTCTGTTTCATCTTTCTGCAACTCCATTCTGCTAGGGTGTTCTTGCAGCAGAATATTCATGACTGATCCTATTTTTTGAACACTTTTTCTCAATGAATTTGTTCATGAATTATGTTTCCCCATTAGATCTTATCTTCACAATACTCAAGTTCTTCTCATTTTGAATTTTCTTCATGAATTCTAGTAGCCTGTTTTGAGTTTCTGATTTCTTGGCTAGAAAGATTGTCCAAGTAAATTTAGAGTAGTCATCCACAACCATTAGGGAATATTTCTTCCCACTCACACTTATAAGCTCAACTGATTCAAATAGATCCATGTTAAGTAGAATTTTGTTCATCCAGAATTCTGTGAGATGACGTTTGTTACTTGTTTTCCTTTCTAACATACTCCACAAACATTTGTGAGGTTGCTGCATTCTGACTTTGGTTACTACAGATTAACTTTGTTATATCTTGTGACTTTGTGCAATCTTACTTCTTTTAGTTTCTAGCAAGAGTTTTTTTTATCTTATTAGTTGTGCTTGATTTGTTCAAGATTTCCTTTAGTTGATAGAATTCTTTATGAAAAAGAATTTTTGTATGAACAAACTTCTCAACTTTGGATGTGCTTGTTGTATCATGAGAAGTCCCAGCACTGTATCCTAGACCATTTCTTTTATAGGCATTTTGGGTCTCTATAATACATTCTTGTGACATCTTTGTTGATATGTTGTATACATTAATTGTATTTTTTAGGCTTGCCTCCTCAATTTCTAGCTTAGTGATAAGTAGCTTGAGTTTGGAGACTTCTGCTCTAAGATTATTGCATCTTGCACTGTAATACTCAAGGTCTGAGAGTTTTTCTTTCAATGCATTTCCTCACTCTTGAGCATCAGATTTTCCTTCTTAAGCTCCTTATGGTTGAGTTTATTTGTTCAAAGTCACTCATGATCTATTTAAAAGACTAGATCATGCTCAGCTTTTTTTTATTAGAATCATCAAAGGATTGAAAGGATACCACATCATCTTCATCTTCACAATCTTTGTCTTAGGCATAGTAATGTTTTTTCATTAGGCATAGTAATATCACTATTACTCTCCGATGAGCTTTGTTCTTTTCACTCTTCTTTGGGTGAGCTTGCTGCTTTTAGTGCTTCAGCTTTACCAATAAGTGCTCTCAGTTTTTGTTTCTCATCTTTCCTCTTTTCTCTCATCTACTTTCTTTCTTCTTTGGGATATTTGTGCACTTGAGGATAAGGATAGTTTCTTGTGTAGTGACCTGGTTTTCTGCAGTTGTAATATAGGTCGAAAGTAACTACATTAGATTGTGGTCCTTGATTTACCTATGGGGTATGGGGTTTCTTCTTGAAATCTTTTCATCTTTTGTTGGTTTTCAGAAACTTCTTGAATTTCTTCAAGAGTAGTGTCATTTCTTCTTCTGTATCTTCTGCATGCAGCTCCTTCTGCTTGCTGCTACTTGCAGTTACTGTATCTTTGGATCTTGTAGTAAGTACAGTGACTTTACTGTTTGATTCTTCAGCTTCTAATTTTTTTCTGTTACTCAAATGCTTTGAGGTCTGAAAATAGATCAAATGTACTCATTGTCTTAAAATCCATTGATACTCTCATGGCTGTGGTATTGTTATCCCACTCAACAGGTAGCACCCTAAGTACTTTGAGGTTTTTCTGCCTCTGGATGTAGTGTTTCCATAGAGATTCTAGCTTATTCACAATAAATGTAAATCTTAAGTCCAGTTCTTCTAGGGATTCTTTGAGCTTCATTTTAAACAACTCGAAAAGCTGAGTTGTAGTAGATATTTTGTTATTCTTTCCCAGTTTAGTTCTTTCATAGATCTTTGGCAGTTTTATATGTCTTTACTTTGCTGAATGTTCCATTTTTCCAATGTGATGAACAATGCATTCTTGGCAACATTGTCTAGGTTGGCCCTTTTTCTATCTTTAGCAGTATACTCATGTCTTGGTTTTATCAAGTACTCAGTAGGTGGTGGTGCTCTTCTGTAATCAATTATTTCAGTTTTTGCTCCAGGTGCTGCAGGTGGTGCACGTGTAGGAGGAGGTCTAGGTCTAGCTCTATTAGCACTTTCATTGATTACTGCTTCTTTCATTACTACTTCTACTTCAGCAATTACTGTCGTTGTTGCATGTGCTACAGCTGCTTCAGCTTCAGCTTTTTCTCTTACTCTTTCTCTTTGTTCTCTTCCAAGAGCTGGATTAGGCTTAGTGATGACTGGTGGTCCTTTAGTGATGACATACCACATCTTATCATGCATAGAAGAGAGATGTGCCTCTATTCTGATTTTCCAATCATCATTTTCCTTTATGAAAAACATAGGTAGCTTGTGATGTGAGAGATCTATGCTATGCTAAAGAATGAGTTTTGGAAAGTAGAAAATGAAAATGGTTTTCACAACAGAATCGGGTTGATTTGGGTTGGTGACCAGACAAGTTAGCTTTTAACCTAACTCGCTTTGATACCACTTGTTGGTCCCAAGTGGTTCAGAGGGGAATGAATGAACCTCTATCGATTTTTTAAAATCTGTTTGAACTTTCAGCACTGTATTTTATCATTGGATACAACACAGAATGTAGTACATCAAGCTGGCCGAGAATGCAACTTAACTTACTGTATTGGGGTTCTTTATGCAGCGGAAATTAAAATCTTTGACAGAGTTTCTTTTGAAAACATTTTCTAAAATATGGTTTTGTAAGGCTTTGAAAGCAGAATGATATGATATAGAATGCAATACAGAACAATCACAGAAATGCTAAGAGCTAAAGATAAGCATACAAGGCTTATAGTGGTTCGAAGGTGGTGTAATCCTTCTATATCTACTCTACTCCTACTTTGAGGAGGAACTTCGTTAAACAAGATTGATTTACAAGACTCGACCTTACAATCTATCATCCTAATAAGTTTTCCACCTACTAGGATTTAGCTTCCACACAGGTTGCTTGAATCAAACAGGCTGACCCACATAGGATCCTACTAACTCACACAGAGTTATTACCTTAACAACTTAAGATAAAAACATTCAGCATGGATCTAAATCCTATCAAATAAGAACACCACTAAAACAACCTAAGCACACAACAAAAAAAGCTAAAAGTATATAGATATTTCTTCAACTAGTGCTTGAAGCAGCCTTGATGACTCTTGAGCTTGATGATTCGAAGGCTTGACTACTTCACTTGGAGGTTGAGTGACTGAAAACTTAGAGAGTATGATGTTTGAGAACTTGTTCTTGCGAGACTGTATGAATTCAGAGTATCAGTTTTGTAGTACTTGCTTCAATCGACCCTTCCTCTATTTATAGATGTAAGAAATGTGTTCGTTGAAGAGAGATATATTTCATTTGAATTTGAATGTTATTCGATTGTCCTTGAGCTTGCTTTAAATGTTTCTGAATTCTAAGAATAATTTTCTTATCTTATTCTTCAGGTCATTTAATGCGACTGTACTAAACTGCAGAGTTGTTGCAGTCTGTCGATCCACGTGTCAACAGAATACTAGTTCTTGGTATTACTTGATTACTTTGTCTCTACTGGCTATTTTTGACAAGATGTATTCTTGGATAGCAATGATCTTCCTCGTACTGCATTGTTGTGCGTGAATGTCTATATTTACTTCAAGTTTTTTTTCAATTTTAGAATACTATCCCGATTTAATATAACCTGCAACTGTAATCCATCTTTTTGTTCGTCTTGTTGTATTCCTTGTGCTTGCTGCTTGCTACATTGCACTGCTTACAGTATGCAAATATTGTAATACACTGTTGTTTCCAGTAGTGGCTTTCCTGTTGTATCTCATTACCAATAGAAACTTTCCTCTACTGAATTTTTGAGATTCTCCTTCCTTCAACTTCGACTTTTAAGACTCAAAACTATTCTAAGTTTCCACTTAAACTGTGTGAAAAATGGGATACTCTAATTTCCTATTACAATACTGTTTTGTCTTATCAAAATCCAAACATCAATTTTCTAACAAAAAGGTTATGCGAACATAACTAAAAGGTTAGGTTCGGCAAACTAAAAGGTTAGGTTTGATAAGCTAAAAGGTTAGGCCAATATAACTGGGAAACAAAGGTTTGAACTAGGGTTTGGGCTAGGGTTTGGGTGCATGAGCGCGCGTGTGGGACTCATGAAATGCACCTGTTGGGTCCCAAGTGGTCAGAGGTTCAGAGGGGGGGTGAATGAACCTCTATCGATTTTTCAAACCTTACAAAAATATATAACTGAATAACAGGTTTCTGTCTCACTTGGAGAACGGTATCCTATCTCGAGTCAGCAACCTGACCCTTGGCTGAATCAAGTTACTGTCCTGATTTCAGAATGCAACGCAGCGAAATAAACTTGATAGAGTTTCTGATGAAAACCAGTTTTCTTTTCCAAGTATGATTTTGCAACACGCATTTTAACAGTATGCTTATAATAGATGTAACAGAATAGATATGCAAGTAAAGCAATACAACAATTAAAGTAAGCAGTAAACACGTATGGCTTATAGTGGTTCGAAGGTGGTGTAATCCTTCTACGTCCACTCTACTCCTTTGAGGAGGAACTTCGTTATGGTCAGTTTGCTTTACAAGACTCGTCTTTACAAACCTCTTCCAAAACAAGTTATACCTACAAGAATCCCAGATTCCTAGGTATAAACACCCACATAGGGTATACACACTCCCGCACAGGGACACACTTCCACATAGGGAAAGATAGCCTACACAAGACTAATCAAACTTAGCAAGGATATAATCCTATCAACTAAGTACACCAAATAAAACAACCTAGCACACACAACACAGTGGTTAAGAGAAAATGTTTCTTCAACTGGTGAGAAGCAGTCTTGATCTCTGTAAGCTCTATTGCTGTTGTAGACTGCTCCATGAAGGTTGAGTGGCTGAACATGTGAAAGCTTCAAGAAGCTTTGGAAGGTATATGAGTTTCCTCTCAACTCTGTCCAGCAACGTTCTTCAATCAGTCACATCTTCTATTTATAGATCTTGTATCCGTAGAAGAGGGATCCTTCTCCCATTTGAGTTTAAGTTTTTATCTCCAAGATCTTCTCTGTGGTTGCATTAAATGCATTTGAGCTATTCCTGACATGAGCATTTAATGCGCCCACTATTTGGTTTTAGACCTTTCTGACATTCCTGCTGACCTGTCAAGTTAGTATGGGTCTAAGGTTGAAGTTCATGCAACGGCTACTTGGAGTCAGTTAGTTTTGCTTCTCTTTGCGCTGCATGCTCTTCCTGATACTGCCTGAGAAGGAGTAGTTCTTATCTTTTCAATCAAGTATATTGGTTACTTCCTGCTCTTTCTGCAGATAGTGGGTCCTTCCTACTTGCTGCTCAGGATATGGTTCCATGTTGCTTCCTGTTCCGTACCAGGATTCTATTTCAGATCAGCTTACTGTTCCTGAAACCTGTAGTCAGCTTCCTGTCGTTGTATACTGTTTTGCTGCTTTGCTCTTTCAGCTTTCTTCCGTTGCTTGTTGTTTGCTGCTTCCTGATTGCACCATCCAGTATTCTGTATCAGCTTCCAGCTTTCTGTTCTTAGATGATTCTCATATCTTCTAAGATTGGTTCTTCTTTTGTACAGGTTTTTGCTTGCTTCTCTGTTTTCTATTTCTCTTCCAGCATGCTATCTACTTCTTGCAGTATCTTATCTGCTTCCTTATGTAGATACTTCCTGTTTTCAGCTTGCTGTTCCCTACAGCTTGCTGACCCTTAGAAGACTTATTCCTGTTTCTTCTAAGGTTTGTTTTCCTTATACCTTGGAAAACCATTTCATGATCCTATTCATTGACTGATAAGCTTATGATCATGTTAGTACGTGGAAACTTCTTTTAGCAACTTTCATTATCTTATTATGCATCCTGTTTTGTTATGCATCATGTTTGTCTCATCAAGATAACTACTGAAATATCCCAACAATTTTCCCCTTTATCTTGATGATGACAAAACATAATAAGATCAAGAGTCATTGTATACTTCTTTCTTCAGTTTCATCAGTTATTGTTTCCATGACAATGACAATGCATACAAACTTGACCTTCCGGGTGAATATAATGTAAGTGCAACTTTCAATGTTTCTGATCTTTCTCCTTATCTTGGTGATACAGATTCGAGGACGAATCCTTTTGAAGAAGAGGGGAATGATGGAGAACCAGCCTTACAAAATCATGCACACGAGAGGGACCCTTTGATCGTGCAAGAAGGTCCAATTACAAGAGCTAGAGCTAAGAAACTAAAAGAGGCTTTGATGATCCTTGTTGCAGACATTAAAGAAAATATTCACGAAGAGTCCAAGGAAGGCCCGATGGTGAATAATATTAGAGTGGAGATCATTTAGCACATGCTTCAACCAAAGGCATTAATATATGGATAAAGTAGTAGTCAAGTCTACTTTATCATAAAGTAGAAGTCAAGTCTACTTTTTGACTACTTAAGTGTTGAGCATTAAAAGTCCTCTTTACTTAGGTGTTAAGCTTGGAAGTCATTAGATATCTTTTTTTCCTATATATAGGTGTATGGGTCACTTGTAAAAAGGGGACCTTTGTTGAAAACGAAATTGAAGCTCTTAGCTTATGTTTATTGAATTCTCTCTTTGTGAGGTTTTCGATTATTCAAGAACTTATCAAGGTCATCGAGCAAGATCTTGTGGCGTTCAACATACCGAGGTTCTTGGCTGATTATATAGCCAACGGGTCGAGGTTCTTTCGCTCTAAGTAAGATCAAACCAGATTCGATTTGGGAAGATCCGCTGCTTATCTTCATACGTTGGGTTCTTAGATCTTCATATCTAATGGGTCCTTCGTCCTATCCACATCAGTTTTGGTATCAGAGCCATCTGGTAATGATCTGATTTGCTTTATCTTTCGTTCTTGTGGTATTGATTTGACTTGCTTTATCTTTCGTATCTTGTTTACGTACAAAAAAAAAAAAAAAAAATCTCGAAGTTCCTTATTTTTTTTAAATCTTTTCGTTGCTGCCCTCATAGCAAGGAAGTGTTTGTCAAAAAAAAAAAAAAAAAAAACGAAAATTCAGTTTGCACATCTACACAATAGTTCCTTGTTTCCTTCATCTATAGGACTAAGGGATTGTTCAACGTTGCTGGAAATTTGTTTAACTTGATTTGTTCTTGATTTTGAGTGGTAAAAGGCTAGAGTGGTGAGTTCTTTAGAGGGGAGGTAAAAGCCTACGAGTGAAACACGAGTGAATTGTGAGTTATATATTTGAGTGATACACGAGTGTTTGTGAGACACCATGGATGACACATCTACGAATCAAGGAGATGCTTTCAACCTTCAAGCTATGCAACAACAATTTGCTAGGATGGGAAATATTCTTGAGAGCATGGCTGAACGATTGGACAGATTGGAGCAACCAACCACTCGAGAGTGTGGGAATAATAATCCAATTCAAAGGAGGCAACAAGAAGAGTGGGAATCAGAGGAAGAAGAGGAAGGTGTTGGGGCTGTTCACCAAGTTCATAGACGAAGAGGAAGGAGAAGACAAAATGATGAAGTTGATCGTGACTTGGGAAGCATCAAGATGAACATACCTGCTTTCCATGGGAGAAGTGATCCGGAGACTTACTTGGAGTGGGAAAAGAAGGTAGATCTGATTTTTGATTGCCATAATTACTCCGAGGAGAAGAAGGTGAGGCTTGCTGCGATTGAGTTCACCGACTATGCTATAGTTTGGTGGGATCAATTCATTACAAATCGAAGGAGATATGGAGAGAGGCCTATTGCTACTTGGGCTGAAATGAAATCCACCATGCGTAAGAGGTTCGTACCCTCTCATTATTTTCGTGAGTTGTATCAAAAGCTTCAATCTATGAATCAAGGCAACAAATCTGTTGATGAGTACTATAAGGAGATGGAGATTGCCATGATTAGAGCAAACGTAGAGGAAGATCGAGAGGCTACCATGGCACGTTTCTTGAATGGGCTGAATAGGGAGATTGCTAATGTTGTGGAGCTTCAACACTACGTGGAGCTCGAGGACATGGTACATACAACCATGAAGGTGGAGAAGCAACTTAAGAAGAAGGGTTCTTTCCAAAGGAGTTCTACACCCAATTTTCAGTTTTCAAACAAAGCCAAGGAAGCTGCATCTAAAGCAAACGATGGGGCAACTTCAAGGACTCAACATGAGATGCCCAAGACCAGATTCACTGAGACTGAAAAAGGGAAAGGTAATATCTCAACTTCTTCACGAACTAGAGATATTAAGTGTTTTCGTTGTCAAGGTCGTGGACATATTGCATCTGATTGTCCAAACAAGAGGTTGATGGTTTTGAGAGACAATGGTGAGATCGAACCTGAAAGTGAGAAAGAATCAAGTGATAATGAGCAACTTGAGGAGACGGTACCCGAAAGAGGAGAACTTTTGGTGGTGATGAGAGCTCTAAACATGCAAGCAAAGATTGATGAGGCTAAACAACAAAGAGAGAACATCTTCCATACAAGATGTTTGGTTAACGGAAGGTATGCATGTTAATCATTGATGGTGGGAGTTGTGCTAATGTGGCAAGTGCTGAAATGGTGGGGAAACTTAACTTAGTTACTTCAAAACACCCTCATCCTTATAAGCTGCAATGGCTTAATGAATGTGGAGAAATTCGGGTAACTAAGCAAGTTTTGATTTCATTCTCTATAGGAAACTATAAAGATGAAATTATGTGTGATGTAGTGCCGATGCATGCTAGTCATATACTCTTGGGCAGACCATGGCAATTTGATCGAAGAGTGAACTATGATGGTTATCTTAATCGATATACGCTGAAACATCAAAACAAAACCATCATGCTTGTACCTTTAACTCCACAACAGGTTCATGAAGATCAACTCAATTTGTCTCAAGCAAGGAGAGCTAGTGAGATTGAGAGAAAAAAAGATGAGAATGAGAGACAAAAACCAAGAGAAAAAAAGAGTGGAGAGAAAAACAAGAAGGCTGATGTGAGTGTTTCCGAGGGAGAAAAGAAATTGGATGGAAATAAGGACTCAAAAAAAGTGAATTTCTATGCAAGAGGGAGTGAAATAAAGAGAGCCTTAGTAGAGAAAAAAATTGTGTTAGTGTTGATACACAAGGAATGCTATTTGAACACTAACGAACTAACTTCTTCTTTGCCGAGTTCTTTTGTGACTCTTTTGCAGGAGTATGATGATATCTTTCCAAAGGAAGAACCAAATGGTTTACCACCTTTGAGAGGCATCGAACATCAAATTGATTTTATTCCGGGTGCGACACTTCCAAATAGACCAGCTTATAGAGCGAATCCGGAGGAAACAAAAGAGATCCAAAGACAAGTAGAGGAGCTGATGGCTAAGGGCAAGGTTCGAGAAAGCATGAGTCCTTGTGCGGTACCGGTCATTATTGTACCAAAGAAGGATGGAACATGGAGAATGTGTACTGATTGTCGTGCCATCAACAAAATCACTGTAAAGTATCGCTATCCTATCCCTAGGTTAGATGATATGCTAGATGAATTGCATGGTTCTTTCATCTTCTCTAAGATTGATTTGAAGAGTGGATATCATCAAATTAGAATAAGAGAAGGTGATGAATGGAAAACTGCTTTCAAAACAAAATATGGTTTGTATGAGTGGTTAGTTATGCCTTTTGGCTTAACAAATGCACCAAGTACTTTCAAGAGATTAATGAATCATGTTTTGCGTAACTTTATTGGGAAATTTGTCGTTGTGTACTTTGATGACATCCTTATCTATAGCAAAAGCACGGAAGAACATTTTGATCATGTGCGTGCTGTTTTGGACACTTTAAGGGAGGAATCTTTGTATGCTAATTTTAAGAAGTGTTCTTTTTGCATGGATAAAATTGTGTTTCTTGGTTTTGTTGTAAGTGCTAAAGGAATTGAAATGGAAAAGGATAAAGTTAAGGCTATTTTAGATTGGCCAAATCCTAGAAACATTTCTGAAGTTAGAATTTTTCATGGACTTGCTAGTTTTTATAGGAGGTTTGTGAAAGGTTTTAGTACTATAGCAGCACCTTTGAATGAGATTGTCAAAAAGGAAGTTGGTTTTGTTTGGGGAGAAAAACAACAAGTTGCTTTTGATCTCCTTAAAGAGAAACTAACTACCGCACCCATTCTTGCATTACCTAACTTTGATAAAATGTTTGAGATTGAATGTGATGCATGTGGAGTGGGTATAGGAGCTGTTTTAATACAGGAAGGAAAACCAATTGCATACTTTAGTGAAAAATTGAAGGGAGCTCAATTGAACTATCCTACATACGACAAGGAGTTGTATGCTTTGGTGAGAGCTTTGGAGACGTGGCAGTATTACTTGTGGACGAGAGAGTTTGTTATTCATACTGATCATGAATCTCTCAAGTACCTCAAGGGACAAGGTAAGCTTGGTAAGAGACATGCCAAGTGGGTAGAATTCATTGAATCTTTTCCTTATGTGATCAAATACAAGAAAGGGAAAGAGAACATTGTTGCTGATGCATTATCTAGAAGGTATGCTTTAATCTCTAAACTTCAATGCAGTAAACATTGTTGTTGAAGAGGGATCCTTCTCCCATTTGAGTTTAAGTTTTTATCTCCAAGATCTTCTCTGTGGTCGCATTAAATGCATTTGAGCTGTTCCTGACATGAACATTTAATGCGCCCACTATTTGCTTTTAGACCTTTCTGACATTCCTACTGACCTGTCAAGTCGGTATGGGTCTAAGGTTGAAGTTCATGCAACGGCTACTTGGAGTCAGTTAGTTTTGCTTCTTTTTGCGCTGCATGCTTTTCCTGATACTGCCTGAGAGGGAGTAGTTCTTATCTTTTCGATCAAGTATGTTGGTTACTTCCTGCTCTTTCTGTAGATAGTGGGTCCTTCTTGCTTGCTGCTCAGGATGTGCTTCCATGCTGCTTCCTGTTCCGTACCAGGATTCTATTTCAGATCAGCTTACTGTTCCTGAAACCTGTAGTCAACTTCCTGTCGTTGTATACTATTTTACTGTTTTGCTCTTTCAGCTTTCTTCCGTTGCTTGCTGTTTGTTGCTTCCTGATTGCAGCATCCAGTATTCTGTATCAGCTTCCAGCTTCCTGTTCTTAGAAGATTCTCATATCTTCTAAGATTAGTTCTTCTTTTGTACAGGTTTCTGCTTGCTTCTCTGTTTTCTGTTTCTCTTCCAGCATGCTATCTACTTCTTGCAATATCTTATCTGCTTTCTCATGCAGATACTTCCTATTTATAGCTTGTTGTTCCCTACAGTTTGCTGACCCTTAGAAGATTTATTCCTATTTCTTCTAAGGTTGGTTTTCCTTATACCTTGGAAAACCATTTCATGATCCTATTCATTGATAGATAAGCTTATGATCATGTTAGTACGTGGAAGCTTCTTTTAGCATCTTTCATTATCTTATTATGCATCCTGTTTTGTTATGCATCATGTTTGTCTCATCAAGATAACTACTGAAATATCCCAACAGCACCCTCGGATCTAGTCGATTCGGTTGCATGGATCCTAGATCCATGCACCTAGTGCACAAAAATATTTGTGTGTATATATATATATATATATTGAGGTTTTGAAAAATTATATAAATATTAGTTTATTCTTTCGATAAACGTCCAATTTCATCATTAGTGTAAATCATTAATGTAAAACTAAAAGAGTTTTTTTTTTTTGCCATATCTTGTGCTTTTAATTTGTATAGTAATGTGTTATAAATTATCTTACATAAATAAGAAGTTTCATCCCATAAACAAAAATTTACTCTGCAACAATTAAAATAAGAAATATTCATATATATTCTGAATGGAAAATTTGGTTAACAATTAATGTGAATTGATTAATTATTATGTACCAGAATTAATGGATTAACATATGACATGCAGTAACTTGGCTAAAACTTGGTAAAACTTATTTTTAATGCATTGTTGTAAAATATTACGTTCTAAATTTAATGCATTTTGGATTAATATTATGTACCGAAAATATATAATTAATGCATTTTGGTAAAACTTGCATTTCCTAAATCTCATATTAGTTAATGTAGTTTCTTGGAATAAAAAATACAAGATATACAAATCTTTTTATAATAATGTGAATGGTGTTAGATGCAATTGATCCTAATTAAATTGATACAGTTAGCACTACTCATTTTATTATACTTAATTCAATTTTGCGTTTTATATAAAATCTGTGTCGTTTTCAAACACCAGCATAAATTGGTAAGTGTGTAGAGATAACTATATTGGATTTAAGGGGTTCCGGATCTCTTGAAAATTTAAATTTTTATAGGGATACATTACGAGTTTCATAATTATTAGAAAATATTACATGATTGTTTCATAATATATATTGAAAAAATTGTACTCATGAACGTTAAAGCTATTAGAAACAATTCCGAAAAATGATTTAACGAATTTTTTTTTAAATATGTATTTTTAGTTTGTTTTGTTCCTTCTAATATTAACATATACTCCCTCCGTCCCAGCTCAACTTGCCTACTTGCCATTTTTGTTTGTCCCAACTCAACTTGTCAGCCCATAAATGACAACAAATTTTTTACATTAATATCCCTATATTTCAACATTATTACAAAAATGCCATCAAAAAGCGCATATCCACTTGATTTGATGTGCAAATTATTACAAAAATGTCATCAAAAAGTGCATATCCACTTGAGTCAACTGCATTTTCTTAATCTCCGTGCCCGGTCAACGTAGGCAAGTTGAGCCGGGACGGAGGGAGTAGTTAGTTGAGTGAGTTTTTTGTAAAACCGTCTTATGGATCTAATTAAGTGAGACATGTTAGCTCACAACCCACACCCTATAATACAGGTTATAAATATAACTATCACAACCCACACCCTATAATACAGGTTATAAATATAACTATCTGTAATATTGTCTCATATTAATTTTAGTGTAATTAATTAAAGAAGTAACAACTCTCTGTGAAAGCTTTTAATAATTATAAACAAATATATTATTTTATTTTTATCATTATTAGTTACCGTCTCAAGTGAATTTCTATATCGATCCTTCGGTCCGTATGTGTTTACATTTACTTGAAGAAGTCAACAAAAATTTGATAAAACTCACACATATATTGTCCATACATAAAGAAAAATTAAATTGAAAAAAAGAAAAAAAAAAAAGCTGATCGAGATTGGTAGGTTTTAATAACTAATATAATTCGTTTTCCAAGATTTAAATTAGAAAATTTAGATGGGACAGTAAATAACTTATCAAGAATTGTAGGAATTATTAATCAAAATAACCCATCAACTTGCATAAGCTCGATATTTTTAAAGATCTACTTAGGAAACTACGTCAATCGTAGTTGAAGGATATTTAATTTTGGTCGGTGCATGTTACGTCAGCTCCTATTTATTAATTTCTTAAAATTATAATAATTAAATTTTCTTTTCTAAAAAAATTAAATAAGAAATAAAATCAGATATTTTGCATTGTGTCAACTCTTTACACGTCTTTGTATTAGGTAACTAATGCGTGTCTCCTGTTTGGTCCCTAGCAGACATGGTTCATATAATTGACTAAGTCTAATTCAAAAATAGTTGTTATTTAATGTTACAATGCCAATTAATGTGCGTTGTTATACCTCAACAATCATTAAAAGAGAATTTAATTCTAAATTATGTTCAATGATTTTAATCTATCATTAATTAGTTGTGTTGTAATTGAAGCCTTTTGTTTTTCCATTTGTTGCATGTTCTGAAAATGATGGTCTCTTAGCATAATATTGCAACACAAAGACTCGTAATAATCCTACTCATATTGCAAGGTATCAGATTGAATTCAATTAATATGTAGATTAATGTTTTAGATCGAACTCATAATTTATTATCATAAATTAATTAGAGAAGATTGAGGTACGATAGACTTGAGAGGTCTAATAAATTAATATTAGAGGTTTGTGTTGAAACCCAATTGGGCTGGAGTTAGACGAGAGAAGGAGACCTTGGTTGAGCCTGACAGACCTCGTCAGAATTGGTCAACCCAACTAGAGACCGGTGTGTCCAGGAGACTTTGTGACGTCAAATTGAAGGCTTGCCAAAATTGATTGAACTGGCCAGGATCAGACCAGTACACTCGAGTTCTCTCCTCACTTCATCATTTGCGAATGAACAAGCACATTTCAAGGAAGACAATCAAGTCAAAACCCCAAATATCCAGATAAGGAATCATATCAAGATAGAATCAAAACCACTTATCCAAATTATTTCAAATTCTTAAAATCATGCTAGAAGATATACTTTCCAAGATGATCTAATTTCTAGTCTAGCATGTGCCTCATTTTACAGAAAAAGGGGATCCGAAATTCATTATTTTTAAGCATATTATATTTCTCAGCAGTAAAAATCTCCATCCGACCAGTCAGAATTGATTGACTAGGATCACTTGAGCCCATTTAATTGGGTAGGGGCTTTTGACTTCACACACCTAGCGAAAAGTCATTAAACAGATCTTGTCATCGTGTTCAAGCTAGCCACGTGTGATTGAAAATCCCTCATTGGGACAAGAGAGGCCGATCCAATCAAAATTTATCTTTTGATCGGCTTAAGGCAAGCTCTATTTCGGCCTCTCGTAAGCTGTAGAGGACAATTGACTTTCGCAGAGAGGATTTCCAATGTGATGATGAAAGGTCCTTAGGACCAGACCTTGGGGCACTAGGTTGCCGACCCATCATTAAGGCTTCAGGAAACGAAGATGACTCCTCAGGCAGACCAGATCCTACATGAGTCTCGGGGTTGCAACTTCAAGATGATTACCAAGCTTACCAATATTTGAAATCGGGCCAAGTACCCAAGGTCATGGTCCATCAATCAAGTTGAGCAAGTTCAATTAGGAACTAATTTCCTAAGGCAGGACATCCCTACATGAGTTAATCAAGACATCCCTACATGAGTTAATCAGGATGTCTTCGTCACTTGTAGGAGTTATTTCCCATATCTAGCAAAAAATTCGAGCCGACTAAGATGTTTCGGTCATTTGTAGAATTATTTCTCTAGGCCTCAAGCCAAAAGTTCAAGCTGATCAAGATACCTCTGTCACTTGTAGGAGTTATTTCCTAAGGTGTCAAATCTAAAATCCGAGCTGATCAAGATGTCTCAGACATGTGTAGGATATGCTTTCTAAGGTTTCGAGCTCAAAATTTGAGCCGATAAGGATGTCTAAGTGACTTATTGGAATTTTCTAAGGCCTCAAGCCTTTGACTAGGATGTCTCAATCACTTGTAGGTATTATTTCTCAAGGCCTTGAGCCTAAAATCCAAGCCAATCATGACAACTTTATCACTTGTAGAAATTAATTTCTAAGATCATGAGCCAAAAATTCAATCTAACTTGAATATCTTGGTCACTTTTAGGAGTTATTATCTAAGGTCTCCGACCCAAAGTGGAAGCCGACCAAGATATCTCAATCCTTGTAGGAATTATTCATTAGATTTTAAGCCCAAAATTCAAGTCGACTGGTATATCTTAATCACTTGTAGGAGTTATTTCCTCAAGCCTCGATCCTAAATATCTGAGCTCCCTTAAGCAAAATCCTTAAGTGATTTGGGTCACATCTAGGAATTATTTTCCAAGACCTCGAGTACGAAATCTGAGCTGAACTAGAGAAAGTCATTTCTCACATGCAAACAGAAAAGGAACTCTACTTGACTTATGTGATACCTGAGCTTCTCAGCACTTATTGACCAATACTCTTCATACATTATATGCATCTCTTATTATTTATTTACTACTTGTTATCTTGCATTATTTTATTTTGCTTTTATTATGCTCTTATATAATTGGTGTTGAGAAAACTCTATCATAATTGATTGAGACCTTAGTAATGTTTGAGTGCACAATATGAATTATCTATCTATAATAATAATAATAATAATACCACAAGAAAAAATAACATAACTAATTTTCCCGCCTAAAAATAATTACTATAGATGGAACTAAAAAGTTAGATAATAAAAAAATATTATAAAGAAATACTTTTATTTCTTCCAAGCAAAAAGCTGGTTTTTCTTAATAAAAGCAAAAAACTGTCTTTTTTTATTGGGGATGGGGCAGCTTGGGTAGGAATCATGGTCTAAACTCTGGTTTGGTGGTGGTTGGTTTGGGGCTTCACTTAAAATTTTTCATTTAAAATAAAAACTCAATTTTTCCATTTAAAATATCTTTTGGTTTTTATAAACCTCACATTTATTCATTTAAAACATTTATTACATATTATTTAATATCACTAATGAATACTAATTAAAGAATCCTTTAAGTTTTCTATTCATTATGTAGCGCCCAGAAAAAACGACGCATAACATGACGATTAAATAATTCAATTTTAATTATGTGATTTAAATTTTGTGCGTTTCAGATTAATCGATTTAATGCGCGACATAATTTATCGTATGATGCTTATAATTATCGTATAATTTCACGATTTAATTTATCAAAAACGTAATTGATTCGGAGAACTTGTGTAATTTAATCGAAAACATAAAGGAAACGAAAATGTATAATTTATGTTATGCGAACGATCACGATCGAAAGACGAAGAAAACGAAATGAGAATCGGGCCGATCGGAGTTATGAGGCCCAAGATAGGCCCAAATCAATGTATGTGGGAAGGGGTTAAAACATGGGCTTGGTTACACTTTTACCACACTTTGTCAAATCTTCACACGAGGTAAAAAGATGGAATTTTACTCTCTCCCCTTCTTCCCTGATTTTCCGGCGGTCGGCGGCCGGAGCACCGCCGCGTCGCCGCCGTGCCGGAGGCGGCGCCACCACCGGCGCCGCCGCGTCCCCTCCCCGTTTTGTTTGAACCATACATTGAATCGAAGCCCTCGCCGAGCCCGTTCCGTTTCCAGCCTCGGATTTCCCCTCCTCCGCCGGAGCCGCCGCGAATCGGCCAAAAACAGCCGGCGAAACCCTCTCTCTCCATCCCACTTTCTCTCTCTTCGATCTCCTCCGTTTCTTCTCCGATCGAGCCGATCTATACATGCAATTGAAGCTCTCATTGAGCTCTTCATGATTTCGGCCTCGGATTGTTGATCGGCCGGCTGGATCTCCGGCGAAAGCCGCCGGAAAATCGCTGTCTTTCCTCTCTCTCTCTCTCTCACTCGCGAACTCTCTCTCTCTCCCCGATCTCTCTCTCTCCTCGCCGCTGCATGTCGTCGTCGGGGGTATGTGTGTGTGGTGGTTGGGGGCGCTGCCGTGACGGCGGCGCCGTGCTTGGTATCGCCGGCGATGCTCGCCGGCGAAGTGTTTGGTGTGTGTGTGTTGCGTTTTCGGTGCGTGTGTGCGTGTGTCTTGGGGCGGTGCTTCCAGCGCCGCCGTGTGTTGAGGTGGCCGGCGCGAGGAGCGCCGACAGGTGGTGGTGGTGTTGGAGCATGGCCGGCGACGTGGTGTCGCCAGCGGAGCTGGGAAGTGGTGGCGATGGCGGTGTACAGGCGGGGGGAGGGTTGGAAGGGGAGAGGTCCCTTTGCAATTTTCAAAACCCCAGGGACCCCTCTGCAAAATCCAGGATTCTCACTTTGGTCCCCCAACTTTCCCTCTTTCCAGTCTAGTCCTCAAACTTTTGGAAATCCCATTTCCACCCCCAAAACTTTCCAACCTTTTGATTTTCACCCCCAAAACTTCTGGATATTTCATTTCGACCCCAGAATTTCCAGAAATCCCACTTTGACCCCAGAACTTCTCCATAATTACTTTTTCACCCCGGGTCAAAGTCAACCCTAGCCAGAAAATTACGAAACTGCCCCTAAACCCTAAAACGCACCGTTTTCACTCGTTTCTCATCCGATTAAGTCCATTCTTTCGCCTATAGAACCGTAATTGAACCCTCTTCAATATAAGATCAAGTTCAAGCCTTTTGAATCACTTTCTTTTCGATCATCGTTTCCTTTTCGAGAGAGTACTTTAATTAATAAAGCGTAATGCTTTTAAGACGAAGCTAATAAATCACTTTTGCTTGTTGTAGGCTATCGCGAGTAGGAGCGTGCATATTTATTTTAGAGCTTGCTTTACACGAAGTCAAACACCACCAATCAGGTGGGGGTAACTTCCGAATTTAACGGCTTTATGTTTCTGTTTTTAATTATGTTTTATATGCTATGATATGTTAATACATTTCCAATGCTAGTCTATCTGTAATTGCATGCTATGAACTGTTTGGATATATGTGCCTTGGGATTACGTGCTGTGATATTATGTGATCATCATGTTATGGTTAATGTTATACGTGGATAAAAGTCCACCCTCATCACGGAGGGACCCATGGTCCGTAAAAAACTCACGGAGGGTGTAGTGAGCCGTAAAATATACTAACGATATTGAAATCGTATCCGGCTAAGACGGGGATTACCCGCACCGAAGAGTTTATGTGTGCAATGCATTCTTAAGTGCTGTGAATTACGTGATGTGTTATTTATCGTTTGTATACCTATCCTGTTAAATAATCTTGAAAACGGAAACTACTTCCACGAGTGTATTCAAAAGCACTCATCCCTATCTGTACTCACCCTACAGGAAACGATGAAAACTAAGATATGCTGCGAGAGAGGTGCCGTATCCGAAGTTTCTATTGTCTTTAATTATTTTGAACTTCGAACTAAGTTTCTAAGCTTTTGTAATATGTTTTGTAAAACAGTTGTAATTCGTGACGGATCCTGTTTAATTTCCACGATAGTTTAAACTGCTTTCTTCCGACAATGTGCCGATGTTTTTGGAAAACTGTAACAGAATTATGTACTTGAACTGATTTTCTGCTGTCTTTTTTTTTGTATTAGTTTTAAACCGTTATTTGTCTATCTTTTCTATAGATTTCAAAGAAAAGTATGCTTCTTTTATTTTCCCTTCTTTCTCTGCACGCCCAAAGGCAACTCTGATATATTTTAATTAAACGAAAACGGGGCGTGACACATTACTTTATTTTAAATTGAAAAGGTAAATATTTATGAAAATTTGGGTTCACGTGCTATGTATGATTTTGTTTCCATTTTCTTTAATATAAAATAATAATACAATATTCACTTAATTTAAAATTCAATTTTAATGCATGTATGATATCAAAATTATCATTATTTTTTGTAATTATATTTATAAGTTGGGTAAGATTTAAAATTAAATTACTTAACTAATTTAAAATTTATTTTTAATGTTTGATATATCAAATTTATCATTCTTATTTGTGATTTTATTTATCGTCATTATTATTTCGTATTTGAAATTTTAAGGGGGCGATAATATTTCTAAAACAAATCATAATTTCAAATTAAAACTAATTCATTTGAAATTTGTTTTTGTTGGTCCCAAGTGGCACAGAGGTTCGGAGGTGAATGAACCTCCATCGATTTTGAATTTTTTTTCGAACTTACTGCACTGTAACTTTGAAAGCTTACAGCGCAGGTTACAGTTTCAGCTTACAGCGCTAGGATGCAACACTGCTTGCAGAAACCTAGAGTTCTTTGCAGTGGTAACTTAAACTTTTGATAGAGTTTCTTTTAAAAACCTTTACAGAAATATGAATTTTAGCAAAGCTTTAAATGCAGTCTGATAAGCAAGATAGATGCAGCAAGATAAAGTAACAGAAAGCTAAAACAGAAAGATAAACATACAAAAGTTTATAGTGGTTCGAAGGTGGTGTAATCCTTCTACGTGCACCCTACTCCTTCTCCGAGGAGGAACTTTGTTAAGTAAGTTGTTTTACAGGACTTTAGACCTTACAACTATCAACCTAACAAGTTAGACCTAGATTCAGCTTCCACAAAGGTTGCTCGAATCCTAAAAGTTGACCCACATAGGATCCTAAAAACTCACACATAGTTAATGTCTTTTCTCCTAAGGCTGAGTCACACAGCAAAGAGCAAAATCCTGTCAACTGAGGACACCTAAAACAACTTAAGAACACAACACCGATGTCAAAAGTATATGGGGTTCTTCAACTAGTGCTTGAAGCAACCTTGAGAATCTTAAGCTTGCTAGATCTTAGGCTTGACCACTTCCTTCGAGGTTGATGATTGAAACATGAGAGTTTGTAAGCTTTTTGGAACTTAAGTGCTTTCTTGCTTATGAGCTTGAGTGTTGAGAGTTTCAGTAGTTGTTTCAGTTAATTTTTCCTCTAATTATGAATGACGAAATATGTCCATTGAAGAGAGACATACTTCTTTTAATTTGAATCATCTTCAAATGTTGTTGAGCTCGCATTTAATGTCTCTCATCTTTATATTAAATATTTCTTGTCTTGCACTCTAGGATATTAAATGCGGTTGTACTAGGTTGAAGAGATGTGCAGTGTGTTAAGCCACATATTCGTTGCTTACTAGCTCGTGGTAATGCTTCATTTTGTTTGTTTCTACTGGCTAGTTTTGAAATGACTTTTCCTTAGACAATATTGATCTTCCTCATACTGCATCGGTGTGAGGGTTAATTCATTCTTCATGTCCCCTTGTTTGGCAGTACTTTCTTTCTGCAATTGAGTTTTCTACTCTGGTAGTATTACAACTTACTGATCTTTTGTTTTAGACTGCTGCATGCAGTAACTAAGCTTACTGCTCTACTAGAATTCTGCTATCTTCAGTAACTTTCTTCCAGTTTCAGTGGAGTTTGACTTCTTACTGTTTGCTTGCGGTATTTCTTTTCCTTAGTTACTGAATCTTAAACTTCTCCATTCTTCAACCTTAAGACTTAGAATCAAAATCTAATCTAATTTCACTTAAATATTATGAAAAATAGGATATTCTACTTTCTTATTACAAGGGTGTTTTATCTTATCAAAATCTAAACAGTAATTTCCTAATAGTTTTCAATGCATAATATATCAAATTTATCATTCTTGTAATTTTTAATGTGTTGATTGCATAAATAAAGACAAAATATGAAAGCTAAATTATTTAAATTTTTGGTGCATTTGAGTTTTGGTTATAATAGTAAACTAAAATATAAGCGTTAAAAATATGTGTTTTAAGTAAAAAAATATAATATAAAATTTACAAATAAAGTTTAAATTATTTGAGAAGAAAGATATAAAGTTTTTATTATAATGATTAAAATCTAACTACAAAATATGACAATTCGTACAACGTACGGGAGAAATACTATTTTGATTAATAATAGTATAAATTATAGAAAGAAAATAAATTTAAAATTTATTATATATATTACACGTATGCAATGCATACGTGTGTCAAAATAAATAGTAGCCGCAAATACAGACATATATATGAGAAAGTTCATTAACATTTATATATTTATAAATATGTATGTCTTGCATGAATATGCATGGCATATGAGTAGCCAACAACTAATAATATAATAATTATTATTAAAGTAATAATCATAATAATCATAATAATGATAAAAATAAAAATAAAAGTAAAAGCCTAGCACGGAAGCAAACTATGAGACGGTGGATTAAAATAAAATACATATACATATTTTCCTTCCCGGATGGTAGGATACAGAACACCTCCCATGTTGAAGACGGGTTCATTTAGTTGAAAAAAAATAGAAATATTTGTGTTTGTCTCTGAATGCGTAATCGAACGTGAACTATCAGATTGGGATATCAAAATCCTTGGAAATTTAAGTAATAGAAATTTATTACAATTATAAAGCATAAATTAATATTTTGTGAAATAATTGTTATGGCATGCATGAATTTGTGAGTTGAATGGTTTTTGTGAGTTGAAGTTGTAAGTTATATCAAATGATGTGTTTTGGCAATATGAGCATGAAATTGTAATTTTGGGTTATATTTATGCTGATCACGTGGTACTTTGTGCACAAAATTACATGGTGTTTTGTGCACATAATTCATGCCGGGGTAAAACAGTAAATTTACTGGCCCTGTGGTGATGTGCGCACAAAATATTTTATAAATGGAATAGGTGAGTGTTTGAGTGTTTAAAGTGAACAAGGTGAGCGTTGGAGTGTTAGAAATGAACTAGATGAGCGTTTGAGTGTTTAGAAATGAATTAGGTGAGTGTTTGAGTGGGAGATTAGAAGTGAAATAGGTGATTCGAGGAGAGGATTCATGGGAAGGAGTTGTAAGGAACCATATTATACTGCATAATTTCTACTTACTAAGATTTATCTCATGTAATTTATGTTTTGTGGGTAACTTTGATGAGGTGTAATGTTATAGACATACCAGGCAAACTGTGGATCTCCTGCAGGATTTTGAGCACTCGTGTACATAAATGACGATCTGTTGGGCATGGTTGTGTTTTATGTTGCTTTTACTTTTGGATATTAAGTCTCTTTTGGATATATTCTGTATTATACAACATGATGTGTACTAGTGGGTTAACATGAAGCTTGTTCGTGGGTTGTTGACTTGTTGAAACTTCTTTTTATATGAATGTGAACAGGGTATGTATAGTTGGATATGAGATGATGTTATGTTGTTAATATACATATATATATATTTATATATATGACAGGTTTTCAGGTTGTGTTATATTTAAAATTTGTTCTATGTTCGGTTGAGTAAGTGTGGTCGTATCAACTTAGGAGACCGCCAAGATATTATAAATACCCGTGATTGATCCAAAAATAAGAGATATTTTAAGAGAGCATCGAAAGGAGAAGAAGAAGAATTCAAAAGACCGAGGAATCGCGAGATCATCGTTCAATAGAGTTTTTAATCTTTCCTCTCTTGTTAGATATTAGTTTTGATATGATATTCTCAATCTTGTCTATAAGTTTGTTAATTATTATGTCTAGCTATTTTTCTAGGGTTTTTAGGATTTGTTAGTAGTCTTATTCGAATCTTGATGGATCTTTGATTTTAATTCAATTTTATGATTTCTTTATCATATTCATGTGTTTATATTTTGATTAATTATTTGATTGTGTGGTTGGTAATCGAGCATGTTTTAGTAATGGAATTGAAATTGGAGAGATGAGATTTAATTAAACACATGCCATATAAGTAGTATTAAATCGAGGGATTAATGAACTTATGTGATGAGAAATCAATTCTAGGAGCTTTTGAGACTTAAATTACTTTATCAGATCGAGTAGAGATACATTCAACAGCCTTTTAATCAACCGGTTAACTAACTCAAGAGAGTTGTTAATTCGATATTTGTGATTGCTCATATAAGATATTAATCATTGAAATTGGATTGATCAAAGTGATATCTTAATAAGAATTTGATGAAAGCATGTCGTAGAACCTATTTTAGATATCTATTATTCTTAAGTGAATTCATTTATTTTAGTTAAATTAATTTGAGATCTATGATGCTTGATAGCGTAGATAAAATTGAGAATTGAGTTTTAGTAATTAATTCGTGCCTAGATAGCTAGTCTCTATAGGATCAACCTTGCTTACCGTTTCTATAATCTACATTGTACACTTCCAAAAGTAGCTAATGAAATAAGCGAACAAGTTTTTGTTGTCGTTGTCGGGGACTAGAGTTTAGGATAATTAATATTTGAATTCTGTTTTTTTTTTAATTTACGAATTTATTTTTCTTTGATTTTTTTTTATTTTCTGATTTTCAAGGAGTATTTGATACTTGTTTCATGAGTTTTTTTCAGGAGTGAGTGCATGACCTGTCACACCCCGGTTTCTTCCATACAAATTTATCAGAGTTTTAAATAAAAATAGAGGCGTGCAAAAGAAGAAGAAGGCAAGGGACGATCAGAAGAAGAAGAGGATATAAGACATCAGAATCTTTCCCATAACATTTCGGTCACAGCCCGAATCCATATCATACAAACATCGGACACAGTCGATTCTCAAAAATATCAACACAACGGATAAGTTTCTAACATGATCCATCATTATCAGAAATTACAGAATATATTACATTACAAAAGATTGTGATCATTGTTTCTTGATACTTCAATAAAGACATTTTCTAAAAAATCTCAAAAGTGGCACCATCTCTCTCTCTACTGCTCTACGGTTCATCATCTCCTGTAGTGTGAGTACAGATTAAGGGGTAAGTGCATGAAATACACTCGTGGAGATAAGCTCTGCATCTTATAACATACGACAAAGTATATATAATGAAACCCAAGAACACAACCAAGAGGCACGTTGTCATAGCATGTAAAATTCAAAGCAGGCGTTAGAAATGGTAAGGGACGAATAGGTGTGGGTATTTCCCGTCTTATCCTATAAAAATGGTCTCATTACCGTTGGTGCATTTCCAGGACCACCAATCCTCCAAGAGTAGTAGAAAAGGGGTAGGGGATGAATGCATGTTCAGAGGTGGACCGCAGCCCATGCACAATATAAATATGACACAGCACTTATAATACACAGCATTTAGCATTTCTCGAACGAGCATCAAAATAGGAAAAACAGTAAACATCTTAAGAATTAGAAATTACCCCCACCTCATTTAAAGGTTATCACGTGATCTGACAAGATAAAGAGTCAAGCCTAATGCGTATGATCCAACAGATAGCCTACAAAAGTACCGTGATAACTTAGATCCTCAAAAGATTAAAAGACGATATAAATAAAGATACGAACGATCGAGAAGGCGGGACGGATAAGCAAGACTCGAGGATTCAGGATATCGAGAAGAGTGTGAAAGGTAAACTTGGTAAAAGAGTTGACTTGACCGAGATCCCCGACTCCCGACAAAACGACAGAAACAAAAGACTCGAATCGATCCGCAAAAACGCTCGTCGGTGCGCACACATCGCACCCGGTAGCACCTGGCAAAACCCCACACAAAAAACCCCTCGCACGGTCGTGCAAAACTGCAAACGACCGTGCCCCACAACACTCGATCGTGCACCACATTCCAGTGGCCGCACACGGTCGTTCACTCCTAGCGCACGACCGTTCCCTAGCGCACGGTCCTGCGCGTACCAGCCTACACAGCAGCGCCACCAACACCATCTTCTTCCTCTAGTTCTGGCCGACGACTCTCATCGCCGGCAACCCTTCTGCCACCATGGCCGGCGACCTCCCGTCGCCGGCTACACACAACAACATGCAAAACACACAATCCAAGCAAAACAACAACACACAACCCAAGCTAAAGAACAACACACACACACACACAACTCCGGCCACTTTGACCGGCGACTCCACCACCCCAACCCACGATCAAACACTCCGGGATGGTTATCTACCACTCCGACAAGAAAGATGAGAGAGAGAAAAGGTGATGGACTCAAACTTAGGTTTTTCCGGCGGTTGACCGGTGATTTGCCGGCGATCTAACCGTCGAAACGGAGAAACAAGACCGTCACTAGACTCGCCTTATCGAGAGCTACGATCTATGAGAAAACCGTTCAAAACCGAGCAAGTTGACTTTTCCGGCCACCGGCGGCGGCGGCAACCGGAAAAAGAAAGAGAAGAAAGAGAGAAAACTTACGTGTTTTTCGATTATGAGCTCATGTGACTTTTCGACTTAACTCATCCTATATATACTCCTCCAAAAAAGGCTACTATACCATAAATATGTCGTATTCTATCCTTCGTATTCGTCTCGTATACGTCGTATTCTTCGTTTTCACTATTTTCTTCACTATTCGTGCTACGTAACTCCGATTGTCCTCTAGTTCATTTATAATTTCTCGTTTTTCAATTACGCACCTGATTATATAAAAATCTTCTAGGTTCCATGTCTAAAAAAATTACGTCCCTCTAAACCGGCATCAGACACATATCTGTAACGCACATAATTAATGTAAACACCCAAAAATTAACACATATAGAAACATCTCAATTAAGGATTTAATTATTTAATTATCAAATTATGCTTCGTTTTGTCCTGGGCGCTACTTCCGTTACCCCTTAAAAGAATTTCATCCTCGAAATTTGATGCGTACCTAACAAAGGCAAATCGGGATATTTCGTCCGAATATGATCTTCTAGTTCCCACGTGGCTTCTTCCTCCCCATGACGACTCCACTGAACTTTTACTATAGACACCTCTCGATTCCTTAGTTGACGTTTTTTCCTGTCGAGGATGGCTACAGGAAATTCTTCATAGGTCAAATCCTTCTCCCATTCCACGTCTTCTTGTTCGATAATGTGTCTTGGGTCGAAAATGTACTTTCTTAGCATAGATACATGAAAAACATTGTGTACTCCAATGAGGTCCGGAGGTAGAGCTAGTCGATATGCGACCTCTCCGACTCGTTCCAAAATCTCAAAAGGTCCTATGTATCTCGGTTTCAGTTTTCCTTTCTTCCCGAAACGATGAACTCCTTTAGTGGGTGATACCCTTAGAAAAACTTTGTCTCCCGCCTCGAATTTCAACTCCCGTCGTCTCTTATCTAAGTACGCTTTTTGTCGATCTTGTGCTATCTTTATTCTTTCCCGAATTTTCTTGATTACTTCAACTGTCTGATCCACCAATTCGGGTCCCAACACCTTCTTTTCGCCTACCTCGTCCCAACAAATAGGAGAACGACATTTCCTTCCATAAAGAGCTTCATATGGCACCATCCCAATTGTGGATTGGTAACTGTTATTGTAGGCAAATTCCACTAAGCATAAGTGTTCCTCCCAAGTCCCTTGAAGATCCAGAACACAAGCCCTTAACATATCTTCTAGAATCTGTATTGTTCTTTCTGACTGACTGTCTGTTTGAGGATGAAAAACTGTACTGAAAGCTAGCCTGGTCCCTAACTCCTTTTGTAGACTGCCAAAATCTGGATGTAAAACGAGGATCTCTATCTGACACTATAGAAACCGGTACACCATGTAATCGGACAATCTCTTCAAGATAAATTCGAGCCAACTTATCCAATCCGAAAGTCACCTTGATCGGTAAAAAGTGTGCAGACTTTGTTAATCTATCCACAATGACCCATACTGCATGGTTCCCTCGTTTTGTTCTAGGCAGACCAACTACAAAATCCATAGCTATATGCTCACTTCCATTCCGGGATTTCCAACGGAGTTAGTAATCCAGCTGGTCGTTGGTGTTCAGCTTTTACTTGTTGACATACTAGACATTTCTTTACGAACAGTCCGATGCTAATTTTCATATTCTCCCACCAAAAGTTTTCTCTCAAATCTCGGTACATTTTCGTACCTCCAGGATGCACCGACAACGACGTGCAATGAGCTTCTTCAAGGATTTCTTCTATCAATTTCTTATCCTTCGACATGCATATTCTTCCCCTGAAGACAAGGGCTCCATCTGTTGCAAAGGAGAAGCCTTCAGCTTTTCCACTGTCCATGCGAGCTTTCATTTTCGTTACGAAATTATCCTTCTTTTGAGCTTCAGTAACTCGTTCTCGAAGCGTAGGTTTCATAACCAAAGTTGCTATCAAGGCTTCGATGCTGTTCGGAGGTGAGACCATTTTCAGATTCAGCCTTGACATTTCTTCGACTAGTTGATGTTGGTTGGTGATCATAGACATCATAATCCCTTTTCCTTTTCTGCTAAGTGCATCAGCCACCACATTTGCTTTTTCAGGGTGATAATGGATCGTAATGTCATAATCCTTCACCAACTCTAGCCACCTTCTCTGTCTCATGTTCAACTCCTTCTGTTCGAAGAAATATTTCAAGCTCTTATGATCAGTGTAAATTTCGCACCTCACGCCATACAGATAATGTCTCCAGATTTTAAGAGCGTGTACAACCCCAGCCAACTCCAGATCGTGTGTCGGGAAGTATTGTTTGTGAGCTTTCAATTGTCGGGATGCATAAGCCACCACTTTTCCTTGCTGCATCAGAACACACCCCAAACCTTGTTTAGATGCATCACTATAGATCACGAACTCCTTCGTTACGTCCGAAACTGTCAAGATTGGTGCTTCTGTCAGTCTCTTCTTTAGCTCTTGGAAACTGTGCTCGCATTGTTCAGTCCATAGGAACTTTACATCCTTCCGCGTCAATCGAGTCATCGGAGCAGCAATCTTTGAAAATCCATTTATGAACCTTGGATAGTACCCCGACATACCAATAAAACTCCGTACTTCCTTGACATTGGTTGGAGTTTCCCATTTGCTGACAGCTGCAACTTTGTCGGGGTCTACCTCGATCCCTTGTGATGAGACGATATGACCAAGGAAATCTATCTTATTCATCCAGAACTCACATTTCTTGAATTTTGCATAGAGCTTTTCTTTTCGAAGAACTTCTAACGCAATCCTAAGATGTTGCTCATGTTGCATTTTATCACATGAATAGATGAGAATATCATCGATAAACATGATAATGAAAAGATCGAGATATGCATGGAAAACACGATTCATCAGGTCCATGAAGGCAGCTGGTGCATTACTAAGCCCAAATGGCATTACTACGAACTCGTAATGGCCATATCTGGTTCTGAATGCTGTCTTAGACATATCGACATCTTTAACCTTCATCTGATGATATTCGGACCTTAAATCGATCTTTGAGAATACGCTAGCACCTCTTAACTGATCAAAGAGATCTTCGATTCGAGGTAGTGGATATTTGTTCTTGATAGTTCTCTTATTCAGCTCCCGATAATCAATACACATCCGGAAGCTTCCATCTTTTTTCTTCACGAATAGCACTGAAGCTCCCCAAGGAGATACGCTCAGTCTAATAAAACCCTTGTCCAGAAGTTCTTGTAGTTGCACCTTAATTCTTGTAATTCTTTTGGTGCCATTTAGTAAGGAGCTTTCGACACCGGTGATGATCCTGGTACCAGATCAATCCCAAAGGTCATCTGTCGATCTGGTGGAGGACCGGGTAAATCTTCGGGAAATATGTCCATAAATTCTCTTACCACTGGCACATCCTCAATGGAACTCATTCCTTGTTCAAGACTCACCAAGCTGACCAACCAAGCTTCGCAATTTCTCTTGCTAAGCATCTGGGTTGCCTTCATGACCGATATAATCCTCGTGTCAATATTAACTCGTGTCCCATAAAAAGTGAACTCGGGTTCGCCAAGCGTTTGAAAGGTTATTTCTCTTGTGTGGCACTTGATCACTGCGTGATTCGTCTCGAGCTAGTTCATTCCTAGGATAATATCGAAATCATTCATTTCCAGTGCGTGAAGATCGGCTAGAAGGATCCTATTCTCAAAGGCAATTCGTAGATGACGATATAAGTGTTTCTTCTTTACCGTCTTTCCCAACGGAATACTAATCTCTAGGGTTTTAGCATCTACCCTACTATCCTCAAACTTCAACAATTTACAGAAAATGACAGAAATAAACGAGTGGGTTGCTCCCGTATCAAATAAAATCAGAGCAGGTATATCACATACTGTTAACATACATGTCATTGTCTCTGACCCCTCCGCAGCCTCCGGGCGAGTAAGGTAAAAGCCTGAGCTTTGTCGGCTATCGGCCTTGTACTTGTAGTTGCAGCCGCTGGGCCCTTCGGCTTCCTACAATTCGCTGCAATATAACCTGGTTCCCCACATGAGTAGCAGCTCCGTGTTTCCTATTGACATGGCCCCATGTGTATCCTTCGGCATCTAGGACACGGATTCCTAGGTGGAGGAGTAGGGAGAAGTGGAGCGTTGTTCTCTCTTGGAAACTTATTTTGGGTAACACCCTGACTCGGCCCTATCCATTTCCTTTTCATAGGCGTCGGAATAAATTTCTTGGGAGGCACCACATCCAATCGCAGTCGGGAGGTAATTTCTTGAGCTCTCTCAATTACACTAGCATACGTCATAACTCCCTATTCGGCCAAAATCGATCCAATCTCTGAGGGTAGACCCTTTTAGAATCTTCGAGCCTTTTTAGCATCAGTGTCGACCAGGTGAGTGGCATATCTGCTCAAATGATTAAATTTCCATTCGTATTCCCCTACCGTCATAGTTCCTTGACGGAGATGTAGAAACTCCGTCTTCTTTCTATTTCGATAGGACTGCGGTATAAAATGATGAGCAACCACTTCTTTAAAATCTTCCCACGTCATTTCTTCCCTTCGATTCGGCAACAAAGTCCTTTCATAAGAATCCCACCAATGGCTTGCCTTCTTCGTGAGTTGGAAAATCGCACACGAAATCTTCTGTTCTTTAGTACATGCCAAGTGCCCAAATAATCGATTTAGTGATCTCAACCACTCCTCTGCCTCAGCTGGTTCGCCTTTCCCACTGAACGTCGGCGGATTAAAACATCGAAATTGTTCGTATATTAGATTCGGATCAGACCTAACTGGTGGTGGTGCAACTCGCGTAACCTCAAAGTGTTGTGCTAATCCTCTTAGCACCGACACTAGATCTCCCATGCTTGGATCTGCTCCTCATTCCAGCTGATTAGCCACAGGTGTTTGTTCTCTTCGGGGTCGTCCTCTAGACATAGCTCTGTTACGATGTATATGTATATATCGTTTAGGTTTCAAAAATAATATATATAAGTAAAGGAACGTAAACACGACAAGCGTGAAGAGATACGAATGTGGATTCCATAATATAGAAGAGAAATACACGTGCTTAAAAGTATATATAAGCAAAATATAGGTAGCTTTTACCCACACCAAAAGGGTTATATACACATACTAATAAAGCTGCTACCACATACTAATATTAAAAGTTTCATCATTCCCAGTTATATACACCAAAAAAAATCACAGTCATCCCCCCTATCATCTATGCCACAGCAGCTGGAGATGACGGAGGTCCTTGCAGGCCCGGTGCCACATCCCTCGGGTCATCTGCATCTGGATTGTCCTCTTCAGGATCCTCTTCCGGTTCCTCCTCGGGATCCTCTTCAGGATCCTCCTCGGGATCCTCATCTAGATCCTCCTCCACATCATCATCTTCGTCCTCGGAGCTGCCACTAGAAGGATCGTAATGTCCCGGCTCAGGGGTAGTCGGATAGCTATGACGGCCCCACACCTCTAACATATTCCTCACCACTCTTCCGAAATCTACAACCAGTGTGTTATCCACAGCTGAATACACCACCTCATCTCGGAAAACGAGATGCGTCCTAGCCGCCCATGCATCCGGCAAGGTATAAATCATATGTGTGCAAGCTTGCATATTAGGGATACTACCCCCTGTTCCCCCTACCCCTCTCCAACAATGAAACAATCTAGATATATGTTCACCACTGATATGTTCCCTGACAATCGACTTTCAAAGAAACGTCGTATAAGTCGTACCTTACGCGTCTCTACCGGCGGAACTCGCATTCTAGCAGTACATCTAAATCTAGCCATCTATCAAGTATAAGCTATATAAGTTGTTTTGTTTCATCATAAACTTTATCCGTATCATTCTTTCGAACCCTAACGATGTATATCATGTAAGCAAGATAACACGTATCAAACACACGTGTGAGTACAGATTAAGGGGTAAGTGCATGAAATACACTCGTGGAGATAAGCTCTGCATCTTATAACATACGACAAAGTATATATAATGAAACCCAAGAACACAACCAAGAGACACGTTGTCATAGCATGTAAAATTCATAGAAGGCATTAGAAATGGTAAGGGACGAATTGGTGCGGGTATTTCCCATCAATTCCTATAAAAAAAAGTCTCATTACCGTTGGTGCATTTCCAGGACCACCAATCCTCCAAGAGTAGTAGAAAAGGTGTAGGGGACGAATGCATGTTCAGAGGTGGACCGCAACCCATGCACAATATAAATATGACACAATACTTATAATACATAACATTTAGCATTTCTCGAACGAGCATCGAAATAGGAAAAATAGTAAACAACTTAAGAATTAGAAATTACCCCCACCTCGTTTAAAGGTTATCACGTGATCTAACAAGATAAAGAGTCAAGCCTAATGCGTATGATCCAACAGATAGCCTACAAAAGTACCGTGATAACTTAGATCCTCAAAAGATTAAAAGACGATATAAATAAAGATACGAACAATCGAGAAGGTGGGACGGATAAGCAAGACTCGAGGATTCAGGATATCGAGAAGAGTGTGAAAGGTAAACTTGGTAAAAGAGTTGACTCGACCGAGATCTCCGACTCCCGACAAAATGACAGAAATAAAAGACTCGAACCGATCCATGAAAATGCTCGCCGGTGCGTACACATCGCACCCGGCAAAACTCCACACACAAAACCCCTCGCACGGTCGTGCAAAACTGCACATGACCGTGTCCCACAACACTCGACCGTACGCCACATTCCAGTGGCCGTGCACGGTCGTGCCCTAGCGCACGGTCCTGCACGGACCAGCCTACACAGCAGCGCCACCAACACCATCTTCTTCCTCTAGTTTCGTCCGACGACTCCCGTCGCCGGCAACCCTTCTGCCACCATGGCCGGCGACCTGCCGTCGCCGGCTACACCCAACAACATGAAAAACACACAACCCAAGCAAAAGAACAACACACAACCCAAGCAAAAGAACAACACACAACCCAAGCTAAAGAACAACACACACACACACACAACTCCGGCCACTTTGACCGGTGACTCCACCATCCCCAACCCACGATCAAACACTCCAAGATGGTTATCTACCACTCTGGCAAGGAAGATGAGAGAGAGAAAACAAGAAACGAGAAGAGAGAAAAGATGATGGACTCAAACTTAGGTTTTTCTGGTGGTTGACCGACGATTTGCCGTTGATCTAACCGTCAAAACGGAGAAACAAGACCGTTACTAGACTCGCCTCATCGAGAGCTACGACCTATGAGAAAACCATTCGAAACCGAGCAAGTTGACTTTTCCGGCCACCGGCGGCGGCGGCGGCGATCGGAAAAAGGAAGAGAAGAAAGAGAGAAAACTTACGTGTTTTTCGATTATAAGCTCGTGTGACTTATCGACCTAACTCATCCTATATAT
Organism: Scutellaria minor; assembly: GCA_954870855.1. NCBI lineage: Eukaryota > Viridiplantae > Streptophyta > Magnoliopsida > Lamiales > Lamiaceae > Scutellaria > Scutellaria minor. Next base: position 10,973,346 of record OX940734.1, on the reverse strand, counting down.
ACTCCTCCAAAAAAGGCTAATATACCATAAATATCTCGTATGCATCCTTCGTATTCATCTCGTATACGTCGTATTCTTCGTTTTCACTATTTTCTTCACTATTCGTGCTACGTAACTCCGATTGTCCTCTAGTTCGTTTCAATTTTCTCGTTTTTCCATTACGCACTTGATTATATAAAAATCTTCTAGGTTCCATGTCTAAAAAAATTACATCCCTCTAAACCGGCATCAGGCACTTATTTGTAATGCACATAATTAATGTAAACACCCAAAAATTAACACACATAGAAATATCTCAATTAAGGGTTTAATTATTTAATTATCAAATTATGCTTCATTTTGTCCTGGGCGCTACATGACCACTCACTTTAAAATGTAAACTTAATTGTACTAGATCCATAGATTGAAGTAACTTACAGTCATAGTAAAACACAAAGACTATTATTCACTCAGATGGCTGAATATAATCCATTCGATCAAGTATTGAACAACCAATAAAACATAATGGGAGTAAACCAAGTACAACAAGTTGCTGCTTAGAGGGCCATTTGAAATTACTTTCAACTGAGGCAAAATGGAAGAGGGGTTGTGAGACTGCCTATTCAAGTGAATACTTTCAAATTAAAACCGACTCTGATTAATATGGTTCAGCAGAATCAGTTTAGTAGTAGTCATTTGGATGACCCCAATGCGCATCTGGAGCAATTTTTGAAAGTATATGACACTATCAAGTTGAATGGGGTTTATAATGATATCATTCAACTTTGATTAATTTCATTCTCTACGAGATAAGACGAAGTTGTGGTTCATCTCACTCCCTCAAGGTTCAATTACTACATGGGATGAATTGAGTAATAAGTTTTTGTTCAAGTATTTTCCACCAAGTAAGATGTTGAAACTGAAAAACGAGATCACGTAATTTAAGAAACTTGATGGGGAGTCCTTGGGAGAAGCTTGGGAAGGATTCAAAGATATGTGGAGGAAGTGTTCCCGACATGGATTTCCTGATGATCAGCAGGTTTGTTTCTTTTATAATGCACTATTTGGATGAATGAGAGCAATGATTGATGCAGCGGCAGATGGAGCTTTGTTAGTGAAAAGTCCTGAGAATGCGATATATATTTTGGAGGAGATGGCAACAAACCGCTACTAATGGCCGTCGGAAATGAATACATATAGAAAAATAACTGAGATTTAAAGTGAAGATCAATTTTCAGCTCTCACTGTACTAATGGCGGTCCTCACAAGCCAAGTATCGGCATTTGCTCAAGCCCAAGCTCTAACCTTAGAAAATTCCGGGATTAAATGAGACGATTTTGCTCAACAAGAGGAGATAGAGGATATTAACTATGTGAATGGGCAAAATTACAACAACAATTTTCGGAATAGGGGCATGTATCAGTATAATCACGGAGGGAGGAATCATGAAAATTTTTCCTATGCAAACAACAAAAATGTTTTGCGACTTCCTCCGGGATTTTTGGTTACAAATGAAGTTATCAATGAAAGAAAAAGTTGGTACTTGAATATGTGATAGGTGCATTCGTGAATGAATTAAGAAATAAATTCATGAAAAATGAGGAAAGACATGTGTGATTGGAAGCTCATGTTAATAAGATTGATGTAAATATGAGACCACAATTGAAATCTTTGGAGACACAAATGAGATCACGATTGAAGGCTTTGGAGATGCAAATAGGGCAAATAGCCACAAGTAAAGGAAATCAACATCAAAAGGTTCAATATCCAAGCACCATCGAGTTAAATAGAAATGAACAATGTATTGCGGCTATTCGAGTGAGAAGCAAAACTAAATACGAAAAGCCAATATCAAAAAGTAATAGCTGCATTTTGATAACTAGCATATGCAGTTCCAGCAGATGCAATTGATAGTACATCAAAATTAGAGTGTACAATTGAGTGCGTTAAGAGGTTCAACCGTTCTATTGAGGAGATATATAGAGAGCAATATCTAAGATCACCCACTTTTAATGATGTTGCTAGACTACTTTATATTGGTAAGCAACGTGGCTTTTCAGAAATGTTAGGTATTTTTGATAGTATGTACTGGAAGTGGAAAAATTGTCCAACAACTTGGGCAGGATAATATGTTGATTGAAGTGGATCTCCAACAATTATTCTTGAAGTTGTAGTTAATTATGATATGTGGATATGACATGCATATTTTGGAATTTCAGGATCCGACAATGATATTAATGAGTTAGAGAGATCTCAACTTTCTCTAACCTTGCTACAAATATTGCTCCTCTAGCACATTATGTCATTCAAAGAAAAGAATACAATACGAGATATTATTTAGCTGATAATATTTAACCCAAATGGGTGACTCTTGTGCAAACTATCCATTCACCTAGTGGTCTCAAAAAATAATATTTTGCGAAAACATAAGAATCATGTAGAAAGGATATGGAACATGCATTTGGAGTTCTTCAAAGTGGATTTGTAATTATGGCAAACTCAACACGTTTTTGGTTGAAAAGTGATTTGCAAGATATCATGACTGCATGCATAATAATGCATAATATGATAATAGAGGATGAACAAGATCTTAATGCTCAAACTAAAGAAAACTTGGAAGTGCCACCCCTAGACATTGAATTTGTTGAGAATATAATGAACCTACTCGCTTTCAAGTTTTTCTTGGTCGATTTAGACAAATAAGAGATTTAGATGCTCATTTTACACTCCGCAATGCATTAATTGATCATTTGTGTGGAAAGAGTATTCTAATTCAGAAAATTAGAATTTATCACTATGTAACATCTATTTCCCTTTCAATAAAAATAAATTTTTGTTTTTGTTTTTATTTTATATTAAGTTTTATTCAATTAATTATATGATTTTTTTATTAAATTTAAAATATAACGAGTAAAAACTATATTAAATAATGTTTGTGTGTGTAAATATGTAATCCAAGTATAACAAAAATTTAATAATATGATTAAATAAACTAATAATTAGAAATATTATGGAATATTCCTTTTTAATGTAAAATTTAGTACTGGAGATGAAATAATATTTCTACACTACTTTACTACTGGATATGCTCTAAACGGCGGAGATACAAAAATTAACTATGAGGCTCGGTATAAAAATTCAGTTACTTTGAAATTAATGATAAATATCCATTGTGATTGAATGATGATTAAAAACCTTGAAATTATTTAGTAAATATATATGATCTTTCCCTTTGTATTTAAATAAAAAATAAATATTAAAGATTCGGGTATATAAAATTTGCTGCTTTTTGAATAAAAACGAAATCGTAATCTCTTATCTTTTATTAAAACAACCAAAAAATCAAAATACAATTTTTTCAATTATCCAACAGTTCTTAATCATATATGTATACTTTGATGATTCCAATATTATTCTTCATTATGTCACCACACAAAATAATTGAGTAAAATGCAACACAAAAATAAGTTATAGAAGGGTTATTTGTAAGTTTTCTGAATTTGCTGTTTTTTTTAAATTGTTTTTGTTGTGTTTTTTATAATTAAGTCAAATATTAGGATTATCTTTTCTGATTATCCCTTTCAAATACTATGGATTGGTAGCTGGAGAAAATATGATTAGTTGTGAAAGTTAAAAGGGCATATAAAAAACTATTTCTTAATTTTTATTAAGCACTACAAGGATATTATCCAAATATATATATATATATATATATTATTACAAAATCATCCAAAAACTCATTCCCAAATTGGCAAATCCCACCAAAAGTCAAAAAGTCAACTTACTATTTTATTTTTTTTAAGTTAAAAAAAATCTAAAATGTATCTTTTAAACAATTCAAATTTACTTTAAAACCTATCCATTATATCCAAAATGAATATATTTAAAATCATTTTCTAATGAATGTTGAGATATGTATGGATATTAATTTAGAAGATTTTCTAAATACTATTACATGTATTACACATTTAAAGAAAAACAATCACAAAATTTTTGACGAAAAATAGGATATTTTGTTTAGTATGTATAACAAATCGGCAATGAGGATGATTCCTAATTATTTAATTAGTCCATTAAATAAAAATTGTTAGGAAATTATTATTTAGATTTTGATGAAATAAAACACAAGTTTAACAGGAAAGTAGAGTACCCCATTTTTCATAATGTTTAAGTGAAACTAGAATAGGATTTGAGTCTAGATTTTAGAATGAAGAATTGTGGAAATCAAGATTCAGTAGCTGAAAGCTCGAAGTGAAGAATTATTGGAAGTAGTAAGAAGTCCACTACTGAAAGAAGCAAAAAAATAAAACATAGATACGGTGTAAGCAGTAAGGTACAACATAGACTTATTACTGCAAGAAGATAAAGTTGTAAACAAAAACCCGATGTTGCATTCTACCAAGTCAAGGGGACAAGAATAATGAAGTGAAAATTTACCCACTCTAATGCAGTATGAGGAAGATCAACCAAGGTTTAAGGATCAATCACTTCAACAAGTCAAAACTAGCCAACATAGATAAAATGGTTAAAGCAGTACTGAGAGCTAGTAAGCAGCCAACATGTGGCCTGACAGACTACTGAAACCTGTAACCTAGTACAACCGCATTAAATATCCTAGAGTGCAAGATAAGAAAAATAAATGCAATCCCTTAGAGACAATTAATGCGAGCTCTATACAATTGAAGATGAATTAAATTCAAAGAGTTGTGCCTCTATCACGCCCCATTTTCTTTTAATACAAATCAGAGTTTAAATCGGGCGTGAAGATAGAAAAGCAAGGGACGTTTAACATACAGAAAGAAATAAACAGAAGACAACAGAAGAAAGAGGTAAGGGACGATAAGAAACCTTCTTATAACTACAATCGGCCTCAGCCGAAATCCATTAGTCACACACCAATATAATACATCACACGCAGCGGAACTATACTTCAGGATCTCACATCTATACACAAGTGCTCAAAATATTACAAAATATAAATTGTTTGAAACTTAGTTTGAAAAGTGTTTGTGTTACATCATTCTACTCAATAGGGCCCACAGATAGCACTATCTCCCTCCATCTAGGGTTCCTCAGTCTCCTCATCTCCTGTATTGTGAGTACAGAATAAGGGGTAAGTGCGTGGAATACACCCGTGGAGATAACATCCGCCTCATACAACAGATATAAAATACCGAAAAATAAACTACAGCCATATTGTCACAGCATATAAAATGCACAACAGATATTAGAAATGGCAAGGGACGAATAGGTGCGGGATTCCCCCATCTTATCCTATAAAATGGTCTCATACCGTTGGTGCATTTCAAGAGGACCACCAAACCTCAACAGAGTAATAGAAAATAGCAAGGGACGAACAGAATGCATGATCAGAGTGGACATCAGTCCAACCACAGTAATAATATGGCACAACAAATATATTCACAGCATTTAGTATTCCTCAATCATGCATTTAAATAGGAAAAACAGTAAACAGATAAAATGATAGAAATTACCCCCACCTCGTTCAGTGGTACCCATGTGAGTCGATAAATCCGATAGTCTGATAACTCGATAACTCAAAGCTTAGTCCAACATGTAGCCTACACAGTTATGGTGTTTCTGAGATCTTAAATACAGTATAAATAAAGTTGTAAAAGGTTCCGACGGAAAAACGTTCTTTAACGACGCGACGGATCGAACGATCTAAAGATTGGAATTTTGGAGACAAGGCTGAAAGTCAAGTCTAAAGGGTTGAGATGATAGGAAATGAAATTTGGGTCACGACAAAAAAAGAATGAGCTCGATCGGAGTTAAAACGAGCTCGAACGGAGCATTTTAAGTTTAGGGGTAAAATTGTAATTTTGGTCAAAGGGTTGACTTTGACCGGGCCCACGGACCCCGATCAGCGATGTCTCGTTATCGACGACTCGAAAAAGATGAACGGTGGAAAAAATGGGGTTCGGATCAGAAAAATGGCGTCGTGTGCGCGTCGGCACGCGACCGCACGCTCGGCACCCGACGGCTGCCGAGTTTTCTCGGTAACTGGGCGTAGCTCGGCCAGGCTGGTCGAGTTTTCTCGGCCAGCCTCTTCCCGACTTTCCCGACGGTGGCTTGCTCGAGCAGGCCACTTCCCGGCGTCGCCCGGCACGGTGGCGCCACCTCCAGCCACCACCACCTACCTCGCCGGATACCTCGCACCGCCGGCTACCACCTCCGGTCGTCCATCGTCGGATTCTGGCATGAATAGTGCCTGGAAATTACGCCGCAAAACCCTTCGATACACTGTTTTTTTCCAGATTTTCAACTCCAACCAAAACTCCAGCCGGCGACTTCCCGTCGCCGGTGACCACTCCTAGTACCTCCGCTGGCGACTCCCCGTCACCGGTAACCCATTCCGGCCAAGCCCAACCACCAATCACAGCCACAACACCTATGCATGAGCACACACACACACACCCGATTCCATACACACACACACTGACTTCTCTCCGGTCGGCGGCCACCAACCGCCGGCGACCCACCAAACCACCTCGCCGGCGACCTCCCATCGCCGACCGTCCCTTCCCTCACGCATGCACAAACACACATAGTCACACACATATATATACACACACATGCACGTACTACATACATCTCCACTTTTCCGGCCAAGCGGCGGCGCCACCTCCCCTACGTCACCACCACACCATCACCAGCTTCTCCGGCCACCGCTCCGGTAAGAGGACGAGGAGAGAGAAAGAAAATAGAGGAGAGAGAAAGGGTGATGAGGGTTAGGGTTTGGGCTGTTTTTCGCCGTTTTCCGGCGAACGACAACTCGAAATTGAATTCCGAGACCTATTCTAGAATCGTCTCGTCGAGATGAACGTCGTGTGCGAAAATCATCCGATTCCGACAACTCTGAAATTTTCCAAAATTAAAAGACGAGAAAGAAGGACTTATGTGTTTTTGTCGGGTTCGGCTCGATCGAAGAAACGGTGATTTTTGAATCGAAATCACCTCTATTTATAGAAAAATCCGAGGTTACTATTCATGAGAAATATCCATTTTACTGTTCATAGTTGACTTTTTCAGGTTACTATTCATCATAAATATCTCATTATTATTCATCGTTAATATCTTTCGATTTTCTGTTCCGAAACTCCGAGTTTTGCCCTTTTTGTCGTCGTTCGGGCTACGGGTCTCCGATTGACCCCTAATTCATTTCTATCTTCTCGTTTTTCTAATACGCATCCAATGATAATATAAAATTCTATGTTCCACGTCTAGAAAATATTTTCATCTTAAACATGCATTAAACACATATTTGAAACGCACGAAATAAATTAAACAGTTAAATTATACGCACATAATTATTAAATCTTAGGTTTAAATATTTAATTAATAAATTATGCTCATTTTGGTCTGGGGCGCTGCAACCTCTCTTTAATGGGCATAATCCTTTACCTATAAATAGAGGAAGAATTGACTAAAGTAACAACTGAAACTACAACTCTCAAAATCTCAAGCAAGAAAAGTTCTAAAAGTTCAAGTTCTCTCAAAGCAACAAGTTTCAATTACTTAACCTCTAAAGAAGCAGTCAAGTCTTAGTTTGGGTTTAAGAATTCTCAAGGTTGCTTCAAAGCACCAGTTGAAGAAAATCATATATACTTTTACCTTGGTGTTGTGTTCTTAGGTTGTTTTAAGTGTCCTTAATTGATAAGAAGTTGTTTCTTGTGATTTAGTCTTAAGAGTTTAAGACAATAACTCTTTATGAGTTAGTAGGATCCTATTAGATCAGCCTTTGAGATTTGAGTAACCTACGTGGAAACTAAGTTTTAGTATGTGTAACTTGTTAGGTTGATAGTTTGTAAGGTTGTGTCCTGTAAAACAAACTTGCTTAACGAAGTTCCTCTTTACAGAAATAGTAGAATGGATGAAAAAGGAATAAACCACCTTCGAACCACTATAAGACCATTTTTGTGGTTCTTTCTATTTTTATATATATATGTTTCTCTTAGATTGCTGCATCTTATATCTTATCATACTGCATTAAAGGACCTACTGAGTGGGACTGTAAAACCACGACCATGAGAGTATCTATAGATCTAAGGACTATGAGTACCTTTGACTTATTCTCAGACCTCAAAGCATTTGAGTTCGACATCAACAGAAGAATGAAAGAGGCTTTGAATCAAGTACCAAGTAAGTGCACTTACTACAAGATCCACTGAGAATATAGCAAATGCAAGCAGCAGCAGACAAACAGAGCTGCATGCAAAAGATGTTGAAGATGATATGACCCTATTTCTGAAGAAATTCAAAAAGTTTCTGAAAAACAACAAAAGAGGAAAAGATTTCAAGAAGAAAGCTTTAACCCTACAGGTATCCATCAATCCACAATCAAATACAGTTTCCTCTAACCTATGTTACAAATGCAGGAAACTAGGCTATTATGCTAGGAACTGCTCTTATGCTCCTGAGGAGAAAATAAAACAAAGAAAGGAAAAGGAAAGAGATGAGAAACAAAAGCTGAGAGCACTTCTTGGAAAATCAGAAGCCATGAAAGCTTCAAGCCTTTCCATAGAAGAAGCAAAAGAATAAAGTTCATCTGACATTAATAGTTATAGTTCCACCTCTGATGAAGAAGCATTAATTTTTTTGATGGTCAAAGATTGTGAAAATGAAGGCAATGATGAGATAGATTCTCAAACCTCTGTTGATGATGAGAGAGAAAAACTGAACATAATTCAAACCTTTAGACAAATCATGAGAGATTTCGAGCAGATAAACTCAGCTCATGAGGAGTTTAAGGAAGAAAATCTGATACACAAGAATGAGTATTCTGCATTGAAAGAAACAATATCGAATTATAAATATGATAGTGCAGAATGCAATAATCTCAGAGCAGAAATTTCCAAGCTCAAATTGTTGGTCACTAAACTAGAAAGTGAGAAGAAAAGCTTGCAAGATACCACTGATGTGTACAACAAGTCAGCTAAAAGAGCACAAGAATGTCTGATGATGACTCAGAACTCATATGAAGGAACTGATTTAGAATATAGTGTTGAAATTTCTCACTGTACAACAAGCACATCCATGGCAACACAGTTTGTTCAAGCTAGGGTGTTATACACAAAAGAGATGTATCAAGGGAAATAAGCATTGAACAAACTTACTCGGGCTAATACCCTGCTGGTAACCATATGAAGTAAGAGTGTAAGAAGCCATAACTTGCAATAGAATCAATCTGCTGTAAGTAAAGGCATGATACAACAATCTCTCAGGTTACAACAATAAAATTTCTATCCCACATATACCGAGACCTATACTAATATGGTGGAGATAACACAAGGAAAGTTCATTCGTACACTGTACACGAGCAGTATACACGAAAGACTGCTAATAATAAGAGAACCAACTATACATACAGCAAACCAATTACTACTAATCAAGTGTGGGTTCCAAATGGAACTAACCCAAAAGGATCTGTACTTATATGGGTACCTAAATTTATCTAAACTATATACAGGAACAATTACCAAGAAGTAGTAGTGATGTATGGTACATTGATAGTGACTGCTTAAAACACATGACTAGTAACAAGAAAGCCTTGAAAGACTTCAAACAATGCAAAGGTCCTAAGGTTATAGCGTAGCAACCTAACAGAACATTACAATAAGGTAGAATATAGCAACTTGAAGTAGTACAACAAGAAGCAGATTATCAACCCATACATATCTTTGATCTAGATAGGACATGGCTCATGAATCACACAAGGAAACTCATTATATGAGACCCCAATATTTGAGTAAGGACAAAAAGATCAAGACCTTTGTTGGAACCGACGGATCGCCAGCCCTATGCCATCGGAATCGGTATCCAAAAGGTAAAACACAGTGGAAAGAAATCATACCCTTGGAGACTAATAGATCGAAGTATAGACCTCTCGATCTTCTGCTATATTCCTAGCCCTTTCCTTAGATGTCGTGTGGGCGACAATCTTCCAAGAAAACAGCAATCTCGTCCCTCTCTTTCTAGCCTCACGATTCTGTGTTTTTGTGCGTGAGATTGAGCGTGAGAGTCTTGAGGGAGACGCTGATCTTAGGGTATTTATAGGCTACAACAGGGACCTAGAGGAGGACTTAGGGTTGGGCCTCCTGATGGGCTTAAGCGTCCTATGTTCGGCCCGAACACCCAAATTAAGTCTATCATTTATAACTCGGTGCACTAAAGAATTATAATTGAACTACCGCCCCAATCCATATTACAATATGGGCTTCTTTTATTATGTGTACATTTATTTCCTCGTGTTTAAGATATCGAATGTCCGTAAATTAAATAAGTTACTGACAACTTAATTAATTTACATCTAATTCCAAGAGTAGTACCACTCAACTTTATTATCATGTCGGATTAAATCCACCTGCAGGGTTTACATGATAATCCTTATGAGCTCCTCAAGGGGACATCATCATCCTAAATAATTAGGACATGGATTCCTTCTATAATCAACAACACACCATATAAACAATGCTATCTCCCAACTCACCGAGCTTATTGATTTATGAATAAATCTCACCCATTGGCAAATTAAAGAAATAAACACTGAGTACACGCGCCCGTCATTATATAGGGATTAAGAAGATGTACATCCATAATAACAGAGGTCTTGTTCTTTTATATAGTCAGTACAAATCGAACAACCTCAAATGGTCCTGCTCAATACATACAAAATGTACTAGTGTAACTTTATAGTCAAGATAGACTAATAACAAATTACACTACAACCATTCCAATGGTTTGTCCAAATCCATCTTGGTTGTGAGCTATTATTTATAATCTATAAGGAACTGATAACATGATCTTCTGTGTGGCACCACACACCACGTCATCTACAATATAGATTAATCTGGACAATTGCATCAACATATATAGCAAATATAAAATGCAAACATTTGACCAAAATGATTCTCATATCAAAAAGATGTTCATACAAAAAGCTAGGCTTATAGTATACATCCTAACAACCTTATGAAGCTATGTTTGCTTGTTTTATATCACAAGTAGAACTAAAATGTGTTGAAAAAGCTTTAAAGGATAGCAATTGAATTCAAGCTATGCAAGTAGAGCTAAGTGGATTTGAAAGAAATCAAGTATGAAAGCTGGTTCTAAGACTTGATCATCAGGAGTAATTGGAACAAAGTGGGTATTGAAGAACAAGTTGGATGAATCTAGACTTGTTGGAAGAAATAAGGTAATGTTGGTTGTGAAGGGATATTGTCAGAAAGAATGAATTGATTTTGATGAGACCTTTGTACCAATAGTAAGACTTGAAGCAATCATGATTTTCCTAGCCTATGTTGCACACCCTATCCTTATATCTTTTGGAGAATCGATATTTCAAAAAGGGACAATAGACAAGACTTTATTTAGGATCCAAGATGGAGATAGTATTCTTCTTATATAAATCTATGTGGATGACATTATCTTTGGATCCACCAACAAAGATTTATGTGAAAAGTTTTCAAGCCTCATGCAAAAAAACAATGAGATGAGCATGATGAGACAACTAAGTTTCTTCCTAGGATTACAAGTTAACAACGGGATATTCATAAATCAAGCCAAGTACACCAATGAGCCGATCAAGAAGTTTGGTATGGAAAATTCATCAGTAATGAGCATTTCTATGGTTCCATCACTCAGTCTGGACAAGGATGAAAGTGGAAAGGATGCAGATATCACTAAATACAAGAGATTGATTGTATCTCTATTATATCTTACTACAAATAGACCAGATATCATGGTTGTAATAGGAGTTTGCGCTAGATTACAAGATGCACCAAATGAATCACATCTTATAGCGGTAAAAAAAATTATAATGTATTTTAAAGGAACTTAAGATGTTAAGAATCATAACGTATCTTAACGGAACAAAAGATGTTGGTTTATGATATCCAAAAGAAGGAGGATTCAGCTTGAACGGATATTCAGATTAAGATTTTGCAGGATACAAGATTGATAAAAACAATACAAGTGGAACATGTCAATTTCTTGGAAATAGGTTGGTATCCTGATTCTGCAGAAAGCAAACATCTATAGCTACATCAACATCAGAAGCAAAGTATGTTGTTGTAGGAAGCTACTGTACGCAGATCCTCTGGATATAACAACAATTAAGAGATTATGTGTTGGTCCCAAGTGGCATAGAGGTTTAGAGGGTGAGTGAATAAACGTCTATTGATTTGTTGAAAATCTTTCGAACTTGCAGCATTGTATTCTATAACAGAATACAACGCAGAATACAATGCAATATGCTGGGCTGGAATACAGCGCATCTTGTTGAACTAGAGTTCTTTACAATGGAAACATTAAAATGTGATAGAGTTTCTTTTGAAAACCTTTCCAGAAAGATGAGTTTCAACAAACTTTGAATGTCGTATGTTATGATAAAGGACACAGCCAGATACAAACACAGAAATGCTAGAACCGAAAGATAAATACACAAGACTTATAGTGGTTCGAAGGTGGTGTAATCTCTTTACGTCCACTCTACTCCTTCTCTGAGGAGGAACTTCATTAAGCAAAATTATTTTAGAGGACTCTATCTTACAATCTATTAACATAACAAGTTTTCACCTACTAAGATTCAGCTTCTACACTGGTTTCTTGAATCAAACAAACTGACCCAAGTAGGTTCCTAAACTCATAAAAAGTTACAACCTTAACTCCTAAGGCTAAACACTCAGCAAGGATCTCAATCCTATCAACTAAGGACACCACTAAGAGCTTGAGAGATAGTTCTATCTTGAGAGCAAAAGTTCAATATTTCAGTGTTTAGTAGTTGCTTCAGTCAGTTCTTTCTCTATTTATAAGTGAAAAAATATGTCCGTTGAAGAGAGACATATTTCATTGAATTTGAATCCTCTTCAAATATTTTTGAGCTTGCATTAATTGCCTCTAAAGGGGTTACATTTAGTTTTCTTATCTTGCACTCCAAGTTATTTAATGCGGTTGTACTAGGTAGTAGGTTTGTTGAGGTCTGTCAAACCACATATCCACAGATTACTGGTTCTCGATACTACTTGATCATTTTATCTCTATTGGCTAGTTTTGAAAAGATATTTCCTCGAACAACAATGATCTTCCTCGTACTGCATTGTGTGTGATGTTCCATTTATTTTTTGTCTTCCTTTTTGTTAAGAAATTTATGTTTAGATTTTGATGAGACAAAACAGTATTGTAATCGGAAATTAGAGTACTCCATTTTTTCATATTGTTTTAGTGGAAACTAAGATTAATTTTTTAGTCTTAAAAGCTAAAGTTGAAGAATGGAGGAACTCGGAAATCAGTAAGAAAAAGGTCTCTAGTAGCAGTTAAATAACAGTAGAGAAATCATATCAGATACTGCATATAGTAAGCAGCAGATGCAACAAGCAAGAATATAATAAGGTGAATAGAAAGTTTCGCTGCAGTTTCAAGTTGCTATAAGTTGGCACAACACTTCAGAACTGAAAAAAGACTTAATGCAGAAAGAGACAGTCACACACAACAATGTTGTACATAGAAGATCACTGCTATCCAAGAATACATCTTGAAATATAGCCAGTAGAGATAGGTGATCAAACTACACTAAGAACCAGTGTCCTACTGACACGTGGACTGACAGACTACAACACCTCTAAAACGCAGTATAGTCGCATTAAATGAGCTGCAGAATAAGATAAGGAATTCATTCCCAAAATTTCAGAGACATTGAATGCAAGATCAAGGACGATCACAGAGAATTCAAATTCAAATGAAGTGTGTCTCTCTTCAATAGATACATTTCTTACATTTATAATAGAGAAAGAGTCGATTGAAGAAATTACTGAAAAAGTGATATTCAAAATTCACTTTCGCAAGAACAAGTACTCAAGTCTTCTACTCTCTAAGTTTTCAGTCACTCAATCTCCTAGTGAAGCAGTCAAGCCTTTGAGTCATCATGCTCCAGAGTCATCAAGGCTGCTTCAAGCACCAATTGAAGAAATACCTATATACTTTTAACTTTTGTGTTGTGTGCTTAGGTTGTTTTAGTGGTGTGCACAGTTGATAATATTTAGATCCTTGCTGAGTGTTTTTATCTTAAGTTGTTAAGATAGTAACTATGTATGAGTTAGTAGGATCCTATGCGGGTCAGCCTGTAGATTCGAGCGACCTGTGTGGAAGCTGAATCCTTGTAGGTGAAAAACTTATTTGGTTGATAGATTGTTAGGTCGAGTCCTGCAATTCAATCTTTCCTAACAAAGTTCCTCCTCGAAGTTGGAGTAGAGTGGACGTAGAAGGATTACACCACCTTCGAACCACTATAAGCCTTGTGCGTTCATTTTCTGTTCTTAACATTTTTGTGTTGCATCTTATATCTTATCATTCAACATTTAATGTTTAGTAAAAAGTATACTTGAGAAAACGTTTTCAAAAAAAACTCTATCAATGTTTATTTCCGCTGCATACAGAACTCCGATATAGAAAGCTGAACAACATTTCCACCTGGCATACTGTATTGTATTCAGTGTTGTATTCTGCAGTAGAATATTGCGCTAAAAGTTTAAAAATAAAAATCGATAGAGGTTCATTCACCCCCTCTAAATCGCTTGGGTCCAACACTTTTAACTCCAGAATGCAATACATGTTTTCTGCAACCACTGCAGTATTGCAGCTTTCTGTTCAGCTTGCTATATCTGTTCTGGTTTTTATGTTGCTGCATTATTCTGCTTATAGTATCTGAATACTGTATTTTATAGTTGTATTTAGTAGCAATCTTTCTTGCAGCTTCCAGCTTCTAACAGAAACTTTCTTCTTGAGCAAATGGCCACTGAATTCCGAAGTCCTCCATTTTTCAACTCGACTTATAGACTCGAAACTATTATATGCTTCACTTAAACAGTGTGAAATTTGGGGTATTCTAAATTCCTATTACATTGCTGTTTTGTTTCATCAAAATCTAAACATAAATTTCCTAACAATTTTCCCCTTTTTTATGATGACAAAACATTTACATTATACAGTTCATTACGAGAATTTAGTGTAGAATTACAATATCTACTTTTCATACTTTATATAGAGATGATTACATGGTACATGATTACATGCTAGCAGTCTATCTTATGACTATCAGCAAATAAACTCAAGCATATATTTATAGCATGTTTTCCTGTATATCAGAAAGTAAAATACATGAAGTTCACACACAGTGAACTTGTTCCATCAGCAGTAACTTGATTAAATCAGAAATTAAAGATTACACGTTATAGAGATTCATAAGTAAGATATAGCTTACAAAAATAATTTATATTGAAATGCAGCAAGCTGTTGATTTCATTTAATCTTCTTCAAGATTGCTGATGTCCGAACAACTTTCTCCTTACTATATCATCTTCTTGTACCCTTCTCTTCTCAAACTTTGTTCTTTTCCACCAGTTTATGATTGATTTTTGATAGGATTTTACAAGCGTTTTCTTTATATCAAAAACCTATATCCAACTAAGCCAAAAATATTCACAAAATGATATTTGTGCTCCTTCCTTTATCTTCTTTATTAGCTCTTTCTGATTTTCAAGCTCTCCATCTCTTGCTAGTTGCTCATACCTTTCCAATGAAATAAGGTATATAGAACATCTTCTAAAACAATTCAACTGGCAGAGATGCTTGAAGTCAACCTTCTTGGATAACTCTGTCTTTTTCTCTCCTATCACCCCAAGTCTTGACATCCAATCATCCCTATCTCTCGTTCTCTTATCCTCAGTCTCTTTTAACTATCTCTATTTGTCTTCACCCAACCTCCTGATTGCACTAGCAGTTAGAGGATTGCTCTTTTGTGAAGGTTGTTGTTGTCTACTACTTCTCCTCTGAGTGGTGGGTGTTATATCCTGTCTTGTCGAATGAATTTTTTCTATTCTGGATACAGTGCAGCCTGCTGTCTTAGATGCAGCAGCGCCAACTCCACTTTGATCAGTATCGTCCTTTATCTTTTTGGTAGGAGGACTCCGACCAGTATCAAATTTAGATTTCCTATATTTTTTGCTTACCAGCTCTTTTTCTTCTCTTTCTTCTTCATCTAGGGATTTCATCACATCCTCTACTGCAACATCCATCTCTTTTTTTCCAAATGCATTCTTTCATTTCCTCTTTTTTTTCATCATCAATCAGAATAACTTTTGGAGGATGTTGTTGTTGTCTTTCGGTAGGGACATATTGAGGAAAGGCTTGATGCATTATCATTCTCAGTTCGCCAACAAACAACTCTAGGTTGGTTAGTCTATCATTCGTGTTTTGCAATTCACGATCTCGAGCAGATGCACTTTCCTATAGAGAGTTCAACACTAGATCCTTTACAGCAAG
Source organism: Scutellaria minor (assembly GCA_954870855.1). Taxonomy (NCBI): domain Eukaryota; kingdom Viridiplantae; phylum Streptophyta; class Magnoliopsida; order Lamiales; family Lamiaceae; genus Scutellaria; species Scutellaria minor. The sequence continues at coordinate 10,957,029 of OX940734.1, read as the reverse complement.
GGTTGTTAGGATGTATACTATAAGCCTAGGTTTTATATGAACATCTTTTTGATATGAGAATCATTTTGGTCAAATGCTTGCATTTTATATTTACTATATATGTTAATGCAATTGTCCAGATTAATCTATATTGTAGATAACATGGTGTGTGGTGCCACACAGAAGATCATGTTATCAGTTCCTTATAGATCATAAATAATAGCTCACAACCAAGATGGATTTGGACAAACCATTGGAACGGTTGTAGTGCAATTTGGTATTAGTCTATCTTGACTATAAAGTTACACTAGTGCATTTTGTATGTATTGAGCAGGACCATTTGAGGTTGTTCGATTTGTACTGACTATATAAAAGAACAAGACCTCTATTGTTATGGATGTACATCTTCTTAAGCCCTATATAATAACGGGCACATGTACTCAATGTTTGTTTCTTTAATTTGCCAATGGGTGAGATTTATTCATAAATCAATAGGCTCGGTGAATTGGGAAATAGCGTGGTTTATATGGTGTGTTGTTGATTGTAGAAGGAATCCGTGTCCTAATTGTTTAGGATGATGATGTCCCCTTGAGGAGCTCATAAGGATTATCATGTAAACCCTACAAGTGGATTTAATCCGACATGATAATAAAGATGAGTGGTACTACTCTTGGAATTAGATGTAAATTAATTAAGTTGTGAGTAACTTATTTAATTTACGGATATTCGATATCTTAAACACGAGGAAGTAAATGTACATATAATAAGAAAGAGCCCATATTGTAATATGGGATTGGGGCGGTAGTTCAATTATAGCTTCTTAGTGGACCGAGTTATAATTGATGGACTTAAGCTGGGTGTTCGGGCCGAACACAGGACGCTTAAACCCATCAGGAGGCCCAACCCTAATTCCTCCTCTAGGTCCCTATTATAGCCTATAAATACCCTAAAATCAGCACATCCCTTAAGTCTCTCTCTAAATCTCACGCACACGTTAAGATACAGAACCGTGAAAGAGAGAGAGCAAGGGATAAGATCATTGTTTTCTTGGAAGATCGTCGCCCACACGACGTCCGAGGAAAGGGCTGGGAATACAGTAGAAGATCGAGAGGTCTATATCTTCGATCTGTTTGTCTTCAAGGGTATGTTTTCTTTCCGCTGTGTTTTACCATTTGGATCCCGATTCTGATAGCATAGGGCCGGTGATCCATCGGTTCCAATAATTGGTATCAGAGCTGAGTTTTTTCGATTTTGTGCGATTCGATTGGTTAATTCTTTTATGATCTTGTGTTGTTCATACGTTATATATATGGCTGGATAGTAGTAGTGCATGCGATAGGATAACTCTGTGGTTGTAGGTGTCCTTGATCCAACTATTATGGCCTATATGTATGTGATGTATGATTTATACCCTCGGACCTGTCGAGGTTGTTTTGTTTGTTGGAACTGACGGATTGCCGGCTCTATGCTATCAGAATCGGGATCCATAAAACTACGTAGTGGAAAGAGAAATCATACCCTCATAGACCTCTTGATCTTCTGATGTATTCCTACAGCCTTTCTCGAACGTTGCGTGGCCAACGATCTTTCGAGAAAACTCAGTTCTGCTCTCTCTCACTATCACGTATTTTCTGTGATCTTTGTTGAAAGAGGCGCTGATAAAAGAAGCTATTTATAGGCTACACCAGGGACCTAGAGGAGGAATTGGGTTGGGCCTCCTGATGGGCTTAAGTATCCTGTGTTCGGCCCAAACACATAACTTAAGCCCATCAATAATAATTCAGTCCACTAGAGAATTATTATTGAACTACCATCTCAATCCCATATTATAATATGGGCTCCTTTTATTATGTGTACATTTATTTCCCCGTGTTTAAGATATCGAATGTCCATAAATTAAATAAGTTACTGACAACTCAAGAGTAGTACCACTCATCCTTATTATCATGTCGAATTAAATCCACCTGCAGGGTTTACATGATAATCCTTATGAGCTCCTCAAGGGGACATTATCATCCTAAATAATTAGGACACAGATTCCTTCTATAATCAACAGCACACCATATAAACAATGTTATCTCCCAACTCACCGAGCTTATTGATTTATGAATAAATCTCACCCATTGGCAAATTAAAGAAATAAACATTGAGCATACGTGCCCGTTATTATATAGGGATTAAGAAGATGTACATCCATAATAACAGAGGTCTTGTTCTATTATATAGTCAGTATAAAACGAACAACCTCAAATGGTCCTGCTCAATACACACAAAGTGTACTAGTGTAGTTTTATAGTCAAGACAGACTAATACCAAACTACACTACAACCATTCCGATGATTTGTCCAAATCCATCTTGGTTGTGAGCTACTATTTATAATTTATAAGAAACTGATAACATGATCTTCTGTGTGGCACCACACACCATGTTATCTATAATATAAATTAATTGGACATTGCATAAACATATATAACAAATATAAAATGCAAACATATGACCAAAGTGATTCTCATTCCATAAAAGATGTTCATACAAAAAGCTAGGCTTATAGTATACATCCTAACAATCTCCCACTTATACTAAAAGACTATGCTGCCATAAGCGCCGCCATACATCTGATTCCTATCCCTTCAACATGCCCATCAAAAGCTTTCGCTGGAAGGGCCTTTGTGAAAGGATCTGCTAGGTTATCTGCTGATGCAATTTTGGCCACAACAACTTCTCCTCGCTTTACGATGTCTCGTATCAGGTGGTACTTACGCTCAATGTGTTTACTTGCTTTATGGGCTCGTGGTTCCTTTGAGTTTGCCACTGCACCACTGTTATCACAATAAATTGTGATAGCTTTGGGCAAACCAGGAATCACTTCTAAGTCCAACAAGAAGTTCCTGAGCCATACAGCTTCTTTGGCTGCCTCAGAGGCTGCCACATACTCAGCTTCCATTGTGGAGTCTGAAACGCATTTCTGCTTAACACTCCTCCATATAATGGCTCCACCTCCTAAGGTAAACACATAACCCGAGGTAGATTTACTGTTGTCCCTATCCGACTGGAAATCAGAATCCGTGTAACCTACAGGGAGTAAATCATCTGCCTGGTAAACCAGCATATAATTTCTAGTCCTTTTTAGGTACTTTAAAATATGCTTTACCGCAGTCCAATGTCCTTGTCCTGGGTTACTCTGATATCTGCTAACCATGCCAACGGCAAAGCAGATATCTGGTCTCGTACATAGCATTGCATACAGTAGGCTTCCTACAGCTGAAGCATAAGGAACTGTCTTCATATCCTCTATCTCTTTTGGTGTCTTAGGACACATCTCCTTAGATAAAGGAACTCCATGTCGAAAAGGTAGAAAACCTTTCTTGGAGTTTTGCATGCTAAAGCGAGCTAGAATGGTATCAATGTACGAAGCTTGAGATAAGCATAACATTCTTTTCTTGCGATCCCTTATAACTTTGATCCCAAGAATATGTCCAACTTCTCCCAAGTCCTTCATATCAAACTGCTTGGATAGCCATACCTTTACGTCTGACAACGTCTTGACATTGTTGCCAATGAGCAAGATGTCATCTACGTATAGTACAAGAAATACCACCACGTTTCCGTCACTCTTCTTGTATACACAAGACTCATCCGAACATTGAATGAATCCATAAGACTGGATTACCTCATCAAAACGGATGTTCCAAGATCTCGAAGCTTGTTTAGTCCATAAATGGACCGATTAAGCTTACACACAAGATGCTCTTTGCCCTTTGTAACGAATCCTTCTGGTTGCTTCATATAGATGTTTTCTTCAAGACTACCGTTAAGAAAAGCAGTCTTGACATCCATTTGCCAAACCTCATAATTCATATGAGCAGCAATAGATAAAAGAATCTGGATAGACTTAAGCATGGCTACCGGCGAAAAGGTTTCCTCATAATCGATCCCTTCTTTCTGAGTATACCCCTTCGCAACAAGCCTTGCTTTGAAAGTTTCTACTTTCCCGTCTGATCCTCTTTTTCTTTTGTAGACCCACTTACATCCAATGGCTTTTACACCATTTGGTGGTTCTACTAGCTCCCAGACTTGATTAGAATCCATAGATTCTAATTCAGAATTCATAGCTTTTTACCAAGATTCTGCATCTTTATCTTGGAGTGCTTCGTCTTAAGTCCAAGGATCAGATTCATGTTCACCAGGTACTAAGTCCGAAGACTCTCCCAAAAACATGAATCTATCAGGCTGTCTAACAACCCTCCCACTACGACTAGGCACTTGTGGTAATTGTGTATCATTAGTGACACATGGTGCAGACCCCTGTGGTATCTCATCTTGTACCGGTGGTACTGAGGTAGGGGTTTCCCCTCTGATTTCCTCTAGAACAATTTTACTCGTGGGCTTGTGGTTCATTACATAGTCCTCTTCTAAGAATCAAGCATTTGTGCTAACAATGACCTTCTGATCCTTAGGACTATAAAATAAACCACCTTTCGTTCCTCTAGGATAGCCCACAAATAGCCGAACTTCCGTACGAGATTCCAACTTATCAGCGTCTCCCTTCAGCACATGTGCTGGACTACCCCAAATCCGAATGTGTTTCAGACTAGGCTTACGCCCATTCCACAATTCTGTGGGAGTAGAGGGTACTGTCTTAGAAGGTACCAAGTTCAGAATATACGCCGCTATTTCCAGGGCATATCTCCAAAACGAATTCGGTAACTCCGAATAACTCATCATCGATCTAACCATTTCCATGAGAGTCCTATTCCTTCGTTCTGCCACACCGTTCTGTTGGGGTGTACCAGGTGCAGACAATTGGGATTGAATCCCAGCCTCTGATAAGTAATTCCTAAACTCTCCTAAGAGGTACTCCCCACCACGATCAGATCGTAGTGTTTTGATACATTTACCATGACGCTTCTCCACATCAGCCTTGTACTCTTTGAATTTATCAAAGCACTCAGACTTGCGGCGCATCAAATAAATATACCCATATCTCGAAAAATCGTCTATGAAAGAGACAAAATATTCGAAGCCACCTCTTGCCTGGATAGTCATAGGACCACACAAATCAGAATGAACCAATTCCAACACTTCTTTGGCTCTATACCCCTTGGCTTTAAAAGGCCTCTTGGTCATTTTTCCTTCCAAGCAGGACTCGCAGGTCGGATAGTTTTCCACTTCCAATGAACTCAAAGGTACATCGGCTATCAACCTTTGAATCCTACTCAAGTTAATGTGACCTAGTCTTAGATGCCAAAGATATGTTTGGTTCATTTTAGAAGGTTCTTTTCTCTTATTTGAGTTAGAAGATGTATTATTAATTTCCATTTGTTGCATCGTAGGAGTTTTTGGATTGAGAGTATATAAATTGCCAACCAACGTACCAGAACAGATAATAACCCTATTTTTCTTGACAACCACTTTGCCATCAAAAGAAACAGAATATCCATCCAAAAATAACTTAGAAACCGAAATCAAGTTCTTTCTAAAACAAGGTACGTAAAGACAATTCCTCAAAACCAAAGTCTTGTTCCTATCAAAAGATAAATAAACATCTCCCACTGCAACAGCCGCCACTTTCGTAGCGTTGCCCATGTAGATGGTAATCTCGCCCTCACTAAGTCGTCTGATTTCCTGGAACCCCTGCAAAGAATTGCAGACATGATCAGTGGCTCCCGTATCTACACACCAGGTACCGGTAGATAACACCGCTAAACATGTTTCAGTAATTAGTGAATAAGATATACCTTCTTTGTTCTCCTTTTTCTTGGGACAATCTATCTTCCAATGTCCAGGTTGCTTGCATGAGAAGCACTTGCCCTTTGGCTTTTTCACGCCACCTTGTGGCGCAGCCTTTTGAGGTCCATTCGCTTTATTCGCCGAAGGATTCTGTTTCTTTTTCTTCTTTCCACCTTTCGGCTTAGAAGTAGAAACATTTTCAGCAACGTAAGCTTGAGCACTTTGACGAAATAGTCCTTCTGCCGCTTTGAGTTCTGTCAGAAGTTCCGTCAAGGAGTACATCCTTTTGTTAATATTATAATTAAGGCGGAATTGCTCAAAACTCTTAGGCAGTGTTTGGAGCACGATATCGACCTGGGTTTTCCCATCGATTTCAGCTCCAAGGACTTCCATCTCATTCAAATGAGCCATCATCTTAAAGACGTGATCACTCACAGGTGTCCCCTCAGACATGGTGGTCGTCATTAAGTTTCTCATTGCCTCCTGTCTGGCAGCCCGACTCTGGTGTCCGAAGAGTTCTCTGAGATTGTGCATCATATCATAGGCAGTGGGCATGGCCTGATGCTGATGTTGCAGTACATTTGACATGGAAGCCAAAATGTAACACCGCGTCATCTCATCTGCCTTAACCCACTTTCTATAATGCGCTTTCTCCTCTTCACTAGAGTTTTCATCAGGCATGTCAGGACAGTGCTCATGGAGTACAAACTTGTACTCTTCAGCAGTTAGGACAATATCCAGGTTTCTTTTCCAGTCAATATAATTAGGACCAGTAAGTTTGTTTTCTTTGAGTATAACAGCAAGTGGGTTGAAAGACATTATGAAATCCTGAGAATCATATAAATAAATAAATAAATACACAGGTCATAACATATAGAATTTAAAGCCTATATTGTTCCCTCAAACAATATAATTAAATTCACTAACACCTCAAAACACCGTGAATTTCGCATGCCACGATAGTGTGGACGTATGCTAATTCAAACATTTGTAAGAGGAGGTTTTACCCATTAATTTCATTATCTTGTCAAACAAAATAAAATTAATAGTTGGTTTAACTTTAGCCATGCAAACAACAGCACTTACTCCGATGGGGAGGATACTATCATATGCACCTAAGTGTGTACCATTACTTAATACTAAGTCCATTATCTAGGATTGTATCTCTTCAGATGGAGAAGATCATACGCTCTTAAATAATTTTCTATAATTATCCATAGAGGAAGTTTGATCCAGTGATCCGCAATCAAACTCATCCGATGTGGAAGAAGGCACTCAAAGCCAACGTGTAAGTTTAAATGCATCACTTACAAACCAGTAATGGAGGCTATGGGATTTATTCAAAATAAATCCCTCTCCCACTTAGTTATTTAAATGAGGGATTTTAGCATGCAATAACAAGAAACATATTATAAAAGCATGCTTGATAAAACAACAAACATATAGATAGGCTATAAATATGGAATAAAATAAATCCAACTATTATGGCCACTTCGATCGAATGTTTGTCTGCTAAACGGGTTTAAAACCCTAATCAGCGTCAACATCCAGCGAACGGAATCAACGCCAAATCCAGTGATTGTTGCGCGAATCCAACAGGTTGTTGCACAGAATCAGCACCAATCTAGCGATCTGATCAAACAGCCCCATCCAGCAATCTGTTCCAGCGCCTAGCAATCTGATCGAACAGCCCCTTCGAACACCAATCCTTGATCGAATAGAAGTCTCGATCGAACAGGAATCCTATACAGAATCTAGTTCGAACATCTACCAATCCTATACAGAATCTAGTTCGAACATTTACCAAACCCTATACAGAATCCAGTACGATCAGAATACACCATATGAGATCGAACAGAATTACATCGAGAACAAATCAAGAATACGTAAAACCTAACACGACAAACCGCCGTGTTTTTACTATTACAATCATGCAACCAACCCAAAACAAAACCCTCGACAGGTCCGAGGGTTTAGATCATACATTAATCATACATACAGACCATAATAGTTGGATATAGATAACCTGCAAAACCGAGTTATCCTACGTAATCCTACTATCATACAATCTGAATATAAAACATATGAAAAAGCATAAGATCATAATAATTAACCGATCCAATTACATAGAACCAGAAACCGTGGCTCTGATACCAATTGTTGGAACCGACGGATCGCCGGCTCTATGCTATCAGAATCGGGATCCATAAAAGTACGCAGCGGAAAGAGAAATCATACCCTCGTAGACCTCTTGATCTTCTGATGTATTCCTACAGCCTTTCTCGAACGTTGCGTGGCCAACGATCCTTCGAGAAAACTCAGTTTCTGATGTATTCCTACAGCCTTTCTCGAACGTTGCGTGGCCAACGATCCTTCGAGAAAACTCAGTTCTGCTCTCTCTCCCTATCACGTATTTTCTGTGATCTGTGTTGAAAGAGGTGCTGATAAAAGAAGCTATATATAGGCTACACCAGGGACCTAGAGGAGGAATTGGGTTGGGCCTCCTGATGGGCTTAAGTATCCTGTGTTCGGCCCGAACACATAACTTAAGCCCATCAATAATAATTCAGTCCACTAGAGAATTATTATTGAACTACCGTCCCAATCCCATATTATAATATGGGCTCCTTTTATTATGTGTACATTTATTTCCCCGTGTTTAAGATATCGAATGTCCGTAAATTAAATAAGTTACTGACAACTTTAATTAATTTACATCTAATTCCAAGAGTAGTACCACTCATCCTTATTATCATGTCGAATTAAATCCACCTGCAGGGTTTACATGATAATCATTTTGAGCTCCTCAAGGGGACATTATCATCCTAAATAATTAGGACACGAATTCCTTCTATAATCAACAGCACACCATATAAACAATGCTATCTCCCAACTCACCGAGCTTATTGATTTATGAATAAATCTCACCCATTGGCAAATTAAAGAAATAAACACTGAGCATACATGCTCGTTATTATATAGGGATTAAGAAGATGTGCATCCATAATAACAGAGGTCTTGTTCTATTATATAGTCAGTATAAAACGAACAACCTCAAATGGTCCTGCTCAATACACACAAAGTGTACTAGTGTAGTTTTATAGTCAAGACAGACTAATACCAAACTACACTACAACCATTCCGATGATTTGTCCAAATCCATCTTGGTTGTGAGCTACTATTTATAATTTATAAGAAACTGATAACATGATCTTCTGTGTGGCACCACACACCATGTTATCTATAATATAAATTAATTGGACATTGCATAAACATATATATCAAATATAAAATGCAAACATATGACCAAAGTGATTCTCATTCCATAAAAGATGCTCATACAAAAAGCTAGGCTTATAGTATACATCCTAACATTGTTTTGGGTTGGTGCATGATTGTAATAGTTAACACGACGGTTTGTCGTGTAGGTTTTGATTCCTGTTCGATCTAGAATCTGTATAGATTTGTTGGATGTAATCTGTTCGTTTTCGATTCTGCATAGGATTGATGTATTATGGAGGTCCTTGGAGCTGAAATCGATGGGGAAACCCAGGTCGATATCGTTCTCCAAACGCTGCCTAAGAGTTTTGAGCAGTTCCGCCTGAACTACAACATGAACAAGAGGTTGTATTCGATGGCAGAACTTCTAATAGAACTCCAGGCGGCAGAAGGGATACTTCGTCAAACTTCTCAGGCTTAAATTGCTTTAAATGCTTCTTCTTCTAAGCCGAAAGACGAAGTAAAGAAGAAGAAGAAGCAAGTTGGTTCGGCAAAGAAAGTGGGTGGACCTAAGCAAGCTGGGCCACAAGGTGGCGTGAAAAAGCGAAAGGGCAAGTGCTTCTCATGCAAGCAGCCTGGACATTGGAAGGTGGATTGTCCCCGTAAAAAGGAGAACAATGGAGGTACATCTTATTTACTAGTTATTGAAACATGTTTAGCGGTGCTATCTACAGGTACCTGGTGTGTAGATACGGGAGCCACTAATCATGTCTGCAATTCATTACAGGAGTTCCAGGAAACCAGGAGACTAAGTAAGGATGAGATTACCATCTACATGGGCAACGCTAGGAAAGTGGCGGCTGTTGCAATGGGAGATGTTTATTTATCTTTTGATAGGAATAAGACTTTGGTTTTGAGGAATTGTCTTTACGTACCTTGTTTTAGAAAGAACTTGATTTCAGTTTCTAAATTGTTTTTGGATGGATATTCTGTTTCTTTTTATGACAAGGTTGTTGTCAAGAAAAATAGGGTTGTTATCTATTCTGGTATGTTGGTTGGCAATTTATATACTCTTAATCCAATAACTCCCATGATGCAACAAATGGAAATCAATAACACATCTTCTAACTCATATAAGAGAAAAGAACCTTCGAAAATGAACCAAACATATCTTTGGCATCTAAGGTTAGGTCATATTAACTTGAGTAGGATTCAAAGGTTGATAGCCGATGGACCTTTGAGTTCATTGGAAGTGGAAAGTTATCCCACCTGCGAGTCTTGCTTGGAAGGAAAGATGACCAAGAGGCCTTTTAAAGCCAGGGTGTATAGAGCCAAAGAAGTGTTGGAATTGGTTCATTCTGATTTGTGTGGTCCTATGACTATCCAGGCAAGAGGTGGTTTCGAATATTTTGTCTCTTTCATAGACGATTATTCGAGATATGGGTATATTTATTTGATGCGCTGCAAGTCTGAGTGCTTTGATAAATTCCAAGAGTACAAGGCTGATGTGGAGAAGTGTCATGGTAAATGTATCAAAACACTGTGATCTGATCGTGGTGGCGAGTACCTCTTAGGAGAGTTTAGGAGTTACTTATCAGAGGCTGGGATTCAATCCCAATTGTCTGCACCTGGTACACCCCAACAGAATGGTGTGGTAGAATGAAGGAATAGGACTCTCATGGAGATGGTTAGATCGATGATGAGTTATTCGGAATTACCGAATTTGTTTTGGGGATATGCCCTGGAAACGGCGGCATACATTCTGAACTTGGTACCTTCTAAGACAGTACCCTCTACTCCCATAGAATTGTGGAATGGGCGTAAGCCCAGTCTGAAACACATTCGGATTTGGGGTAGTCTAGCATCTGTGCTGAAGGGAGACGCTGATAAGTTGGAATCTCGCACATATGTTTAGCTATTTATGGGCTATCCTAGAGGAACGAAAGGTGGTTTATTTTATAGTCCCAAGGATCAGAAGGTCATTGTTAGCACAAATGCCCGATTCTTAGAAGAGGACTATGTAATGAACCACAAGCCTACGAGTAAAATTGTTCTAGAGGAAATCAGAGGGGAAACTCCTACCTTAGTACCAACGGTACAAGATGAGATACCACAGGAGTCCGCACCGTGTGTCACTAATGATACACTACTACCACAAGTACCTCATCGTAGTGGGAGGGTTGTTAGACAACCTGATAGATTCATGTTTTTAGGAGAGTCTTCGGACTTAGTGCCTGGTGAACATGAATTTGATCCTTGAACCTATGACGAAGCACTCCAAGATAAAGATGCAGTGTCTTGGCAAAGAGCTATGACTTCTGAAATAGAATCTATGGATTCTAATCAAGTCTGGGAGCTTGTAGAACCACCAAATGGTGTAAAAGCCATTGGATGTAAGTGGGTCTACAAAAGAAAAGGAGGATCAGATGAGAAAGTGGAAACTTTCAAAGCGAGGCTTGTTGCGAAAGGGTATACTCAAAAAGAAGGGATCGATTATGAGGAAACCTTTTCGCCGGTAGCCATGCTTAAGTCTATCCGGATTCTTTTATCTATTGCTGCTCATATGAATTATAAGGTTTGGCAAATGGATGTCAAGACAGCTTTCCTTAATGGTAGTCTTGAAGAAAACATCTATATGAACCAACCAGAGGATTCATTGCAAAGGGCAAAGAGCATCTTGTGTGTAAGCTTAATCGGTCCATTTATGGACTGAAACAAGCTTCGAGATCTTGGAACATCCATTTTGATGAGGTAATCCAGTCTTATGGATTCATTCAATGTCCGGATGAGTCTTGTGTATACAAGAAGAGTAACGGAAACATGGTGGTATTTCTTGTACTATACGTAGATGACATCTTGATCATTGGCAACAATGTCAAAGTGTTGTTAGAAGTAAAGGTATGATTGTCCAAGAAGTTTGATATGAAGGACTTGGGAGAAGTTGGACATATTCTTGGGATCAAAGTTATAAGGGATCGCAAGAAAAGGATGTTGTGCTTATCTCAAGCTTCATACATTGATACTATCCTGACTCGTTTTAGCATGCAAAACTCCAACAAAGGTTTTCTACTTTTTCGACATGGAGTACATTTATCTAAAGAGATGTGTCCTAAGACATCAAAGGAGATAGAGGAAATGAAGGCAGTTTCTTATGCTTCGGCTATAGGAAGCCTAATGTATGCAATGCTATGTACGAGACCGGATATCTGCTTTGCCGTGGGCATGGTTAGCAGATATCAAAGTAACCCAGGATAAGGGCATTGGACTACGGTAAAGCATATTTTAAAGTACCTGAAAAGGACTAGAAATTATATACTGGTTTACCAGGTAGATGATTTGCTTCCTGTGGGTTACATGGATTCTGATTTCCAGTCGGATAGGGACAACAGTAAATCTACCTCGGGTTATGTGTTTACCTTAGAAGGTGGAGCCATAGTATGGAGGAGTGTTAAGCAGAAATGTGTTTCAGACTCCACTATGGAAGCTGAGTATGTGACAACCTCTGAGGCAGCCAAAGAAGCTGTATGGCTCAGAAACTTCTTGATGGACTTAGAAGTGATTCCTAGTTTGCCCAAAGCTATCACAATTTATTGTGATAACAGTGGTGCAGTGACAAACTCGAAGGAACTACGAGCCCATAAAGCAAGCAAACACATTGAGCGCAAGTACCACCTGATACGAGACATCGTAAAACGAGGAGAAGTTATTGTCGCCAAAATTGCATCAGCAGATAACCTAGCAGATCCTTTCACAAAGGCCCTTCCAGCGAAAGCTTTTGATGGGCATGTCGAATGGATGGGAATCAGATGTATGGCAGCGCTTATGGCAGCATAGTCTTTTAGTATAAGTGGGAGATTGTTAGGATGTATACTATAAGCCTAGCTTTTGTATGAACATCTTTTTGATATGAGAATCATTTTGGTCAAATGCTTGCATTTTATATTTGCTATATATGTTAATGCAATCGTCCAGATTAATCTATATTGTAGATAACATGGTGTGTGGTGTCACACAGAAGATCATGTTATCAGTTCCTTATAGATCATAAATAATAGCTCACAACCAAGATGGATTTGGACAAACCATTGGAATGGTTGTAGTGTAATTTGGTATTAGTCTATCTTGACTATAAAGTTACAATAGTGCATTTTGTATGTATTGAGCAGGACCATTTGAGGTTGTTCGATTTGTACTGACTATATAAAAGAACAAGACCTCTGTTGTTATGGATGTACATCTTCTTAAGCCCTATATAATAACGGGCACATGTACTCAATGTTTGTTTCTTTAATTTGCCAATGGGTGAGATTTATTCATAAATCAATAGGCTCGGTGAATTGGGAAATAGCGTGGTTTATATGGTGTGCTGTTGATTGTAGAAGGAATTCATGTCCTAATTATTTAGGATGATGATGTCCCCTTGAGGAGCTCATAAGGATTATCATGTAAACCCTGCAGGTGGATTTAATTTGACATGATAATAAAGATGAGTGGTACTATTCATGGAATTAGATGTAAATTAATTAAGTTGTCAGTAACTTATTTAATTTACGGACATTCGATATCTTAAACACAGGGAAGTAAATGTACATATAATAAGGAGCCTATATTGTAATATGGGATTGGGGCGGTAGTTCAATTATAGCTCCTTAGTGGACCGAGTTATAATTGATGGACTTAAGCTGGGTGTTCGGGCCGAACACAGGACGCTTAAGCATCAGGAGGCCCAATCCTAATTCCTCCTCTAGGTCCCTGTTGTAGCCTATAAATACCCTAAAATCAGCGTCTCCCTTAAGTCTCTCTCTAAATCTCACGCACATGTTAAGATACAAAACCATGAAGGAGAGAGAGAAAGGGACGAGATCGTTGTTTCCTTGGAAGATCGTCGCCCACACGACGTCCGAGGAAAGGGCTGGGAATACAGTAGAAGATCGAGAGGTCTATATCTTCGATTTGTTTGTCTTCAAGGGTATGTTTTCTTTCCGCTGTGTTTTACCTTTTAGATCCCGATTACGATAGCATAGGGCCGGCGATTCGTCGGTTCCAACAAGGGTGACCTCAATTTCATCGACAAACTTGTCCCTTATCTCATTTGCAGCTTTGGTTTCTCTTTCCAATATTTTCCTCTTATTGGCTTGAGTATTCAATTCATCATTCAGTTTGTTATGTATCTTGCTGGGAATCTCTACAATTCTTTTCTCAGTGTTTTCATGGATGAGGCATGTGATTTATCACTAATGTGCATGTTGTTAGGCATATTCACCTTGTGGTTCTATAGAGCATGAACCAATCCTTGAACAACTTCGACTATTCCTTGAAAAGATTACTCTTGTGCACCAGAGAAAGTCATTACATCATGATTTTTCTTTCTTGGATTCTCTCCTACCAACTGTGTATATGTAACCAGCACTTCACTAGGGTCTTGAGATTGTTTCTTGACAGCTTCAGCAAATTATTCTTCGATAATCTAAATTTCAACATGCTTAATCTTCTTTTTGATGACCTCTTCTGACTTAGTCATCCTGAAAATTGAACCAGTCCCAAGAAGAGGACTGTCTCCTTCAATATTATCATCATTGCAATCAGAAGAGTCACTTCCATCGTCATTCGGATCCTGAGCATGAGCAGCACCGGGTGCTTCTTTGCCTCTTGGAAGCACAACAGTATTCGGATCAAAAATTATAAATTTGTTGCTTGTTGGATCTTGTTCCATCGGAGTATCTGCAATAGGAAAGGGGTTAGAAAAATCAACATCTGGTACTGCATTGTCATTCAACCCTTCTTGCTTCTTCAAAACATTCCCTTCTATACCCTCCGTGAGGATTGCCTCAACAAAAACTGTGCCCGAGGTCTTCTTAGGTGATGATGTCTCAAAAGTCATCTCAACATCATTCTCATGCTTCAACGGATCCTCCAACTGCATTGTTGTATTCTCTCATTCTTTGATAATTCTGGCAGCAATATCAATCATTTCCAGATGTTGTGCATCAGTGTAAGTGTTTTGGATAATTTTCTGAAAGTCCAACAAGAATTGTTCGTCTTACAAGATTTTTACAGCGACTTGGCATACAGACATAACATCTTGTTCAATATTCTCACGAATTGTAGCATCAAGATCTGTTGCATTCTGTTCAAGCTAAGCATCTGTACTGCTAGCAACGCCAGTCCAATATTTCTTATTCATCAGTCTCCATTGCTTCCAGGTTGACAATGGGTGGTAGTACAACAACCATGTCATGAAAAGAGGGAGAGTCATATGTCTCTAATCTGCTTGATCCTTCTCCAGGTTGTAGCTTGTAAGGTGTCTGCTTTGGCGCTTTAGATTTGCTTGTCTGCAGCCCAAACTGCAGCATTTTGTCATTTGCTTCTTCCATCTCAAGATGGGCTATCTGAGTTTCTACAATTTCCAATTCAGTTGGGTTCCCTACAATCTCAGTGGTGGGATTCATCAATGTGTTGTCTTCCTAGCTTTTATTGATTGTTCACCCAGTACTCCACTTAGCTTCTCAAAAGCAAACAACCTCTTCCCTTTGGCAGCTTGATGTGCTCACAATCTTTCTTGTTTTTTAGCAACTTCCTTCTATTTTTTCTTCCATGCAGGATTCAGCAAATTCTAGTTGAAGTAAAGATAGAGTATCATCAGTTTTTTTCCCAATTAAGTACAATCCTTTCAACTCTAAGAAAGTCTCTCCATGGCAACAACTCTTCTCCTCTAGAAAGGTGCATGGTCCTCTACAACTGATAACAATTTTAAAAGTTTTCACAGATAGACTCAGTAGAGAAGTCAAGAATTCACTGAGCCATATCCGAGTTAATATCAGTCCTCTGTCCCTTGTGATTAGAAGTCCAGAAAGCTTGCTCTTATTCAGGTACTCCCAAACCTTTGAAATATAATCTTTTTCATAAACACTTCCATCAACCATTAAGGCCTCTGGATTGACGAGACGACCTTCAACAACCTTAGTTTCTCTTATGGTAGCCATGGGTGAATCACAGGAAATATCAGAAAAAAGTTTTTAGGGATGGTGAAAACAGGTAAGATATGCTTTGCTTGAGAGTTTGAATAATGATCAAATTAAGAGGATGGTGAACAGTTCTACTTTCAATATAAGAGGTTTTGTGATCAATGGTCCAAATTAAAAGATCTATAGGAGGCACAAAATCTAACGGTTGAGATAAAAAGATGGAGTGGCTTTTTTGTAATATGGAAAACTTCTGGGGTTCAAATAAAATATGCGACTATTGCTACTTTGAAAAAATGCATTTTGTATTAAATACAAGATATGATTTGCCGCTCAAATGATTAACATTTAAGGTTACTATTCCAAATACGAGGTTACAAAGCTTTAAATACAGTAGTAATAAATGTTATATTCCACGGGTGCTGAATTCTAAAATATACTAAATTATGTTCATGCAGTGACTTTGCTTGCTGCAGTAGTCCAAATTTTCTTGCATTATACTTGTATATTGTTTTCCGTCTTGTTATATCTTGGTATAGATGCAACATTTCCCCTTCATACTGATTTTTCTGTCTAAACATAGCTTGATCTCCTCTTCATAACTTGATAATTCCAAGTTCATTTCTAAGCATAGAAAAAATCTTGATTCACACAATGGCTTTGTGAAAATATCTATCAGCTACAACTCTGAATGAACTTTCTCCAGTACTATATTTTTCTTTTCCACATGATCTCAGATGAAGTGATGTCTCACATCAATATGCTTTGTTGTAGAGTGGAATACTGGATTTGTGTGATAGCAACAACACTTATGTTCTCACACATAGAATATGAGTTTCTTTCTCAATAATTCCATAATTTTTAAGTTGTTGTTGTATCCATAGAATCTGTGCTGAACAGCTTCCTACAACAACATATTATGTTTTTGCCGTTGAAGTTGTTATAGATGTTTGATTCTTGCAGAACCATGACACTAACCTTAATCCATGAAATTGACAAGTACCACTTGTACTTTTTCTGTCAATTTTACATCCAGCAAAATTTGAGTATCAATATCCTTTCAAACTGAATCCTCATTCTTTAGGATACTATAAATCAACATCTTGATTCCTTTTAGATACTTGATAATTCTTTTTACAGCTGCAAGGTGTGATTCCTTAGGGACTGTTTGGAATCTTGCACACACATCTACTGCAAACATAATATCAAGTCTACTTGTAGTAAGATACAACAGGGAACCAATCAATCTCCTGTATTTTATGATTTCCACATCCTTTCTATTTTCATCATTGTTAAGATTGATTGATGTAGCCATGGGAATGCTTACTGCTGATCCATTCTCTATCCAAACTTCTGTATCAACTCCTCGGTATACTTAAGTTGATTGATGAAGATACTATTGTCAAGTTGCTTAACTTACAATCCAAGGAAGAAACTTAGTTCTCTTATCATGCTCATCTCAAAAATTTTATGCATGAGGATTGAGAAATTTTCGTAGAGATTTTTTTTATGGATCAAAAAATGATATCATCCACATAGATTTGTACAAGAAGAATAATGTCTCCATCCCGTATTCTGATAAGTGTTTTATCTATCATTCCTTTCGAAAATCCATTCTCTAATAGATAAAAGGATAATGCATAGTAACAAACTCTTGGTGCTTGTTTCAATCCATATAAAGCTTTCTGTAATTTGAATATTTTCTCTTTAGGTTGATCTTCAAATCCAGGGGATTACTCTACATAAACTTCTTCAAATAAAAAACCATTTAGAAATGTACTTTTAATATCTATCTGATATACACTGAAATTCTTATGTGCAACATATGCTAGAAAAATCCTGATTGCTTCAAGTCTTGTTCTTTCTTCCTGACAAAGTATCCTTTAGCAAGAACTCCATATTCATCCAGCTTATTCTTCAATACCCACTTTGTTCTAATTACACCTTGATGATTGGGTCTGGGAACCAACTTTCATACTTGATTTCTTTCGAATCCATTTAGTTCTTTCTGCATAGTTTGAATCCAATTACTGTCTTCTAGGGCTTCTTCTATGGTCTTAGGTTCCACTTGTGATATAAAGCAGACAAACATTGCTTCATGTGGTCTTAATCTTGTTGTTCTAACTCCAATATTAAGGTCTTCAATGATGAGTTCTCTTTGTTAGGATGTATACTATAAGCCTAACTTTTTGTATGAACATCTTTTTGATATGAGAATCATTTTGGTCAAATGTTTGCATTTTATATTTGCTATATATGTTGATGCAATTGTCCAGATTAATCTATATTGTAGATGACGTGGTGTGTGGTGCCACACAGAAGATCATGTTATCAGTTCCTTATAGATTATAAATAATAGCTCACAACTAAGATGGATTTGGACAAACCATTGGAATGGTTATAGTGTAATTTGTTATTAGTCTATCTTGACTATAAAGTTACACTAGTACATTTTGTATATATTGAGCAGGACCATTTGAGGTTGTTCGATTTGTATTGACTATATAAAAGAACAAGACCTCTGTTATTATGGATGTACATCCTCTTAATCCCTATATAATAACAGGCACGTGTGCTCAGTGTTTATTTCTTTAATTTGCCAATGGGTGAGATTTATTCATAAATCAATAAGCTTGGTGAGTTCGGAGATAGCATTGTTTATATGGTGTGTTGTTGATTATAGAAGGAATCTGTGTCCTAATTATTTAGGATGATGATGTCCCCTTGAGGAGCTCATAAGGATTATCATGTAAACCCTGCAGGTGGATTTAATCCGACATGATAATAAGGGTGAGTGGTACTACTCTTGGAATTAGATGTAAATTAATTAAGTTGTCAGTAACTTATTTAATTTATGGACATTCGATATCTTAAACACGGGGAAATAAATGTACACATAATAAAAGGAGCCCATATTGTAATATGGATTGGGGCGGTAGTTCAATTATAATTCTTTAGTGGACCGAGTTATAATTGATGGACTTAAGTTGGGTGTTCGGGCCGAACACAGGATGCTTAAGCCCATCAGAAGGCCCAACCCTAAGTCCTCCTCTAGGTCCCTGTTGTAGCCTATAAATACCCTAAGATCAGCATCTCCCTCAAGACTCTGATGCTCAATCTCACGCACAAAAACACAGAATCGTGAGGCTACAGAGAGAGGGACGAGATCGCTGTTTTCTTGGAAGATCGTCACCCACACGACGTCCGAGGAAAGGGCTGGGAATACAGCAGAAGATCGAGAGGTCTATACTTCGATCTATTAGTCTCCAAGGGTATGATTTCTTTCCGTTGCGTTTTACCTTTTAGATCCCGATTCCGATGGCATAGGGCCGGTGATCCGTTGGTTCCAACACTCTTGGATGATTTCTGAGCCACGTCCTATGTGGTTCAAATGTTATGTAGTTTGGTGATCTGTAGCTTGTTGTTCTGATTCGGCTTACTAAATTATGCTCGATTGCTCCATCCTATCAGGTAGCTGAGTTGTAACCTATGCTCTTGTATTCTTCAGTGTCGCAATTTCTGTAATGATTTCTACAGAGACTTCAGCAGGGATAGGAACTCCATCAATGTACTTAACACGATGATCCTTGATCTTCATCTGAGATAGATCTTCTTTCAGCTTGTCAAGCTTAGTTGTATCACAGTGTGGTTCATCAAATACCACATGTAATGATTCTTCAACTACAAGGGTTCTCTTGTTGAAAATCCTGAATGCCTTGCTTATTGATGAATATTCGAGAAATACTCATTCATCTAATTTCGCATCAAAGGTCTTCAAGTGCTCATTTTCATTGTTCAGAATGTAACATCTACATAAAAAATATATAGATAATAAATATTTGGTGCATAACCATACCAAACCTCATAAGGGGTCTTGTCATGATCTTTGTTGATTAAATATCGATTTTGAGTATAGCATGTTGTATTGGTAGTTTCAGCCCAAAATCTTTTAGGAATAATAGCTTCTGCAACTGCTTCTTTTAGAGTTCTATTTCTTCTTTTTGTAGCTCCATTCTTCTGGGGCGTTCTTGCAGCAGAATATTCATGACTTATCTCATTTTCTAAACAATATTTCTCGATGAACTTGTTTTTGAATTTTGTTCCCTTGTTAGAGTTTTTCTTCACAATATTTATACTTTTCTCATTCTGTATTCTCTTCATAAATTCTGGTAGCCTATTCTAATTTTCTGATTATTGGCTAGAAAGATTGTCCAAGTGAATCTTAAGTAATCATCTACTACTACTAGCGAGTACTTCTTACCACTTATAGGCTCAACTGATCCAAATAGTTTCATGTGCAGTAGATCCAGAATTCTATATGATGATCTTTTTACTTTGTCTTTGAATGAGCTTCTAACTTGCTTTCCTTTCTGACACGCTCCACAAATATTTTCTTTCTTAAAAGCTATATCTGGTAGACCTCTTACTAGACCTTTCCTTGTCAGCTTGTTGATGGTTTTGAAGTTCAAATGACTTATCTTTCTTTGCCAAAGCCAGCTCAATTCAGGTGTACTTTTTGCAATGAAGCATGTTGACAACATTGTTGAACTCAATCTGCAAGATAGATATTTCATTTTCTGGTTCCAGTTCACTTCATCTCATTGGACTTGTTATCTCTGATTAGACATTTGTTGAGGTTGAATTCTACGAAGCATCCTTTGTCAAAAAACTGACTAATGCTTAGAAGATTGTACTTCAGTTTTTTCATATAGGACACATCATTGATGCATGCATTGTCTTTAATTAAGCTTCATCTACCATTGGTGCTTCCTTTTGAGTCATCTCCAAACACTATCTTAGGGCCTTTATATGGTTGGATATCCTTCAAGGCTTCTTTGTTACCAGTCATGTGTCTTGAGCAGCCACTATCAATGTACGATACATCACTGTTGCTTTCTGGCAACTGTTCCCACATGTAGTTCAGACAGATTTAGATACCCATACAAGTACATGTCCTTTGGGGTTAGTTTCATTTTGGAATCCACGTTTGCTTAATAACAATTGGTTTGCCAAAAGCTTTGGTGATTCTTTTCTTGTAAGCAGTCCTTGCAGAATGCTGCTTATGAATAGTTGTGTAAGGACTTTCCTTGTGTTACCTTCACTTCTAGAGTGTTGTCTTCTCTTATATCTTCCTAAAGTATATGCTTCTTTAGGTTTAGACATGTGAATCTTGCTATAAGAGTAATAGAAGTTCATTTGTTGTAACTTGTGAAGTTACTGCATTCTAACTTTGGTTACTGTAGATTGACTCTATTGTATCCTATGAGTCTTTGTAGTCTTACTTTCTTCAGTTTATAGCAAGAGTTACTTTACCTTCTTAGTTGTGCTTGGTTTATTCAAGATTTCCTTTGGTTGATAAAATTCTTCACGAAAAGGAATTTTGCTTGAACAAACTTCTTAGCTTTGGATATGCTTGTTGTATCATGAGAAGTCTCAATACTATATCCTAGATCATTTCCTTTATTGGCATTTTGGGTTTCTCTGATACATTCTTGTACTATCATTGTTGATCTACTGTAAACATCAATTGTATTTTGTAGACTCACCTTCTCACTTTCTAGCTTAGTGACCAGTAGCTTAAGCTTAGAGACTTCTGCTCTAAGATTGTTGCATTTTGCACTGTAATACTCGTAGTCTGAGAGTTTATCTTTCAATGCAGTTTGCTCTCTCTTAAGCATAAGATTTTCATCTTTAAGCTCCTCATGAGCTGAGTTTATCTATTAAAGTCACTCATTATCTATTTAAAAGACTGGATCATGTTCAGTTTTTCTCTATCAGACTCAATAAAAGATTGAGAAGATACCTCATCTTTATCTTCATATTCACAGTCATTGGCCATCAAGCATATCAATGCTTCTTCATCAGAGATAGAGCTATGTTCTCTTGATTAACTAGCTGTTTTCAGTGCTTCAGCTTCTCCAAGAAGTGCTCTTAGCTTTTATTTCTCATCTCTCATCTTTTCTCTTCTTTGCTTTTTTTCTCTTCAGGGTACTTATACACTTGAGGATAAGGACAGTTTCTTAAATAGTGGTATGTTTTTCTGTAGTTATAACACAAATTAGAGGAAACTATATTTGACTGTGGGTTTTAATTTACCTGTATGTGAGGTAGGAGATTCCAAATTGAAATCTTTTCCTCTTTTTTTGGTCTTTAGAAACTTCTTGAATTTCTTTAAGAGTAGTGTCATTTCTTCTTCAGCATCTTCTACATGTAGCTCCTTTTGTTTGTTGCTGCTTGTAGTTGTTGTATTCTTGGATCTTGCAGTAAGTACAGTGACCTTGGTGTTTGATTCTTCAGCTTCCAACCTCCTTCTGTTGATGTCAAACTCGAATGCTTTGAGGTCTGAGAATAGGTTAAAGATACTCATCATCTTCAGATTCATAAATACTCTTATGGTTGTGGTCTTGCTGTCTCACTCAATAGGTAATGCTTTAAGCACTTTGAGATTTTTCTCCTTTTGGTTGTAATATTTCCCTAGAGATTCTAACTCATTCACAATGGATGTGAACCTCAAGTCTGGCTCTTTTAGGGATTCTTCAGGCTTCATTTTGAATAACTCGAACAACTGAGTTGTAGTGGACATCTTGTTATCTTTTACTAGTTTAGTTCCTTCACATATCTGCTTTAGCTTGTCCCAAATCTCTTTGGCAGTTTTGCATGTCTTTACTTTGCTAAATGTTTCTTTATCCAAAGTGAGAAATAATGCATTCTTAACAACGTTGACTAAGTTGGCTCTTTTTCTATCTTGAATAGTGTACTCATGTCTTGGTTTTACCAAGTACTCAGCCAGTGGTGGTGTTCTCCTGTAGTCAAGTACTTCAGCTCTTGCTGCTGCTGCAGGAGGTCTTGGGCCAGCTCCATCAGGTCCCTCATTGATTACTACTCCCTTCATTGTTGTTTCCACCTCAACAATTATTGTTGTTGCAGCATGTGTTGCAGCTGCTTCATCTTTGCTCTCTTCCAAGAGCAAGATTAGGTTTTATATGACCGGTGGTCCTTCACTGATGACATACCACATCATATCATGCATTGCATAGAGATGTGTCTGTATTCTAATCTTCCAATCGTCATATTCTTCTATGGAAAATATGGGTAACTTGCGATGTAAAAAATCCATGATATGCTAAAGATACGAGACTTTGAAAAATAAATATGAAAATAGTTTTCACAACAGAAATGGGTAGATCTGGGTAGGTGACCAGACAAGTTGGCTTTTAACCTAACTTGTTCCAATACCACTTGTTGGGCCTAAATGACATAGAGGTTTAGAAGGAGGGATGAATAAACCTCTATTGAGTTTTCGAAAATCTTTCAAACTTGTTGCACTGTATTCTATAATAGAATACAATGCAAAATACAGTACAACTAGCTGGGCTAAAATGCAGCACAGCTTGTTGAACCGGAGTTCTTTGCAGTGGAAACTTTAAAATATGATAGAGTTTATTTTTTAAAACCTTTTCAGAAAGATGAGTTTCAACAAAGTTTGAATGTCGTATGTTATGATAAATGATGCAACCAGATACAAACACAGAAATACTATAATTAAAAGATAAACACAGAAGACTTATAGTGGTTCAAAGATGGTGTAATTATTCTACGTCCACTCTACTCCTTCTCTAAAGAAACTTCATTAAACAAGATTATTTTACAGGACTCTACCTTACAATCTATTAACTTAACAAGTTTTCACCTACTAAGATTCAGCTTCCACACAGGTTTATTGAATCAAACAGACTGACCCATGTAGGATCCTAAACTCACACAGGGTTACAACCTTAAACTCCTAAGGCTAAACACTCAGCAATGATCTAAATCTTGTCAACTGAGGGCACCACTAAAATAGCCTAAGCACACATCACAAAGGTTAAAAAAATATGAGTTTCTCCAACTGGTGCTTGAAGTTGTCTTGATAAATCTTGAGCTCGAATGCTTCCAAGGCTTGACTGTTTCTTGTAGAGGTTGAGTGACTGAAAACTTAAAATGTTGAGAGCTTGAGAGATAGTTCTTTCTTGAGAGAAAAAGTTCAATATTGTAGCTTTCTATTCAGCTTGTTGTATTTGTTCTGTTTTCTGTGTTGTATTATTTTGCTTACAGTATCTAAATATTATATTTTACTGTTGTATTTAGTAGTGATCTTTCTTGCAGCTTCCGGCTTCTAACAGAAACTTTCTTCTTAAGAAAATGGCCATTGAATTCTAAAGTCCTCCATTCTTCAACTCGACTTATAGACTCAAAACTATTTTATGGAAAAATGGGGTACTCGAAATTTCTATTACATTGTTATTTTGTCTCATCGAAATCTAAACGTAAATTTTCTAACATTATGGAATAGAGGGGAATAAGACTCCTATTCTATATGATAATACAAGTGCAATTGTTATTTTACATAATCCTATTTTCCATTAAAAAATAAAACATATTGATATCAGACATCATTTTATAAGAGATCATGCGGAAAATAAAGACATAATCTTGGAGAAAGTCCATACTGATCTATAGTAGACGGATATATTCACAAAACCTTTATGTAATCAAGATTTTCTATGCTAAGA
Organism: Scutellaria minor; assembly: GCA_954870855.1. Classification (NCBI taxonomy): domain Eukaryota; kingdom Viridiplantae; phylum Streptophyta; class Magnoliopsida; order Lamiales; family Lamiaceae; genus Scutellaria; species Scutellaria minor. Next base: position 10,932,586 of record OX940734.1, on the reverse strand, counting down.
AATGAACTTGGGATTATCATGTTATGAAGAAAAGACCATATTTCTCAAGATCATTAAGTTACAAAGACCATTGAAGAATATACATGAAGTAAGGGGGAATGTTGTATCTATGATTAGATACAACAAAGAAAGATAAAGTGAAAGAGAATACTACAGAAAGTATATATTTTACAGAAAGTAAAGTTACAACTTCAGGTTACAACTATTGTATACATCATTTAAGATGAATAGTATGTATTGATCTGAAACCTCGTATTGGAGCAGCAACCTTAAAATGTAAATCATTTGAGCGGCAAAATCATTCCTCGCATTTAATGCAAAATCCATTTTTTTCAGAATCGCAATAGTTGCTATCTTCATTTAAAACTCTAAAGTATCAATATTTTGCAAAAAGGCCCCTCTGTCTTTTAATCATAATCATTAGATTTCACACCTTATACACGATCTTTTAATCTAAGTCGTTAATCGTAGTTTGCCTTAATAGTGATAAAACCATTCACTGTCATCTTCGCTGATCATCACTCAAACCCTTTCAAACTCTATCAAAGTGAAAACTCTATCTCTCTTTCAAAACCTTAACACTCTCTTAAAGAAAACCACAAAACTTCCAGAGCGGCAGCAAGATAAACTGTTGTTTTGGAAGGACACTCATCAATAGTGCATCTATTCATTCTGATGTAGTATCAATGACCAAGAAGAGATGAAGGAAATCTGGAGATATATGGAGGACATAAATTTTTCTGGCCTGTTGACAACCAAATACGCAGGCTTCTCTATAGCATCTGTGCAGAGATTCTATGCCTATGCCAGGCTTTCACAAGACACGAAAAATATCATTTTTAGGAAGGATATAGATGATGAGAAAGAGTATTCTCAATATTTCTGATGAAAAATCACCAAGACTGTTATTCTAATTTTCTGTTAACACAACGCATTCAGATACTCCAACATCTATCCTTTTAAGGAAAACAAAATCAACAAAGAACCTCATCGATCTTGGAGACTAATTGTATCAAATCAAAATCATACTTTACTTTTATTTTTTTACTCTTCCATTTATCTCTAATAGTGAGTGGATAACATATCCCCAATAACTTGTGTTGGCACACACAATTCCATGAATTGAAAATAATAAATCATCATATGTAATTTTCTAAAGATAAAACACCTTTTGAGAACCATTTTTGTACTATATACCTTCCCAATAGCCTCCAAGTCAAACCACTATAAACATAAAACTCATCTTTTTGTATATTGTATAGTCACAAAAAAAGGAAAAAAAATTGTCAGCTCTTCATAAAAAATATTATTAAATGAAAAATTATTACAATTAAAAAACCTTCAAAAATATATAATTCATGTATATTTATATTAATTAATACAATATTACTTTGAACTAATACAATAAAAAATTAAAAAACACACAATATTATAAAAAGATTAAAAAACATACTAATTAAATCACACTATAAAATCAATTTGTTGATGATATTATTTTGAAATAATATTAAAGAATTCATTAAGGTGTCTAGTAACTCATTATAAACTCAATTTTAAAAAGATTAAATCATATATTAGATATACTCGAGGTATTATCCACCGTTGAACTTCGGGTTTGCTTGAAAAATGGGTTCTGATTATGATTCATATCGTCTCACTTCCTCTTTCCTGGCATTTATGTAAGCTTTTTAGGTGGAACAAAATCCAAACGCATGCGTGAGGCAACTACCTAAGCCCTCTCGACAATTTCACCATATGTCATCCCTCTCTGCCCATCAAAATGGCACCAATACTTGGACACAGGCCCCTATTAAAGTTTCTCTTTTTCTTTGTGTCAATGTCCACTAAGTGAGTTGTGTATCTACTTGCCTACTATCATGAATCCATGATGGAGATACAGAAATGTTTTCTCCTTTATGTCTCGATACGATTGCAGTAGATAATTCTGCATAACCACCTCTTTAAAGTCCGTCCATGTCATGGTACTTTTTTATTTCCCTAGAGTTTTGTCCTATGATTCTTACCAGAAACTCACCTCTTTAGCGAATTGAATAACCTCACATGAATTTTTTTGCTCTATTGTACAGATTAAGTGAGCAAAGAGTCTATCCAAGGTTCTCAGCCATTCGTCGGCATCTGCAGGTTCCCCTTTCCCATTAAAGGTTGGCAATTGAAGCGCCAAAATTGCTTGATCACAAAATTCATTTTGTTTCTTAGTGTTGGCGATGGGGGTACCGCTTCTGCAACATCAAATTGTTAAGCCAAGGCCTTTAATACAGTTATTAAGGCACCTATCGATTCATCCTTGGCTTGCTCAGGCGGTTCTCCAACTGGTTGTGGGTGCCTTCACGGTCGACTTCAAGGCATGTTTCTGTCACGATATACACATAATTCCAACAATTAACGCGGGTCTTGGGATGACTATTTGCAAAGAAATAGATGCAAGATATAAAAAGAAACATAAACATAGACTTTGTTGAGCAGCAAGATGCAAGTTGCCTTTATATATACAACGTAACAAATAAAAATAGGCAGCTTATAATTCAAACAAAAGGCCATATACATCATATTATAAAAAAAAGCTACCTTATAGATATTATATATAAATAAAAGCCACCCGGATATCTATATAACAGCAGTCGGAGGTAATGGGGGTCTCCCTAATGCTGATGTCAATGTACCGGGATCTCCCTCCTAAGGGTACTCCTTCTCTTCTTCCTCCCCCTCATCCGGATCCTCCTCCTCTGAACTATCTCCTCCATCAGTATCCATGCTAGAAGAATCAAAGGGTCCTTACTCAAGCGTAGATGGTCAATCTTTAAGGCCCCATGCATCCAACAACTGTCCAACAAACCTCCCAAAGTTTCATAAGAAAACCACCTTTAAAGCAACCCCCAACTTAAACCGTAAACATGCGGTTATCAATAACATTCAAATACATAAATGTAATAATATTTTCATTCCAATATTCAAGCAAGTACAGACTTCCATTGCGTACATGTTGGTGGAAGAGCGAAGAGAGATGTTTATCCAACTATGTTTGAATATATGGTCTTATTTGAAAAACAAATTTTTTAAAGTTTTTAAATTGAGCAAGGCCCTACAAAAAGGGTAGAGTCAGTCTCTGATACAAAAATTGTCATGCATCTATTTCAAAATGTTATAAATCATAAAGAATTCATTCAGGCATCCAACAACTCATTATAAACTCAATTTTAAAAATATTAAATCAACCTACCGAAATATAAGCTCATCAAAAAAAGCTAATTGACATAAAAAGCTTATTGTTTGATAAAAGTAGCAAAATATAACTTTCAATATTTACCCCACGGGCTGAAGTTTTACATAATATTATAAACTAGAGTTTTTAAAAGAGTTGAAAAAACATGCTTATATGTAAAACAAAAGGATGGGGGATCTCCCTTCTCTCTCCTTCGTTATACCAAATATCTGTAAAATGAAAACAAATAAGGGGTGAGTGCATGAAAACACTTAGTGGGATTAGCCTGCAAATATAGAAGAACATAATAAACATGCGTATTTATAGCACTCAAACAAATCACTTAGTTACGGTTTTTAGATACCATAGATACGATTCTTAGCCATCATAGATATATTTCATTATCACATACATATACATTTACATTGCATATAACAAACATTCAACCATGTCATCCATCACATTGCATCGTTTAGCTCACAGTATATTGTTCATATAGTAAAGAAGATCTTATTTCACATATATGTAAGATTTCACACTTTAAATCATCTGAGAAACATAAATGCACAAGTTACCTTCTAGGTGTTATGTGGTCCTAAAGCGATGTTTGTTCTATGATTCTTTTTTTCAAATTTTTACCCTTTTCTCCACTCTTGTTCTTATCCTTGTATCTCTTTTAGAAAGCAAAACAAATTCCCTTTCCTTGTAACAAAAGATTTGTCACGCTATCATGGAGATGGAAAATGTCTAGAGTGACTAAGTCTTCTCTCAAGTCCATGAGTCTCATATATCATCTTAGTGGACCCCCTTTTTTATCCATGTGATATGGGCTTGAAAAGAATATATGTATACCAAATATTGGGCTAAAAAAAAAGGTCCACATGGAGTACAATATGTGCGCGCGCGCACATATATATATATATATAATTCTTATGCATTGTTAATTAATAAAAAAAATTAACCCCCGACTAAAATTAGTTATATATTTTATTAGGGTGTTATATAAACTACACATACATGTCCATTACATAAGAAAATATGTAAAAAAAATACTAATGAAATGTCACTGTAAAATTTTATATTAATTTTGGACTAACTATACTAATAAATATATTATTGATAAAACACTAATAAAATGTCAATATAAAATTTGGTCCTGATATTATTTAAAACATTATATTTATATTAATTATTAATCCAATATTATATTTTTATAATTTATTATTCATCCTAATATTATATAGAACATTATATTATTATACATTAAATTTGGTCCTGATATTATTTAGATAATTATTGGTCCAATATTATTTAGAACATTATATTTATTATTATTTATACATTAAACTTGCTCCCGATAAAATACTAATCCAACATTATATTTATATTAGTTGTCAAAAAAAAAATTTGCAAATTATGATAATTAAAATAATCAACCATGATATAAAGCCTTCCACTAAAATATTTTTATTAAAATTAATATTAGCTAATGTAATTATACACACCTTTACACGAAAATTCCACAGAATTAATTATGGACTAATTTTTGTGTAAGCTTATACTATTGTATAATTGGTGTATGAGAGAGCAACAATTGGTGGATATCTTTATATGAAAAAGAATATCAGAGAGTAATAACCTCTAACCTATAATGATATTAATATTAACTTTCATGAACTATATATCAAGACGTACACGAAAATAATTAATTAAAACAATAAACTATGAAAATATTAGCCAACATATAATACATATACCTTGACATGAAAATTCTTCAATTAAAATTAAATTCTTTGGAAGCTCTTCCATTCTCCACAATATTTTTAAATAGGTTCAAGTGATTTTGTGTATAATAATCGTCCAACATTTGAATTTAAATAGATAAAATCATCGTTGTTTGTATATGAATTTGGAAGCAGTCTGACACATCAGTCATCCATCACTTCCTCCCACTATTCACATGTGATCCGATATACAATAATGTTAGAAAGGATAATTCCATTATAATTTGTAGTAGAAAGGGCCATTAAATTATACTTCATGGTAAAAAAAAAGGCTACACTAATATGTTTGGTGGTATTAGAGATTATTTCCTCAATTTTGCTTTCATAGAATAGACAAAACTAAAATCATACATATACATATATTTCAAGACAAAAACTTTTGTGCACCTGGTGCATGGACCCTAAATCCGTGCACTCGGGTGGATCTGGCCCATCACGCGCCACACGTGCTACCAGGTCTCGCACAAAATTCGCCAAACATGCTCCCAATTGTCATACCTTTATGTTATGTTATCTATACAATTTAGTAGTGTTAGTCATACATTTTAGTTATATTAGTCATATCTTTAGTAATGTTAGTTGTACTTTAACTGTTTTTTAGACAGATATATTAACCTTTCATTTTTTTTAGTTATGTTAGTCATACATTTTAGTTATGTTAGATATATATTTTAGTTTGTACCTATATATATATATTACATAAAGGTATAACTATGTTGATATAAAGGTATAAACAATATCACATAAATGTATGAGTAATATCATATACATGTAAACATGTGCAAATTGTGGCGAAATTAGGGTTTTTTTAGAGTTAAAAGTGTTTAAAAAAGATATGATATCTGGATATAAATATATGAGTAATATAACATAAATGTATAACTAACATAACATAAATGTCAAACCAAAAAAAAAAAAGGAAAGTGTGCGGATCCCGTCCCACGTGCATGTGTGCATCAGATGCATAGAAGTGCAACTCATATTTCAACCACACGCTTCAACAACTTTTAGAGATACCTTAAATGTATTAAAATGTATTTTGACATGTATTAACTATCATAAAACATGAGATGTAACACCAAATGCAATAGAAGATCTGAACCGTTTTTCTTTTTGTAGTATTTTTTTATAATTGTGCATATCCTGTTAGATATTCCTGGATTGTTTGTGGAAATAAGAAGATAAATATCCATGCATAAAACCATGATATTAAATCTGACCAACAACAATATTTCAGAAAAAAGAAAAAAAATTACATATTAATTAGGATTCTAGATGACGTCTTCTCAATCAGAATAAAAAGGCTCAAAAACTGTTTGAATTTAAGAAGAGATCGGTGCTAAGTGCAACAATGCCAAGACCTATACTCAGGGGTTACTGTTTCTCTTGGGCTAGTTGGTTTTGGGTAGATGGCGTATTAGGGCACTGGGTTGTGTTTGCATAGGATTCGGGCTGGGCACTTAAATTTGGCCATTTTTCAAAAATTGCTAATTAATGATGAACTTGGCATGTTTATCCTCACGTACCACTACTCTATTTTGAAATTTAAATACATACAATTAATTATCAGTCAAAAGCTATACAATTTAAGTTAAAATTAAAATCAATTTATCACCCAATTCCCAACCACCAATAGCAATGTAAATTCAAAATTCATACATATCTCACACTTATCATTTAAGAAACAACCCAACTTAATTATTACTTGCAACTTGCAAACCATTTTTTTTTTAAAGGTAGATAATATAATAAAATGAGTACAAGGGGTACTCAACTCATACAAAAACAGAGTTTGGAGTATCTTACAATAGAGATGATGGGAAACAATCTATCGAATTAGTAAACCAATCGTTAATAGAATAGCAAAAAGAAAATGAGATTGTCTCTTGTTGGTAGATGATTATGAATTGCTCTTTATAAAAACGCTGAAACTTTGCTCGGAATGAACTTGCACCAATTTTTTTAGAAAATTGGATCAGACTTCATCTCAGAACAAGAAGCATTATAAAGAAGATGATAGAATGACTCCGTAGAGAAAGTTCTGTCCTTGGACTGCTTCCAAGCAAGTGAATCGGATAAGAATTCCTTCACTTTAATCCTGCCAATATCAAACCATAGATTAAAAGGCCTAACCACCTAAACACCCACTTCCAAGACCCCTCACATAAAAAAACTCATTTCCTCCACCCTACAACTTTTTTGACTCGAAATAGAGAACAATCTACTATATTTATCCTCATAACAAACAAACCCACCAGCCAAAGGATCTAAAAAACAATTTACCCACATACCCTCCCACAACAGAACATATCTCTCCACCACAGAGTATCTATTGTCCGACTCACTACTACCTAGAGAGTTAATATCTTGATTTAAGAATTTTGACCAAAATTGTATCTTCAACAACCAACGATCTCCAAAACCACTTACACAAAACTGCTAAGTTTAAAACTCTAATATCCTTCACCCCCAAACCCCCATCACTTTTCCTAAGATATTATCCCTTTCACCCAAGGAATTTTAGAGCAATTTTCATTTTCCCCATAAAAAATTTCTTTAGATTTGAATGATGGATCGCACAACACATTTTGGGGCAAAGCAGAGAGCATTGAATTGAGGATAATAATCCTGCCTCCAAGCGAAAGCTTCCTCTTTTCCCAACCAAACAACTTCTTTCGAAACCTATCTATTAAAGGTTTCCAACTTTCTTTTTTCCAATGATTCGCACCAATGGGCAAACCCTAATACGAGAAAGGGAATGACCTGCAATCACTTCTGATGATATTTTGCATAAGAAGAGAGTACTTGTTAACTAACATGGATATCATACAACAAGCGCTTTGCGTAATTGACTTTGAGGCCTGAGGAAATCTTAAGAGTCTAAGAACACCTTTGATAGCTTTAGCATTTTTAACTGATGCCCTCCCAAGAATAATAATATCATCCGCAAATTGAAGATGTCTCACCTTAACTTTATCCCAACCAATTTCAGCCTCTTCAAACAGAGATAAGCTTTCAGTTTTATACATAAGGGCACTGAAACCTTCAGTAACAATAGGGAAAAGAAAGAGGAAAAAAGGATCCCCTGTCTTAATCCTTTCTGAAGTGAGAAGAGTCCTGAAGGACTTCCATTAACAAGAACCGACACTGTAACGCCCGTTCTTGTAATTAGACACTGTAACGCCCGTTCTTGTAATTATTGTAGAATATTAGAGTTTAATAAATTTTTCGTTTGGGCGTCCAGATACTCGACAAAACATGCATTTTCAAGATAATTTAAACTTGCGAAGAAAGATAAATGAGTTCGAACATCCCTGTTTTATAAAACGTGAATCACACAGTGGAAGAAAAATATTTTTCCTTATAATCATATAGCTAAACTGTACCGCTTTGCAAACTAGATTTCCCAAAAGATTTCAAGATCATCTTGCATATAAATTCACCCTTTTAAGAAGCATATATATAAACGACTTAAAAATAATTATGAATTACATTTTTCATACTATAAAAACACTATAAATAAAACTCTTTTTCAACCCTTACAACATCGGCTACCAGCATCCACCGTTTGCACACCATGCTCGAGGATTTCCTTAAGCTGAAAACATTTTAGCATAAAAAGGGGTGAGTGCATGAAGACACTCAGTGGGGTGGGAATGGTGAACAGTTAAAATACTTGAAGAAAATCAAGGCATATCACTCAATTGCACATAAATACAATTATAAGCCGACTTTAAGAAATGAGGATCCTTTTCATGATGTTAGTGTGGTCCTGAGCCACCGTGCAAACATAACCTTTTCATGATGTTAGTGTGGTCCTGAGCCACTGTGCAAACATCTCATTTTCATGACATCTCCTTTTCATGACAATTTCTTTTCATCTTGCAAACATTGCACATTCATTTTCGTCACGTAACAGGCATATAATGCCACACTTACAAATTAAACAATTTCATCTCGCATCGGCCAACTATCCCACGTTATAGCACCTAATCACATAATTGGGAAAGCAAGAATTTCCCCATAACTTTCACCACATTTCATCATTCATGAAGCATAACACATTTCACATGGCATATCACTTTTCAACTTTCACGTTATAATTAAAGATATACAATAATCACACTTAAAAACACACATTGTTCACAACATGTAATTTAGAATAATTTACCCCCACCTCAGATAAGTGGTGTCTCTAGCAACTGCTACGATTCAAGAAAATTACGGGATTCCTCGCTTGCGTTTCCTACAAAAAGATATGGATATAAACTTGTTTTAGCAGCTTAAAGAGAGTCTATTCATATCTCTAATTAGAACTTTAAATTGGGACTATTCTTAGACAGTGTTCGATGGCATAAGTCCGTAAAATTAAACTTGCGAGGAAGAATTAAATTTGCAAGACAAAAATTAAGCTTGCGACGAATATTAAGAACTTGCAAAGAAAACCCCTTGCAACTTTAGTAGACTTGCAAAGAAAGCTTAAACTTGCAAGGAAAAATATAAAGCTTGCAAGAAGAATTAAACTTTGCAAAGGAGAAACTAAGCTTTGCAAAATTAAACTTGCAAACTTGCGAATTAAATAATTAAGCCTGCAAGGAACACTAAACTTGCAAAGTTGCAAAGAAAATAATTTAGCTTGTAAAGAACTTTAATCTTGCAAGGGAAAAATTAAACTTGCAAGGTATACTAATCTTGCAAAGTAAATGAATCTAGCAGAATAAATCAATCTTGCAAATTAAAATTGAACTTGCAAAGTAAATTGCAAATGTAAAATCTCTTGCCCATTGGAAAGAAAACCGTCGTTGCGTACCTTCCTCGTCCGAGCTCCGATTTATGATCCAGAAAGCCCGTAATGAAGCTCTCGGTGTGAATATTACCTCCGTGAAATCTCAAGCCCATCCGATTTTCGATCGTCCGGGAATTGCCCTTGCAATAGGCTAAAATTCACTGTTGCACACTGCACTGCCACTCTGTGCCCCGATACATCTTAGACCCCTCAAACGGACTCGCCTTAAGGTGAAATTTGATAGGAATGCTCCCAACACACTAAAGAATACCTCATACGAACAGTTTTAGGAAAATCTTTCGTTAAGACCTTCTGCTCCGCTACTATATCCGGTTCGGGTGCAGAATCGCAGCCCCGACTTCGTAAAATTATTCCTCGATCGTCCGACCTCGGATGGCCACCAAATTTGATGGAGACCTTCCTCATACACCCTAGTATATGCCATAAAAACAGTTTTTCGGTTCCATCCTCGAAAGTGCCTGAAACGGCGTGTCGAACGTTGCCTGCGCGCAGTCTTTGGCGCAGACCCGATCACCCAAAATCTGCTGCGACCAGCCCCTTTCCGTTGCTGCTACCACCGACTCCGGCGACCCGCGTCGCCGGTGACTCACACCCAACTGACCACCAGACTTCCACCTATCCAGACGACCCACAACCCCACACATAACTACACTACAATTCAGCCAAAAACAGCACGAAGGGCGCCCATCGGTCAGCCCCAGCGCAGACTCGATGCCCACCTGCAGCACCCCGACGTGCACCAGCAGTGCTCCCGTCACTCCCAGCACAACCCAGCACTCTCCCGACGCTCCCGACGCAACCCAACACCCGCTGCAGCTCCCGATAGTGGTCGATAGCTCACCTGCCGGCTCACCTTCGGCGGCAGCAAAGCAGCTTTTACAGCAGTACAACAACACAGCAGCGGCAGCAAAATAGGACAGTAGCAGCAAAGAGGTATAGAGAGAGAGAGAAATATCGAGAGAGAGACCAAGAGAGAGAGAGTCCGTGAGAGCTTGAGAGATGGAGAGGGAGAGCTAGAGAGTTGTGTGCACGTACTGTCTGCTCTTTCCTTTCTTTTCCTTTTTCTTTTTCCAACTTTTGTGTGAACCTAAACTAAGTAGTTAAGTGGTGTCATGTTGTGGTGGATGAGAGTGAGAGAGTTGGCGTGAGTTGGAAGGGCATGTGGCGGAAGTGTGGTGACTAGCCTTATTACTTAATTGATCATTTAATCAACTACTTATGTTTAGTTAATTAAGTCTACCTAGTTAATTAATACGCAAGCTATATAATTAGTAGCTAGTTTCTCAACTACTTATGTATAATTCATTTGATCACCAAATTAATACTTCACATCTTAATTAATTTAGATTATGATATAAAAATATCTTAGTTAATCCTTACTTAGGATTAATTAATTAATTCTTAGCTTAATTAAGATTATTACTTACTTAATTAATTCTTATACATAATTAATTAATTAGCGACATACAATCTTAATTAATTAATTCTTAAGCTTAATTAATTAATTAGCGACATACAATCTTAATTAATTAATTCTTAAGCTTAATTAATTAATTCTAATACATAGTTAATTAATTAGCAACATATATATTTATATATATATATATATATAACATTACACATTAGCTAATCAATTTGGGGTGTTATAGACACAGTAGCAGATAAGACACAACTCTTAATCCACGATCTCCATTTGGCACAAAAATTCATTTTTTTGAGTATTTCATCCAGATAATCCCATAACACAATATCATATGCCTTTTCAAAATCCACTTTAAAAATGAAGCTCTCCATGCCCTCTTTTTAAATATAGTCAACAGATTCATTTAAAACCAGAATGCTATCAAGAATTTGTTTCTCCCCAACAAAAGCACTTTGATTGTTTGATAACACGTTGCCAACAACTTTAGCCAACCTGTTAGCAAGAACTTTCGTGACTATCTTATATGTGCATCCATCCAACAAGGGAAATTGGGCAAAAATCTTTAATTGACATAGAATTGTCTTTCTTGGAAATAAGAGTAACAAAGCATGATTTACCTCCTTTCACAATTTTACCATGATGATGAAACTCAAGCATGAATTTCATGATGTCTTCTTTCAACATGGACTGTGAAAGGAGGTATGGGCTCTTATTTCCTGCGCAACTCCACTCTGCATCAGCCTAGGCTCTTGTTTCCGCCCACGCGTTACAGGTCCGAGCTCAAACCTAGTCCCGTATGCTTAACTTTTATGTTATGTTCGCATAACCTTTATGTTTTATGCTAGTTTAACCATTTACAGTGTATTATAGACTTATAATACATTTTAAACTTTTATGTTATAATAATATCACTTTTCTTTTATTCTTTAAGTATATAAATGTTATGATATTTATACATAAAAATTATATTAATATAATATAAAATTTAAATTATTATAATATAAAGGTTCAGCTATGATACATGAATTTTTATACTGAAAAAAGTCTAAGTTATTCACTTAAAGGTTATGATATATGTACATAAAGATTAGACTAATATAATATAAATGTTATATACTCATATAACATAAAGGTTACCGTATAAATTGAAAAAGATATAATCTGAGCACAGATCCTGACCTGATCGGATTCGACCCGTGTGCGTCTATTTGCACAAATTTAGGTTCGTGCACCTGATTCACAGGAAACCTACTCTTAAAAATGCTATTGAAAGAAAAATCGCATGTATATGGCTCAATGAATCACGCAAAGTGTAAAATCACGACTAACTAAATTGTGCAAGTATAAAGTTTAGTCTTTATACATATCCTTCTCAATCAATATACATATTTTTATTTTCTATTAATTAAAATGAAATGACAAAAATATTTCTAATAATTTTTTTATTATTTTGGAGAGCTCACTGACCCCTTGGTTGTTTAACACAAATATTAACAATATAAAAAACATATTGTAATTGTAAGAGACCTTAGTCCACCTACTTGGACACATCACAAATTTTAGTATAATTATATCCAAATATCAAGTATTCTTTAACTTATTATGAATACATTTAATATATTCTATTATATAAATTAACACATAGAACGAAAATTTTCCTGGCCAACACTACAAAAATCATATGCATTACGGAATATACCGTTGATAATCCTAATATTTTCATCGGTAATTCTTTACCGACATAATCATCAACCGAATTTTCCATCATTTATTTTCTAGTCGTTAAAGTTCTATTGCTAGCTTGCCGATAAAATCATATGCATTACGGAATATACCGTTGGTAATCCTAATATTTTCATCGGTAATTATTTACCGACATAATCATCAACATAATTTTCCATCATTAATTTTCTAGTCGTTAAAGTTCTGTTGCTAGCTTGCCGATAGAAATATTTGTCACTATTTATGGAAAAAAAACTGAATCATCGAATTTTTTTCACAAAACAATCCGCAATAATAGTCATCGGTATTCACCGACAAAATATATGTTTTTTTTTAAAAAATCATTAAAAATTTATCAACGGACCAATCCGTCGGTAATGTGGAAAAAAAATAAAAAACTAAATAATAGTGTACCAACAGATTATAATCCATCTGTAATATGAAAAACTAAAAATTAAGAAAATGAAAATAATAATTTACCAATAGATTAAAATCCATCAGCAATATTGAAATAATTTTTTATTTTTCTAAAATACTAAAATTAATTTAAATATATTACTATTATTATCATTATTATCCAAATTAAGAACATTATAATCAAATTAAAATCTACTGGAAAAAAATTCAAAATATATTGTTTCAATCATCACTACTAGATACATTTTCACATTCTTCTGAATCGAAATCTTCTTCGTATGGTTGGTAATCTTCCGATAATAACACATTTTCGATAGTGTCATCCCCTTCATTTTTAGTTTCTTTAATTCCTCCATTTGTATCAGCCAAATTCTGTGGATCGTTATCAATATAAACAAAAGAGTGGATATCAATTTCATCTTCTAAAAAAATCAAGCAATTTTTCGATGGAATCTACCAATGGACAATTTCTGTCGGTAATTATCGATGAAAATCTATCAGTGCATTGATGAAATTTTAAACACAAAAACTTGTGTGAGACGATCTCACGGATAGTTTCCGTGAGACGGATCCTTTTTACCCAAAATCCTAACCCATTTTCATTAATTTACATATGAATTGTGTAATGTGGGTTGTGGGTTGACCCGTCTCACTTAACATGGTCCGTGAGACGGTCTCACATAAGACTTACTCAATTTTAAAAGAAAATTTACGACGATATATACCTGACAACAATTTTTCCATCGGCAATATCTATTTGCCGATGGAATTTCATCAGTAATTTACCAACGGACAATTTCATCTTAAGGACGACGTCGTTTTGATCGAATATTACCGATGATAATATTCTAAAATCAAAGATTGTTATATTATAATAATAAGCTTAACATAACATTTGCATAATGTTGTTATATTATACAAATTACGTAATTGATATGTATATATGTACATAAATATATATAATATTTTTAGTCGACATTCATCTAGCTAGCTTTATCTTATTTGTAATTGATACATAACTTATTGATCATAACTTATTATCATATATAAAGAGAAAATTTAGATGATTCCATGATTAGTAGATGAAACTGTTATCTACTTATTGTTTCTGTGACTCAAATGTATTTACATATTTATTTTCCATTTTCAAAAATATTACTGATAGGTTGTTTTAAGTTCATTATGTTAATTCAATTTAACTTATAAAATTAAATTCATCATATGATATTGTAATTAAAACTTAAAATATGTTATTGGAACAAAGTTCGGATATCAAACATCACAAAAAAGGAGTTAAATTGATCGAGAAGTTTTCCGTCGATAAACTTATAAAACGACGTCGTATTATGTTTTACCAATGAACTCTCCATTGGTATGTTTTTTAATTTTTTTATTCGACATTATTGACAAAATTTCCATCGGTAATTATTTCAGTTTATTTTTTTAAAGCATTTGAAATATAACAACTGAATTGTAGAGCTGTCAATTTGGCCCAACCTAACCCATCAGGCCAGACGATAAAGTCAGGATGGGACAACCCGATCAATCATCTGATCAGACCTATAAAATTGGAGTCCAACCCAACCACATTTGGGCCATCAGACTAAACGCACAAATTGACCCAAATTCCTAATTTTTTTTAAATTAAAAATATATTAAATAATTAAATTCTTAAACCAATCTACATGTAAAATAACTTCATATAAGATAATTTAACACGTACAATTAAATTATAGTATTCTATTTATCTAATTGAAGATAAATTATTTAATATAATCAAATTATTAATGGTGGCAAAGTCTAATATTTTTTACTTTTTTTTTTGTTCATTTAGAAACATTTCTATTCGATTCACATCCTTCTTGGAGAATTCTAATTATTTAAAATCCTAATTTAAATTAGTTAATGATGGATGAAAAAGAGAATAAATAAGAAAAAAATAAAAAGATAAATGAAAACATGAGAACGGGAATATCACATATCGAATTTGCAAATTGCACATAAAAAATATAATAAAAAAATTAATTTATCGGGTCATCGGGCCACTTTGGCCAGGCCATCCGACCTATCGGGCTAATTGGTCTGGGCCAAAAAGTTTTGGCACTTTTCGGACCACTATTTTTAGAGCCCAATCCAGCTATATTTTTGGGCCGATCGGGCCAGCCCATCGAGTCAGACCCAAATTACCGGCTCTAACTGAATTGTTGTATGTCAATAAATTTTAAAAAAAAATGACATTGTTTATTGTTGAAGAACCTCAAAACAATATTGTTTTGATGCTAGAATTACCGATAGAAAATTTATTCGGTAAAAAAGTGTTAAAAAGGATCGTGGGACCTTCTTTTTCTTCCTTGTGCCTGCACACACTCTGCCGCACCCCCTTTTCCCAGCCCCCAGGCTATCGCCTCCGCCACAGCCACCGTCGAAAAGGTATTTACAACCCTTCTTAACTCTTCTTTTCTTTTTGTAGTTAAATTATGCAAATTGGTTTAGTTTAATTTGTGAAAAAATGTGATAAATTGTTAAATTATCAGTTTAAATTAGTGTCGTTAGGTAATGCAAATTAGTGTAGTTTCATTTGTGAAAAATTGTGATAAATAGTGATAAATTCAACAAATTGTGATAAATTGTTAAATAGTTTATAATGCATTTTCGATTTAAATATATTGGTGTTGTAATCTATTTGTGTATTGGTGATTTAGTTTAGTTTAATTTTAGTGATTTAGTTGATTAATTGTGGTAGTTAGAATAGTAGAATTGTTGGAAATTACATGTTGATTTATTGTAGAGATGGAGAGTCGAAAACTTGGTAGATTAATGCATGCATGGAACTGTAGACAAAGTTTCGATAGAATTTTGGATTTTAAGTTTACATTCATGATTATATTTTATTTTATTAAAATTTAGGTTTAAATCATCATAAATTAGTAGCTATTTTACACTACAAGAAATTTTGGATTTTACAACGGGTAATACCCGTTGTCGTAGCCTGTTTTTGAGCATTGTCGTATCCAGCGTTGCAAAATAAAATTCGCCATTTGACAACGGTAGAAAAGCGTTGTCTTATCTAGATATGACAACGCTTTTCAACCGTTGCACGAAAGGGTTGTGTTTTCGCATTTTGTGCAACTATATATGCAACGCTAAAAAACCGTTGTCTTTCTGAGTACAACAACACAAATATATGCAACGCTTACAACCGTTGTCTCTATTGCATATAATTACATTTATGCAACGTTTTTTTAGGGTTGTCGTTTTTAAAATAACAACGCTAATGCAACGCTTTTTAGGGTGTAGTCATTTCTTTATCACAACCCTTTTTTGTGTTGTCTTTTCTTTTTTTTTTCACATTTTTTGCAATAAATTGATATATTTTTGCTGGATATATAAAATACTTGGAGAAATAATATCAGCTATATAGAAAGTAATATCAAAAGATTTTTCATTAATATTTTGTTGCTGACTTTCTCCAAGTTTACAAATTAAACCAGGAGAAGACAAAAGGTTACCTAAGCTATTCTCAACTAAGACAAAGAAAAATAGAAGAGGAGCTATTCTCATTTGCAACATCATCTAGCAAGGGATGGTCGAAAGATCTTATACTTGTGTTCCACAGCATGTTTTGCAAACTCCTTGTCAGCTTCAAAGAAAAATTTGTTCTCTTTGATTGTTTTTTCTATTTCATTCTTGAGAAACTCATCATCGATTTCTCTATTGTTCTTCTTAAGAGTGGTAAGGAAAAATGGTTCTAGATATTTTGAAAAACAGTCATTTATCTTTGCTAAGCTTACTAACTTTTGATACAAATCTGGAAATCTGTCGAACATCATCTTGACAAAGGTTTCTCAGGGAGGATCTTTGCCAAATTTTTTCCACCAGTGGTGTTTACTAATGAAATTTATTTTGGTCTTTTTCTATTCTTCCATGAGGTCACAAGAGATGAATTCTTCTACTTCGGCTTCTTTGAGAGTTGATTCAAAAGTTTTTCTCTTTTTGGATGGAAGTTGGTTGAGCTGTTTCTGTTTTTGTTTTCCCGAGAGCAGATTTCTGAACTTTGTCTAGAGATGTCTCTTGTGGTAGGTCTTCTCTTGTTGAGAATGTATTAGCAGATGTTAGCTTTTCAGATTTTCTGTAGATATGAGGAGAGTTGTTGAGGTTCCTTTAGAAAGAAGATTTGAGGAGATGTTTTCTTCTTAATAGTTGCGAGTTTTTCAGCTTTTCGTCTCTCCGCTTTGGTCTTGATCACGGCGACGAGAAGAGGATTCCAGGCTTTTGTTGTTCTTTTTCTTAAGACGCTCTAACCTTTGGTGAACCTTCTTGTAAACATAATCTAGATCTTGTGATTCCCGGAAAGAGTCTATTTGTAACCATGTGAATGTATCTTTTTCAAGTTTGTGCCATAGACTCCACCCTTCATTGTAGAATAGAGATTTCATCTCAAGAATGGAGACCGTTCTCCAATTGTAACATAAATAGAAGTCAACGATAGATTGATATAGTTTCTTGAAGTTCTTGAGTCTGTTGTAGCTCTGTGTTCTTAGGGCTAAGGACATTTCATTTCTGATGTGTTTTCTAAGAACTTCATAATCAAGTATATCTAGAAGACTGTCTAGGTCCTCTATATCTTATTATGTTGTTTCTTCTTCTTCTTCTTCTTCTTCTTCTTCTTCTTCTTCTTCTTTTTCTTCTTCTTCTTCTTCTATTTGTACAGGAATGCCTAAACTTTCTTCTTGTACTGTTATCGTATTCATTTCTCTTCCATGTGAGGAAGATGGTTGTTCTGGTAGGATGTCTTCTGTTGTGAGGAGAAGATCACTTATCTCATCAGAGAAAAGAGAGAGAGTTTGAAGAGGCATGAGACCTTTAATTGTCAGAGGCTCTTCTGTAGGAGTGTCATCCATAGGGATGGATGCTGATTTTTTAAATCATTGTTTTGATTTCATTTTGCTTGGTTCTCCTTTTACGACTATCCTTTTTTTTGATACAACTGATTTTTTTTGGGTGATGTAACTTGTTCTTCTTCTGTTGGAGATTGTAGACTCTTCTATTTTGCTTTCTTTTGTATCAAAGAGAAATTAGTTCTTAGTAGAATATTTTAAGCTTAAAATTTCTTTTTGTTGGTCATCTTGCATCCAAGCCATGTTAACAATATTGTCGGTTTTGTTCTGTAGCTGAGATTGTTATCAAATTTCCCTTTGGAAAGCCAAGTATGAAAAATCTGCAGCCTCCTCTGTTTGAAAAGCTCAGGAAGATGAAATTCTTGAGGCTGCTCGACAACAATCTCAGCATGAGTCACAACAGGCCTTGGTATCGTATGGACTGCTGCCTATAGATAATCCTTATCAAAGGAGCTTTGAGTCCATTTCATGCATATCACATAAAAGGTTTAATTTAGAATATTGTCACTGCAATGCAAGCTCTTGTATGAGCCTTACGGGATCATTAAGTCAATTTGGCAAATGACATGAGTCAAAGTCCATCTTTGCATAAGAAGACCATAAAAAAGCTCAGAAAAAGCATGGAGAAATCCCTAAAAAGGTTCAAAGTTAGCTACGAGATAAGTAGAATACCAAGGCATTGGATAGAAAAAGTGTTGAGAGAAATGCCACATTGGCTGCTGATGAAACTGACAAATCCTTGAAGATAGCTAATGACACTCTTGCAACCCACTCTGTTGATCTAGATTCCATGCTGCAAGGATTCTCCAAACATGACACAAAGTGTAGATGACATAATGAGAAATCTAAAGGTTATTGTCGGAAAACTGCGTATTGGGAAATTTATGTTTAGAATTTGATGAGACAAAACAACATTGAAATAGAAAAGTAGGGTACCCCATTATTCACACAGTTTAAGTGAAACATTAGATTAGTTATGAATGGAGAAGATAAGTTGAAGAATGGAGGACTTCGTAATTCAGTAGCCAATTGATCAAAGAAGATACTACAAGAAACAATGAAGGTCGCTACTGAATGCAGTAGAAGAAAACAGTATTTGAATACTAGCAGGGTGAATACCGTAAGCTAACAGAAAGCTGTATTACTGCAAATGGTGCATAAAGCAAGTGTTGCGCCCTAAGTCAAAGAAAGAAAGAAAGAATGAGTTGACAAACACACTCATCAATGTAATACAAAGAAGATCAGTTTCGTCCAAGAAAATATCTCTTCAAAATTATCCAGTAGAGACAAACTGATCAAGCAATACCGAGAACCTATAATCTGCAGACATGTGGCCTGATAGACTACAACAAGACTGCAACCTAGTACAACCACATTAAATAGCCCACAATGCAAGATAAAAAAAATTAAATACGATCCTTCAGAGATATTAAATGTGAGCTCAACAACTTGGACACAATTCAAAGTCAAGGAAATGTGTCTTCCTTCAACGAGTATTTTTTTCCTCACCTATATATAGAAGAAAAATTAACTCAAACAATAACTGAAAGACTGATCACTTGCTCTCAAGCAAGAACAAGCTATATAACTCTCAAGCATTCAACTCACAAGCTTTTAGTCACTCAACCTCTAAGAGAAGTAGTCAAGCCTTAGAAGCATCTGAGCTCAAGATTCATCAAGGCTACTTCAAGCACCAGTTGAAGAAATCCATATACTTTTAACCTTTATGGTGTGTGCTTAGGTTGTTTTAGTGGTGTCCTCAGTTGATAGGAAAGTTGTTTCGTTTAAGGTAATAACTCTATGTGAGTTTTAGGATCATGTGTGGGTCAGTCTTTTGGATTCGAGCAACCTATGTGGAAGATGAATCATAGTAGGTGTTAACTTGTTAGGTTGATAGTTTTAAGGGTCAAAGTCCTGTAAAATAACTTGCTTAACGAAATTCCTCCTCAAAGAATGAGTAGAGTGGATGCAGAAGGATTACACCACCTTCGAACTACTATAAGTCTTTGTATGTTTATCTTTCTATTTTAGCATTTCTATTGATATATCTTGTGGTATTTTACATCGCATTATACTGCATCGCATCAAAAGAAACTCTATCAAAAGTTTAAGTTTCCACTGCATAAGAACTCTAGTACAACAAGTTGTGTTACATTCTAGCCCAGCAAGTTGTATTGCAATCTGTGTTGTATTTTGTTATAAGATACAATGCTGCAAGTTCGAAAAAATTTAAAAAATCGATAGAGGTTCATTTACCCCCTCTGAACCTCTGAGACACTTGGGATTAACATTGTGGGATCTCTTTGTGGAATTCTGCAAACAGCCTGTAAAAGGTGGAAAACAAGCTTCAGCAGAAGCATCATCTATTAAATTTGGAAAAACCTCAATTGATGATGACAAAAAAGGGGAAGATGAACAAAAGAAAGATGAAAAGCTGGATACTGCAGTCGCGGATATTTTAGCATCCTTGAGCAAAGAAGATGATGTGATAATGATGAGTTACTGACGATCAGAAAATGTAAGCATTCTCCGTCTACAATTGGTTGCAGTCCCCTAGTGAAGAAGAAGAAGAAGAAGAAGAAGAAGAAGAAGAAAAAGAAAGATAACAAGGATGAAGGTGGTTCTAGCGTTGCTGCATCTTTAGCAGCAGAAACCAATGTATCCAAGACAGTTGCAAGTAAGGATACAACAACCCTACTTGTACCGCAAACAAAGAGATATACTGAAAGACACCAAGATGATATACAATGAAAGGTTATACAATGAAAAGAAAGTTGATAAGTGAACTGAGAAGTAGAGTAAGGAAAATGAGGAAGAAGTTTGGATTCAGAGGCTTAAATTTATTTGAGAGAAGAAAATGAGTTAATGAGAAAGGTTGACGATGCCCTCTATCAGTATCGACCGCAAGATATTTCCTGCATTGATCAAGACAATGTTTCAATTAACATTTATGTACTACTAGATCAAAGACTGCTAAAAGAAAATCATGTCTGGGATTTGGATATTTTCAACAAAGTGACTCTACCTAGAGACGGGAACCCATCATTCGAGCAAACCACTCTCTTCAAAGGATCAGAATACTTGAGATATTTCAGATATCTTTGTCAAAAAGACATGTTTAAGAATTTGATAACTGCCTCTCTGTCGTGGAAAAATTTAAAGATTTAGCAAGAGATGGCAGACTTAACATATAGAAAGATCTTATTGATCATGTGATGAAAGACAAGATAGTACATTTTTATGAAGATTTCTGGTTTAGATTGATTCAGATTTCGAAGATCAAAGAAAAGCTAGAGGAGTCCCATTAGGAGCCAATTATGGATTGGTGGAAAAGAACATCTAAAGGAGGAAGAGGAAGAGTAGCCGAAGAAATATCTACCAAGAGATCACTCTTTCAAATTGAAGATCTGAAGATAGAAGATCTTAAGAATACATCAAACCGGCTTACTACATTATTCTCTAAACTCTACTGTAAGTTGCATCTAATTATCTTATATACCTGTAACTTGTAATTATCCTCTAAAAGATCTTAATAAAACAAGTTATATTTTTGTTGACCAAGTTCACAACTTGTGAACTTCTTGCGTGCATGCTTTACTTTCAATTTATGATGACCTATTTATGTTTTAAAAGTATATAAGTTTATTTTGCTCTGATACATATGATTGCTTAGCTAGTTTGTGATCTAGTGTTAAGATCTGATACAGACCTTATGTATCTTAGAAATCGTTTATTTTTTATTCCTATGTATAATGTATAATTATTTCCTTTTGTATATTCATAATCTGCTTGAAGATGTATTTAGAAAACATCTGCTCATATTAAGAGCAAATAAGTATAATGCTCTAGTTGTTTTTCCTCGCAATGAACTGCATAATGTAATTGGTTTGTCATCATCAAAAGCGAGAAATTTTTAGGATATTGATGTTTAAATTTTGATGAGACAAAACACAATTGTAATAGAAAATTAGAGTATCCCATTTTTCACAATATTTAAGTGAAACTAGACTAGATTTTGAGTATATAGTATAGGATGAAGAATGGTAAAGAGCAAGCAAAGACCTTCTTGCAAGCTGCGAAGAAAAAGTATAAGGCACGCACTGTATGCTGAAACCAGAAGGTTATAGTAGAAGAACTACAAGCAAACTAAAGGTTGCAGGATAGAGTGCTACATGCTGAAAAATGAAGAGACAAGCAAACAAACAACATGCAAACATAACAAACAACGATGTATGAGGAAGATCTATTTCAATCCAAGATTCAGTCACCTCAACGGATAAAAACTAGTCGTTAGAGACAAACTGAAGGATCCAGAACAGAGAGCCAATGAACAGTGAACATCTAGCTGACGGACTGTACAAAAACTGCAACCTAGTACAAACAGTTTTAATGAACCTATATTGTAAGATAAGAAACTTTAAATGTGAACCCTAGAAGACATTTAATGTGAGTCCTACACCAAGGAAGAAGATTCAAATGCTAAGGTTTGTGGCCCCTTCAACGGGCATAAATCTACACCTATAAACAGAGAAAGAGAAGACTGAGACAACCACTGAAACTACAACTCTCTAAGTTATAAGCAAGAAATTCTCGAGTGTTCAAAGTATTCTCAAAGCAAACAAGTTTCAGTCACTCAACCTCAAGAAGCAGTCAAGTATTTGATCAAAGATTTAGAAATCTCAAGACTGTTTCCTGCACTAGTTGAAGATTCTTTTTATATATTTTAACTTATTTTTTGTGTGCTTGATTGTTTTAGGTGTCCTCAGTTGATAGGAAGTTGTTTCTTATTGAGTGTTATATTGTCAAGAGTCTTGGTAATAACCCTGTGTGGGGTTGTAATGAACTTGTGTAGGTCTGCCATTAGAACTTGCAGTAACCTATGTGGAAGTTGAGTTCTTGTATGTGTTACTTTGTTAAGTTTAAAGTTTATTAGGGAGTCTTGTAATTCAAACAAACTTAACAAATTTCTTCCTCATAAAGGAGTAGAGTGGACATAGAGATATTACACCACCCTTAAACCATTGACAAACCTTGTGTGTTCTTTTATTTTTCATGTATTATATTTTATATCTTTCTTTTTGTATTATAATTGTCATTTTGCATAAAATATCTTTTAAAATATGTGTTGTAAGCTCGAGTAGGTTATAACGTTGAAAGTTTAAAAAATTTTAAAATTGATAGAGGTTCATTCAAGCCCCCCGAACCTCTATGCCACTTGGGGACCAACAATTAATTTTTTCGATGATTTTCCACATTATCGTATTTTTATTTTATCGATAAAGAATTTACAGATTGAATTTCCCGTTGAAAAATTACCAATGAACCATTTATTCAGTCAACAAAGTGTCACCGATGAGAATATATTTGATGGAATTTTCCGTTGTTAAATCCGTTAGTAATATGTTTACCAACGGAAAATGTCATCGGTAAATCATTTGATTTTTGTAGTGTTCTTGGAACAGTGGTTCAATTGATTCTACCACATTACTTGTAGATGAGGAAACAATGTCAACAACTGATCATTACTAAGTGAGAGTAATTTTTATTACCTAATATAAATTGACTATATAATAGCTTATTAAGTAAGATTCATTTTTTAAAATTGTTTTTAGATTATAGAATTGTTTATTTAGTAAGATTTTTTTTATTATTGCAATTTATACATGTGTATTGAGTAAAATATTAGCAAGGTATTCAAAATTTGGAACACCAGAACCTATATTTTATTGGCAAATATAAAAGTAGTATGGATTTGTTTTCTTTTAATGTTTTTTAACACTACAACAAATAGAATAGCCCAATTAGCCGTCATTGCAATAATTGAAAATCAAAAGTAAATTTGCTAACTTGAATTTGTCCTTTGGTTTTCACCCTTTGAGTCTATATGCTAATGTTGATTGACAGTGGTCACAGAGATTCCTACAGATGTAGCTCATTCCTAAGCACAAACTGAACTAATATATCTTCAATATGTTTTGTAGTTTTTAGCCCCATTGCTAGTAAGAAAAGCTAAGTACAGCTGAGTTTTTAACCAAGGTTGAATCATTTGTTGCAGTTTGCAGGAATTGAATTATGTTTTTCACACCATCATAATGATCCTATACAAAAATGTTAGTAGTTTGTTGGTAAAATAAGGAATAGTAATTCACCTTTAATCCATCATGGGTGTGACGAAAAATGAAAATTTTAAAGAAAACCTTTCTAACAATGCCTCAGTTATACCCATTTGAACCAAACAATCCCAAGAAAGCATCACATTAGAAACATTTTAATACATGCATTACAACATTTAAAAATGAAACTAATAATGAGACTAATCTACTTATAAAGATTAAAAAGTGTCGGAACATCTTTTTAGCAAGATCATCGTAAGCGCTAAGAGCTATAGCGAGATATCCCCTAATGGCTAATCTACTCATAAATAAAGCTAACTAATTCGCACATTTATATAACTTATTTAATTTACTGAAACAATGAATCCAAATTACTTGAATCATAACTATTAAATACAAAATCCAAAAAGATTAAAAAGTATATGATCAACCAAACCTAGATGCAAGCAATTGACAAACACCACGAATTCCCTCATCTGCAATTGTCCAACCACAACACTCACATAACCTTCACATTCACCAGCAATGGAACCTTTCCATTTTTCAGACCATCCTTCTATGCCTCTTGCAGTCTTGACCCGGACTTTCTTAGGCCGACCAAATCAACCTACACCAGGGTCACATTGTTAGGGCATCTCCAATGGATAAACCCAAAAAGAAGGTTTTTCTGTGCCACATGACTGTCACTTCAAAAGTATAAAAACATCTACCTTTAAATAAATACCTTACCAACCATTCTACCTAAAAAATAACTATTCATGGGTCTCATTCTCAAATCACTCCTATATCTATTATATTTTTATTAATCTACCATCTCTATTTATAATTTTATTCTATAATAAATAAAAATTCATAATAATTTAATTGATTTAAATAATTTTTTAAATTTTAAATATTTATTCAATTTAGTAAACTATTAAATAAAATTCGATAATAAATTATCAAATTTATTGGAAATAAATAAAATGCGTAATACAGCAAAAAAAGGGAACAATACATTAATAAAAAATTATAAAATTACCAAATATAAGTCGAAAGCTAAATTAATATTTAGCAAATTATTGCCAAATCGTGCCCAAATGTGCTCAATCAAATCGGCTCGAAGTTGATGATGTTTCTCTCTATCATGTAGTTGAGAATTTCTCATAAGCTACTTGTCGAATGCTCTAACGGGACCTTGAATTACTTGTGGAGTATTGTCGGCAGTTGTAGTGTCATCAGACCAATCGGATGCTGAATCTCCTTCGTTCTCGACTATCATGTTGTGTAAAATAATGCAAGCATACATGATATCCTTCAAATTATTCTTGTACCAGAAACGACTTGGACCTTTACTCATTGCCCAACGAGCTTGAAGCACTCCAAAAGCCCATTCGACATCCTTTCTAGCTGTCTCCTGCATTTGCTTGAACTTCATTCTCTTTGGATCTTGAGGACATTGAAAGCTCTTGACAAAGGTTGCCCACTCCGGATAGATTCCATCTGTAAGATAGTATCCTTGCTTATATTGCGTACCATTTAATGTAAAATTAACAGGTGGAGCCCGTCCTTGTAAAACATCATTGAATAAATCAGACTGGTTGAGCACGTTAATATCGTTATTTGACCCTCAACTCCAAAGTAAGCATGTCGTATCCATAAATTTGTGGACGCAATCGCTTCAAGCATAATTGTTGGGACGCCGTGATCACCTCTTGTAAAGTGACCTTTCCAGGCAATTGGACAATTTTTCCATTCCCAATGCATACAATCAAGGCTACCCAACATCCCGGGAAAACCATGCCTCATTTCATGCATTTGTAACAAGTGTTGACAGTCAAAAGCAGTAGGCTTTCTCAAGTAATATTCACCGGAAACTTCAATCACACATCGGCAAAAATTAAATAAACATTCAATGGCAGTTGTTTCTGTAACTCGTAGGTACTCATCGTAATGATCGGCAGGTCCACCATATGCTAGTTGGCGTATGGCCACAGTGCATTTCTATAGTGGTGAGAAACCTTTTCTTCCAGCCGCATTGAACCTCCAATGAAAATATTCATCGTGAGACTCCAACGCATTAACAATGTGCAAAAACAAATCTCTATCCATTCGAAATCATTGTCGAAACACATCATTGCCGAATGTTGGATTTTCAGAGAAGTAATCACTAAAAAGCCTAGTGTGTCCACCCTAACGATCTCATTCTATATATGTTCTTCATTTTTTGGTTATACCAGAAGAACTTTGTGGTACGTTGAGTAGTGTTCGTTGTTGTTGTAGTAAAGCCAAATACTCTTTCTCGGATGTGTCATCCATTATGAATTCGATGAGACTGTCACTGTCGTTTTCATCGGAGAATGAGTGCGAAGATGAAGACATATTCGATAATTTGGAAATATAAATGAGAATGAGTGAAGAGGAGACAGAGAATTTTTGTAGTTGTAATTCTAAATGTGAGCAACTGGAATATATAATGTGATTTGCAATGACTAGTTTTCCAATGGCTATTTTTCTAACGGTTAGTTTGTGCAATGACTAGTTTTCCAAGGGCTACTTTTCTATCAACTATTTTTTGCAATGACTAGTTTTCCAACGACTATTGTTGTCACGCCCTAAAATCTTTTCACTTTTTATCAGAGTTTTTTTTTTCTCGGGGCGTGAAGATAGAAAAAGGTAAGAAACGCTTATCAAGATAGAAAGAAAGAAGCAAGGGAAAACAGAAGAAGAAGGTAAGGAACGAAGTGAATCTTTCACTTATCAAAACCGACCTCTGTCGATTACATTCGGTCTCACTACCGATATATTACAACATACGGCCTCTGCCGATAGCAATCAGTCTCACTACTGATAATATACATCATACACAGTGGAAATAACATCGGGATCTCTCATCTTTACATGAATCAAAATATATTATAAAATGTGATTTAAATAAGACATCATTTTTAGAAATGTTTAAGAAACGACAACTTTAAAATACAAATCCAAAGACAGCACCTACTCTTTCCTTCTAGGGTTCAACATGCTCATCGGCTCCTGTAGTGTGAGTACAGAATAAGGGGGTGAGTGCGTGGAATACACTCGTGGGGATGCAATCCGTCTCTTATAACATTTCACAGATATAAAAATACCGGAAATATAACACTTAGCCACGTTGCCATATCATAACATGATCACAGCATTTAGTATTTCTCATTCATACTTCAATATAGGGAACACTGTAAACAGTTATAGAGTTAGAAATTACCCCCACCTCGTATAGTGGTTACCACGTGATCAATGAGTACCGGCGGATCAGATTTCCCAAGCGAGTACCAAAGGATCCGATATCACAAGGCTCAACTCAAAAAGTAGCCTACATAAGTTATGACGTTCTTAGATCCTTAATAAAGTATAATTAAAGCAATAACTGATTCCGGCGGAAAATGAATATTAACTATGCGGCGGATCGAGAGATCTAAAGATTGGAGTCCAAGAAATGAGAGTGGATATCCAATCCATATGGCTGAGATGATAGATAATGAAATAAGGATCGCAACGCAAAAAGAACGAGCTCGATCGGAGTTAAAACGAACTCAAACGAAGCATTATAAGTGTAAGGGTAAAATGGTAATTTTGGTATAAACGGTGAGGAAGAGGAAAAGCTTAGGGTTGCAACGAAACGAGAATGAGCTCAATCGAAGCTGAAACGAGCTCAAACGGAGCGTTTTAAGATTGAGGGGTATTTTCGTAATTTTGGTCAAAGGGTTGACTTTGACCGGGCCCACGGACCCGAGTCAACGACGTCTCGTCGGCAACGACTCGAAAAAGTCAAACGGTGGAGAAAACGGAGTTCGGATCGAAAATACGACGTCGCGTGCGCGTCGGCACCCGACGGGACGCACGCGTGCCCCCGACACCCGGCGCCGTGTGCGCCCAGCGCACGCCCGTGCGCCAACGTGAAGAAACTCGGCCAGGCGCGCGCACGCCCGTGCGCGCCGTGCACGACCGCGCGCCCAGCTCCCGGCGTTTCTCGGCAGCGGGGCGTGGCTCAACCCGGCTGGTCGAGTTTTCTCGGCCAGCCCTTCCCAGCTCTTCCCGACGGTGGCCTGCTCAAGCAGGCCACTTCCCGGCGTCGCCCGGCGCGGCGTCGCCCGGCGCGGCGGCGCCGCCTCCAGCCACCACCAACTACCTCGCCGGATACCTCGCACCGCCGGCTACCTCCTCCGGCCGTCCATCGCCGGATTCCGGCGGTGAATAGTGTCCGGAATCTCACCGCAAAAACCTTCGAAGTCACATTTTTCCAAAATTCCAACTTCAACCAAAACTCCGGCCGGCGACTTCCCGTCGCCGGTGACGACTCCCAACACCTCTGCCGGCGACCCCTCGTCGCCGGCAACCATTTCCAACCAACCAAACACACATACACGTCCTATACATACACACGCATATACACACCCTTTCATGCTCAAACACACACACACACACACACCCCTCTCCTTGGCCGGCAGCCACCTGCCGCCGGCGACCACCGCCGTCCATTCTGACCTTGGCCGGCTACCCCCAGTCGCCGGCCACCACCACCGCCGTCCACGCTCACACACACGCATACATAGCACACATACACACACAACGTGAGGTGTGTTTACACACACCCACCCACTACCTCTCTTGGCCGGCGGCCACCAGCCGCCGGCTACCTCCTCCTCCACCTCGCCGGCGACATCCCATCGCCGGCCCACTAATCACACACGGCGGCGCCACCCGACGCCGCCCCCACACAGCGAGCCACACAACACATACACACTGATACACCTCCAAAAACACACACACATGCATGCATACATATATATGTACTGTCCATCTCCGGCGCCGCCACCCACGGCGGCGCCGGCACTCCAGCGTCTGGCCACGACCTCCGGCAACCTCCAGCAGCTTCTCCGGCGCGGTGGAGAGAGAAAGAACAGAGGAGAGAGAAAGGGTGATCAAGGGTTAAGGTTAGGGTTTCAAGGCTGTTTTTCACCGTTTTCCGGCGAACGAGAAATCGGATTTGAATTCTGAGACCTATCCTAGATTCGTCTCGTCGAGACGAACATCGTGTGCGAAAATCGTCCGATTCCGACAACGTTGAAATTTTCCGACGACCGACCAGCGGCGGCGGCTGCACCGACGGCGGCGCGCCGGAAATAGAAAGACGGAAATTAAAAGATGAGAAAAAAGGACTTACGTGTTTTCGTTGGGTTCAGCTAGATCGAAGAAACGGTGATTTTCGAATCGAAGCTACCCCTATTTATAGAAATCCAGAAATTACTATTCATCCAAAAATATCTCCATTACTATTCATCAGTTGACTTTTCCAAATTACTATTCATGTAAATATCTTCGTTTCCATTCACCGTAAATATCTCGGTAAATATCTTGGTGAATATCTTCTGATATTTCCGAAACCTCGTGGTTTACTCTTTTTATCGTCGTTCGAGCTACGGGTCTCCGATTGACCCCTAGTTCATTTCTATGTTCTCATTTTTTCTATTACGCTTTTAATGATATAAAAAATATCCTATGTTCCATGTCT
Organism: Scutellaria minor; assembly: GCA_954870855.1. NCBI lineage: Eukaryota > Viridiplantae > Streptophyta > Magnoliopsida > Lamiales > Lamiaceae > Scutellaria > Scutellaria minor. The sequence continues at coordinate 10,902,666 of OX940734.1, read as the reverse complement.
AAAAAAATTATTGATCTAATCGTGAAGTACTCAAGTATCTGAAATGCACGAAATAAATTAAACAGTTAACTCATACGCACATAATTATTAAATCATAGATTTAAATATTTAATTAATCAATTATGCTCGTTTTGATCCGGGGCGCTACATCCCTTACCCCTTAAAATAATTTCGTCCTCGAAATTTAACGCACACTGAGAACGACTCGTAACTAAACATGTACTAAAGCTGCGAAACTGGATACTTTGTCACAACTTTCGTCGATCCTGAGCTTTTCCAATTCTTTCTCGATCCTTCCTGACCGAACCGTATTTCTATTCTTTACTCTTCTCTTTCTTCATCTCCTAGTATTGATTGGTGATTCATCTGCGTCTTTGTCTTTTATCTAGTGATACCCAGACCTTAAGTCATTCTTCGAGAACACACTGGCTTCTCTTAATTTATCAAAGAGATCTTCAATTCAAGGTAGTGTATACTTGTTCTCTATGGTCCGCTTGTTCGACTCTCGGTAATCGACACACATCCGTAAGCTCCCATCTTTCTCCTTCATGAAGAGCACTGGAGCCTCCCCAAAGCGACACGCTTGGTTCGATGGGACCTTTGTCCAACAGTTCTGTTAGTTGGACCTTTAGTTCTTGCAACTCTTTCGGTGTTATCCAATAAGAAGCCTTTTGACACCAGTGCAAAGTCTGGAATGAGATTGATTCCAAAGGTCACTTGTCGATTCGGTGGAGGACCCGGTAAATCCTCTGGAAACATGTCCACGAATTCTTTTATCACCGGCACATTCCCAATAGAAGTCTATCCTTGCTCGGGGTTCACCATGTTAGCTAACCAAGCTTCGCAATTCCCTTTGCTAAGCATCTCGGTTGCCTTCATGACCAATGCAATCCTTAAGTCATCTTTAACTCGTGTTCCAGGGTCTGTGAACTCCGGTTTTCCCGATGGAATACTAACTTCCAGGGTTTCAGTGATTTCCTAATCGTTCTCATGCTTCAACGATCCGGTACAACCATAGTACTATAGATGAAGAAATAAAACACGAAACGCGAAGGGAAAAGATAATCGTGATTCCATCGAATAGCAAAAGACGATCTGGTATAATATATATCAGAGCAAAAGGTGGCAGCTCATACATCATATCCAAAAGATTACGTACCCCACTACAAGGTTTGAGCCACTACATCTATTTACAAATATGGTACTTAATTGTTCATCATCAGTAAACTATTTTTCATCCACTTCTGAACGAGTGAAGGCACATGTTCAGGTCTGGCCTGCCCCTGGTCTTGGCCTCGGGGCAGCAACTCCTAGTTTTCTGGGATTCCGGCAGTTGTATGCCATGTGGCCCGGCTCACCGCATTTAAAGCAGTTCCGGGTCCCTTGGAGGCATGGCCCCACGTGTATCTTCCCACACTTGGGACAGACATTCCCTAGCCTAGGCGTAGGGAGTGGTGGAGTATTATTGGTCCGTGGGAACTTACTTTGGTCGAAATCCTGACCGGGCCCATCCCTCTTCCTTTTCCCAGGAGTGGGGAGAACTTGGTCGAGGGGTGCCGCATCCAAACCCATTCGGGAGATGATTTCCTGGGCTCTTCCAACGATTCTTGCATACGTCGTCATTTCCTGCCCGGCTAAGATCATGCTGATCTCTGGGCGAAGGCCTCTCTCGAACCTTCGGGCCTTTTTAATATCAGTGTCCACCAGATGTGAGGCGTACCGGCTCAAACGGTTGAACCGCCGCTCGTAATCTCCAACAGAGGAACTCCTCTGTTCGAGATGAAGGAACTCTGTCTCCTTCTGGTCCTGGTAAGTCTGAGGAATGAAGTGGCTAGACACCACCTCCTTGAAAGCCTCCCAGTTCATAGCGCCTATCTGTTCCAGGGTCATTGTTCGGACACGTGATTCCCACCAATAACTTGCCTCTTCAGTAAGTTGAAAAACGGCACAGGAAATCTTCTATTCCTCTGTGCAAGTCAAGTGTCCGAACAAACGATCCAGAGCCCTAAGCCATTCTTCCGCTTCCGAGGGCTCTCATTTTCCATTGAAAATCAGCGGGTTGAATCGCCGAAACTGCTCGATCGCTTGATTGGTGTCGCTCTTTGCCAAGGCGACTGGTGCTGGTTGCGGTGTCTCGAAATGTCGAGCCAACCCCCTTAGAACTGACACCAAATCCCCCTCGGCGGTGTCCACACGCTCCGGAGGATTTCCCTCTGGCAGTTGATCATTCATCTGGGGTTGGTTGTCTCTAGGTTGTTGATCTCGTCTTGGGCGGCCACGAGACATACTATTCTAGTTTCAGCGTACAAAAATATACCCCTTAGCGTCTACCCCACGTAAACCAGCAATATACAAAAGCATCCACAGGATAAACAAAAAGTTGACAGATATGATTCAGATAGCCATATAACATATGAACATTATTTCATAAATCAATTTAATCTTTAAGAGATCTCCTTCTCATTCGTTTATAATGACAGCACACAAGGATGCATTGTTCCTATAAAAATTCCTTCAGTTTAGAAGTGTATTTCCTGTCTTACCCCGTATCTTACAGGAGGGTATTTCTCATCTCACCCACAACATGCACTGCACCTTTCAAAATTCCTTCAGTATGGGAGGGTATTTCCGGTCTTACCCTGTATCTTAAGTACAGAAGAGATTCCCCCTCTTACCCCATTTCTTTTCAAATACAGGAGAGAATTTCCCGCCCTACCCTGTACACCCTAGTACAGGAGAGAATTCCATCTTATCCCGTTTCTTTTAATTTACAGGAGAGAATTTCCCACCTTACCCTATACACTAAGTACCGGAGAGAATTCCCTCTTATCCCGTTTCTTTTAATTTACAGGAGAGAATTTCCCGTCTTACCCTGTACACTAAGTACAGGAGAGAATTCCCTCTTATCCCGTGTCTTTTAATTTACAGGAGAGAATTTCCCATCTTATCCTGTACACTAAGTACAGGAGAGAATTCTCTCTTATCCCGTTTCTTTTAATTTACAGGAGAGAATTTCCCGTCTTACCATGTACACTAAGTACAGGAGAGAATTCCCTCTTATCCCGTTTCTTTTAATTTACAGGAGAGAATTTCCCGCCTTACCCTATACACTAAGTACAGGAGAGAATTCCCTCTTATCCCGTTTCTTTTAATTTACAGGAGAGAATTTCCCACCTTACCCTGTACACTAAGTACAGGAGAGAATTCCCTCTTATCCCGTTTCTTTTAATTTACAGGAGAGAATTTCCCACCTTACCCTGTACACTAAGTACATGAGAGAATTCCCTCTTATCCCGTTTCTTTTAATTTACAGGAGAGAATTTCCCATCTTACCCTGTACACTAAGTACAGGAGAGAATTCCCTCTTATCTCGTTTCTTTTAATTTACAGGAGAGAATTTCCCACCTTACCCTGTACACTAAGTACAGGAGAGAATTCCCTCTTATCCCGTTTCTTTTAATTTACCGAGAGGTTTCCTTTTAAGAGATCTTTTTATCGTGGAACTTGTATTCTTAACACCCCTCCAAACCTAAATGGTTTATATATCGTACTACCCAGGTAACACATAACAGGTAAGCACTCATTCTATCAAGACCTACGTTCAGGGAAAGTCACTTATAGAGAGAGGAGGGTGCCGATCTATTTCTTTTTGAAAACATCTCCACATTTTAAAGATACATTTTAAAAACACATTTTTTTTGAAATCACGTTTAAAAAAAAGTTTGAGCAAAGTCCTACAAAGAGTAGAACTTGGCTCTGATACCATCTGTCACGCCCCAAAATCTTTTCACTTTTTGTCAGAGTTTTTTTTTTCTCGGGCGTGAAGATAGAAAAAGGTAAGAAACGCTTATCAAGACAGAAAGAAAGAAGCAAGGGAAAACAGAAGAAGAAGGTAAGGAACGAAATGAATCTTTCACTTATCAAAACCGACCTCTGTCGATTACATTCGGTCTCACTACCGATATATTACAACATACGGCCTCTGCCGATAGCAATCAGTCTCACTACTGATAATATACATCATACGCAGTGGAAATAACATCGGGATCTCTCATCTTTACATGAATCAAAATATATTACAAAATGCGATTTAAATAAGACATCATTTTTAGAAATGTTTAAGAAACGACAACTTTAAAATACAAATCCAAAGACAGCACCTACTCTTTCCTTCTAGGGTTCAACATGCTCATCGGCTCCTGTAGTGTGAGTACAGAATAAGGGGGTGAGTGCGTGGAATACACTCGTGGGGATGCAATCCGTCTCTTATAACATTTCACAGATATAAAAATACCGGAAATATAACACTTAGCCACGTTGCCACATCATAACATGATCACAGCATTTAGTATTTCTCATTCATACTTCAATATAGGGAACACTGTAAACAGTTACAAAGTTAGAAATTACCCCCACCTCGTATAATGGTTACCACGTGATCAATGAGTACCGGTGGATCAGATTTCCCAAGCGAGTACCAAAGGATCCGATATCACAAGGCTCAACTCAAAAAGTAGCCTAAATAAGTTATGACGTTCTTAGATCCTTAATAAAGTATAATTAAAGCGACAATTGATTCCGGCGGAAAACGATTATTAACTATACGGTGGATCGAGAGATCTAAAGATTGGAGTCCAAGAAACGAGAGTGGATATCCAATCCATATGGCTGAGATGATAGAGAATGAAATAAGGATCGCAACGCAAAAAGAATGAGCTCGATCGGAGTTAAAACGAACTCAAATGAAGCATTATAAGTGTAAGGGTAAAATGGTAATTTTGGTATAAACGATGAGGAAGAGGAAAAGCTTAGGGTTGCAACGGAACGAGAATGAGCTCAATCGGAGCTGAAATGAGCTCAAACGAAGCGTTTTAAGATTGATGGGTATTTTCGTAATTTTGGTCAAAGGGTTGACTTTGATCGGGCCCACGGACCCGAGCCAACGACATCTCGTCGGCAACGACTCGAAAAAGACGAACGGTGGAGAAAACGGAGTTTGGATCGAAAATACGACGCGGCACCAGATGGGACGCACGTGTGCCCCCCCGATACCCGGCGCCATGTGCGCCCAGCGCACGCCCGTGCGCACCCGGCACGGCCGTGCGCCAACGTGCAAAAACTCGGCGAGGCGCGCGCACGCCCGTGCGTGCCGTGCACTACCGCGTGCCCAGCTCCCGTCGTTTCTCGGCAGCGGGGCGTGGCACAACCCGACTGGTCGAGTTTTCTCGGCCAGCCCTTCCCAGCTCTTCCCGACGGTGGCCTGCTCAAGCAGGCCACTTCCCGGCGTCACCCGGCGCGGCGGCACCGCCTCCAGCCACCACCACCTACCTCGCCGGATACCTCGCACCGCCGGCTACCTCCTCCGGCCGTCCATCGCCGGATTCCGGCAGTGAATAGTGTCCGGAATCTCGTCGCAAAAACCTTCGAAGTCACATTTTTCCAAAATTCCAACTTCAACCAAAACTCCGGCCGACGACTTCCCATTGCCGGCGACGACTCCCAACACCTCTGCCGGCGACCCCTCGTCGCCGGCAACCATTTCCGACCAACCAAACAAACATACACGTCCTATACATACACACGCATATACACACCCTTTCATGCTCAAACACACACACACACACACCCCTCTCCTTGGCCAGCGGCCACCTACCGCCGGCGACCACCGCCGTCCATTCTGACCTTGGCCGGTGACCCCCAGTCGCCGGCCACCACCACCGCCGTCCACGCTGACACACACGCATACATAGCACACATACACACACAACGTGATGTGTGTTTACACACACCCACCCACTGCCTCTCTTGGCCGACGGCCACCAGCCGCCGGCTACCTCCTCCTCCACCTCGCCGGCGACATCCCGTCGCCGGCCCACTGATCACACACGGCGGCGCCACCCGACGCCGCCCCCACAGCGAGCCACACAACACACTCACACTGATACACCTCCAAAAACACACACACATGCATGCATACATATATATGTACTGTCCATCTCCGGCGCCGCCGTGGGTGGCGGCGCCGGCACTCCAGCGTCTGGCCACGACCTCCGGCAACCTTCGGCAGCTTCTCCGGCGCAGTGGAGAGAGAAAGAATAGAGGAGAGAGAAAGGGTGATCAAGGGTTAAGGTTAGGGTTTCAAGACTGTTTTTCGCCGTTTTCCAGCGAACGAGAAATCGGATTTGAATTCCGAGACCTATCCTAGATTCGTCTCGTCGAGACGAACGTCGTGTGCGAAAATCGTCCGATTTCGACAACGTTGAAATTTTCCGGCGACCGGCCGGCGACGGTGCCGCCACGCCGGCGGCTGCACCGGCGGCGGCGCGTCGTAAACAGAAAGACGGAAATTAAAAGACGAGAAAGAAGGACTTACGTGTTTTCGTCGGGTTCAGCTCGATCGAAGAAATGGTGATTTTCGAATCGAAGCTACCCCTATTTATAGAAATCCGGAAATTACTATTCATCCAAAAATATCTCCGTTACTATTCATCAGTTGACTTTTCCAAATTACTATTCATGTAAATATCTTCGTTTCCATTCACCGTAAATATCTTGGTGAATATCTTCTGATATTTCCGAAACCTCGTGGTTTACTCTTTTTATCGTCGTTCGAGCTACGGGTCTCCGATTGACCCCTAGTTTATTTCTATGTTCTCGTTTTTCTATTACGCTTTTAGTGATATAAAAAATATCCTATATTCCACGTCTAAAAAAATTATCGATCTAATCGTGAAGTACTCAAGTATCTGATACGCACGAAATAAATTAAACAATTAACTCATACTCACATAATTATTAAATCATAGATTTAAATATTTAATTAATCAATTATGTTCGTTTTGATCCGGGGCGCTACAATTGTTCCCAATGGCTAGTTTTCCAAACGACTATTTTATAACGACAAACATATTCATTACATAAAAACAAAATATTACATAGGTTGATTAAAGAAAACTACAACACTCACAATGAAAGCAACGGGAAATAAAATTACATAATTTTAACAATGAGAAAAATTACAAGCCCCACTTGTTCTGAATCTGTTCGCACACGTGGATGTGTATACGCAATTGTCCAGTTGTTATCTTTGATGTATCCCTCGTGAGGATTTTGTACTCACTTGATCTGGCTAGACTTTCCAATGCCGATAGCTTTTGAGTGTTATATTTCTCAAAGCCAGCTATCTTTTCATCAATCTCATCTTGACTTTGTTCAGCTTTGTTTGATTTTCCTTTACCCTTCGCCATTCTCTTCGCCGCCTTTTGCCCCATTGAACGAGTGCGCACTATATTAGTTTATTCACTAGCACTCACATCAGTATTGGAAGATGAATTATACACTCCGGACATAGAAATCTTTGTCTTTTTTGTACTATGTTCATCATTTGGATCAGCAAATTTGGGACTGTCTTTCAGAATCCTCCAGGATCCCAAATGCTTAAATCCACTCTTCTCATGTTCTTGTTTATACACTTTCTGGGCCCTTTCCAAGATATCTGCGTCACTTTCACTGCTCCCCCAATTCTTCTTTTGTTGTCTATAGATTGTACAGAACCACTTCACTTTTCGTTGAAGTGAAATGTGACTTTAATACAAGCCATGTTTTGAAAGGCTTGTTGGATGGACGATTATTGTTATATGCATCAATAATCCGAATCCACATTTGCTGCAACTTTTGAGCATTGCCTATCACAGAATCAGTGCTAATATCGAGCCAGCACCTACAAAGAAGCTCATTTTCTTCTGAAGAATACTCTGTCTTTTGAGTTACCTCAGGAGTGTTTGCTTCTTTTGCACTTGACAGATCGGGAGCGAGGTTGATATTATCAATGCCTATAGGAGAGAGCATTGTGGTGAGTATGAAGATGATCTTTGTGAATTTGGAGTTAGGGTCTCCTTGTCTGTGTCGGATCCATCTATATTGAATCTCCAAGTGGAATTTGAGCCCGTAGTTGGAGGAAATCCATATGGTAGAGGTGACATGAAAGGGAATTGAGATGGATACATATAATACGGTGCTCTAGAAGTATTCATCGGATTGGGTGGAAAATTGCCAACTTCTGCGAAATTTGGTGGAGGTATAGGGAAATTTTGTGATTGGAACCTAACATTTTGAGGACGGATGTTGAAATGTTGGGGCCAGGTATTGTTATTTTGGGAAGAAGTATTTTCTCCGGAAGTGGAAGAATTAAACCAATTCACCCAAGAATCTTTATCCATCCTATTTTGGTGATATTTGGGGATTATAGATGAATTGATATTTGTAAGAAGTGATAGAAAAATGATGAATTAAAGCATGTATTTATAGTGGAAATTTTTTGGATTTTGAAAAACAAATAAAAAAATAGTCGTTGATACAACGACTATAATATTATTTCAATCACCTCATTTAATATTTAATTAAATAAAATAAAAAAAGTACAAAAATGCAAACGGCTAGTTTAAACAAAAAAAGTAAAATAATTAAAAAAATAAAGAAAAAGTAGTGCAAAAGGAATGGCTAGTTCCAAAAAAAAAAAGCAAAATAATTAAAAAAAAAATAGAAAAATTCAACATGGCCCACAGGTTGCCCACTTTTTTCTCTTATTCCTGGATAGAGATTTCTCTACCCATTTTCATCCCTTCTACCTAAACCCCATCTCCCAACAACCTAAACTCATTCTCATTGGTTTTTATCTCTCCTCCATGTCAACCTCTACCTACCATTAGGGATGCCCTTAGTGTCAAATGGAAAATGAAACCAAGTTCATTTCAATTAAAGAAGTGAAAACATCAATCATGTTCCCTTTTCTAAGTTTGATTTGAGGTAAGCATTATTATTTAATTGACTTTGAGGTAGTCTTTGATATGGTCGAACTAAGCGAACCGGGTTTTCTTATCTTGTTCGGTTCAGAATTATGAGCCATTGATGCGAACAGTTTAAAGAAAATCAATTAAGTTCCTTTAGAATGGGCGAACTACGCTGTAACACAATCTGAGGCAAACTGTTTTCTACTTGATACGAGTTCGTATTTAATATACTATTGGAGTGCGAACTTATTGGATCGTGAACTAAATTGACGAACTCGTTTAGGTTGAGTTAAGCGAGCTGATTTGAATTCAAATAACCGCCCATTTCGTGGACCACTAACTCATTTCCCACATATTTCAGATATTTCCAACTGCCACATCTTACAGGGAGTATATAAACTTATTACATTCATTTCTTTCATTTTTCATGCACAATTACATTAAAAATATACACACTTTGATTATAGACAAGCCTAGCTTTTTTACTGACTTGAGCGTCGGAGTCCCATCGTCGGGAAACCCCTCCCGGTGTTTGTTTTGCAGGTATCTCGGTTTGAAGTCTGGGCTTTTTGTTGAGGAAAGGAGAATTTGGATCAAAGTAAAATCAGTCTTCTCTTTCTGAATTCTTCAAAGCTAAAAATTTGATGAAAAAATTTATGCAGTTTACGTACACTCCAGTTCGGCGGCTATACGATAGCAACAATAAGGGTGTCCTAAGGATGAGATTATTCCATTCAATATACAATAGATATGGTGAAATCAATAATAATAAAAGAGAGTGAAGAAGCAGAGAGATGTCTGATGGATAGAAACGGTCGTCTGTTAATTAAGAGATGAGATGGGTAGAAAATTTTAGAACAACTATTTCACTCATTCTTGCAAATGTTATAAAGATATGTACTGGGATATATACACCATTCAACACAGATCATGCATCTATGGTGATTAAATGTAGTCTAATTGAATCGAAATACTTTGAAAGGAAGGAGATAAAACCGAAAAACTAACATTTTGTCAGTGTTGCACAGTGGGCATAACCTGCAAAACACAAAGAAATGGGTTTTCAAAGGTTGCTTACATTAACCAGAAAGAACACATAAAAATGTAAATGGACGATTAAGACCAAGATAAAACATACATTCTTAATTAAGTGCAAAGGGATATCATGTGACGACTACTTCGACAGCGATGAACAAAGGATTCACTCTGATGAACTTATCAACAACAAACCACATCTTAGAAAAAAAAAAGAAACAAAAGAATAGAAGTTCTAGAGAATCACCTCGATCTGAGCCAAAAGAAAAGAATATCTAGAGAATCACTTTGGGCTGAGCCACATAAATGATGAAGAACCTCGAAGCTAAATTTTGCCGCCAATCACCATTACATCTAGATTTTCATCTCTATACAGATCAATATAACTATATATCATGATACATACGAATCAATATAACATATATATATATTACCTATATAAAAGTGTGGATATTTCATATAAAATATGAATTGCCAAATATATCCTTATCAAAGATTATTATTTACACTACAAAAATCGTGCAAATTATCAATGAAATTTTGATAAACAATTGTATTTCATCGATAACTATTTGGCCGATGGAAATTTTGTTGGTACAAACTATCGCTATTATCCTCATCAGTAACATAATTCCGACGGAATTAGAATTCCGTCGGTGTACTTTTGATGAAAATATTCATTGGTACCTCTTTTACCAACGGAAAGCGATAAAAAAAATGTGGAAAACCCATGATTTTTTTCCACGATTTTTTACCGACGGAAGTATAAATTTCCGATGGATTTCTCCATCGTTATGATTTTTATTCACCGATGGAATATTTTCGTCGGTGATTTATGTTTTTTATTTACCAACGGATTAATTTTGTCACGCCCCAAAATCTTTCACTTAAACATATCAGAGTTTTTCTCAGCGGGCGTGAAGAGAGAAAGGAGAAAAATGCGAGCATGATATAAAATAGAAAGAAAAATGAGGGGATAAGAAGAGATACACTTAGAACATCGGATACAACCGATAAAAAGGAGTTTGAACCCTTACGCAGCGGAAAAATATCAGGATCCATAACAAAGAAGGATAAACAGAGTTTTCTTTTACAAAAGAACATCATAACTTTGAAAGTCAAAACAGAAGCCGATAGGGCACCCCTCTCTCTACGCGTCGAGATTCTCTTCTTTGCCTGTAGTGTGAGTACAGAATAGGGGTGAGTGCGTTGAATACACTCGTGGGGAATAACATCCGCATCTTATAACAGTCAACAGTTATACAAAACCAGGAATATAACACTCAGCCACGTTGCCACAGTATAACATGATCACGTAATCATAACATATGACCACATCGTTTAGTATTTCTCATTCATACTTTAATATAGGGAAAACTGTAAACACATTAAGATTTAGAAGTTACCCCTACCTCGTTCGGTGGTTACCACGTGAGTCGCAAGTACCAACGATCAGATTATCCATCTAAGTCACGCGTTAAACACGTATATGAAACGCACGTAATTAATTAGACAACCAAAATATACACACGTAATTATTAAGTCGCACGTTAAAATATTTAATTAATAAATTATGCTCGTTTTGATCCGAGGCGCTACAAATTTCGTCGGGAAATTAGTATTATTTAATTTTTTTTATTTATTTTATTATAATAATAAATTAAAAATTAAAAAAATGTAATTATTATTTAATAATAATAAATAAAATGGAAGAAATGAAAAGAAAATTAATTAAAATAAAAAATATTCAACAAATTCAATTACAAATTAAAAGAAAATTGTTTAATATAAAAATATTTATAAATGAGCGAGGCCGTCATCATCCCGACGATGGGGATCCACGTCCTCGAATGGGGCAGGGGAGCACCGGCGGTAGGGGGCATCAAACGAGCACCAGTCAGTTGTTGTAGGAGGATCTACTGTGACTGCATAAGCGCCCTCATCTCCTTCTGCTGGCATATCAAATTAGCCTATTGGCGTCGTATGCTGCCGGCCTCTCCTCATACCGACGACTTGTCCGGTCCTCGACTTCTTGCACGATCCGGTCGAGGTCTATCGAATTGGGAGATGTGGCATGAGAGGTGGTGAAGCTCGTCAAGGATCACCTCTTACCGGTCGATCCTAGCCCGTACACCCGACCTTTTTACACACAAGTTGTATTGATATACAACAGGTCTAAATCAATGGGACGGGACTCCGATGAGCCCTCCTCTAGTTGACTTAGTTGGCACATACTCTCCTCGAAATCCTCCTGTCATGTCCCAAAATCTTTTCATAAATATCAGAGTTTCACATGGGCGTGAGGATGGAAGAAAGCAAGGGACACTTATCACAACAGAAAGAAATAAGCAAAAGACAACAGAAGAAAGAGGTAAGGGACGATAAGAAAACTTCTCATAACAACAATCGACCTCTGCCGATAACATTCGGTCTCACTACCGAGTTATATACATCTTACGCAGCGGAATAAATCTTCAGGATCTCACATCCTTACAAGTATCAAAAAATACAAAACATAAACTGTTTAAAACATTGTGTGAAAAGTGTTTGTGTTACATCAGTTCAATTATACGAAACCGAAGATAGCCCAACTCTCTCTCCATCTAGGGTTCCTTAGTCTCTTCATCTCCTGTATTGTGAGTACAGATTAAAGGGGTGAGTGCGTGGAATATACCCGTGGGGATAAAATCCACCTCTTGACTCTCAACAGATATAAAATACTAATAAAATAACCTTAAGTCACGTTGTCACAACACGTAAAATGCACAGCAGATATTAGAAATGGTAAGGGACGAATAGGTGCGGAATTCCTCCATCTTACCCTATAAACGGTCTCACTACCGTTGGTGCATTTCAAGAGGACCACAAAACCTCAACAGAGTAGTAGAAAATAGCAAGGGACGAACAGAATGCATGATCCGAGTGGACATCAATCCAATCACAATAATATTATGGCACAACAAGTATATTCACAACATTTAATATTCCTCAATCATGCATTTAATAGGGAAATCAGTAAACAGATTAAAGGTTAGAAATTACCCCCACCTCGTTCGGTGGTTTTCCGCATGAGCTGCTAGTCTCAAAAGTCAGAAATCACAATCTCAAGCCAATCAGTAACTCAAGCTCAGTCTAACAAGTATCTCAATCTTAATTCAACAAATCGCCTACACAAGTTATAGTAAATCTTAGATTCTTATTAATTATATATAAAGCGATAAACGTATACGCGACGAGTCAAAGGATCTAAAGATTGGATAAGGAACGAGCTCGTTCGGTGTTGATACGAACTCAAACAAAGTATATAGAGTTGGAGGGTAAAAAGGTAAAAACGGGAAAAGGATTGGAAAACACGATGTCTCCCAACACACGTCCCGCACTCGAAGCCCTCTCCCGGCATGCCCATTCAGTGCACGACCGTGCCCTCCTGGCACGGCCGTGCACCACCATCAAGTAGCTCTCCCCGGCTCAGGCACGACCGTGCCCTCCGGCATGACCGTGCGCCATCCTCCAGTGGCTTCTGCTGGCTTGCGCACGATCGTGCCCTCCGGCACGACCGCGCTCCAGTGCGCCCAGCAACCTGCTCATCCGACAGTTTTCTCTGGCTGCCTCCAACGGTAGCAACAACACCCGATCCTTCACCTCCCAGACCTCTGATTACCTCGTTTTAACACACTACAACATCCCTCATATGATATCATCTTTCCCAACCCCATCACTCACACAAATATATATATATATACAAAGACAAACATCACCAAAATACTTGGCCGGCGACCGAAGGTCGCCGGAAACCCCTCGTCACAACCGGCCGGTGCATCACCAGTGCCGATCATCACTTTTCTCATGACGGCACCACCTGTGCCGCCCTCAACAGAGATCACACACACACACAAACACTAGCATACATGCATATAAACCCCCAACTTGAAAATAGCTCCGACACCTCCATCCACGACGGTGCCGTCCCTTCCACAACTCACCCTCAACTCCGGAAGGCCCTCCGACAACAACTTTGATGAAAAGAATGGAAGAAAAGAGAGAAAACCGAGGAGAGAAAAAAGTTGGCTAGGGTTAGGGTTTAGGGTTTCAAGATGATTTTTCACCATTTTCCGTCGAACGACAAGTCGGAAAAGAAATCCGAGAACTGTTCTAGACTCGTCTCGTCGAGACCTATATCGTGTGCGAAAATCGGCCGAAATTGACAACTTTGAAAATTTTCCGGCGACCTCCGGTGGTGGTGCCGCCGCGCCGGCGCAGGAAAAAAGAGGAGAGAGAGAAGAGAAGAGAAGAGAAAAGAAGAGAGAAACTTACTCGTAAACGTCGCTTTAGGCTCATTCGAAGAAAGGTGAGAAATGAATTGAAATGGGCCTCTATTTATAGAGTTGGGAAAGTTACTATTCATCAAAATATCTCATTTACTATTTACCGTAAATATCTCCCGATATTTCCGAAATCTCGTGTTTTGTTCTTTTCATCGCCGTTTAAGCTACAGGTCTCCGATTGACCCCTAGTTCATTTCTATCTTCTCGTTTTTCCGTTACACATCTAGTGGTATAAAAATTATTCTATATTCCATCCTTAGGAATATTATCCATCTAAAACCGGCGTTAAACACATATTTGAAACGCATAAAATTAATTACACAGTCAAAACTTACGCACATAATTATTAAATCTTGTGTTTAAATATTTAATTAATAGGTTATGCTCCATTTTGATCCGGGGTGCTACACCTCCTAAAAGGGGGATCCAAGTTAAAAAAATCTAACAACAAAGTACAAACTATTTTAATAATTAAAATAGGAATAACAAAAGGAAAATAATTACATTAATTGCCTTAGCCTTGCCATCAGTGTACGACCCAACCTCACCGGTCACGTGCAGCCTCTTGAAGAGCTCGTGCTTCAACGTCGGGCACCCTTCTTCTTGGACTACATAAAATTTTATTAATTGAATAATAATTAATAAAAAATTAATTTAAATCATGTTAATGTCGAAATAATTAATGACTTACGAGGTCTTCCAAATGCTCCACAACCGACCTCGAGCCTCCTTTATGCTTGTCGACTCTTGTACCCTATCCGAATGGCTCGCTCAAATGGTTCTTCGAAGCCTGCTTGAACTTCACGTTTACTACGGGGTTAGCCCAATAGTCTATAAAACCCTTCCAAGTGCAGTTCGGGACGCACATGGGCTGCTAAAAAACCACATCCGTTTCCAGCCCTAGATTAGATCATGGTAGCGGGTCGCTGCCTTCTCCGGGTATAAGCGTTGGATTTCGTCGTCCAAGTACATCGTTTTTGTAAAAAAAATCAAAATAACAAAACAACATTTATTGATTATTCTAACAAATTCTGAATAATAATCAGAAAATTAATGAAAATTAAACAATAAACTTACCGAGAACTCCTCCCAAAACACAACCTTGTGTCTGGCGAGACAAGCTTTCAGCTGAAGCCCTTCACATCAAGATAACTCTCAAACATGTCTTTCAGAAGGGATGAGCTCTGATGCGATGACATTATGTTGCACAATTGAATTTAATTAGTTATAAATAAAATTTAGTAAATAATAACAAAAAAATTGAAATAAAAGGATGCTCCAGGCTCGACCCATATGACTGTCCGGCAAGAGGGACTAGTAAGCGTCTGTGATGCCCCCTGCTATTAGCAGATGGTACAAAACTACTTTTCAAAGAAAATCTTCTTCCATCTAGAGGAGATAGTCGTTTATTCAGTCTCGGGCCCTCCATAGCAGTCATATCCATTTTACTAAGTTATTCAGTAGTTAGAAGTAGGGACACGTGTGTCGGTAGATATGCCCCGTACGTCGTACTTGGAGCGAGCTCCACCAGTCGAACCAGTGAAAGAGCCGGTCGGTGGTGGAGTACGATCTGGAGTACTCTGGTCCAGCTTGGCATCCTGAAGGCGATGATCTCCATCTCGACCTCCTCGAGACGCTCCTCGTCCATGGAGAACTCAACCTCTACCAACCATCTAACTATGAAAGGTAAGAGAGATTAGATTTTCTATTTACAAACTAACTAAACGTAATATAATTAACCTAAATTCTAATAATTATAGAACACTAAATTCTAATGAAAATTCTACCCCAAAATTCAACAAATTCTGGTGAAGTGATACTTATAAACTAAACAAGAAATTAACTAAATTAATTCACCTAATTTAACTAAACAAAAAATTAACAGGAGTTTACAAAATTATCATTATTAATTCGCCTAATTTAAGTAAACTAAAAACTAATATTTATTTGATAAAATTTATAACTAACCTAAATTCTAACAAAAAATTAGCAGCATTCCGATGCATGTACAAATCTATCAAGTTATCGACTCTCCGTCTCTGCAATAAAAGCAGCATACAATTCCCAAAAACATACTAAATATAACCAATTACTAAGTTGTAGCACCCAGGACAAAACGAAGAATAATTGATTAATTAAATAATTAAATCCTTAATTGAATTATTTTATTATGTGCATTAACCCTTGACTGTTTAATTTAATTACATGTGTTTCAGATAATTGATAAATGCATGTTTTAGATGGAAGTATAATTTAGTCGCGAAACATAGATTATAATTTCACCATAAGATGCGTAATGGAAAAATGAGAAGATAGAAATGAATTAGAGGTCAATCGGAGACTCGTAGCTCAAATGGCGAAGAAAAGGGCAAAATACGAAGATTCGGAAAAATGAAAGATATTTTCGGTGAATAGTAAAAAAATAAGATTTTTTTGGTGAATAGTAACTCAAGATTTTTATGATGAATAGTGTTTTTCGGAAGTCTATATATAGGGGCGTTTTCGAGTCAAATATCACCGTTTTTCCAAACGAGGCTAAATCGACGAAAACACATAAGTCTCTCTCTCCTCCCTTTTCTCTCTCTCTCTTCTGTTTTCTGTCTCCAGCGCACCGCCGCCGGTGCCGGAATATCGATTTTGTCAGTTTCGGCTGATTTTCACATAGAACGTAGGACTCGTCGAGACAAGTCTAGGATAGGTCTCGGATTTCAATTCCGATGTCTCGTTCGCCGGAAAACGATAAAACACTGCCTCAAAACCCTAAACCCTAGTTTTATCACCTTTTCTCTCTCTTCTGTTTTCTCCCTCTCTCTCACCGGAGCTGACGCCGAAATGGCCTCCTGTGTGTGTGGGTGTGTAGTAGGAGGGGCGGCGCCACCATAGGTGGCGGCGCCGGAGCTGTAACAGGATGTGTTTGTGTGTGTAGGTGTGGTATGTGTATTGATCGTGTGTGTGTATGCATGCTGTGGGGGCGGCGTTGTGCAGTGCCGCCGTGGTTACTGTTGGCCAGCGCTGGTGATGAGCTGGCGAGGTCAGGTGGGGGTGGCCGGTGACGGGTGGTCGTCGGCTAAGGCTGTGTTATGTGGGTGTGTTTATATGCATGTGCATGTGTTTAAGGGTTTGGGGAAGGGGCACTGTTCATGCCGTAGTCTGGGGGGTGGCCGGAGATGGGGGTGGTCGGAGCTGGGTTGTCGGTGGACCAGGTGGGGGCGGCGTCACCGCAGCAGGCGACTGTTGGAAGAACAGCAGGTGCGCAGCCCGCTGGGCGCAGGGCATCGGGAGGCACCGGGTACGCTGACGCATGCATCCTACCGAGGCTACCGAGGGGCGTCAGGTGCTGGCGCTCGCATGCTGCCGAGTCTGCCGAGAGCTGCCGAGAAGCGTGGGCCGACACCTGCCGAGGCTGCCGAGAAGCGCTAGGAGCTGGCACGCACGACACCGGGTGCGCGTGCGCGACGCCGTGTTTACGATACGAAATGCTTTTTTTCAATCATACATTATCATCAAGTCATCGTCGATGAGATGTCGTCGACCGGGAGTCGGGGGTCCTAGTCAAAGTCAACCCTTTGACTAAAATTACCAAAATACCCCTCAATCTTAAAACGCTCCGTTTGAGCTCGTTTCAACTCCGATTGAGCTCATTCTTTTTCCATTGCGACCCAAATCTTTCCCTCTTTCTTATCAACCTATTGGACTGAACTTCCACTCTCGTTTCTTCAACCTCAATCTTTAGATCATCTGTTCTGTCTCATCTTTATCGATCGTATCTTCTCCAACATTGTCTATACCTTTATTTATAGATGTTAAGGATCTAAAAAATATTGTAACTTGTGTAGACTATTAGTTAGATCGTGCTTTGTGATACTTGAAACTTGTTACTCGACAACTCACGTGGTAACCACCGAAAATAAGGTGGGAGTAACTTCTAATCCCTAATAATTATATGCTACGGTATTTAATATACTATGATGATAAATGACGCAGCTTATGAACTCGATATTAAATAAATTGTTGAACCTTATCTGCTGTGATTATATGCTATGATTAATGTGTTCATGCATGGTTAATGATGATGTTGTGAAATGACGAAAATCCATATTTATATGAAGAGACAAAGGTCCCTATTCATGTTAAATGGACGAAAGTCTACTTTCATATTACGGGGGAACTAGAGACCCGTAAAATAAGTCGGGGAGTACCCACACCTGGGGTCAATGGGGAGTACCTGTCCTCGCTGTAGATATGAGCTTTATGGGACTACGTGTCCATAAAAGATCCGATTTAGGTGTTATGCATTCTATATGTTGTGTCTATTTGCCGAACTTGTATATGTTTAATTTGTTATAACAAAAACGAAGCATAATTGATTAATTAAATATTAAACCCTTAATTGAATTATTATGTGTGTTAATTTTGGCTGTTTAATTTAATTATATGCGTTTCAGATACGTGATTAATGCATGTTTTAGATGGAAATAAAACTTAGTCGTGGAACATAGATTATTATTTTACCATTAGATGCGTAATGGAAAAACGAGAAGATAGAAATGAATTAGAGGTCAATCGGAGACCCGTAGCTCAAATGGCGGAGAAAAGGGCAAAATTCGAAGATTCGAAAAAAAACAAAAGATATTTCGATGAATAGTAATCTGAGATATTTTTGGTGAATAGTAACCTAAGATTTTTTAGGATGAATAGTGTTTTTTCGAAAATCTATATATAGGGGCGTTTTCAATTCAAAAATCACCGTTTTTCCAAACGAGGCAAAATCGACGAAAACACGTAAGTCTCTCTTTCCTCCCTCCTCCTTCTCTCTTTACTATTTTCTGACCATCGGCGCCATGTTGGTGGCCGGAAAAATTCAACTTTATTGGTTTCGGCCGATTTTCGCATAGAACGTAGATCTCGTCGAGACGAGTCTAGGATAGGATTCGGATTTCAATTCCGATGTCTCGTTCGCTGGGAAACGGTAAAAACGTCGTCGGAAAACCCTAACCCTTGTTTTTCTACCCTTTCTCTCTCATCAGTTCTCTCTCTCTCTCCTCCTTCACCGGTGTGGTGGCTGACCTTCCCGGGATGTCGGGCTATCAATTACGGGTGGCGGCGGCGTCGGGGCCAGAAATGGTGGTGGAAAGTGGTTGTGTATGTGTAGGTTGGTGTGTGTGTGTTTTTTCATGATAGTGTGTGTGTTTTTGGGCTGTTGGTTGCCGGTGATGGGAGGTCGCCGGCCGGAGTTGAGTGTTGGGGCGGCGCCTCATTGCACCGCCGTGTCAGGTGGTGTCGACGGCGATGGGAGGTCGTCGGCCATGGCCGGAATTTGGGGGGGAGAAAACGGTTGAGGGGCTGGTATGGGCACACGGTGCTGGGAGATGCTGGGCAGACGGCGCCGGGACACGCTGGGCGCACTGGGCACAAGGCGCCGGTAGACGGGAAGCGCGCACACGACGCCGTATGATGGGTGCGCGCACAACGTCGTGTTTTCGATACGAACCCCATTTTTTCCATCGTACGTTATCATCGAGTCATCGCCAACGAGATGTCGTCGACCGGGAGTTGTGGGACCCGGTCATAGTCAACCCTTTGACCAAAATTACCAAAATACCCCTCAATCTGAAAACGCTCCGTTTGAGCTCGTTTCAACTCCGATTGAGCTCATTCTTTTTCCGTTGCAACCCTAATCATTCCCTCTTCCTCACCTTTTGACCAAAATTACCAAAATACCCTTCAATCTTAAAATGCTCCGTTTGAGTTCGTTTCAACTCCGATTGAGCTCATTCTTTTTCCATTGCGACCCAAATCTTACCCTCTTTCAACTCAGCCTATTAAACTGAACATCCACTCTCGTTTCTTCAACCTCAATCTTTAGATCTTTCGATCCGTCTCGTCTTTATCGATCGTATCTTCTCCGAAATTATTTATATCTTTAATTATACTTATTAAGGATCTAAGAAATACCGTAACTTGTGTAGGCTATCAGTTGGATCGTGCTTTGTGATACTTGACATTTGATACTCGCTAATCACGTGGTAACCACCGAACAAGGTGGGGGTAATTTCTAAATCTTTATGTGCTTACAGTTTTCCCTATTGATGCATGATTTGTGGAATTCTAAATGCTGAGATTATATGCTATGATTATGTGTCATATTTATATTGTGAAATGACCGAGGTCCACATTCATTCTCTGTAGGACTTACGGTCCGAGTGAAACATCTGTCTCTTACCCATCTACTACCTGGAAGGTTTGGTGGTCCTATAAATGCACCAGCGGTTGTGGACCGTTTTGTAGGGTCGGGAAATACCCGGACCTGAGATGTAGGGGACGGGTAATACCTGCACCTGAGATTTGTAGGGGTAAGTCAGGAAATACCCACACCTGAGTTTGGGTTACGAAATACGTGCTATGCATTATACGTGTTGTGTCTAAATGCTGAATGTTACGTATTTCTGTTCTATTATCTATCAAATGTTATAAGATTCGGGTTTATCCCCACGAGTGTATTCCACGCACTCACCCCCTATTCTGTAATTCACGTTACAGGAGATGATGAGCATAATGAACCTTAGAGAGAGAGGGGTGGTACTCTATCCGGACATGTGTATTTAAGTCTGTTGTTTCACAACAATTAAACAATGATTTTAATAATTCATGTTTTGTAAGTATAAACTCGTTTACGATAAGGATGATGGATCCTGAAGGTTTATTCCGCTGTAAATGTTTTTAGTTAATCGGTTGTGTCCGATGGTTTATATGTAGTGATTCTGTTCGTGTCTTACCTCATTCTTCTTATGTTCATCTCTTACCTCCTTCTATTTTATATCATGCACGTCTCTTTCCCCTTCTTTCTTCACGCTATAATGAAAACTCTGATAATTTTTAAGAAAGAAAATGGGGTGTGACATGGGGGTGGCGTCGGGTGGCGCCGCCGCAACAGGTGGCTGTTGGAAGTCAGCAGGTGCGCTGGGCGCGATGCCAGTAGCGCACGCGCTAGACGCGCAACTGTCGTGTCTGTCGAGGGATGCCAGGTGTCGAGCGTGCATGCTGCCGAGTCTGCCGAGGTGCACATGCCGGGCGCCGGGTGTGCTGGTCGCGCGCACGATGCCGTGTGACGGGTGTGCATACGGCGCCGTATTTTCGATACGAATCCCATTTTTTTTCCATTGTATGTTATCATCGATTCGTCGGTGATAAAATGTCATTGATCGGGAGTCGGGGGTCCCGGTCAAAGTCAACCCTTTGACCAAAATTATCAAAATACCCCTCAATCTTAAAACGCTCCGTTTGAGCTTGTTTCAACTCCGATTGAGCTCATTTTTTTTCCGTTGCGACCCAAATCTTACCCTCTTTCATATCAGCCTATTGGACTAAACTTTCACTCTCGTTTCTTCAACTTCAATCTTTAGATCTACCATTCCGTCTTGTCTTTATCGATCGAACCTTCTCCGACACCGTCTATACCTTTAATTATACGTATTTAACATATTAAAGATCTAAGAAACATTTTAACTTGTGTAGGCTATCAGTTGGATCGTGTTTTGTAATACTTGAAACTTGTTACTCGACTCACGTGGTAACCACCGAATAAGGTGGGGGTAATTTCTAAATCTTTACTTGTTTACAGTTTTTCCTATTTTGATGCATGATTGAGGAATACTAAATGCAGTGATTATATGCTATGATTATGTGTTCATGATATACTGTGAAAGGACTACGATCCACATTGCATGTTCGGAGGGACTTATGGTCCGTAAAAAACTACTGTCTCTTACCCCCTCTACTACCTGGAAGGTTTGGTGGTCCTGTAAATGCACCAGTGGTATTTAAGACCGTTTTATGGGGTAAGATGGGAAATTCCTGCACCTAAAAGATGAGTTACGAGATACGTGCTATGCATTTTACATGCTGTGACTACATGCCAATTGTTACATATTTTCTGATTTATATATCTATCGAATGTTATAAGATGTGGAGTTTATCCCCACGAGTGTATTCCACGCACTCATCCCCTATTCTGTAATTCACATTAGAGGAGATGACGAGCATGCTAAACCTTAGAGAGAGAGAGGTGGTGTCCTATCCGGACATGTTTATTTTTAAGACTGTTGTCTCACAACAATTAAACAATGTTTTTATAATTCATGTTTTGTAAGTATATCCTCGTTTTTACTTTGAATGATGGATCATGAAGGGTTTATATTCCGCTGCTAATGTTTTGATTATTCGGTTGTATCCGAAGGTTGATATGTAATATTCTAATCGTCTCCTACCTCATTCTTTTGATAACTGTCTCCTACCTCCTTCTTCTGTATAAGAAAACGTCTTTTACCCTTATTGCACGCTCGCAAAGAAAAATCTGATAAATTTTATGTAAGAAAACAGGGCGTGACAGTGTTTAAGGGTTTGGAGAAGGGGCACTATTCACGTTGGAGTCCGGGGGATGGCCGAAGATGGGGATGGTCGGAGCTAGGTCGTCGGTGGACCAGGTGGGGACGGTGCCGGGCGGCACCGCCGCAGTAGATGACTGCTGGAAGAATAGCAGGTGCGCAGGGTGCCGGGAGGTGCCGGGTACACTAACGCACGCATCCTACCGAGGCTGCCGAGCGTGGCCGAGGGGCGCTGGGTGCTAGCTCGCGCATGCTGCCGAGAAGCATGGGCCGACACCTGTCGAGGCTGCCAAGAAGCGTCGGGAGCTAGCGCGCACGACGTCGGGTGCGCTGGGCATGCGCGCACCCGTGATATCATCGACTGGGAGTCGGGGGTCCTGGTTAAAGTCAACCCTTTGACCAAAATTACCAAAATACCCCTCAATCTTAAAATGCTCCGTTTGAGCTCATTTCAACTCCGATTGAACTCATTCTTTTTCCGTTGCAACCCAAATCTTTTCCTCTTTCTTATCAGCCTTTTGGACTGAACTTCCACTCTCATTTCTTCAACCTCAATCTTTAGATCTTCCATTCCGTCTCATCTTTATCGATTGTATCTTCTCCGATATCGTCTATACCTTTATAAATATGTATTATGGATCTAAGAAACATTGTAACTTGTGTAAGCTATTAGTTGGATCATGCTTTGTGATACTTGAAACCTGTTACTCGACAACTCACGTGGTAACCACCGAACAAGGTGGGGGTAACTTCTAATCCCTAATAATTATACGCTACGGTATTTAACATACTATGATGATAAATGAACGCATGCTTATGAACTTGATATTAAATGAATTGTTCAACCTTATGTGTTGCGATTATATGCTATGATTAATGTGTTCATCCATGGTTAATGATGATGTTGTGAAAGGACGAAAGTCTATATTTATATGAAGAGACATAGGTCCATATTCATGTTGAATGGATGAAGGTGTACTTTCATATTATGGGGGAACTAGAGACCCGTAAAATAAGTCGAGGAGTACCCACACCTAGGGTCAATGGGGAGTACCCGCCCTCACTGCAGATATGAGCTCTATGGGACTATGTGTCCATAAAGGATCTGATTTATGTGCTATGCATTCTATATATTGTGTCTATTTGCCGAACTTGTATATGTTTAATTTGTTATACCTACCTAATAATTGTTAAAAACATGAAAAGTATCCCCATGAGTGTATTCAACGCACTCACCCCCACGTGTATTCACGTTACAGGAATTTATGAAAGATGAGAAGTGTAGAGAAAGAGGTGTCATGTCAGCCGTGATCTTTTTCCCTATTGTCTTTTTCCGGATCTGTCTTTTTGAACGTTGTTCCACGTTTTGTAAAATTAAACTGTCCTTCTGTTATGTAATGGATCCTGATGTATTTTTGCTGCTTAAGGTTTTCAAACCCTTTGAAATCGGTTGTATCTGAAGGTTTATATGTAATATTTCTGATCGTCTCTTACCTCCTTCTATTTTATATCATGTACGTCTCTACCCCTTCTTTCTTCACGGCCACAATGAAAACTCTGATAATTTTTAAAAACGAAAAACGGGACGTGACATAAGTTACATGTAATCAATATTTTAATACAATTCACAAAATTAAACAAAAATAGAACTAATTAACTAATTACCATTAAATTAACTTTATAGCAAATTAAATCATAATTTTTCATAATTACAACATAATTATAAACTAACTAAACTTGTAGCGTCCAGGACCAAAATGAAACATAATTTATTAATTAAATATTTTAACGCGTGACTTAATAGCTATGTGCATATATTTGGACTGTTGAATTAATTACGTGTGTTTCAGATACGTGTTTAATGCATGATATAAATGGATAATTTTCTTGGACATGGTATATAAAATATTTTTATACCATTAGATGCGTATCGAGAAAACGAGAAGAGAGAAATGAACTATAGGTCAATCAGAGATCCGTAGCTCGAACGTCGACGAAAAAGGCAAATCACGGAGTTTCGGAAAATTGGAAGATATTTACAGTGAATGGAAGTGAAGTATTTACGTGAATAGTAACTCGGAAAAGTCAACCGATGAATAGTAATAGAGATATTTCTGGTGAATAGTGTTTTTGGAAAATCTATAAATAGGGGTGGTTTCGATTCGAAAATCACCATTTTTCCGAACGAGCCAAAAGCGACGAAAACACATAAGTCTCTCTCTCTCCTCTCTCTCTTCCCATCTTTCTGTTTTCCGATGCACCACCTTCTCTCTCTCCTTTGTTTTTTTCTCTCTTCTCACCGGAGATGATGACCGGAGATCACCGGAGGTAAGGGTGACGAGCTGGAGGACCGGCGCCGTCGTGGGTGGTGGCGCTGGAGAAGGACAATAGCATATATATATATATATATCGTGCATGTGTGTGTGTGAGTTGAGGTGTGGTGGTGTGTGTGTGTTGTGCTAGCTGATATGAGCGGCACCGAGTGGCGCCGCCATGTGTGAATGGTGGGCCGGCGACGGGAGATCGCCGACGAGAGCCTAGGGAAGGTGTCCGGCGGTATCGCCGGCCAAGTCTGAAACGTGTGTGTGTGTTTGAAACATGTGTGTGTGTTTCATGCATGTGTGTATATGGCTCTGTGTGTGTGTTGGGTTGGCCGGAATAGGTGGCCGGCGATGGGGGATCACCGACAAAGGGTCCGGGAAGGGTCGTCGACGACTGGAAGTCACTGGCCGGAGTTATAGGTTGGGGTTGGATTTTGAAAAAAATGGGTATCGAAGGGTTTTGCGGTAGAATTTCAGGTACTATTCACCGCCGGAATCTGGTGGGGATGGCCGGAGGTGGTAGCCGGCAATGCGAGGTTTCCAGCGAACCTGGTGGTGGCAGTAGAGAGCGGCGCCGCCGCGGTTGGTGGCGTCGAAAAGTGGCCTGGTCGAGCAGACCACCGTCGGGAAACCTGGGCACCGGGCTGCCGAGAAAACTCGGCAGCCACCGAGTGCCGGGTGATACCTGCCGAGAAATCTCGGTCCATGCCGAGTGTACGCGCCTAGCTGTCGAGAGCTGCTGAGACGCCGAGACCATGCTGCCGAGAAAACTCGACAGCTGCCGAGCCGAGAAAACTCGGCAGCCTACCGAGCCATGGTCGAGACCGCCGAGTTTTTTCAACCGATGCCGGGTTCGCGCGTGTCGATGCGCACACGACGTCCTGTTTTCGATCCGAACCCCGTTATTTCCATCGTTCATCTTTTTTTAGTCGTCGCTGATGAGACGTTGTTGACCGGGGTTTGTGGGCCCGGTCAATGTCAACCCTTTGACCAAAATTACCAAAATACCCTTGAACCTAAAATGCTCCATTCGAGCTCATTTTAACTCTGATCGAGCTCATTCTTTTTCCGTCGTGACCCAAATTTCATTTCCTATCATCTCAGCCACTTTGACTGATCTGCCTCTCTCGTTTCTTCGATTCCAATCTTTAGATCTCTCGATCCGCCGCGTCGTTAATGGTCATTTTCCACCGGAATTTTTTTACAGCTTTAACTATACGTTATTAAGGATCTAAGAAATGTCATAAATTATGTAGGTTACTTGTTAGATTGAGCGTTAAGTTATCTGACTTTTGGTACTTGCTACTCGAGCTTTGAGTTATCAGATTTGTGGTGCTCACTACTCACGTGGTAACCACCGAACAAGGTGGGAGTAATTTCTATCTCTTTATCTGTTTACCGTTTTTCCTAGTAAATGCATGATTGAGGAATACTAAGTGTTATGATTATAATTATCGTGCCATAATATAACTATGAAAGAACAGAGGTCCACTCTGATCATGTATTCCTTACTACCTTCTACTACTCTGTCGTCTCTTACTATTTCTACCACTCTGGTGGAGGTGTAGTGAGCCTCTTGAAATACACTAACAGTATTGAGACTGTTTTATAGGGTAGGACGGGCTGATCCCGCACCTATTCATCCCTTACCATTTCTTATATCTGTTATGCATTTTATGTGATGTGACAACGTGACTTAAGGTTATTTTACTAGTATTTTATATCTGTTGAGAGTCACAAGAGGTGGATTTCATCCCCACGAGTGTATTCCACGCACTCACCCCTTTATTATGTACTCACACTACAGGCGACGATGAGCATGAGAAACCCTAGTTGGAGAGAGAAAATGTTGTTTCTGGCCTTGTTGTATTGAGACGATGTCTCACAAACATTTCTAAAACAATGTTTTATTTAAATCACATTTTGTAATAATATTTGATACATGTGACGGATGTGAGATCCTGATGGTTTATTCCACTACTTTATTATGTTGAATTTATCGGTACTGAGATTGACTGTTAATATATGATGTATCACATCGTCCCTTATCTCTTTCTTTTGATGTCTCCTACTACTTCTTTCTGTTGGTGTTAAGTGTCCCTTGCTAATTCTTTCTTCACGCCCATGTGAAAATTCTGATATTTTGTAAAAGAAAATGGGACGTGACAGATGGTATCAGAGCAATGTTCTATTGATTTTGAACTTGCTCGAACTGGTTTTTAAGTGGGAAAAGTGTTATTTAAAAGCATGAAAAAGTTTTTGAAAAGATACAGATAGGCACCATCCTCTCTCCATAGGTGACTCCCCCTTCACATAAGACTTGTGGAATATGAGTGTTTACCTGATATGTGTTACTTTGTTGATACGATATAAATTGTTTAGGATAATGGGGGTGTTAATGATACTGTTTCACGATGAAATAATCTATTAAAACCCTCTTGACGTCATTACAATCATGATGAAAAGATTTTGTGAAAACCTCTTGAGGTCACTATAATTGACACACTGCTCTGAGCCACCGCCACAAAGCCGCTGAATGCAACATCGTGAGCTCGTGTGCGAGTATGGCCGTTTGCAGGAGTTGATATCATGTGACTAAAGGTTGAAACTACCATGGAACCTTTTTTATAACAGGGTGTACTAATGAGTGAGTTTTCCCAGTCCGTGTTTGTAATGTGTAAGGTTGGTTTTGATAGTTGAGGACTATAAAAACTCTTTGAGGATGTCCGTAATGTGAATTATAATGTTTTGCGTATGATACATTTTTCTGGTTTGATTGTGCGAGTCGAGTATACGCTATCATACATAATAAACGGATAGTAGAAGATCTATTAAGGTTATTATATGATTTATGGAATAGCGTTTAGTGACACCATGATATTGGTTATTAGTTTGTCTATTACTATAGATAGTTGGGTTACGCGGGGTAGATTATAAGGGTTAGTTTGCTTATGTCGGCTGTAGAACGATATGCCACAAGGACGACCACGAAAGGATAAGACATCAATGGAAAATTCATCTGATCACGACGTGGACGCCGCGAGGAGAGATTGAAGGTCCGAACTGAGAAGCTTAGCCCGACAATACGAGACCACACAAGCTATGCCTCCACCATCATTTAAAAATGATGCTAAGCAAATCATTGGACAGTTTCGATGATTCAGTCCATCGACCTACAATGGAGAAGGAGAACCGATCGAAGTCGAAAAGTGGCTACAATCGTTGGATCAGCTCTTTGGATATATGGCATGCACAGAGGAGCAGAAGATCTCCTATGTTGTTCTACAACTCACCAAAGGAGCCCGCTATTGGTGGAAAAGACAAGAAGGGACCACGTCGCCAGAATTTAGAGGAGCTATGTCCTGGGGAGTATTCAAGGAGTTGGTTAAACAGGAATACCTGCCTCAGTCATATCGTGACCAAAAAGAGGCATATTTCCTACTCATTCGTCAAGAAACCCCCTCCGTAGAAGAATACGTGAGGAGATTCAATCGATTAAGTAGGTACGCGCCCCATCTGGTGGACACGAATGCCAAGAAGACCCAACACTTTGAGAGGGGTCTTTGTTGGGAGATCGGCTCCATTTTGGCAAGACATTGGGAAATGTCTTATGCCGCGGTCGTTGAGAGAGCTTAAGGGATCGTCTCTCGTCTCTGCTTAGATGGGGAGCCATCCAAGAGGGTGGAGGTAGCAACAGGAAAAAGAAAATTGATCAGTCTTAGTCAAGACTTTGACCAACATTAGCTTTCACGGATCAACAATGCCCCGATCCACCCTACTTCTAGCCGAGGAATGTCTGTCCCAAGTGTGGGAAGATATATATGGGGCCATGCCTTCAATGGACCCAAAACTGCTTTAAATGCGGTGAGCCGGGCCACATGGCATACAACTGCCAGAATCCCCAGAATCTAGGAGGTTCCGCCCCAACACCGAGGCCAGAGGACTCATGTGTTAGGTGTGGGAGGTCGCATGTAGGACCCTGTATCCATGGAATCCGAAAATGTTATTGGGTTGTGGAGAAGCGGGACACGTAGTGAGTAACTGTCAGAAGTACAGAAACTCGATAGCTGCAACACGAAAGCCGAAGCCAGGAACAGGCGATGTCTGAGTGTTTTCCCTCGCTCACTCAAAGACTGCAGAGAGATAGATTACAGACGATGAACTTTTAATATTCTATATATATATGTATAGAGTAGTTTTTACATCATAGATAATGTACATACACCTTTTGGATGGTGTAAGGCTACCCTTAATAGGCTTCTATGTATAAACGCGTATATACGTTCTCGCTTATGTTATATAATATACATTTATGCCTCTTCATATGTATCACGTTAATCTACTTACATATAGTAAGTATCGTGTTATCCCAACGACTTATATATATATATATATAGAGTAAACTATTTTTTTCGCCCATGATGTTTGTCGTTTCGCAGTTTTGCTCTTTTTTAATTCGGGCTTGCAATTTAGGACATTATTTTTTAAAATTTCACAATTAGTGCCCAATTTCGGCTCGAATCGATTAATTGGGCTGAAATCGCATGTTTTTTACACATGACCGGTGATTTCGGGTTGAAATTGCTTACATGGCTTCTAATTTGTTTACGTGGATTTCCTTTGATATTTTTTTTTCTCACAAGTATACTTAATAGTGGGACCCATCTTACACCTCACTCAAATTTAAAAAAAAAAAGGTAAAATCCCAAAATCATAAATCCCCAAATCCCTAAATAAAAAATTTCCAAGGTGTAGTTTCTTAATTAATTCAAAATAGTATTTTTTTAAAATACTATTTTTTAAAATTATGAGTTTGTTCATATTTATAAGATAATATTAATGTAAATAATATAAGATAACATTATAAATGAATTAAATTTTTTAAATTTAATTAAATTAACAAATAATTAATTTATAATTAACACAACACATAAAAAAAGCGTTGCAAAATGGATTGTCTATTGGCAAAAAAGTACTACAAAAAGACAACGTACAAAAAGCATTGCACAATGGGTTGTCAATTGGCGAAAAGTACTATGAAAAGACAACGCAAAAAAAGTGTTGCATAAAAGGGTTGTCTTTTTTTTAAAAATTCGCTCAAAGACAACCCTCTGAAAAAAAGCGTTGCAAAAAAGCGTTGTCTTTTAAAAAAAAAAACGCCATTTCACAACCCTCTGAAAAAAGCGTTGTCTTTTCCATTATTTGCGTTGTCCTTGAGCGAATTTTTGGAAAAAAGACAACACTTTCGTGAAAAAGGGTTGTAAATTTGGAAACGACAACCCAATTTGTCACGCCCCGAAACTTAACCATAGATTATTATAAAAGATTAATAAATTTAGGAAAAACATTTTTAAAATTGTCAGAGTATCCCCGACAGGCGTGCAAGAAAGAAGAAAAGAAAAGGGGAAAACGAAGATGATATATATGTAATTATAAAAGTTACAGACTTTTAGCAGCGGATTGTAAATACACATGTATAAACAAAAGAGAAACGTAAGAGTATGTTGTTCCAAAACATTTTAACGAAACCTCATTACAAAATATCTTTAATAGACAGGGCACATCTCTCCCTTCAACTCCTCCCATTGATGTTATCACCTGTATCGAACACATAAGTGGGGTGAGTGCATATAAATACACCCCGTGGAGATAAAATCGTATAATTAAGTTCATAAATTAATTAACAAAAAAGTTAAACAATCACAAATCAAAAACAACAGTTAAAAACAACACACATGAATACACAACAGACAATTCAGTACATTAACGGACGACCCAGTCCAGAGATACGGGTATAGCCCATCTCATTTCCTCAGCATAGGATTTTATCCCATCGGTACCTTTATGGACGACCCAGTCCTTACATTATATCGGTACCTTAAGGGACGACCCAGTCCATTCATAACATATTAAAATTACCCAACAAGCTCATATGATCACAACAATTAAACACAACATATGATTCACAAGGCATTTCATCTGAAGGTCACATTATCATCATGCGTTCGTATAACATAACAAATACGATTCATTTCATCATGCTTAAATTCATATTCGAGTATCATACAACGTACATGTTTAGCAATTACTAGCATGCTCATATCATCATTCGCCTCTCATGCTCAAAGTCTCATATCGCATATCATATAACGTTCATTATCATATCATAATATATCGAAAACCCTAGCATGCGACTATACAGGATAAACGTAAAGTTAAACGTTAATTTAGAAATTACCCCCACCTCAGCCTGGGCGGTGCGACTTTCACGTTATTATCCTTTTAGTTTTGAGATGAGTTTGGAATGTTCGGCCTACAAACACACAACGTAAATTATTAGGTTATATAATTATTTAAGCGTTTATAATTAAATGCTCGGAAGAAACGATGAATTGAAAACAGAACAAAACCCGACCCGACTAGGTCTAATATATAGAGGACCAAACTACACTTAACAAACTACACTTAACAAAAGTTTGGGGGACCAAAAGAGAATAAGCACAAAATAAGAAAATTGCAAGTTGGTCCCTGAAGATAATCAAATTCCCAAATTCCTCCCCACCCTCAAACCACCACTGCCCGACGCCACCACCGCCACTGCAGGCCACCGCCGGCGACACCGTGTCGCCGGCCACCTCCCCGGACCACCACCATACGCCGGCGCACCGAGCACCGGCCTCCTTCGGTCACGGCGGCGTCGGAAACGCCGTCCTAAAACCACCACACACCACCAAACTCCATCTAAACACAACCAAACCACCATGCAAACTCAAGCTTCGCCGGCGCTTCTTGCATCGGCCGATCACCCACACGGCGGCGCTGCATGCACCGCCCCGACCACTCACAACCGGAAGAGAGACAAGAGAGGCCAGAGAGATCGAGAGAGAGAGAGAGATCGAAGAGAGAGAAAGTCATTCTGCAGAAACTTTGACCGGCTGTTGCCGGAAATCGGCCGGTCCGATCAACGATCCGAGCCCGGAATCAAGACGGGCTCGGCGAGAACTTCAAATTAGACTCAAGATTCGCCCCGATCGGTGGCCAGATGGACGAGAACGAAGAGAGAGAAAGAAGTGGGTTTCTAGAGAGAGAAACCGAATCTTCTCCGGCGAATTGCCGGCGAACGCGGTGGTGGATGACGATTCCGAGCCTAGGGTTGGAACGGGCTCGGTGAGAGCTTCAAGATGGTGTAGGTTTCGATACGTTTCGGTCGGAAGAAAAATCCGGCGACGGCGGCGCTCCGGCCGGTCGGCTGCCGGAAAACTAGAGAGAAGGGAGAGCAGAATGAAATATTTACCTTAGGTTAAAAATTACAGTATGATTTTCACTTTGGAGAAGATACATCATATATACATTAGGTTAATTAGATGATTAATTATATTATATTCTTAAACTTTGTATTAAATATTCTTATGATATTAATTAATTTGGGATATCAAACGAACTCCGATTTGATCCATTCTTTTGGCATTTTGTTTGATTTTTCGTTCTCGTTTATCTCATCCCACTTACGAATTATTTTATCGACTTTGTATTTTTACGAAATAAATCTCACAAACGTTAAACTTAAATTAAAGCATACTTATAAATAATTTTCTGAAACGCACGTAAAATAAATCAAATAATTAGGGGTTTAAATATTTAGTTATCAAATTATGCATCGATAAATCCTAGTCGTCACATCCCTTACCCCTTAAAAGAATTTTGTCCTCGAAATTCAAAAACGAACCTATGAACGGAAGATCTGGAAACTTTTGACAAAATCTCGTCTTCATACTCCCACGTTGCTTCTTCTACTCCGTGTCGATTCCATTGGACCTTTACTAGAGCCATCTCCCGGTTTCTCAACGTACGAATCTTCTGATCTAGGATGGCCACTGGAACTTCTTCGTATGATAGATCCTCCCTAACTTCAAGGTTGTTCTGGTCGACCACATGGCTTGGATCGAAAACATATCTTCTCAACATCGATATATGAAATACGTCATGTACTCCTGCAAGATCAAGCGGTAGTGCTAAGCGATAGGCAACATTTCCGACTCGTTCCAGAATCTCGAAGGGTCCCACATATCTTGGCCTTAGCTTTCCCCTTCTTCCGAATCGATATATTCCTTTTGTAGGGGATATCTTTAGAAAAACTTTTGTTCCCACTTCGAATTGTAACTCCCTGCGTCTTTTATCCACGTAAGCCTTTTGTCTGTCTTGAGCTGTTTTGATTCGTTCACGGATTTTTCTGATTACTTCGACTATCTGCTCAACCAAATCAGTTCCCAGCACCTTCTTTTCACCGACTTCATCCCAACATAATGGGGATCGACATTTCCCTCCGTATAATGCTTCGTACGGTGCCATGCCGATGGTGGATTGATAGTTGTTGTTATATGCAAACTCCATTAAGCAAATGCGTTCTTCCCAGCTCCCGTGCCAGTCTATGGTGCAGGCTCCCAACATATCTTCTAGAATTTGAATCGTCATCTCTGTCTATCCGTCTGTCTGAGGATGAAAAGCGGTGCTAAAAGCTAGTCGAGTCCCTAGTTCTTCCTGAAGTCTTTGCCTAAAATCTCGATGTAAAACGTAGATCTCTGTCGGAAACGATGGATACTGGCACTCCATGTAGTCTGACAATTTCCTCGAGATAAATCCGAGCTAGCTTGTCCATTCCGTATGTCATTTTGACTGGTA
This sequence comes from Scutellaria minor, assembly GCA_954870855.1. NCBI lineage: Eukaryota > Viridiplantae > Streptophyta > Magnoliopsida > Lamiales > Lamiaceae > Scutellaria > Scutellaria minor. The sequence continues at coordinate 10,869,133 of OX940734.1, read as the reverse complement.
AGAAATGAGCGGACTTAGTCAGCCTGTCCACAATCACCCAGACGGTGTGGTTCCCACGTTTAGATCTTGGTAATCCGACGAAAAAAAAATCCATGGCGACATGTTCCCATTTCCATTCGGGTATTTCCAATGGGGTCAGAAGTCCCGCTGGTCGTTGGTGTTCAGCCTTCATTTGTTGGCATGTCAAACATTGTTTTACGAACATTCCGACGCTAGACTTCATGTTATTCCACCAGATTTTTTTTTTCAAGTCTTTGTACATCTTTGTGCCTCCAGAATGTGTTGACAGAGGCGAGCAATGAGCTTCTTATAAGATCTACTTTCGTAATTCTTCGTCTTCTGGTACGCATAGTCTTCCTTTAAAAATCAAGGCTCCATCTGGTGCCAGGGTAAATCCTTCTTCTCTTCCAGTATCCATACGAGTCTTCTTCTTCTTCAGGAACTCATCCTTTCCTTGAGCTTCGATTATACGTTCGTGAAGTTTGGGTTTCAGAAACAGCGTTGAGAGTATGGTCTGGATGCTATCTGGTGGTGTGATTATTTCCAAGCTTAGCTTCGTCATATCTTCGATTGGTGAGTCTTGAATTGTAATCATTCTTGCTATAGACCCCTTTCCCTTTCATGTCAAGCAGGTTGTGTGAAACCCGATCTTCGAGAATCCTTTGATGAATCTTTGATAATATCCAGTTAATTGCAGAAAACTTCGTAGGATACTAATTTCTAGGGTTTCAGCGACTATCCTATCGTTCTCATGTTTCAACAGATCATAAAATCCGACAGAAACGAAAAAGTGGGTTGCCCAGTATCAAACAAAATGAGAGCAGGAGTATCGTAGACTGTTAACAACCTGCTATGGTCTCCGATCCTTCGGCAGCTTCCGAGCAAGTGAGGGCGAATGCTCGTGTCTGGTCTGTTCCTGACCTTGGTCTCGGTACTACAGTCACTGGGTTTCTAAACTTCTGGCTGTCGCGCACCATATGTCCAGGTTCACATATCTATAGCAGTTTCGTATTTCTTTGAGACAAGGTCCCACGTGCATCCTTCCACACTTGGGACAGACATTCCCTGGCCTGGGCGTAGGGAGTAGCGGAGCATTATTGGTCCACGGGGACTTGTTTTGGTTGAAATCCTGATTAGGTCCGTTCCACTTCCTCTTTCCTATCGTCTCTTCCACTCTCTTGGGTGACGCCACATCCAAACAAAGCCGGGAAGCGATTTCTTGAGCCCTTTCAACGACTGCGGCATAGGTCACAATACCTTGACCAGCTAAGATGGAACTGATTTCCGGACGAAGGCCCCTTTCGAATCATCAGACTCTCTTGGCATCTGTGTCCACCAGGTGGGGCGCATATCGGCTTAGCTGATTGAACCTTCTCTCATACTCGCCTACTGTAGATGACCCTTGTCGGAGATGTAGGAACTCCGTCTCCTTTCGATCGCGATAAGATTGGGGCACAAAGTTATGCATGATTATCTCCTTGAAGGCTTCCCAGTTCAAGGCGTCTATCTGTTCCAGTGTCATCGTTCTTACGCGCGACTCCCACCAGTGACTGGCTTCATTCGTAAGTTGGAATACGGCGCAGGAAATCTTCTGCTCCTCAGTGCAGGTCAGATGTTCGAAAAGACTATCCAACGCCCTCAGCCATTCTTCCACCTCAGTGGGCTCTTCCCTTCCGTTGAAAGTTGGCGGATTGAACCGCCGAATTGTTCGATCATGAAATTTGTATCGTCTCTCGCAGAGATTGATAGTGCTGGTTGTGGTGTCTCAAAATATCGGGCCAGACCCCTCAATACAGACACCAGATCCCTCATCGTGGTGTCCGTGCCGTGTTTTGGTGGGTTTCCCACTGGTGGTTGGTTTCCTACTGGCGGTTGGTTATCCATTGGTGGTTGGTTCCTTCTTGGGCGACCATGTGGCATAACGTTCTAAGAACATACGAAGAATAACCCTTATTATCTACCCCACGGAACCCAACAATATATATAACAACAAATAACAAATAGCAGGTAGCAAGGTATAATTAGACATTCATTCTATTATTTTCGTGATCTGGGAAAAACGCATAGAAATAGGTGTTCATCCGTCAAGTAGGATAACATATACCCAACTTGCATATACAAAACATGAAAATACATCGTAAACAAATTCATCTTAAAACATTAGGTAAGGAACACATGCAAGGTCTCATAGTTCTTAATTATTAGTTGCAACTTTACGTATCACATCCACGAATTGGGAAAACATACCTCCACTGGCTTGCCCTGTTATAAACAAGGGCCCATATAGTCTCAACCCTCAGTAACCCTACACCAACTCTTATGAATGGCCATTTACGCACACGAGCTCACGCTGCTGCAGTCAGCGGCCCTGTGGCGGCAGCCAAGAGCGGTGTGTCGGTTATGGAGACATAAAAAAGACAACCATATATTCATCCATAAGAGCAACTAAATGAGAAAATGTTCATGCGTCTTCATATAGAAACTTTAAATATAGAAGCAAATAAGTTACCCTCGCATAACCCAACGACATAAATAAAATTAGATAAACAAACAATACTCATAACATCTGATTCTTAGGGAGGAAGAGCTGTGCGGAGAGAGGTGCTTGTCCCTGTTTTCAAAACATAGGGAGAATAAAATATAAAGCAACGAACAGGGTCCTAAAGGGCAGGACCTTGCTCTGATACCATAACTGTCACGTCCCGAAACTTAACCATAGATTATTATAAAAGATTAATAAATTTAGGAAAAACATTTTTAAAATTGTCAGAGTATCCCCGACAGGCGTGCAGGAAAGAAGAAAAGAAAAGGGGAAAACGAAGATGATATATATGTAATTATAAAAGTTACAGACTTTTAGCAGCGGATTGTAAATACACATGTATAAACAAAAGAGAAACGTAAGAGTATGTTGTTCCAAAACATTTTAACGAAACCTCATTACAAAATATCTTTAATAGACAGGGCACATCTCTCCCTTCAACTCCTCCCATTGATGTTATCACCTGTATCGAACACATAAGTGGGGTGAGTGCATATAAATACACCCCGTGGAGATAAAATCGTATAATTAAGTTCATAAATTAATTAACAAAAAAGTTAAACAATCACAAATCAAAAACAACAGTTAAAAACAACACACATGAATACACAACAGGCAATTCAGTACATTAACGGACGACCCAGTCCAGAGATACGGGTATAACCCATCTCATTTCCTCAGCATAGGATTTTATCCTATCGGTACCTTTATGGACGACCCAGTCTTTACATTATATCGGTACCTTAAGGGACGACCCAGTCCATTCATAACATATTAAAATTACCCAACAAGCTCATATGATCACAACAATTAAATACAACATATGATTCACAAGGCATTTCATCTGAAGGTCACATTATCATCTGAAGGTCGTATAACATAACAAATACGATTCATTTCATCATGCTTAAATTCATATTCGAGTATCATACAACGTACATGTTTAGCAATTACTAGCATGCTCATATCATCATTCACCTCTCATGCTCAAAGTCTCATATCGCATATCATATAACGTTCATTATCATATCATAGTATATCGAAAACCCTAGCATGCGACTATACAGGATAAACGTAAAGTTAAACGTTAATTTAGAAATTACCCCCACCTCAGCCTGGGCGGTGCGACTTTCACGTTATTATCCTTTTAGTTTTGAGATGAGTTTGGAATGTTCGGCCTACAAACACACAACGTAAATTATTAGGTTATATAATTATTTAAGCGTTTATAATTAAATGCTCAGAAGAAACGATGAATTGAAAACAGAACAAAACCCGACCCGACTAGGTCTAAAATATAGAGGATTCAAAAGGGAAGCTTTAGAGAAGAGAACGGATTAAAATGGATAAGAAACGAAGCTAAACGAAGCATTTTAGGGTTTGGAGGGTTTGAGGGGTAAAACTGTAATTACAGATAAGTTTTGGGGTCAAAACGAAGTTTCTGGAATCTGGAAGGGGTCGAAAAACAATATATAAAAGTCTTGGGGAGGAAAGTCAAAATCTTGAGAAGTTTTTGGGCGAAAAACAAAGAGTTGGAAACCTCTAGGGGTGAAAATATAATTCCCCAAAAGCTTTAGGACCAAACTACACTTAACAAAAGTTTGGGGGACCAAAGGAGAATAAGCACAAAATAAGGAAATTGCAAGTTGTCCCTGAAGATAATCAAATTCCCAAATTCCTCCCCACCCTCAAACCACCACTGCCCGACGCCACCACCACCACTGCAGGCCACCGCCGGTGACACCGTATCACCGGCCACCTCCCCGGACCACCACCATACGCCGGCATACCGAGCGCCGGCCTCCTTCGGTCACGGCGGCGTCGGAAATGCCACCCTAAACACCACCACACACCACCAAACTCCATCCAAACACAATCAAACCACCATGCAAACTCAAGCTTCGCCGGTGCTTCTTGCGCCGACCGATCACCCACACGGCGGCGCTGCATGCGCCACCCCGACCACCCACAACCAGAAGAGAGACAAGAGAGGCCAGAGAGATCGAGAGAGAGAGACGAGAGAGAGAGAGAGATTGAAGAGAGAGAAAGAGAGGAGAAGAGAGAGAAAATCATTCTGCAAAAACTTTGACCGGCCGTTGCTGGAAATCGGCCAATCCGATCAACGATCCGAGCCCGGAATCAAGACGGGCTCGGCGAGAACTTCAAATTAGATTCAAGATTCGCCCCGATCGGTGGCCGGATGGCCGAGAACGAAGAGAGAGAAAGAAGTGGGTTTCTAGAAAGAGAAACCGAATCTTCTCGGCGAATTGCCGGCGAATGCGGCGGCGGATGACGATTCCGAGCCCGGGGTTGGAACGGGCTCGGTGGGAGCTTCAAGATGGTGTAGGTTTCGATACATTTCAGTAGGAAGAAAAATCCGGTGACGGCGACGCTCTGGTCGGCCGGCCGCCGGAAAGCTAGAGAGAAGGGAGAGCAGAATGAAATATTTACCTTAGGTTAAAAATTACAGTATGGTTTTCACTTTGGAGAAGATACATCATATATACATTAGGTTAATTAGATGATTAATTATATTATATTCTTAAACTTTGTATTAAATATTCTTATGATATTAATTAATTTGGGATATCAAACGAACTCCGATTTGATCCATTCTTTTGGCGTTTTGTTCGATTTTTCATTCTCGTTTATCTCATCCCACTTACGAATTATTTTATCGAATTTGTATTTTTACGAAATAAATCTCACAAACGTTAAACTTAAATTAAAGCATACTTATAAATAATTTTCTGAAACGCACGTAAAATAAATCAAATAATTAGGGGTTTAAATATATAGTTATCAAATTATGCATCGATAAATCCTAGTCGTCACACAATTTCACGAAAAGTGTTGTCTTTGGGGGGTTGTTAAAACCCAAATTTCTTGTAGTGCACCTCCAACAGGGAAGCTCAACTGTTGGAGATTACAAGCGACGGTTCAACCATTTGAGCCGGTATGCCCCACATCTGGTGGATATTGATCTCAAGAAGGCTCAACGATTTGAGAAGGGTCTCCGCTCGGAGATCAGCTCGATACTCGTTAGGTAAGGGATGATAACGTATGCAAGTGTCATCGAGAGAGCCCAGGCTATCACCTCCCGGATGGGTTTGGATGATGCGCCCCTCAAAAGAGTCTTCCCTATTCCTGTCAAGAGGAACTGGACTGGCCCAAGCCAGAGCTTTGCCACGAATAAGTTTTCAAGGGCAACCAATGCTCCACTCCTTCCTGTTCCCCGACCTGGAAATCCATGCCCTAGATGCAGAAAGGTGCATACGGGACCGTGTCAACAAGAAACACGGAACTGTTTTACCTGCAGGGCACCGGGGCACATAACGGTAAATTGCTGGAGGGCGAGGAATATACCGGCTACAGGGCCGAACTCGAGGCCGGTAGCAGGTAGAGCGAGAACTTTTGCTCTTACTCATCTGGAAGCAGCTGAGGGAGCTGAGGCAAGGACAGGTACATTACCAGTATGTGATATACCTATTTACATCCTGTTTGATGCTGGAGTGAAACACACCTTCATATCTGTGAACATCTGTAACTGCTGAAGCATGAGGATGGTAGGATAGTCGCTCCAACCTTAGAAGTTAGCTTTCCCTCAGGAAAGACGGTAAGGACAAAACATTTGTACCGTCACCTTAGGATTGCTTTCAAGATAAGATCCTTCTAGTTAATCTCCACGGAGATGAAGGATTTTGATACAATCTTGGGATGGACTGGCTAGAGTCCAACCATGTGGTAATCAAGTGTCATGCAAGGAAGATCATCATTCAAGCATCAGGCAAACTAGAGTTCACATTCCATGGAACAGGAGATAAAGTCGACATAAGGATTATCTTGACCATGGAAGCAACCGAGATGCTTAGCCAAAGAAATTGCGAAGCTTGGTTAGTCAACATGGGAAAACCCGGACAAGAAATAACTTCTATTGAGAAGGTGTCGGTAATCAGGAAATACATGGACATGTTACTAGAGGAGTTACTTGGTTTTCCGCTGGATCGATAAGTAACATTCGAGATAGATCTCGCCCTAGGATCAACATCGGTGTCAAGAGTTCGTTACAGGATGGCACCGAAGGAATTGCGAGAACGGAAGGTTCAGTTACGAAAACTTTTGGATGAAGGCCTCATTAGATTGAGTAAGATTGTCTTGAGGAGTTTCAGTGCTCCTTGTGATGAAGAAGGATGGAAGCGTTCGGATGTGTGTGGATTACCGAGAGCGGGACAAGCGGACCCTAGAGAACGAGTATCCACTGTCTCGAATTGAAGATCTTTTGATCAAATAAGAGGTACCAGTGTGTTCTCAAAGATTGACTTAAGGTCTGGATCTCACCAGATGAAAGTCAAAGATACGGATTCATCAAAGACAACATTCAGGATAAGAAATGACCACTATGAGTTTGTAGTAATGCCATTTGGACATAGTAATGCTCCAGCTGTCTTTACGGATTTGATGAATCGCATTCTCCATCCGTATCTCGATCTTTTATCATCGTGTTCGTTGATGATATTCACATCAATTTGTGCAATAGAACGCACCGTGAATCATATCTCAAGAACGCATTGGAAATTCAACGAAAGGAGTTGTCGCATCCAATAGGAGTATCAGAGTGCTATTCGAAAATTTTTCACCCGTCTCTTCAACTCACTTTCTCTCTCTCTCTTTCTCTTTCTCACTCTCGACCTCTCTCTTTTCTTTATCTTTATCAAAAATTTACTTATGTTCACTGACGGAGAATACAACATTCCAACGACAACTCTTCCTCATCCTACTCCGCAAATAAACGGTGAAAATAAGAAGTATATAGGATGATTAATATCACAATCAGTACTACGAGTTGAAGAAGGAGAGGAAGGAGAAGCAAAAGTGTAAGTGTGATCCGGATAAGAAGGTTCGAGAAAGAATTGGAAAAGCTCAGGACTGGCAAAAGTTCTGAACATTGAGCTTAGCCAAATAATCGAGGCTTGCAAGTCCTTGACGAGAAATGAAAAGAAAGAAGCAACACAGATATACGATAACGAGATTTTTGGCAGAGTATTCAGTTTTGCAGCTCTTAGTACATGTTTAGTTCCGAGTCGTTCTTAGTACGCATTCAATTTCGAGGATGAAATTATTTTAAGGGATAAGGGATGTAGCGCCCCAGACCAAAATGAAACATAATTTTTTAATTAAATATTTTAACGCGTGACTTAATAGCTATGTGCGTATATTTGGACTGTTTAATTAATTACGTGCGTTTTAGATACGTGTTTAATGCACGTTATAAATGGATAATTTTCTTGGACATGGTATATAAAATATTTTTATACCATTAGATGCATATCGAGAAAACGAGAAGATAGAAATGAACTAGGGGTCAATGGGAGACCCGTAGCTCGAACGACGACGAAAACGGCAAATCATAGAGTTTCGGAAAATCGGAAGATATTTACAGTGAATGGAAGTGAAGATATTTACATGAATAGTAACTCGGAAAAGTCAACCGATGAATAGTAATGGAGATATTTCCGGTGAATAGTGTTTTTGGAAAATCTATAAATAGGGGTGGTTTCGATTCGAAAATCACCATTTTTCCAAACGAGCCGAAAGCGACGAAAACACGTAAGTCTCTCTCTCCCCTCTCTCTTCCCGTCTTTCTATTTTCTAGCATGGCCGGAAAAATTCAATGTTGTCGGTTTCGGCCGATTTTCGCACACGACGTTCGTCTCGACGAGATGAATCTAGGATAGGTCGTGAAATTCAATACCGATTTCTCGTTCGCCGGAAAACGGGGAAAAATAGCCTCTTAAACCCTAACCCTAACCCTTGCACCACCTTTTCTCTCTCCTCTGTTTTTCTCTCTCTCCTCGCTGGACATGATGACCGGAGATCGCCAGAGGTAAGGTTGACGAGCTGGAGGACCAGCGCCGCCGTGGGTGGCGGCGCCGGAGAAGGACAGTAGCATATATATATATATATATATATCATGCATGTGTGTGTGTGAGTTGAGGTGAGGTGGTGAGTGTGTGTTGTGCACGCTGATATGGGCGGCGCGGGATGGCGCCGACGTGTGTGAATGGTGGGCCGGCGATGGGAGGTCGCCGGCGAGGGCCTGGGGAAGGTGTCCGGCGGCAAGTGGCCGTCGGCCAAGTCTGAAACGTGAGTGTGTGTTTCATGCATGTGTGTATATGGCTCTGTGTGTGTGTTGGGTTGGCCGGAATAGGTGGCCGACGATGGGGGGTTGCCAGCCAAGGGTCAGGGAAGGGTCGCCGGTGACTGGAAGTCACTGGCCGGAATTTTGGGTTGGGGTTGGATTTTGAAAAAAATGGGTATCGAAGGGTTTTGCGGTGGAATTTCAGGTACTATTCACAGCCGGAATCCAGCGAGGGATGGCCGAAGTTGGTAGCCGGCGATGCGAGGTTTCCGGCGAACCTGGTGGTGTCGGTAGAGGGCGACGCCGCCGCGGTTGGTGGCGCCGGAAAGTGGCCTGGTCGAGCAGACCACCATCGGAAAACCTGGGCACCGGGCTGTCGAGAAAACTCGGCAGCTGTCGAGTACCAGGTGACACCTGCCGAGAAATCTCGGCCCTTGCCGAGTGTGCGCGCCCAGCTGCTGAGAAAACACGACGCCGTGTTTTTTATCTGAATCCTATTTTTTCCGTCGTTCATCTTTTTCGAGTCATCGCTGACAAGACGTCATTGACCGAGGTTCATGGGCCCGGTCAAAGTCAACCCTTTGACCAAAATTACCAAAATACCCCTGAACCTAAAATGCTCCGTTCGAGCTCGTTTTAACTCTGGTCGAGCTCATTCTTTTTCCGTCGTGACCCAAATTTCATTTCCTATCATCTCAGCCACTATGAATGATCTACCTCTCTCGTTTCTTCAACTCCAATCTTTAGATCTCTCGATCCGCCGCGTCGTTAACGATCGTTTTCAGGCGGAATTTTTTACAGCTTTAACTATATGTTATTAAGGATCTAAGAAATGTCATAACTTATGTATGCTACTTGTTGGATTGAGCATTGGGTTATCTGACTTTTGGTACTTTCTACTCGAGCTCTGAGTTATCAGATTTGTGGTGCTTGCTACTCACGTGATAACCACCGAACAAGGTGGGGGTAATTTCTATCTCTTTATCTGTTTACCGTTTTTCCTAGTAAATGCTTGATTGAGGAATACTAAGTGATGTGATTATAATTGCCGTGCCATAATATAACTGTGAAAGGACAGAGGTCCACTCTGATCATGCATTCCTTACTACCTTCTACTACTCTATCGTCTCTTACTATTTCTACCACTCTGGTGGAGGTGTGGTGAGCCTCTTGAAATACACTAACAGTATTGAGACCATTTTATAGGGTAAGATGGGCTGATCCCACACCTATTCGTCTCTTACCATTTCTAATATCTGCTATGCATTTTATGTGCTGTGACAACGTGACTTAAGGTTATTTTACTAGTATTTTATATATGTGGAGAGTCACAAGAGGCGAATTTCATCCCCATGAGTTTATTCCACACACTCACCCCCCTTATTCTGTACTCACACTATAGGCGATAGCAAGCATGAGGAACCCTAGTTGGAGAGATGAAGTGCTTTTTTTGGCCTTGTTATATTGAGACAATGTCTCACAAACATTTCTAAAATAATGTTTTTATTTAAATCACATTTTGTAATAATATTTGTTACATGTGACGGATGTGAGATCCTGATGGTTTATTCCGCTGCTTTATTATGTTGAATTTGTCGGTACTGAGATCGACTGTTGATATGTGATGTATCACATCGTCCCTTACCTCTTTCTTCTGATGTCTCCTACTACTTCTTTCTGTTGGTGTTAAGTGTCCCTTGCTAATTCTTTCTTCATGACCATGTGAAAACTCTGATATTTTGTAAAAGAAAATGGGGCGTGACAAAACTAAACTAACTAATTACAAAAACAGTTAAACTACCTAAATTAAACTAATTAATCATAGCTAGTCCAACTAAGCTAATTAAACTAATTAGATGAACTAAATTAACTAACAAGTTTAAACTAAATTGAGAAAATTAAATTAACATACACTAACATCAAAATTTAAAATGAAATACTAATTAACATAAATTACACAAAAATAACATAAAAAAAGACCTAAATTAACCTAAACTAACTTCATAAACTAAAATTAACAAAATAACATAAAATACAAAAAATGAAAAAATAAGGAAGATCATAACCTTGATTACGATGGTTCGTGTAGGAGGCGGCGGCGGCGGCGAGAGGTTGTGGGCAATGTGGGGAGGAGTGGAGAGGGGTGCAGTGTGGGGAAGGGCTGGCAGCGGTGGCGGTGGGGGTGGAGACGGTGGGTGGTGGAGAGGAGGAAAGGAGGGAGAGAGAGAGAGACAGGCGGTGGTGGCAGCGATAGGCGATGGCGGCGGCGACGGACGGTGGTGTTGGAGGAAGAAGGGAGGGAGAGCAGAGAGAGAGAAGTGAGTAAGGGAGGAAGAAGGTCTCACAACCTAATTTAATTGTGAATTACCGACGGATTTACCAAAAATAATATTCGTTTGTAATTCTTGTGAAAACAACGATGTTTTATTTTTGTCTTGATCAAAATGACGTCGCATTTACCCAAAAAATTTTGGGGAAAAAAAACGACGTTGTACTTTTTGAAATTACTGACAGAACTTATATCATCGACAATGTTTCAAAAAAAATTAAATAGTTACATAAATAGTTACCGATGGAAATTCCATTGCAATATTTACAAAATGGTATCGTTCTAGCACTCTGACAACGAAATTCCGTTGGTAAGTGTCTCATTCCTCTTTCGAAAATTTTTTATGATTTTTTCCCCGACTTTTGTTCGAAAACCATAGTTTAAGTTCTATTTACAGTCTTATATGAATAATTGAATTTTATAAATGAGTTCAATTCAATCAAACACACGAACTTGCTAAATCGGTTAAGGGATAACAATCTAATTGATAATTATATACCTTAATTAGATTAAGATAAAGTTGGCTAGTGACCGAGATATATATGTATATATGTAATTAGTTCATATATACATCATGTACGTATAATTAAAATAATACAACATTAAAATTTGTGGTATATTATGATTATTCATATAATAGAAACAGTAATTAAATTAGAATTATTGGAGATAAATTATAAAAAAAATGTTTTTTTTGAAAAAACACACTAAATTTAGGGTCTTAACACGGATTTACTGACGAAATTGCGACGGATTATTAATTTCCGAATTACCAATGGAATTTCCATCGCTAAATTTGAAAAAAATGATGTCGTTTTCACTTATCAATATTACCGATGAAAATTCCATCGGTTATCTTGCCAAAAATGATGTCATTTGTATCTGAAAATTGATGTCTACAAAAACGACAACGTTTCACCGCCATTTGTTGATGGATTTTGTAACGCCCCAAAATCTTTTCGTCAAAATATCAGAGATTTTTTTCGTTTTTGGGCGTTAAGAGAGAAAGGGAAAAGAGGCGTACATGATATATAAAAGAAAGAATAAGGAAAGGACAAGGAGAGATACTCTTTAAACATCGGTTTCAACCGATAAAAGGAAGTTTGAAACCTTACGCAGCGGAAAAACATCAGGATCTTTTACAAAAAGAAAGAAATACAGTTTTCTATTACAAACGTGGAACATCATTTCATCATAGCTTTAAAACACAAAACAGAAGATGGACACAGCTGATAGGGCACCCCTCTCTCTACGCGTCAAGGTTCTCTTCTTCTCCTGTAGTGTGAGTACAGAATAGGGGTGAGTGCGTTGAATACACTCGTGGGGATACTTTCCAACTTTTTTAGTTATTAGGTGAGCACAACAAATCTAACATATAGTAGTTCGTCAAGTAGTCACAGCATATAAAATGCATAGCACACAATGTAAAAACACACGGCTCTAAGAGCACTCGACTATACCCGTTGCATTCCTAACGTATGGTGCTTTTTACGGGCCACCAGTCCATCCCTAACACGACGTATGGTGCTTTTTACGGGCCACCAGTCCATCCCTGACATGACTTAGGACATCTGTCCACGTTCATCGTATCATAAACTATGCATGAATACAGTAATCACAGCATATAATCACAGCACATAGAGTTCAATTATCAAATATGAAAAACAGTAACATCTTGAGTTTAGAATGTACCCCCACCTTGTTCGGTGGTTACCATGTGAACAACGAGTACCGACGGATCAGATTTCCCAAGCGAGTACCAACGATCCCGTATCTCGGATCTCGTGTCTCAAATCCCGTGTCTCAAATCCCGTATCTCGATATTCAATCCAACTGATAGCCTACATACATAACGGTGTTCTTAGATCTTTAACATCGCATAATTAAAGTTATAACAGACTCCGGTGGAGAAGTGATCGTTAAACGCGCGTCGGATCTAGAGCTCTAAAGATCGGAGTTGAAGAAATGAGTGTGGATATCCAATCCATATGGCTGAGATGATAGAGAATGAAATTTGGGGCACAACGGAAAAAGAATGAGCTCAATCGGAGTTCAAACGAGCTCAAACGGAGCATTTTAGGTTTAGGGGTAAAATGGTAATTTTGGTCAAAGGGTTGACTTTGACCGGGCCCACGACCCTCGGTCAACGACGTCTCATCATCGATGACTCGATACGGATGAACGACGGAAAGAAAACGAGGTTCGGATCGAAAACACCGCGTCGGGTGCGCGTCGGCACCCCACGGGTGCGCACGATGCGCGCTGGCTACCCGACACCCGACGGCTGCCGAGTTTTTTCGGCAGCGGGTAGAGCTCCTCGGCTGGCTGCGGAGTTTACTCGGCAGCTGCTGCACCCGGCGCACACCTGGTCGAGTTTTCTCGACCAGGACCTTCCCGGCGCCCAGGCTGCTCGACGCGCCACCTTCCCGGCGTCGCCCAGCGCGGCGGCGCCGCCTCCTGCTACCACCACCTACCTCGCTGGATACCTTGCACCTCCGGCTACCACCTCCGGCCGTCCATCGCCGGATTCTGGCATGAATAGTGCCTGAAAATTACGCCGCAAAACCCTTCGATACACTGATTTTTCCAAAAATCCATCTTCACCAAAACTCCTCCGGCCGGCGACCCCAGTCGCCGGCGACCATCCCCCCCGGCCACCAGACACCGGCCGGCGACTTCCAGTCGCCGGCAACCCTTTGATTTCCGGCCACCAACTCCCATACACATAGCAACACACACACGCATACATAAACACACACACGCATGGTTACGCACACACATACACACCATCGGATTTCCTTGGCCGGCGGACACCAGCCGCCGGCTGCCTCCTCCTCTACCTCGCCGGCGACCTCCTGTCGCCGACCGTTCCTTTCCCCACGGCGGCGCCCCCCGACGCCGCCACCAACAACATGTACAACAACACACACTCATACACCATATATCACACACACATGCATGCATACATATATATATAGCCACTGTCCTTCTCCGGTGGCGCCGGCACTCCAGCGTCTGGCCACGACCTCCGGCAGCTTCTCCGGCGCGGTGGAGAGAGAAAGAACAGAGGAGAGAGAAAGGGTGATCAAGGGTTAGGGTTTAGGGTTTAAGAGGCTATTTTTTGCCGTTTTCCGGCGAACGAGAAGTCGGATTTGAAATCCGATACCTATCCTAGATTCGTCTCGTCGAGACGATCATCGTGTACGAAAATCGTCCAATTCTGACAACTTTGAATTTTCCAGCCACCGGCCAGCGGTGGCGCCGCCGCGCCGGTGGCGGCGCCGGCGGTAGCCAGCCGGAAACAGAAACCCGGAAAGAAAGAGAGGAGAGAGAAGGACTTACTCATTTTCGTTGCTTTCGGCTCATTCGGAGAAACGATAAAAAATGAATCGGAGGAGCCTCTATTTATAGAATTCGGAAAATTACTATTCATCCAAAATATCTCCGTTACTATTCATCGAAAATATCCCGTCACTATTCATCAGTTGATTTTTCAAAGTTACTATTCCGTAAAATATCTTCCGGTTTTCCGATCGAAACTTCGGGTTTCTATATGCCCTTTCTGTCGTCGTTCGAGCTACGAGTCTCCGATCGACCCCTAGTTCGTTTCTATCTTTTCGTCTTTCCAAGATGCATCTTATGGTATGAAAATATTCTATATACCATGTCCATGAAAATTATCCGTCTAAGTCACGCGTTAAACACGTATCTGATACGCACATAATAAATTTAAACAGTCAAAATAAACACATCTACTCATTAAGTCATGTGTTAAATATTTAATTAATCAATTATGCTCATTTTGATCCGGGGCGCTACAGATTTTCTGACGGTAAATTACCGACGGACATCCATCGAGAATTTCATTCGAAAGGCTTGTTTTTCGATAGATATTTTGCCGTCGGGAATTTCCAACGTCCTTCCATCGATGTTCCATCCGTAAACCATCGAGTTTTTTAAAAGATATATTTTGCTTTTGCCGATGACATTCTGTCGTTATTCCGACGGTATTTACCGATGGAATTGTTCCGTTGCAATTTTCGTAACAATATCGCCTATTTTCTGTAGTGTAACATACGTTTTGCATCCTTATACATGTTATATTTTTATACATCTCTTTGAAATTTTTCTATTAGCTATTTTTATTCTATTCTAATTCTTTTCAGATAATATTTTCATTAGCTCTGTTATATATTTTTCAAAGACAATAAATGCTATATACAATATTTTCTTATTAAATGTACAACTTTCGTTGGATACCTTCACGATTTCAAACCAGATTGTTTATCAAATATATTTAGTTACTTATCTAAACATTTTTGAAATATATCAATTTCTTCAAGTCACTTTTACTCCTTAATGGTACTATTGTGGTGACCAAATATAATAGTTTTTCCTAAAAGATTTGAAGGATATTTTTTCCATAATTAAGTTCATCAGTATTTTGTTATTTCGTCATAATAAAGACATTTATACTCTTATTATATACATCCATCAATTTGAGTTAAATCTCTACTTTTATTTTTATTGTCATTGTTGTTATTTTATATAGACAATTATGTTTTGCCTGATTTTTAGGGTTTTTTTTTTTCTAAATTTAATCATATAAAAAATCTCAATTTGTACACAAAGCTTTTAAGATTTTTTAAAAATCTTGTCAAACAAATATTGTAGACAAACAAACTTTCGAGAGAAACTATAAACATTGCAATTAATTAGTATAAAAATCCATAATAATTACAATTTTTTGTTTTACACTATTTTTGCCTTAGTAGTATTAATTTTTAAAAATATTTTTTATATTTGATAAATTTATTTTCTTTTCTTTTCACTATATTATATTAAAAGATACAAATAAGATTTTGAAAAAAAAACATAAGAACATAATTTCTTATAGTAACTTACTTTAATAAAAATATTATATTTATAGTATAATTTATTTTATATATGTGCTTATAATATACCATTGAAAACTCTTTGAATATATATTAATATAAAACTAATTTTAGTCTAAGATTCAAATTATAAAAGAAAAATAATCAAAACATATAATTTTTTGAAGAAGAGTTTGAAATGAAAATGACTCTTACTCTTTATAATCAAATAGAAAAATAAAATAAATATTGAATTACACTGTTATCCTTAATAAATAGTTTTCTTTAATTAGGACTCTAGTTTAATTTAATTTGATTTAATTATATAGGAGGATAAAACTTGATATTATAAAAAATGGATGAAACATTCATACTTAAATAATAGTGTATATTTATATACTAGTAAAAAACACGTACATTGCACTTGGAGATACCAATTTTTTAGATTTTTTTTGTTGATTATGTATTTATTTTTTCCTTCATTTATTGATCTTTAATATTTTATTGAAGTGTATTTAAATTATTTTAATTTTTTTTAAATTATTAGAGAAATCTTAACACAATAATATATTAAGAAAAATATCAATAAATTATGAAAACTATAAATAGTTAAGTGTAAGTGTAATACATTGTGAAATCCAAATATAACAGAAATATGGATTTGTGAGTCGTTAAGAAAAATTGAAAACATATTATAGGTGTACAAAAATTCTAGTTTCTCTAATCCTAAAAAATTTAAATCTAGAAATAAAAAAAAATCAAAATAATAATATGTATCGAAATTCTAAAACAAAAGATTACAATTTCTAATTGGGCTCATAACTATATTTTTTCTTACTTGATTTTTTTCTCTGACTTAGTCTTCTATCTTCGTGGTTTGCGTAATAATTATTTGATTGCATTGTCCTCCTCATCGCTGGAGATGTGGATGTATTTCTTTTTTTTTTCTTTGTAATTCTTCTTTTTTTCTTCGGTTCATCATCTGGTGTGTTGGCCATTGTTATTGTTGTGGTTGTATTGTTAATTTATTTTCTCATCTCTTATCTCCACAAATTCCATCTTTTCTTTGGCTTCAGCTACTGTGCTCAATCTTCCACCTTCCACTTTCGTATTCTAGTTTAGCGCGATTAGAAACGAATCTCACTTGTTCCTTGTAAGATCAACCGTCTGTGGTATTCAAATGTGTTTTGGCCCTACATATGATTTTTTGTTACATTTGTTGTTTTTTATTTTTGAAATCATTTTAAGTAAATAATGTTTGATACCTTCGCAATGTACTTTAAGTAGTTTCCTATTGAGCATCCGACATATATTGATGTTGTGTCATCAAACATTGTCATTGCTGCTTGAAGATGCCTTGTATCACTCTTACTTTAACTATGTATCTACAATCAATGAATTTATATATGTTAAGTTACATGTCATTGTTCGTTTTATTTTGTGATTTATTAATTTCTAAAGCTAATTCAAAATAATAAAAAAAAGACAATCTTTGTGCGATTTAGGTAGTAGTTCCATCATTTTAAGATAATTGACATTATAAAAATAGAATTTGTATCAATTTATTTGTTGTCTTTAAATTCCAAGAAATGTTATTTCATACACATAATTATACCTATTAAATATTTTATTAAGCTATGTGAAACAATCTTAAACTAATATTAGTAATGAGCAAGTATTAATAAAAAATAGTAAAAAGATACTAATTAGTAATTATTTGAAAATTCAAAATTATTTGTCAAAATTAAAAAAATAGTTTTTTTAACATCTAGTTGTGTTAGTTAATGCTTGAGAACATTCTTATTAAGTAAAACTCATGTTTCTCTGTTTAATGAATTAGATATCTTCGAATATAAAGTATGACCATAGCTGCTCTTAATATGAATGAAGATATTCTAATATTTTGTCTTGTCAATTTTAAATACGATTAAGTTTTAAAATTCATTTTGAAGTTTTCAAATTGCAAGATGGTCTTTTACCCACAACCTAAATGATGAATTAGTTACACATACACACGCAAAGATAGACATATATGTTTACATATTTTTAGGAAGTACATACCTTCTTGTTCTTGCGAGATAATTTCCTCTACATTAAATCTTAATGAAGGTCTAGAAGCATTCAGCACGTCTGGAATATTTGTTGCAATTGTATGTATTTAAAAATTCGATAAAATTAAATTTGAAAAAATTAATTATATCTTAAAATATATATGTTCTCGAAATATTATAACATAAATATGTACCTTGCTCTTTTTCATGCACATGTCCTTATATATGAACTTTATGAATGTTTTGGTGCCATCATGTTTCACCTTTTGGGAATATAGAAGAGGATATTGTAAACCGTCATAATAGCTGAATGAGCACTAACAATAATATCTCATTCAAACCCGACATTATCATTATTACCCTCAATTCAAACAACTGCAACTTGATCTACTGTTGAAGCATTATAAACTCGCTAATCCAATCGCACATCTTTTGTGATACAAAATTGTACATCATCTAGAGAAGAATGCTCTATTAGTCTTCTAAAGATTTTGGCATACAGATTCTCTTCTAATATTTCAGTGAGCTTCCGTACAATTCCTTCTGATACATGTGAATTAAGACACATTTTATTCTCAATTTCATTTTTAGTATCAAAAAAATTTAACTGAAAATAAGCTGGTCTATTTTCATTAAGACTCAAACTTGGAAGATTGTGAAATCATTCTTGTACTCGAAAAGTGAAAACTCCTCATCATGACGAAGCGAGCTCTTTATCTAATTTAACTCCAAATGAAGTGAATGAGAATATGGAATTGCATGAACGCATATTTTTTTCAAAAATCAACAGACTCTTCCGATTTAGAAGTGTATAGTTCGTACATTTTATCTGGAACTTCTGAAGGTGCAAGTTCAACTTTCCCATTATCATAACAAAATGTGGGAGGCTCATACTCAAATCTTGTTGCACTGCATTGAATGCAACACAACATTCTTTTTTAATTTATGTTTTTCTAACAATAAAATTCATAATTAGATAAATATATTACAATATAATTTTCAATTTTAAATGAAAGAATAACTTTAATAGAAAGTTAAAAGACTATTAAAAAATAATATATTACCTTTAGAGTTAATTAGATTCGCTTGAACTTCTAAATCACATGTTGCTTGTCTCTTTTCACAATTGTGCAAAACATGTTCTACATAGGTTTTTTCTTAGCAACATTAAAATTTGAATATTTCTTTTTTGTCCAACAAGTTTCCTTTGACGTCATTTATATTTGGTGCCGGCTATTCAAAACACAACAATTCAAAAAATAATTAAATATAAAATGAAACGCAACCAACTAAAAGTAACCAAAACATGTTTGATCTACAATTAAAATTGAAGAAAGTTAAACAATAATAAATGAAGCTAAAAAAATTAAACAAATTCAATATAAACAAAGTATGAAAATAGGGCTTAAGCTAGTTACCAATTCCAAGATAAGTATCAATTTCAGATTTGCATATTTTCTTTTTTGTCCTACAAGTTTCCTTTGACGTCATTTATATTTGGTGTCTGTTGTTCAAAAATACAACAGTTCAAAAAAGAATTAAATATAAAATAAAACGCAATCAACTAAAAGTAACCAAAACATGCTTGATCTACAATTATAATCGAAGAAAGTTAAACAATAATAAATGAAGATAAAATAAAAAATTAAACAAATTCAATATAAACAAAGAATGAAAATAGGACTTAAGCTAGTCACCAGTTTGAGGATCGGTGTAGCGCCTAGGATAAAAACGAAGCATAATTGATTAATTAAATAATTAAACCCTTAATCGATTTATTTTATTATGTGTGTTAACCCTTGATTGTTTAATTTAATTATATGTGTTTCAGATAATTGATAAATGCATGTTTTAGATGGAAGTATAATTTAGTCGCGAAACATAGATTATAATTTTACCATAAGATGCGTAATTTTACCATTATATGTGGTGGTCGCCGGCGAGGTAGTGGATCAGTGTGTGTGTGTATGGAAACATGTGTGTGTGTGTGTGCGCTCATGCATAGGTGTATAGGAGGTGGTGGTGGTAGGGGTTGGCCGAAATAGGTGGCCGGCGAGTCGTCGGAGTTTTAGTTGGAGTTGGAGTTTTTGGAAAATCAGTGTATCAAAGGATTTTACGGCGTATTATCCCGGCACTATTCATGCCAGAATCCGGTGAGGGATGGCCGGAGGTGGTAGCCGGCGGTGCAAGGTATCCGGCGAGGTAGGTGGTGGCTGTAGGGGGTGGCGGCGCCGCGCCGGGCGACGTCGGGAAGTGGCCTGCTCGAGCAGGCCACCGTCAGGAAGAGCTGGGAAGGGCTGGCCGAGAAAACTCGACCAGCCGGGTTGAGCTGCGCGCAGCTGCCGAGAAAACTCGGCAGCCGTCGGGTGTCGGGTAGCCGACGCGCACCGTGCACACCCGTGCGCACCCGTCGGGTGCCGACGCGCACCCGACGCCGTGTTTTCGATCCGAACCTCGTTTTCTTTCCATCGTTCATCCGTATTGAGTCGTCGATGACGAGACATCATTGATCAGGGTCCGTGGACCCGGTCAAAGTCAACCCTTTGACCAAAATTACCATTTTACCCCTAAACCTAAAATGCTCCGTTTGAGCTCGTTTTAACTCCGATTGAGCTCATTCTTTTTGCGTTGTGATCCTTATTTCATTTTCTATCATCTCAGCCCTTTGGACTTGACTTTCAGCCTTGTCTCCAAAATCCCAATCTTTAGATCGCTCGATCCGTCGCGTGTTTAACGACTGTTTTCCGACGACACCTTTTACAGTTTTAATTATAATTTATTAAGGATTTAAGGAACGTCATAACTTGTGTAGGCTACTTGTTGAGTTGAACCTTGTGATATCGGATCCTTTGGTACTCGCTTGTGAAATCTGATCCGTCGGTACTCATTGTTCACGTGGTAACCACCGAACAAGGTGGGGGTAACTTCTAAACTCTATGTGTTTACTGTTTTCCCTATTTGATATATGAAATGTTGAATCTTATCGTTGAACCCTATTTACTGTGAATGTTGGGTATGTATTTGTTTTATTTTGGGGAAAGGATAGGGTGGTCCGTGAATACACCGATAGGTATGGATTGGGTGGTCCATGAATACACCGCTAGGAAGGGACTGGGTGGTCCGTGAATACACCGTTAGGAAGGGATTGGGTGGTCCGTGAATACACCGCTAGGAAGGGACTGGGTGGTCCGTGAATATACCGCTAGAAAGGGACTGGGTAGTCCGTGAATACACCGTTAGGAAGGGATTGGGTGGTCCGTGAATACACCGCTAGGAAGGGACTGGGTGGTCCGTGAATACACCGCTAGGAATGGACAGGGTGGTCCGTAAATACACCGCTAGCTGGGAATGGGTTGGGAAATGGCTAGGTCGACTGTTAAGGAAACGATTACATGTGGTGCCTTATATGTGATGTGTTTATTTGCCGAACATATTTACGATTGATTTGTGCAACTGTATAATTAACTATTTAAAACTTGGAAAGTATCCCCACGAGTGTATTCAATGCACTCACCCCTATTCTGTACTCACACTACAGGAGAAGAAGAGAATCTTGATGCGTAGAGAGAGGGGTGCCCTATCAGTTGTGTCCTTTATCCGGTTTTGACTTTTAAACCTATGTTGATTCATTTGTAAAATGATGTTCCACATTTTGTAAAATGTTAACTGTATTTCTCGTCTTTGTAAAAGATCCTGATGTTTTTCCGTTGCGTAAGATCTCAAAACTCCATTTTATCGGTTGTATCCGATGTTTGAAGTGTACCAATCCTTGTCCTTTCCTTATTCTTTCTTTTAAATATCATGTACGTCTTTTTCCCCTTTCTTTCTTCATGACCAAAAAGAAAAAAAAACTCTGATATTTTTTAACGAAAGATTCTGGGGCGTGATAGAAAAACAAGAAGATAGAAATGAATTAGAGATCAATCGGAGATTCGTAGCTCAAATGGCGAAGAAAAGGGTGAAATATGCAGATTCGGAAAAATGAAAGATAATTTCGGTGAATAGTGAATCCAAGATATTTTCGGTGAATAGTAACCCAAGATTTTTATGATGAATAGTGATTTCAGAATTCTATATATATGGGTGTTTTTGAGCCAAAGAATCACCATTTTTTGAACGAGGTAAAAATCGGGAAAAAATCATAAGTCTCTCTCTCCTCCCTCCTCTCTCTCTCTCCTCTTTTCTGGTCACTGCCGCCGCCACCGGTGCCGGAAAATCTTTTTTCTCAATTTCAGCTGATTTTCGCACAACTTGTAGGTCTCATCGAGATGAGTCTAGAATAGGTCTCGGATTTCCATTCCGATGTCTACTTCACCGGAAAACGGCAAAAACATCGCTTGAAAACCCTAACCCTTATTTTTCCACCCTTTCACTCTCCTCGGTTTTCTATCTCTCTCTCTCTCCTCCTTCACTGGAATGGTGGCTGACCTTCCCGGGATTGTTGGAACCGACGAATCGCCGGCTCTATGCAATTAATTAATCGGGTTCCATGCTAGATATAACAAACGCAGCGGAATTAAAAGAGTTATACCTTTTGATCAATCTAGAAGAAAATGGGCCAATGATTGATCTTTCATAACCCTAGACCTCTTTGAGCTTCTAATGTATTCCTACAGCCTTTCTCGAACGTTGCGTGGCCAACGATCCTTCGAGAAATCTCAGTTCTGCTCTCTCTCTCACTATCACGTGTTTTCTGTGATCTGTGTATCTGAGGCGCTGATGGAAAAGGGCTATATATAGGCTACACCAGGGACCTAGAGGAAGAATTGGGTTGGGCCTCCTGATGGGCTTAAGTATCCTGTGTTCGGCCCGAACACATAACTTAAACCCATCAATAATAATTCAGTCCACTAAAGAATTATTATTGAATTACCGTCCCAATCCCATATTTAATATGGGCTCCTTCTTATTATGTGCACGTTTATCTCCCTGTGTTTAAGATATCGAATGTCCGTTAATTAAATAAGTTACTGACAACTTAATTAATTAACATCTAATTCCAAGAGTAGTACCACTCAACTTTATTATCATGTCGGATTAAATCCACTTGCAAGGTTTACATGACAATCCTTATGAGCTCCTCAAGGGGACATCATCATCCTAAATAATTAGGACACATATTCCTTCTATAATCAACAATACACAATATAGACAATATTGTTTCCCAATTCACCGAGTTTATTGATTTAATAAATAAATCTCACTCATTGGCAAATTAAAGAAACAAATATTGTGTATACGTGGCTGTTATTATATAGGGATTAAGAGAACGCACATCCATAATAACAGAGGTCTTGTTCTATTATATAGTCAGTATAAAACGAACAACCTCAAATGGTCCTACTCAATACACACAAAGTGTACTAGTGTAGTTTTATAGTCAAGACAGACTAATACCAAACTACACTACAACCATTCCGATGATTTGTCCAAATCCTTCTTGGTTGTGAGCTACTATTTATAATTTATAAGAAACTGATAACATGATCTTCTGTGTGGCACCACACACCAAGTTATCTATAATATAAATTAATTGGACATTGCATAAACATATATAACAAATATAAAATGCAAGCATATGACCAAGGTGATTCTCATTCCATAAAAGATGTTCATACAAAAGCTAGGCTTATAGTATACATCCTAACAGGGATGATGGGCTATCAGTTGGGAGTGGTAGCGCCGCCGTGGCGGCGGTGCCGGGGCTGGAAGTGGTGGTGGAAAGTGGTTGTGTGTGTAGGCTGGTGTGTGTGTGTTTTTCCGTGATAGTGAGTGTGTTTTTGGGCTGTTGGTTGCCGGCGATGGGAGGTCGCCGGCCGGAGTTGAGTGTTGGGGCGGCACCTTGTTGCACCGCCGTGTCAGGTGGTATCGCCGATTATGGGAGTTCACCGGCCATGGCCGAAATTTGGGGGGGGGAGAAAATTGTTGAGGGGCCGGTCTGGGCGCGCTGGTCACACGGCGCCGGGAGACGTCGGGTATTGGGGGCGCGCCGGGAGGGTGCTGGGTGCGCGACGCCGGGAGACACTGGGTAATTGGGCGCACGGCGCCGGGTGACAGGCAGCGTGCGCGTGTGCAACGCCGGGAGACGGGTGCGCACACGATGCTGTGTTTGTGATGCGAGTTGCATTTTTTCCGTCGTACGTTATCGTCGAGTCATCAGTGATGAGATGTCGTCGGTCGGGAGTCGGGAGTCCCTGTCAAAGTCAACCTTTTTTCCAAAATTACGAATACACCCCTATATCTTAAAACACTCCGTTTGAGCTCGTTTCAACTTCGATTAAGCTCCTTCTTGATCTGTTGCAACCCTAATCTTTCCCTCTTCCTCACCTTTTTACCAAAATTATGAAAATGCCCCTATATCTTAAAACGCTCCATTTGAGCTCGTTTCAACTCCGATTAAGCTCATTATTTTTCCGTTGCAATCCTAATCTTTCCCTCTTCCTCATCAGATTATTGGATTTACCTTCCACACTCATTTCTTCATCCTCAATCTTTAGATCTTCCACTCCATCTCGTTTTTACCGATCGTTTCTTCTTCGAGAAAGTCTATATCTTTAGTTATATGTATTTAATTTAGTAAGGATCTAAGAAATATCATTACTTGTGTAGGCTATCAATCAGATCGTATGTCTTGATACTTGATAATTGTTACTCGAAAACTCACATGGTAACCACCAAACAAGGTGGGGGTAACTTCTAAACTCTATTTGTTTATTGTTTTCCCTATTTGATGTATAAATTGTAGAATATTATATGAGGTGATTATATGCTATGAATATTGTATTTATATTACGATAGTGTGATAGGGTTGGGCTGAATGTCTAATGGGTTGTGTGTCTATGTAGCACCCCGAATAAAAAATGATGCATAATTAATTAATTAAATATTTAAACCTAAGATTTAATAATTATGTGCGTATGATTTAACTGTTTAATTTATTTCGTGCGTTTTAGATACGTGTTTAATGCATGTGAAGATGGAGATTTTTTTTCTAGATGGGGAACATAGAATTTTATTTTATCATTAGAAGCGTATTGGAAAAATGAGAAGATAGAAACGAATTAGGGGTCAATCGGCGACCCGTAGCCCGAGCGGCGACAAAAAGGGCAAAACCTGGAGTTTCGGAAAAAAAAATCGAAATTTTTTTATGGAGAATAGTAACGAGATTTTTATGAGGAATAGTAACACGGAAAAGTCAACGATGAACAGTAACAAAGATATTTCACATGAATAGTAACTTCCGGATTTTCTATAAATAGAGGTGATTTCGATTCAAAAATCACCGTTTCTTCGATCGAGCCAAACCCGATGAAAACACGTAAGTCCTTCTTTCTCATCTTTTTATTCCTGTTGTTCTGTTTTCTGGCATGCCGCCGCCGGCCGGTGGCTGGAAAATTTCAAAATTGTCGGTTTCGGCCGATTTTCACACACGACGTTCGTCTCGATGAAACGATTCTAGAATAGGTCTCAGAATTCAATTTCGATTTGTCGTTCGTCGGAAAACGGTGAAAAACAGCCCCAAACCCTAACCCTCATCACCTTTTCTCTCCCCTCTGATTTCTCTCTCTCTCCTCTTCCTCTCGTCGGAGCAACTGCCGGAGAAGCCGATGGTGGTGAGGTGGTGATGCCGGGGTGGTGGCGCCGCCGGGATGGAACAGTGGAGTATGTATGTAGTATGTGCATGTGTGTGTTTATATATGTGTGCTAGTGTGTGTGGTGTTGCATGCTGATTGGGACGGTGCCAGTGGGAAAGAACGGTCGGCGACGGGAGGTCGCTGGCGAAGGCCTTAGGGAGGTGGCCGGCGGCTGGTGTCCGTCGGCCAAGCAACAACAGTGAGGGTGTGTGTGTTTACACCCTACGTTGTGTGTGTGTGTGTGTGTGCAAGCTGCTGTGTGTGTGTGTGCGCGGCGGTGGTAGTGGCCGGCGACTGGGGGTCGCCGGCCAAGGACACGGTGGGTGGTGGTGGTCGCCGGCGGCAGGTGGCCGCCGGCCGGAGCTGAGAAATCAGTGTGTGTTTGAAAACGGGTGTGTGTGTGTGTGTTCATGCATGTATGTATAAGCTGTGTTGGTGGTTGGGGTTGGTCGAAATGGGTGGCCGGTGACGGGGAGTCGCTGGCTAAGGCTGAGGAAAGGGTTGCCGGTGATGGGAAGTCGCCGGCTGGAGTTTTGAAAAGTGGAGTTGGTATTCAAAAATCAGTGTATCGAAGGGTTTTACGGCGTAATTTTCAGGCACTATTCATGCTGGAATCCGGCGAGGGATGGTCAGAGGTGGTAGCCGGCGGTGCAAGGTATCCGGCAAGGTAGGTGGTGGGGGCAGGAGGCGGCGCCGGGAAGTGGCCTGCTCGAGCAGGCTACCATTGGGAAAAACTGGGAATGGGCTGTCGAGAAAACTCGGCAGCCTGCCGAGAGGCTCTACCCGCTGCCGAGAAAACTCGGCAGCCGTCGGGTGTCGGGAAGCCGCGCACACCGTGCGCGCCCATCGGGCTGCCGACGTGCACCCGATGCCGTGTTTTCGATCCGAACCTCATTTTCTTTTCCATTGTTCATCCATATCGAGTCGTCGATGACGAGACGTCGTTGATCGGTGTCCGTGGGCCTGGTCAAAGTCAATCCTTTAACCAAAATTACGATTTTACCCCTAAACCTAAAATGCTTCGTTCGAGCTCGTTTTAACTCCGATCGAGCTCATTCTTTTTTTGTCGTGACCCAAATTTCATTTCCTATCTATTCAGCCACTTATACAGATCTGACTTTCTTGTTTCTTGAACTCCAATCTTTAGATCTCTCGATCCGTCGTGTATTTAATAATCATTTTTCCACCGAAATCAGTTATCGCTTTAATAAAACTTATTAAGGACTTAAGAAATACTGTAACGTGTGTAGGTCATCCGTTGGATTAAGCGCTTGAGTTATCAGACATTTAGACTTTGCTGCTCACGTGGGAACCACCGAATGAGGTGGGGGTAATTTCTATCCTTTTATCTGTTTACTGTTTTCCCTATTTAAATACATGATTGAGGAATACTAAATGTTGTGAATATATTTGTTGTGCCATAATATTACTGTGGTTGGACTGATGTCCACTCTGATCATGCATACTGTTCGTCCCTTGCTATTTTCTACTACTTTGTTGAGCTTTGGTGGTCCTCTTGAAATGCACCAATTGTAGTGAGATCGTTTATAGGGTAAGACGGAGGAATTCCACACCTATTCGTCCCTTGTCATTTCTAATATCTGTTGTGCATTTTATGTGCTGTAACAACGTGACTGTAGTTTACTTTCCAGTTTTTCTAGAACTATAGTATGAGGCGGATGTTATCCCCACCAGTGTATTTCACGCACCCACCCCTTAATCTGTACTCGCAATACAGGAGATGAGGAGACTGAGGAACCCTAAAGGGAGAGAGATGGTGCTATCTGTGGACTCTTTTGTTTAGAATGTTGTAACACAAACATTTTCAAACTATTTATGATTTGTAATATTTTGGGTACTTGTAAGGATGTGGGATACTGACGTTTAGTTCTGTTGTGTATGATGTTTTATGTCGGTAGTGAGACCGATTGACTTCGGTAGAGGCCGATTGTTGTTATGAGAAGGTTTCTTATCGTCCCTTACCTCTTTCTTCTGTTGTCTCCTGCTTATTTCTTTCTGTGTGTGTTATTCATCCATTGCTTTTCTATATTCATGCCCGAGTTAAACTCTGATTTTTATTAAAAGAAAACGGGGCGTGACAGTCCATTAGTGAGTCTTGGGCTGTGTGTCCATTGGACTGTGTGTCCATTAGTGAGTCTTGGGTTGTGTGTCTATTAGTGAGTCTTGGGCTGTGTGTCCATTAGTGAGTCATAGGCTGAGTGTCCATTGGGTTGTGTGTCCATTAGTGAGTCATGGGTTGTGTGTCTGTTAATGAACCGAATTATGCGTTATGCACAATATGTGATGTGTCTAATTGTTGAACTATTATATATGTTTGATATGTGAACTGCTTAATAATGTTAAAACATTGAAATTTCTCCCACGAGTATATTCAACGAACTCACCCCCTATTCTGTACTCACACTACAGGAGATGAAGAGAATCATGATGCATAGAGAGAGGGGTGCCTTATCAGCTGTGTCCTTTGTCCAGTTTTATCTTTTAAAACTATATCGATCGTTTGTAAAAATTAAATTATTCATCTTCTTTGTAAAGGATCCTGATGTATTTCCGCTGCTTAAGGTTTTCAAACCCTTTGAAATCGGTTGTATCCGAAGGCTTATATGTAATATTTCTGATCGTCTCTTACCTCCTTCTATTTTATATCATGCACTTCTCTTCCCCTTCTTTCTTCACGCCCATAATGAAAACTCTGATAATTTTTAAGAATGAAAAGTGGGGCGTGACAGATGGTATTAGAGCAAAGTCCTACCCTTTCTAAGGCTCTGCTCAAACTCGTTCTTTTCAAACATGTTTTAAACGTGAAAATCTTTTCAAAAAGAAATGGATAAGCATCACCACTCTCTATACGCTTCTCTCTCTAACCACAAAATTTAAAATGAATGTTGATTTGTACCATGTACTTGCTAATTGTTTAATTGTTGTTATTTATATTGTTGAGTTACATGGGGTAGATGATAAAAGTTAGTTTTCGTATGTTGTCTTTAGAACTATGTCTAGAGGGCGACCTCGAAGGGAACAACCACAAACGGCTAATCAGCCGAAAAGAGATGAAAACGCGAACGTGAGAGATCTAGTATCTGTTCTAAGGGGAGTGACACAACACTTCGAGGTGACTCGAGCCATACCCCCAACAAGATCCGATCCGAACTTGATATACGAACAGTTCCGACGTTTTAATCCATCGACATTTGATGGAAAAGGCGAACCCACCGATGCGGAAGAGTGGCTAAGGTCACTTGATCAATTATTCGGACCCCTAACGTGTACCAAGGAGTAAAAATTTTCCTGTGCGATCTTCCAGCTCACTGAAAAAGTGAGTCATTGGTGGGACTCGTATGAAAGGACCCTAATGCCAACTCAAAGAGAGGAGATGACATGAGAGGATTTCAAGGAAGTGGTTGCTCATCATTTTATACCTCAATCCTACCGAGATAAAAAGAAAATGGAGTTTTTATATCTCCGTCAAGGGATCTCGATGGTAGGAGAGTACGAGTGGAGGTTTAATCATCTGAATAGATACGCCACTCACTTGGTTGACACTGATGTCAAAAGGGCCCGACGTTTCGAAAAGGGTCTCCATTCAGAAATTGGGTCGATTCTGGCAGGGCAGGGGACAATGACCTATGCCAACGTCATAGAGAGCCCAAGAGATCTCCTCTCATCTGTGCTTGGACTTTTTACCACCTAAGGAGGTTGATGAGATAACCGAAAAAAGGAAGTGGACCGGTTCGAGTCAGAGCTTTAGTCCAGACAAGTTTCCCAGGACTATTAATACTTCACTTCTCCCCACTCCCAGACCGGGAAATCCATATGCCAGATGTGGAAGGAATCATGTGGGATCATGTCCGCAAGGAATTCAAAAATGCTACAGATGTGGAGAACCAGGACACATTGCGTTAAACTGTCAGAAGATTGGAAATTTAGTAGCTGCAACACCGAGGCCGAGGCCAGGGGGAATTCGGAAATGCTACAGATGTGGAGAACCGGGACACAACGTATTAAACTGTCAAAAGTTTGGAAACTCAGAGGCTGTCGAGAGATAGATTATGGAGGATGAACTTTTAGTATTATATATGTAGATAGATATGTAGTGGCTCTTACTTGTAGTAGTGTATACGATCCTTTTGTTAATGTATGAGCTACCCATCTTTTGCTTATATATATAAGATACTAGTTTGTCTTTTGCTAAATCGATAGAATCCACATTTACTTCTCTCCTCGCATTTCGTGTTTATTTTCTTCACCTATAGTATTGTTGTGACACCGGATCTGTTGAAGCATGAGAACGATAAGATAGTCGTTGAAACACCAGAAGTTAGTATCCCATTGGGAAGGATGAGATTTCGTCTTCTAATCAGAAATCGAAAAAGGAGAAGTTAAGAACGCACCTTGGATGATCATTGGCTTGTGGTGTTAATCTTGGAAAGAAAGAAGCAACATGCAAATAAGAGGATGAGATTTTTGGCAAAGTATCCAGTTTCGCCGTGTTTAGTACACATCTAATTTCGAGGACGAAATTCTTTTAAGGGGTAAGGGATGTAGTGCCCAGGATAAAAATGAAGCATAATTGATTAATTAAATAATTAAACCCTTAATAGATTTATTTTATTATGTGCGTTAACCCTTGATTGTTTAATTTAATTATATGTGTTTCAGATATTTAGATGGAAGTATAATTTAGTTGCGAAACATAGATTATAATTTTACCATAAGATGCATAATGGAAAAATAAGAAGATAGAAATGAATTAGATGTTAATCGGAGACACGTAGCTCAAATGGCGAAGAAAAAGGTGAAATATGAAGATTCGGAAAAACGAAAGATAATTTTGGTGAATAGTGAATTCGAGATATTTTCGGTGAATAGTAACCCAAGATTTTTATGATGAATAGTGATTTCAGAAGTCTATATATATGGGTGTTTTCGAGTCGAAGAATCACCATTTTCCGAACGAGGTAAAAATCGGGAAAAAATCGTAAGTCTCTCTCCCCTCCCTCCTCTCGCTCTCTCTCCTCTTTTCTGGTCACTAGCGCCGTCGTCGCGCCGCCACTGCCGCCGCGTCTCCACCGCTGCCGGAAAATCTTTTTTCTCAGTTTTGGCCGATTTTTGCACAGCTTGTAGGTCTTGTCAAGACGAGTCTAGAACAGGTCTCGGATTTCCATTCCGATGTCTATTTCGTCGGAAAATGGCAAAAACGTCACCAGAAAACCCTAACCCTTATTTTTCCACCTTTTCTCTCTCCTCGGTTTCTATCTCTCACTCTCCTCCTTCGCCGGAGTGGTGGCTGACCTTCCCGAGATGATAGGCTATCAGTTGGGGGTGGTGGCGCCGCCGTGGGCGGCGGCGCCGGGGCTAGAAGTGGTGGTGGAAAGTGGTTGTGTGTGTGTGTGTAGGCTGGTGTGTGTTTTTCCGTGATAGTGTGTGTGTTTTTGGGTTGTTGGTTGCCGGCGATGGGAGGTCGCCGGCCGGAGTTGAGTGTTGGGACGGTGCCTCATTGCGCCGCCGTGTCAGGTGGTGTTGCCGGTGACGGGAGGTCGCCGGCCATGGCCGGAATTAGGGGAAGGAGAAAACAGTTGAGGGGCTGGTTTGGGCGCCGGGTGCTGGGCGCGCTGGGCACACGGCTCCGGGAGACGCCGAGTACTGGGCGCGCACCAGGAGGGCGCTGGGCGCGCGACGCAGGGAGTCCCAGGTAACTGGCGTACGGTGTCGGGTGACGGGCAATGTACGCGTGCACGATTCCGGGAGATGGGTGCACGCGCGGCGCCGTGTTTGTGATGTGAGTTGCATTTTTTGCATCGTACATTATCGTCGAGTAGTCAGCGATGAGATGTCGTGACACGCCCCATTTTCTTACATAAAAATATCAGAGTTTTCCTTACGGGCGTGCAAGAAGAAATGGTAAGAGATATTTTTATAAACAGACGAAAGAGGTAGGAGATGATAGAAGAATGAGGTAGGAGACAATCAGAATCATTCACATATCAACAATCGGATTCAATCGATTAACAAAATATAGTAGCGGAAATAAAACATCAGGATCCATCAACTGAAACATATACGAGATTATTTGTTACAAAATGTGAAATATAAAAATCATTGTTTAATAATTATGAGACATCAATCTTAAATACACGAGTCCAGATAGAGCACCACCCCTCTCCCTCTAAGGTTCATCATGCTCGTCATCTCCTGTAACGTGAATTACTAAATAGGGGGTGAGTGCGTGGAATACACTCGTGGGGATAAAATCTGCATCTTATAACAGTCGACAGTTATAAAATACCGGAAATGTAACATTCAGTCACGTTGTCACAACACGTAAAATACAAGGCATGTATCTCGTAACTCATCCATTAGGTGCGGGAATTTCCCGACTTACCCTACCAAACAGTCTTAAATAATGCTAGCGCATTTACAGGACCGCTAGACCTTTCAGGTAGTAGAGAGAGTAAGAGACAGTTGTTTTTTACGGTCCATAAGATCCTCCGAACATGCAATGTGAACCGAAGTCCTTTCACAGTATATCATGAACACATATACATAGCATATAATCACTACATTTAGTATTCCTCAATCATGCTTCAAAATAGAGAAAACTGTAAACAGATAAAGAGTTGGAAATTACCCCCACCTTGTTCGGTGGTTACCACATGAGTAGCAAGTATAAAAGATCAAGTATCTCAATGTTCAATTCAACTGATAGCCTACACAATTTATAGTGTTTCTTAGATCCTTAATAAGTATAATTAAAGCTATAAATGATTCCAGAGAAAGTGCGATCGTTAAGGACGCGATGGATCGAGAGATCTAAATATTGAGGTTGAAGAAACGAGAGTGGATGTTCAATTTATATGGTTGAGATGAAAGAGGATGAAATTTGGGTTACAACGGAAAAAGAATGAGCTCAATCGGAGTTGAAACGAGTTCAAACGGAGCGTTTTAAGATTGGGGGTATTTTGGTAATTTTGGTCAAAGGGTTGACTTTGACCGAGACCCATGACCCCCGGTCAACGACATCTCATCGGCGACGACTCGATGATAACATACGATGGAAAAAATGGGATTCGGATTGAAAACACGACAACATGTGCACACCCGTCACACAGCGTGGTGCGCGCGCGTGCACACCCGACGTCGGGCAAAATTCTTGGCAAATTCGACGGCCTCGGCAGGCCTGTGTGCCCAGCGTGCGCACGTCCCTCGGCAGCTCAATAGCACTCGGCAGCTACGCACCCGACACCCGGCGCCCTCGGCCAGCCTCGGCAGCCCTGCGCGCCAGCGCGCGCCCTCACGGTGTCGCGCCCAACACCTGCTGCTCCTCCCAAATGCCACTAGCTGCGGCGGCGCCGCCCAAAGCCGCCGCCACCTTATCCGCCGGCGACCCAACTCCGGCCGCCACCATCTCAGGCCATCCCTCGCCGGATTCCGGTATGAATAATGCCCCAAAAACAGCCCCAACAATACCCTTACCCTCAAGCTCTCTATCTCTCTCTCCCTCCCTTCCTAGCTCCGGTTGGCGACTTCCAGTCGCCAACGACACCTCCTAGACCGTCGGAACACTAGCCGACGACTTTCAGTTGCCGGTAACCACCCTACCAGCCGCGCACACACATACCAAAACCTATACACACAAACACATATACACACTAACTCACACACACCTTTCACAGCCTTGGAAGTCGCCGGCGACCCACTTACCAGCCTCGCCGGTGCATCACCAGCGCTGGCCACCAGTTTCCCCACGACGGCGCTGCACAGCGCCGCCCCACAGCATGCACAAACACAACACACACTAATACACACACACCACGTGATACACATACACAGCCTGTAACGGCTCCGGCACCGCTACCCACGACGGCGCCGCCCCTCCAGCAACTCACCCTTACCACCAGGAGGTCCTCCGGCAGCAGCTCCGACGAGAAAGAGGGAGAAAACAGAAGAGAGAAAAAAGTTGGCAAGAATTAGGGTTTAGGATTTGGAGGTGGTTTTTCACCGTTTTTCGGCGAATGAGATATCGGAATTGAAATCTGAGACTGTCCTGGACTCGTCTCGATGAGACCTACGTTCTGTGCAAAAATTGGCCGAAACCGATAACTTTGAAATTTTCCAGCCAACGGCGGCGTCACACCAGAGGTAGAAAATAATAAAGAGAGAGAGGGGAGAGAGGAGAGAGAGACTTACGAGTTTTCATCGGTTTTGGCTCGTTCGGAAAAATGGTGATTTTTGAATCGAAAATGCCCCTATTTATAGATTTCCCGGAAATCACTATTCACATAAAAATCTTAAAATTACTGTTCACGGTTGAAAAATCTTAGGTTACTATTCATGTAAAAATCTTTGTTACTATTCACCGTAAATATCTTTCAGTTTTTCGAATCTTCGTGTTTTGCCCTTTTCATCGTCGTTTGAGCTACGGGTCTCTGATTGACCTCTAGTTCATTTCTATCTTCTCGTTTTTCCATTATGCATCTAATGGTATAATAATATTCTATGTTCCGTGACTAGAAAATATCTCTATCTAAAACAAGCATTAAACACGTATCTTAAACGCACATAATTAAATTAAAATGTCAAGATTAACACACATAATTATTCAATTATGGGTTTAATATTTAATTAATCAATTATGCTTCGTTTTTGGTTCGGGGTGCTACATGTAACGCCCCGTTCCCCTTTTGGAAATGGGTCGTCACCCTTTACTTATTTAAGAATTAAAGAAATCATAATTACTTTCTAATATACAGCGGAAGACTTAAAAGGAATGTGGGAGTCGCTCGCCCACTAAACCTTGCATAGACCAGACACTTTCGTCCTTATGGTCGCTTTCATAGACCAGACATTTTATTGCCCTTATGGTCGTCGCCGGGTATGGAAGTTACATACCGTTTATAGCTATGGACTTCAATCGTAGATTTTCATACATAACTTATCAATTCAATTAACAACACATAGTAGAGAGTAGAAGTTACCCACTTGTACGTTGATAGTGCAAAGATTGCTTCTGCATTCACCGATCGTCTCGACTGCACTCGACACACTTAACTGATTAGCCTCTTTATGTCATATAACATAATCTTTTGTATTTATATTAGGCTACTTTAATCTAAAGCATATTCATACATATAACTTAATTGTTAAGCATATAAACTAGTAATATTGGACCTAAAAAGACATATAAAGATGTAATAATTTTAATAATTCACATATAATTCCTAAAATCACATAATTATTCATATAATCACATAACTTCTTTTAGTGTAACATGCTGAAATTTCATGAATTTTAACAGCTTGTACAAAGAATTAAAAATCACACATCTAACTAGTCTTTTCACTTCAATTTCAGCTGAAAAATAGCTTTTAATGAAAAATTCACCATACCTTATAGGATTGATGAAATACTTTTATATTTTTACAGAAGTCAGAAAACACATTAAAGTATAACATATAAAAATATCAACTGAAAATAAGATTCACATAATTAGTTACGAATTTTCTAAGTTGGCTGAAAACTGGACATAGTGTATGCTGAAAACAGACCTTATTGTAAAAATTATCATAAATCGCATAAGGTTCAAATAATTACATGGTAAATTTATACATACTCATAAGAACGTGTAATACAACATAATAAAACATGGTTTATAAATATGATCTTAATAAATAGGTATGAATTTTAGAACAAGACTGAAAACAGGACATCATCTACGCAGAAAACTGGTTATGTTGTAAAATTCGGCATAAATCATACAAAACTCAAAAAAATGCATACTAAATTCTACACGTACCTAAGAACTGGTCCTAAAACATAGTAGAAGATTATGCATATATTCGAAGTATATTATTCCAGAAAATTATATGATTCAGACCTAAAAACAGGGAGAATTTGTCACAGAACAGGGTCATGTTTGAAAATTCATAGTAAATCGAATTCAAGTCCAAAAATTCTGAAATTTTACAGACATACTCTTAACTTCATATATTTAAACTTGGAAAAAGGATTTGGCTTAAATCAATTTCTAAGTTTTCCGAACACATCCAAAACAGAAGCAAAAATAGAGCTCATCCTTAAGTATATTCTAGAACAACTTATTTCTCCTTTCAAGCAACATATAATCCCCATCAAATTGCCAAAGAACATCCTTGGGCTTTCTAACCTAAGATATTAATCATAAATTATGAGATTTAATGAAGGTATTAAGAGAGTTTAGCCAAAATACCTTTAGGGTTTGAGGAAGAACTTGATGTATACTTGATCTTTTCTTTCCTTTGTTTCTTATGTTAAACTATTTATGACTTTGGTTCACCTTATATGGTGTGGACGAGAGAGAGAGAGAGAGAGTATCATCAAGTAAAGGATGTGTTACATGTTGCAAGTTGAAGTAGAATGATGAGGTGGCTAAGCTAGGTTTAGATTGCTTAGTCATAACTTACTAATGACTTATCATGGAAGATTTTGATTAAATAAAAAGTTAAATTAATTTATTTATCTTGATATTTTAATGTTTCATATTACACATATTTATAAGTATATGTATACCTTATTGAAGGGACTAACAATAATAATATAATGTATAATTCACATAAATGTGAAAATTACTTAGCATAAAATTAAGTATCAAAAATTTACGTACTTAGATTAATAAGTATTGTGGTTATTTTAATATTCACTATAATGCATGCTCGTTCAAGCAAAACGTTTTATTTCATAAAATCACATATAAAGATCATAAGTAAAATTTCATAAAAAGAAAGCATTCGAAAGCGGTAACGAATAAAGTTAGCATAAAAACCTAAAATCATTTTATTCAATTAAATCTAATTAGCATCTTATCTTTTTTTTTTTTCCATTCGTATGTGTTGAGTGAGTGGAGATCGAGCTCGGTTTCCTCCATAAGTTATCCTGCAAAAATCCTTAAAATCTCGAAAGAGATATTAGATCATAAGTTTTTTTTTAAATCATCGATCATAACATAATTCGTAAATCATAACTTTAAGTTGTATACGAACTTGCACTTAAATCATTTATACTTGAACGATAAAAGAATTTTTATAAAATATGCAATACAGGGTGTTTACTTGAAATGGGGTGTTACACTACATCCCTTACCCCTTAAAAGAATTTTGTCCTCGAAATTAAACGTGTACCTAGGAAAGGTAAGTCGGGATACTTCTTCAGGATTTTATCTTCTAATTCCCACTTCACCTCTTCTTTCCCATGACGGCTCCATTGGACCTTTACTATAGCCATCTCTCGATTTCTTAGTTGCCGGTTCTTTCTATCCAAGATCGCTACTGAAACTTCTTCATAAGTCAGATCCTTCTCAAGTTCTATGTCCTCTTGTTCGATTATGTGGTTCGAATCGAATATATACTTTCATAGCATAGACACGTGAAAAATGTTGTGTACTCCAGCGAAGTCCGGCGGTAGAGTTAGACGGTACGCGACCTCCCCAACTTGATCCAAAATTTTGAATGGTCCCACGTACCTCGGCTTCAGCTTTCCTCTTTTCCCAAAACGATGAACCCCTTTAGTGGGTGACACTTTGAGGAAAACTTTGTCTCCTACTTCAAATTTCAGCTCCCTCCGTCTTTTGTCTGCATATGCTTTTTATCGATCCTGGGCCACTCGTAATCTTTCCCGAATTTTCTTTATCACCTCGACCATTTGATCTACCAATTCGGGTCCCAAAATTTTCTTTTCGCCCACTTCGTCCCAACAAATAGGTGAGCGACATTTTTTTCCGTAAAGAGCTTCATAGGGCGTCATACCAATTGTTGATTAGTAGCTATTGTTGTAGGCAAACTCCACTAAGCACAGGTGGTCTTCCCAGCTTCTGGGAAAATCCAGGACATATGCCCTCAGCATATCCTCCAGGATTTGTATGGTCCTCTCTGATTGTCCGTCTGTTTGTGGGTGAAAAGTTATACTGAAAGACAGCTTGGTCCCTCACTCCTTTTGTAGACTTTGCCAGAATTTGGAGGTGAACCGAGGATCTCTATCCGATACGATAGAAACCGGTATGCCATGCAATCGGACAATCTCCTCGAGATATATTTGTGCCAATTTATCCAGTCTGAATGTCATCTTGATTGGCAAGAAATAGGTAGACTTCGTTAATCTATCAACGATCACCCATACGACGTGGTTTCCTCATTTGGTTCTCGGCAGGCCGACCACAAAATCCATGGCAATGTGTTCCCATTTCCATTCTGGTATTTTAAAGGAGCTAGCATTCCTGCTGGCCGCTGATGCTCCACTTTCACTTGTTGACAAACCAAACATCTCTTGACAAACTGCCCTATGCTTCTCTTCATGTTCCTCTACCAAAAATTTTCCCTTAAATTTCGGTACATCTTTGTACCTCCAGGATGTGCAGACATCGGTGTGCAATGTGCCTCTTCGAGGACTTCTTCTCTCAATTTCTCATCCTTGGGCACGCACATTCTTCCTCAGAAGACAAGACCTCCATCTGTTGCCAAAGAGAAACCTTCGGCCCTTCCATTATCCATAAGAGCTTTCATCCTCGTTAGGAAGTTGTCCCTCTTCTGGACTTCAACAATTCGATCGCGCAGTGTGGGTTTCACGAACAACACTGCCATCTTAGCTTCGATGTTGTTTGAAGACGTGACTATCTCCAAATTCAGCTTTGACATCTCCTCGATCAGTTGGTGCTGATTGGTGATCATAGACGTCACCACTCCCTTTCCTTTTCTGCTAAGGGCGTCAGCCACCATGTTTGCTTTTCCAGGATGGTAGTGGATCGTAATATCATAATCGTTCACTAACTCCAGCCATCTTCTTTGTTTCATATTGAGCTCCTTCTGTTCAAAGAAGTATTTTAGGCTCTTATAGTCGGTGTAAATCTCACACTTCACGCCATAAAGATAGTGTCTCCATATCTTAAGAGCGTGTACCATAGCTGCTAGTTCCAGATCGTGCGTTGGGTTGTTCTGTTCGTGAATCTTCAATTGGCGTGATGCATACGCCACTACTTTCCTTTGTTGCATCAAAACACAACCCAAACCCTGTTTGGATGCGTCACTATAGATCATGAACTCCTTCGTTACGTCTGGAACTATCAAGACTGGTGCTTCTGTCAGTCTCTTCTTTAGTTCCTAGAAACTACGCTCACAGTGCTCATTCCATTGAAACTTCACGTCCTTCCTTGTCAAGTGAGTCATAGGAGTGGCAATCTTCGAAAATCCTTTTATGAATCTTCAGTAGTATCCAGCCAAGCCGATGAAACTCCGAACTTCTTTAACGTTCATTAGAGTTTCCCATTTACTGACAGCTTTCACCTACCTTTTCAGGATCTACTTCGATCCCTTGTGAGGAGACAATATAGCCCAAGAAACCCACTTTGCCCAACCAGAATTCACACTTCTTGAATTTCGCATAAAGCT
Source organism: Scutellaria minor (assembly GCA_954870855.1). Classification (NCBI taxonomy): domain Eukaryota; kingdom Viridiplantae; phylum Streptophyta; class Magnoliopsida; order Lamiales; family Lamiaceae; genus Scutellaria; species Scutellaria minor. The sequence continues at coordinate 10,830,131 of OX940734.1, read as the reverse complement.
TCTCTTTTCGTAGAACCTCTAGTGCAATTCTGAGATGTTGTTCATGGTGTGCTCTATCGCACGAATAGATAAGGATATCATCAATGAACACAATGACGAAAAGATCTAGATAAAGATGGAAGATGTGATTCATCAAATCCATAAAGACAGCTGGAGCATTACTCAGTCCAAATGACATTACTACAAACTTGTAGTGGTCATATCTCGTCCTGAATGTTGTCTTTGATATATCCGCGTCTTTGGCTTTCATCTGGTGATATCCAGACCTTAAGTCAATCTTTGAGAACACACTGGCACCTCTTAATTGATCAAAGAGATCTTCAATTCGAGGCAGTGGATACTTGTTCTTTGTTGTTCTCTTGTTCAGCTCTCGGTAATCAATGCACATCCAAAAGTTGTCATCTTTTTTCTTCACGAAAAGCACTGGAGCTTCCCAGGATGACATGCTTAGTCTGATGAAACCTTTGTCCAAAAGTTCTTGTAATTGAACCTTCAGTTCTTGTAATTCTTTCGGTGCCATCCGATAAGGAGCTTTTGACACCGGTGCTGATCCTGGAACGAGATCGATCTCAAAGGTCACCTGTCGATTTGGTGGAGGACCAGGTAAATCCTCTGAAAATACATCCGTGAATTTCTTTATCATCGGCACCTTCTCGATAGAAGTCAATTCTTGCTCGGGGTTCACCATATTGACCAACCAAGCTTCGCAATTTCGTTTGCTAAGCATCTGGGTTGTCTTCATGGCCGAGATAATTCTTGAATCAACTTTAACTCGTGTTCCATGGAATGTGAACTTCGGCTCTCCTGGTGCTTGGAAGATGATTCTCTCACATAGCACTTGATTACCGCGTGATTGGACTCTAGCCAGTCCATTCCCAGGATTATGTCAAAATCCTTCATCTCCAAAGCATGAAGATCGGCTAGAAGAATCTTATCTTCAAAAGCGATCTTTAAGTGACGGTACAGGTGTTTTGTCCTTATTGTCTTCCCTGAAAGAATATTAACTTCTAGGGTTTGACCGACTATCCTACCATCTTCATGCTTCAGTAAGTCATAGAAGTTGATAGATATAAAAGAGTGTGTCGCTCCAGTATCAAAAAAGATGAGAGCAGGTATATCACATACTGATAACATACCTGTCATCGTCTCTGCTCCCTCAGCAGCTTCTGGACGGGTAAGAGTGAATGCTCGCGCTTTGCCTGCCACTGGCCTCGAGTTTGGGGTTGTAGCTGGCGAGTTCCTATTCCTCCAGTAGTTGGTCGCTATATGCCCCGGTGCCCCACATGTGAAGCAATTCTGTGTTTCTTGTTGACACGGTCCCATATGTACCCTCCTACATCTAAGACATGGGTTCCCAGGTCTGGGAGTGGGAAGGAGTGGAGTGTTGCTTGCCCTTGGAAATTTGTTCTGGGCAAAACTCTGGCTCGGGCTAGTCCACTTCCTTTTTACAGGAGCCGGAAAGACTTTCTTGGGAAGTATAGCATCCAAACGCAAACGAGAGGCGATCTCCTGAGCTCTCTCGATAACACTTGCGTATGTCATCACCCCCTGCCCATCCAGAATGGATCCAATCTCTGGACGAAGGCCCTTTTCAAATTTTCGGGCCTTCTTGATGTCGGTATCCATCAAGTGTGTGGCGTATCGGCTCAGATGATTGAACCACCACTCGTATTCTCCCACCGTTGAGCTTCCTTGACGGAGATGTAGAAACTCCATTTCCTTCTTGTCCCGGTAGGATTGAGGTATGAAGTAATGAGAAACCATCTCCTTAAACTCTTTCCACATCATCCCCTCTCTTTGAGCGGGCTGTAGAGTCCTTTTATACGAGTCCTACTAGTGACTCGCTTTGTCTGTAAGCTGGAAGATCGCATAGCTGACCTTTTGTTCTTTGGAACACGTTAAGTGCCTAAATAATCAGTCGAGTGATCTTAGCCACTCTTCTGCATCTGCTGGTTCCCTCTTCCCATCAAACATCGGTGGGTTAAATCATCGAAACTGTTCATATATAAGGTTATGGTCGATTCTTGTTGGTTGTGGGGTGGCTCGGGTTATCTCGAAATATTGTGCTAACCCTCTTAGCACCGTTACTAAGTCTCCCACATTAGCGTTTTTCTCTCTTTCCGTATGATTAGCTGGTTGTGGTTGTTCTCTTTGTGGTCTTCCTCTTGACATGGTTCTGTTACGATATATATATATATATATATAAATATAAGTTGTTGAGATTACACCATAATACTGTAGGTAAAAAAAATAAATGCGATACACGTGAAGAGGCATAAATATATATTCCATAAGATAAGCGAGGAATTATACATGCATAATATACATAGAAGCATAATAGGGGTAGCCCTATATCATAACAAAAGGTGTATATACACTATCTATGAAATAAAAGCTACCCTATACATATAAAATGTTTTATCATTTGTGACATAATATATACATATCATAAAAGTTCTCTCGTGACGTCTACACGACTGCAGCGGGAGGCAGCGGAGGCCCCGATAGTCCTGGTGCCCCGTCCCTAAGGTCGCCTATCTCCGAATCATCCTCCTCAGGATCCTCAGAATCGTCGTCCTCTGGCTCAGAACTACTGCTAGACGGATCGTAGGGTCCCGACTCAGGAGCAATCGAAAGGTCATATCGGCCCCATAGCTCCAGTATCTGCCTCGCCATGTTCCCGAAGTCGGTGATGGGTACGTGATCTACCGACGAGAATACTAGCTCATCCCGATAGACTAAACGGGCCCTAATCTCCCACTCGTGTGGCAAGGTATGGATCACATACAGACACACCTGGACACCACTGATCCTACCTCTAGTACCCCTATCTCCATCCAGCAATGCAGAAGCCTGGCAACGTGCTCACCTACCGATACATCGCCCGTCACTCTACTCTCATAAAAACGGCATCAGAGTCTCTCCTCACATGTCTCTATAACCAGTGCTCGCATCCTAGCAGCAACATAAATCCTATTCATCTATCCAGTATAAATTACATAAGTTTTTTATCAGCAATCTATATCCGTAACACCCTATCTACATCTTAACAGTTTATATTATGCTTAACAAGGTATCATATAACAGATAAGCACTCTTTTTTCGCAAGTCCTATGTTCAGGGAGAGTCACCTATAGATAGGATGACACCTATCTATTTTTTTTCGAAAACATTTTCAGGTTTTATAAACATGTTTTTCTCATTTTCTCTTTATAAAACAAGTTTGAGCAAGTTTGAAAACATTAGAACGTTGCTCTGATACCAAACTATCACGCCCCGTTTTCTTATATAAAAATTATCAGAGTTTTTCTTGTGGGCGTGCAAGAAGAAATGGTAAGAGACATTTTCATAAATAGAAGAAGGAGGTAGGAGACGATAGAAGAATGAGGTAGGAGATGATCAGAATCATTCACATATCAACAATCGGATTCAACCGATTAACAAAACATAGCAGCAAAAATAAAACATCAGGATCCATCATCCGAAACATATACGAGATTATTTATTACAAAACATGAATTATAAAAATCATTGTTTAATAATTGTGAGACATCAATCTTAAATACACGAGTCCGGATAGAGCCCCACCCCTCTCCCTCTAAGGTTCAGCATGCTCGTCATCTCCTGTAACGTAAATTACAGAATAGGGGGTGGGTGTGTGGAATACACTCGTGGGGATAAAATCAACATCTTATAACAGTCGACAGATATAAAATATCGAAAATGTAACATTCAGTCACGTTGTCACAACACGAAAAATGCAAGACACGTATCTTGTAACACATCCATTAGGTGTGGGAATTTCCCGACTTACCCTACCAAATGGTCTTAAATACCGCTAGCGCATTTACAGGACCGCCAGACCTTTCAGGTAGTAGATGGGGTAAGAGACAGTTGTTTTTTACGGTCCATAAGACCCTCTGAACATGCAATGTGAACCGAAGTCCTTTCACAGTATATCATGAACACATATACATAGCATATAATCACTGCATTTAGTATTCCTCAATCTTGTTTCAAAATAGGGAAAACTGTAAACAGATAAAGAGTTAGAAATTACCTCCATCTTGTTCTGTGGTTACCATGTGAGTAGCAAGTATCAAAGATCAAGTATCTCAATGATCAATCCAACTGATAGCCTACACAATTTATAGTGTTTCTTAGATCCTTAATAAGTATAATTAAAGCTATAAATGATTTCGACCCTTACCACCAGGAGGTCCTTCGACAGCAGCTCCAGCGAGGAGGGAGAAAATAGAGGAGAGAGAAAAGTTGGTAAGAATTAGGGTTTAGGGTTTGGAGGCGGTTTTTCACCGTTTTCCAGCGAATGAGATATCGGAATTGAAATCCGAGACCTATCCTAGACTCATCTCGACGAGACCTACGTTCTATGCAAAAATCGGCTGAAACCGATAATTTTAAAATTTTCCGACCATCAGCGGCGGCGCCGGCGTTGGCGCGCTGGAGGCAGAAAATGGTAGAGAGAGAGAGGAGAGAGAGACTTACGAGTTTTCATCGGTTTTGACTCGTTTGGAAAAACGGTGATTTTTGAATCGAAAACGCCCTATTTATAGATTTCACGGAAATCACTATTCACGTAAAAATCTTAAAATTACTATTCACGGTTGAAAAATCTTAGGTTACTATTCATGTAAAAATCTTCATTACTATTCACTGTAAATATCTTTCGGTTTTCCGAAACTTCATGTTTTGCCCTTTTCATCACCGTTTGAGCTACGGGTCTCCGATTGACCTCTAGTTCATTTCTATCTTCTCTTTTTTCCATTACGCATCTAATGGTATAATAATATTCTATGTTCCGCGACTAGAAAATATCTCCATCTAAAACAGGCATTAAACACGTATCTAAAACGCACGTAATTAAATTAAACAGTCAAGATTAACACACATAATTATTCAATTATGGGTTTAATATTTAATTAATCAATTATGCTTTATTTTTGGTCCGGGGTGCTACATGTCGTCGGCCAAGAGTCGGGGGTCCCGGTCAAAGTCAACCTTTTTACCAAAATTACGAAAACACCCATATATCTTAAAACGCTCCGTTTGAGCTCGTTTCAACTCCGATTAAGCTCATTCTTTTTTCCATTGCAAACCTAATCTTTCCCTCTTCCTCACATTTTTACCAAAATTATGAAAACACCCCTATATCTTAAAACGCTCCGTTTGAGCTCGTTTCAACTCCGATTAAGCTCATTTTTTTTCCGTTGCAATCCTAATATTTCCTTCTTTCTCATCAGATTATTGGATTTACCTTCCACATTCGTTTCTTCATCCTCGATCTTTAGATCTTCCATTTTATCTCATTTTTACCGATCATTTCTTCTCTGAGAAAGTCTATATCTTTAGTTATACGTATTTAATCTAGTAAGGATCTAAGAAACATCGTTACTTGTGTAGGCTATCAGTCGGATCGTACATCTTGATATTTGATAATTGTTACTCGACAACTCACGTGGTAACCACCGAACAAGATGGGGGTAACTTCTAAACTCTATCTGTTTATTGTTTTCCCTATTTGATGTATGAACTGTTCAATCTTATATGAGGTGATTATATGCTATAAATATTATGTTTATATTACGATAGTGTGATAGGGTTGGGCTGAGTGTCTATTGGGCTGTGTGTCCATTGGGCTATGTGTCCATTAGTGAGTCTTGGGCTATGTGTCCATTAGGTTGTGTGTCCATTAGTGAATCTTGAGCTGTGTGTCCATTAGTAAGTCATGGGTTGTGTGTCCATTAGTGAGTCATGGGTTGAGTGTCCATTGGGCTGTGTATTCATTAGTGAGTCATGGGTTGTGTGTCCGTTAATGAACCGAATTATATGTTATGCACAATATGTGATGTGTTTAATTGCTGAACTATTATATATGTTTGATATGTAAACTGCTTGATAATGTTAAAACATGGAAATTTCTCCCACGAGTGTATTCAACGCACTCACCCCCTATTCTGTACTCACACTACAGGAGATGAAGAGAATCATGATGCGTAGAGAGAAGGGTGTCTTATCAGTTGTGTCCTTTGTCCGATTTTGTCTTTTAAAACTATGTCGATCGTTTGTAAAAATTAAACTGTTCATCTTCTTTGTAAAGGATCCTGATGTATTTGCGCTGCTTAAGGTTTTCAAACCCTTTGAAATCGGTTGTATCTGAAGGCTTATATGTAATATTTCTGATCGTCTCTTACTTCATTCTTCTTATGATCGTCTCTTACCTTCTTCTATTTTATATCATGCATGTCTCTTCTCCTTCTTTCTTCACGCCCACAATGAAAACTCTGATAATTTTTAAGAATGAAAAATGGGGCGTGACAATTAGTATCAATTTCACTCATCTCAACAATTGACATTGACACTTTTCTTTGACTATATGTTAAAATAAAACTTAATAAAAAAATTTGAAAATAATTTACAATTAATATAAAACATATGTAAACAACTGAACCTGCATCTTTATGTAACAATAACAAAAGTTCAACATCAGTAAATTTCTATTATGTGTGAAGCAGTATTATGTACATACATCTACATCTAAAAGAAATTATCATTAAAGTCAGTATAAAAGAGACAGATGAACAATTGGCAATTGTAAAAATCCAATATGGTAGAGAAGATTCAAAACCTAAAATAAAAAATTTAAAATATTTCATGTAAGCATGAAACTATAGACACCAGAACACAAATTACATTATAAAGACCTAAAAGAAGTATTATGTCAGCTTGTTACAACTAACCTAAAATAAAAATAAAGAATGTAAAAGAAAAAAAAAGACTGTAAAAGAGAAATAAAATTCGATCAAAATTGCAACATGTTCACTCAACTGCTATGAATAAACAGAAGACGATAATGATAAAAGATGAAGGCCAAGAAATAATTCAATGGTGAAGTGAGTATTGATTGCTCTATGAATAAACAAAAGACGATAGTGATAAAAGACGAAGGTCAAGAAATAATTCAATAGTGAAGTGAGCATTGATTGCTCTCTGTGTGTATTTCATTATTTGCTAATAGTAATTATAAGCATCAAACAAATTTGAAGACAAACCACTATCGTCGATGATGATGGAATAATCGTAATATGTTCTTTGTAATCTGCTAGTGCTTTTGTTGGTAAAATTCCATCACCAAAGCCCACGATTTAAAACTCCAAATCATTGAAAAACTCTTTAAATATATATTATTATATGTTGATAATATATGCTTATCAGAAATAGATTCCATGATATATGCTTATAATATATCATTGAAAAACTCTTTAAATATATATTGATATAAGACTAATTTTTGTTTAAGATACAAAATGTTCTAGATTATAAAAGCAAAATAATCAAAACATGTAATTTTTTCAAGAAGGGTTTGAAATATAAATGGCTCTTACCTTTTATAATCAAATAAAATAAATAAAATAAATATTGAATTACGTTACTATTCTTAACAAAGAGTTTTCTTTAATTAAGACTCTAATTTAATTTGATTTGATTTAATTATGTAGGAGGCTTAAAATTGGTATTATGAAAAATGTACGAAACATCCATACTTGTCATAATTTATTTCCTTCTTTTTTTTTACTTATTAAATTAGGAATTATGTTATTTACAATTGTGAGTTAGATGGACTCTATTAAATTAAATAAGATTTTGAAAAGAAAAAAAAACATAAAAACATAATTTTTAATAATAACATACTTTAATAAAAATATAAAATTTATAATTTTTTTATATATGCTTATATATCATTGAAAAGCTCTTTAAATATATATTAATATAAGATTCATTTTACTTTAAGATTCAAAATGTTCTAGATTATAAAAGCAAAATAATCAAAACATGTAATTTTGTAGCGCCCAGATCAAAAAATGAAGCATAATTGGTTAATTAAATATTAAACCCTTAATTGAATTATTTTATTATGTGTGTTACCCCTTGACTGTTTAATTTAATTACATGTGTTTCAGATAATTGATAAATGCATGTTTTAGATGGAAGTATAATTTAGTCGCAAAACATAGATTATAATTTTTACCATAAGATGCGTAATGGAAAAATGAGAAGATAGAAATGAATTTGAGGTCAATCGGAGACTCGTAGCTCAAATGACGAAGAAAATGGTGAAAAATGAAGATTCGGAAAAACGAAAGATAATTTCGGTGACTAGTGAATCCGAGATATTTTTGGTGAATAGTAAAAATGAGATATTTCGGTGAATAGTAACCCAAGATTTTTACGATGAATAGTGTTTTTTGGAAATCTATATATACGGGTGTTTTCGAGTCGAAAAATCACCATTTTCCGAACGAGGCAAAAATCGGGAAAAATCGTAAGTCTCTCTCTCCTCCCTCTTCTCTCGCTCTCCTCTGTTTTCTGACCTCCGGCGCGCTGCCACCGGTGTCGGAAAATCAATTTTGTCGGTTTCGGCTGATTTTCGCATAGAACGTAGGTCTCGTCGAGATGAGTCTAGGATAGGTCTCGGATTTCAATTCTGATGTCTCGTTCGCCAGAAAATGACAAAACATCGCCGGAAAACCCTTTTTCTCTCTCTTCCTCTCCACCTCGTTTCTTCTCCGTTTTGGGCCAACTCATACTTTGAGTTGAAGCTCTCGTCGAGCCCGTCATGAATCCGGGCTTAGATTTCTGAACGGATTTTTCCTCCTCCGGTAATCATCGGTCAAAGATCCGGCCAAAGTCTTTCTCTCTCCTCTCTCTCTCTTCTCTCTCCCCGTCTGCCCTCTCTCTTTCTCCTCGTCGGAAAATGAAGCATGGGAAGGTGGCTGGGTTGTGTGTGTTTTAGGTTGGTGGTGGTGGCCGGCGACACGAAGGTCGCCGGCCAGAATTGGTGCGTGGGTTTGGTTTCGCTATGAGTGTGTGTATAGTGTGCGTGTATGTATAGTGTGTTGTGTGTGTGGGTGTTGTTGGGGGCTGGTTTGAGTGGTGCAGGTGGTTGACGGCGACGGGAGGTCACCGGCCAGTAGTTCTGGTGGTGTCGCCGGTGACTGGAAGTCGCCGGCCAGAGCTAGGAAGAGAAGGAAGTGTGTGTGTATGCATGCATGGGGTGTGTGTGTTGGTTGTTGCTGTTTTGGGGGAGAGTTACTGTTCACACCGCCGATGGGGTGGCCGAAGAAAGTGGTGGCCGGAGCTGGGTGGTCGTCGGGCGGCACCACCGCAATAGGTGGCTGCTGGAAGGACAACAAGCGCGCTGGGCGACGCCGGGTGACGCTGGGTGTGGGCTTGTCGGGAGTTGCCGAGGCGCGCCGGGTGCTGGGCGCACATGCCGGGTGCTGGCGCGTGCTCCTGCCGGGTCTGCCGAGGGCTACCGAGGAACGTCGGGTGCTAGTGCGTGTTGCTGCCAAGTCTACCAAGAAATGCAGCACGCTGGCGCGCACGCTGTCGAGGGACGCCGGGAGCTGGCGTGCACGACGCAGTGTGACGAGTGCGCGTGCGGCGCCGTGTTTGTGATACGAGATGTATTTTTTCCATCGTACATTATCGTCGAGTCATTGGCGACGAGATGTGGTCGACCGGGAGTCGGGGGTCCCGGTCAAAGTCAACCCTTTGACCAAAATTACCAAAATACCCCTCAATATTAAAATGCTCCGTTTGAGCTCGTTTCAACTTCGATTGAGCTCTTTTTTTTTCATTGCGACCCAAATCTTTTCCTCTTTCTTATAAACCTGTTGGACTGAACTTCCACTCTCGTTTCTTCAACCTCATTCTTTAGATCTTCTATTTCGTCTTGTCTTTACTGATCGTTTCTTCTCTGAGAAAGTCTATATCTTTATTTATACATATTTAACGTATTAAGAATCTAAGAAACATTGTTACTTGTGTAGGCTATCAATTGGATCATACGCTTTAGTTTTGATATTTGTTACTCGACAACTCACGTGGTAACCACCGAACAAGATGGGGGTAACTTTTAAACTCTAAATGTTTATTATTTTCCATATTTGATATATGAACTGTTGAACTCTACGTGTTGTGATTATATGTTGTGATTACTATGTACATGCATATATTATGAAAACGATAAATGAGGACGGATGTCCAAAATCATGTTAAGGATGGACTGGTGGCCCGTAAAAAGCACCATACGTTAGGGATGGACTGGTGGCTCGTAAAAAAGCACCGAGTTATAGTTGAGTGCTGTTAGAGTCGTGTGTTCTTAAAATTATGTGTTATGCATTCTATATGTATGTTGTGTCTATTTGCCAAACCTGTATATGTTTGATTTGTTGTACTTACCTAATAAACTGTTTAAAAACATCGAAAGTATCCCCTCAAGTGTATTTAACGCACTCACTCCCACATGTATTCATGTTACAGGAAATCACGAGCATGTTGAGCTTTAGAGAGAGAGATGGTGCCCTATCTGGAATTTTTATATTCTGTCTTTTGTCACAAAACGATTATAAAATTCTCGTTTGGTAAGTATAACTTCGTTAATCCTATGGATGATGGATCCTGACGTTTTTCCGCTGTTATGTTTTCTCCCGGCTTTGTGCCGAAGGATTTTTATCATCATGTAAGGTTTACTTCCGCTGCGTAAGGTTTCAAACTCTATTTTATCGGTTGTATCTGATGTTTCAAGTGTACCACTTCTTATCCTCTCCTTTTTCCTTCTATTTTATATCATGTACGTCTTCATTTCCTTTCTTTCTTTATGCCCACAAAGGAAACTCTGATATATTTTAAGTGCGAAAACGGGGCGTGACAAATGTTTTCAAGAAGAGTTTGAAATGTAAATGACTCTTGCCTTTTATAATAAAAAAAATATTGAATTACGTTATTATTCATGATAAAGAGTTATTAAATTAGGACTCTAATTTAATTTGATTTGATTTAATTTAATTATTTAGGAGGGTTAAAATTAAAATTTGAAAAAAAATATAACGTAAGAACATAATTTCTAATAATAACATACTTTAATAAAAAATTTAAATTTATAGTATAATTTTTTTAAAATATTCTTATAACATATCATTGAAAAGCTCTTTAAATATATATTAATATAAGACTAATTTTAGTTTAAGATACAAAATGTTCAAGATTATAAAAGAAAAATAATCAAAACATGTAATCTTTTCAAGAAGAGTTTGAAACGTAAATGGCTCTTATTTTTTATAATCAAATAGAAAAATAAAATAAATATTAAATTAATTTTTTTTATATATGCTTATAATATATCATTGAAAAACTCTTTAAATATATATTAATATAAGACTAAGTTTAGTCTAAGATTCAAAATGTTCTAGATTATAAAACAAAAATAATCAAAACATGTAATTTTTTCAAGAAGAGTTTGAAATGTAAATGACTCTTGCCTTTTATAATCAAAAAAATAAAGTAAAATATATATTGAATTATGTTACTATCCTTAATAAAGAGTTTTCTTTAATTAGGACTCTAATTTAATTTGATTTGATTTAATTGTGTAGGATGGTTAAGATTGACATTATGAAAAATGAATGAAACATCCAAACTTGCCATATTTTATTTCCTTCATTTTTTTTTACATATTAAATTAGGAATTATGTTATTTACAATTGTGAGTTAGATGGACTCTATTAAATTGAATAAGATTTTGAAAAAAAATTCATAAGAACATAATTTCTAATAATAATGTATTTTGATAAAAATAGTAAATTTATAATATAATTTTTTTATATATGCTTATAATATATCATTGAAAAGCTCTTTAAATATATATTAATATAAGACTAATTTTAGTCTAATTATGTTATTTACAATTGTGATTTGGATGGACTTTATTAAATTAAATAAGATTTTGAAAAAACATAAGAACATAATTTCTAATAATAACATACTTAAATTGTAGCGCCCAGGATAAAACGACGCATAATTTGCTAATTAAATAATTAAACCTCTAATTTTTTGATTTAATTATGTGTGTTTCAGAAAAAAATGATAAAATGCATGTTTTGTAGCGCCTCGGATCAAAACGAGCATAATTTATTAATTAAATATTTTAACGTACGACTTGATAATTACGTGCGTATATTTTGACTGTCTAATTAATTATGTGCGTTTCAGATACGTGTTTAACGCATGACTTAGACGGATAATTTTCATGGACATGGTATATAGAATATTTTCATACCATAAGATGCGTCTTGGAAAGACGAGAAGATAGAAACGAACTAGGGGTCAATCGAAGACCTGTAGCTTGAATGACGATGGAAAGGGCAAAACCCGAAGTTTCGGAAATCGGAAGATATTTATGGAGAATGGAAACGAAGATATTTACGGTGAATGGAAATGAAGATATTTACGTGAATAGTAATTTGGAAAAGTCAACTGGTGAATAGTAACGGAGATATTTTGGATGAATAGTGATCGAGATATTTTGGATGAATAGTGATCCGGATATTTTCGGTGAATAGTAATTTCCGGATTTCTATAAATAGGGGTAGTTTCGATTCGAAAATCACCGTTTCTTCGATCGACCTGAACCCGATGAAAACACGTAAGTCCTTCTTTCTCGTCTTTTAATTTCCGTCTTTCTGTGGCGGTGTCGTGAGCCTCTTGAAATGCACAAGCGGTGAAATACCGATATAGGATAAGACGGGGGAATCCCGCACCTATTCTTCTTACGTACCATTTCTAATGTCGGCTTTGCATTTATATGTGCCGTGACAATGTGACTGTAGGATAGCTTTTCGGTATTTAATTCTGACATGAGTTGTGCGAGGTGGATATTATCCCCACGAGTGTATTCCACGCACTCACCCCTTAATCTGTACTCACACTACAGGCGATGATGAGCATGAGGAACCCTAGAAGGAGAGATGAAGTACTGTATCTGGCTTCGTTGTAATGAGACGAGGTCTCTTAAATATTTTCAAACTATGTTTTGGATAACTTGTGTTTTGTAATATTTTGATACATGTAAGGATGTGAGATCTTGAAGGTATTTCCGCTGCCTATGATATTATATATCCGTAGTGAGACCGAATGTAATCGATAGAGGTCGGTTTTGATGAGTGAAAGATTCACTTCGTTCCTTACCCCTTTCTTCTGTTGTCCCTTGCTTCTTTCTTTCTGTCTTATTAAGCATCCCTTGCCTTTTTCTATCTTTACGCCCGAGTAAAAACTCTGATAAAATGTGAAAAGATTTTGGGGCGTGACAGGTGGTATCAGAGCCGTTCTAACATTGAGAACGTGCTCGAGCTGGTTTTAAAATGGGAAAATGTGATTTGAAAAAGAGAAAAAGTTTTGGAATGAGTTTTAAAGTGGGAAAGGTGTGATTTCAAAATGTGGATGGTTTTTGAAAAGATATAGATAGGTATTATCCTCTCTCCATAGGTGACCCTCCCTGATATAAGTGTTGTGGAGCATGAATGTTTGTTTGTTAAGTGTTAATTTGCTTTGAACCGTTGGGTTTAGAAGGAAGCGTTGCGAGTATGAGTATGATCTCTGTTGAGGGCGGTACGAGTGGTGCCGTCATGAGGAAAAAGTAATGATCGGCGTTGGTGATGCGCCGGTGTGTTAAGACTGATGGGATGTTAAGGAATATTGTTTCACGATGAGACAATCTGTTAAAACCCTGTTGAGGTCATTACAATCACGATTAACAGATTTTATGAAAACCTCTTGAAGTCACTATAATTGACACACTGCTCTAAGCCACCGCCACAAAGCCGCTGACTGCAGCAGCGTGAGCTAGTGTGCGAGTATGGTCGTATGCAGGAGTTGATATCGTGTGACTAAAAGTTGAAACTACCATGAACCCTTATTTATAACAGGGTGTACTAATGAGTGAGTTTTCCCAGTCCGTGGTTGCAATGCGTAAGATCGGTTTTGACAATTGAGGGCTATAAAAACTTTCTGAAGATGTCAGTAATGTGAATTTGAATGTTTTACGTATAATACATTTTCTTTGGTTTGATTGTGCGAGTTGTGTATACGCTATCATACATAAACGGATAATAGAAGATCTGTTAAAGTTATTATATGATTTATGGTATAGTGTTTATTGGTACCGTGATTGTGGCTATTAGTTTGCCTACTACTATAGAATGTTGGGTTATGCGAGGTAGAGTATAAGGGTTAGTTTTCTTAGGTCGGCTGTAAAACGATATGCCACGAGGACGGCCATGAAAGAATAAGCCGTCAAGGAAGGGGATTTGGTTACAGTGCTATGAGCGTTAGCACAACACTTCGAAGTAACCAAAGCCGCCCCACATCCAACCAGAACTGACCCGAATCTCATCTACAAACAGTTCCGGTGATTTAACCCACCAACGTTCGATGGGAAGGGAGAACCAACGGAGGCGAAAGAGTGGCTAAGGTCACTCGACCGATTGTTTGGGCACCTGACCTGCTCTCAAGGGCAGATGGTCAGTTGTGCGATCTTCCAGTTGACTAATGAAGCAAGTCACTAGTGGGACTCGTACAAAAGGACTCTGCTACCCGTTCAAAGAGAGGGGATGACGTGAAAGGAGTTTAAGAAAATGGTTACTCACCACTTCATCCCTCAATCGTACCGGGACAAGAATAAGACAGAGTTCCTTCATCTCCGACAGGAAAGCTCGTTTGTGGGAGACTACGAGCGAAGATTTAATCATCTGAGCCAGTGTGCTCCACATTTGGTGGATACTGATAATCAAAAAGGCCCGAAGATTCGAGAAGGGCCTTCGCTCAGAGATCAGCTCGATCCTGGCTGGGCAGGGGACGATGACATATGCAAGCGTCATCAAGAGAGCCCAGGAGATCGCTTCTCGGATGGGTTTGGATGCAACACCTCTCCAGAAAGTTTTTCCTGCTCCTGTTAAGAGGAAGTGGATTGGCCCGAGTTAGGATTTTGCCCAGAACAAAATTCCGAGGGCAAGCAATGCTCCACTCCTTTCTACACCTAGACCTGGGAACCCGTGCCTTAGATGCAGGAAGGTACACTCAGGACTGTGTCAGCAAGAAGCATGGAACTGTTTCACTTGCGGCGTACCGGGGCACATAACGACTAACTGCTGGAGATCGAGGAACATGCCAGCTACAGCCCCGCACTCGAGGCTGGTGGCAGGCAGAGAGCGAGCATTCGCTCTTACTCGCCCAGGAGTGGTTGAGGGAGCTGAGGTGATGACAACATGAAGATGGTAAAACATCTGTATCGTCACCTTAGGATTGCTTTTGAAGATAAGATCCATCTAGTTAATCTTCACGCTTTGGAGATAAAGGATGGAGATAAAGGATTTTGATACAATCCTGGGGATGGACTGACTAGAGTCCAAACCACGCGGTAATCAAGTGTCGTGCAAGGAAGACTGTCATATAAGCACCGGGCAAACTGGAGTTCACCTTCCATGGAACATGAATTAAAGTGGACTCAAGAATTATCTCGAGCATGAAGACAACCCAGATGCTTAGCAAAAGGGATTGCGAAGTTGGGTTAGTCAATATGATGAACTCTGAGCAAGGATCAACTCCTATCGAGAAGGTACCAGTGATGAAGGAATACATGGATGTATTTTCAGAGGATTTATCTGGTCCTCCACTGGATCGATAGGTGACTTTTGAGGTCGATCTCGTCCTAGGATTAACACCGATGTCAAAAGCTCTATAACGGATGACACCGAAGGAAATCGCAAGAACTGAAGGTTCAGTTACAAGAACCGTTAGATAAGGGCTTCTTTAGACCGAGAAGGTCGCTTAGAAAAGCTCCAATGCCGTTTGCGAAGGAGAAAGATGGAAACTTCCGGATGTGTATGGGTTACCGAGAACGGAACAAGCAGACTCTAGAGAACAAGAATCCACTGTCTCAAATTGAATATCTTTTGATCAATATAAGAGATACCAGTGTGTTCTCGAAGATTGACTTAAGGTCTGGATCTCACCAGATGAAAGTCAAAGTTGCGGATTCATCTAAGACAACATTCAAGATGAGAAATGGCTACCGCGAGTTTGTAAGTAATGCTCCAGCTGTCTTTACGGATTTGATGAATCGCGTTCTCCATCCGTATCTCGATCGTTTCATCATCATGTTTGTTGATGATATTCTCATCAATTCGTACGATAGAACGCACCGCGAAACATATCTCAAGAATGCGTCGAAGAATCAACGAAAATAGTTGCCGCATCCAACAAGAGTATCAGAGTACTGTTCGACAACTTTTTCCCCATCATTTCAACTCTCTTTATCTCTCCCTTTTTCCTACTCTCGTTCTCGCTTCTTCTCTCTCTTTACTTTACCTATATTAAAAACATACTTAATATCTAAAAACGGAGGAATACGACTTTCCTATTCCTCATTCTATTCCGCAAATAAATGGTGAAGATGAAAAGTATATCGGATGACTAATACAAAGATCAGTATTATGAGACGAAGAAGGAGCGGTATGAGAAGCAAAAGTGTGATCCGGGTAGGAAGGTTCGAGAAAGAACTGGAATAGCTCAGGATTGGCACAAGTTCTGGACATCGAGCTTAGCCAAATAATCGAGATGGTTGGACGTGCAGGCTGCAGGGCGCACGGCCACGCACGGTCGTGCATGGTGTGCACGGTCGTGCGCGAACCAGCAGGAGCCACTGGAAGTTAGCGTACGGTCATGCCGGAGAGCACGGTCGTGCACGAGCCGGGGAAAGTTACTGAGTGGTGGCGCACGGCTGTGCCGAGAGGGCACGAGTGAGTGCTGGATGGGCGCACCGGGAACGGGCGTCGGGTGCTGGCCGCGTGCCGAGTGACGTCGGATGACGGGAAACGTGCACGTGTACCACATCGTGAAACGGGTGCGCACGTGAAGCCGTATTATTTTTCGATCCGATTTTCGTTTCTTTTTCCATCATACGCTGTTAAACGAGTCATTAGAAGTAACAAACTTCGAAAATCCCTCTATGAATCCTTGATGAAAAATGGAAAGAAAGAAGCAACACAGAAATAAGAAGATGAGAGTTCTAGCAAAGTATCTAGTCTCGTAGCTTTTAGTACACGTTTAGTTCTGAGTTGTTCTTAGTATGCGTTCAATTTCGAGGATGAAATTATTTTTAAGGGGTAAGGGATGTAGCGCCCCGGATCAAAACGAGCATAATTTATTAATTAAATATTTTAACGTACGACTTGATAATTACGTGCGTATATTTTGACTGTCTAATTAATTATGTGCGTTTCAGATACGTGTTTAACGCATGACTTAGATGGATAATTTCCATGGACATGGTATATAGAATATTTTCATACCATAAGATGCGTCTTGGAAAGACGAGAAGATAGAAACAAACTAGGGGTCAATCGGAGACCCGTAGCTCGAATGACAACGGAAAGGGCAAAACCGGAAGTTTCGAAAATCGGAAGATATTTATGGAGAATGGAAACGAAGATATTTACGGTGAATGGAAATGAAGATATTTACGTGAATAGTAATTTGGAAAAGTCAACTGGTGAATAGTAACGGAGATATTTTGGATGAATAGTGATCCGGATATTTTCAGTGAATAGTAATTTCCAGATTTCTATAAATAGGGGTAGTTTCGATTCAAAAATCACCGTTTCTTTGATCGAGCTGAACCCGACGAAAACACGTAAGTACTTCTTTCTCGTCTTTTAATTTCCATCTTTCTGTTTCCGGCGCGCCGCTGCCGGCCGTTCGCCGAAAAATTTCAACATTGTCGGAATCGGACAATTTTCACACACGACGTTCGTATCGATGAGACGAATCTAGGATAGGTCTCGGATTTCAAATCCGACTTCTCGTTCGCCGGAAAACGACGAAAAACAGCCTTGAAACCCTAACCTTAACCCTTGATCACCCTTTCTCTCTCCTCTGTTCTTTCTCTCTCCATCGCGCCGGAGAAGCTGCCGGAGGTTGCCGGAGGTCGTGGCCAGATGCTGGATTGCCGGCGCGCCGTGGGTGGCCGCGCCGGAGATAGACAGTGGGTGAATATATATGTATGCATGCATGTGTGTATGTTTTTGAAGGTGTATCAGTGTGTGTGTGTTGTGTGGCTCGCTGTGGGGGGCGGCGCCGGGTGGCGCCGCCGTGTGTGATCAGTGGGCCGGCGACGGGAAGTCACCGGCGAGGTGGAGGAGGAGGTAGCCGGCGGCTGGTGGTCGCCGGCCAACAGAGGCAGTGGGTGGGTGTGTGTAAACACACCTCACGTTGTGTGTGTATGTGTGCTATGTATGCGTGTGTGTGAGCGTGGACGGCGGTGGTGGTGGCCGGCGACTGGGGGTCGCCGGCCAAGGTCCAAGTGGACGGTGGTGGTCGCCGGCGGCAGGTGGCAGCCGGCCAAGGAGAGGGGTGTGTGTGTGTGTTTGAGCATGAAAGGGTGTGTATATGCGTGTGTATGTATAGGACGTGTGTGTGTGTTTGGTTGGTCGGAAATGGTTGCCTGCGACGAGGGGTCGCCGGCAGAGGTGTTCGGAGTCGTCGCCGGCGACGGGAAGTCGCCGGCCGGAGTTTTGGTGGAAGTTGGAATTTTGGAAAAATGTGACTTCGAAGGGTTTTGCGGCGAAGTTTCCGGGTACTATTCATGACGGAATCCGGCTATGGACGACCGGAGATGGTAGCCGGAGGTGCGAGGTATCCGGCGAGGTAGGTGGTGGTGGCTGGAGGCGGCGCCGCCGCGCCGGGCGACGCCGGGAAGTGGCCTGCTCGAGCAGGCCACCGTCAGGTAACCTGGGCAGAGGCTGGTCGAGTTGGTTGAGTTGCGCGCAGCTGCCGAGAAAACTCGGCAGCCGTCGGGTGTCGGGTAGCCGGCGCGCACCGTGCACACCCGTCGGGTGCCGACGCGCACCCGACGCCGTGTTTTCGATCCGAACCTCGTTTTCTTTCCATCCTTCATCCGTATCGAGTCGTCGATGACGAGACGTCGTTGATCGGGGTCCGTGGGCCCAGTCAAAGTCAACCCCTTGACCAAAATTACCATTTTACCGCTAAACTTAAAACGCTTCGTTTGAGCTCGTTCTAACACCGATCGAGCTCATTCTTTTTCCATCGTGACCCAAACTTCATTTCCTATCATCTCAGCCCTTTAGACTTGATTTTCAGCCTTGTCTCCTAAATTCCAATCTTTAGATCGCTCGATCCATCGTGTATTTAACGACCGATTTCCAACGAAACCTTTTACAGCTTTAAATATAATTTATTAAGGATCTAAGGGACGTCATAACTTATGTAGGCTACTTGTTGAGTTGAGTCTTGTGATATCGGATCCTTTGGTACTCGCTTGTGAAATCTGATCCGTCGGTACTCGTTGATCACGTGGTAACCACCGAACAAGGTGGGGGTAAATTCTAACTCTTCTTCTGTTTACCGTTTTCCCTAAGTAAACGCTTGCATGAATGAGGAATACTAAGTGCTGTGTTTATACTTGTTGTGCCATGATATAACTGTGAAAGGACAGAGGTCCTCCGATCATGCATTCTGTGGCGGTGTCGTGAGCCTCTTGAAATGCACAAGCGGTGAAATACCGATATAGGATAAGACGGGGGAATCCTGCACCTATTCTTCTTATATACCATTTCTACTACTCTGTGGCGGTGTCGTGAGCCTCTTGAAATGCACAAGCGGTGAAATACCGATATAGGATAAGACGGTGGAATCCCGCACCTATTCTTCTTACGTACCATTTCTAATGTCTGCTTTGCATTTATATGTGCCGTGACAATGTGACTGTAGGATAGCTTTTCGGTATTTAATTCTGACATGAGTTGTTCGAGGTGGATATTATCCCCACGAGTGTATTCCACGCACTCACCCCTTAATCTGTACTCACACTACAGGCGATGATGAGCATGAGGAACCCTAGGAGGAGAGAGGAAGTACTGTATCTGGCTTCGTTGTAATGAGATGAGGTCTCTTAAACATTTTCAAATTATGTTTTGGATAACTTGTGTTTTGTAATATTTTGATACATGTAAGGATGTGAGATCCTGAAGGTATTTCCGCTGCCTATGATATTATATATCGGTAGTGAGATCGAATGTAATCGACAGAGGTCGGTTTTGATGAGTGAAAGATTCACTTCGTTCCTTACCCCTTTCTTCTGTTGTCCCTTTCTTCTTTCTTTCTGTCTTATTAAGCGTCCCTTGCCTTTTTCTATCTTCACGCCCGAGTAAAAACTCTGATAAAATGTGAAAAGATTTTGGGGCGTGACATGTTTAATTAATCGGTGGTATAAATTAAACGAAAAACATAGGTTATAATTTTATCATAAGGTTCGTAATCGAAAAACGAAAAGATAGAAATAAATTTGAGGTCAATTGGAGACTCGTAGCTTAAATCACGAAGAATATGACGAATACGAAGAATTGGAAATGAGATATTTTCAATGAATAGTAAAAATGAGATATTTTTTATGAATAGTAAAATAGTAAGATATTTTCATGAATAGTAAGATATTTTGATGAATAGTAAAAAATAGGATATTCTCGATGAATAGTGTGATTTTTTCGAAAAATAGTATAAATAATACGAAACGAATCGTAAAAGTAATTATTCGAACGAGAAACCGAAAAAGTAAGAATTTTCTCTCTTTTCTCTCTTCTCTCTCCTCTGTTTTCCGACAGCCGCTGCCGCACCGGTGCCGGAAACTTTTTCTCGATTTTGTGTGGATTTTTGCACAGCTTGTAGGTCTTACCAAGAAGATTCTAGAACAGGTCTCGGATTTTCATTCCGACATCTCTTTCGCCGGAAAATGGCTAATCAATCATCGAAAAACACTAGTTTTCCCTCTCATCACTTCCTTTCTCTCTCCTCTGTTTTCTCTCTCTCTCTCTTTCCCTCGCCGGAACAGTGGCCGGACCATCGCTACAGGTGTGTGTCGGGTGGAGGGGGTGGCACCGCCGCTGGAGCTGTGCATGGTGTGTGTGTGTATGCATGCGTGTGTGTGGCTGGTGTTGCCGTAGGTGGCAGCGCTATGCAGCGCCGCCGTGGTGGTGGTGGTGGCACCGGCGAATCGTGGGGGGCGGTGCCAAGTGGCACCACCGTTACTGGAAGCTACTGTTGTTGCTGGGCTGGTATGCAGGTCGCGCTGGGTAGTTAAGTGCGTGTTGTGCGCATGTCAGGAGATGGGTACGCGCGCGCTATCGGGCGACGGGAGCTGGTGCGTGCGTCGGGAGGTGCGGGGTGATTGGTATGCGCGTTGTGCACGCGTCGGGGGGCGTCGGGCGTGTTGTGTGCGTGCCAACGAGCGTGTGTGTGTGCGTAGTGTCGCCAGCGACGTGAAGTCGTCGGCCGGGAGTCGGGGGTCCCGGTCAAAGTCAACTCTTTTCTAAAAATTACAAAAATGCCCCTATACCTTAAAATGCTCTGTTTGAACTCATTTTTAACTCCTATTAATCCCGTTCTCTTTCCATTGCAACCCTAATCTTTCCCTCTTCATCTTGAGATCACCTATTTAACCTTTCACACTCATTTTCTTCGTCCTTGATCTTTAGATCTTTCGTTCTGTCTCATTTATTCCTATTGCTTCTTCGAGAGAGAGAGTTTATATTATTAATTACACGTAATTAACGTATTATGGATCTAAGAAACCTCTTTACATGTGTATGCTTACAATCGGATCAACACCTTAAAAACTTGTTACTTTGACATTACACGTGGTTACCACCGAAAATGGTGGGGGTAATTTCTAAATCTTTATATGTTTATTGTTTTCCCTATTTGATATATGAACTGTTGAATCTTATATGCGGTGATTATATGTTGTGAATTATGTGTCATATTATTATACTGTGAAAGGACTAAGGTCTACATTCACTCTTGGAGGGACTTATGGTCCGTAAAAAACTTCTCTCTCTTCTACAATCATAGGTTTGGTGGTCCTGGAAATGCACCAACGGTATGTGAGACCGTTTTGTAGGGTAAGATGGGAAATACCCTCACCTGAGGTTGAGTTACGAATTATGTGCTATGCATTGTACGTGCTGTGTCTAATTGCCGAACTTATGTATATTTGAATTATTTAACTGCCATAACATGTTAAGATACGGAGTTTATCCCCACGAGTGTATTCAACACACTCACCCCCATGTGTATTCACATTACAGGAAGTGACAAGAATCAAGATGTGTAGAGATGGTAATACTAAATCAAGTTTTCTCATTTTGCTTTCTAAAACTTGATGTCGAAACAATGTTGTTTATATTTCACATTTGTAAAGAAAAACTGTACTTCTTCTTTTCTATGTTATGGATCCTGATGTATTTCCGCTGTTATGTTTTCATCTGGCTATGTGCCGAAGGTTTTAAACATGTAAAATTGTATATTTAACGATACTCTAAGGTTTCTATTTTAACACGTACATCTCTTTTCTCCTTCTTCCTGCACGCACACAAAGAAAACTCTGATATTTTTAAGTGCGAAAATAGGACATGACAGTATGGTATCAGAACAAATTCCTACCCTTTGTAGGGCTCTGCTCAAGCTTGTTTTTCTTTTCAAATGTGTTTTATCGAGTAAAGATCTTTTAAAACCCTCTTGATATCACTACAATCGACACACGACTCTAAGCCACCGCCACAAAGTCGCTGACTGCAGCAGCGTGAGCTTGTGTGTGAGAATGGTTGTTCGTAGGAGTTGATGCCATGTTATAGAGAGTTGAGTCTACCATGGGCCCTTGTTTACAACAGGGTGTGCTAATGGGTTTGTGTTGAAACTATCATGGGCCCTTGTTTATAATAGGGTGTGCTAATGGGTGTGTTTTCCCAGTTCGTGTGTGTGATACGTAAAGTTGCATCAAATGCTTGAGGCCATGTGTGAATGTTTATGATATGTTTAATGATGTACTTTTCTGGTTGGTATATGCAAGTTGGGTATACGCTATCCTACATGACAATATTATGCTAAGATGATAAACAAATGACAGAGAAATCTATTGAGGTTATTAAATGATTTATGGAATAATGTTTATCGGTACCATGTTACCTGTTATTTGTTTATCTGTTGCTATATATTGTTGGGTTACATGGGATAGATTATAAGGGTTAGTTTTTGTATGTCGCCTTTAAAATTATGTCTCGAGGCCGACCACGAAAAGACCAACCGTCAATGGAGAATCCACCTGAACAAGATGTGGATGCCACGATGGGAGACTTGGTGTTCGTACTAAGGGACAACCCATTCTTTTATCTATGTCGAGCTATGTGATCTGCTAAGCATGAGAACGGTAGGGTAATCGCTGAAACCCTAGAGTTTAGTATCTCATCGGGAAGGACGGTATGAATGAAATACTTTTGTCGAAGTCTAAGAATCATCTTTGAGAAGAGGATCCAGTGGCCATCTTGGACAGAAAGACTCACGAATTGAGGAATCAAGATATGACTCTAGTGAAAGTCCAATAGAGTCAACATGGAAAGGAAGAAACAACATGGGAACAAGATGACGAGATTTTAGCAAAGTATCCAGTTTTGCCTTTTTTTTAGTTATGCTTCTAAATTTCGAGGACGAAATTCTTTTAAGGGGTAAGGGATGTAGCGCCCATGATAAAACGACGCATAATTTGCTAATTAAATAATTAAACCTCTAATTGTTTGATTTAATTAAGTGTGTTTTAGAAAAAAAATGATAAAATACGTGTTTAATTAATCGGTGGTATAAATTAAACGAAAAGCATAAGTTATAATTTTATCATAAGGTTCGTAATCGAAAAACGAAAAGATAGAAATGAATTTGAGGTCAATCAGAGACCCGTAGCTCAAATCACGAAGAATACAAAGAATCGAAAATGAGATATTTTCGATGAATAGTAAAATAGTAAGATATTTTCATGAATAGTAAGATATTTGGATGAATAGTAAAAAATAGGATATTTTTGATGAATAGTGCGATTTTTTGAAAAAGAGTATAAATAATACGAAACGAATCGTAAAAGTAATTATTCGAACGAGAAATTGAAAAAGTAAGAATTTTCTCTCTTTCTCTCTTTTCTCTCCTCTGTTTTCGGGCAGTCGGCAGCCGGCGCCAGAAACTTTTTCTTGGTTTCGGCCAATTTTCACATAGTTTGTAGGTCTCACCGAGACGATTCTAGAACAGGTCTTGAATTTTCATTCCGACATCTCCTTCACCGGAAAAAGGCCAATCAATCGTCGAAAAACCCTAGTTTTCCCTCTCCTCACTTCCTTTCTCTCTCCTCTGTTCTCTCTCTCTCTCTCTCTCTCTCCCTTGCCGGAACAGTGGCCGGACCATCGCTGCAGGTGTGTGTGTCGGGTGATGGGGGTAGCGTCGCCTCCGGAGCTGTGCATGGTGTGTGTGTATGCATGCGTGTGTGTGTTGCTGCTGCTGTTGTAGGTTGCGGTGTTGTGCAGCGCCGTCGTGGTGGTGGTGGCCAGCGCTGGTGGTGGTGGCCGGCGCTGGTGACGTCGGCGAGTCGTGGGGGGCGGCACCAGGTGGTGCCGCCGTTGCTGGAAGCTACTGCTGTTGCTGGGCTGGTGTGCAGGTCGCGTCGGGTAGCTGGGCGCATGCTGTGCGCGCTCCGGGAGACAGGTGCGCACGCCAGGAGGCGCCGGGTGACGGGTATGCGCGCTGTTCGCACGCCGGGGGGCACCGGGCGTGCCGTGTGCGAGCCGACGAGCATGTGTGTGTGCATAGTGTCGCTGGTGATATGAAGCCATCGGTTGGGAGTCGGGGGTCCTGGTCAAAGTCAACTGTTTTCTGAAAATTATAAAAACGCCCCTATACCTTAAAACACTCTGTTTGAGCTCGTTTTAACTTCGATTAATCACGTTCTTCTTTCGTTGCAACCCTAATCTTTCCCTCTTCATCTTGAGATCACCTATTTAACTTTTCACACTCGTTTTCTTCATTCTTGATCTTTAGATCTTTCGTTCTGTCTCATTTTTCCCTATCGCTTCTTCTTCGAGAGAGAGTTTATATAATTAATTACACGTAATTAACGTATTATGGATCTAAGAAACCTCTTTGCATGTGTAGGCTTACAATCGGATCAACACCTTAAAAACTTGTTACTTTGACATTACACATGGTTACCACCGAATAAGGTGGGGGTAATTTCTAAATCTCTATGTGTTTATTGTTTTCCCTATTTGATATATGAACTGTTGAATCTTATATGCGGTGATTATATGTTGTGAATTATGTGTCATATTATTATACTGTTAAAGGACTAAGGTCCACATTCACCCTCGAATGGACTTATGGTCCGTAAAAAAGTTCCCTCTCTCTTCTAATATCATAGGTTTGGTGGTCCTAGAAATGCACCAACCGTATATGAGATCGTTTTGTAGGGTAAGATGGGAAATACCCTCACATGAGGTTGAGTTACGAATTATGTGCTATGCATTGTACATGCTGTGTCTAATTGCCGAACTTATGTATATTTGAATTATTTAACTGCCATAACATGTTAAGATACGGAGTTTATCCCCATGAGTGTATTCAACACACTCACCCCCATGTGTATTCACATTACAGGAAGTGACGAGAATCAAGATGTGTAGAACTAAATCAAGTTTCCTCTTTTTGCTTTCTAAAACTTGATGTCGAAACAATGTTGTTTATATTTCATGTTTGTAAAGAAAATCTGTACTTCTTCTTTTGTATGTTATGGATCTTGATGTATTTTCACTGTTATGTTTTCATCCGGCTATGTGCCGAAGGTTTTAAACATGTAAAATCATATATTTAACGATACTCCAAGGTTTCTATTTTAACACGTACGTCTCTTTTTTTCTTCTTCCTGCATGCCCACAAAGAAAACTCTGATATTTTTAAGTGCGAAAACGGGGCGTGACATAAATTAAAATATTAAATTTATAATATATTTTTTTACATATACTTATAATATATCATTGAAAAGCTCTTTAAGTATATCTTAATATAACACTAATTTCAGTCTAAGATTCAAAATGTTTTAGATTATAAAAGCAAAATAATCAAAACACGTAATTTTTTCAAGAAGCGTTTGAATATGATTATAATATATTATTGAAAAACTCTTTAAATATATATTAATATAAGACTAATTTTAGTCTAATAATGTTATTTACAATTGTGATTTGGATGGACTGTATTAAATTAAATAAGATTTTGAAAAAAAAAACATATATATGAACATAATTTCTTATATTAACATACTTTAATTAAAATATAAAATTTATAACTTTTTTTATATATACTTATAATATATCATTGAAAAGCTCTTTAAATATATATTAATATATTAATATAAGACTAATTTTAGTCTAAGATTCAAAATGTTCTAGATTATAAAAACAAAATAATCAAAACATGTAAGTTTTTCAAGAAAAGTTTGAAATGTAAAATACTCTTGTCTTTTATAATCAAAAAAATAAAATAAAATATATATTTAATTATGTTACTATCCTTTATAAAGAGTTTTCTTTAATTGGGACTCTAATTTAATTTGATTTGATTTAATTATGTATGAGGGTTAAGATTGGCATTATTAAAAATGGACGTAACATCCATACTTGCCATAATTTATTTCCTGCTTTTTTTTTACATATTAAATTAGGAATTATTTTATTTACAATTGTGAGTTAGATGGACTCTATTAAATTGAATAAGATTTTGAAAAAAAATTCATAAGAGCATAATTTCTAATATTAAGTACTTTGATAAAAATATTAAATTCATAATATAATTTTTTTATATATGCTTATAATATATCATTGAAAAACTCTTTAAATATGCATTAATATAAGACTATTTTAGTCTTAAATAAGACTTTGAAAAAAAAAGCATATGAACATAATTTCTTATAATAACATACTTTAATTAAAATATAAAATTTATAATTTTTTTATATATGCTTATAATATATCATTGAAAATCTCTTTTAATATATATTAATATAAGACTAATTTTAGTCTAAGATTCAAAGTGTTCTAGATTATAAAAGCAAAATAATCAAAACATGCAATTTTTTGAAGAAGAGTTTGAAATGTAAAAGACTCTTGCCTTTTATAATCAATAATAATAATAATAAATATTGAATTACGTTACTATCCTTACTAAAGAGTTTTCATTAATTAGGACTCTAATTTAATTTAATTTGATTTAATTATATAGGAGGGTTAAAATTATCATTATGAAAAATAGACAAAATATTCATACTTTTATATATATATATATATATATGAATTTAGTGCCATGTACATCCGCCACTGGACACAACCATTATGTGAACCAATTCACACACACGCAAATCATATTCTATGCGATACAAACCAACATAGACACACAATATGATGGTTACTATGACACGAACTATAAGTAGTGTCAACTCCATATATTAACATTTGATAAGGGGCGCCTAAAATTTATTTTTATCAAATAACAACCTTCTTTTCTTAAAAATAAATAAATTGTTATTTAAGCTATTTCTATAAAAGATATAATCCTGATTAGGCTTAATTGAGGGGGACCGGCCCCAATTAGGTAATAGAATGAAATGGATATTTTGGCTACACAGAAAACACCAAAGCATGGGGCCGTTATAATACGTTACTCTCGTTTGCCGACAATACATGCATACCATCCCACGCGCTCAAATTCTTGTATAAATGCCGTTATGAGTGGATCCATATGGGGTCGTTAAATGCAAGGATTGGCCCAGCATTCATATTTCTTTAATTCCTCTCCTCAAATCCTTCTTGATCTCTCCTATTATCTCATCTACTTGTGAATTCCCTCTTCTTCTTCTTCTTCTCTCTCTTCGTTTACCTTTTGTTTGGGTGTAAAAATTCTTGAGTGATGTTTACTCCATTTCTTTGGTTGATGATCATGTTTAAGGGCTAGGTGGTTCTTGAATTTATCGGTCAAGATTTTTATACTGGGTTTCTTGATGTGGAAAAACTTGAGGTCCCTTTTTCAGATTAATTATATTTTTTTATTGAGTTCTTGAGAATGAAATATTTTGTTGGGTGATTTCGAAGGAGATTAGATATGGGTATTATAAGCACAATATTGGGGGTTTTTGGGTTTGGGATTGGGGTTCCCACTGGGATTGTGATTGGATACTTTATGTTCATCTACTCCCAGCCAACTGATGTGAAGGTATTTCTACTCTTGTTATGTTTTCTTTGTGGTGCCATTTGGTTTTTTGAGGAATTTTGCATCTTCAAATCTATTGTTTTTTGCTTTTGTTTATGTCTTCTACCATTTTTTACTTATGATTTTTTTTCTCTCTTGTTAAGTACTACCGAATAGTTACTCAAGTGATTGTCAATGGCATTGCAATTAAATGCATTCTTTCTGTGTAGCACTTATTCTTAAATGATATAATAAGAGTTACTGGGTTTGTGATATAACTTTCACATTTGGAAGTGTTTAATCTAATTTGAATCTATGGAAGTATGTACAATCTTGGCAAAAAAGTTGGAGTTGAAGAACTTTTAAATATTCTTAACCACTTTTTTTTTTTTCTGTGGATAAGGAACTTGATGTAGATCAGTTTATGTTCGATCATTTGGAACTAAATTGATTCTCTGAGGTAGAAGCAAACAAATCAATTGACAAGTTTTTTAGATTTGACAATATCTTGGTGAGAATTAAAAAGCACGAACATCTCTGTCTTTGAAGAATAACAAAGAAAAAAACTTGGTGGTGAGAATTAAAAAGCACGAACACCTGTCTTTGAAGAATAACAAAGAAGCTACTCATATTTAGGTTTAGGAAACACATAATAAATACTCTAATAATACAAATAAGAAGCTTTAGATTTAGGAAGAGCAGCAGCTTGGAGGCTTCATCTTCTTGCAATAATTCTATCTTATATGACTTTATATCTGATTTCCTTTAAATATTATTACTTGTTGACATATTAACAGAATTTCATTTTTGAAAAAGTAAGACTTGATGAAGAGATTTAAAAGCATGTCACACCTCTACCTTTTGAAAAATAATTAGGAGTGAAGTCATTTATAGTGTTAAGGATTTATAAAATAATTCGAAAAGAGTACATGGAGACTTCAGCTTTGCAGCTTCTGTTTGCATTCATATTTAATTCTGTTTTAATATGTTGGTCATCCATATTAACAGACTCATTTTTGAAAAACACACTTGATAAATTAGAAGAATTAAAAAATGATGAGACAGCTATGTCTATTGAAAAATAGCTAAGAATGGATCAAAATTTAAATGGTGTGAAGAAAATGAAATTTGGTAGCATATATGATAAGAACATATTTCTGTATGTGACACAAGAAAAAATAGATAGGTCTATTATCATTGTTCCTAATGCACTCTTTTCAGGATCCTGAACTTCGTCCATTAATTGAGAAAGATTCTAAAAGTCTTGCACAGCTGCTCCCAGAGATACCATTTTGGATTAAAAATCCAGACTACGATCGAGTGAGTTCCATTTATTGTGGTCTGGCAGAACTTTTGATTTGTTCATAGTTTCTGATTGTATATTTCTCTGCAGATTGATTGGCTGAATAAATTCATTGAATACATGTGGCCTTATCTAGACAAGGTATGTTTGTAGAATGCTTTAGCTTTAACTTTGTGCTTGTGATGGAATATTGACATTCCCGAGGTGTCCAGGGAATTTGCAAGATGGCGAAGAAAATAGCAGAGCCTATCATAGCCGAGCAAATTCCGAAATACAAAATTGATGCTGTTGATTTTCACACACTAACTCTGGGCTCCCTACCGCCTACTTTTCAAGGTTTTCTATTCATTTTTCTTGTGCTGCATTTAATCAATGTCTGAATTGCAAATCTTCTCTAATAATATCAACTTGAGACCATTGTTTCTGTCACTGCCATTATTCTTTTATGAATATGTGTATATACAAAAAAATTAATCAATTATCACATAGTAATTGTTGCTTGGTGTATGCTAAAGCGTTTCTTACATTTGACGAGTAACATTTACTTGTTCGTGTGAGTGGCAATCACTATGGACAAGAATGTTCCAGGAAGAGTGGTTTTTCACTACTTTTGAATCTTTTAATTACAAGAAGGCCATTTATTTGGCTTGGTAATCATATAAGCTATTAAGTGGTTGATTTGATTCCTTTTTTATCGTTATGTACTTCTGTTATAGATTAGTTTTGCTTACTTGCATGTTCCTGTAAATCTCCTTTCTCATCAAGAATATGGAACCTGGGAAGTGTTGCAGCAAATTCTGACACAATAGTTTATGATGCTTTGGGATTTAATATACATGCTTTTGTTATGTTAAGATAAGGAAGATTTATCTTGCTGTATTTAGTCATAGTTATTAGCAGTGTCGTTTGGATAAAAAAACCTCCAAAGCCTTATGATTATCAGCAACTATGACTTAGAAGTTGAGGAGTTCTTTCTGGACTGATATTCATTTAACATAAAATATACAGCTGATTCTAAGTCAGGTTAATGAACTTCACTCTGTAAGCGTGGTCTTCTTTTTTGTTTTAATTTCTCCTTTTCTTTTAATGATCAATAAGAATCCTGTCTATTCTTTTTCACCTTTTCTCATACAAAATGAACTCTGCAAATGATTGATAATGGTTGTTTGCGTTATGTCATGCCTCAGCTGCCTTGTTCATTGTTATTATTTGTTTACATTTTTTTATTTCTTTGTCCTCTCACATCTTTATCTTTGTATGTAACTATGATCTGTTAATCTCCATGTTATAACTTATTCCTCATAGTGGTTCTGACAGAATGTGGTGTCATCTTGCTTCTTTTACTACTTCGGCAGTGACTTGTTTTCTCTGCCTCTTATAATCGACCATATAATGCCAAAGTTTCTAAAAATGTAAATATGCTTCTTATTTGTTAGCCATTTTTTCTGCTTTTATCTTTCTTCTTCCAAACATCATTTTTGCTGTTGATTGTATTATTTATATATGATACGATGCCAGGTATCAAAGTATACAACACCGAAGAAAAGGAATTGATTATGGAACTAGGCTTGAAATGGGCAGCTAATCCAAACATTCTCCTTGCTGTAAAAGCTTTTGGATTGAGAGCTACAGTTCAGGTACACTTCTCTAAATGTTAATAATAAAAGGTTAATATTTTAAGCTGCTCTCCTTTTTAATGCATTTTCCTCATAAACAATTTAGTGTCTCTAAACAATTTGAGGTCTGAGTACGTGGTTTGTTTATTCTTTTTGGATATATTTCAGGTGCTTGACTTGCAAGTTTTTGCTTGCCCACGTATCACATTGAAGCCGCTAGTTCCAAGCTTTCCTTGTTTTGCTAATATATATGTTTCTCTAATGGAGAAGGTGAGCATTCCTAATATATGATTATCCTCTTGTAGAAATGCATATTCTTGAACAACGTTGGGAAAGCTGACTTCTATTAATCTGAACTCTTATGCAAGTTGTCAAAAGTATATTACTGTTTAGAGTTAATATGGTTAGTTTTAGTGGGAAAATCACAAAAATATGCAATCATATTGGCAATCAATACTTTCAGGACATCTATTATAGGATTTTACTGTAAATTGAACACCAAATCATCTATCACACAAATTATCAAAAATAGAGTACTTTTCAGAATTAAGACTACACTTATATACAATTGAATCAGCAATCTGTACTTGATTTTGATCATAAGATTTAGGTGGCAACTGAACACCAAAATATACATTCGCATGTTTCTATAATTATATTTCCATATAATTCTGTTGTAGCCTCATGTTGATTTTGGAGTGAAGCTGCTAGGTGCTGATGCTATGTCCATTCCTGGTGTATACAGAATTGTGCAGGTATTGTTTAATATTTAGTTTATTTCACAAATCCACTAGAATTATGCCTGCATCTTCTAGCTAAGGCGGGGTGGTGTGTTTGTGGAATCTCTTGAACTGTGAAAGCAATGTATGAACTGCTTATGAGAGTTACATTTCTTAGTAACGATTTTCTATTAGTGAATGAGTTGTGTGCTCTTCTTTCACGTGTTTGAGTTATTTGTATTATGATTCTTCAGGAGCTTATAAAAGATCAGGTTGCAAATATGTATCTGTGGCCGAAAAGACTTGAAGTTCAGATAATGGATCCTGCAAAGTAAGTTTACATGTTCCTTTCAACGTTATACAAATGATATCCAACTCAATTGAACCTTCAATACTAATCAATTTCTGTTTCCTCATTGGACTGGACACAGAGCAATGAAGAAACCAGTAGGGATTCTGAATGTTAACATTGTCAGAGCGACAAAACTGAAGAAGAAGGATCTTTTAGGGGCGTCCGACCCATATGTGAAGCTAAAGCTGACTGACGACAAACTCCCATCCAAGAAAACAACCGTAAAACATAAGAACCTGAATCCTGAATGGAATGAGGAATTCAACTTGGTCTTGAAAGACCCTGAATCTCAAGTTTTAGAGCTCTCCGTCTTTGATTGGGAACAGGCATCTTTCTCACCTTTTAAAACATAGCACAAGACTTGTCCATGTTTCTCATAGTGTGATTGTGTCTTCTTTTAGGTTGGGACACATGATAAGATGGGGCTGAATAGAATCCCACTAAAAGACCTGACTCCTGAGGAGACGAAAACTTTCACTCTCGATCTTCTGAAAAATCTGAATCCAGATGATGCTCAAAATGAAAAGTCAAGAGGGCAGCTCGTTGTTGAACTCAATTACAGACCATTCAAGGACAACGAGATACCAACCAATGTTGAAGATTCAGATGATGTACAGAAGGCTCCTGAGGGAACACCCGACGGTGGTGGTCTGCTCGTCATTATAGTACATGAAGCTCAAGATTTGGAAGGGAAGAACCATACAAATCCATCAGTACGTATATTGTTCCGTGGGGAAGAAAAAAGAACTAAGGTAATCTATCACCCTAGAGTCTCTTTGGGTGAGCTTATAAGCTCTTCAAAAGTGTTTGGTAAAGATTTCAAAATAAGGTTTTATTTCATCCTAAAATAAGCTCTTTTTTAAAAAGTAAGGGAATTAAGAACGTATTTCTAAAATAAGATTTCATTTTATATAAACCCCTCCAAATTGGAGCATTAAAATTACACAATTGTCATTACTAACATCTTATAAGTTCCACCATTTTATTTATCCAGACACTTCAACAACTTATTTTCAAATAAGATAATACATTTTATAAGCTAAAAAACATCTTATAAGATGGTAGAAATTATAAGCTCTTTAAAATAAGTGTAATCAAACACTCTCATAGTCTATTAACTTCTCAAATCTTATTGTCATAGTTATGTACATGTTGGTGTAGGTTGTGAAGAAAAATAGAGATCCGAGATGGGATGAGGAGTTCCAGTTTACACTGGATGAGCCCCCCACCAACGACAGGGTTCACGTTGAAGTTATCAGTACTTCCAAGAGAATGGGTCTATTACACCCCAAGGTATATGTTATTTTGATAACATTAGTGACTTACATTAGAAACATAAATAAATAATCTATAGCTCATGTTTATTGTTTTTATCGTAGGAAACTCTAGGTTATGTGGATATATATTTGTTGGATGTTGTCCACAACAGGAGGATCAACGAGAGGTACCACCTTATCGACTCAAAGAATGGTCGGATTCAAATTGAGATGCAGTGGAGAACTGCTTCGTGAATTCCTTTTGAGACGAGACATTGCTAATCGAGCAATGTTTTTGTTTTTGTGAGTAACAATGTCACATGATGATTCGTACCATTGATTAGTCTCCAAGAAAACTTCTGTAATGTTTCGTTTGTTTCACCTCACCTAGGAAGAATAAGGCGCACGGAGAAATTCATCGATGATAATGAGATGTAATCAAATGTACTTTACACTTGAAGAATGTTATAGCAGCATATGAAATATGTAGAGATTGGATGTTAGATCCCTACATCAAATTTTATGCTCATGAATTATTCAATGTTAGGACAACTGGTTGGCTTTTGTTTATTCAATTCTTATGTATATTTCTGTATCAATCTGTTCAATGATAACTTATGTTAGGAGATGCATCTTTTCTTGTCTTATCAATAATTCAAGAAATAAAAGCTAGCTATCTTTATGTCGTGTTTATAGTTTTTATTTTCGTCAAAACTCCAAAGTTGATGACGAGAATAACGAAAAAGATGATGAAGTGATTTAGTCATTTAATTTAGAGTATCAAATTAAATAGTTAAATTGGTTTTACTAGGATACTGTTATTCAATTATTGGTGGTTTGATACAACTAACGATCCAACTAATCTATCTAAATAAATAAAAATTGAGTTGGTCTCTTATGCACCAGTTGTATAGATCTAAATTCATGCAATTGGGTCGATTCGATCCGGATCCGTCCACTTATGGACCTTTTTATTAATATTATTTATTTATATGTTATTTTTATGTTATATACATATCACTTTTATGTATAAATATTCTTACTTTTATGTACTGTAATTTAGGAAAAAAAAAAAAAGAATTTCAACACAATTTGTACATATATATACATTTATATGATATTCATATCACATTTATATTATATTCATGTCACATTTATGTACAAATATCCTTACCTTTACGTAATATATAAAGGTGCAACTAATATCATATAAAGGTATGAGTAATATCACATAAAGATATTTTGATCCAAAAAATGCTTTAAAATTCTTCATTTTTTACAATACATAATATAACATAAAGGTCATGCAAATAAAACATAAAGACAACACATGAATCACAAAAAAAAAAAAAAAAAAAAAATCAAAACCTCGTTGATCTGGGTCGGGACAATTCAGATTGCACAGATCGTAGATTCGTGCACCTAGTGCATAGGAGAATTTGCGTTAAAAATTATATTTAAGAGATTGAGAAATTTAATCATATATACATTCACTTCATTTAACATATACCAAAATATTAACTTCACAAACGTTATAACAATTAGTATAACAATATAGAATAAAATGGTTTGACCTATCTCGAATTTAATCGACTTTTACTGAGTAAAGTTACCAAAATCATGTGACAAAAACTTTTATGCAATTGGTGCACGGACCCTAGATCCATGCACTCGGGTCGACTTGGCCTGCCACGCGCCCGCACGTGCCACCAGGTCGCAGACAAAATCTACCCAAACATGCTCCCAAGTGTCAGACCTTTATGTTATGTTAACTATACATTTTAGTAGTGTTAGTCATACCTCTTAGTTATGTTAGTTATACCTTTTGTATGACTAGTTGTACCTTAGCATTTTTTTTAGATAGACATATTAACCTTTCATTCCTTTTAGTTATAACAGTCATACTTTTTAGTTATGTTAGTTGTACCTTTATATATTACATAAAGGTTGACTATGTTGATATAAATGTATAAGTGATATCATATAAATGTATGAAAAGGTAAACATGTACAAATTGTGGCGAAATTAAGATTTTTTTAGAGTTAAAAGTATTAAATAAATGTATGATATCCGGACATAAATGTATGACTAATATAACATAAATATATGACTAATATAATATAAAAGTATGACTAACATAACATAGAGGTCAGAGCAAAAAAAAAAAGTAAAAGTGTGCAGATCCGGGTCAACCCACGCCCAAACCTGACCCGAGTGCATGTGTGCATCACGTGCACAGGAGTGCTACTCAAATCATGTTTGTCTATTTTTTTATTGGTTCACTCGAATTTTGAACTCTTTATTGCAATTGGAATTTAACTAACAAATGATTTCAAATCATTGTTGCAGAAATCCGCCTAATCGGCCGACTAGGCGCTAGTCGGTCATTAACCGACCCAATTTTATTGAAAATCATCCAAAAATCATTTTTGTAAGTAATGGGTGCCTAGTCGGTCTAGGTGCTTAACCCAATTTTCCTTTTTTTTTATTTTACTTTTATTATAATAATTATAATAAAATTGAAGACCAAATTGTGTTTATGACTTTATTAATATTTGGTTTATTATGTGTTATGAACTCATGTAACTTACATTTCACTATTTCAGGTTTTCAGTAGATGACTTATTTGCCTATTTGAGTGGTTAATAACTTAATATGTATCATTTTGAATTTGATGTGTGTTTGGGATTTTTGGGTAAATTGCATTATGGTCAGACAGAAATCAGAACAATATTCTCCATATATTCTAATTTTTCTATACATATAATTATATATATAGGTCATGAAAAAATAATAAAAAAAAAATCATCGATGCCTCGTCGGTGCCTAGTTGCAGCCAAGTCGGCCTTGGCTCTAGGTGCTTGGAAAACACCCCACTTGTGATTTCCAACTTTTACAACCTTGTTTCAAATTATACAAAATGATTCGTGTTGATCTTTGAAAGATGTTGAAATAGTCAGCTATATAATCGGATGAACCAAAGGAATATTTGGGTTTGGTTTTGTCTACCTTCTTTGTTTTTTATGAAGTTTTTTTTATTGTTGATTCTGTTTGTTTTAAATTAGTTTTCTGCTTGTTGTGCTTAGTGTATATGATTTTTTTGTACATTCTCGAACATAAGTAGTGTATAGGATTCTTGTGTATATTCTAAAACCTATGACCATCTGATATAGTGTAAAAATATTATCTAATACTCTGCAATGAACTGGATAATGTAAATGTTTTGTTATCATCAAAAAGGAGGAAATTGTTAGGAATTTATTGTTTAGATTTTGATGAAACAAAACGCAAACGTAATAGAAAAGTAAAGTGCCCCATTTTTCATAATGTGTAAGTGAAATTAGTCTAGCTTTTGAGTTTAGAAAATAGGATGAAGAATGATGGAGATCAAGTTTCAGTAGCTGAAATATCAAGCTAAGAACTGCTACAAGCAGTAAGAAGACTTCTACTGAAAGCAAGAAAGGTTACGACATAAATGAGCTGTAAGCAGTATGTTAAGTTACTGTAATCATAAAAGATACAACAAAGAGACAATGAACTGTATTACTGCATGAAGACAGACTGTAGAAACCAAGTGTTGTATCCTCGAAGATTAAGGAGATAAAAAGAACAAGTATCAAGGTTCTAACACCAATGTAGTATGAGGTAGATCAGCTGAAGTTCGAGGATCAATCACTTCAAAACTAGCCAGTAGAGAAGCTGAATGATGTAGTGTAAAGAGCTAGTAAGCATCAGACACGTGACTTGACAGACTGCATAAAGCTGCAACTTAGTACAACCGCATTTACTACCTTGGAGTGCAAGATAATGAAAATTTAATGCATGCCCTTGAAGGCATTTAATGCGAGCTCTACACACTTCGAAGAGGATTCAAATTCAAAGGAGAGTGTCTCTCTTCAATGGACATACTCCTTCACCTATAAATAGAGGAATAGTTGACTGTTACAACTACTAAAACACTAAAATCAAAAAAGCTCAAGCAAGAAACCTCTCAAGTTCTAAGTGCCCTTAATGCTCATGTTTCGGTCACTTAACCTTAAGAAGTAGTCAAATATTTGGCCCCAAGTTCGAGAAATCCAAAGGTTGTTTTAAGTACCAGTTGAAGAAAAATATTATATACTTTTTTACCTCTATGTTGTGTGCTATGATTGTTTTAGGTGTCCTTAGTTGATATGAAGTCATTCATTTCTGAGTGTTTAGTCTTAAGAGTTTAAGGCAATGACTTTGTGTGAGTTTGAAAGATCCTATGTGGCTCTGCCTTTAGGATTTGAGCAACCTTTGTGGAAACTAAGTTCTAGTAGGTGACACTTTGTTAGGTTGAGTGTTTGTAAGGTTGAGTCTTGTAAATCAAACATACTTAACGAAGTTCCTCCTTGAAGAAAGAATATAGTGGACGTAGAAGAATTACACCACCTTCGAACCACTATAAGACCCTTGTGTGTTGTTTTACTGTATTTATATCCCCTGCATATCTACCTGTTGGATCTATATCTCTTATCATCCCGTATAAAAGACTTTGCTAAAGTTCATATTTCAAGGTTTTCAAAAGAAACTCTATCTTAGAAAAGTTTACATTTCCATTGCAAGAACTCTTAGTTACAGTAAGCAGCACTGCTTGATATTGTTGTAAGCTAAACTGCATCCTGTGCTGTAAGCTTTCTAGGTTACAGTTTAGTAAGTTCAAAAAGTTTTAAGAAATGATATATGTTCATTCACCCCCCCTCCGAACCTCTATACCACTTGACTAACAACAAGGGTTAAAAGAACTTAAAAGCTTGACTGCTTCTTGAGGTTGAGTGATTGAAACTTGTCATTTTCAAGGCACTTAGAACTTAAAAGCTTGACTGCTTCTTGAGGTTGAGTGATTGAAACTTGTCATTTTCAAGGCACTTAGAACTTAAAAGCTTTATTGCTTGAGCTTAAAGAGTTGTAGTTTCACTAGTAATTCCAGTCGACTCTTTCTTTATTTATAAGTGAGGAAATATGTCCATTGAAAAGAAAGACATTCCCTTGGATTTGAATCCTCTTTCATTTTGTAGAGCTTGTGTTAAATGCCTTCAAAGTCTTACATTAATTTTAATTGACTCTTCCTTTATTTATAGGTGAGGAAATATGTCTGTTGTAAAGAGACATATTCCATTGACTTTGAATCCTCTTTCGTGTTGTAGAGCTCGCATTAAATGCCTTCAAAGACTTGAATTAAATTTTCCTTGTCTTGCACTCCATGCTATTAAATGTGGTTGTACTAGGTTGTAGTTTTATGTAGTCTGTCAGGACACGTGTCGACTGTTTATTGGCTCTTTGTACTGCATCTTTCAGCTTGTTTCTATTGGCTTATTTTGAAGTGATTGGTCATTGGACTTTAGCTGATTTTCCTCATACTATATTGATGTTAGAGACTTAGCTTTTTTTCTTCTTATCTCTTTGATTTTGTTGAGTGCAACACTTGCTTTCTACAACCTGTCTTCATGCAGTAATACAACGTACTGAGTCTCTTGTTGTATCTTTACTGCTTACGGCATACTATGTTGTATTCTTCTAGTTTACAGTAATAATTTTCTTACTACTTGCAGCAGTTATTCACTTGAGCTTTCAGCTACTGTATCTTGATCACCATCATTCTTCATCCTATCTTCTAGACTCAAATCTAGTCTAATTTCACTTAAACAATTTAAAAAATGGGGTACTCTACTTTCCTATTACACTTGTGTTTTGTCTTATCAAAATCTAAACAATAATATTCTAAAAAATTTCCTCATTTTTATGATGACTAAACCTTTATATTATGGAGTTCATTGTAGAGTATCAAGATATACTTTTCATTATATCTGATTGTCATAGGATTCAAAATGTACAAAAAGAATCCTATACACTATACAAAAGAATAAAAGAATTAAATTTAAGCTAGTGCATCGAAACATAAATGACTACTGTAACAGAGCATAAACTATATTTATTTCTAAGATACATAAGCTATGCATCAGAGCAAAACGAACCTAATCCTAGCTAAGCATAAAAATTAGAGCATGAGGACTAAAAAGAACTAAATAAATCCTATTTATCAGCATATAAACTTAACAGATATATCCATCATGCTATATTAATATAATAAGATTAAAACATGCATAAAGTTCACAAGTTATGTGTAGCGCCCCGGACCAAAAAAAATATAATTGATTAATTAAATATTAAACCCTTAATTGGATTATTATGTGCGTTATTTATGACTGTTTAATTTAATTACGTGCGTTTCAGATACATGTTTAATGCAAGATTTAGATGGAAATATTTTCTAGACATGGAACATAGGATTTTATTATACCATTAGATACGCAATGGAAAAATGAGAAGATAAAAATGAACTAGGGGTCAATCGGAGACCCGTAGCTCAAACGACGACGAAAAGGGCAAAACACGAAGTTTCGAAAAACCGAAAGATATTTCCGGTGAATAGTAACCCGAGATTTTCTTACCCCATGAACAGTAATTTTAGATTTCTTTTGATGAATAGTGATTTTTGGGAATTCTATAAATAGGGGCGTTTTCGATTCAAAAATCACCATTTTTCTGAACGAGGCAAAACCGACGAAAACACGTAAGTCTTTCTCTCCTCCTTTCTCTTTCTCGATTTTTTGTTTTCTGACCATCGGAAAAATTCAACTTTATCGGTTTCAGCTGATTTTTCACAGAACGTAGGTCTGGTCGAGACGAGTCTAGGATAGGTTTCGGATTTCAATTCCGATGTCTCGTTCGCCGGGAAACGGCAAAAACATTGCCGGAAAACCCTAATCCATGTTTTTCAACCCTTTTTCTCTCCCCGTTTCTCTCTCTCTCTCTCTCTCTCTCTCTCGCTCTCCTCCTTCACTGGAGTGGTGGCTGACCTTCTTAGGATGTTGGACTATCAGTTGGGGGTGGTGGCGCCGCCGTGGGCGGTGGTGCTGGGGCCGGAAGTGGTGGTGGAAAGTGGTTGTTTGTGTGTGTAGGCTGGTGTGTGTGTGTTTTACGTGATAGTGTGTGTGTGTGTGTTTGGGCTGTTGGTTGCCGACGATGGGAGGTCGCCGGCAGGAGTTGAGTGTTGGGATGGTGCCTCGTTGCGCCGCCGTGTCAGGTGGTGTCACCGGCGATGGGAGATCGCCGGCCATGGCCGGAATTTGGGGGGGAGAAAATGGTTGAGAGGCTGGCTGGCGTTGGGAGCTGGGCACGCTGGGCGCGCGCGCCAGGAGGGTGCTGGGCGCGCCGGCGCCGGGTAACCGTCCCTCAAACTTAAAACGCTCCGTTTGAGCTCGTTTCAACTCCGATTGAGCTCATTCTTTTTGCGTTGCGACCTAAATCTTTTCCTCTATTTTATCAGATTGTTGGATTTAACTTCCACTCTCATTTATTCATCCTCAATGTTTAGATCTTTCGTTTCATCTCGTTTTTACCGATCGTTTCAACTCCGATCGAACTCATTCTCTTTCCGTTGCGATCCAAATCTCCCCCTCTTTCATGTCAGTATACTGAACTGACCTTCCCCTCTTGTTTCTTTAACCTCAATCTTTAGGTCTTCCATTCCGACTCATCTCTATCGATCGTATTTTCACCGATATCGTCTATACCTTTAATTATACATATTTAGGATCTAAGAAACGTTATAACTTGTGTAGGCTATCAGTTGGAAGATGCTTTGTGATACTTGATTTTTGTTACTCGCTACTCACGTGGTAACCAATGAACAAGGTGGGGGTAACTTCTAAACTCAATATGTTAATTGTTTTCCATATTTGATATTTGAATTGTTGAACTCTACGTGCTGTGATTATATGCTATGATTATCATGTACATGCATACATTATGAATACGATAAATGTGGACGGATGTCCAAGATACGTTAGGGATGAACTGGTGACCCGTAAAAAGCACCATACGTTAGGGATGACTGGTGGCCCGTAAAAAGCACCGAGTATAGTTGAGTGCTCTTAGAGCCGTGTGTTCTTAAAATTATGTGCTATGCATTTTATATGCTGTGACTACCTGCCAAACTTGTATATGTTGGATTTGTTATACCTACCTAATAACTGTTAAAAACATGAAAAGTATCCCCACGAGTGTATTCAACGCACTCACCCCTATTTTGTACTCACACTACAGGAGACGACTCATGTTACAAGAGATGACGAGCATGTTGAGCTTTAGAGAGAGAGAGATGGTTCCCTATCCGGATATTTTTATATATTCTGTCTTTTGTCACATAACGATTATAAAATTCTTGTTTTGTAAGTATAACTTCTTTAATCTTATGGATGATGGATCCTGATATTTTTCCATTGCGTAAGGTTTCAAACTCTATTTTATCGGTTGTATCCGATGTTTCAAGTGTACAACTTCTTATCCTCTCATTTTTCCTTCTATTTTATTTCATGCACGTCTTTTTCCCCTTTCTTTCTTCACGCCCAAAATGAAAAACTCTGATATTTTTAAGAAAAGAAAACAGGGCGTGACATTGTGAACTTGATCAGGCTAAAAGTAACTTGTATATTAAAGAGGTTTAGAAGGTACAAGTTACAGGAAGCTGAAAGAAAGATAGAGTAAGTACAACTTTCAGAGGTAATACAGAAAGTAATGCAGTAAGCTGCTTAGTGTTGATCTTCAGTCTTCTTGTCTTAGGATTTTCAAGATTATTGGCGAAAGAGTTGTCTCTTTATTGAACTCTCTTCAGGTCTTCTGCTCCATTCTCTGGATGTCCCATTCCATCAATTGATAATAGACTCCTGATAGGATTCCTCCAACTTCTATCTGAGCCAGAAGTCATCATAGAAATGCACTTTTTTATCTTGTTTCACTCTTTCAATCTATTGTTTCTAGCTCTCTTTCTCTAGTCAGCTTCTCATATTTCTCTAATACAGAGAGACATGTATCATAATTTCTAAAGTAGCTTGTCTAGCAAAGATGTTTGAAGTATCTTAGATATTCAGCTATTTTGAACAAGGTGATCTATTCAAATGTTGGATTTCTTTCATTCGGCAGAGTCACCTAACAGCTTTAAGTCCATGCATGATTTTCTTTCAAGGGCCTTTGATCCAGCAAAGCTAATACTTCTACTATAACCTGGCTTGGATCAAAGCATGAAACATCTTGAAGAGGCTATTGGTATAGGGCATCATCATCTTTCTTAGCCAGCTCTGTTTTTCTTGTGCATACCAACCACTTCAAGCCTTGATATCCACGTTTCTTCTTCTATTTTCCTTTTCTCCTCCTTAGCTTTCCTCGCTCTCCACTTTTCTTCATCCCTTTTTAGAGCAACAACTTTACTCAAAGGTTTGTTTTTCTATTGTGCTTCTTGTT
Organism: Scutellaria minor; assembly: GCA_954870855.1. Taxonomy (NCBI): domain Eukaryota; kingdom Viridiplantae; phylum Streptophyta; class Magnoliopsida; order Lamiales; family Lamiaceae; genus Scutellaria; species Scutellaria minor. Next base: position 10,787,577 of record OX940734.1, on the reverse strand, counting down.
GTCTATCACTTATTCTTTGTTGTGCAAGTGGGGCTGCTGTATCCTTGCTTGTAGCAGTTCTAGATACAACACTGCATGTTGCCTTAGATATAGGAGTGCCAACACCACCTTCTTCTTCATCATCTCTTCTTCTTTTTTTTACAGGAGGGTTGCGACTAGTAGATGTTGATCTTCTATGTTTCTGGCTGGTCATCAGATCCTCATCATCTTCCTCATCTTTTTCCATAGGTTCAATAACTTCATCAACAGCAGCTGCCATCTTGGCATCACCATTCCTCTGTTCATCTTCCCCATTTTTGTCATCATCAATCAGGGCTTGTTTTGAGTGAACATATGTTGCTTTGCTATCAGCTGAATGTTATGGAAATGCTCTTAGCATAATGTCTTGAAGCTCTCCAATAATCATCTCTAGATTAGACAATCTGTCATTAGTACTTTGTACTTATCGATCTTGGTTGGAGGTTTCTTCTTGTAGTAAATTCAACACAAGTGAGTGTGCTAAAAGAGTATCATTTGTTGCTTCCAGAGCTTTGGCATGGGCTTCAACAGAAGTAAAGGTATTTCTCTCAGATTGTTGATATTTCAGATATTGATTGTTCCATTCATCCTGTAGCCAGTTCTTCATCTATTTAGACAGCTCTTTTATTTCCTTTCGCAGCTTTTTCATTACTTTAGCATGAGATGAGTCGCTTAAATTGAAGCTTTTAGCTACTTTGACTTCATGTTCTTCCACTACTCGAGATAGAACTTGAACAGTTGAAATTATGTTCTGGAATGAAGCTTCATGTGCTGAAGAAGTCATGACTTCAAAGCTTCTCTTCTTGGGATTCAATAATGTGGGCTCAACGAAGGGAATTACAACTTGTATATCCTCAATTGATTGTTGTCTTGTTGCATTCATCTTATTCTTCAATCAGCTCAGCTTCTATCCTTCTAAGGTTTTCTAGGATACAGTCATCAGATTCTGGACATGTGTTGTAACTTCAGCATCTGCTGCATCCTGTCTTAGTAAGGTATTTGCATAATTAAGACTAGAGAGGTTAGCTTCTGATGCAACATCAATCTCCCTTTGAGATGACTCTTACTGCACTTTCTGCACAACATTTTCTACATTCTCTAAGAGTATTATCTTAACAATCAATTCTCCAGAGGTCTTCTGAGCATTCTCAGTGAGTATTATGTTAACAACCACATCTCCTGAGGTCTTCAAAGTGAGCATTTTCTTAACGAACATCCCAACAACATCAACCTCTTGAATAGGTCCTTCTAACTGCTTTGTTGCCACCTCTCCCTATTCAACAACTTATGCTGCGACTTCAAGAATCTCTAGATTTCTTGCATCATTGTATGTGGTAGAGATGATGTATGCATACTCAACAAGAAAATCGACATCAACTTTATCATCTGCATCCTGGGTGCTCAATGTATTCTCATTTACAGCAACATTATGTACTGCAAGATGTGCCAGTAGAGGGAGTCTTATCTCAACAACTTCATCTGTGGTTGCATCATCGGCGATTACTCTTTTATCCTTTAGATTGGAAAGGACTACTGTAATTATTGCTGATGGTTAAGTGGCAGGGGCTACTGTATCCTTGTTGTGAGTAGAGAAGTCTCCATAATCCAACAATTGTTCTTCATTATCCATGGAGTCCAGGTTGACTATGGGTGGTAAGTCAGCAATCATTGTATCAAATGTCGGAGAATCTATCTTGTTGACACTAGGTGTGTCTTTTTCTGGCTGTAACTTCAATGGAGTGTGTATTCGGATATCGACTTATAGTCAAGGTAAGCTGCAACATAGATTCATTTGCATCATCAATAGACAAGTGTCCCAATTGTTTTTTAGCAATTTCAACTTCATTCAATGGTTGATGGATTAAATGTCATTAGGCCTTAGCTCTTGAATGATAATGGCATTTTGTTAGGATGTATACTATAAGCCTAGCTTTTGTATGAACATCTTTTATGGAATGAGAATCACTTTGGTCATATGTTTGCATTTTATATTTGTTATATAAGTTTATGCAATGTCCAATTAATTTATATTATAGATAACTTGGTGTGTGGTGCCACACAGAAGATCATGTTATCAGTTTCTTATAAATTATAAATAGTAGCTCACAACCAAGATGGATTTGGACAAATCATCGGAATGGTTGTAGTGTAGTTTGGTATTAGTCTGTCTTGACTATAAAACTACACTAGTACACTTTGTGTGTATTGAGCAGGACCATTTGAGGTTGTTCGTTTTATACTGACTATATAATAGAACAAGACCTCTGTTATTATGGATGTACATCTTCTTAATCCCTATAGAATAACGGGCACGTATGCTCAGTGTTTATTTCTTTAATTTACCAATGAGTGAGATTTATTCATAAATCAATAAGCTCGGTGAGTTGGGAGATAGCTTTGTTTATATGGTGTGTTGTTGATTATAGAAGGAATCCGTGTCTTAATTATTTAGGATGATAATGTCCCCTTGAGGAGCTCATAAGGATTATCATGTAAACCCTGCAGGTGGATTTAATCCGACATGATAATAAGGATGAGTGGTACTATTGGAATTAGATGTAAATTAATTAAGTTGTCAGTAACTTATTTAATTTACGGACATTCGATATCTTAAACACGGGGAAATAAATGTACACATAATAAGAAGGAGCCCATATTAAATATGGGATTGGGACGGTAGTTCAATAATAATTCTCTAGTGGACTGAATTATTATTGATGGGCTTAAGTTATGTGTTCGGGCAGAACACAGGATACTTAAGCCCATCAGGAGGCCCAACCCAATTCCTCCTCTAGGTCCCTGGTGTAGCCTATATATAGCTCTTTTCATCAGCGCCTCATTGAACACAGATCACAGAAAACACGTGATAGTGAGAGAGAGCAGAACTGAGTTTTCTCGAAGGATCGTTGGCCACGCAACGTTCGAGAAAGGCTGTAGGAATACATCAGAAGATCAAAGAGGTCTACAAGGGTATGATTTCTTTCCGCTGCGTACTTTTTATGGATCCCGATTCTGATAGCATAGAGCCGGCGATCCGTCAATTCCAACATCTTTGACTTACGAGCAACTATATGCTTGAATTTTACAGTCGCTGCATGCTTGCCCGCAGCAAGCTTATGCCTCCTTTTTTGCTTTCTTTATTTGGTTTCCTTTTTGTTGGGTAAAACCATTAGCATATTTGATTTAAAAGGCATGCAAAATAACAAAAACTAATTCTATTTTCAAATAAAATTTATTAGAATAGTTGAAATAAAAATAATATGACCTTGTATAATGTCATACATCTTTATGAAAACTCATACTGTAAGTATGTAAAAATTAAATTTCATGTGATTAAGGACACTTTGGCCCACCCTTATTATTTTTCAAGTCCCTATAACAAGGGCATTGATCTCTATTTCCATATGTACCAGATGGTGCAACAAATTCCACAGTAAAAGAGGCATTTTTTACGAAATTAAAAATATTTGTAATATGAGGTGAATATAACTAAATTTGATTGGCACTCGGACTTGGGAGTACATGCATGTCATGGAAAAAATGAAATAAATGAAAACGATTATAATTTTCCTACACATAATTTTGTTAATCTTTCTTTATTTATGTAGTAAGAAGCATTAATAAATGATTGGAAAATAAATTTATGGATTTTGACCAGGTTAGCCTAGGATGAATCTAGATGAGGATGTGTAGTAAATTGGGATAAATTAGGTTCTAATCACATTGACCGGATGCTTTTCAAAGAGTCAACCTTAATTACAAATATGAATTTATTACTACAAATTAAAAAAAATTCCATGAAAGTCATTTTTTGTTGGAATTTATAAACGCTGTTGGAAATTGAAAAATAAATTACATATTCCTAGAAATTTGGACATTTTCAACCACTTAGCTAATATGGCAGTATTTTGCTTACTCTGATCTGAACATTTTTAAAATCAAAAATATAATTTTTCAATAAGAAAGTTATAGAAATATAATGATTGCAATTTTCCGACCCATTTTCTCACATTCTGGTTTACTTATGTAGTAAGAAACATAAATGAATGGTTGGAGATATATTTTATTTATTTTAACTACGCACACTAAAGGTTAGTAGTAATGAATATGGAAGAGTGATGTATAATAAATTGCGAAAATTTCAATTATAGTCATATTATTGAGTCTATTTAAGAAAAGTCGACTTGAGGTGATTGACGCATAGCTGATATATGACAAAAAAATTAATTTAGTTACAAAATCTGTCACGCCCAGTTTTCTTTCGGTAAAATTATCAAAGTTTTTCATTTTGGGCGTGAAGAAAGAAAGGGGAAGAAGACAAACATGAAATAAAATAGAAAGAGAAATGGGAGGATAAGAAGCAGAACACTTGAAACATCGGATAAAACCGATAAAATAGAGTTTTAAACCTTTCGCAGCGGAAAACATCAGGATCTCACATCCGTCACACGTATCAAAATATTTTACAACACGTGAATTTAATAAGACTTTGTTTGAAAATGTTGGTGAAACGTCAACTTAAAATATACAGTCCAAACATAGCACCTCCTCTCTCCAGCTAGGGTTCATCATGCTCGTCGGTTCCTGTAGTGTGAGTACAGAATAAGGGGGTGAGTGCGTTGAATACACTCGTGGGGATACTTTCCAAACCTTAATATTATTAAGTCGTTCGCATATTAAACATATATAAAAGTTTAGCAAGTAGTCACAACATATAATATACATAGCACACCAGCCCAATTAGATACTCCTCCGACTCACAACTAGACACGCAGCCCAAGGACACGCAGCCCATTGGACACTCTGTCGACCCACTACTAGACACGCAGCCCAAGGACACGTAGCCCACTGGACACTCTGTCGACCCACTACTAGACACGCAGCCCAAGGACACGCAGCCCACTGGACACTCTGTCGACTCACTACTCGACACGCAGCCCAAGGACACACAGCCCACTGGACACTCTGTCGACCCACTGCTCGACACGCAGCTCAAGGACACACAGCCCACTGGACACTCTGTCGACCCACTACTCGACACGCAACCCAAGGACACGCAGCCCACTGGACACTTTGTCGACTCACTACTTGACACGCAGCCCAAGGACACGCAGCCCACTGGACACTTTGTCGACCCACTCTATCGCACCATCGTAAAATACACAGTATATCAACACAACACGTAGAGTTCAACAGTTCACACCTTAAATAGGGAAAACAATAACCATATAGAGTTTAGAAGTTACCCCCACCTTGTTCGGTGGTTACCACGTGAATAGCTAGTACCAAAGATCTGATAATTCAGAGCTCGAGTAGCGAGTCCCAAAATCTGATACACAACGCCCAATCCAATAGGTAACCTACATAATTTATAACGTTTCTTAGATCCCTAATAATTATAATTAAAGTTGTAAAAGACTCCGGCGGAGAAATAATCGTTAAATACACGACGGATCTAGAGCTCTAAAGATCAGAGTTGAAGAAACGGGAATGGAAAATCAATCCATATAGCTGAGAAGATAGAGAATGAAATTTGGGTCACGACGGAAAAAGAATGGGCTCGATCGGAGTTAAAACGAGCTCAAACGGAGCATTTTAGGTTCAGGGGTATTTTGGTAATTTTGGTCAAAGGGTTGACTTTAACCGGGCCCATGACCCTCAGTCAACGACGTCTCGTCGGCGACGACTCGAAAAAGATGAACGGTGAAGAAAATCGGGTTCGGATCGAAAACACGGCATTGCGTGCGTGTCGGCACGCACGAACCTGGCGCCGGGTGAAAAACCCGGCGGCTCACGGCGTTTCTCGGCAGCTGCCGAGTTTTCTCGGCAGCTGGGGTCACGGCGCTCGGCAGGTGGCCGAGTTTTCTCGGCAGGCGGGACACGGCGCTCGGCGGCTGCCGAGTTTTCTCGGCAGCGGGAAACCTCGCTCGGCGGCTGGCCGAGTTTTCTCGGCAACCGGCGCTCCCGGCGCCGGCCTGACTAACTAGCCATTTTCCCGGCGCCACCCAACGCGGTGGCGCCGCCCTCCACCGCCGACACCTAGTCCGCTGGAAACCTCTTGCCGCCGGCTACCACTTCCGGCCACCCCTCGCCGGATTCCGGCAGTGAATAGCGCCCAAAACTTCGCCGCAAAATCCTTCGTCACCATATTCGCAACACCAAAACTAGGGTTAGAGTTTTTGGGTCGGTTTTTCACCATTTTCCGGTGAACGAGAAATCGGATTTGAAATCCGAAACCTATCCTAGACTCGTCTCGACGAGACGAACGTCGTGTGCGAAAATCGGCCAAAATTGACGACCTTCAATTTTTCCGGCCACCACCGGCGGTGGCGCCGCCACGCCGGCACCGGCCCTCCGGCGACTTTTCCGGCCACGGTGGCGGCGCCGGCGCCGGCGCCGGTGGTGGCGCGCCGGAGACCGAAAAACGAGAAGAAAAGAGAGGAGAGAGAAACTTACTCGTTTTCGTCGCTTTCGTTTTCGTCGGCCAATTGAATATTTTGAACTGACTGAGCCCCTATTTATAGATTTTCAAAGTTACTAATTTACCAAGTAAATTTTAATTACCATTCATTAAATATTATTTTTCCGTTTTACCATTCGTGCGGATTCTACCCCTTCAGTTTTACCGATCCTTCATATTCGGCTCTTTTCTTTGCCACTTGAGCTACGGTTCTCCGATTGACCTCTAGTTTGTTTCTATTTTCTTGTTTTTCCGTTACGCATCTCATGGTATCAAAATATTCTATGTTCCAGGTCTAGGAAAATTGTTGATCTAGCTCGGGCCTTAAATATATATCTGAAACACATGTCAACACATCCGAAATAAATTTTAAATTATAAGTTTAAATATTTAATTAACCCATTATGCTTCGTTTTTGGTCCGGGGTACTACAAAATCAATGACAAATGATGGCCTATTTTGCACTACATTATCCAAGATTTCAAACACAATTATATAATTATCAACATTTGCAAATGGTACCAAATAACTTCTACAAGTAATCAGTGACGTGATATTCTCAACATATATCTACTTGTGCAAGAATTATTAATTAGGATTAATATTTGGAATATTTTTGGAATCGGTTACCTATTAGGTAATAAATTGGTGGTTCTAAGTGAAGTTTCAAAGTTCGGGCACCTTGTTTAAAAAGAGGTCATAATTTCGCAAAATTTTTGTAATATACCCTGAAAACTGTATAGATTACCAACTATTTAAACAATGTCATAACAATATTTTGTACACTTTGATTATGAAAAAAAGCAAAGGTCTTTTATTTTAATATCAATAATGATGTCATACTAAGTGGTTGGGGATCCACATAATTTTACAATATGTGCATAGGTGATTTTATATATTTTAAAAGTAATTTAAAAATTAAATTGGAAAGTTTTTAAAATTGTGTACTTGAAATTGATATTTCTAAATTAACAACGCAATGTTAACATGACTACAAATAACATTCTCCGTAATAGTTTGTTTAAATCATTATATCTGTTTACTTTCTAACATTCCTTTGATTTGTTATAAAAGAGTTTTAATATTTGAACATATGATATGAATCACCGAACACGTAACGAAGCATATATTTTACCTTTAAGATAGTATATAATACAAAATATTATAAATTTCAATTTTAAAACTATAATTATTTTACATGTATAATATTACCGCGAAGAATTACATAAACCATATAGATATATAATAAAATTATTTTAAATAATAGTTGTAATTTTTTGCTTGAAAATATATAATTTTAACTAGATTATGCTAAATAACTTAAAAATAGTTATGTATAAAATAAGTATATTTTTTAAAATAATATTATATCACAAGATTATTTTATCATTTTAATTATTAAATTAATAAATTTCTATACTTTATTTCTATTTAAAAATTATGAAATCAAAATGGTTAATTAATTAATTAATTATTATTATTATTATGTACATTTGTGTATTGTTCCTTTTGGATCAATATTATTTTTAATTCCACCAACGTTTCTTTATATTCATCATGTTTCTCTTTAAGTCAATTACGATATATCATTCATGCATACATTTACGACACTTAATAAGAAATACAATTGATATAAAATATTTGTGCTAAAAGGCATGCAATATAACAAAAACTAATTCTTTTTTCAAAAAAATTTTATTACAATAGTTGAAATAAAAATCATATTGTAACGTCCCGATCCCCTTTTTAAAGGAAATAGGTCGTCACCTTTTACTTACTTAGGAATTAAAGAAATTATAATTACTTTCTAATATACAACGGAAGTCTTAAAAGTGAAGACACGAGAGTTATAATTTTTTTTTTAAAACATAACATATATACATATATATCTGTCTATAAACCAAGATTAGTCGTGTCTCACCCACATTTCTAGGAGAAAGTTCGAATCAAAGATCTACATGAATATACACAATAAAACTTATATATATAATAGAATATAAGTATAGACCCATGATTTATATACTATACATATTTACACAACCTATTGTTCTCAACGGAAACATTATTCTAGTACATCAACTTTATAAGACAGTGAGAAGTCAGCCCAACCTGCTACACGTCCACATCATCATCTGCCGAGCCTGAAAATTATAAAAAGTAACATCATGAGACACATCCGGAGAGGGATCCTAGTGGGATAACTTTACTATCTAATACATTGAAGCAATTAAATCGTTAAGCAAGTACTACATGTCACCATTAAGGAATGTGGGAATTTCTTGCCCACTAAACCTTGCATCATCATCATAAAGGAATGTGGGAGTCGCTCGCCCACTAAACCTTGCTTTCATGGACCAGACATTTTTGCCCTTATGGTCATTGCCGAGTATGGAAGTTACATATTGGTTTAGCTACGGACTTCAGTCGTAGATTTTCAAACATAACTTATCAATTCAATTAACAACATATAGTAGAGAGTAGAAGTTATCCACATGTACGTTGATTGTGCAAGGATTGCTTCTGAATTCACCGACTGTCTCGACTGCGCTCGACACACTTAACTGATTAGCCTCTTATGTTGTATAACATAATCTTTTGTATTTTATATCAGGTTACTTTAACCTAAAGCGTAATCATTAATAACTTAATATAAACACTTCGTCCTAAATGCAAATATTAAAATGATTCTATACACATCATTCAAGTGTTTATAATAATCATACTTTATCCAATACATACTTCATTTATATATAAAGCTTTAAAGATGATCCTATCATACATAATTCATCTAAGTGAGATTAGAACATTAAATACATCATCATACTTGTAACTTAATTGTTAAGCATTTAAACTAGCAGGTTTAGACTTAAAACGATATATAAAGATGTAATAATTTTAATAATTCATATATAATTCCTAAAATCACAAAATTATTCATATAATCACATAGCTTCATTTAGTATAACATACTGAAAATTCATAAATTTTTACAGCTTGTACAAAGAATTAAAATCACACATTTAACTAGTTTTTCACTTCAATTCTAGCTCCAAAATAGCCTTCAAATGAAAAATTCACCATACCTTATAGGATTGATGAAATGCATTCATATTTTTACAGTAATCAGAAAACATATTCAAGTATAACATATAAAAATATCAACTGAAAATAAAATTCACATAATTAGTTATGAATTTTCTAAGTTGGCTGAAAACAGGACATAACACATGTTGAAAATAGACTTTCTTATAAAACTCATCATAAATCGCACAAGGTTCTAAAAATTTCATGGTAAATTTCTACATGCTCATAAGAATGTGTACTACAAAATAGTAAAATATGGCTTATAAATATGATTCCAATAAATAGTTATGAATTTTAGAACAAGACTGAAAACAGGACATCATCTATGCAGAAAATAGGTTATGTTGTAAAATTCGGCATAAATCATACAAAACTAAAAAAAATACATACTAAATTTCTGCACATACCTAAGAACTGGTTCTAAAACATAGTAGAAGATCATATATAAATTCGAAGTATACTATTCAATAAAATTATATGATTCAGACCAAAAAAACAGGGCGAATTTGTCACAGAACAGGGTCATGTTTGAAAATTCATAGTAAATCGAATTCAAGTCCAAAAATTATGAAATTTAACAGAAATGTTCTTCACCTTGTATATTACAACCTGGTAAAAGAATTTAGTCTAATTCAATTTTTAAGTCTTTCGAACAGTTCCAAAACAGAAGCAAAACAGAGCACATCCTTAAGTATATTCTGGAAACAACTTATTTCTCCATTCAAGCAACATAAAATTCCCAACCAATTGCCAAAGAACATCTTTGGACTTTCTAACCTAAGATATTAATCATAAATCATGAGATTTAATGGAAGTATTATGAGAGTTTAGCCAAAATACCTTTAGGGTTTGAGGAAGAACTTTGACATATACTTGATCTTTTCTTTCTTTTGTTTCTCTTCTCTTCTTTGCTTGCTATGTTCAACTACTATGGCTTATTTTGGTTCCCATCATATATCATGGACGAGCGAGAGAAGAAAAAAAAAGTTGGAGAGAGAGATAGAGTAGTATCGAGAGAGAGAGAGAAAGAGAGATGGAGTAGAGAGTTGTGGAGAGGTTGTGAATATGATCCATCATACATTGTGCAATATGACTTAGTGTATAGGATAATCAGGTGGCTAAGCTAGGGTCTAGTCATGACTTACCATGGAAGATTTAGATTTAAAAAAAAAGTTAAATTAATTTGTTTATCTTGATATTTTGTGAAGAAATCTCATGTATATGTATATATGTATATATGTATAGCTTGTCTCAATTTTACTTTGGTGTCTTATATCACAAATATATACATAAATATATGTATACATTATTAAAAAGACTAACAATAATAGTATAATATTGTAGCACCCTGGACCAAAAACGAAACATAATTTATGAATTAAATATTTAAATGCATGACTTAATAATTACGTGCGTATATTTTGACTGTTTACATTAATTACGTGCGTTTCAGATACGTGTTTAAGACATGTTTTAGACAGATAATTTTCTTAGACATGGAACATAGAATATTTTTACACCATTAGATGCATAATGGAAAAACAAGAAGATAGAAATGAACTAGGGGTCAATCGGAGACCCGTAGCTCAAACAGCGACGAAAAGGGCAAAACACAGAGTTTCGAAAAAGAAAATAGAAAGATATTTACGGTGAATAGTAACTGAGATTTTTACGTGAATAGTAACTTGGATTTTTCACCCGATGAACAGTAACTTAGATATTTCTCGTGAATAGTGTTTTTCGGATTACTATAAATAGGGGTGTTTTCGATTCGAAAATCACCGTTTTTCCGAACGAGCCGAAAGCGACGAAAACTTGTAAGTCTCTCTCTTTTCTTTCTCTCTTTCCGATTTTCTGCCTCCGGCGCGCCGCTACCGGTGGCCGAAAAATTTCAACATTGTCGGTTTCGGTTGATTTTCGCACACGACGTAGATCTCGACGAGATGAATCTAGGATAGGTCTCGCAATTCAATTCTGATTTCTCGTTCACCGGAAAATGGCAAAAAACGAGCTCCAAACCCTAAATCCTAGTTTTGTGCCACCCTTTCTCTCTCTTCTATTTTCTCTCTCTCCTCCTCTTCTCGCCGGAGCAGTCGCCGGAGACGTTGCTGGTGGTGTGGTGGAGACGCTGGAGGGCCGACGTCGCCGTGGGTGGCGGCGCTGGAACTGAACAGGAGGTGTGTGTGTGTAATCGTGCATGTGTGTGTGTAGTGTGTGTCAGTGTGTTGTTGCTGTTTTGGACAGTGCCGGGTCGCGCTGCCGTGTGGAAACTAGTGGGCTGGCGCTAGTGATGCGCCGGTGAGGTCCAGGTGGTGGTGGCCGGCGGCAGGTGTTTATGTTATGCGTGTGTATATACATATATGCGTGTGTGTGTGTGGCTGTTGTGTGTGTGTGCGCGGCCAGCAGGTGGTGGCCGACGACTGGAAGTCGCCGGTCGGAGCTTGGTTGGGTGGGGTTTGTTTTTGCATGTGTGTGTGACGAAGGGTGTTTGCGGTGGTTTTTCCAGCACTGTTCATGCTGAAATCCGGCGAGAGATGGCCGGAGGTGGTAGCCGGCAGTGCAGGTTCGCTAGTGGATGAGGTGGCGGCAGCACAGGACGGCACCGCCGCAACTGGTGGTGCCGAGAAGCGGGCTGGGCGACGCCGGGAGCGCTGGGCGCCGAGCTGCCGACTCGGCAGCTGTCGAGAAACTCGGCAGCTGTCGAGATGGGTGCTGATGCTGCCGAGAAAACTCGGCAGCTACCGAGGAGTACCTGCCCAGCTGCCGAGACGCGATAAAGATGCTGCCGAGAAAACTCGGCAGCTGCCGAGGAAGAGCGCGTGCGTGCCCCGTCAGGTGACGGGTGCACACGTAACACCATGTTTTCGATCCGAATCCCATTTTTTCTGTCGTACTTCATCATCGAGTCGTCGCCGATGAGATGTCGTTGACCGGGGTTCGTGGGCCCGGTCAAAGTCAACCCTTTGACCAAAATTATCAAAATACCCCTAAACTTAAAATGCTCCGTTTGAGCTCGTTTTAACTTCGATTGAGCTCATTCTTTTTCCATCGTGACCCAAATTTTATTCTCTATCACCTCAGCCTTATATACTAATTATCTATCCTCGTTTCTTCAACTCCAATCTTTAGATCTCTCGATCCATCGTGTATTTAACGATTATTTTTCCACCGGGATCTTTTATAGCTTTATTTATACATTATTAAGGATCTAAGAAACACCGTAATTGTGTAGGCTACTTGTTGGATTGAGCCTTGAGTTATCTAACCTTTGGTACTTGCTATTCACGCGGAAACCATTGAACAAGGTGGGGGTAATTTCTATCTCTTTATCTGTTTACTGTTTTCCCTATTAAGTGCATGAATCGCAGAATACTAAATGCTGTGAATATATTTGTTGTGCCATACTTTATAATGTGAAAGGACTTCGGTTCACATTGCATGTTTGGAGGGTCTTATGGACCGTAAAAAACTGTCTCCCACTCCTTCTACTACTTTGAGAGGTCTGGTGGTCCTTGAAATGCACCACGGTATTGAGATCGTTTTATAGGATAAGACGGGGAATACCCACACCTATTCATCCCTTACCATTTCTAATATCTGCTATGCATTTTATGTGCTGTGACAATGTGACTGAAGGTTATTTTTCCGATATCGTATATCTGTCGTATGTTATAAGAGGCGGATTTCATCCCCATGAGTGTATTCCACGCACTCACCCCCTATTCTATAATTCACATTACAGGAGATGATGAGCATGATGAACCCTAGATGGAGAGAGGAGGTGCTAAGTCTGGGCTTGTATATTTAGGATGATCCACAAACATTTCCAAATAATGTTTCAATTAATTCACGTTTTTGTAATAATTCTGTATATATTTTGGATGTGAGATCCTGATGATAATTTCCGCTGCTAAGTTATGTTGTAATTATTAGTATTGAGACCGATTACTGATATGTGAATGATTTACATCGTCCCTTATCTTTTTCTTCTGTCGTCTCCTACTATTTCTTCAATTGGTGATTAATTGTCTCTTACCATTTATTCTTCACGCCCGTGTGAAAACTCTGATATTTTTATGAAAGAAAACGGGGCGTGACAGTTGGTATTAGAGCAATGTTCTAACATTATGAACTTGCTCAAACTGGTTTTAGAGTGAGGAAAAATGTGTTTCTAAAATGTGAAAAGTTTTTTTGAAAAGAGATAGATAGACACTAACCTCTCTCTATAGGAGTCTCTACCTGATTATAAGACTTGTGGAATATGAATGCTTGCCTGTTATGTGATATTTTGCCTTAAAACCATTAGGTTCCGAAGGGGCGTTACAGATAAAGAAATATGATAAGAAACTCGTGTAAATTAAACTTGACAGATGAATAGGATTTACGTTGCTGGTAGAGGGAGAGTATCGATCATAGAGACTCGAGACGAGTGGTTTCGACGCCGTTTCTACAAGAGTAGGGTGACGGGTGAGATATCGATGGGTGAGCATGTCGCTCGACTTCTACACTATTGGAGAGAGATTGGAGGTACGATAGGTAGGATCAGTGGTGTTCAGGCATGTCTGCACATGATCCATACCTTACCACGGGAGTGGGAGGTTAGGGCTCACTTAGCATACCGTGACGAGTTAGTATTCTCATCAGTGGATCACGTGCCCATTGCCGACTTCGGGAACGTGGCGAGGCGGATGCTAGAGCTATGGGGCCGACATGGCCTTCTAACTACTTCGGAGCCATCACCATATGATCCGTCCAGCAGTAGCTCCGAGTCGGAGGACGATCCTGAGGAGGACGACCCGGAGATCGGTGACCCTCAGGACGGAGCACTAGGAGTACCGGGGCCTCCGCCGCCTCCCGCAGCTGTAGCGTAGACTATTTGGAGAAACTTTTATGATATGTACATATTGATGCTACAAACGATATTTTATTCTATATGTATATGTATAGTGTAGTTGTTACAACATAGATAGTGTACATACACCTTTTGTTATGGTGTAGTGCTACCCTTATTATGCTGCTATGTATATATGCACGTAATATTCTCGCTTATCTTATGAAGTATATGTTTATGCCTCTTCACGAGTATCGCGCTAATTTTTTTACTTATAATAGTATATATTGTGTAATCTCAACGACTTATATATATATATATATATCGTAACAGAATTATGTCGAGAGGAAGACCCCGAAAGGAGCAACCACAGCCGGCCAATCAACCGAAATGTGAGGAAAACGCCAACGTAGGGGACTTGGTTACAGTGTTATGAGGGTTAGCACAACATTTTGAAGTAACCTGAGCCGCCCCACAGCCAGCTAGAATCGACCCAAACCTCATCTATGAACAGTTCCGATGATTCAACCTGCCGACATTCGATGGGAAGGGGAAACCGACATAGGCAGAAGAGTGGCTAAGATCACTCGACCGATTATTTGGGTACCTGATGTGCTCTAAAGAACAGATGGTCAGCTGTGCCATCTTCCAGCTCATAGATGAGGCGAGTCACTGGTGGGACTCGTATGAGCGAACTCTGTTGCCCGCTCAAAGAGAGAGGATGTCGTGGGAAGAGTTTAAGGAAGTGGTATCTCATCACTTCATCCCTCAGTCCTATCGGGATAAGAAGGAAACAGAGTTCCTTCATCTCCGATAGGGAAGCTCAACTGTGGGAGATTATGAGCGACGGTTTAACCATCTGAGCCGGTATGCCCCATATGTCACGCCCCATTTCCTTTTAGTAAAATATCAGAGTTTTCACATGGGCATGAAGATAGAATTAGTAAGGAACACATATCACAACAGAAAGAAATAACAGGAGACGACAGAAGAAAGTGATAAGGGATAATATATATATATCATTCACACATCAATAATCGGTCTTCATACCGATACTTACAACATGCACAACGGAATATTTCATCAGGATCTCACATTCGTCTTATGTATCCAGACATCACAAAACGTAAAATATTTAAAACATTGTTTGGAAAAGTTTGTGCTACATCATCTCGAAATCACAAATCCCCCAAGACAGCACCACCACTCTCCAACTAGGGTTCATCAGTTTCCTCATCTCCTGTAGTGTGAGTACAGATTAAGGGGTGAGTGCGTGGAATACACTCGTGGGAATAAAATCTGCATCTTATGACACTTGACAGATAACCAAAAGAAAGTAAAAACATCTACCAGCATGTTGCCATAGCACGTAAAATACACAGCAGATATTAGAAATGGTGAGGGACGAATAAGTGCGGGATTCCCCCGTCTTACCCTATATAACGGTCTTACTACCGTTGGTGCATTTCAAGAGGACCACCAAACCTCCACAGAGTAGTAGAAGAGAGAGGGGGACGAATGCATGATCAAAGTCGGACCTCTATCCTTTCACAGTATAAAGTATGGTACAACAGCTAGTTTCACAACACATAGTATTCCGTAGTTCATGCTTTTACTAGGAAACAGTAAATAGATAAAGATTCAGAAGTTACCCCCACCTTGTCGAGTAGCTAGTACTAAGTATCACAAACACGATCCAACTGATAACCTACACAAGTTACAGTGTTTCTTAGATTCTTAATAAATATAATTAAAGCTATAAATAATTTCGAAGAAAGAACGATCGTTTAATTCACGATGAATCAAGGGATCTTAAAATTGAGGTTGAAGTAATAAGGGTGAAAGTTCAGTTTCTTAGGCTAAGATGAAAGAGAATGAAATAAGGATCACAATGCAATAAGAATGAGCTCAATCGGAGTTGAAACGAGCTCTTACGGAGCATTTTAAATTTAGGGATAATTTGCTAATTTTGGTCAAAGGATTGACTTTGACCGGGTCCACGACCTTCGGTCAACGACATCTCGTAAAAAATGACTCGATGTTGAGGTACGGTGGAAAAAATGGGGTTCGGATCGAAAATACGGCGTCGCGTGCGTCGGGGCACGCGAGCACCCGACGTTGGATGAAAAACCCGACGGCTTAGCGCGCACCACCCGACAGCTGCCGAGTTTTCTCGACAGCGGGCAACCTAGTGCTCGGCAGCTGCCGAGTTTTCTCGACAGCCCGTCTCCCGTTACCCGCGCCCGCTCGCGTCTCCCATCGCCCGACGCCCGCTCATCCCCGGCCCCCCGATGCCTTGCGCTCGTGTACCCCCGGCCCCCGACATCCGCGCGCGCATCCGACCCCCGACGCCCACCCAAACGTGCACATCCATCCCCGATGTGCACATCCCGTCTCCGACGCACACCCCGATGTGCACATCCCGTCTCCGACGCACACCCCGACGCTCACATCCCGTCCCCGACGCACACACCGGCACCCGACGCTCACCCACCATCGCACACCCGGCACCCGACGCACCACCACCAGCACAGCTCCGGCGACGGCGGAGGCGGTTCCGGCGGCGGTGGCGGCGCTCCGGAGACTTTTCCGGCGAAAAAAAATAAAGAAAGAGAGAAGAAAGAGAAACTTGCTTGTTCGCGTCGCTTTCATTTTCGTCGGCCAAATAAAAATTTTGAATTGACTGAGCCCTTATTTATAGATTTTCAAAGTTACTATTTACCTAGTAAAATTAAATTACCGTTCATTAAAATATTATTTTTTCATTTTACTGTTCATCCGGATTCTACCCTTTCGTTTTACCGAACCTTCGTATTCGGCTCTTTTTTTCGTCATTTGAGCTACGGGTCTTCGATTGACCCCTTGTTTGTTTCTATCTTCTCGTTTTTCTGTTGCGCATCTCATGGTCTAAGAATATTCTATGTTCCAGGTCTAGGAAAATTGTCGATCTAACTCGTGCCTTAAATATATATCTGAAACGCATGTCAACACATACGAAATTAATTATTAAATTATAGGTTTAAATATTTAATTAATCCATTATGCTTCATTTTTGGTCCGGGGTACTACATCCCTTACCCCTTAAAAGAATTTCGTCCTCGAAATTAGACGCGTACCTAATAAGGGTAGGTTGGGATACTTCTTTAGAATCTCGTCTTCTAGCTCCCAAGTCGCCTCCTCCCTTCCATGATGGCTCCATTGAACCTTCACACTAGCCACCTCCCGATTTCTTAATCGTCCGGTCTTTCTATCTAATATGGCTATCGAGACTTCTTCGTAAGTTAGATCTTTCTCAAGTTCTATGTCTTCCTGTCTAATTATGTGGTTCGGGTCAAATATATACTTTCGGAGCATTGACACATGGAAGACGTTGTGCACTCCCGCAAAGTCCGGCGGTAGAGCTAGATGATATGCAACTTTCCCAACTCGGTCCAAAATTTCGAATGGCCCCACGTACTTCGACTTCAGTTTCCCCCTCTTCCCAAAATGATAAACCCCTTTTGTGGGTGACACTTTGAGGAAAACCTTGTCTCCCACTTCAAATTCCAATTCTCTCCGTCTCTTGTCGGCATATGCTTTTTGTTGATCTTGGGCCACTCGCATTTTCTCTCGAATTTTCTTTATTACCTCAACCGTTTGGTCTACCAATTCGGGCCCCAAAAGTTTCTTTTCACCCACTTCGTCCCAACAGATGGGTGAGCGGCATTTCCTTCCGTAGAGAGCTTCATAGGGTGTCATACCAATTGTCAATTGATAACTGTTGTTGTAGGTGAATTCCACCAAGCATAGGCGGTCTTCCCAGTTCCCGGGAAAATCCAAAACACACGTCCTCAACATATCCTCTAGGATTTGTATGGTCCTTTCTGTTTGTCCGTCAATTTGTGGGTGAAAAGCTGTACTGAAAGACAGTTTGGTTCTTAACTCTCTCTGTAGACTTTGCCAGAATCTAGAGTTGAACCGAGGATCTCTATCTGATATGATGGAAACCGACACACCATGCAGTCGGAAAATCTCTTCGAGATAGATTCGTGCCAATTTATCCAGTCCAAAAGTCATCTTGATTGGCAAGAAATGTGCAAACTTTGTTAGTCTATCAACTATTACCCATATGGCGTGGTTTCCTCATTTGGTGTTTGGTAAACCAACCATGAAATCCATGGCTATGTGTTCCTACATCCACTCTGGTATCTCTAAAGGAGTTAGCATCCCAACCGATCGTTGATGCTCTGCTTTCACTTGTTGATAAATGAGATACTTTTCGACGAATAGTCCTATGTCTCTCTTCATGCTCCTCCACCAAAAATTTACCCTCAAATCTTGGTACATCTTTGTACCTCTTGGGTGTGCTGCCAACGACGTGCAATGTGCCTCTTCGAGAATTTATTTTCTTAATTTCTCGTTGTTGGGTCCCAAGTGGTGTCCGAGGTTCAGAGGGGGGTGAATGAACCTTGGTCGATTTTGAAAATCTTTTCAAAATAAACTGTTCTGCAAGCTACTAGAACTTGCAGCACCAGTCAGTTACTGCTTACAGCACTGGAAAGCAGTGCTGCTTGCTGTAACTTGAGTTTTAAGCGCAATGGAAAAAATAAACTTTTTTTGTGACACAAGGCTGGCTGGTTTTCTCAAATATGCTCCTTTCAAGATGTTTTATGCGTATGACAGATAAAGATATGAAAGATAAAACACAGAAAGGAAAGCAATAAAACACATATGGCTTATAGTGGTTCGAAGGTGGTGTAAGTCTTCTACATCCACTCTACTGCTACCTCGAGCAGGAACTTTGTTAAGTAAGATTGAATTACAGGACTTTTCCTCACAACCTATCAACTTACAAAGCAAACGCCAACTAGTGTCCAGAGATCACACAGCACTGCAAAGTCTAAAGGCCCGCCAACTAGAATCCAGAGATCACACAACACTGTAAATTCTAAAGGCCCGCCAACTAGAATCCAAAGATCACACAGCACTGCAAATTCTAAAGGCTAACCCACACAGGGTTCCACACTCCCACACAGGGAAGCTGTCTAGCTCTTAGACAACTATACAAACAGCAAGGATCTCTCCTATCAACTGTTCGACACCTAAAACAACCTACGCACACAGCTTCAAGGTTAAAAAGAAAAACAAAGTCTTCAACTGGTGCGGAGCAGTCTTGTTCACTGAAAGCTCATCTGTTGTTGTTGACTACTCCTAGAAGGTTGAGTGGCTGAACAAGTGGAAGCTAAAAAGCTTTGGATGATATGTGAATTTCCACTCGGCATTGTTCAGCACATTCTCCAGTCAGCCACACCTTCTATTTATAGATCTTGAGAGTTTCTATCCATTGAGAAGTATCAGTTGAAGAGAGATACTTCTGCTTCTTCAAAATCAAGCTCTGATCTCCAAGATCTCCTTTGAGGTCACATCAAATACATCTGAGCTACTTGACCAACGACATGGTTTCCATTTAATGTGACTTGACTCTTCTGGAGCTTTTAATACGGTGATTGCGGCTTGCAGCTTTCTGCAGCGCGTCAGTCCACGTGGCGTCTTCACATTGGCTCCGTATCTGCAGCTTTAGTCTTCTCTCGAACGGCTCTCTCTCTCGTACTGCATTTATCCTTCCTCGAATTGCAGGATACTTCTTCAGTTGACTACTTGTTATGGGCGCTGTATCCTAGGTCTGCTTGCAGCTGTTAATGCATTACAGTGCTGCTGTAACATAGACCTTCTTGCAGTGTCTTCATACAGTACTGCTGTAACCTTTCTTGCAGTACTCCTGTATCTTCTTCTTGCAGGGATGCTGCATGCCGTTCCTTCATGCTTTGCTGCTTACTGTAACTGCCTTCTTGCAGTCTTGTTGCATATGAATTCTTGCAGCAGCTTCTTGCAGACTTAGCTTCCTCAGTAACCTCTGCTGCTGTAACCTAGATAGGTTCTTGTGAGCTTGCAGCAGCAGCAGCATCAACCTCCGTATGAGGTACTCTAGCTATTCGGCAGTTACCTCAGCTTCTCCTCGATCATCCTCTAAGGGTACTATCTCAACAGTCGCCCATTCAGAGGTCTTCTTATCCTCAGAGAGTGTTGTCAAAGCAACAGCCTCACCTGAGGTCTTCAGCAAGGACTTTATCTCCTCGGCCAGTCCTGTGTCCTTGACAACCTCTGCTGTAAGCACGAGTTCTTTCGGCTCTTGTCGGGTTCTTGCAGCAGCAGCTAGCTTTCTGAATTCTCTTTCCAGAACAGCTTTCTGCTCCTGCAACCTAGGCCAGCTTACATAGTAGCAACCTAGTTTACTGTCTGTAGCTTCCTGACTCCGGTTTCTTCACAGCCTGCTGCATACTTCTTCCAGTATCCTGACTCTTCTTCAGCTCAGGATACTTCTACTAGCTTGCTGTTCCTACAGCATGCTAGCCCTTAGAAGTGTTCTTACTACTTTAAGGTTGGTTTTCCTTGTATCTTGGAAAACCATTCATGATCTTTCCTTGATCATGTGATGTGGAAACTAGGTATCAATACCTTAAGCAAACTGTTCTTTTCTTCTTGAGTTAGTGTTTTGTCTTATTAAGATAACAACTGAAATATCCCAACACTCGTCTTTTGGCACGCAGATCCTTTCTCTGAAGATAAAAGCTCCGTCAGATGCTAAAGAAAAATCTTCAGCTCGTCCATTATCCATATGAGCTTTCATCTTCATTAGAAAGCTATCATTCTTCTAAGCTTCAATGATTCGATTGCGCAATGTGGGTTTCACGGATAACGTTGCATCCTAGCTTCAATGTTGTCCGGAGGTGTGACTATTTCCAACTTCAGCTTTGACATCTCTTCGACCAGTTGGTGTTGATTGATGGTCATAGATGTCACCATCTCCTTTCCTTTTCGGCTAAGAGCATCAGCTACTACGTTTGCCTTTCTAGGATGGTAATGGATCGTAAGATCGTAATCCTTTACCAACTCTAGCCATCTTCATTGTCTCATATTGAGATCCTTCTGCTCAAAGAAGTACTTCAGGCTCTTGTGGTCGGTGTAGATCTCACATCTCACGCCGTAGAGATAGTGTCTCCATATCTTGAGAGCGTGTACCACCGCTGCTAACTCCAGATCGTGCGTTGGGTAGTTTAGTTCGTGAACCTTTAATTGGCATGATGCATACGCCATCACCTTCCCTTGCTGCATCAAAACACATCCCAAACCTTATTTGGATGCGTCGTTGTAAATCACAAACTCCCTAGTTGCATCTGGAACTGTTAAGACTGGTGCCTCTGTTAGTCTCTTCTTTAGTTCCTGAAAGCTATACTCACACTGCTCGCTCCATTGAAACTTTACATCTTTTCTTATCAAGCGAGTTATAGGAGCAGTGATCTTCGAAAATCCTCTATAAATCTTCGATAGTAGCCAACCAAACCCATAAAACTCCGCACTTCCTTGATGTTTGTTGGGGTCTCCCATTTACTGACTATTTTCACCTTTTCAGGGTCTACTTCGATCCCTTGCGAAGAGACAATCTGGCAAAGAAAACTTACTTTGTTCATCCAGAATTCGCACTTCTTATATTTTGCATAAAACTTCTCTTTACGTAAAACCTCTAATGCAATTCTAAGATGTTGTTCATGGTGCATTCTATCGCACGAATAGATGAGAATGTCATCAATGAACACAATAATAAAGAGATCGAGATACAGATGGAAGATGCGATTCATCAAGTCCATAAAGGCAGCTGGAGCATTGCTAAGTCCAAATGGCATTACTACAAACTCGTAGTGGTCATATCTCGTCCAGAATGTTGTCTTAGATATATCTATGTCCTCGACTTTTATCTGGTGATACCCAGACCTTAAGTTAATTTTAGAGAACATACCGGCACCTCTTAATTGATCGAAAAGATCCTCAATTTGAGGTAACGGGTACTTGTTCTTTATAGTCCGCTTGTTCAGCTCTCGATAATCTATACACATCCGAAAGCTGACATCCTTCTTCTTTACAAAAAACACTGGAGCTCCCCAAGATGACACACTTGGTCTAATGAAACCTTTGTCCAAAAGTTCTTGTATTTGGACCTTTAGTTCTTGTAATTCCCTCGGTGACATCCGATAAGGAGCTTTCAACACCGGTGTTGTTCCTAGGATAAGATCAATCTTGAAGGTCACTTGTCTATTTGGTGGAGGATCGGGTAAATCCTCTAGGAAGACGTCCAAGAATTCTCTTATTACTGGCACATCCTCGATAGACATTGACTCCTGCTCAGGATTTACCATGTTGACTAACCAAGCTTCGCAATTCTCCTTGCTAAGCATATGGGTTGCCTTCATGGCTGAGATAATCTTTGAGTCAACCCCAACTCGTGTCCCCTGGAAAGTGAATTCAGTTTCTCTTGGGGCTTGGAAAACAATTTCTCTTATATGACATTTGATTATCGCATGATTGGATTCCAACCAATCCATTCCTAGGATTACGTCAAAATCCTTCATCTCCAAAGCATGAAGATTGGCTAGAAGAATCTTACCCTCAAAAGCGATCTTAAGGTCACGGTAAAGATGTTTTATTTTAACTGTCTTTCCTAAAAGAATACTTACTTCTAGGGTTCCAGAGACTATCCTATCGTCCTCGTACTTCAGCAATTTACAGAAGTTGACAGATATAAAGGAATGTGTTGCTCCAATATCAAATAGGATGAGGGTAGGTATATCACATACAAGTAACATACCTGTTATCGCCTCAGCTTCCTCAGTAGCTTCTGGGTGGGTGAGAGCAAAGGCTCGTGCCCTACCTCCTACTGGCCTCGAGTTCGGGGCTTACTGGCCTCGAGTTCGGGGCTGTAGCTGGTGGGTTTCTCACCTTCGGGCAGTTGACCGCTATATGCCCCGGTACCCCACATGTGAAGCAAGTCCGTGGTTCTGGCTGACACGGCCCCACATGCACATTTTTGCATCTAGGGCACAAATTCCCTAGTTTGGGGATAGGAAGGAGTGGAGCATTGTTTGCCCTTGGAAATTTATTCTGGGCCGGACCTTGGCTCGAGCCAGTCCACATTCTCTTTACAAGAGCCGGGAAAACCTTCTTAGGAGACATAGCATCCAAATGCAAACGAGAGGCAATCTCCTGTGCTCTCTCGATGATGCTTGCATACGTCATCTCTCCTTGCCAGCTAGAATAGATCCAATCTCTGGACGAAGGCCTTTTTCAAACCTTTGAGCCTTTTTAATGTCGGTATCTACCAAGTGCATGGCGTACCGGCTTAAATAATTGAATCACTGCTCGTATTCTCCTACCGTCGAACTTTCTTGACGGAGGTGTAGAAACTCCATTTCCTTTTTATCCCGATAAGATTGGGGAATGAAGTGGCGAGAAACCACTTCCTTAAATTCCTCCCAAGTTATTCCGTTTCTTTGGGCAGCCGATAGAGTTCGTTCGTACGAGTCCCACCAATGACTTGCTTCCTCAGTAAGTTGGAAGATTGCACAAGAGACCTTCTGTTCTTAGGTACATGTCGAATGTCCAAATAGTCGATCGAGCGACCGTAGCCACTCTTCCGCATTTGCTGGTTCACCCTTCTCATCGAATATCGGTGGATTGAATCGCCTAACCTGCTCGTATATAAGATTAGGATCAGATCGTGCCAGCTAGGGGTTGGCTTGGGTTGTTCCAAAATGCTATGCCAGTCCCCTTAGTACCGTGGATAAATCTCCTATATTCGCGTTGTCAGCTCTTTCTAGCGGATTAGCCATTTGCGGTTGTTCTTTTTGAGGCCGTCCTCTAGACATGACTCTATTAGATTATCTACACATATATATATCGTTATCATATATAACAAAATATAGATAAAGAAAAATAACCATGATACGCAAGAAGAGATAGAAACGTGTATCCCATCACAAAAAGGGATTACACGGACATAATATATACATATCTGTCAAAATAGGGGTAGCCCTTACATCATGCCAAAATGATTATGTACACTATCTACATGACATAAAAGCTACTATGTACATATAGAGGGATATATCACATATAGTACATATATACATCAGAAAGGTCATCTCTCTAGTCTATGCAACTACGGCTGGAGGCGGCGGTCCTGGTATCCCGGTGCTGTCCCTAGATCATACTCCTCAGGGTTCTCATCCTCCTCCGGGTCCTCCTCAATATCAGCATCAGACTCCGAACTACTACTAGACGAATCGTAAGAAAGTATATAATACAAAATAATTATAAATTTCAATTTTAAAAACATATTTATTTTACATGTAAAATATTACCGCTAAGAATTACATAAACCATATAGATATATAATTGAGTTATTTTAAATAAGAGTTGTAATTTTTTCCTTGAAAATATATAATTTTAACTAGATTATGCTAAATAACTTAAAAATAGTTATGTATAAAATAAGAAATATTTTTTAAAATAATATTATATGAAAAGATTATTTTATCATTATAATTATTAAATTAATAAATTTCTATACTTCATTTCTATTCAAAATTATGAAATCAAAATGGTTAATTATTATTATTATTATTACTATTATGTACATTTGTAGCGCCCCAAATCAAAACGAGCATAATTGATTAATTAAATATTTAACACATGACTTAATAAGTATGTGCGTTTATTTTGATTGTTTAATTTATTCCATGCGTTTCAGATACGTGTTTAATACACGTTTAAGATGGATAATTTTCTTGAACTTGGTATGTAGAATTTTTCTATACCATTAGATGCGTCTTGGAAAGATGAGAAGATAGAAACAAACTAGGGGTCAATCGGAGATCCGTAGCTCAAACGGCGACGAAAAGGGCGAAACACGAAGTTTCGGAAATATCAGAAGATATTTACGTGAATAGTGAAACGAGATATTTTGGTGAATAGTAACTTTTCCAATTCTATAAATAGGGGCTCCCCCAATTCATTTCTCACCCTTTCTTCGAACGAGCCGAAAACGAGTAAGTTTCTATCTCTTCTCTTCTCTCTCTTGTTTCTTTTTCGGCCTCCGACGCACCGCCGCCGGAGACGCCACCGGCGAGGTGGTGCCGCCGCCGGTCGGTCGCCGGAAAATTACAAAGTTGTTGGATTCGGCCGATTTTCGCACATGATGTAGGTCTCGTCGAGGCAAGTCTAGTGATGGTCTTGTTTTTCCGTTCCGACAGTTAGATCGCTGGCAAATCGCCGGTCAACCGTCGGAAAAAACCTAAAGTTTGGTGTCTACCACCTTTTCTCTCTTCTCGTTTCTTGTTTTCTCTCTCTCGTTTTCCTCACCGGAGTGGTAGATAGCCATCCCGAAGTGTAGGACCACAGGTTGGGGGTGGTGGAGCCGCCGGGGGAGGCGGCGTGGCCGGAGTTATGTGTGAGTGGTTTTGGGTGAGAAGCTTGGGTTTGTGTGTGTGTGTGTGATCTCTGTTAGGGGCGGCACAGATGATATCGCCATGGGAGAAGTGATGATCGGCGCTGGTGATGCGCCGGCGAGTCTCGACGATGGGTTTCCGGCGACCTTCGGTCGCCGGCCAAGTGTTTAAGGATGTGTGTGTGTTGTATATATATATGCATGTTTGTGTGAGTTTGGAGGTTGGGAAGGGTTTGTTCTCACACCAGAATTCGTTGGGGGTAATCAAAGATGGAGGAGGTTGGAACGGGGTTGCCGGTGAGTCGTGGAGGTGGTGGCCGGTGACGGGAGGTCACCAGCAAAAAGCTCTATTTTCAGGTGTTTTGTCGCACACGGGCGCGCGCGGTCGCGCACGGTCGTGCACAGTCGCGCGCGCGCCAAGAGGAGCTACTAGAAGATCGTGCATGGTCGTGCGCGGTGGCACGGTCGTGCCCGGGGGAGGAATGACCGTGCGCGGTAGGGCGGTCGCCAGGAAATACCCCTCAATCTTAAAACGCTCCGTTAGAGCTCGTTTCAACTTCGATTGAGCT
The DNA here is from genome assembly GCA_954870855.1 of Scutellaria minor. Classification (NCBI taxonomy): domain Eukaryota; kingdom Viridiplantae; phylum Streptophyta; class Magnoliopsida; order Lamiales; family Lamiaceae; genus Scutellaria; species Scutellaria minor. The sequence goes on along the minus strand of OX940734.1, from coordinate 10,761,298 downwards.
CATTCTTTTTTTGTTGCGACCCTAATCTCGCCCTCTTTCATCTCAACTTATTAAACTAAACTTTCACCCTTATCTCCTCAACCTCAATCTTTAGATCTCTCGATCCGTCGTGCCTTTAACGATCATTTTTCTACCGGGATATTTTATCGCTTTATTTATACTTTATTAAAGATCTAAGAACACCGTAACGTATGTAGGCTATCAGTTGGATTGAACATCGAGATACGGGAATTGAGACACGAGGTCCGAGACACAAGATTTAAGACTCGAGCTTTGAGATATCCGATCTCTGGTACTCGTTGATCACGTGGTAACCACCGAATGAGGTGGGGGTAATTTCTAATTCTTAATGTGTTTACTGTTTTCCCTATTTGATATATGAGATGTTGAATCTTATTGTTGAACTTTTTGTACTATGAATATTGTGTGCGTATCTTTATTTTAGATGATGGATTGGGTGGTCCGTGAATACACCGATAGGTAGGGATTGGGTGGTCCGTGAATACACCGATAGGAAGGGATTGGGTGGTCCGTGAATACACCGATAGGAAGGGACTGGGTGGTCCGTGAATACACCGCTAGGAATGGATAGGGTGGTCCGTAAATACACCGCTACCTGGGAATGGGCTGGGAAATGGCTAGGTCGTCTATTAAGGAAACGTTTACATGATGTGTCTTCTATGTGATGTGTTTATTTGTTGAACATATTTACGATTGATTTGTGCAACTGCTTAATAATTGTTAAAACTGGAAAAAGTATCCCCACGAGTATATTCAACGCACTCACCCCTATTCTGTACTCACACTACAGGAGAAGAAGAGAATCTTGACGCGTAGAGAGAAGGGTGCCCTATCAGTTGTGTCCTTTGTCCGGATTTGATTTTTAAAGCTTTGTTGATCGTTTGTAAAATAGAAAACTGTATTTCTCCTTCTTTGTAAAGGATCCTGATATTTTTCCGCTGCGTAATGTTATAAACTCTATTTTATCGGTTGCATCCGATGTTTTAAGTGTATCCCTTCTTTTTCTCTCTTTTTCTTTCTATTTTATTTCATGCTCGCCTTCTTCCCCTTTCTTTCTTCACGCCCAAAAGTGAAAAACTCTAATATTTTAAACGAAAGATTTTGGGGCGTGACAACATTTGTGTATTGTTCCTTTGGGATCAATATTGTTTTTTAATTCCACCAACGTTTCTTTATATTCACCATGTTTCTCTTTAATTCAATTACGATATATCATTCACGCATATATTTACGACACTTAATATGAAATACAATTGATATAAAATATTTGAGCTAAAAGGCAAGAAAAATCGTAAAAACTAATTCTATTTTCAAATAAAATTTATTACAATAGTTGAAATAAAAATCATATGTCCTTGTATAATGTCATACATTTTTCTAAAAACTCGTACTATAAGTATGTAAAAATTAAATGTCATGTGATTAAGGACACTTCGGCCCACCCTTGTCATTTTTCAAGTCCCTATAACAAGGGCATTGATCTCTATTTCCATATGTACCAGATGGAACACAATTACATTTGGTGCAACAAATTCTACAGTAAAAGAGACATCGATCTTGTCAGCCCGCTTTTGAGCATCGAAAGTTACACTTCGATTGACAAAATGGTGAGAGATTCTTTGGAGGATCTTGATCCGCTATCGTTACCTCGATCAAGACGGTAAGGAATAGTAGGGAGAAAATAAGAGTTGTAGCTGATATCAACTTCTTTTTTCCTCCTACGAAGTATAAATATTATATATATATATATATTGATAATATTTTTACGAAATTAAAAATATTTATAATATGAGGTGAATATAACTAAATTTCATTAAGATTTATAGGCACTAGGACTTGGGAGTGCATGTATGTCATGTAAAAAATGAAATAAATAAAAATGGTTGTAATTTTCCTACACATGATTTTGTTAATCTTACTTTATTTATGTTGTAAGAAGCATTAATAAATGATTGGAAAATAAATTTATGGAATTTGACCAAGTGAGCCTAGGATGAATCTAGATGAGGATGTGTAGTAAATTAGGATAAATTATGTAGCGCCCCGGACCAAAAATGATGCATAATTGATTAATTAAATATTAAACCCTGAATTGAATTATTATGTGCGTTAATCTTGACTTTTTAATTTAATTATATGCGTTTCAGATACGTGATTAATGTATGATTTAGAAGGAAATATTTTCTAGTCGCGAAATATAGATTATAATTTTACCATAAGATGCGTAATGGAAAAACCAGAAGATAGAAACGTATTAGAGGTCAATCGGAGACCTGTAGCTCAAATGGCGAAGAAAAGGGCAAAATACGAAGATTCGAAAAACCGAAAGATATTTACGGTGAATAGTAACCCAAGTTTTTTTTCATGAATAGTGACCCAAGATTTTTACCGTGAACAGTAACTTAGATTTTTTCAGTGAATAGTGTTTTTCGGAAAATCTATAAATAGGGGCATTTTTGATTCAAAAATCACCATTTTTCCGAACGAGGCAAAATCGACGAAAACACGTAAGTCTCTCTCTCCTATCTCTCTCTCCTTTGTTTTCTGACCTCCAGTGTGTCGCCGCCACCGGTGCTGATGCCGATGGCCGAAAAATTCAATTTTATCGATTTTGATCAATTCCGATGTCTCGTTCACCGGAAAATGGTGAAAAACCGCCTCCAAACCCTAAACCCTAAACTTGTCACCTTTTCTCTCTCTACTATTTTCTCTCTCCTTCTCGCCAGAGCTGGGTTCCTGGGCGGCGCCGCCGTGGTGGTGATGCCGGAGCTATAACAATATGTGTGTAATCGTGTGTGTTGTGTATGCATGTTGTGGAGGCGAGCTGTGCAGCGCCACCGTGGGTACTGTGGGCCGGCGCTGGTGATGCATAGGTGAGGCCTGGTGGTGGGTGGCCGGCGGCAGGTGGTCGCCGGCCAAGCTTGGTGCAAGGTGTATGTGTTTATATGCGTAACTGTGTATGTGTTTAAGGGTTTGGGCAGAAGTACTATTCATGCCAGAGCCGGGGAGGGGTGGCCGGAGATAGTGGTGGTAGGAGCTAGGTCACCGGCGGACTAGGTGGGGGCGGCGCCGCTGCAGCAGGAGGCAGCTGGAAGCTGCTAGGCGCGCAGGGGTGATGCCGAGAAGCTCGCGTGCATGTTGGGAGTGCAGCTGCCGAGCCTGCCGAGGGCATCGGGTGCTTGTGTGCGCAGCTGTAGAGTGTTGTCTAGGCCTGCCAAAGAGCACCGAGCATTGGCACGCAAGGCTGTCGAGAGCTGCCGAGAAACGTAGCGGGTACCGGGTGCTGGGCGCGCGCTGTTCACGCGCCGGGAGATGGGAAGCGTGAGCCCGCGCGACGCCGTGTTTTCGATATGAATTCCATTTTTTTCATCATACGTTATCATCGAGTTGTCGCCAATGAGATGTCGTCGACCGGGAGTCAACCCAATAGGCTGAGATGAAAGAGGATAAGATTTGGGTCGCAATGGAAAAAGAATGAGCTCTATTGGAGTTGAAAAGAGCTCAAACGGAGCGTTTTAAGATTGAGGGGTATTTTGGTAATTTTGGTAAATGGGTTGACTTTGATTGGGATCCACGACTCCCGGTCGACGACATCTCATCGGTGACGACTCAATGATAATGTACGATGGAAAATATGGGATTCATATCAAAAACATGGAGTCGCGCCCGTCACATGGAGTCGTGCGCGCGCGAGCTTCCCGTCTCCCGGCGCGCGCACAGCGCGTGCCCAACACCCGTCACCCGCTGCGTTTCTCAGTAGCTCTCGGCAGCCTCACGCACCAGCATCCGGTGCTCCTCGGCAGGCCTCAGCAACGCCTGGCATGCACGCCCGGCACCCGGCGCCCTCGGCAGGTCTCGACAGTTGCGCGTCCAACGCGTACGAGCGCCACCCGGCGTCGTCCCAACGCACCCAGCAGCTTCCAACTGCCTCCTGCTGCGGCGGCGCCACCCGGTGCTGCTCCCGTCTGGTCCACCGGTGACCCAGCTCCGACCACCACAATCTTCGGCCACCCCTCCTCAGCTCCGGTGTGAATAGTGGTCTGTCCTAAATCCTCCAAACACACATGCACAAACATATACACATACACACACCTGTTCACAGCTTGGCCGACAACCACCTGCCGCCGGCCAACCACCACCAAGCCTCGCCGGTGCATCACCAGCGCCGGCCAACAGTACCCAGGGCGGCGCTGGACAACATCTCCTCCAACAGCACACAACACACACACACGTTTGACACACACACACACACTATTACAGCTCCGGCGCCGCCCCTCCAGCGTCACCCCCATACTTCAAGAAGCCCCTTCGGTATAAGCTCCGACGAGAGAAAGAGAGAGAGAGAAATCAGAAGAGAGAGAAAGGGTGACAAGTTTATGGTTTAGGGTTTGGAGGTGGTATTTTGTCGTTTTCTGGCGAACGAGATATCGAAATTGAAATTTGAGACCTATCCTAAACTCATCTCAATGAGGCCTACGTTTTGTGTGAAAATCGGTCGAAACAGATAAAATTGATTTCTCGACCACCGGCGGCGGCGTGGGGGCGGCGCACAGAAGATAGAAAACAGAGGAGAGAGAGGAGAGAGAGGAGAGAGAGACTTACGTGTTATCGTCAATTTTGCCTTGTTCGGAAAACGATGATTTTTGAATCGAAAATGCCCCTATATATAGATTTCCAGAAAAAAACTATTCACCGTAAAAACCTAAGTTACTGTTCACGGTAAAAATCTTAGGTCACTATTTATGTAAAAATTTTGGGTTACTATTCACTGGAAATATCTTTCGTTTTTTCGAATCTTCGTATTTTACCCTTTCCTTCACCATTTGAGCTACGGGTCTCCGATTGACCTCTAATTCGTTTCTATCTTCTCGTTTTTCCATTACGTATCTTATGGTAACATAATAATCTATGTTCCACGACTAATTTTTATTTTCATCTAAAACATGCATTAATCACGTATCTGAAACGTATATAATTAAACAGTCAAGATTAACGCACATAATAATTCAATTAAGGGTTTAATATTTAATTAATCAATTATGCTTCGTTTTTGGTCCTGGGCGCTACATCCCTTACCCCTTAAAAGAATTTCATCCTCGAAATTAAACGTGTACCTAGGAATGGTAAGTCGGCATACTTCTTCAGGATTTCGTCTTCTAATTCCCATGTCGCTTCTTCCTCCCATGATGGCTCCATTGAACCTTCACTATAGCCATCTCTCGATTTCTTAGTTGACGGTTCTTTCTATCCAAGATGGCTACCCGGACTTCTTCATAAGTCAGATCCTTCTCAAGTTCTATGCCTTTTTGTTCGATTATATGGTTCGGATCGAATATGTACTTTCGTAGCATAGATACGTGAAAAATGTTGTGTACTCCAGTGAAGTTTGGCGGTAGAGCTAGATGGTATGCGACCTCCCCAACTCGGTCTAAGATCTCGAATGGTCCTACGTACCTTGGCCTCACCTTCCCTCTCTTCCCAAAACGATGGACCCCTTTAGTGGGTGACACTTTTAGGAAAATCTTGTCTCCCACTTCGAATCTCAGCTCCTTTTTGTCTGCATACGCCTTTTGTCGATCTTGGGCCTCTCGTATTCTTTCCCGAATTTTCTTTATCACTTCGACCGTTTGATATACCAATTCGGGTCCCAATATTTTCTTTTTGTCCACTTCGTCCCAGCAGATAGGTGAGCAACATTTCCTTCCGTAGAGGGCTTCATAGGGTGCCATACCAATTGTTGATTGGTAGTTGTTGTTGTAGGCAAACTCCACCAAGCACAAGTGGTCCTCCCAGCTTTCGGGAAAATCTAAAACGTATGCCCTCAACATATCTTCCAGGATTTGTATGGTCCTCTCTGACTGTCCGTCTGTTTGTGGGTGAAAAGTTGTACTGAAGGACAGCTTGGTCCCTAACTCCTTTTGTAGACTTTACCAGAATCTGGAGGTGAATCGAGGATCTCTATCCAACACGATAGAAACCGGTACGCCATGCAATCGGATAATCTCTTCGAGATATATTCGTGCTAACTTATCTAGTCCGAAAGTCATTTTGATTGGTAAGAAATGGGTAGACTTCGTTAATCTATCAACAATCACCTATACGGAGTGGTTCCCTCGTTTGGTTCAGCTTTGACATCTCCTCGATTAGTTGATGCTGATTGGTGATCATGGATGTCACCATCCCTTTTCTTTTTCTGCTAAGGGCATCAGCCACCACGTTTGCTTTTCCAGGATGGTAGTGAATCGTAATATCATAATCCTTGACCAACTCTAGCCATCTTCTTTGTCTTATATTGAGCTCCTTCTGTTCAAAGAAGTATTTCAGGCTCTTATGGTTAGTGTAGATCTCACACTTCACGCCATAAAGATAGTCTTTCCATATCTTTAGAATACCACAGCTGCTAGCTCCAGATCATGCGTTGGGTAGTTATGTTCGTGAATCTTTAATTGGCATGATGCATACGCCACTACCTTCCCTTGTTGCATCAAAACACACCCCAAACATTGTTTGGATGCGTCGCTGTAGATCACGAACTCCTTCGTTACATCTGGAACTATTAAGACTGATGCTTTTGTCAGTCTCTTCTTTAGTTCCTGGAAACTACGCTCACATTGCTCACTCTATTGAAACTTCACGTCCTTCGTTATCAAGCGAGTCATAGGAGGGGCAATCTTTGAAAATCCTTCTATGAATCTTCGGTAGTATCCAGCCAAGCCAATGAAACTCCGGACTTCTATAATGTTCATTGGAGTTTTCCACTTACTGACAGCTTCAACCTTTTCAGGATCTACTTCGATCCTTTGTGAAAAGGCAATATGGCCCAAAAGGCCCACTTTGTCCTTCCAAAATTCACAATTCTTGAATTTTGCATAAAGCTTCTCCTTTCTTAAAACCTCTGGTGCGATTCTGAGATGTTGTTCATGGTGCATTCTATTGCATGAATAGATGAGGATATCATCAATTAACATGATGACGAAAAGATCGAGATATGGATGAAAGACGTGATTCATCAAGTCCATAAAGACAGCTGGAGCATTACTCAGTCCAAATATGTGCTATAAGGTTGAAAATATCATATAAAAAAATTAGTTCCTTAATTATAAAATCGAAATTGGAAATTGAATTCATTAATTGAATTCAATATAGGATCTATTTTTTTAGGAGATGACATGCCGCCACTCGGACTCGAACCGGGATGCTCTAGCACTGCTTCCTAAGAGCAGCGTGTCTACCAATTTCAGACAGTTCTTTTCTATTATATTAGATTAGTATTAGTTAGTGATCCCGGCTTAGTGAGTCCTATTGCAACTTCCCGAATGGTCTGAGGATTTACAGGTACAAACTTGTAGTGGACATATCTCGTCCTGAATGTTGTCTTAGATATATCTGTATTTTTTACTGGTGATATTCAGACCTTAAGTCAATCTTCGAGGACACACTAGCACCTCTTAATTGATCAAAAAGATCTTCAATTCAAGATAGTGGATACTTGTTCTTTATGGTCTGCTTATTCAGCTCTCAATAATCAATACACATCCGAAAACTTCCATCCTTTTTCTTTACAAAGAACACTGGAGCTCCCCAAGGCGACACGCTTGGTCTAATGAAACTTTTGTCCAAAAGTTCTTATAATTGGACTTTCGATTCCCGTAATTCCTTTGGTGTCATCTGATATGGAGCTTTCAACACCGGTGCTGATCTTGGGATGAGATCAATCTCAAAGGTCACCTGTCGATCCGGTGGAGGACTAGGTAATTCCTCTCGAAATATGTCCATGTATTCCTTTATTACCGGCACCTTCTCGATAGGAGTTGATCCTTGCTCGGGGTTCACCATGTTGACCAACCAAGCTTCGCAATTTCCTTTGCTAAGCATCTGGATTGCCTTCATAACCGAGATAATCCTTGAGTCAACTTTAACTCGTGTTCTATGGAATGTGAACTCCGGTTCTCCCGGTGCTTGAAAGAGGATTTCTCTCGCACGACGCTTGATTACTCCATGATTGGACTCAAGCCAGTCCATCCCTAGGATTATGTCAAAATCCTTCATCTCCAAAGTGTGAAAATCAGCTAGAAGAATCTTATCTTCAAAAACAATCTTTAGGTGACGGTACAGGTGTTTTGTCCTTACCGTCTTCCTTGAAGGAATACTAACCTCTAGGGTTTGAGCGACTATCCTACCGTCCTCATGCTTCAGCAAGTTACAGAAGTTGACAAATATAAAGGAGTGTGTCACTCCAGTATCAAATAAGATGAGAGCAGGTATATCACATACTGATAACATACCTGTCATCGTTTCTGATCCCTCAGCAACTTCTGGGCGGGTAAGAGCGAAAGCTCGTGCTCTGCTTGCCACTGGTCTCGAGTTCGGGGCTATAGCTGGCAAGTTCCTTGTCCTCCAGTAGTTTGCCGCTATATGCCCCAGTGCTTTACATGTGTAGCAGTTCCGTGTTCCTTATTGACACGGTCCCACATGTATTCTTCCGCATCTAGCACACGGGTTTCCAGGTCTGGGAGTGGGAAGGAGTGGAGCATTGCTTGCCCTTGGAAATTTGTTCTAGGCAAAACCCTAGCTCGGGCCAGTCCACTTCCTTTTTACAAGAGTCGGAAAAGCTTTCTTGGGAGGTATAGCATCCAAACGAAAACGAGAGGTGATCTCCTGAGCTCTCTCGATAACACTTGCGTATGTCATCGTCCCCTGCCAAGCCAAAATGGATCCAATCTCTGGACGAAGGCCCTTTTCAAATCATCGGGCCTTCTTGATGTCGGTATCCACCAAGTGTGTGGCGTACCTGCTCAGATGATTGAACCGCTGCTCATACTCTCCCACCATCGAGCTTACCTAACGGAGATGTAGAAACTCTGTTTTCTTTTTATCTCGGTAGGATTGAGGTATGAAGTGATGAGAAACCACTTCCTTCAAATTCTCCCACGTTATCTCCTCTCTTTGAGCTGGCAGCAGAGTCCTCTCATATGAGTCCCACCAATGACTCGCTTCATCGGTAAGCTGGAAGATCGCATAGGAGACCTTCTGTTCTTTGGTACACGTTAAGTGTTGGAACCGACGGATCGTCGGCCCTATGCTATCAGAATCGGGATCCATAAATAATACGCAGCGGAAAGAAATCATACCCTTGTAGACCTCTTTGATCTTCTGATGTATTCCTACAGCCTTTCTCGAACGTTGTGTGGCCAGCGATCCTTCGAGAAATCTCTGTTCTGCTCTCTCTCACTATCACATGTTTTCTGTGATCTGTGTTTTTCGAGGCGCTGATGAAAAGGGCTATATATAGGCTACACCAGGGACCTAGAGGAGGAATTGGGTTGGGCCTCCTGATGGGCTTAAGTATCCTGTATTCGGCCCGAACACATAACTTAAACCCATCAATAATAATTCAGTCCACTAAAGAATTATTATTGAACTACCGTCCCAATCCCATATTTAATATGGGCTCCTTCTTATTATGTGCACGTTTATCTTCCTGTGTTTAAGATATCGAATGTCCGTTAATTAAATAAGTTACTGACAACTTAATTAATTAACATCTAATTCAAAGAGTAGTACCACTCAACTTTATTATCATGTCAGATTAAATCCACCTGCAGGGTTTACATGACAATCCTTATGAGCTCCTCAAGGGGACATCATCATCCTAAATAATTAGGACACAGATTCCTTCTATAATCAACAGTACACCATATAGACAATACTGTTTCCCAATTCACCGAGTTTATTGATTTAATAAATAAATCTCACTCATTGGCAAATTAAAGAAACAAATATTGTGTATACGTGGCTGTTATTATATAGGGATTAAGAGAACGCACATCTATAATAACAGAGGTCTTGTTCTATTATATAGTCAGTATAAAACGAACAACCTCAAATGGTCCTGCTCAATACACACAAAGTGTACTAGTGTAGTTTTATAGTCAAGACAAACTAATACCAAACTATATTACAACCATTCCGATGATTTGTCCAAATCCATCTTGATTGTGAGCTACTATTTATAATTTATAAGAAACTGATAACATGATCTTCTGTGTGGCACCACACACCAAGTTATCTATAATATAAATTAATTGGACATAGCTTAAACATATATAACAAATATAAAATGCAAACATATGACCAAAGTGATTCTCATTCCATTAAAGATGTTCATACAAAAGCTAGGCTTATAGTATACATCCTAACACGCCGGCGACTCAGCTCCGACCTCCACCATCTCCGGCCACCTCTCCCCGGCTCCGGTGTGAATAGTACTTCTGTCCAAACCCTTAAACACACATACACTCACGTATATAAACACACACACCCTGCACCAAGCTTGGTCGGCGACCACCTGCCGCCGGCCACCCACCACCAGGCCTCGCCGGCGCATCACTAGCACCGACCCACAGTACCCATGGCGGTGCTGCATAGCGCGGCCTCCACACATGCATACACAACTCACACGATTACACACACACACACCATCACACATACAATGTTACAGCTCCGATGCCGCCACCCATGGTGGCGCCGCCCCTTCATCATCACCCCCAAACACCCAGGCGGCGCTCCGGCGTCAACTCCAGTGAGAAGGAGAGAGAAAACAGTAGAGAGAGAAAAGGTGACAAGTTTAGGGTTTAGGGTTTGGAGGTGGTTTTTCACAATTTTCCGGCTAACGAGATATCAGAATTAAAATTCGAGATCTATCCTAGACTCATCTCGATGAGGCCTATGTTCTGTGCAAAAATCGATCGAAACAGATAAAATTGAATTTTCCAGCCATCGGCAACGGCGTCGACGGTGGCGCGCCGGAGGTTAGAAAATAGAGGAGAGAGAGACTTACGTGTTTTCGTTGATTTTGCCTCGTTCGGAAAAATGGTGATTTTTGAATCGAAAACACCCCTATTTATAGATTTTTTGAAAAACACTATTCACCGAAAAAATCTAAGTTACTGTTCACGGTAAAAATCTTGGGTCACTATTTATGTAAAAAAATCTTTAGTTACCATTCACCGTAAATATCTTTCGGTTTTCCGAATTTTCGTGTTTTGCCCTTTTTTTGCCATTTGAGCTACAAGTCTCCGATTGACCTCTAATTCATTTCTATCTTCTCATTTTTCCATTATGCATCTTATGGTATAATTATAATCTATGTTCCGCAACTAGAAAATATTTCCTTCTAAATCATGCATTAATCATGTATCTAAAACGCATATAATTAAATTAAACAATCAAGATTAAATCACATAATAATTCAATTAAGGGTTTAATATTTAATTAATCAATTATGCTTCATTTTTGGTCTGGGGCGCTACAGTCAGTATGCACCTTTTTTCAGTGTTATATCCCTCTTTTCCATATGATCTCTGATGAAGTGGTGTCTCACATCAATGTGCTTTGTCATCGAGTGAAAAATAGGATTGTGTGTTATGACAATAGCACTTGTGTTGTCGCATAGGATAGGAGTTTCCTTCTCTATTATGCCATAATCCTTTAGTTGTTGTTGTATCCACAAAATCTGTGCACAACAGCTTCCTGCAGCTATATATTCAGCTTCAGCAGTAGACGTTGTAATTGATGTCTACTTCCTACAAAACCAAGAGACAAGTCTCTGTCCAAGAAACTGACAGGTTCCACTGGTGCTTTTCCTGTCAATCTTGCAACCTGCAAAATCAAAGTCTATATACCCTTTAAGTTTGAATCCTCCATCTTTTGGATACCATAACCCAACATCTTGGGTGGCTTTCAGATACTTGATGATTCTTTTTACTGCTGCAAGATATGACTCATTTGGTGATGTCTGAAATCTTGCACATACTCCTACATCAAATACTATGTCTGGTCTGCTTGTTGTTAGGTATAGTAGGGATCCAATAAGTCTTCTGTACTTAGTAATCTCCACATCCTTTCTAACTTTATCTTTGTCCATACTAATAGATGTGGTCATAGGTACGCTTACTAATGATCCATTCTCCATTCCAAACTTTTTGATCAGTTCCTTGGTATACTTGGCTTGTCTAATGAAAGTTCTATTCTATAGTTGTTTCACTTGTAAACCAAAAAAGAAACTTAGTTCCCCCATCATACTCATTTCAAACTTGCTCTACATGAGAGATGAGAACTTGTCACATAGGCCCTTGTTTGTAGACCCAAATATGATGTCATCCACATTAATTTGAACTAGCAGAATACTGTCATTATCTTGTATTCTGAATAGAGTTTTGTTTACTATCCCTTTCTGAAATCCATTCTCCAAGAGATATAGGGATAGAGTATCATACCAGGCTTTGGGAGCTTGCTTTAATCCATATAAAGCTTTCTCTAACCTGAATATTGTAATCTGCTTATTCTTCAAAACCTGGTGGCTGTTCCACATATACTTTTTCTGATAGAAGTCCATTCAGAAATGCACTCTTGACATCCATCTGATAAACCTTGAAGTCATTGTGGGCAGCATAGGCCAGAAATATCCTTATAGCTTCAAGCCTAGCAACTGGAGCAAAAGTCTCATCAAAATCTATGCCTTCTTGCTGGCAGTATCCTTTTGCTACTAACCTTGCCTTGTTTCTGACCACAGTACCAGATTCATCTAGCTTATTTTTGAACACCCACTTAGTTCCAATAACTCCTTGATGATCAGGCCTTGGAACCAGCTTCCATACTTGGTTCCTTACAAATCCATTCAGCTCTTCCTACATGGCATGAATCCAGTTACTGTCCTCAAGAGCATCTTCTATACTCTTAGGTTCAACTTGTGATATGAAGCATGTGAACAATGATTCTTGAGGTCTTAATCTTCTTGTTCTAACTCCTTCATTGATATCTCCAATCACAAGTTCTCTTGGGTGATTTCTGAGTCATGTTCTATCAGGTTGATCTGCAGTAACCTGAATCCAGTAACCTGTTGACCAAAAATCTGTTGATCTGCAGTATCGTGACTGTGGTTACTATTGATGTACTGAAACCTATTTATATATTTATCAGCATCCTGAGTTACTGCATTCCCTGGTGCAGTAACCTGTGTATTCTTTGCATCAACCTTTTCAGCTGGCACTGGAATTCCATCAATATATCTTATAGTCTGGTCCTTGACCTTTATTTTGGATAAATCTTCTTTAAGCTTGTCCAGTTTAGCAGCATCACAGTGTGGTTCATCAAATACCACATGAATTGATTCTTCAACAACCAAACTTTTTTTATTAAAGATCCTGAAGGCCTTGCTTACTGAGAAGTATCCCAAGAATACTACTTCATCAGACTTTTCATCAAAGGTCTTCAGATGTTCTTTTCCATTATTCAGAATATAGCACCTGCATCCAAAAATGTGTAAATATGAAATGTTAGGTGTTCTACCATACCAAACCTCATAAGGGGTCTTGTCATGATCTTTGTTGATCAAGCATCTATTTTGTGTGTAGCATGCAGTGCTAGTTGCTTCTACCCAAAATCTCTTAGGTATCCCAGCATCAACTATCATCGTTCTTGTAGCTTTCTTCAGAGTCCTGTTTCTTCTTTCTGCAACTCCATTCTGTTGAGGAGTCCTTGCTGCAGAGTACTCATGACTGATCCCATTTTCTGAACAATACTTCTCTATGAACTTGTTTGTGAACTATAATCCTCTGTCAGATCTTATCTTTATAATACTTAAGCTCTTCTCATTCTGTATTATCTTCATGAATTCTGGCAACCTATTTTGAGTTTCTGATTTCTTGGCCAGGAAGATGGTCCAAGTAAATCTAGAGTAATCATCCACAATTACTAGGGAATACTTATTCCCACTTACACTATCAGGCTCTACTGGTCCAAATAAGTCCATATGCAGAAGATCCAGTATCTTGTGAGGTTCTCTGAACCTTATCCTTGAATGAGCTTCTTACTTGTTTGCTCTTTTGATAGGATCCACAAACACTCTCTTTCTTGTAAGCTACATCAGGTAGACCTCTCACTAGGTTCTTCCTTATCAGCTTGTTGATTGTTTTGAAGTTCAAGTTATTGGAACCGACAGATCGCCGGCCCTATGCAATCGGAATCGAGATCCAAAAGAAAATACGCAGCGGAAAGAAAACATACCCTTGAAGACAAACAGATCGAAGATATAGACCTCTCGATCTTCTATTGTATTCCCAGCTCTTTCCTCGGACATCGTGTGGGCGACGATCTTCCAAGAAAACAGCGATCTCATCTATTTCTCTCTTTCACGATTCTGTAGTTTGTACGTGTGAGATTGAGAGAGAGTCTTAAGGGAGGCACTGATATTAGGGTATTTATAGGCTACAACAGAGATCTAGAGGAGAAATTAGGGTTGGGCCTCCTGATGGGCTTAGGCGTCCTGTGTTCGGCCCGAACACCTAGCTTAAGTCCATCAATTATAACTCGGTCCACTAAGGAGCTATAATTGAACTACCGCCCCAATCCCATATTATAATATGGGCTCCTTCTTATTAAATGTACATTTATTTTCCCGTGTTTAAGATATCGAATGTCCGTAAATTAAATAAGTTACTGACAACTTAATTAATTTACATCTAACTCCAAGAGTTGTACCACTCAACTTTATTATCATGTCAGATTAAATCCACCTGCAGGATTTACATGATAATCCTTATGAGCTCCTCAAGGGGACATCATCATCCTAAATAATTAGGACACAGATTCCTTCTATAATCAACAACACACCATATAAACAATGTTATTTCCCAATTCACCGAGCCTATTGATTGATGAATAAATCTCACCCATTGGCAAATTAAAGAAACAAACACTGAGTACACGTGCCCATTATTATATAGGGATTAAGAAGACGCACATCCATAATAACAGAGGTCTTGTTCTTTTATATAGTCAGTACAAATCGAACAACCACAAATGGTTATGCTCAATACATACAAAATGTACTAGTGTAACTTTATAGTCAAGACAGACTAATATCAAATTACAATACAACCATTCCAATGGTTTGTCCAAATCCATTTTGGTTGTGAGCTACTATTTATAATCACAAGGAACTGATAGCATGATCTTCTGTGTGGCACCACACACTATGTTATCTACAATATAGATTAATCTGGACAATTGCATTAACATATATAGCAAATATAAAATGCAAACATTTGACCAAAATGATTCTCATATCAAAAAGATGTTCATACAAAGCTAGGCTTATATAGTATACATCCTAACAATCTCCCACTTATACTAAAAGACTATGCTGCCATAAGCGCTGTCATACATCTGATTCCCATCCCTTCAACATGCCCATCAAAAGCTTTCGCTGGAAGGGCCTTTGTGAAAGGATCTGCTAGGTTATCTGCTGATGCAATTTTGGCGATAACAACTTCTCCTCATTTTACGATGTCTCGTAACAGGTGGTACTTACGCTCAATGTGTTTGCTTGTTTTATGGGCTCGTGGTTCCTTCGAGTTTGCTACTACACCACTATTATCACAATAAATTGTGATAGCTCTGGGCAAACTAGGAATCACTTCTAAGTCCATCAAGAAGTTTCTGAGCCATACAGCTTCTTTGGCAGCCTCAGAGGCTGCCACATACTCAGCTTCCATGGTGGAGTCTGAAACGTATTTCTACCTAACACTCCTCCATATTATGGCTCTACCTCCTAAGGTAAACACATAACCCGAGGTAGATTTACTGTTGTCCCTATCCGATTGGAAATCCGAATCCGTGTAACCCATAGGATGTAAATCATCTGCTTGGTAAACCAGCATATAATTTCTAGTCCTTTTAGGTACTTTAAAATATGCTTTATCGCAGTCCAATGTCCTTGTCCTGGGTTACTTTGATATCTGCTAACCATGCCCACGATAAAGCAGATATCTGGTCTCGTACATAGCATCGCATACATTAGGCTTTCTACGGCCGAAGCATAAAGAATTGCCTTTATATCCTCTATCTCTTTTGATGTCTTAGGACACATCTTTTTAGATAAAGGTACTCCATGTCGAAAAGGTAGAAAACCTTTCTTGGAGTTTTGCATGCTAAAACGAGTCAGGATAGTATCAATGTATGAAGCTTGAGATAAGCACAACATCTTTTTTCTTGCGATCCCTTATAACTTTGATCCTAAGAATATGTCCAACTTCTCCCAAGTCCTTCATATCAAACTGCTTGCACAGCCATACCTTTACATCTAACAACACTTTGACATTGTTGTCAATGATCAAGATGTCATCTACGTATAGTATACGAAATACCACCATGTTTCCGTCACTCTTCTTGTATACATAAGACTGGATTACCTCATCAAAATGGATGTTCCAAGATCTCGAAGCTTGTTTCAGTCCATAAATAGACCGATTAAGCTTACACACAAGATGCTCTTTGCCCTTAGCAATGAATCCTTCTGGTTGCTTCATATAGATGTTTTCTTCAAGACTACCGTTAAGCTGTCTTGACATCCATTTGTCAAACCTCATAGTTCATATGAGCAGCAATAGACAAAAGAATTTGGATAGACTTAAGCATGGCTATCGGCGAAAAGGTTTCCTCATAATTCATCCCTTCTTTCTGAGTATACCCTTCGCAACAAGCCTCGCTTTGAAAGTTTCCACTTTCCCGTCTGATCCTCTTTTTCTTTTGTAGGCCCATTTACATCCAATGGCTTTTACACCATTTGGTGGTTCTACAAGCTCCCAAACTTGATTAGAATCCATAGATTCTATCTCAGAAGTCATAGCTCTTTGCCAAGATACTGCATCTTTATCTTGGAGTACTTCGTCATAGGTCCAAGGATCAGATTCATGTTCACTAAGCACTAAGTCCGAAGACTCTCTTAAAAACATGAATCTATCAGGTTGTTTAACAACCCTCCCACTACGACGAGACACTTGTAGTAATAATGTATCATAAGTGACGCACGGTGCGGACTCCTGTGGTATCTCATCTTGTACTGTTGGTACTAAGGTAGGAGTTTCCCCTCTGATTTCCTCTAGAACAATTTTACTCATGGGCTTGTGGTTCATTACATAGTCCTCTTCTAAGAATCGGGCATTTGTGCTAACAATAACCTTCTGATCTTTAGGACTATAAAATAAACCACTCTTCGTTCCTCTAGGATAGCCCACAAATAGACGAACATCCATACAAGATTCCAACTTATTGGCGTCTCCCTTCAGCGCATGTGCTGGACTACCCCAAATTCGAATGTGTTTCAGACTAGGCTTACGCCCATTCCACAATTCTGTGGGAGTAAAGGGTACCGTCTTAGAAGGTACTGTTAGGATGTATACTATAAGTCTAGCTTTTTGTATGAACATCGTTTATGGAATGACAATCACATTGGTCATATGTTTGCATTTTATATTTGTTATATATGTTTATGCAATGTCCAATTAATTTATATTATAGATAACTTGGTGTGTGGTGCCACACAGAAGATCATGTTATCAGTTTCTTATGAATTATAAATAGTAGCTCACAACCAAGATGGATTTGGACAAATCATCGGAATGGTTGTAGTGTAGTTTGGTATTAGTCTATCTTGACTATAAAACTACACTAGTACACTTTGTGTGTATTGAGCAGGACCATTTGAGGTTGTTCATTTTATACTGACTATATAATAGAACAAGACCTCTGTTATTATGGATGTACATCTTCTTCATCCCTATATAATAACGGGCATGTATGCTCAGTGTTTATTTCTTTAATTTGCCAATGGGTGAGATTTATTCATAAATCAATAAACTCGGTGAGTTGGGAGATAGCATTGTTTATATGGTGTTCTGTTGATTATAGAAAGAATCTGTGTCCTAATTATTTAGGATGATAATGTCCCCTTGAGGAGCTCATAAGGATTATCATGTAAACCCTGCAGGTGGATTTAATCCGACATGATAATAAGGATGAGTGGTACTACTCTTGGAATTAGATGTAAATTAATTAAGTTGTCAGTAACTTATTTAATTTACGGACATTCGATATCTTAAACACGGGGAAATAAATGTACACATAATAAGAAGGAGCCCATATTAAATATGGGATTGGGACGGTAGTTCAATAATAATTCTCTAGTGGACTGAATTATTATTGATGGGCTTAAGTTATGTGTTCGGGCCGAACACAGGATACTAAAGCCCATCAGGAGGCCCAACCCAATTCCTCCTCTAGGTCTCTGGTGTAGCCTATATATAGCTCTTTTCATCAGCGCCTCTCATAACATAGAACACAGATCACAGAAAACACGTGATAAGTGAGAGAGAGCAGAACTGATTTTTCTCGAAGGATCGTTGGCCACGCAACGTTCGAGAAGGGCTCAGAGGAATACATCAGAAGATCAAAGAGGTCTACAAGGGTATGATTTCTTTCCGCTGCGTTTTATCCTTGGATCCCGATTCTGATAGCATAGAGCCGGCGATCTGTCGGTTCCAACAATTGGTATCAGAGCCACGGTTTCTGGTTCTATGTAATTGGATCGGTTATATTTTACGATCTTATGCTTTTTCATACGTTTTATATTCAGATTGTATGATAGTAGGATTGCGTAGGATAACTCGGTTTTGCAGGTTACCTATATATCCAACTATTATGGTCTGTATATATGTTTAATGTATGATCTAAACCCTCGGACCTGTCGAGGTTTTTATTTTGGGTTGGTTGCATGATTGTAATAGTAAAAACACGGCGGTTTGTCGTGTTAGGTTTTACATATTCTTGATTTGTTCTCGATGTAATTCTGTTCGATCTCATATAGTGTATTCTGATCGTACTAGATTCTGTATAGGGTTTGGTAGATGTTCGAACTAGATTCTGTATAGGATTGGTAGATGTTCGAACTAGATTCTGTATAGGATTCCTGTTCGATCGAGATTTCTATTCGAACTAGGATTGGCGTTCGAAGGGGCTGTTCGATCAGATTGCTAGGTGCTAGAACAGATTGCTGGATGGGGCTGTTCGATCAGATTGCTAGGTTGGCGCTGATCTGTGCAACAACCTGCTGGATTCGCGCAACAATCGCTGGATCCCCGCGACCTGACCGGGCAGGTCGATCCCCGTTTAGCAGGCAAACATTCGATTGAAGTGGCCATAATAGTTGGATTTATTATATTCCATATTTATTGCCTATCTATATGTTTGTAGTTTTATCAAGCATGCTTTTATTTGTTATATGTTATTGCATGCTAAAATCCCTCATTTAAATAACTAAGTGGGAGAGGGATTTATTTTGAATAAATCCCATAGCCTCCATTACTGGTTTGTAAGTGATGCATTTAAACTTACACGTTGGCTTTGAGTGCCTTCTTCCACATCGGATGAGTTTGATTGCGGATCACTGGATCAAACTTCCTCTAAGGATAATTATAGAAAATTATTTAGGAGCGCATGATCTTCTCCATCTGAAGAGATACAATCCTAGATAATGGACTTAGTATTAAGAAATGGTACACACTTAGGTGCATATGATAGTATCCTCCCCATCGGAGTAAGTGCTGTTGTTTGCATGGCTAAAGCTAAACCAACTATTAATTTTATTTTGTTTGACAAGATAATGAAATTAATGGGTAAAACCTCCTCTTACAAATGTTTGAATTAGCATACGTCCACACTATCGTGGCATGCGAAATTCACGGTGTTTTGAGGTGTTGGTGAATTTAATTATATTGTTTGAGGGAACAATATAGGCTTTAAATTCTATATGTTATGACCTGTGTATTTATTTATTTATTTATATGATTCTCAGGATTTCATTATGTCTTTCAACCCACTTGCTGTTATACTCAAAGAAAACAAACTTACTGGTCCTAATTATATTGACTGGAAAAGAAACCTGGATATTGTCCTAACTGCTGAGGAGTACAAGTTTGTACTCCATGAGCACTGTCCTGACATGCCTGATGAAAACTTTACTGAAGAGGAGAAAGCGCATTATAGAAAGTGGGTTAAGGCAGATGAGATGGCGCGGTGTTACATTTTGGCTTCCATGTCAAATGTACTGCAACATCAGCATCAGGCCATGCCCACTGCCTATGATATGATGCACAATCTCAGAGAACTCTTCGGACACCAGAGTCGGGCTGCCAGACAGGAGGCAATGAGAAACTTAATGACGACCACCATGTCTGAGGGGACACCTGTGAGTGATCACGTCCTTAAGATGATGGCTCATTTGAATGAGATGGAAGTCCTTGGAGCTGAAATCGATGGGGAAACCCAGGTCGATATCATGCTCCAAACACTGCCTAAGAGTTTTGAGCAGTTCCGCCTTAATTATAATATGAACAAAAGGATGTACTCCTTGGCGGAACTTCTGACAGAACTCAAATCGGCAGAAGGACTATTTCGTCAAAGTGCTCAAGCTTACGTTGCTGAAAATGTTTCTACTTCTAAGCCGAAAGGTGGAAAGAAGAAGAAGAAACAAAATCCTTCAGCAAACAAAGCGAATGGACCTCAAAAGGCTGGGCCACAAGGTGGCGTGAAAAAGCCGAAGGGCAAGTGCTTCTCATGCAAGCAGCCTGGACATTGGAAGGTAGATTGTCCCAAGAAAAAGAAGAACAAAGAAGGTAAATCTTATTCACTAATTACTGAAACATGTTTAGCGGTGTTATCTACCGGTACCTGGTGTGAAGATACGGGAGCCACTGATCATGTCTGCAATTCTTTGCAGGGGTTCCAGGAAACCAGACGACTTAGTAAGGGCGAGATTACCATCTACATGGGCAACGCTACAAAAGTGGCGGCAGTTGCAGTGGGAGATGTTTATTTATCTTTTGATAGGAACAAGACTTTGGTTTTGAGGAATTGTCTTTACGTACCTTGTTTTAGAAAGAACTTGATTTCGGTTTCTAAGTTATTTTTGGATGGATATTCTGTTTCTTTTGATGGCAAAGTGGTTGTCAAGAAAAATAGGGTTATTATTTGTTCTGGTACGTTGGTTGGCAATTTATATACTCTTAATCCAATAACTCCTACGATGCAACAAATGGAAATTAATAATACATCTTCTAACTCAAATAAGAGAAAAGAACCTTCTAAAATGAACCAAACATATCTTTGGCATCTAAGACTAGGTCACATTAACTTGAGTAGGATTCAAAGGTTGATAGCCGATGGACCTTTGAGTTCATTGGAAGTGGAAAACTATCCGACCTGCGAGTCCTGCTTGGAAGGAAAAATGACCAAGAGGCCTTTTAAAGCCAAGGGGTATAGAGCCAAAGAAGTGTTGGAATTGGTTCATTCTGATTTGTGTGGTCCTATGACTATCCAGGCAAGAGGTGGTTTCGAATATTTTATCTCATTTATAGATAATTTTTCGAGATATGGGTATATTTATTTGATGCGCCGCAAGTCTGAGTGCTTTGATAAATTCAAGGAGTACAAGGCTGATGTGGAGAAGCGTCATGGTAAATGTATCAAAACACTACGATCTGATCGTGGTGGCGAGTACCTCTTAGGAGAGTTTAGGAATTACTTATCAGAGGCTGGGATTCAATCCCAATTGTCTGTACCTGGTACACCCCAACAGAACGGTGTGGCAGAACGAAGGAATAGGACTCTCATGGAAATGGTTAGATCGATGATGAGTTATTCGGAATTACCGAATTCGTTTTGGGGATATGCCCTGGAAACGGCAGCGTATATTCTAAACTTGGTACCTTCTAAGACAGTACCCTCTACTCCCACAGAATTATGGAATGGGCGTAAGCCTAGTCTTAAACACATTCGGATTTGGGGTAGTCCAGCACATTTGCTGAAGGGAGACGCTGATAAGTTGGAATCTCGTACGGATGTTCGACTGTTTGTGGGCTATCCTAGAGGAACGAAATGTGGTTTATTTTATAGTCCTAAGGATCAGAAGGTCATTGTTAGCACAAATGCCCAATTCTTAGAAGAGGACTATGTAATGAACCACAAGCCCACGAGTAAAATTGTTCTAGAAGAAATCAGAGGGGAAATCCCTACCTTAGTACCAACGGTACAAGATGAGATACCACAGGAGTCCGTACCGTGCGTTACTCATGATACACTGTTACCACAAGTGCCTCGTCGTAGTAGGAGGGTTGTTAGACAGCCTGATAGATTCATGTTTTTGGGAGAGTCTTCGGACTCAATACCTGGTGAACATGAATCTGATCCTTGGACCTATGACGAAGTACTCCAAGATAAAGATGCAGAATCTTGGCAAAAAGCTATGAATTCTGAATTAGAATCTATGGATTCTAATCAAGTCTGGGAGCTAGTAGAACCACCAAATGGTGTAAAAGCCATTGGATGTAAGTGGGTCTACAAAAGAAAAAGAGGATCAGACGGGAAAGTAGAAACTTTCAAAGCAAGGCTTGTTGCGAAAGGGTATACTCAAAAAGAAGGAATCGATTATGAGGAAACCTTTTCGCCGGTAGCCATGCTTAAGTCTATCCGGATTCTTTTGTCTATTGCTGCTCATATGAATTATGAGGTTTGGCAAATGGATGTCAAGACTGCTTTCCTTAACGGTAGTCTTGAAGAAAACATCTATATGAAGCAACCAGAAGGATTCGTTGCAAAGGGCAAAAAGCATCTTGTGTGTAAGCTTAATCGGTCCATTTATGGATTGAAACAAGCTTCGAGATCTTGGAACATCCGTTTTGATGAGGTAATCCAGTCTTATGGATTCATTCAATGTCTGGATGAATCTTGTGTATACAAGAAGAGTGACGGAAACGTGGTGGTATTTCTTGTACTATACGTAGATGACATCTTGCTCATTGGCAACAATGTCAAGGTGTTGTCAGACGTAAAGGTATGGTTGTCCAAGCAGTTTGATATGAAGGACTTGGGAGAAGTTGGACATATTCTTGGGATCAAAGTTATAAGGGATCGCAAGAAAAGAATGTTATGCTTATCTCAAGCTTCGTACATTGATACCATTCTAGCTCGTTTTAGCATGCAAAACTCTAAGAAAGGTTTTCTACCTTTTCGACATGGAGTACCTTTATCTAAGGAGATGTGTCCTAAGACACCAAAGGAGATAAAGGATATGAAGGCAGTTCCTTATGCTTCGGCCGTAGGAAGCCTAATGTATGCAATGTTATGTACGAGACCAGATATCTGTTTTGTCGTGGGCATGGTTAGCAGATATCAAAGTAACCCAGGACAAGGACACTGGACTGCGGTAAAGCATATTTTAAAGTACCTGAAAAGGACTAGAAATTATATACTGGTTTACCAAGCAGTTGATTTGCTTCCTGTGGGTTACACAGATTCTGATTTCCAGTCGGATAGGGACAACAGTAAATCTACCTCGGGTTATGTGTTTACCTTAGGAGGTGGAGTCATTATATGGAGGAGTGTTAAGCAGAAATGTGTTTCAGACTCCACCATGGAAGCTGAGTATGTGGCAGCCTCTGAGACAGCCAAAGAAGCTGTATGGCTCAGGAACTTCTTGATGGACTTAGAAGTGATTCCTGGTTTGCCCAAAGCTATCACAATTTATTGTGATAACAGTGGTGCAGTGGCAAACTCGAAGGAACCACGAGCCCATAAAGCAAGTAAACACATTGAGCGCAAGTACCACCTGATACGAGACATCGTAAAGCGAGAAGAAGTTGTTGTCGCCAAAATTGCATCAGCAGATAACCTAGCAGATCCTTTCACAAAGGCCCTCCCAGCAAAAGCTTTTGATGGGCATGTTGAAGGGATGGGAATCAGATGTATGGCGGCGCTTATGGCAGCATAGTCTTTTAATATAAGTGGGAGATTGTTAGGATGTATACTATAAGTCTAGCTTTTTGTATGAACATCGTTTATGGAATGACAATCACATTGGTCATATGTTTGCATTTTATATTTGTTATATATGTTTATGCAATGTCCAATTAATTTATATTATAGATAACTTGGTGTGTGGTGCCACACAGAAGATCATGTTATCAGTTTCTTATAAATTATAAATAGTAGCTCACAACCAAGATGGATTTGGACAAATCATCGGAATGGTTGTAGTGTAGTTTGGTATTAGTCTGTCTTGACTATAAAACTACACTAGTACACTTTGTGTGTATTGAGCAGGACCATTTGAGGTTGTTCGTTTTATACTGACTATATAATAGAACAAGACCTCTGTTATTATGGATGTACATCTTCTTAATCCCTATATAATAACGGGCACGTATGCTCAGTGTTTATTTCTTTAATTTGCCAATGGGTGAGATTTATTCATAAATCAATAAACTCGGTGAGTTGGGAGATAGCATTGTTTATATGGTGTTTTGTTGATTATAGAAGGAATTCGTGTCCTAATTATTTAGGATGATAATGTCCCCTTGTGGAGCTCATAAGGATTATCATGTAAACCCTGCAGGTGGATTTAATCCGACATGATAATAAGGATGAGTGGTACTACTCTTGGAATTAGATGTAAATTAATTAAGTTGTCAGTAACTTATTTAATTTACGGACATTCGATATCTTAAACACGGGGAAATAAATGTACACATAATAAGAAGGAGCCCATATTAAATATGGGATTGGGACGGTAGTTCAATAATAATTCTCTAGTGGACTGAATTATTATTGATGGGCTTAAGTTATGTGTTCGGGCCGAACATAGGATACTAAAGCCCATCAGGAGGCCCAACCCAATTCCTCCTCTAGGTCCCTGGTGTAGCCTATATATAGCTCTTTTCATCAGCGTCTCTTATAACATAGAACACAGATCACAGAAAACACGTGATAAGTGAGAGAGAGCAGAACTGATTTTTCTCGAAGGATCGTTGGCCACGCAACGTTCGAGAAGGGCTCAGAGGAATACATTAGAAGATCAAAGAGGTCTACAAGGGTATGATTTCTTTCCGCTGCGTTTTATCCTTGGATCCCGATTCTGATAGCATAGAGCCGGCGATCCGTCGGTTCCAACAGGTACCAAGTTCAGAATGTACGCCGCCGTTTCCAGAGCATATCCCCAAAACGAATTCGATAATTCTGAATAACTCATCATCGATCTAACCATTTCCATGAGAGTCCTAATCCTTCATTCTGCCACACCGTTCTGTTGGGGTGTACCAGGTGCAGATAATTGGGATTGAATCCCAGCCTCTGATAAGAAATTCCTAAACTTTCCTAAGAGGTACTCGCCACCACTATCAGATCGTAGTGTTTTGATACATTTACCATGACGCTTCTCCACATCACCCTTGTACTCTTTGAATTTATCAAAGCACTCAGACTTACGGCGCATCAAATAAATATACCCATATCTCGAAAAATCATCTATAAATGAGATAAAATATTCGAAACCACCTCTTGCCTGGATAGTCATAGGACCACACAAATCAGAATGAACCAATTCCAACACTTCTTTGGCTCTATACCCCTTGGCTTTAAAAGGCCTCTTGGTCATCTTTCATTCCAAGCAAGACTCGCAGGTCGGATAGCTTTCCACTTCCAATGAACTCAAAAGTCCATCGGCTATCAACCTTTGAATCCTACTCAAGTTAATATAACCTAACCTTAGATGCCAAATATATGTTTGGTTCATTTTCGAAGGTTCTTTTTCTTATTAGAGTTAGAAGATGTATTATGAATTTCCATTTGTTGCATCGTAGGAGTTATTGGATTAAGAGTATATAAATTGCCAACCAACGTACCAGAACAGATAATAACCCTATTTTTCTTGACAACAACATTGTCATCAAAAGAAACAGAATATCCATCCAAAAACAATTTAGAAACTAAAATCAAGTTCTTTCTAAAACAAGGTACGTAAAGACGATTCCTCAAAACCAAAGTCTTATTCCTATCAAAAGATAAATAAACATCTCCCACTGCAAAAGCCGCTACTTTCGTAGCGTTGCCTATGTAGATGGTAATCTCATCCTTACTTAGTCTCCTGCTTTCCTAGAACCCCTGTAATGAATTGTAGACATGATCAGTGGCTCCCGTATCTACACATCAGGTACCGGTAGATAACACCGCTAAACATGTTTCAATAACTAGTAAATAATATGTACCTCCGTTGTTCTCTTTTTTACGGGGACAATCCATCTTCCAATGTCCAGGCTGCTTGCATGAGAAGCACTTGCCCTTTGGCTTTTTCACGCCATCTTGTGGCCTAGCTTGCTTAGGTCCACCCGCTTTCTTTGCCGAACCAGCTTGCTTCTTCTTCTTTTTCACTTCGTCATTCAGCTTAGAAGAAGAAGCATTTTCAGCAATGTAAGCCTGAGAAGTTTGACGGAGTATCCCTTCTGCCGCCTGGAGTTCTGTCAGAAGTTCTGCCATCGAATACAACCTCTTGTTCATGTTGTAGTTCAGGCGAAACTACTCAAAACTCTTAGGCAGCGTTTGGAGAACGACATCGACCTAGGTTTCCCCATCGATTTCCGCTCTAAGGACCTCCATCTCATTCAAATGAGCCATCATCTTGAGGACATGATCTCTTACGGGTGTCCCCTCAGGCATGGTGGTAGTCATCAAGTTTCTCATGGCCTCCTGTCTGGCAGCCCGACTCTGGTGTCCGGAGAGTTTCTTGAGATTGAGCATCATGCCATAGGCAGTAGTCATGGCCTGATGCTGATGTTGCAGCACATTTAACATAGAAGCCAAAATGTAACACCGCGCCATCTCATCTGCCTTGATCCACTTCCTATAAGCCTCTTTCTCCTCTTCACTAGAGTTATCATCAGGCTTTTCAAGACAGACCTCAGAGAGTACAAACTTGTACTCTTCAGCAGTCAAGACAATGTCCAGGTTCCGTTTCCAATCAATATAATTAGGGCCAGTAAGTTTGTTTTCTTTAAGTATAACAACAAGAGGATTGAAAGCCATAGATAAATCCTGAGAATCACGTAAATAAACACATAGGTCAAAACATTAGAATTTAAAACAATATTGTTTCCCTCAAACAATATAATTAAATTCACCAACACCTCAAAACACCGTGAATTTCGTATGCCACGATAGTGTGGACGTATACTAATTCAAACATTTGTAAGAGGAGGTTTTACCCATTAATTTCATTATCTTGTCAAACAAAATAAAATTAATAGTTGGTTCATCTTTAGCCATGCAAACAACAGCACTTACTCTGATGGGAAGGATATTATCATATGCACCTAAGTGTATACCATTACTTAATACTAAGTCCATTACCTAGGATTGTATCTCTTCAGATGGAGAAGATTATACGCTCCTAAATAATTTCCTATAATTATCCATAGAGGAAGTTTGATCTAGTGATCCGCAATCAAACTCATCCGATGTGGAAGAAGGCACTTAAAGCCAACGTATAAGTTTAAATGCATCACTTACAAACCAGTAATGGAGGCTATGGGACTTATTCAAAATAATCTCTCTCCCACTTAGTTATTTAACATGAAGGATTTTAACATGCATATCATATAAAACACATAAAGCATGCATATCATAACATCACATAAACAAGACAATAAATATGGAAAACGATAAATTCCAACTATTATGGCCTCGTCTAGACGAGGATCGACCTGTTATGGCCTCGTCCAACTATTATGGCCTCGTCCAAATCTTCTCGACAGATCTAGGATTTGGTCGTGCTTCCGAGCGCCAATCTTTATCGGTCGTGTCTCCGAAAGCTAATCCTTGATCGAACAGGAATCTCGACCGATCAGATTACATACACCAAACCTTTTTACACAATCTAGATCGAACAGATTATATCAAACAAATCTATACAGATTCTAGATGGAACAGGAATCAAAACCTACACGACAAACCGCCATGTTTAATCTATTATAATCATGCCTCGACAGGTCCGAGGGTTTAAATCATATATCACATACATTCATGCCATAATAGTTGGATCAAGGACACCTGCAACCATAGAGTTATCCTATCGCATGCACTACTACTATCCAGTCATATATATAACGTATGAACAACACAAGATCATAAAAGAATTAATTGATCCAATCACACAGAACCGGAAAAACTCGCATCTAATATCAATTGTTGGAACCGACGGATCGCCGGCCCTATGCAATCGAAATCGAGATCCAAAAGAAAATACGCAGCGAAAAGAAAACACACCCTTAAAGACAAACAGATTGAAGATATAGACCTCTCGATCTTCTGCTGTAGTCCCAGCCCTTTCCTCGGACGTCGTGTGGGCGACGATCTTCCAAGAAAATAGTGATCTCATCCATTTCTCTCTCTTTCACGGTTCTGTAGTTTGTACGCGTGAGATTGAGAGAGAATCTTAAGGGAGGTGCTGATATTATGGTATTTATAAGCTACAATAGGGACCTAGAGGAGAAATTAGGGTTGGGTCTCCTGATGGGCTTAGGCGTCCTGTGTTCGGCCTAAACACCTAGCTTAAGTCCATCAATTATAACTCGGTCCACTAAGGAGCTATAATTGAACTACCGCCCCAATCCCATATTACAATATGGGCTCTTTCTTATTATATGTACGTTTATTTTCCCGTGTTTAATATATCGAATGTCCGTAAATTAAATAAGTTACTGACAACTTAATTAATTTACATCTAACTCCAAGAGTAGTACCACTCAACTTTATTATCATGTCGGATTAAATCCACCTGCTGGGTTTACATAATAATCTTTATGAGCTCCTCAAGGGGACATCATCATCCTAAATAATTAGGACACAGATTCCTTCTATAATCAACATCACACCATATAAACAATGTTATTTCCCAATTCACCGAGCCTATTGATTCATGAATAAATCTCACCCATTGGCAAATTAAAGAAACAAACACTGAGTACACGTGCCCATTATTATATAGGGATTAAGAATACGCACATCCATAATAACAGAGGTCTTGTTCTTTTATATAGTCAGTACAAATCGAACAACCTCAAATGGTCCTACTCAATACATACAAAATGTACTAGTGTAACTTTATAGTCAAGACAGACTAATACCAAATTACACTACAACCGTTCCAATGGTTTGTCCAAATCCATTTTGGTTGTGAGCTACTATTTATAATCACAAGAAACTGATAGCATGATCTTCTGTGTGGCACCACACACCATGTTATCTACAATATAGATTAATCTGGACAATTGCATCAACATATATAGCAAATATAAAATACAAACATTTGACCAAAATGATTCTCATATCAAAAAGATGTTCATACAAAGCTAGGCTTATAATATACATCCTAACACAAGTGGCTCATCCTCTTGTGCCATAACCAACTTAGCTCTGGAGTACTCTTTACTATGAAGCATGTTGGTTGTACTGTTGAACTCCAATCAACAAGGTAGATGTTGCCTCTCCTGGTGCCAGTAAGGTTGACCTCATTAGTTTTGTTGTCTCTTATCAGACACTTGTTGAGGTTAAACTCTACTGAACATCCTTTATGCAAAACTGACTGATACTCAAGAGGTTATACTTCAGTCTTTTGACATATGAAACATCTTGATACTTGCATTGCCTTTGATCAAGCTTCCTGTGCCCTTTGTGCTTCATTTGGAGTCATCTCCCAAGACAACTTTAGGACCTTTACATGATTGGAAGTCTCTTAATCCAGCTTTGTTGTCAATCATATGTCTGGAGCAGCCACTATCAATATACCATACATCACTGTTGCTTCCTAGCAACTGTACCTGCAAGTGATTCAGGTGGATTTAGGTACCCATACAAGTACGAGTCCTGAGAGGTTAGTTTCTTTTGGAACCCACACCTGTCTTATGATAATTGGTTTACCAAAGGCATTTGTGGTTCTTTTTTTGTAAGTATCCTGGGCAGGATACTGTTTGTGAGGTGTGTATACTGGAGCTCTCCAGGTTTTGTGCTTTCTGTTGGAGGAAGATACTCCTTTATACCTTTCCTGGGAATCGACCCTTTGGAATTTAGATAAGAGTATCTTGGTACGTAGGGGTTCAAGGTTTTCCTAAAATCTGATAGACTGCTGCCTACTTTTCCTACTTACAGCATACTGATTATGCTGCTTTCTGAGGTTTCTTGCAGTCTTACTGTCTTCTTCCAGTAGTAGGGGTCTCTTTCTCTTATCCAGAGTACTTGTTTTATTCAAGCTCCCATTGATTGGAAGTAGCTCTTGAGCATAAGGAACTCTAGCTTGAACAAACTTTCCAATTTTGGATGTACTGGCAATATTCTGAGAGGTGTTGGCATAGTGTCCTAGACCATTTCCAGAATGTGCATTTTGGGTCATTTGGATACATTCCTGTGTTTTTCTTACTGATTTACTGTACACATTAATTGTGTTTTGTAAGTCACTTTCTCAGTCTCTAGCTTAGTGACAAGCAAGTTGAACTTGGAGACTTCAGCTCTAAGGTTATTGCATTGTGTACTAAGATACTCCAGGTCAGTAACCTGTTCCTTCAGTACTACATGCTCACTCTTGAGTTGGAGGTTCTCCTCCTTAAGTTCTTCATGAGCTGAATTTATCTACTCAAAGACACTCATGATCTGTCTAAGGGATTGGATCATGTTAAGCTTTTCAGAACTTGGAAAGTCAAGAGATTGTGAAGTTACCTCATCATCTTCATTATCTTCATAGTCCTTGGCCATGAGGTATAGCAGTGCTTCCTCATCAGAGGTAGAGCTGTCAGAATCGCTCTCTGATGAGCAATCATCCTTGGTAGGCTCCTTGGAGCTGCTTGCTCCCTTTAGAGCTTCAGCTTCAGTAAGGAGAGCCCTGAACTTTTGTTTTTCATTCCTCCTACTTTCTTTTCTCTGCTCTCTCTCTTCCTCAGTATACTTGTGTACTTGCAAGTGAGGACAATTTCTGGCGAAGTGTCTAGGTTTCTGCAGTTATAACACAAGTCAGAGGAACCTGTGTTTGCTTGTTGTTGTGGTCTTACCTGGGAACTCTTTTCTGATGTCTGAGGCCTCCTTCTGAAGTCATTTCCTTTGTGGTTGGTCTTCATGAATCTCTTGAACTTCTTTAGTAACAGTGTCATTTCTTCTTCAGCATCCTCAGCAAGCATTTCTTTCTGCTTGCTCTTCAGCTTACTGCTGCTGGTAGTGGCAGTATCCTGTGCCCTAGCAGTAAATACTGCGACTTTGGCATTTGAACCTCTAACCTTTTTTCTTCTCCATTTTATATCAAACTCCAATGCTTTGAGGTCGGAGAATAGGTCAAAAGTACTCATCTTACTGAGGTTCAATGCGACTCTCATTGCAGTTTCCTTGCTGTGTCACTTGAAAGGTAAGACTCTCAGAACCTTTGTATTCTTCTTTTTCTGAGTGTAGACCTTCCCAAGAGATTCCAGTTCACTTATAATTGCGGTGAACCTCAAATCAAGCTCTTCAAGGGTTTCACCAGGTTTCATGGTGAACTGCTCATATAGTTGATGTAGCACCTCGGACCAAAAACAAAACATAATTGATTAATTAAATATTAAACCCTTAATTGAATTATTATGTGCGTTAATTTTAACTGTTTAATTTAATTACGTGCATTTCACATAGAATATTTTTTTTACCATTAGATGTGTAATGGAAAAATGAGAAGATAGAAATGAACTAGGGGTCAATCGGAGACAAAAAGGGCAACACACGAAGTTTCGAAAAACTGAAAGATATTTACGGTGAATAGTCACGAAGATTTTTACATGAATAGTGACCAAGATTTTTACCCCATGAACAGTAAATTTTAGATTTTTACGTGAATAATGATTTCCGAGAAATCTATAAATATGGGCGTTTTCGATTCAAAAATCACCATTTTTCCGAACGAGCCAAAAATGATAAAAACTCGTAAGTCTCTTTCTTCTCTCTCCTCTCTCCTCTCTCCTCTCTCTCTTTATTTTGGCCTTCGATGTGCCGCCGCCGGTGGTTGGAAAATTTTAAAATTGTCGGTTTCGGCTGATTTTCGCATAGAACGTAAGTCTTGTCGAGACGAGTCTAGGATAGGTCTCGAATTTCAATTCTGATTTCTCATTCACCGAAAAAAGGTAAAAAACCGCCTCCAATTCTCATTTCTCGTTCACCGAAAAATGGCAAAAAACCACCTCCAATTCTGATTTCTCGTTCACCGAAAAACAGCGAAAAACTGTCTCCAAACCCTAAACCCTAGTTTGTCACCCTTTCTCTCTCTTCTGATTTCTCTCTCTCTCCCTCTCTCTCACCGAAGAGGGGCGGCGCCGCCGTGGGTGGCGGCGTCGGTGCCAGACAGTGGTTGTATATGTGTGTGTGTGTGTTGTGTTGTGTGTGTGTGCATGCCAGCGCCGCCGTGAGTTACCGTTGGCCGGCACTGGTGATGCGCCGGTGAGGCTTGGGGTGGGTGGCCGGCGACAGGTGGTCACCGGTCAGGCTGTGTAAAGATGTGTGTGTTTGTGTGTATATGCATGTGTGTATATAAGTTGTGTGTGTGTTTTTTTTTGGGGTGGCTGAGGCCTGCTGGTGATCACCGGCGACGAGAGGTCGCTGGCCAGAGTTCAGAGAAGGGTCACCGGCGACTAGAAGTCGCCGGCCGGAGCATGGGAAGGAAGGGTGTAGTTTTTTGTGCATAGGGTGTATGTTTTTGCTGGGCGCGATGCTAGGTGGGCGCATAGGACTGTCGACGCTGCCAAGCCTGGCCGAGGGCGACGGGTGTCGGGCGAGTAGTTGCCGAGTGCTGTCGAGCTACCGAGGGATACACGCGCGCTGGGTGCGCAGGCCTGCCGAGGCCACCGAATCTGCCGAGAAATTTACCCGATGCTGGGTGCACGCGCGACGTCGTGTTTTCGATCCGAGTCCCATTTTTTCCATCGTACATTATCATCGAGTCGTCACAGACGAGATGTCATTGACCGGGGGTCGTGAGTCCCGATCAAAATCAACCTTTTGACCAAAATTACCAAAATACCCATAAACTTAAAACGCTCCGTTCCAGCTCGTTTCAACTCCGATTGAGCTCATTCTTTTTCCATCATGACCCAAATTTCATCCTCTTTCATCTCAGCCTTATAAAATTAACATCCACTCTTATTTCTTTAACCTCAATCTTTAGATCTCTCGATCCGTCGTGTCTTTAACGATCGTTCTTTCTCCGGAATCATTTATAGCTTTAATTATACTTATTAAGGATCTAAGAAACACCGTAACTTATGTAGGCTACCAGTTGGATTGAGCATTGAGATACTTAATCTTTGATACTTGCTATTCACGCGGTAACCACCGAACAAGGTGGGGGTAATTTCTTACTCTTTATCTATTTACAATTTTCTCTATTTTGAAGTATAATTGAGGAATACTAATTGCAGTGATTATATGCCATGTATACATGTTCATGATATACTGTGAAAGGACTGCGGTCCACATTGCATGTTCGGAGGGTCTTATGGACCGTAAAAAAACTGTCTCTTACCCCCCTCTACTACCTGAAAGGTCTGGCGGTCCTATAAATGTGCTAGCGGTATATGAAACCATTTTGTAGGGTAAGACGGGAAATTCTCGCACCTAATGGATGAGTTACGAGATACGTGCCTTGCATTTTACGTGTTGTGACAACGTGACTGAATGTTACATTTCCTATAAAATATATCTGTCGACTGTTATTCCACGCACTCATGAGTGTATTCCACGCACTCACTCTCTATTCTGTAATTCACGTTACAGGAGATGACGAGCATGGTGAACCTTAGAGAGAGAGGGGTGGTGCTCTATCCGGGCTTGAGTATTTAAGTTGATGTCTCACAACATTTTCAAACAATGATTTTTATAACTCACGTTTTGTAATATATAAACTCGTATATGTATTGGATGATGGATCCTAATGTTGTATTTCCGCTGTGAATGTTATGTCAATTAGTTGAAACCGATTGTTGATATGTGAATGATTCACATCATCTCCTATCTCATTCTTCTGTTTTTTTTCAAAAAATGTCTCTTACCATTTCTTTCTTCACGCCCGAAAGGAAAAACTTTGATATTTTTATAAAAGAAAACGGGGCATGACAGTTTGGTATCAGAGCATGTTCTATCATTTTTGAACTTGCTCAAACTTGCTTTATAAAGAGAAAATGAGAAAAATGTGTTTTTTAAAACGTGAAAATGTTTTCGAAAAGAAATAGATAGGCACCATCCTCTCTCTATAGGTGTCTTCCCCTAATCTTAAGACTTGCGGAAAATAATACATATCTGTTATGTGATACCTTGATAATGTGATATAGATCGTTAAAGTTTAAAAAAAAGATATTACGGATATAGAATGATGATAAAAAACCTCGTGTAATTTATACTTGACAGATGAATAGGATTTATGTTACCGCTAGGGAGAGGATATCGGTTATAGAGACGCGTGAGGAGAGACTCCGACACTGTTTTTATGAGAGTAGAGTGACGGGTGATATATCGGTAGGTGAGCACGTCACTAGGCTTCTACATTGCTAGAGGGAGATAGGGGGTATTGGAGGTAGGACCAGTGGCGTCTAGGCGTGTCTGCATATGATCCATACTTTACCACGCGAGTGGGAGATTAGGGCCCATTTAGTCTATCGAGATGAGTTAGTATTCTCATCGGTAGATCACGTACCCATCGCCGACTTCGGAAATATGGCGAGGCAGATGTTGGAGCTGTGGGGCCGACATGGCCTTCCGATTGCTCCTGAGCCGGGACCCTACGACAATCCTCAGGAGGATCCTGAGGAGGATGACCCGGAGATGGGTGACCCTAGGGACGTGGGCACCAGGACTACCAGGGCCTTCACCGTCTCCCGTTGCAGTAGTGTAGATGTCACGAGAGAACTTTATATGATATGTATATATTATGTCACAAACGATAAAACATTCTATATGTATAGGGTAGCTTTTATGTCATAGATAGTGTATATACACCTTTTGTTATGGTGTAGGGCTACCCCTTTTATGCTTCTATGTATATTAAGCACGTATAATTCCTTGCTTATCTTATAGAATATATATATATTTATGCCTATCCACATGTATCACTTATATTTCAATACTTATAGTAGTATCGTGTAAGCTCGACGACTTATATATATATAACGTAATAGAATCATGTCAAGAGGAAGACCACGAAGAGAACAACCACTACCGGCCAATCAGCCGGAATGAGAGGAAAACGCTAATGTGGGAGACTTGGTTACGGTGCTAAGGGGGTTAGCACAACATTTCGAGTAACCCGAGCCGTCCCACAGCCAGCAAGATCTGACCCCAATCTCATATACGAATAGTTTCGGCGATTTAACCCACCGACGTTCGATGGGAAGAGGGAGCCAGCAGATGTGGAAGAGTGGCTAAGGTCACTCGACCGACTTTTTAGGCACTTAACGTGTTCCAAAGAGCAAAAGGTCAGTTGTGCGATCTTTCAGCTTACAGATAAGGCAAGTTACTGGTGGGACTCGTATGAGCGGACTTTACTACCCGCTCAAAGAGAAGGGATGACTTGGGAAAAGTTTAAGGAAGTGGTTTCTCATCACTTCATCCCTCAATCTTACCGGGATAAGAAAGAAATGGAGTTTCTTCATCTCCATCAGGGAAGCTCGACAGTGGGAGAATATGAGCGGTGATTCAATCATCTGAGCCGGTACGTCATGTACTTGGTGGATACCGACATCAAGAAGGCCCAAAGATTTGAAAAGGGCCTTTGACTAGAGATTGGATCCATAATGGCTGGGCAGGGGGTGATGACATACGCAAGTGTCATCGAGAGAGCCCAAGAGATCATCTCTCATTTGCGTTTGGATGTTATACCTCCTAAGAAAGTCTTCCCGGCTCCTGCAAAAAGGAAGTGGACTACCCGAGCCAGAGTTTTGCCCAGAATAAATTCCCAAGGGCAAGTAACCCTCCACTCCTTCCCGCTCCCAGACATGGGAACCCGTGCCCTAGATGCAGGAAGGTACACGTGGGACCGTGTTAACAAGAAACACGGAACTGCTTCACCTGTGGGGCACCAGGGCATATAGCGGCTAACTACTTGAGTGCGAGGAACTCGCCAGCTACAGCCCCAAACTTGAGGCTAGTGATAGGCAGAGCGTGAGCTTTCGCTCTTACCCACCCAGAAGCTGCTAAGGGAGCAGAGACGATGATAGGTATGTTATCAGTATCTGATATACCTGTTCTCATCCTTTTTGATACTGGAGCGACACACTCCTTCGTATCTATTAACTTCTGTAACTTGCTAAAGCATGAAGACGGTAGGATAGTCGCTCAAACCCTAGAAGTTAGTATTCCTTCAGGAAAGACGGTAAGGATAAATACCTGTACTATCACCTTAGGATCGCTTTTGAAGATAAGATCCTTCTAGCTGATCTTCACGCTTTAGAGATAAAGGATTTTGACATAATCCTGGTAATGAACTGGCTAGAGTCCAATCACGTGATAATCAAGTATCGTGTGAGGGAGATCGTCTTCCAAGCACCAAGAGAGCCGGAGTTCACATTTCATGGAACACGAGTAAAAGTTGATTTAAGAATTATCTCGGCCATGAAGGCAACCCAAATGCTTAGCAAAATAAATTATGAAGCTTGGTTGGTCAACATGGTAAATCCCGAGAAAGAATCGACTACTATCGAGAAGGTGCCGATGATAAAGGAATTCATGGATGTGTTTCTTGAGGATTTACCTGGTCCTCCATCGGATCGATAGGTGACCTTCGAGATAGATCTCGTTCCAGGATCAACACCGGTTTCAAAAGCTCCTTATCGGATGGTACTAAAAGAATTACAGGAACTGAAGGTCCAATTACAAGAACTTTTGGACAAAGGTTTCATCAGACCAACTGTGTCGTCCTGGGGAGCTCCAGTGTTGTTTGTGAAGAAGAAGGATGACAGCTTTCGGATGTGTATCGATTACCGAAAGCTAAACAAGAGGACAATAAAAAACAAGTATCCACTGCCTCGAATTGAAGATCTATTTGATCAATTATGAGGTGCCAGTGTGTTCTCGAAGATTGACTTAAGGTTTGGTTATCACCAGATGAAAGTCAAAGACGCGGATATACCAAAGATAACATTAAGGACAAGATATGGCCACTACGAGTTTGTAGTAATGTCATGTGGACTAAGCAATGGTCTAGCTGTCTTTATGGACATGATGATATCCTCATCAATTTGTGCGATAAAACGCACCACGAATAACATCTCAGGAACGCAATGGAAATTCTGCGAAAGGAGTTACGCATGTAGTTAATTCCTCCTGTTGAATGCGACAACTTTTCCCCCCGTCTCTTCAACTTTCTCTTTCTCTCTCTCTTCGTTGTCTTTGTCAAAACATTTTCTCTTAGACTGAGGAATATGACTCTCCAGTGCCAACTACTCCTCACCCTACTCCGCAAGTAAAATGGTGAAAACAAGAAGTATATAGGATGATTATTACAACAATCAGTACTATGAGTTGAAGAATGAGAAGAATGAGAAACAGAAGTGTGATCCGGTTAGGAAGGTTCGAGAATGAATTGAAGAAGCTCAGGACTG
This sequence comes from Scutellaria minor, assembly GCA_954870855.1. Lineage (NCBI taxonomy): Eukaryota > Viridiplantae > Streptophyta > Magnoliopsida > Lamiales > Lamiaceae > Scutellaria > Scutellaria minor. Next base: position 10,723,955 of record OX940734.1, on the reverse strand, counting down.
ACAAAAGTTCTGAACATCGAGCTTTACCAAATAATTGAGGCTTGCAATTCCTTAAAACGAGATTTTTGGCAAAGTATCCAGTTTCATCGTTCTTAGTACACGTTTAATTTCGAGGATGAAATTCTTTTAAGGGGTAAGGGATGTAGCACCCCAGACAAAAAATGAAGCATAATTGATTAATTAAATATTAAACTCTTAATTGAATTAATGTGCGTTAATTTTGACTGTTTAATTTAATTACGTGCGTTTTAGATACATGCTTCACGCCAGTTTTAGATGGAAATATTTTCTAGTTTTGGAATATAGAATATTTTTTATACCATTAGATGCGTAATGCAAAAATGAGAAGATAGAAACGAACTAGGGGTCAATCGGAGACCTGTAGCTCAAACGGCGACAAAAAGGGTAAAACACGAAGTTTTGGAAAATCGGAAGATATTTACGGTGAATAGTCACAAAGATTTTTACATGAATAGTGACCAAGATTTTTACCCCATGAAGAGTAAATTTTAGATTTTTACGTGAATAGTGATTTCTGGGAAATCTATAAATAAGGGCGTTTTCGATTCAAAAATCATCGTTTTTCTAAACGAGCCGAAAATAATGAAAACTAATAAGTCTCTCTCTCCTCTCTCTCTCTTTACTGTTTCTGGACTCCGGCGTGCCACCGCCAGTGACCGGAAAATTTCAAAGTTGTCGATTTTGGCCGATTTTCGCACAGAACATAGGTCTCGTCAAGACGAGTCTAGGATAGGTCTTAGATTTCAATTCTGATTTCTCGTTCGCCGGAAAATGGCTAAAAACCACCTCCAAACCCTAAACCCTAGTTTGTCACCCTTTCTCTCTCTTCTGATTTCTCTCTCTCCCTCTCTCTCGCGGGAGCCGACGCCGGAGCAGCGCCTGGAAGTCAGTTCGATTTACAAGCCTCGCTTTACAAACCTCTTCCTAACAAGTTATACCTACTAGAATCAAAGATTCCTAGGCCAAATCCCACACAGGGTACAAAACTAACATAGAGTAAATATCCTACACAAGACTAACAAACTTAGCAAGGATCAAATCCTATCAACTAAGTACACCAAACTTAAAACAACCTAGCACACAGCAACTGGTTAAAAGTATATGGTTTTTCTTCAAGTGGTGCAGACTTGAAACAGTCTTGAACTTGAAAGATCTAAAGCTTAAATAGACTGCTTCTTGAAGGTTGAGTGACTGAACTTGGATAACTTGAAAAGCTTGCAAATGAAGAGCTTGAATGCTTAAGAATAGTTGGTAGTTCAGTAGTCTTCATGGTCATTCCTTCCTTCTATTTATATCAGTGGGAAAATGCCCGTTGAAGAGAGACATTATCCTCGTTGCATTTCAAGTTGATCTTACAAATCTTTGCAATTAATGCTACTGAAGAACTAGGGTTATAGAGTATGTCCTACTCTGATCCGCATTAATGGTGCTATACTTCGATTACAGTGTTTTTGTAGAGACGCGAGTCCAGTTGGCATAATTTCATTGGCCAAGCACGAACTTCTATCCAACGGATCCTTGACAGGAGCCATTTCTCGTATAGCATTCAATATAATCCTCGTACTGCATTGAATTAAGATAGTTCGACTTACAGTTTACTGCTCAGGTTGCAGTGCTTGCTTATTGTAGTTACCAGTTTCCAGATATGTGTAAGCTTCCTGATTCTGAACAGCTTCCTGTTCCAGAATCCTGCAGATAGCTTCCAGTCTTCCAGTCAGCTTTTTGTTTCATCTACTTACTGATCATTGTTCCTTTTTCAATTTCCTAATGCTTTCAAGCCTTCTTATTGTCCAGAACCCTGCTTATGATTAGCTTTCTCTATCTTTCTGATATATATAACTTTGCAAATATATCTAAGAAACATAAATTTGTCAAATTATAATCCACTTATAAAATATGGGAAATGGGTACTCTAAAGTCTTGTCTAAAAGATTACATTGTCTCATCAAAACCTAAACGGAAATATTAAACAATTTATGCAAAAAAAAAAAAAAACCGAAACTGAACCGGTGGTTCCGGTTTAACCACCGATTTGGAACCAGAACTAGAACTGGACCCCACAGTTCAATTCCGATTTTTTCATCCGCAGTTTGTCGAACCATCGGTTTGAACCACTGAACCGGCGGTTCGTGAAACATGAGCACGTCTAAATTGTGATATGAATCACCGAACACGTAACGAAGCATATATTTTACCTTTAAGAAAGTATATAATATAAAATAATTATAAATTTCAATTTTAAAAATATAATTATTTTACATGTAAAATATTACCGCTAAGAATTACATAAACCATATAGATATATAATATAATTATTTTAAATAATAGTCGTAATTTTTTTCTTGAAAATATATAATTTTAACTAGATTATGCTAAATAACTTAAAAATAATTATGTATAAAATAAGTATATTTTTTAAAATAATATTATATCAAAAGATTATTTTATCATTATAATAATTAAATTAATAAATTTCTATACTTTATTTCTATTTAAAAATTATGAAATCAAAATGGTTATTTAATTAATATTATTATTATTATTATTATTATGTACATTCATGTATTGTTCGTTCTGGATCAATAATGTTTTTTAATTCCACCAACATTTCTTTATATTCATCATGTCTCTCTTTAAGTCAATTTGTAGCGCCCCGGATCAAAACGAGCATAATTGATTAATTAAATATTTAACACATGACTTAATGAGTAGATGCGTTTATTTTGACTGTTTAAATTTATTACGTGCGTTTCAGATACGTGTTTAACGCGTGATTAGACGGATAATTTTCGTGGACATGGTATATAGAATATTTTCATACCATAAGATGCATTTTGGAAAGACGAGAAAATAGAAACGAACTAGGGGTCAATCGGAGACCCGTAGATCAAACGGTGATGGAAAGGGCAAAACCCGAAGTTTCGGTCGGAAAACCGGAAGATATTTTACGTGAATAGTAACATGGGAAAAGTCAACCGATGAATAGTGCCGAGATATTTTGGATGAATAGTAATTTTCCGAATTCTATAAATAGAGGCTCCTCCGATTCATTTTTCACCGTTTCTCCGAACGAGCCGAAAGCGACGAAAACGAGTAAGTCCTTCTCTCTCCTCTCTTTCTTTCCGGGTTTCTGTTTCCGGCGGGCCACCGCCGGCGCCGCTGCCGGCCGGTGGCCGGAAAATTGAAAGTTGTTGGAATCGGACGATTTTCGCACACGACGTTTGTCTCGACGAGACGAATCTAGGATAGGTCTCGGAATTCAATTCCGAGTTGTCGTTCGCCGGAAAACGGCGAAAAATAGCCAAACCCTAACCCTCGTCACCCTTTCTCTCTCCTCTGTTTTCTCTCTCTCTCCTCGTCCTCTTGCCGGAGCGGTGGCCGGAGAAGCTGGTGGTGGTGTGATGATGCGGCGGCGCCTGGCCGGAAAAGGGGAAGTGTATGTAGTATGTGCATGTGCGTGTGTTTATATGTGTGTGACTGTATGTGTTGTGTGGCTCGCTGTGGGGGCGGCGTCGGGTGGCGCCGCCGTGCGAGAAGGGATGGCCGGCGACGGGAGGTCGCCGGCGAGGTGGTTTGGTGGGTCGCCGGTGGCTGGTGGCCGTCGGCCAAAGCTTGATCAGTGTGTGTGTGTGTATGTTTTCTAGCATGCGCATGTGTGTGTGTGGGTGCCACGGTTGTGGTTGCTGGGCGGTGGCTGGTGGTGGCCGGCGACTCCCGTGGCGGTGGATACTGGTGGTCGCCGGCGGCAGGTGGCCGCCGGCCAAGGTTGGTGTTTGGGTGTGTGTGTTTAACCGTGTGTGTATGTTTGGACTTGGGAGTATATGCATGGTTAAGGGTGTTTGGTTGGCCGGAATGGGTTGCCGGTGACGGGGAGTCGCCGGCGGAGGAACTGGGGGTGGTTGCGGGCGACGGGAAATCGCCGGCCCGAGTTTTGGTCGAAGTTGGAATTTTGGAAAAATGTGACTTCGAAGGATTTTGCGGCGAAGTTTCCGGGCACTATTCACGCCGGAATCCGGCGATGGACGGCCGTAGGTGGTAGCCGGCGGTGCGAGGTATCTGGCGAAGTAGGTGGTGGTGGCTGGAGGCGGCGCCGCCGCGCCGGGTGACGCCGGGAAGTGGCCTGCTCGAGCAGGCGATCGTCGGGAAGCTGGGAAGGTCCTGGCCGAGAAAACTCGACCAGGTGTGCGCCGGGTGCAGCAGCTGCCGAGTAAACTCGGCAGCCAGCCGAGGAGCTCTACCCGCTGCCGAGAAAACTCGGCAGCCGTCGGGTGTCGGGTAGCCAGCACGTACCGTGCGCACCAGTCGGGTGCCGACGCGCACCCGACGCCGTGTTTTCGATCCGAACCTCGTTTTCTTTCCGTCGTTCATCCGTATCGAGTCATCGATGACGAGACGTCATTGACCGAGGGTTGTGGGCCCGGTCAAAGTCAACCCTTTGACCAAAATTACCATTTTACCCCTAAACCTAAAATACTCCGTTTGAGCTCGTTTGAACTCCGATTGAGCTCATTCTTTTTCCGTTGTGCCCCAAATTTCATTCTCTATCATCTCAGCCATATGGATTGGATATCCACTCTCGTTTCTTCAACTCCGATCTTTAGAGCTCTAGATCCGACGCGCGTTGAACGATCATTTCTCCACCGGAGTCTGTTATAACTTTAATTATGCGATGTTAAAGATCTAAGAACACCGTTATGTATGTAGGCTATCAGTTGGATTGAATATCGAGATACGGGATTTCAGACACGGGATTTGAGACATGAGATCCGAGATACGGGATAGTTGGTACTCGCTTAGGAAATCTGATCCGTCGGTACTCGATGTTCACATGGTAACCACCGAACAAGGTGGGGGTACATTCTAAACTCAAGATGTTACTGTTTTCGATATTTTGATAATTGAACTCTATGTGCTGTGATTATATGCTGTGATTACTATATTCATGCATAGTTTATAATACGAAGAACGAGGACAGATGTCCTAAGTCATGATAGGGATGGACTGGTGGCCCGTAAAAAGCACCATACGTCATGATAGGGATGGACTGGTGGCCCGTAAAAAGCACCATACGTTAGGAATGCTATGGGTATAGTCGAGTGCTCTTAGAGCCGTGTATTTTTACATTGTGTGCTATGCATTTTATATGCTGTGACTACTTGACGAACTACTATATGTTGGATTTGTTGTGCTCACCTAATAACTGAAAGTTGGAAAGTATCCCCACGAGTGTATTCAACGCACTCACCCCTATTCTGTACTCACACTACAGGAGAAGAAGAGAACCTTGACGCGTAGAGAGAGGGGTGCCCTATCAGCTGTGTCCATCTTCTGTTTTGTGTTTTAAAGCTATGATGAAACGATGTTCCACGTTTGTAATGGAAAACTGTATTTCTCATCTTTGTAAAGATCCTGATGTTTTTCCACTGCGCAAGGTTTCAAAACCCTATTTTATCGGTTGTATCCGATGTTTAAAGAGTATCTCTCCTTGTCCTTTCCTTATTCTTTCTTTTAAATATCATGTACGCCTATTTCCCCTTTCTCTCTTAACGCCCAAAAATGAAAAACTCTGATATTTTGACGAAAAGATTTCAGGGTGTTACACAATTACGATATATCATTCATGCATACATTCACGACACTTAATATGAAATACAATTGATATAAAATATTTGAGCTAAAAGGCATGCAAAATAACAAAAACTAATTCTATTTTCAAATAAAATTTATTACAATAGTTGAAATAAAAATCATATGACCTTGTATAATGTCATACATCTTTCTGAATACTTCTATTATAAGTATGTAAAGATTAAATTTCATGTGATTAAGGACACTTCGGCCCACCCTTGTCGTTTTTCAAGTCCCTATAACAAGGGCATTGATCTTTATTTCCATATGTACCAGATGGAACACAATTACACTTGGTGCAACAAATTCCACAGTAAAAGAGGCATCGATCTTGTCGGCCCGCTTTCGAGCATCGAATGTTACACTTCGATTGACAAAATGGTAAGAGATTCTTTGGAGGATCTTGATCCGCCATCGTTACCTCGATCAAGACGGTAAAAAAAAGTAGGGAGAAAAGAAGAATTGTAGCTGATATCAACTTCATTTTTCCTCCAACGAAGTATAAATATTATATATATATATATATATATATATTGATAATATTTTTACGAAATAAAAAATATTTGTAATATGAGGTGAATATATCTAAATTTGATCAAGATTTATAGGCACTCGGACTTGGGAGTGCATGTATGTCATGGAAATTAAAAATGAAATAAATGAAAATGATTGTAATTTTCCTACACATGATTTTGTTAATGTTTCATTATTTATGTAGTAAAAAGCATTAATAAATGATTGGAAAATAAATTTATGGAATTTGACCAAGTGAGCCTAGGATGAATCTAGATGAGGATGTGTAGTAAATTGGGATAAATTAGGTTGTAATAACATTGACCGGATGCTATCCAAAGAGTCAACCTTAATTACAAATATGAATTTAGTACTACAAATTAAAAAAAAATCCATTAAAGTCATTTTCTTTTGGAATTTATAAATGCTGATGGAAATTGAAAAATAAATTACATATTCCTAGAAATTTGGACATTTTCAACCACTTAGCTAATATGGTAGTATTTTGCTTACTCTGATTTGAACATTTTAAAAAACAAAAAATAAATTAAAAATACAAAATTTCATTAAGAAAGTTATAGATATATAATGATTGCAATTTTCCGACCCATTTTCTCACATTCTAGTTTACTTATGTAGTAAGGAACATTAATGAATGGTTGGAGATATATTTTATTTATTTTAACTACGCACACTAAAGGTCTGTAGTAATGAATATGGAAGAGTGATGTATAATAAATTTGGAAAATTTAAATTATAGTCATATTTTTGAGGTTATTTAAGAAAAATCCACTTGAGGTGATTGACACATAGCTGATATATGAAAAAAAAATCAATTTAATTACAAAATCAATAACAAATGATGACCTATTTTGTACTACATTATCCAAGATTTCCAACATAATTATATAATTATCAACATTTGCAAATGGTACCAAATAACTCCTACAGGTATTCAGCGATGTGATATTCTTAACATATATCTTCTCGTGCAGGAATTATTAATTAGGATTAATATTTGGAATATTTTTGGAATCGGTTACCTATGTGGTCATTAGGTAACATTTGCAAAGGTCGGTGGTTCTAAGTGAAGTTTCAAAGTTCGGCACCTTGTTTAAAAAGAGGTCATAGTTTCACAAAATTTTTGTAATATACCCTGAAAACTGTATAGATTACCAACTGTTTAAACATTGTCATAACAATATTTTATACACTTTGATTATGAAAAAAAGCAATGTTCTTTTATTTTAATATCAATAATGATGTCATACTAAGTGGTTGGGGATCCACATAATTTTACGATTGTGTGCATAATTTCGGCGATTTTATATATTTTAAAAGTAATTTTAAAATTAAATTGGAAAGTTTTTAAAATTGTGTACTTGAGATTGATATTTCTAAATTAACAACGCAATGTTAACAAGACTACAAATAACATTCTCCATAATAGTTTTTTTTTAAATTATTATATCTATTTACTTTCAATCATTCCTTTGATTTGTTATAAAAGAGTTTTAATATTTGAACATGTGATATCAATCGCCGAACACGTAGCGAAGCATATATTTTACCTTTAAGAAAGTATATAATACAAAATAATTATAAATTTCAATTTTAAAAATATAATTATTTTACATGTAAAATATTACCGCTAAGAATTACATAAACCATATAGATATATAATAGGATTATTTTAAATAATAGTTGTAATTTTTTCCTTGAAAATATATAATTTTAACTTGATTATACTAAATAACTTAAAAATAGTTATATATAAAATAAGTATATTTTTTAAAATAATATTATATCAAAAGATTATTTTATCATTATTATTATTAAATTAATAAATTTCTATACTTCATTTCTATTTAATAATTATGAAATCAAAATGGTTAATTATTATTATTATTATGTACATTCGTGTATTGTTCCTTTTGGATCAATATTGTTTTCTAATTCCACCAACATTTCTTTATATTCATCATGTTTCTCTTTAAGTCAATTACGATATATCATTCATGCATACATTTATGACATTTAATATGAAATACAATTGATAAAAAATATTTGAGCTAAAAGGCATGCAAAATAACAAAAACTAATTCTATTTTCAAATAAAATTTATTGCAATAGTTGAAATAAAAATCATACGACCTTGTATAATGTCATACATCTTTCTGAAAACGCGTACTATAAGTTTGTAAAAATTAAATTTCATGTGATTAAGGATACTTCGGCCCACCCTTGTCGTTTTTCAAGTCACTATAACAAAGACATTGATCTCTATTTCTATATGTACCAGATGGAACACAATTACACTTGGTGCAACAAATTCCACTGTAAAAGAGGCATCGATCTTGTCGACCCACCTTTGAGCATCGAATGTTACACTTCGATTGACAAAATGGTGAGTGATTCTTTGGAGGATCTTGATCCGCCATCGTTACCTCGATCAAGACGGTAAGGAATAGTAGGAGAAAAGAAGAGTTGTAGTTGATATCAACTTCATTTTTCCTCCAACGAAGTATAAATATTATTTATATATATATTGATAATATTTTTACGAAATTAAAAATATTTGTAATATGAGGTTAATATATAACTAAATTTGATTAAGATCTATAGGCACTCGGACTTGGGATTGCATGTATGTCATGGAAAAAATGAAATAAATGAAAATAATTGTAATTTTCCTACACATGATTTTGTTAATCTTTCTTTATTTATGTAGTAAGAAACATTAATAAATAATTGGAAAATAAATTTATGGATTTTGATCAGGTGAGCCTAGGATGAATCTAGATGAGGATGTGTAGTAAATTGGAATAAATTAGGTTCTAATCATGTAACGCCCAGGACGAAACGATGCATAATTGGTTAATTAATTAATATAACCCCTAATTATGTGATTTAACTATGTGCATCTCAGATTAATCGGAATGATGCATGCTTTAATTAATTGAACGTATGATTAAATTTATTGAAAACGTAATTAATTCAAAGAGCATATGTTTATATTTATCGAAAGCATAATTGAATCAGAAACATAGACTATGACGTGATAGAAAGGTTCGTAATCGAAATAAATGAAAAGACGGATTGTTAAATGGGTGGCCCGTTAAGGGTTCGCTGCCCAAAACGAGGAGTATAAAATCGATTTTGGAACACAAAGGATCAAGTTTGGACACATTTTGAAGAAAGGTAGATTCTCTCTCTATCTCTCTCATCTCCCTCTCTCTAGCTTTTCCGGCAACTGGCCGGAGCTCCACTGTGCCTCCGCCGTCCGCCGCCGCCGCCGGAACCACCCTCTTCCTTCCCCATTTTTGCTCAAACCTACGTAAAAAAGAAGCCCTCGCCGAGCCCATCATGGATCCGGGCTCGGATCGCCCCGCCTCCGATGGAAATCGGCCGGCAAAGGTGCGACCTTTCTCTCTCCTCCCCCCTATTTTCTCTCTCTTCATATCCTCTCCATTCCTTCTCCGATTTAATCGATTCTTACATCAAATTGAAGCTTTCATCAAGCCCGTTACGAATTCAGGCTCGGATCTCCGATCGATCTTCTCTTCCTCCGGCAATCGCCGGTCAAAGTTACGACTCTTCTCTTTCTCTCTCCTCTCTCGCGATTCTTTCTCTCTCCCCTATTTCTTCTCTATCGCCACTACTCCTCCTCGTCGTCGCCGTTGTGAGTCGTGGCGTTGGTGTTGGGTGTCGCCGGTGATGTGGTGGTCGTCGGCCAGTGTGCGTGTGCGTGTATGTGTGTGATCGGAGATGTGTGTGTGTGTGTATGTGTTAGCTAGTATGTGTGTGTTGTGGGGCGCCGTCGTGTGTGGCGACGCTGTGTTTGCAGAGGTGGCCGGTGCGGTGGTGGTGCCAGCGTGGGACGAGTGTGGTCGGTGATGTGGTGTCGCCGGCGTGGTGTTGGTGTGGCAGCGGCAGGGGGGGCGATGGGACTGTGTTTGGTTGTGAGTTGAGGCATCGCCGTATGTGGCGGCACCGATTATGGTGGTAGTGGTTGCCAACGACGTGGTGTCACCGGCCGTGGGCATGTGAGGGTGGTCGTGGGCTTATCGCCGGTGATATGGTGGTGGTGGAGGCAGGGAAGGTGATGGGCAGGGGGGGTTTGGTGGTTGGGGGGTATTTTGTGAATTTGATTAAGTCTAGGGGCTTAATTGTAAAGCCCCAATTCAAGTTTATTTACAATTTAGTCCCTAAGCTTTTGTATATCTTGCTTTCACCCCCAAAACTTTCTAAATCGCACTTTGACCCCAAAGGGTTTGGATATATCAAAAGGACCCCAAAATTTCTCTGTTTTTACAAAAACACCCCTGGTTAAAGTCAACCCTCTTGCAGAATTTATGAAACTGCCTCTGTACCCTAAAACGCTCCGATTTAACTCGTTTCTCGTCCGTTTAAGCTCATTCTTGTGTCTATTGAACCCTCTACATCTTATGATCAAGTTTCAAGCCTTTGCATTCATCTTTCTTCCTTCGTCATTTCTTTTCTGAGAAAGTTCTTTAAAGAATAAGATATGATCATAATAAGAAACTAATAGATTACGTTTGCATGTGTAGGTTTTTGCTTTTAGAGACAAACGTAGTTTTAAAGTACAAGTCATGAGGATATACACCACCTAACTAGGTGGAGGTAACTTCTAAATTTAGATTGACTTTTACGTTTCAGTAATTATTATGTCTTGTTATGCCGATGATCTACTTATGCAACATTATCTTATATATATATATGCATGCTATGAATTGATTGAACTTACGTGCCTTGCATTTATGTGCTGTGTTATTATATGTTCATGCATGCAACGATAAATGTCATACGAGGACAGAAGTCCACGTTCATCACGGAGGGACTCATAGTCTGTAAAAAACTTTACGGAGGGACTGGTGGTCCGTAAAAAGCACCAACGATCTTCAAACCGTGTACGAGTTAAGATAGGAAATTCCCTCTCGTATTTAAGGGTACGGGGTAAGACGGGAAACACCCTCCCGTACCTAAGGAATATTATATGCAATGCATTGTTATGTGTTGTGATTACTTGATATGCTGATAATGGTTTATGAAACTTAAATGCTTATAACTCTGAAAATGGAAATTACTCGCACGAGTGTATTCAAACGCACTCACCCTATCTGTACTCACACTACAGGAAATGACGAAAATTAAGACACGCAGCGAGAGGGGTGTCGTATCCAGTGTCTCTTCTGTTTTAATTTCAGATGGATTGTCGAACTTAGCTTTATAACTGTTAATGTTTTGTAAAACTATTTGTAACTTATGATGGATCCTGTTTATTTCCTTACCCTTCAAAGTCGTTCTACAAAATCTGTGTCAATTCTTTGATTAACCGATCCTCTCTTGCTGAGCGAGCTGGACTTCTTATATGATGATCTCACATTAAAGTGTTCTATTTGCACTCAGTAATTTTTGTTATTATGCCAAAATAATGATTATCTGTTGTAGATGAGGAAATGAGTCATCTTCCTATCTAATACTTTTTTTGCTCTGACAGATTGCTTCTCACACATGGGCGAAAATGAAAAAGTGCAAGATAGGCAGTAATAGTTGCACTTAGCTAGTAAAGAGTTATGTATTTCTCTCCTTGATAAAATATTGTGACACAATAGTCTACATTGGCATTCTTTCAGTAACACTTTTGATCATATCTTCTGAGAGAGCCAGTGGAGACTATCCTGGTTATACTGACAAGGCATATGCTAAAGCTGTATCAGATGGCACAAATATACTTGACTGCCCTATTCAAATGACAAATGATGGAATACCCTTTTGTTTGGGTTCTATTAACCTTAAAGATAGAACAAACGTTGTTGAATTAAATTTCAACAGCTTGTCAACAACTAATCGAGAGCTTAATATTACAGATGGGATTTTTGCCTATAGTCTCACATGGAGCCAAACTCAGATGTTGAAGCGTAAGTGAAACTTGAAACCTGAGTTATTTATTTGAATTTTTTCTTAACATTCAAGACCTCATATAATTTTGGGAAGTTGAAAAGGTTGGGCTTTCTTTGTATCATGGACTACTTAACGGGCTTGCATATATATAGCTTGGTTACAAAGTTAACTTGTCATTGAGCTTGGGGAGGCAGTCAGGATCCTCTTTCCAGCTTAAACATGATTCAGGTGGAGCTTACTTTGAGCTAAGATTTGCATGCTTCTTTAATAATAGGGCCATCATCAATACAGGTTGCAGTAAACATGAACTTCAGCTCTGATTGAGCTTGTAGCTGGATCCTTTAGTTGAACAACAATTAACATGTCAAATCATTATTATTATTAATATTTTCTACAAATGGATTAGGTAGTGAACTTCAGATATTGTATGTTTGGCCCAAGTCATACCTTCTCTATCTTACGAAGTTACGATAAACTTCAGAAAATTTAATACTTCTTGATTTTGGGGGTACTTTGACTTGTCATTTGCATCAGATCCAAAATAAGAGGAACTGATACTTAATCAAGAGTGGAGACACATCCTCCTGAAATTTGATGTACTCTCTTATTTGATGTTGATTGTGTTTTCTTGTATATACTGGTTTTTCATTTAATCGTAAGAATTTCAATTGCAATGATTCTCTTGAAGTAGTTGTCAAAATTTGCATTCACTTATTATCTTGGTTTGATTGCAACGGTTATGTCCAACCCCTATTCAAGGTATTCACTATATCGAAATCCAAGAGCCAGCAGAAATGGGAACTTAATGCAATTTACTGATTTTTTGGCATTTGCAAACAATGCATCTTCTGTCTCTGGAGTCTTGATCAGTATAGAGGTAAGTCCTACCATATGCAAGTTGCATTGGATTTGAATTTTACCACAGCATCAAGTGTTACTTTCTAAGTCCTCTCTATCAGACTATCTGTTATATTGATTTGATAGAATATTGACCAGCAATCTATAATTTAGATTAAAGTGTAGACTGATGAAAGATCTGGATGCATGATTTCATGAGGTATAACTCAGGATCCTCCAATACAAGAATGAATAGTGCATGACAACTTATATAAGATAAGACATATACAACTTTTAAATGGATGCAGACAGTTGGCTCATTTTGTAGGCTTCCTAACTTGAAAGTGTAAATGTTGTCACTCTATTTATACAGGAAACTGAAACTAATTGATTAAATTTGAGTACGAGAGTTGAAATATCATTTTTCTTTTTAGTTTAGACTGCAAATGCTCCTTAGAAACTATTCCATTTTCCATGCTTCAACTGCTAATTTTTTGTTACCTCTGTACATCTTCTAAGCTCTGTTAATCTTTTTGATAGGAGGTCTGTCATATGGTATGTCCTTTCTAATCTCCTGATATCAAGTTGCTAACAGATCCCCTTCTCTGTTGCATTTATACATGTTCGTATAAAACCTAGTATATGATATGAAAAGACCGTCATAACTTGAAGACATGAAGTTGGGAAATCATTTGCATGATAAGCATGATATCATTTGCACTGAACAATATGAAGGTGGGAAATTATTATCTGCAGGCGTTGATGGACAAATTGCAGATATGCATATGGTATCTGAGCAACACATCAAAGGAAAAGGTATTGGCCTTTGGAAGAAAAACTCATGTTGGGAGTATGAAACTAAATGAACCTTCTAAGGATGATGATAATGATGAGGAATGAATGAATGAAAAGAGTATCAATAGAGTGAGAAGGAAACAGAATTAAAAACATAAAGTTGAAAATGGAAATAGCGAGCAGTAGACGACAATACGACATCATCTTCTCATGCAGGGAGTAACAGGCAAACAAACAAATTCCGCACCCCACAGTTCATTCGTGTCTCTTTTCCTATTTCTGTATTTGTTATTACCAACATGTTATCAAATGTAAGTTGACACCGAAATTCTTATGAGATGAATCAGTTCAAGCACCAAATATATCGAATAAAAATCAAGTGAAATAGAATAAAAAAATGAATAAAAGACATAAAATTAGGATTTAAAAGTCTATCCAAACTAACATAATTAACAAGAAGCAAATGATGTAGATCAAATAATAACAAAGTAGACAAACATTTATAAGAACAAATTAAACTAATAGCTAACACTCACTAACCTTCTACCACCTTCTACTTGGTAGAAGCTTGAAGCCCAGACAAAAGGGTAGCAACAGCTAGCGGATGTTCATCTCTTGGCTCAACTTGGTTGTATACCCTCGCCCTTATCTCATTCGATTTGGTGTGGGTGGCTTTCTTAGTTTAAATAATCTCTTGAGAGCAAAAAACTAATATCAATAGAGATGGTTGGGATTTTTGTTTGAAGAAGTAATCGATAAGTAGAGAAAGTGCACAGAGAATCGTTGTAATTTGATGGAAGTGATTCGTGATTTGAAGGTGGCTGAATCGTTGAATGTCTGTATTTTGATGGAAGAGAAGATAGAATTCTTGCTAAGGGCTTTTAATTTGGGGATTTCTGATATTAATATTATATTATATAAATATTTATGAGAAATTAAATAAAGTTAGACTTGTTGGTCAATTGGTTTGTAGTGTTAAGGGGTTCTTGGGTTTGATTCCTAATGGGTACATGTTTTTTATTTTCTTCTTTTTACTTATGAGGGGATTCTGTTACTTAGATTATATGTATATATTTGTCTACAATTTAAACAAATTGATATTGTTGAGCAATTGGTTATTACATGATTTCAAAGGGCTTGGGTTCGAGTTCTAGCAATAGTGAACACAATGCCAATTTTTGTCAGTAATTAGTTCAAATAATTAATGACGAAAAATATCGTTATAAAAGTATATTTTTCACGACGTCGAATATCATCACCAATTATTATTAGAATCGTCACCAAATAATATTGCGATGAAATAATTTTGTAAGCAATAAGTTCAAATAATTAGTGACAAAAATAGCATCGTTATAAAAGTATATTTTTTATGACGTCGAATATCGTCACCAATTATTATTAGAATCGTCACCAAATAATATTGCGACAAAATAATTTTGTTAGTAATAAGTTCAAATAATTAGTGACAAAAAATAGCATCGTCATAAAAATATATTTTTTATGACGTCGAATATCATCACCAATTATTATTAGAATCGTCACCAAATAATATTGCGATGAAATAATATTGTTAGTAATAAGTTCAAATAATTAGTGACAAAAAATAGCATCGTCATAAAAATATATTTTTTATAACGTCGAATATTGTCACCAATTATTATTAAAATCGTCATCAATTATTATCATGACAAAAGAATTTTGTCACTAATTAATTCAAATAATTAATGACAAAAAATAGCACCGTCTTAAAAATTTATTTTTTACGACATCGAATATCGTCACCAATTATAATTAAAATCATAACCAATTATTATTGTGATGAAATAATTTTGTCAATAACTATTTAGAATAATTAATGACGAAAAATAGCATCATCATGAAAATATATATTTTTATGACGTCAAATTTTGTCACCAATTATTATTAAAATCGTCACCTATTATTATTATGACGACATAATTTATGTCGTCATGAAATTTACAAATTAGTGACGAATAAAATTATCAATGGTGACAAAATAAAATTTTGTCACAATTTCTAGTATTTTAATGATGAAAATAATATTTGTCGTCTTTAAGTAACAAATTGTTACGATTTTTTTGTTGTCGCAAAAACATTCGTCACAAAATATGTGATTTCTTGTAGTGTCCTTTGGTGCTGCTTGGAATCTTGCACAGACTCCAACTGCAAACATAATGTCTGGCCTGCTTGCTGTAAGATACAACAAGGATCCTATGAGGCGTCTGTACTTCGTGAATCTATATCTTTACCATCTTCATCTTTGTCAAGGCTTATGGATGTAGACATAGGAACAGATGTTGCTGACCCATTCTCCATGCCAAACTTCTTGATAAGTTCTTTTGTGTATTTGACCTGGTTGATAAAGGTACCTGCAATTAGTTGTTTTACTTGCAGCCCTAGAAAGAAACTTCATTCTCCCATCATACTCATCTCGAATTTCGATTGCATCAGATTGGAGAACTTCTCACATAACTCTTTATTGGAGGATCCGAAGATGATATCATCCATATATATCTGTACAAGAAGTATACTATCTCCATCTTGTATCCTGAACAGAGTTTTATCCACTGTTCCTTTCTTGAAGCCATTTTCCAGCAGATAGAGAGATAAGGTATCATACCAAGCTCTTGGTGCTTGCTTGAGTCCATACATGGCTTTGTGTAACCTGAACACCTTTTCTTCTGTTTGATCTTCAAAACCTAGAGGTTGCTCTACATACACTTCCTCTGTAAGAATACCATTAAGGAATGCATTCTTCACATCCATTTGATATACATTGAAATTCATGTGAGCTGCATATGCCAGAAAAATCCTTATGGCTTCTAGCCTTGCTACTGGAACAAAAGTTTCATCAAAATCAATTCCTTCTTCCTGGCAATATCCTTTAGCAACTAATCTTGCTTTGTTCCTCACAACACGTCCAGATTCATCTAGCTTGTTTTTTAAGACCCATTTTGTTCCAATAACTCTTTGATGAGTTGGCCTTGCAACTATTTGCCAAACTTGATTTCTTTCAAATCCATTTAGCTCTTCTTGCATGGCTTGTACCCAGTTGCTATCTTGTAGGGCTTCTTCATCATTTTGGGCCTCTGTTTGAGATATGAAGCATGCAAACATTGCTTCATAAGGAATGGACCTTCTTGTCCTTACTCCTATGGATGGATCTCCAATGATAAGATCCCTAGGATGATTCCTCAGCCATGTCCTGTCAGGCTCAAAAACATGTATAAGTCTAGGTTGCTCCTCATGTTGTTGTAAGATTGGAAGTTCTGCTACTGTAAGATTATCTGCTGCATCCAGAGGTGCAGCTTCTTCTTCTTTGTCTTCTCCTGTATGCAGAACTCCTTCAATATATGGAACATCACTTTCTTTCCTTGGAGCTGTATCCTCAACAGGTTCTTCTAGTTTCTTTGTGTCACAATGTGGTTCATCAAATACCACATGGATTGACTCTTCAACCACTAAGGTTCTCTTGTTAAAGACTCTGAAGGCTCTACTTAAAGCAGAGTAACCTAAGAATATTCCTTCGTTTGATTTTGCATCAAAGGTTTTTAGATGCTCCTTTCCATTGTTGAGGATATAGCACCTGCATCCAAAGATATGCAGATATGAGACATTCAGTGTATATCCATTCCAGACTTCATAAGAGGTTTTGTCTAAATCCTTGTTGATTAGACATCTGTTCTGTGTATAGCATGCAGTGTTGGTTGCTTCAGCCCAAAATCTCTTGGGTATCTCTGTCTCTGCTATCATTGTCCTTGCTTGCTTTGTATTTTCATTTTGTATTTTCTTCATTAGGTCAGGTAGCTTGCTTTGTGTTTCTGATTTCTTAGCAAAGAATATGGTCCATGTGTATCTGGAGTAGTCATCTACTACTATAAGTGAGTACTTCTTTCCACTTATGCTTACTGGTTCTACTGGTCCAAAGAGGTCCATATGTAGAAGGTCTAGAATCCTGTGAGATGACTTCTGCAACTTGTCTTTGAATGAGTTTTTCACTTGTTTTCCCTTCTGACAAGCTCCACATATATTTTCCTTTTTGTATGTCACATCCAGCAATCCTCTTACAAGACCTTTTCTTGCTAGTTTGTTGATTATCTTGAAGTTCAGGTGACTCAATCTCTTGTCCCATAGCCAGCTCAGCTCTGGTGGACTTTTCACAATGAAGCATGTTGGATGAATAGAAGAGTTCCAAACTGCAAGATATATGTTTCCTCTTCTTGTTCCTGTAAGCTTGACTTCATTTGATGTACTATCCTTGATTAAGCACTTGTTGAGGTTGAACTCCACTGTGTATTCTTT
Source organism: Scutellaria minor (assembly GCA_954870855.1). Classification (NCBI taxonomy): domain Eukaryota; kingdom Viridiplantae; phylum Streptophyta; class Magnoliopsida; order Lamiales; family Lamiaceae; genus Scutellaria; species Scutellaria minor. The sequence goes on along the minus strand of OX940734.1, from coordinate 10,705,913 downwards.
GTCACAAAATTGACTAATGCTCAGAAGGTTGTATCTGAGGCCTTTCACATAGGATACATCTTTGATCTTTACATTTCCTTTGACTAGGCATCCACTTCCTTTTGTGCTTCATTTGGAATCATCTCCAAAGATGACCTTTGGTCCTTTGCATTCTTGGAAGTCTTTCAGAGCTTCTTTACTGCCTGTCATGTGCCTTGAGCAGCCACTGTCTATGTACCATACATCGCTGCTGCAACCTGGCACTAAAACCAGCAACAAATTCAAGCAGATTTAGGTACCCATTTCTGTAAGGGTCCTTTGGGGTTAGTTACTTTGGGAATCCATATTTTCTTAATAGTCAATGTTTTGCTGTAAGATTTGTTGGTTCTCTAAATGTATGTCGTTTTGTTTTTAAACTGCTTAAAAGCTGTGTGTGCAGAAACTAAATATGTGTTACCAACATCCTTGTGGTGCAGTCTTCCACCATACTTCTCTTGAGTATATCCTCTTTGAGGTTTAGACATATAAGTCTTAGTGTAGGTGGGAAACTTCCTCTTGTGCTGCAACTTTGTGGGTTGCTGCATCTTCTTACTGCTTACAGCAGATAGCTTCTGCTGCAGCCAGTTCTTAAATCTAGGCTTACTTCCTGCAGCTAAGCATTGGGATTTCTTCCCCTTATCCATCAATGCTAGTTTGTTGAAGATTTTTTCTGAGTTATAGGGTAACTCATTCTCCATTGAAGTTTCAGCTTGAACAAATTTTACAGCCTTGGATGAATTTGCTGTATCCTGAGAGGTGTGAGTGCTGTAACCAATACCCGATTTTTCAAAAGGGCTTCTGCTTTGACTTATGCACTCCCTTGCATCCTTAGCTGATTTGCTAAATGTTCTGATCGTGGACTGCAAGTTCTATTTCTCAGTTTCTAGTTTAGTGACCAGTAGACTTAGCCTTGAGACCTCCTTTTGTAGCTTACTACATCTTGAGTTATCAGACTCACATGCAGCGAGCTTTTCAGCAATATTAATATTTTTACCTCTGAGGATCTCATTTTTTATTCTTAGATTTTCATTCTCCATCTTCAGGTCCTCATGAGTTGAGTTAATCTGCTCGAAATCACTCATGATCCTCTTTAAAGAGTGGATCATGTTCAGCTCCTTTTTTTCTGGTATAGACAGCGGTTGGTAGGTTACCTTTTCTTCATCACTGTCCTAGTAGTTATTTACCATCAAGCATATCAGTGCTTCTTCATCAAAAGATGAGGTTTTAGTGTCGCTGTCAGAGGATTCCAGAGGATTCTGCAGCTTTCAGTATCTCCTTTGAGACTGTTATATCCTTGGCCTTCTCCATCTCTCCAATAAGAGCTCGAAGCTTGTGTCTATCCTCTCTTCTCTTTTCTCTTCTTTGTTCTCTCTTTCCTTCTGGGTATTTGTGCATCGTTAGGTGTGGACAGCTTCTGGCATAATGTCTAGGCTTCCTGCAGTTATAGCACAAATCAAGATCAGTCGTATTTGAGCGAGGAGAGAGAGATACCTGAGGATGTGGATGACTTCTTCTTAAGTCATTCCTCTTATTGAGGTTGTTGCTATTGTTGTCGGTTGTTGTATCTTTAGGTCCTCTGGCAGTTAGCGCTGTAACTTTGGAGCTCGATTCTTCTGTCTCATTTCTCCGTCTGTTGATATCATATTCGAATGCTTTGAGGTTGGAGAATAGATCAAATGTACTCATGGATTTCAAATCCATGGACACTCTCATGGCAGTGGTCTTGCTATCCCACTCCGCGGGCACGGCTCTAAGCACTTTCATGTTCTTCTCCTTTAGAGTATAGTGCTTGCCCAGAGCTTCTAGTTCATTCACAATGGATGTGAATCTTAAATCTAGTTACTCAAGAGTCTCTTCATTTTTCATCTCGAAGAGCTCAAATAGTTGGGTGGCGTTGGAGATCTTATTATCTTTAGTGAGCTCTGTCCCCTCACATATTTGTTCCAACTTTTCCCAAATTTCTTTTGTCGTTCTGTAAGTTTTGACTTTGCTGGATATTGTCTAGGTTGGCTCTCTTCTTGTCTTCATTGTTCCATTCTTGTCTTGGTTTGACCAGGAAGTTGGGTGGTGGTTGTGCTCCTTCTTCCATCTCTCTACCGAGCATGAGGTTCACCTTCGTAGGGATAATCGGTCCTTCGGTGATGACCGTCCATATCTCATCATTCATCACTGAAAGATGTGCCTGCATTCTTATCTTCCAATTGTCATATTCCTCTATGGAAAACATGGGTAACTTATGATTAGAGGAATCCATGATATGCTGAAAAAAAAAAGATTTTAAGGATGCAGAGAAAACAACGAGACAAAGGTGGATCTGGGTAGGTGACCAGATAAGTTGGCTTTTAACCCAACTCGCTCTGATACCACTTGTTAGTCCCAAGTGGTGTCCGAGGTTCAGAGGGGGGGTGAATGAACCTTGGTCGATTTTGAAAATCTGATTAAAACTTACTGTTCTGCAAGTTACTTGAACTTGCAGCGCCAGTCAGTTATTACTTACAGCATTAGGATGCAGTGCTTCACGCTATAACTTAGAGTTTTATACGCAGTGGAAAAAAAAGGTTTTAAGACACAAGGCTGGTTTTCTCAAATATGATCCTTATCAAAACGTTTTATGCTTTATGACAGAGATAGATATATAAAAGATAAAGCACAGATAAGAAAGCAATAAAACACTTATGGCTTATAGTGGTTCAAAGGTGGTGTAAACCTTCTACGTCCACTTTACTGCTACCTCGAGCAGGAACTTTGTTAAGCAAGATTGATTTACAGGACACTCCTAACAATCTATCAACTTACAAAGCTAAACACTTACTAGAGTCCAGCGTATACACATCAACTGCAAACTCTAAAGACAAGCCCACACAGGGTTTCAAACTCCCACACAGGGAAACTATCTATATCTTAGACAACTATACAAACAGCAAGGATCTCTTCTATCAACTGTTCGACACCTAAAATAACCTAAGAACACAGCAACAAGGTTAAAAAGTATATAGATTTGTTCTTCAACTGGTGTGGTGAAGTGAGCTTCTGAATCCTTCAAAGGATCTTTCAGCTTTGAACTTGCTTCACTTCACAAAGGTTGAGTGACTGAAACTGAGAGTAGACTTGAAAGAGTATAGCTTGAATGCTTGAGAGTTTTGTGCAAATTTTTCAGTAGTCAGCTTCAGGATTGCTCATCCTCTATTTATACTTATAGAGAAGATATCCGTTGAAGGAGATATCTCCCATTTTGAATTTAAGTGTTCTTGATCAAAGGAATGGCTTGTATTTAATGCATCTTGACTTTTCTTTTTGGAGCATTTAATGCGGTGGTTACGGCTCGCAGTTTTCTACAGTGCATCAGTCCACGTGGCGTCTCGGTATTGGCTCCGTGTCTGCAATTTTGATCTTTTCTGGAATGACTCTATTTATTCTTGTTAGGATTTTCGTTCCTCGTACTGTATTTACCCTTCCTCGGATTGCAGGATACTTATTCTGTTTATCATTAGCGTTGTTGACTGTTTGAGTAATAAGCTTTGCGCTGTATCCTAGGTCTGCTTGCAGCTGTTTGTCCTTTACAGCGCTACTGTAACTTAGACCTTCTTGCAGTATCTTCATACAATACTGTTGTATCTTTTCTTACAGTATTTCTATAACTTTTTTTACAGCGATGTTGCATGCCGTTCTTACTTACTTTGCTGCAATGCTATAACTGCCTTCTTGCAGTGTTGCTATATCTGCTTTCTTGCAGCAGCTTCGTTCTCAAATCTTCGATGCAACATTGTATGCATGTGTACCTCCATCTTTCAGCTTCTGTAATTAGACTCAATCCTAGTCTATGTTTTCACTTAAACATTGTGAAAAATGGGGTACTCAAACTTCCAATTACATTCTTGGTTTGTCTCATCAAAATCTAAACACTGAAATCCCAATATTTGTCTTTCCAGGATGGTAGTGGATTGTAATATCGTAATCCTTTACCAACTCTAGCTATCTTCTCTATCTCATATTGAGCTCTTTCTATTTGAAGAAATATTATAGGCTCTTATGGTCGGTGTAGATCTCACATTTCACGCTATAAAGATAATGTCTCCATATCTTTTAAGGGCGTGCACAAAGCTGCCAGCTCCAGATCTTGTGTTGGATAGTTTTGTTCGTGTGTCTTCAATTGTCGTGATGCGTAAGCTACTACCTTTCCTTGCTGCATCAGAACACACCCCAAACCTTGTTTGGATGCATCACTGTAGATCATGAATTCCTTCGTTATATCCGGAACTGTTAAGGCTGGTGCTTCCATCAATCTCTTCTTTAGTTCTTGGAAGCTACGCTCTCATTGTTCAGTCCATTGAACCTTTACGTCCTTCCGCATCAAACGAGTCATAAGAGTGGCAATCTTTGAAAATCCTTCTATGAATCTTCGGTAATATCCAGCCAAACCGATAAAACTCCACACTTTCTTAACGTTCGTTGGAGTTTCCCATTTTCTAACAGCTCTCACCTTATCAGGGTCTACTTCGATCTCTTGAGAAGAGACAATATGGCCAAGAAAGCCTACTTTGTCCATCCAGAATTTGCACTTCTTGAATTTTGCATAAAGTTTCTCCTTTCGTAAAACCTTTAGTGCAATCCTGAGATGTTGCTCATGGTGCATTCTATTGCACGAATAGATGAGAATATCATCAATAAACATGATGACAAAAAGATCGAGATATGGATGGAAGACGCGATTCATCAAGTCCATAAAGACAACTGGTGTATTGCTAAGTCCAAATGGCATTACTACAAACTCGTAGTGGCCATATCTCATCCTGAATGCTGTCTTAGATATATCTGCATCCTTGACTTTTATCTGATGATATCCAGACCTTAAGTCAATCTTCGAGAACACACTGGCACCTCTTAACTGATCAAAAAGATCTTCCATTCGAGGCAGTGGATACTTGTTCTTGATGGTTTGTTTGTTCAACTCTCGATAGTTAATGTACATCCGAAAGCTTCCATCTTTCTTCTTCACAAAGAGCACTGGAGCTCCCTAAGGTGACACGCTTGGTCTAATGAAACACTTATCCAGAAGTTCTTGTAGTTGAACCTTCAGTTCTTGTAGTTCCTTCGGTGCCATCCGATATGGAGCTTTCGACACTGGTGCTGATCCTGGTATAAGATCAATCTCGAAGGTCACTTACCGATCTGGTGGAGGGCCGGGTAAATCTTTTGGAAAGATGTCCATGTATTCCTTTATCACCGGCACATTCTCGATGGAATTCATTCATTGCTCAAGATTTACCATGTTGATCAACCAAGCTTCGTAATTTCTTTTGCTAAGCATTTAGGTTGCCTTCATGACTGATATAATCCTTAAGTCAACTTTAACTCGTGTCCCATGAAAGGTGAACTCTAGTTCTCCAGGTGTTTGAAAGATGATCTCTCTTGCACGGCATTTGATCACTGCGTGATTTGACTAAAGCCAGTCCATCCCTAGGATTATATCAAAATCCTTCATCTCCAATGCATGAAGATCAGCTAGAAGAATCTTATCTTCAAAAGTGATCTTTAGGTGATGGTACAAGTGTTTTATCTTTACCGTCTTTCCTTACAGAATACTAACCTCTAGGGTTTTAGTGACTATCCTACAGTCCTCATGCTTCAGTAAGTTACAGAAATTGACAGAGATACAGGACTGTGTTGCTCCGGTATCAAATAAGATGAGAGCAGGTATATCACATACTGTTAACATACTTGTCATCATCTCCGACCCTTCTTCAGCCTCTGGGCGAGTAAGAGCGAAAGTCCGCGCTCTGCCTACTACTGGCCTCGAATTTGGTGTTGTAGCTGGTGGGTTTCTAAACCTCGGACAGTTAGTTGAGATATGTCCTAGCACTCCACATAGGTAGCAACTCCTTGTCTCTTGCTGGTACGGTCCCATGTGCATTCTTCCACATTTAACACACAGGTTTCCAGGTTTGGGAGTGGGGAGAAGTGGAACGTTGTTTATACTTGGAAATTTACTTTGAGCAAAGCTCTGGCTCGGGCCAGTCCACTTTCTTTTGACAGGCGCCAGAAAAACCTTCTTAGGTGGCACAACATCCAATCACAGATGAGAGGTGATCTCTTGGGCTCTCTCGATAATATTAGCATAAGTCATCATTTCCTGTCCAGCTAAAATCGATCCAATCTCTAGACAGAGACCCCTTTCAAATCATTGGGCCTGTTTGACATCAGTGTCAACCAAGTGAGTGGCATATCTACTCAAATGATTAAACCTCCGCTCGTACTATCCTACCGTCATGATTCCTTGATGGAGATGTAGAAACTCCGTTTCCTTTTAATCATGATAGGATTGAGGTATAAAATGATGAGCAACCACTTCATTAAAGTCTTCCCATGTCATCTCCTCTCTTTGATTTGGCAATAGGGTCCTCTTGTACGAGTCCTACCAATGACTTGCTTCTTTAGCGAGCTAAAAGATCGCACATGAAATATTCTGCTCCTTGGTACACATTAAATGTCCGAATAATCGATCGAGTGACCTTAGCCACTCTTCTGCATCGGCTGGTTCACCTTTTCCATCGAACGTCGGTGGATTGAAATGCCGAAATTGTTCGTATATCATATTCGGATCGGAACTTGCTGGTGGTGGTACGGCTCGAGTAATCTCAAAATGTTGTGCCAACCCCCTAAGTACATATACTAGATCTCCTACATTTGCATTTTCATCTCGTTCTGGCTGATTAGCCGTTGGTGGCTGTTCTCTTCGAGGTCGTCCTCTAGATATAATTCTAAAGATAACATACGAAATCTAACCCTTATCATCTATCCCACGTAACCCATCAATATATATTACAACAGATAAACAAATAACAGAAAGCATGACATCGAGTAATATTATTCCATAAATCAATTATAACCTTATTAGGTTTATCTGTCATTCGTTTATCATGTTAGCATAATATTGTCATGTATGATAACGTATACTCAACTTGCATAAACCAACCAGAAACGTACATCATAAGCAATACATCATGGAACATATCATAGGCATCCTCACATGGTCTCCATAGACCTCAAGTATTAACAGCGACTTTACGTATCATAACCACGAATTAAGAAAAACACACCCATTAGGTCACCCTGTTGTAAACAAAGGTCCATGGTAGGCTCAACTCTCTGTAACACGGTATCAACTCCTGCGAACGACCATTCTCACACACGAGCTCATGCTGCTGCAGTCAGTGACTTTGTGGCGGTGGCTCAGAGCAGTGTGTCAATTGTGGTGACATCAAAAGGTTTTTAAAAGATCTTTTTATCGTGAAACTATATCCTTAACATCCCTTCAAACCTAAACAGTTTATATAAGATAAACGAGAAAACACAAAATAGATAAACACTCTTATTATTAAGTTCTATGATTAGGGAGAGACACGTATAGAGAGAGGATGGTGCTTATTCATTTCTTTTAGAAAAGATTTTCACGTTTAAAATAAGTTTTTTATTTATAAAACAAGTTTGAGCAAGTTCAAAAATGATAGAACATTGCTCTAATACCATACTATCACGTCCCATTTTCTTACTAACAAAATATCAGAGTTTTCTTTATGGGCTGAAGAAAGAAGGGAAAAAGACGTACATGATATAAAACAGAAGGAGATAGAAGATGATAATAAGCTATACATATATGAAACATCGGATACAACCGATTTCAAAACATTAGCAGCGGAAATTAAACTTTACAGGATCCATTGTTTATAGAACATACAAATTAATTTTTACAAAATGAGAATTAATTAAATAAAACATTGTTTAATTGTTACGTGATAAAAGACAGAAGATTGAAATATCTAGATTGTTAGGATGTATACTATAAGCCTAGCTTTTGTATGAACATCTTTATGATATGAGATTCATTATGATCAAATATTTGCATTTTATATTTGTTATATATATGTTAATGCAATTGCCCAAATTAATCTATATTGTAGATAACATGGTGTGTGGTGCCACACAGAAGATCATGCTATCAGTTCCTTATAGATTATAAATAATAGCTCACAACCAAAATGGATTTGGACAAACCATTGGAACGGTTGTAGTGTAATTTCGTATTAGTCTATCTTGACTATAAAGTTACACTAGTACATTTTGTATGTATTGAGCAGGACCATTTGAGGTTGTTCGATTTGTACTGACTATATAAAAGAACAAGACCTCTGTTATTTTGGATGTGCGTCTTCTTAATCCCTATATAATAACGGGCACATGTAATCAGTGTTTGTCTCTTTAATTTGCCAATGGGTGAGATTTATTAATAAATCAATAGGCTCGGTGAATAGGGAAATAGCATTGCTTATATGGTGTGTTGTTGATTATAAAAGGAATTCGTGTCCTAATTATTTTGGATGATGATGTCCTCTTGAGGAGCTTATAAGGATTATCATGTAAATCCTACAGGTGGATTTAATCCGACATGATAATAAAGATGAGTGGTACTACTTTTGGAATTAGATGTAAATTAATTAAGTTGTCAGTAACTTATTTAATTTACGGACATTTGATATCTTAAACGTGGGGAATTAAACGTGCACATAATAAAGGAGTCCATATTGTAATATGGGATTAGGACGGTAGTTCAGTTATAACTTCTTAGTGGACCGAGTTATAATTGATGGGCTTAAGTTGGGTGTTCGGGCCGAACAAGGACACCTAAAGCCCATCAGGAGGCCCAACCCTAATTCCTCCTCTAGGTCCTTGTTGTAGCCTATAAATAACTCTAACATCAGGGCCTCTTAATAACACGAATTCTCTATTTTCACACGTACAAACAGATTAGTTAGAAAGTAATGAGAAGACGGGTTTTCTAAACCTTTAGAAGATCGTCACCCACACGATGTCCAAAGAAAAGGGATAGGAATATGGCAGAAGATCGAGAGGTCTAGACTTCGATCAGTTTGTCTTCGAGAAAGGTATGTTTTCTTCCGCTGCGCATATCTTTATGGAACCCGATTCCGATCACATAGGGTCGGCGATCCGTCGGTTCCAACATAGATATGGCACCATCTCTCTCTATAGCTCTACATGCTCGTCATCTCCTGTAACATTAATTACAGAGTAGGGGTGAGTGCGTGGAATACACTCGTGAGGATAAACTCCTTATCTTAAAAGTTTGGACAGATAAATAAAACAAAATACGCAAGATCGGCATTTAAGAACAACACGTAAAATGCATAGCACATAATTTGTAACCCAACCTCAGGTGTGGGTATTTCTCATCTTACCCCTACAAAACGGTCTCATATACTGCTGGTGTATTTACAGGACCACCAAACCTATGATAGTATAATAGAGGGAAGTTTTTTACGGACCATAAGTCCCTTCGAGGGTGAATATGGACCTTAGTCCTTTCACAGTACAAATATGACACATAATTCATAGCATATAATAACAGCATTTAGTATTCCACAAATCATATGTCAAAATAGGGAAAACTGTAAACATATAAAGACTTAGAAATTACCCCCACCTTGTTCGGTGGTTACCACGTAAGTTGTCAAGTAACAAGTATCAAGTATCAAAACATACGATCCAACTGATAGCCTACACAAGTAACGGCATTTCTTAGATCCTTAATATGTTAATTACATGTAAATAAAGATATATACGTTCTTGGAGAAGAAACGATCGGTAAAAACGAGATGGAATGGAAGATCTAAAGATTGAGGATGAAGAAACGAGTGTGGAAGGTAAATCCAATAATCTGATGAGGAAGAGGGAAAGATTAGGATTGCAACGGAAAAAGAATGAGCTTAATCGGAATTGAAACGAGCTCAAACGGAGCATTTTAAGATATATGGGCGTTTTTGTAATTTTGGTAAAAAGGTTAACTTTGACCGGGACCCCCGACTCCCGGCCGACGACATCTCATCATCGGTGACTCGATGAAAACATACGATGGAAAAAAACACGACTCGCACCGCGGATCTTTTACCGCGCGCGCTCCCGTCACCCGGCGCCGTGCGCCCAGTTACCCGGCGTGTCCCGGCGCGCGCGCCAAGCACCCGGCGCCCAGCCTAGCCCCTCAACAGTTTTCTCCCCTCCCAAACTCCAGCCATGGCTGGCAATATCCCATCACCGGCGACACTACCTGACACGGCGGCGCAACAAGACGCCGCTCCAACACTCAACTCTGGTCGGCGACCTCCCATCGCCGGCAACCAACAGCCCAAAAACACACACACTATCACAGAAAAATACACACACACCAGCCTTCCAACACACACAACCACTTTCCACCACCACTTCCAGCCCCAGTACCACCGCCCACGGCGACGCCACCACCCCCAGCCGACAGCCCAACACCCAGGAAGGTCAACCACCACTCCGGTGAAGGAAGAGAGAGAGAGAGAGAGAAAAAAAATAGAAGAGAGAGAAAGGGAGAGGATAAGGAAAAATAGGGTTTTTCGGCGATTAAAAGGCCGTTTTCCAGCGAAGGATATATCGGAATGGAAATCCAAGACCTGTTCTAAACTCATCTCGATGAGACCTACAAGCTGTGTGAAAATCGGTTGAAACCGAGAAAAAAGATTTTCCGACACCGACGGCGGCGCGGCGACGACAGTGTAGGTGACTAGAATGAGGAGAGAGAGAGAAGAGGGAGGAGAGAGAGAGAAGAGGGAGGAGAGAGAGACTTACGTTTTTTCTTGATTTTTGCCTTGTTCGAAAATAGTGATTTTACGACTCGTTTTTGCATTAGATATAGACTTTCGAAAAATCTTACTATTCATCGAAATATCTCGGATTCACTATTCACCGAAAATATCTTTCGTTTTCCGATCCTTCGTATTCATCGTATTCTTCGTATTCACCGTTTTCTTCATCAATTGAGCTACGAGTCTCCGATTGACCTCAAATTCATTTCTATCTTCTCGTTTTTCAAATACGCATCTTATGGTAAAATTATAATATATGTTTCTTGATTAAATTATACTTTCATTTAAAACATGCATTTATCATTTTTCTGAAACGTATATAATTAAATTTAAACAATCGAAGGTTAATGCACATAATGAAATAAATCGATTAAGGGTTTAATTATTTAATTAATCAATTATGTTTCGTTTTTGTCCTAGGTGCTACAATATTAGGAATGAGAAATTAAATGCATCATATGCATATCTTATTATTTATGTGCTACTTGTGATCTTGCATTATTATAGTTAACTTTCAAATATTGAATTATTTATATGCTCCTACATTATTAGTATTGAGAAAACCCTATCATAATTGGTTGAATCTAATGATATTCAAGTGCACAATATAAGTTAATTAATTATTAATGGTGTAAATTATAGAATGGGAATTAATTAATAAAAATATACAAAATAAATAATAATTGAATAATTGAATTGATTATGGGTATAAATATGAGTGCACAATATAATATATATATATATATATACATGCAAATAATGGTCGTGGGTATGTAAAGTTGGACTATTATTTTTATAATATATATAAGTAGCATATGTATATATATGTGTGCACGTGTGTGCTATATATGAAAGGGGTTTAATATTATAATATATATATATATATATATATTTATATGTAATTGTCGTGGAAGAGAGTTAATATAAGAGAAGTTTGACAACATTTGTCATAATATTATATTGATAATATAATAATATAATAATGATAATAGATAAATGAGATCAAACTTACAATGGAAGGAATTGGCGAGGCGGTGGATCATAATTAAAGTACATATATATGTTTTCATTTTTAGCAGAGAACAGAGAACAAAATAAACAAACAAATAAATAGAGAAAACGAAGGAGACAAATCAAAGAAAAAAAAGACGACAAAAAGAGAGAAATATTGAATGAAAATAGAGGTATGCAATAATTTACAATTCCAATTTTGTGAATGTCAGGTTTTACTTCATTTCTATACATAATTGCTAACTTAATTATATAAATATGAATTGATATCTAGGGTTAGTTTAGTCATTCATTAAGTGAAACGAAGAATTGATAATATATATATATATGTGTAAATTAAAGAATTAATTTGTCACGCCCCGAAATCTTTCGTTAAAAATATCAGAGTTTTTCATTTTTGGGCGTGAAGAAAGAAAGGGGAAGAAGGCGAACATGAAATAAATAAAAAGAAAAGGGGAGGATAAGAAACAGAACACTTGAAACATCGAATACAACCGATAAAAAAAAGGTTTTAAACCTTTCGCAGTGGAAAAACATCAGCATCTTTTACAAGGAAGGAGAAATACAGTTTTCTGTTTTACAAACGATCAACAAAGCTTTATAAGTCAAATTCGGACAAAGGACACAGCTGATAGGGCACCCCTCTCTCTACGTGTCAAGGTTCTCTTCTTTTCCTGTAGTGTGAGTACAGAATAGGGGTGAGTGCGTTGAATACACTCGTGGAGATACTTTCCATGTTCAAACAATCATTACGCAGTTGCATAAATCAATCATATATATGTTCAGCAAATAAACACATCACATATAGACACGTAGCATAGAAATGGACCGTAGTCCCTTCGTAGCATAGATATGGACCAAAGTCCCTTTGTAGCACAAATATGGACCGAAGTCCCTTCGTAGCATAGATACGGACCGAAGTCCCTTCGTAGCACAAATATGGACCAAAGTCCCTTCGTAGCATAGATATGGACCGAAGTCCCTTCGTAGCACAAATATGGACCGAAGTCCCTTCGTAGCATAGATATGGACCGAAGTCCCTTCGTAGCACAGTTTTGGACCGAAGTCCCTTCGTAGCACAGTTTTGGACCGAAGTCCCTTCGTAGCATCACCATTGTAAAATAAACACAGTATATAAACACAGCACGTAGAGTTCAACTATCAAATATAGAAAGCAGTAACACATAGAGTTTAGAAGTTACCCCCACCTCGTTCGGTGGTTACCACGTGATCAACGAGTACCGACAGATCAGATTTCACAAGCGAGTACCAAAAGATCCGATATCACAAGACTCAACTCAACAAGTAGCCTACACAAGTTATGACGTTCCTTAAATCCTTAATAATGTATAAATAAAGCTGTAAAAGGTTCCGGCGGAAAAACGTTCGTTAACGACGCGACGGATCGAACAATCTAAAGATCGGAGTCCAAGAAACGAGAGGGTCAAATCTGCCCAAGTGGCTGATAAGATAGGAAATGAAATAAGGATCGCAACGCAAAAAGAATAAGCTCAATCGGAGTTAAAACGAGCTCAAACGAAGCGTTTTAGGTTTAGGGGTAAAATGGTAATTTTGGTCAAATGGTTGACTTTGACCGGGCCCACGACCCTTGGTCAACAACGTCTCATCGACGACGACTCGAAAAAGATGAACGATGGAAAAAACGGGGTTCGGATCGAAAACACGGCGTTGCGGGCACAGGGGCGCGCATGCACCCGGGGCCGGGTGAAAAACTCGACGGCCCGGCGGATTTTCTCGGCAGTTGCCGAGATTTCTCGGCAGCACGGGTGACGGCCTCGGTAAGGGCCGAGTTTTCTCGGCAGGGATCCACGGCGCTCGGCTAGCTGCCGAGTTTTCTCGGCAGCTTCATTTCCAGCTTCCCAGCGTCGAGCCTGCTCGACGCACCACCTTCCCAGCGTCGCCCGGTGCGGCGACGCCGCCCCCTGCCGCCACCACCTACCTCGTCGGATACCTTGCACTGCCGGCTACCACCTCCGGCCATCCCTCGCCGGATTCCGGCATGAATAGTTCCCGGAAAATACGCCGTAAAATCCTTCGATACACTGATTTTCCAAAAACTCCAACTCCAACTAAAACTCCGGCCAGCGACTTCCCGTCGCCGGCGACCACTCCCTAAGCCTTGGCCGGCGACCCCTCATCGCCGGCCACCTATTCCGGCCATCACTACCCACCAACACAGCCATTATATACATGCATACTTCAACACACACACACACGCGAAAACACACACACACTGATTTCCTTGCTCCAGCCGGCGGCCACCTGCTGCCGGCGACCACCATCCACCACCGTCGCCTTGGTCGGCGACCCCCAGTCGCCGGCTACCACCACCGCCGTGCACACACACACATACGGTAAGTCACACACACACACACAACGTAATGTGTGTTTACACACACACACACCACCCGTTTTCCTTGGCCGGCGGTCACCAGCCGCCGGCCACCCACCAGACCACCTTGCCGGCGACCTCCCATCGCCGGCCTACCTTCCTCGCACGGCGGCGCCGCCCCAACAGCATGCAACACATAAACACACACTAATACACCACACAACAACACACATGCATGCATACATATATATACACCTTCTGTCCATCTGGGTGGCGGCGCCGGCACTCCAACGACGGGTCACGACCTCCGGCAGCAGCTCCAACGCGGTGGAGAGAGAAAACTCAGAGAAGAGAGAAAGGGTGATCAAGGGTTAGGGTTAGGGTTTAAGAGGCTGTTTTTTCGCCATTTTCCGGCGAACGAGAAATCGGATTTGAAATCCGAGACCTATGCTAGATTCGTCTCGTCGAGAAGAACGTCGTGTGTGAAAATCATCCGATTCCGACAATGTTGGATTTTTCCGGCGATCGACTGGCGGCGGCGCCGGCGGTGGTGCCGCCGACTAGAAATCTAAAAATAAGAGAGAGAAGGGAGGAGAGAGAGACTTATGAGTTTTCGGTGCGTTCAACTCGTTCGAAAAAACGGTAAGAAATGAATCGGGGAAGGCCCTATTTATAGAATTCCGAAAGTTACTATTCACCAAAAATATCCAAATCACTATTCATCCAAAATATCCCATCACTATTCATCGGTTGACTTTTCAACATTACTATTCATCGGAAATATCTTTCGGTTTTCCGACCGAAACTCCGTGATTTGCCCTTTTCGGCGTCGTTCGAGCTACGGGTCTCCGATTGACCCCTAGTTCGTTTCTATCTTCTCGTCTTTCCAAGACGCATCTTATGGTATGAAAATATTCTATATACCATGTCCAAGAAAATTATCCATCTAAGTCACGTGTTAAACACATATCTGAAACGCACGTAATTAATTAAATAACCAAAATATACACACGTAATTATTAAGTCGCACGTTAAAATATTTAATTAATAAATTATGCTCGTTTTGATCCGGGACGCTACATAATTAGTATTTTGGTTTAGTTGCTGATGGAGAAGTAGTTGATAATTAAAGATAAAACAAAATAAAAGTTGTAGAGGATTATGAAATGATCACAAGGTAATTAAATAACCTTGTTGCTTATATACAATATTAAATTAGTGAGTTATCAAAATTAATGAGTTATGATTTATACTTTAATGATTGTTAATTAACTGATACAGTAAGAATTCTTATCATTATATTTATATAAATTAATCTCTAGGATTAGTAATTTAGTTGAATACTAAAAATGATAATTTTTAGGATACAATAAGTATAATATTGATCCAAATAAAGTGAGTTTATAAAGAATGCTTTGCTTATTTGGGCCTGTATATACAGTAATTTCATATTGTATTTCCTAATAAATATCTCCTTATTATTTTAGATCACCTACTCTGGCATAGAGGAGATAAGAAAGTATTATTTAACTTTTATCAAAAACAAGGTAAGTAGAAATTCATTTGCAACTACAATGTATGAACATAATATTTCATGATATATATGTATATTGATTAAATGATATTACGTGGTTTTATATCTCCTTGAGAATGACGTGTTTGAGTGATGTTATGTAAAGATATATGTGATGCATTACGAATGTCAATCACGACCATCAACACGTGCATATGTAAATAATGAAAGTTATTGCATTCTGCATGCAAGACATGATTTCAAGATGAAAAGTATTTTTGTAGCGCCCCGGATCAAAATGAGCATAATTGATTAATTAAATATTTTAACTTATGATTTAATAATTTTGTGCGTATGATTTAATTGTTTAATTTATTTCGTGCGTTTCAGATACGTGTTTTAATGCGAGGTTTAGATCGATAATTTTTATTAGACGTGGAACATAGGGTAATTTTATACCAGTAGATACGTATCGAGAAAACGAGAAGATAGAAACGAACTAGGGGTCAATCGGAGACCCGTAGCTCAACCGGCGACGAAAAGGGCGAAACACGAGGTTTCGGAAAACCGGAAGATATTTCGGTGAATAGTAGCGTGGAAAATTCAACCGATGAATAGTGACGAGATATTTTCACGTGAATAGTGTTTTCCAACTTCTATAAATAGGGGCTCCTCCGATTCATTTTTCACCGTTTTTCCGAACGAGCCGAACGCGCCGAAAACTCATAAGTTCTCTCTCTCTCTTTCTCTCTTCGTTTTCTGTTTTCTGGTCGGCGGCGCCACCATCGGCGCCGCCGCCGGCCGGTCGCCGGAAAATTTCAACGTTGTCGGAATCGGACGATTTTCGCACACGATGTTCGTCTCGACGAGACGAATCTAGGATAGGTCTCGGATTTCAAATCCGATTTCTCATTCGCCGGAAAACGGCGAAAAACAGCCTCTTAAACCCTAAACCCTAACCCTTGATCACCCTTTCTCTCTCCTCTGTTCTTTCTCTCTCCACCGCGCCGGAGAAGCTGCCGGGGGTCGCCGGAGGTCGTGGTCAGACGCTGGAGTGCCGGCGCCGCCGTGGGTGGCGGCGCCGGAGAAGGACAGTATGTATATATGTATGTATTTGTGCATGTGCGTGTGTATGTAGGTGTGTTAGTGTGTGAGTGTGTTTGCATGCTGTTGGGGCGGCGCATGGTGGCGCCGCCGTGTGGGAATGAACGGCCGGCGACGGGAGGTCGCCGGCGAGGTGGAGGAGGAGGTCGCCGGCGGCTGGTGGCCGCCGGCCAAGAGTGGCAGTAGGGGTGTGTGTGTAAACACACCCTACGCTATGTGTGTGTGTGTGCATCTGTGTGTGTGTGTTTGAGTGCACGGTGGCTGGTGGTGGCCGGCGACTGGGAGTCGCCGGCCAAGGTGACGGTGGATACTGGTGGTCGCCGGCGGCAGGTGGCCGCCGGCCAAGGTTGAACGTGTGTGTGTGTGTGTTTCATGCGTGAGTGTATATGGATGTGTTAGGGTGTTGGCTTGGCCGGGAAAGGTTGCCGGCGACGGGGAGTCGCCGGCGGAGGGGCTGGGAGTGGTCGCCGGCGACGGGAGGTCGCCGGCCGGAGTTTTGGTTGGGGTTGAAAATCTGGGAAAAACAGGGTATCGAAGGGTTTTGCGGCGTAATTTCCGGGCACTATTCATGCCGGAATCCGGCGATGGACGGCCGGATGTGGTAGCCGGCGGTGCGAGGTATCCGGCGAGGTAGGTGGTGGTGGCTGGAGGCGGCGCCGCCGCGCCGGGCGACGCCGGGAAGTGGCCTGCTCGAGCAGGCCACCGTCGGGTAACCTGGGCAGAGGCTGGCCGAGAAAACTCGACCAGCCGGGTTGGGTCGCGCCTAGCTGCCGAGAAAACTCGGCAGCCGTCGGGTGCCGGGTGCCGGCGCGCACCGTGCGCGCCCGTCGGGTGCCGACGCGCACCCGACGCCGTGTTTTCGATCCGAATCTCGTTTTCTTTCCGTCGTTCATCCGTATCGAGTCATCGCTGACGAGACGTCATTGACCGAGGGTCGTGGGCCCGGTCAAAGTCAACCCTTTGACCAAAATTACCATTTTACCCCTTAACTTAAAATGCTCCGTTTGAGCTCGTTTCAACTCCGATTGAGCTCATTCTTTTTGCGTTGCGATCCTTATTTCATTTCATATCATCTCAGACCTTTAGATTTGAATTTCAGCCTTGTCTCCAAAATTCCAATCATTAGATCGATCGATCCGTCGCGTTTTTAACGACCGTTTCTCCGCCGGAGTCTTTTACAGCTTTAATTATAATTTATTAAGGATCTAAGGAACGTCATAACTTGTGTAGGCTACTTGTTGAGTTGAGCCTTGTGATATCGGATCCTTTGGTACTCGCTTGTGAAATCTGATCCGTCGGTACTCATTCACGTGGTAACCACTATACGAGGTGGGGGTAATTTCTATCTCTTTATCTGTTTACAGTTTTCCCTATTTAATGCATGATTGGCGGAATACTAAATGCTGTGATTATATGCTTTGAATACATGATCATGATATACTGTGAAAGGACGTGGGTCCACATTCATCCATATGTAGGGTCGGGAGAGATGCCGTACCTGAGATTCCGTAGGGTCGGGAGATACCCGTACCTGAGATATTGTGTAGGGTCAGGTGATGCCTGTACCTGAGATTCCGTAGGGTCGGGTGATACCCGTACCTGAGATTGAGTAGGGTCGGGTGATACCCGTACCTGAGTTTCTGTAGGGTCGGGTGATTCCCGTACCTGAGTTTTGTAGGGGTAAGTCAGGTAATACCTGCACCTGAGCTTTGTAGGGATAAGACGGGGGATACCCGCACCTGAGTTGGGTTGCGAAATACATGCTATGCATTTTATGTGCTGTGATAATATGATTGAATGTTACCATTCCTGTATTTGATATCTGTTGATTGTTAAAAGAGCCGGATTTCATTCCCCACGAGTGTATTCCACGCACTCACCCCCTTAATCTGTACTCACACTACAGGAGTTGTTGAGCATGATGAACCCTAGATGGAGAGAGGTGGTGCCGTTTTTGAACCTGTGATTTTTAGGGTGTGTTGCACAACATTTTCAAAACAATATGTTATAAGTTTATTCACGTTTTGTAATTATATTCTGAGTATTCTGTGAACGAGAGATCCTGATGTTATTTCCGCTGCGTATGATGTACATTATCAGTAGTGAGACTGATTGCTATCGGCAGAGGCCGATTGTTGTTAAGTGAAGGAATCATTTCGTCTCTTACCTCTTTCTTCTGTCGTCTCTTGCTTATTCTTTCTGTTGTGTATGCGTCTCTTGCTTTTTCTCTCTTCACGCCCAACGATAAAACTCTGATAAAATACTAAAAGATTTCGGGGCGTGACAGATGGTATCAGAGCAGTTCTAAGATTGAGAACTTGCTCGAACTGGTTTTAAAATGGGAAGACGCAATTTCGAAAGTGTGATTTGGAAACGAGAAAGGTTTTTGGAACGGGTTTTTAAAAGTAAGAAAGGTGGGATTTGAAAACGTGAAAAGATTTTCAAAAAAGACACAGATAGGCACTGTCTTCTCTCCATAGGTGACCCCCTGAATGTAATACTTGCGGAATAAGTGTTTACCTGATATGTGTTACTTTGTTGATATGATACAAACTGTTTAGAATTGTTGAAGTGTTAAGAATACTGTTTCACGATGGAAAAAAATTTGTTAAAACCCTCTTGACGTCATTACAATCACGATGAAAAGATTTTGTGAAAACCTCTTGAAGTCACTATAATCGACATACTGCTCTGAGCCACCGCCACAAAGCCGCTGACTGCAGCAGCGTGAGCTCGTGTGCGAGTATGACCGTATGCAGGAGATGATATCGTGTGACTAAAAGTTGAAACTACCATGGACCCTTGTTTATAACAGGGTGTACTAATGAGTGAGTTTTTCCAGTCCGTGGTTGTAATGCATAAGGTTGGTTTTGATACTTGAGGTCTATGGAGACCATGGGAGGATATCTGTGATACGTAAAGTTGCATTTGATGCTTGAGATCTATGACGATCATGTGTGGAAATTTATGATATACTTGTGGAATATAATACTTGCTCGATGAGTAGGATATATTATAAGGGTTAGTTTCGTATGTCGTCTATAGAGTGATATGCCACGAGGACGACCACGAAGGACTAAGCCATCGATGGAGAATCCATCCGTAAACGATGTGAACGCCGTGAAGAAAGATGGGGAGTCTGTACTAAAGGACTCAGCCCGACAACACGAGACCGCACAAGTTATGCCGTCACCATTATATGAAAATGGTGCCAGCCGAATCATTGAACAGTTTCGACAATTCTATCCGCCAACCTTCAATGGAGAAGGAGAACCAATCGAAGCTGAGGAGTGGTTGAGGACGTTGAATCAATTCTTTAGACATTTGGCATGCACAGAGAAGCAGAAGATCTCCTGTGCCGTTTTACAACTCACCAAAGGAGCCAGCTATTGGTGGGAGAGTCAAGAAAGGAGCATGTCGCCGGAATTCAGGAGCGCTATGTCCTGGGGAGTCTTCAAGGAGTTGATTAAACAGGAATACCTGCCCCAGTCATACCGTGACCAAAAAGAGGCAGAGTTCCTACGCATTCGTCAAGAAACCACCTCCGTAGAAGAATACGTGAGGAGATTCAACCAATTAAGCAGGTACGCACCCCATTTAGTGGATACGAATGCCAAAAAGACTCAACACTTCGAGAGGGGTCTTCGTTGGGAGATCGGCTCCATTCTGGCAGGACATGGAGAAATGTCTTATGCCGCGATTACAGAAAGAGCCCAAGCGATCTCTTATCGTCTCTGCTTAGACAGGGAGCCATCCAAGAAGGTGGAGGTGGCGAAAGGAAAGAGAAAATGGACCGGTCCTAGTCAAGGCCCTGGCCGGCATAAGTTCTCACGGGCCAATAATGCTCCGCTTCTCCCTACTCCTACGCTAGGGAACTCATGCTCCAAGTGTGGAGGGTCGCATGTAGGACTCTGCCTCCATGGAACCCGACTCTGCTACAAGTGTGGAGCGCCGGGACATATTACGGCTAATTGTCAGAGGTTCAGAAAACCAATAGCTGCAACTCGAAGGCCAGGCACGAGCGTTCACCCTCCCTAGCACTGAGACTGTCGAGGGATAGATTATAGACGATGAACATTTAGTATTCTATATGTATTTGTGTAGGGTAGTTAATATATCATAGATAGTGTACATACACCTTTTGGATGGTGTAAGGCTACCCTTATTAGGTTTCTATGTATATACGCGTATGTACTTTCTCGCACTTTTTATATAAGTATATGTTTATGCCTCTTCATGTGTAACGCGCTAATCTACTTACATATAACAGTATTGCGTTATCTCAACGACTTATATATATATATATATCGTAACAGAATTATGTCAAGAGGAAGACCCCGAGAGGAGCAACCACAGCCGGCTAATCAGCCGGAGCGAGAAGAGAACACTAACGTAGGTGACTTGGCTACAGTGCTAAGGGGTTTAGCACAACACTTTGAGGAAACCCGAGCCGCCCCACAACCGGCAAGAACTGACCCGAATCTCATCTATGAACAGTTCCGGCGGTTTAACCCGTCAACTTTTGATGGGAAGGGAGAGCCAACTGATGCGGAAGAGTGGCTAAGCTCACTCGATCGATTGTTTGGACATCTAATGTGCTCCAAGGAACAAATGGTCAGCTGTGCCATCTTTCAGCTCACCGATGAGGCGAGTCACTGGTGGGACTCATACGAGCGGACTCTACTGCCAGCTCAGAGGGAAAGAATGACTTGGGAAGAATTCAAGGAGATAGTTTCTCGTCATTTCATCCCTCAACATTATCGGGACCAGAAGGAGACAGAGTTCCTTCACCTCCGACAGGGAAGCTCAACTGTGGGAGATTATGAGCGGCAATTCAATCACCTGAGTCGGTATGCTCCACATATGGTAGATACCGACCTCAAGAAGGCCCAAAGGTTTGAGAAAGGCCTTCGTTCAGAAATTAGTTCGATTCTCACTGGGCAGGGGAAGATGACATACGCAAGTGTCATCGAGAGGGCCCAGGAGATTGCCTCACGGATGAGTTTGGATGCTCTATCTCCTCAGAAGGTTTTTCCGACTCCTGGGAAAAGGAAGTGGACTGGCCCAAGTCAGGAACTTGCCCAGAACAAATTTCCTAGGGCAAGCAATGCGCCACTTCTCCCCGCTCCCAAACCCAGAAACTTGTGTGCTAGATGCAGAAGGATACACACAGGACTGTGTCAGACAGAGACACGAAGTTGTTATCGGTGTGGGGTACCAGGACACATCTCCACTAACTGCCCGAGGTCTCGAAACCGATCAGTTACAGCTCCAAGCCAACCAGAGACACGAAGTTGCTATCGGTGTGGGATGCCAGGACATATCTCTAATAACTGTCCGAGGTCTCGAAACCTACCAGCTACAGCCCCAAACTCGAGGCCAGTGGTAGGCAGGGCACGGACTTTCGCTCTTATGCTCCCGAAGGCCGCTGAAGGAGTAGAGATGATGACAGGTACGTTACCAGTATACGATATACCTGTTTACAACCGGTTTGCTGCTGGAATGAAACACACATGCATATCTGTTTTTTTTTCTATAATTGCTGAAGCATGGGGACGGTAGGATAGTCGCTTAGATTCTAGAAGTTAGTATCCCTTCGGGAAAGACGGAAAGGATAGAACACCTACACCGTCACCTTAGGATTGCGTTCGAAGATAAGATCTTTCTAGTTGATCTTCATGCTTTGGAGATGAAGAATTTTGACACGATCTTGGGGATGGATGAGCTAGAGTCCAATCACGCGGTAATCAAGTGCCGTGCAAAGAAGATCGTCTTTCAACGTTCGGCCGGTACTTGAATTCACATTCCACGATTTGGAGTTCACATTCCACGAAGCACAAGTTAAAGCCGACACAAGGATTGTCTCAGCCGTGGAAACAACTGAGATGCTTAGCAAAAGAAATGGCGAAGCGGGGTTCGTCAACATGATGAACCCCGAGAGAGAGAACCGACTACTATCAAGAAGGAACCGGTGATCAAGAAATGCATGGACATGTTTCTAGAAGAGTTACATGGTCCTCCGCTGGATTGACAAGTGACATCCTAGATTGATCCTGTCTGGAAGTCAACGCTGGTATTAAGAACTTATCGGATAGCACCGAAGGAGTTGCGTGGATGGAAGGAGCAGTTACGAAAACCTCTCTGGACGAAGGCCTCATTAGATCGAGCAAGGTCACCCTGAGAAGTTTCGGTGCTCCTTGCGAAGAGGAAAGATGGAAGCATCCGGATGTGTAAGGATTACCGAGGGCGGAACAAGCGGACCCTTGAGAACGAGGATCCACTGCCTCAAACAGAAGATCTTTTGATCGGATAAGAGGTACCAGTGTGTTCTCGAAGATTGACTAAAGGTCTGGAACTCACCAGATAAAGGTCAAAGTTGCGAATTCATCTAAAGACAACATTCAGAACAGGGAATGGCCACTACGAGCTGAAGTAGAAGAGGGACGAGAAACGAAAGTGTGATCTGGATAAGAAGATTCGAGGAGGTACTGGAAAAGCTCAAGACTGGCGAAGGTTCTGAACATCGAGCTTAGCCAAATCATCAAGGAACTTGCAACCCTGAGCCCGATAATCAAGGAACTTGCAAGCCTGAGAAAGTTCCTTGACGAGAAATGGAAAGACAGAAGCAACACAGATACACGATAATGAGCTTTGTAGCAAAGTATCCAGTCTTGCAGCTCTTAGTACACGTTTAGTTCTGAGTCGTTCTTAGTACGCGTTCAATTTCGAGGACGAAATTAATTTAAGGGGTAAGGGATGTAGCGCCCCGGATCAAAATGAGCATAATTGATTAATTAAATATTTTAACTTATGATTTAATAATTTTGTGCGTATGATTTAATTGTTTAATTTATTTCGTGCGTTTCAGATACGTGTTTTAATGCGAGGTTTAGATCGATAATTTTTATTAGACGTGGAACATAGGGTAATTTTATACCAGTAGATACGTATCGAGAAAACGAGAAGATAGAAACGAACTAGGGGTCAATCGGAGACCCGTAGCTCAACCGGCGACGAAAAGGGCGAAACACGAGGTTTCGGAAAACCGGAAGATATTTCGGTGAATAGTAGCGTGGAAAATTCAACCGATGAATAGTGACGAGATATTTTCACGTGAATAGTGTTTTCCAACTTCTATAAATAGGGGCTCCTCCGATTCATTTTTCACCGTTTTTCCGAACGAGCCGAACGCGCCGAAAACTCATAAGTTCTCTCTCTCTCTTTCTCTCTTCGTTTTCTGTTTTCTGGTCGGCGGCGCCACCATCGGCGCCGCCGCCGGCCGGTCGCCGGAAAATTTCAACGTTGTCGGAATCGGACGATTTTCGCACACGATGTTCGTCTCGACGAGACGAATCTAGGATAGGTCTCGGATTTCAAATCCGATTTCTCGTTCGCCGGAAAACGGCGAAAAACAGCCTCTTAAACCCTAAACCCTAACCCTTGATCACCCTTTCTCTCTCCTCTGTTCTTTCTCTCTCCACCGCGCCGGAGAAGCTGCCGGGGGTCGCCGGAGGTCGTGGTCAGACGCTGGAGTGCCGGCGCCGCCATGGGTGGCGGCGCCGGAGAAGGACAGTATGTATATATGTATGTATTTGTGCATGTGCGTGTGTATGTAGGTGTGTTAGTGTGTGAGTGTGTTTGCATGCTGTTGGGGCGGCGCATGGTGGCGCCGCCGTGTGGGAATGAACGGCCGGCGACGGGAGGTCGCCGGCGAGGTGGAGGAGGAGGTCGCCGGCGGCTGGTGGCCGCCGGCCAAGAGTGGCAGTAGGGGTGTGTGTGTAAACACACCCTACGCTATGTGTGTGTGTGTGCATCTGTGTGCGTGTGTTTGAGTGCACGGTGGCTGGTGGTGGCCGGCGACTGGGAGTCGCCGGCCAAGGTGACGGTGGATACTGGTGGTCGCCGGCGGCAGGTGGCCGCCGGCCAAGGTTGAACGTGTGTGTGTGTGTGTTTCATGCGTGAGTGTATATGGATGTGTTAGGGTGTTGGCTTGGCCGGGAAAGGTTGCCGGCGACGGGGAGTCGCCGGCGGAGGGGCTGGGAGTGGTCGCCGGCGACGGGAGGTCGCCGGCCGGAGTTTTGGTTGGGGTTGAAAATCTGGGAAAAACAGGGTATCGAAGGGTTTTGCGGCGTAATTTCCGGGCACTATTCATGCCGGAATCCGGCGATGGACGGCCGGATGTGGTAGCCGGCGGTGCGAGGTATCCGGCGAGGTAGGTGGTGGTGGCTGGAGGCGGCGCCGCCGCGCCGGGCGACGCCGGGAAGTGGCCTGCTCGAGCAGGCCACCGTCGGGTAACCTGGGCAGAGGCTGGCCGAGAAAACTCGACCAGCCGGGTTGGGTCGCGCCTAGCTGCCGAGAAAACTCGGCAGCCGTCGGGTGCCGGGTGCCGGCGCGCACCGTGCGCGCCCGTCGGGTGCCGACGCGCACCCGACGCCGTGTTTTCGATCCGAATCTCGTTTTCTTTCCGTCGTTCATCCGTATCGAGTCATCGCTGACGAGACGTCATTGACCGAGGGTCGTGGGCCCGGTCAAAGTCAACCCTTTGACCAAAATTACCATTTTACCCCTTAACTTAAAATGCTCCGTTTGAGCTCGTTTCAACTCCGATTGAGCTCATTCTTTTTGCGTTGCGATCCTTATTTCATTTCATATCATCTCAGACCTTTAGATTTGAATTTCAGCCTTGTCTCCAAAATTCCAATCATTAGATCGATCGATCCGTCGCGTTTTTAACGACCGTTTCTCCGCCGGAGTCTTTTACAGCTTTAATTATAATTTATTAAGGATCTAAGGAACGTCATAACTTGTGTAGGCTACTTGTTGAGTTGAGCCTTGTGATATCGGATCCTTTGGTACTCGCTTGTGAAATCTGATCCGTCGGTACTCATTCACGTGGTAACCACTATACGAGGTGGGGGTAATTTCTATCTCTTTATCTGTTTACAGTTTTCCCTATTTAATGCATGATTGGCGGAATACTAAATGCTGTGATTATATGCTTTGAATACATGATCATGATATACTGTGAAAGGACGTGGGTCCACATTCATCCATATGTAGGGTCGGGAGAGATGCCGTACCTGAGATTCCGTAGGGTCGGGAGATACCCGTACCTGAGATATTGTGTAGGGTCAGGTGATGCCTGTACCTGAGATTCCGTAGGGTCGGGTGATACCCGTACCTGAGATTGAGTAGGGTCGGGTGATACCCGTACCTGAGTTTCTGTAGGGTCGGGTGATTCCCGTACCTGAGTTTTGTAGGGGTAAGTCAGGTAATACCTGCACCTGAGCTTTGTAGGGATAAGACGGGGGATACCCGCACCTGAGTTGGGTTGCGAAATACATGCTATGCATTTTATGTGCTGTGATAATATGATTGAATGTTACCATTCCTGTATTTGATATCTGTTGATTGTTAAAAGAGCCGGATTTCATTCCCCACGAGTGTATTCCACGCACTCACCCCCTTAATCTGTACTCACACTACAGGAGTTGTTGAGCATGATGAACCCTAGATGGAGAGAGGTGGTGCCGCTTTTGAACCTGTGATTTTTAGGGTGTGTTGCACAACATTTTCAAAACAATATGTTATAAGTTTATTCACGTTTTGTAATTATATTCTGAGTATTCTGTGAACGAGAGATCCTGATGTTATTTCCGCTGCGTATGATGTACATTATCAGTAGTGAGACTGATTGCTATCGGCAGAGGCCGATTGTTGTTAAGTGAAGGAATCATTTCGTCTCTTACCTCTTTCTTCTGTCGTCTCTTGCTTATTCTTTCTGTTGTGTATGCGTCTCTTGCTTTTTCTCTCTTCACGCCCAACGATAAAACTCTGATAAAATACTAAAAGATTTCGGGGCGTGACAATTTTATTGACCACTACTAGCACCGAGGCATGTAATCATGCTTACGATATATTATATGGGTAGCCGGGGGCCAGTGAGACATGGTTATGGCTACCATTATTATATGCTTAGCCGGTGGCATGTGAGACATGAATACAGCTTCATTCGTTCAGCCGGTGGCATGTGAGACATGAATATGGCTATAATGATGAATAATGTTATATTGAGCTTTATCCGATGCTTAGTAGCGAGGTGGTCAAGGGCCCAATGAAAGAAAAATGATTTTGTAAGGAAAGATTTTCATTCATTAGCATGCATCATTGACATCATTTCACATCATTAATGTAATGTGCATAATTTCTGCTTACTGAGTTTATTAGCTCATATAGTTCATGCATTGTAAGTGAACCTGCTGATGTATAAGCTCATGGACTTACTGACTGTGCTGTTGAGTTCCTACGGGTTCGGAGATGGTGTACATTGATGACGACCTGTTGGGCTACGCTATGAGCTTATTTTGCTTTAAACAATATTTTGATAAGGTACTTGGAGTTCTGCTGTTTGATCATCTGATGTATATAAATATGTAAAATATAGAAGTGGGTGTGGCTTGACTTTATGGTACACACTACGGAGCATGCTATATACTTTCTTATCTACTTTCGGGTGCAAGAAAAATTATTTATGTTATTATGTTTTGAAAAAAAAAATATAGGTCACTCACCTACAGGTGTTTTAATATGAAAATTTATTATGTCTAGCTATGTTAGAAGGGTGGTCGTGACAGACACCTTGTTTAAAAAGAGGTCAAAGTTTCGCAAAATTTTTGTAATATACCCTGAAAACTATATAGATTACCAACTATTTAAACAATGCCATAACAATATTTAGTACACTTTGATTATGAAAAAAAGCAAAGGTCTTTTATTTCAATATCAATAATGATGTCATTCTAAGTGGTTGGGGATCCACATAATTTTATGATGTGTGAATAATTTCGGTGATTTTATATATTTTAAAAGTAATTTAAAAATTAAATTGGAAAGTTTTTAAAATTGTGTACTTGAAATTGATATTTCTAAATTAACAACACAATGGTAACATGACTACAAATAACATTCTTCGTAATAGTTTTTTTAAATCATTATATCTCTTTACTTTCTATCATTCCTTTGATTTATTATAAAAGAATTTTAATATTTGAACATGTGATATGAATCACCGAACATGTAATGAAGTATATATTTTACCTCTGAGAAAGTATATAATACAAAATAATTATAAATTTCAATTTTAAAAATATATTTATTTTACATGTAAAATATTAGCGCGAAGAATTACATAAACCATATAGATATATAATAAAATTATTTTAAATAATAGTTGTAATTTTTTGCTTGAAAATATATAATTTTAACTAGATTATGTTAAATAACTTCAAAATAGTTATGTATAAAATAAGTATATTTTTTAAAATAATATTATATCAAAAGATTATTTTATCATTATAATTATTAAATTAATAAATTTCTCTACTTCATTTCTATTTAAAATTATGAAATCAAAATGGTTAATTAATTATTATTATTATTATGTGTATTCGTGTATTGTTCATTTTGGATCAATATTGTTTTTAATTCCACCAACGTTTCTTTATATTCATCATGTTTCTCTTTAAGTCAATTACGATATATCATTCATGCATACATTTACGACACTTAATATGAAATACAATTGATATAAAATATTTGAGCTAAAAGGCATGCAAAATAACAAAAACTAATCTTATTTTCAAATAAAATTTATTACAATAGTAGAAATAAAAATCATATGACCTTGTATAATGTCATACATCTTTCTGAAAATGTGTATTATAAGTTTGTAAAAATTAAATTTCATGTGATTAAGGACACTTCAGCCCACCCTTGTCGTTTTTCAAGTCCCTATAACAAGGGCGTTGATCTCTATTTCCATATGTACCAGATGGAACACAATTACACTTGGTGCAACAAATTCCACAGTAAAAGAGGCATCGATCTTGTTGGCCCGCTTTTGAGCATCAAATGTTACACTTCGATTGACAAAATGGTGAGAGTTTCTTTGGAAAATCTTGATCCACCATCATTACCTCGATCAAGATGGTAAGGAATAGTAGGGAGAAAAGAAGAGTTATAGCTGATATCAACTTCATTTTTCCTCCAACGAAGTTTAAATATTATATATATATTGATAATATTTTTACAAAATTAAAAATATTTGTAATATGAGGTGAATATAACTGTTAGTCCCAAGTGGTCAGAGGTTCGGTGGGGTAAATGAACCTCTATCAAATTTTGTGTTTTAATACTATTTTGTAAGCAGGTTGCTGATTCTACAGAGAATGTAGTAACTCTCTCGATTCAGTAAGCTTGCAGTATGCTTATTCAGCTTACTATCTCGGTATATCATAGTATGCAACGGAAATCAAAGATAGAGTTTCTTTCGCAAAACAATTTTCTTTTCACAAGAATGATTTTAATAGAATCCTTTTTGCAGTATGAGCAAGATAGATATATGAGATATGCTGCAAGTAAGTAAAATAATAAACACACAATGGTTTATAGTGGTTCGAAGGTGGTGTAATCCTTCTATGTCCACTTTTCTCCTTCACACATGAGGATTTCCACTAGGTCAGTATGTTTTACAAGTCTCAACTTTACAAACCTCTTCCTAATGAGTTATACCTACTAGAATCAAATAGATTCCTAGGCTATTCCCACACAGGGTACAACACTCACACAGAGTAAACAGTCTTGCACAAAGACTAACACTCAACGAGGATCTAAATCCTTCCAACTAAGGACACCAACTAAAACAACCTAGCACATAGCAAATAGGTTAAAAAGATATGGTCTTCAACTGTTGCTTTCGAAGTCAACCTTAAGATCTTGAGGGCTCGAATCTTGGGCTTGGCTGCTTCTTGAAGGTTGAGTGACTGAACTGTATAGAAAACTTGTGTTTTGCTTGAGAGTTTGATAGCTTAGAAATTAGTAGCAAGTTCAATAGTCTTCTTAATCACTTTACCTTCTATTTATATTTGTAGAGAATGTTTCTGTTGATGAGAGATATACTCCTTGTAGAAGTTCAAATCTTGATCTTCAGAATCTTTACATTTAATGCACCTGGAGAAATTGGAAAATAGGGCATGTCCTACTCTGCTCTGTATTAATGGCGCCATTCCTCGACAACAGTGTTTTTGCAAGTCTTCGGTCCAGATGGCATCACCTCATTGATCAGTTGCTAACTTCTATCTACCGGTTACTTTGATATTGCAAAAACCTTGTACTGTATTCAATATATCCTCGTACTATAATAAATAAGACAGAGTAACTTACAGCTTACTGCTCAGGTTGTAGCAGCTGCTTACTGTCTCGCACCAGCTTCCTGATCTGTGTTTGCTTCCTGATTCCAGAACAACTTCTTGTCTCTGAATCCTGTAGACAGCTTTCAGTTCTTCTTACTGTTTTCTGTATGCTGCTTACTGATTCAACTTGCAAATACTGCTAACTGATTTTCCTTGCTAAAAATCAGCATTTGATATCCCTTCACAACCAGCTTCCTGCTAACATCAGTATCCTCTGTCTTTCTGATTTACTGTTTTTACAACTAAGTTCCACTTTAAATAATGCGGAAAAATGAGGTACTTTAACTTCCTATACAAAACTATTTGTCTCATCAAAATCCTATCAGAAATATCCCAACAATTTCCCCCTTTTTGAAGATGACGAAACCCATACTAAGCAGCATATACAGAAGTGTATAATTATAACTACTTTTTACAAATAAAGTACAACATTAGCTATCTTCAAAAATAAATTAGCTCGTCAACTTCATTAAAAAAATAAAGGTATAAAAGAATAAATAAAATTCTTTACAGGAAGTGCTTACTTCGAACATCTTTTGAGAAACTGCAGTGAGACTTGGTCCGGCTTCTGCTCGCGAGGCTAGGAGATCGAGGAAGACACTGGATTTTGAGGAAGAATACCGATCAGACGAGAAAATGACACGTAACGAGTACTTCGGAGACGAAGAAGAAGAGGAGCAGAGGCTCAAACAAAGGCTAGCTAAGATCGAAGCCAAAAAACCGAGGCTTGAGCACGATAAGAGGCGAAAGAGGACCTCACCCTTCGTTGATCGGATTTTAGATCAGATTACTCCAACAAAATTCAAAGTACCACCCATCGGCCTCTATAACGGAGAAACCGACCCAAGCTCACACATAGACAAATACACCTCATGGATGGAGCTTCAGGGGATATCCGAGGAGCTCATGTGCAAAGCTTTCCCTTTGACACTCGGTGACCGAGCTCAAAGGTGGTTCCGATCACTTCCAGATTGTTCAATCAGAGGATGGGAAGAGCTGACTGATCTTTTCCTCACTCAATTCATGGGCTCAAAGACAAGGTCTACCCCGAAAGAGAGACTGGTGAACATCAAACAAGGCAAAGATGAATCTCTGAGATCCTACCTGGACAGGTTCAACAAGCTCGTTCTGGAGATGGAGCACGTGTCCGACGACGCCATACTAATGGCAATCATGGTCGGCCTCCGCCCAAAAACAAGGTTCTGGTGGAACGTCCACGAACAGGGCCCCAAGACGTACCACGACTTCCTGAGCCAAGCAGAGAGATATATTGGGGCCAAGGAGGCAATACCGGAGGAAAGACCAAGCCAAAAAAAGGATGAAGGGAAGGAGAAAAGGAAGAACACACCCTTCAAACCCCCGGGAGAGTTCAAGATCTATCAAAACGAGGAGTTGGACCGGGTCAGACGCATCCTGACAGTCCGGTCGGCTCAAGTACTTATCGAGCTTCAAGGCCAGAATATGTTGCCCATCCCGAGACCAATGAAAGCCGACCCTGCTCGGCTGAATCAGAACATATATTGTCAGTACCACAAAGCTCCGGGTCATGATACGGATAGGTGCAGATCTCTTCTGATTGAGCTCATGAGATTAATTGATCGAGGTCATCTTAAGGAATACGTGAAAGATCCTGAGTAAAGGCCTCAACAACCACCACCGTCACCTCAGCTCGGAGCAATTTGAGAAGTCCACACGCTCGTTAATAATAATTATGGGGAACAGAGAGTTTCCAAGAAGATGAAAAGGGAACAGATTAGGGAGGCCAGAAATGGATACCAGCGATGTAACCCTCCAAGGTCCGAACCGATCCACGCACCTATAACGTTCACCGAGCACGATTCTGAAGGGAGAGTACAACCTCACAGCGATGCCTTGGTGGTATCATTGAACATCGGCCTTACAATGGTCTATAGGGTCATGGTCGACACAGGGAGCTATGCCAACATACTCCACTTGAATATCTTTAAAAGAATGGGACTTCGTGAATCCGACCTACAACCTTGCTCAGATTCAATTCAAGGTTTCGGAGGATAGATAACACGAACAATCGGGATGTACGAGCTTAGGGTAATATTCGGAGCCGGAGAGAAGACTGTTCATACTACAACCGAGTTCAAAATAGTGGACTTGAACTCGATCTATTATGCGATCTGGGGACGACCACTCTTGGCCAAGATAAAAGCAGTCATATCAATACACCACTTGACCATAAAATTTCCGATCTGAGAAGACGTGTACGTAATCCGAGGCAATCAAATGGCAGCTCGGGAGTGTGAGTCGGGTTTGAAACCAAGGGAGCTTAACATGATCAAGCGGACTGAAGAGCATGAAATGACGGAAGTGGAAAATCAGGTTTCAGTCCCAGGCCTAGAGGATAATCCAGAGATCGTCGAGCTCGACTCCGAACCCGAACTGAGGCTTGAACAAACAATACAGACAAGGCCAAATAACACCTCGGAGGTCATCACGAGCTCTGGAACAGCCGATCAGAAATTAGATGAAGGAATGGCCAACCAGGACGTTGTTTAGGAGACCCTTGATCCCAGAATGGAAAAACTTAAGAAAAGGGCCACGCCTATGGAAGAGCAGGACGTGGTCCGACTGAATGAGAGCAGACCTGAGATGCAGCTCAAGATAGGTAGAGATCTACGAGAGCCATTCAGGAGAGAGCTCATAGCTTTCCTGGCCAAAAATACTGATGTCTTCGTTTGGTGTCATGAGGACATGGAAGACATCCGACCAGAGGATGCATGCCACCACCTGAACATTGATCCCGCTGCAAAGCCGGTGGTACAGAAAAGATGGAGGCTTAGCCCGGACAGGTACGAGGGGCTAGAATTGGAGGTCCAGAAGTTGCTCGGGAATGGTTTTATCAGGGAATGTGAATACGCGATATGGGTTGCCAACCCAGTTCTGGTAAAAAAGGCCAACAGATCATGGAGGCTATGTGTGGATTTTACCGACCTCAACAAAGCTTGCCCCAAGGATTGTTTTTCCTTACCGAACATCGATCAGCTGGTCGACACGACGGCAGGACATGAAGTCATGAGCTTCATGGATGCCTACTCAGGGTATCATCAAATCTCAATAGCCGAGCAGGATCAGCCACACACAACATTTGTCACCGACCGAGCTCAATACTGTTACAAAATGATGCCATTTGGCCTGAAAAACACCGGGGCAACTTACCAGAGATTGGTCAATAAAATGTTTGCAGCTCAGATTGGAAAAACCATGGAGGTATACATTGACGATATGTTGGTGAAATCAAAGAAATTGGAGGATCACGTGGCCGACCTGACAGAGATGTTCGACATACTGAGGAAATACAGGATGAAACTGAATCCGAAGAATGCTCGTTTGGGGTCAGCTCGGGAAAATTTTTGGGATATATGGTGAGCCAACGAGGAATCGAAGCCAACCCCGAGAAGATAAACGTGATAATGAAGCTGACCCCTCCGAGGAGAGTAAAAGACGTCCAGAGCTTAACAGGAAGAGTAGCCGCACTAAACAGATTCATCTCAAGGTCAACTGACAAGTGCAAGCCTTTCTATAATCTGATCAGAAAAGATGGGGGATTCGAGTGGAATAGTGAGTGTGAAAGAGCATTAGAGGAGTTGAAGAAATCACTAATGGAGGCCCCAGTGCTCGCAAAACCCGAGGTGGGAGAAAAGTTACAGCTCTACCTTGTAGTATCATCCTATGTGATGTTCAAACACGCTCCGTGTTTTAGTCTGTGCTACAGATCGGGTCAGGCTGATTTGAGTTCCTAACCGACTTTCTTCCAGTCTGGGAGTTCTTCCTAATCGCCGTTCAGTCACTACCTCTTTTCCTTTGTCCGTCTGTTTGTTATTTGGCTCTTCTGAGGATTGAGTATCCTCCAGTTCATGAGTCGTGCGGTTTTTCTCCCTAACCTCAGCTTCCTTCAGCCTCTCATTAAGTTGAGACATCATGACTTTAATTTCTTCAGAGGTCATCCTGACCCCTCTGGGTTCGGTTAGTAGTGGGATTCCCAAAGAAATCCTTTCCAGTGGAGTGTTGGTTACGACTCCAGGGGTGTCGTGTTGCTGGCGTTGACCAGAGCTACCAGGCAGTAGGTTTTGGCTTTGGGGATCAGGTGGGAGCTCCATGTCTTTAGGGTTGTTTGTTGTGCTGGTAGGTTTTGAGCTATGTGTTGTTTCTCAATGCCCCCTCCTTCTAGCGCCAAATGTTGACGTCAGATTTTGTAGAGCACAAAACCTTAGCCAAACATAAAAAATCACGATCCGGCTCGAGTAAATTGAATCGAACGAATGATGTGAAAATCGAATAAAATAAGAGAAAGACGGTGCCCGGTGCCTAATCGGGCAAATTTGCTAGGCTTGTTCTGGTCGGCTGATTCTGGCTGGACAGAACGTTTTTTATATAAAATTGAGAGTAAAAAACTCTCTAATTACAGTGATTGCGTATTCAGAATTCGGTCCCCTCCAATGATAATTGAGGCCTTATTTATAGGCTAAAACTAAGATACATTTATTGAACAATAAGAAATAAATCCCTAGGATTTAGGGTCCGGATAAAGGAAAGAATCGGATTAAGATCTACCTAAATCGGATATGATTTGATTGTGGATTTGTTTCCTACTTTAAAGGCTCCTTGAAATTCTCCGACTCCTTCCTGCTCGATCGGATCCGACCCCTTGACTGCACCGGTCGGGTCTTCCTTTTTTGGTCGGAACGTTTGGTCAAGTCCAGCTTGCAGGACCCATCGAACCTTCGGCTCGGGTCTGATGATGGCTCAGTTCACCGCCTTGGTCGGCACTTTCCTGGTCGGTTTTGACCTCAAAATGTAATGGCCGAACTGGTTCAATCTTCGATCTTCCTTTACCTCGGTTAATCGATCTGGTCGGATGAATAGGGGATCAACAACAATAATGAACAAAAAAAAACAAAAAAAATTATATAAAGATAACATTTTACCTTGAAATTAAATAGAAAAGAAATTGAGAGATGAAAAAAAGAGTGAAATTTTTTAAAATTTATATTAACTGAAAACAAAAGAGACAAGGTAAAAAATTTGGAGAATAAGAGATTGTTGGGAGTCGGGGTTGAGCTCTTATTAAATTTTCTTATTTTTTAATCTAAATTATGAAATTCTAGAAATTTCGTCTCTGCTTCAAGTTACCAGGTAAAATAATAAAATTGTTCTCATCAGTAAGGACTAAAGTGGCTATGGTCCCTTCATTGCAAGGGCAAAACACTATTTCGAAAGGAAGAAATGTCTTTTTGATTTGATTATACAATTTATTCATGTGAAATTTTTATTCAGTGGAATTTTTGGAGTACTTCGAAAAGTGTTTATAGTCTTTCAAAATCATAATGATAAAAATTCTTATTTAGTACAAGTAAGATTTATAAAAATAATGATACGAGTCATTTATTTATAAGAATGAAGAAATTTTAATGAAAAAACTATTTTTAAAAAATTATGTTCATGTATTATATTTGAATGTATACATGTATGTAAGTGTAACAATCCAAATTCTACGATATAAAATCTGATGATACTTTCTAAACTCTTATTATTATGTGAGTTAGAGTATTTGGTAAAGATAAGAAGGGTAGAAGCGTAATTTAAACTTTACAAAAAAATAAAATAATTGTTTAAAGGACAAAAATGTCCGTAGATATAGTGAAAACTTGCACCGGCACTGTCATCGATCAAAAGAAAACTAAACCGGTTCGGTTTCCTCTTCTCGGATTTCGTCTATATATACACGCAAATTACAGTCAATCAAATAAAGAAGTTCGTCCAAATTGAATTGGGTATTTTTAGCTTTCGAAACAAGCGACTTGATTTAGGGTTTCGCCGTCTCTCAACTGCGATCTGTTCCTCTCTTGAGGATTTGATGTGCTTGTGTTCTCTTGATGGAAAGTGTTGATAATAATATTTGAAACTCTTATTATTTTGCAGGCTGATTCTCCGCGAAAACGGTAAATGTTCTGTTTATTTCTTTTTGGCTATTTTTTCCCACTTATAATGTGTGTTGATATAAGTAGAATTGTGCTAGGGTTTCTAATCTGTCTGAGTTAGACGGGTTAGACTTAGGGTTTTCATTTGTACTTCGAGGGAAGAAATTAGAGATATTGGAAACTTACCCTGTGTTTCTATACTCGTCTCTTGCTTAAGATGTACTTGCTCATTTTTTGTATTGGGCCCCTGATTCTCTCGGTTTCTTAATGTTTGCGTTTTTATTTATTTTTTATTGCTTTTCCTACTTTTTGTGAACTAGCCTTGCTAGCTGTGGAGTAAATTTTTGCTTACGATTGTCATATAATGTCAATGAAATTTATCATTGAATCTGACTGCTTACTTCTTGGATGTTGTTGTGGTTGTTTGGCGAATATAAATTGTAATTTTGTGACATCATCTTATTATTTCGATTCTATGATTTTAGTGTGTATTGGATATCCATGGAACATGTGGACAGGTTTATTTCCATTATCATTTGATGTATTAGGTGATGTGATTGAATATTTCTTGGATATTAATAGTACTTGTGGGCAATCTAAATTGTCTTTACATTTGAATAATGTGAGTGCTTTCCTGAGTTTTCCTCTTTTAGTCTAGTTGGCTATGAAATTGGTAAGTTCTCGTTGGATGTGGATATTAGTCTTTGTTTATAGCTATTGCTGAAAATAATGTTGGGAATGTCCTATTTGAAATAATTTGAAGAAACTTTGGTCAGTCATTTTGGTTTTCAGAGACATTACATTTTCAGCTCAAATGAGTTTCTACAATTGAGCTTGCATTTGTTTTCTGAAAGCAGTAGAGTGTTGATTGATAGTTTTGCAATTGAGAGTTTTAAGTACTGACTATTTCAACAAAAAGTTTCTTCTTATATTGCTTGTATAAACTGGCTTTATATAGATTTGTCGTGAACCTATATACATGAACTAGTGGAGATTAAATCTTCAAACACTCAGCATGCCAGAGTTTATACAATTTAGTTTTGATAAGCAAATTCTGTTTTAAACATGAATTAGTCATAAATCTGATTATTTTGAATTGTAGTGGCTTCTGTTTCTAGATTTTATTCCATAATTTATTAGTTTACTTATGGTGAAGTTCGTTTATTGAAATTTTTTACATTTTCTTTCTGATTTTATACATCTCTTTGGCTGTGAAATTGTTAGCTCCAACCATTTTCCTATGTCTTCAACATGAGTTTTTTTTCCAGCCAGAAATTAGTTTAATCTTAATTAATAATTAATAGTTTAATCTTAATTAATAGTTAATAGTTTAATCTTAATTAGTAGTTAACTTTATGATACTTATGGTAACATATCTATCTGCTCCTTTCCTTTTTCTGTTATTATTGCTAAATCTCTTATTTTTGAAGTCAATTTTTTTTGAACTGAACTTGTAAACATGTACAATTTTCCAATGCTAGCTCTTGCAATGATTCACATTTTTGTTTAACTGATCATGTGATTGCTCTAGTTTTGTGTCCATTGTGGGTGGCTATGATGCTTGACTCTCATGTGTATTATATTTTTAGCTATGCACGTTCCCCTTCTCCATGGGAGGAAAATTCAAGATCCAGATCTAGGTCATGGTCAAGACCAAGGGCGAGGTCCAGGTCCTGATCTGGGTCAAGAGGTCGTGGCAGGTTAGCTCTATGATTGTGCTTGATTTACTTACTTTGTCCATGACCTGCTCGATCTCGTTGCTCAACAATTGTCGCTTCGCCTTGGATTTGTCATGTAGGGTTGAAGCTGTTAATGATGGGACTACACTTTATGTGACTGGGTTATCTACAAGGGTCACTGATAGAGACCTTGAGGATCATTTCTCGAAGGAAGGAAAGGTCTGTGTTTCTCAAGTCTTTTAGGATTTGTTGGAGGGGTGGGGGTGGGTGGGCATAATAATTTGATTTTTGACAATATTTTAAAGATTTATTTTGTAAAACTTTACAGAACAAAATTGAACATATTTTGAAATTCCTTTAGAGAAGCACTCCCGGATGCGAAAGACATTTAAAATAATACATCTAAATTCATTTAGTTTGATGCATTCCCCAAAACAATATAAAACTATATTTAAGGCTAAAAATTAAAAAGTGGTTTCTCAAATTCCTGGCATTCTATTGACCAATTTTACACTATTCACACAGGTCAAATCAGTATTTTTGGTCGTCGAACCACGGTCTCGTGTTTCTCGTGGTTTTGCTTTCGTTACAATGAGACTTCTGATGATGCCAACCGCTGTATCAAGCACCTCAATCAATCAGTGCTGGAAGGCCGTTACATAAGTACATAACTGTGGAGAGGGTAAGTTACAGTGACATAACTGATGACCTATTTGACTGTAAATCAACCTCTTTGACGTGAAGGTTTTCTGGTTATATTCAGAAGATATTTCGTCAGCTATGTTGGCAGAAATCAAAGATGATCAGTCCATCCATCACAACATGCTAAAACAGCTTTTCAGTTGCATCTGATCTGATCAACTAAATAGCATCTATATTGCCCAACAACTATACAACCTCAGCGAATACTCTCAACTTTCAATTAATCAAGCGTCTTAGTCAACTTTCAACTTTGTAATCGGGCTTTTATGGTATCTCATACCTGGCATTGAATTTTTTTTTCTTCGTTCAATTGACTAAAAAAACGTGAAATGAACGGTTTAGTTTCTCAATCAACTTGTTTGCTGAATGTGTCATTCCTTGATAGGCCTTAGGGAAACATAAATGTCATCTCTCTCTATTTAAGTTTCGAAATTCTTTTATGCGGGGGCATGCTTTTTACCTTGTGAGAAGTTTTATGATTGCATTTGTAAACATTCTTAAGCTACAAACCCTGCTTTTGGCTTACACCTGAACTCTTTTTCTTTAGTCGCGGAGGAGACGTGCAAGGACTCCAACTCCTGGTCACTATCTTGGTCTCAAAAGTTCTCGAGGTGATGTTGAGTTCTTGTAACCCTACTTCAGTAATTAAGTTTATATTTGTTTCTTATTAAAACTAACCTATTGCTTGGCTGGAAGGCTATCATGGTGATCGTGGTAGGCATCGTGGAGGTTCGAGCCGTGATGATTATAGCTATAGGAGGTCCCCTAGGCGCTCACCTTATAGGGGTGGACGCGATTTCTCTCCGAGACGCCCACCTTATAGAGGTGGGCGTGATTACTCTCCTAGGCGCTCACCTTATGGAGGAAGATCGAGGAGAGAAAGATCCAGGTCATATTCTCCTCAACATAGCCTTGAAAGGAACTACCCCCGTGGTTCTAGGTGAAATATGCTATCCGAATATCCCAATTGGTATTCTTTTCTTTCTTTTTCTTTTTTCTTTTTTCTTTTCTAAACGATGGAACTGTTTGATGGACTAAAAAAAGTTATCTTGGCTTAGATTAAGAGTGGTGATTTGATGCTCTGTTTATCAGTTATCGTGGTTTGCTCGACCTATTTTTACTGTGGCTATTTCCTCTGGATGTGCAATGTGATTGTGATTGTGATGTGAGCAGATTGCTGATGTAGGTGTATGCCTTATTTTCGGTAAATGATTGGAGTCTTTAAATACTGCTTGTTCTCTGCTTCTATATCGTATCTGTTTTCAATTTTCTCATGGTTAATTAGTTGGAAGTTGGATCAAGATCTGATATGTGCTACTTAATTGAAGCAGGGTTGTGCTTATGTTACGCTGTGTGAATTATTCTGCACATTCTCCCAGTATGGATGTTCAAATAATTATATAGATACTTATAATTCTCAAATAATGGTCTTACTAAGCGTACAGTTTTCATTGTAGACCTCCATGCTCTGAAAAACGAATTGATTATCTAGCAGTACTTTAGACACCTTAAAGTTTTTATGGAACACCCATACTTTTTATACAATAAGACACAATATTGGTTGTCTTTTTACCATGTTTTTGGAACAAAAATTTATATAAGACAGTCTCATGATGTAAAAATTTATGTATAAGATTGTTTCACAAATAATTACCTTGAGACAAATTTTTATTATTCATAAATAAATAAAAATTCACTAGTTTATAAATGAATTGTGAGTTATTATTCATAAATAAAATCAATTTTTACAAGTTTATAAATGAATTGTGAAGTGTGAATTGTGTGTTGATTTCTTTCACATGACTAGATACATGAGATGGTCTTATGTAAGATTCACTTATTCTT
Source organism: Scutellaria minor (assembly GCA_954870855.1). Lineage (NCBI taxonomy): Eukaryota > Viridiplantae > Streptophyta > Magnoliopsida > Lamiales > Lamiaceae > Scutellaria > Scutellaria minor. The sequence continues at coordinate 10,665,805 of OX940734.1, read as the reverse complement.
TGGTTGTCATAATATCTACTCTCTAGCATCATTCGTCTTACGTAAGATTCACTCATTCTAACATCATTACATTAAGGGTATTATTATCTTTTCATATGAGCCTTAAAAGGGCATTTTTGCAAGAAAAGATTGGGGGTTCAAAAGTCATCAAGTTTTAGAAATTTCCCAAATTTTAAGTGCATGAATTGATATAGTTTTTATAACCAATTCCACTGTCGTACCTTTAATAATAGTTATATTCTCCGAATTAGTCATTATATTTTGGCGATTCTTGTACGAGATCATGATGTCAATGCAGTCATGTCAATGCGTGGGCTTCTATTACATTTTCTTCAATATTTTATGGGAAATTGATATTTTAAAAAACAAAATATAGAAAATTGTTCTTAAAAGTGTAATTGTTGATCAGACCTAGCATTTTAAGCCTATAATTCAACCCAATATATTATGTTATGATGTATGTGTTCAAATATGTATTTCTTAAATGAAATTAGTTAAAATGGATAGTCATTTGAATAAGTAATAAATGCAAATAGGTCTTGTTTGCAATGAAGGATTTGAGGAATGTTTTGAAATTTACAATAGTGAATTCATTGATAATGTTTGTATTGACTATTTTAATTTTGAATTGTTTCCCAAAATAATTTAAGTGAATTTTGAATATATTTTAATTTTAATTGATTTAAGATACATTCATCTTCTAAAACTCCTATTTCAAATCACTGAAATCGTTGAGATATGCGTATCAATCAAGGAGATATGCATATCAATCAAAGATTGTCAAATTTTCCTTCTTGTATTCTTGTTATATATTCATAGTATAGATATGCATAAGTTTTTGGTTTGATTTGCTTAATTTTTGGATCTTGTTTCCTCCACACCAGTGTATATATTGGGTCGTTCCCATTATTCTGAATACACAGAAAAATTTACACCATAACATTACTTTTCAAATACATTGTTTTTATCATGGCATTAGAGTAGGTTGAAATTGTGCGCCACTAAAGCTTCCACAATTTTTTTTCCATCCTCTCTAAAACATTCCAATGGTGAATTATGGTGACGGTAGCCATTGACGTTATGTCACCTTACTTCATTGGATCATTAGACAATCTGAGTCACGTTTTTATTACCGACCTCCTTAGTGATGGAAACTATGGAGATTGAGATAAGCAATTGCTTATCTGCAAAAAAAATAAGTTCGGATTCATTGATGACTCCATACTAGTACCTAATGAAGGCACGCTTGAATTCCCTTTATGGAAACGTTGTAATCGCCGTGGACAAAGAAATCCGAAACATCGTGAAGCATGTTAAGACTGCATGCGAGATTTGGTGCAACCTCGAAGAACGTTTTGGAAATGAAAACACTCCAAAGGCATACGAATTGAAAAGGAATCTTACACTCACATGCTAGACAAGATGTCAAACTCAGCATATTTGTGATGACTAGGATTTATCGATGCATAATTTGATAACTAAATATTTAAACCCCTAATTATTTGATTTATTTTATGTGTGTTTCAGAAAATTTAATTATAAGTATGCTTTAATTAAGTTTAACGTTTGGGAGATTTATTTCGTAAAAAGACAAAGTCGATAAAATAATTCGTAAGTGGGACGAGATAAACGAGAACGAAAAATCGAACAAAACGCCAAAAGAATGGATCAAATCGGAGTTCGTATGAAGTCTCAAATTAATTAATATCATAAGAAAGTTTAATATAAAGTTTAAGATTAATCATACAATTAACCTAAAGTATAAATGGTGAATAATCCTAAGTAAAAAAAAATATACCCTAAGTTTTAACCTAAGGTAAGTATGTAATAATGCTCTTCCTTCTCTCCTCTTTTCCGGCGGCCGGCCGGCTGGAGCGCCGTCGCCGCCGCCGCCGGCGACCACCGTCGCCGGATTTTCTTTCCGATCGAAACGTATCGAATCCTACACCATTTTGAAGTTCTCGCCGAGCCCGTCTCGATTCCGGGCTCGGATCGTTGATCGGACCGGCCGATTTTCGGCAACGGCCGGTCAAAGTTTCTGCAGTTTACTTTCTCTCTCCTCTCCTTTGCTCTCTCTCTTTGATCTCTCTCTCTCTCGCTCAACTCTCTCTCTCTGGTCCCGTGACGGAGGCGGCGCATGCAGCGCCGCCGTGTGGGTGGACAACCGGCATAAGGAGCGCCGGCAACGTGGGGGTGTGGAGCCGGCGGCAATGGTCGCCGGGAAGGAGTATATATGCATGTGTAAGTGGCTGTGTTTGGATGGAGTTGGTGGTGTTTGGGGTGGCTTTCCCGGCGCCGCCATGGTCGGAGGAGGCTGGCGCTCGGTGCGCTGGCGAGGAGGGGAGGTGTTGGAGTGGAGCTCGCCGGCGGCAGGGGCCGTCGGCGTCGAAAACTGGAGGCTGGCAGTGGCGGGATGGTGGGGGCAGTGGGTGGTTGGGGGTGGGTTTGGTTTTGAGAATTTGATAAACTCCAGGGACCTTTTTGCAATTCTTTAGTTTTGTGTTTATTCTCATTTTGGTCCTCCAACTTCTATTCTCTACACTTTGGTCCTCAAAGTTCTAGAAATTATATTTCCACCCCCAAAACTTCTCAAGTCTCTGACTTTCCTCCCCAAGACTTTCTGAATTTGCATTCTGACCCCCCAAAATTCCAGAAACTCCATTTTGACCCCAAAACTTATCTGTAAATACAGTTTTACCCCTCAAACCCTCCAAACCCTAAAATGTTTCGTTTATCTTCGTTTCTTATCTGTTTTAACTCGTTCTCATCTCTAAAGCTTCCTTTTTGAATCCTCTATATTTCTGGACCTAGTCGGGTCGGGTTATATTCTGTTTTCAGTTTGTTGTTTCTTCCGAGCATTTAATTATAAACGCTTAATTAATCTAAATAACCTAATAATTTACGTTGTATATTTGTAGGCCCAAACGCTCCGAACACATCTCAGAACTAAAAGGAAAAGAACGTGATAATCGCACCGCCCAGGTTGAGGTGGGGGTAATTTCTGAATTAACGTTTAACTTTACGTTTATCCTGTATAGTCGCATGTTAAGGTTTTCGATATGCTATGATATGATGATGAACATTATTTGATTTGTAATACGAGATTATGAGTATGAATTGTGATTGATGATATCAGCATGCTATTAATTGTTATACATGTCCGTTATATGTGCTTTGTCTACGTGCTGTGAATTGAATCTTTTGTTGGGATTAAGATAAGATATGTGTTCATATGCACGGTCTTTGGGAAGACAGGTTGGGATTAAGTCCTAACAGGAAAATGGAGGATTGATGAGGTCCCCCTAACCAAATAATCACCCGGAGGATAAGGTGGTGGGGTAAGGCGGGATATACCTGCGCCCACGTCATTTATGTGTTGTGCATTGTACTTGCTGTGATTAACTGCTTATCTGATTTAAAGTTTTATGTTAGTTTATGAACTTATCTCCACGGGGTGTATTTGTATGCACTCACCCCGCTTATGTGTACGTTACAGGTGATGATTTTGTTGGGAGGAGTTGAAGGGAAAGATGTGCCCTGTCTGATAAAGATCTTTTGTTGTTATGTTATTTTGTTAAACTGTCAGAACAACGTACACTTATGTTCTTATGTGGTTTAAACACGTCTTTTAAAATCCATTGTTATACATCTGTAACTTAAATAGTTTGATATATATATATATATATCTCTTTCGTTTCTCCTTTCTTTTCTTCTTTCCTACACGCCTGTCAGTAATACTCTGATAATTAAAAATTATTTTTCCTAAATTTGTTATTCTTTTATAATAAAATATGGTTAAGTTTCGGGGCGTGACAGACTCGATGGAATCGTTGGAAAAAGAGTCGATGTGGAGGAAAAACGGCGCTGTTATGGGAATATAATAGTGTTTTCGTCGTCATTCATATGTAGGTTTCTTAGCTTATTGGATTGGGCGTTAATATGGGCCTAGGGTTTGAGTCTTTGTGCACACTTTTATTTTTATTTTTTTGTTTGTTTTTATTTTTTATTTTTATTTTTTATGTGTATTTGTCTTATGATTTTTATTTTTTATATGTGTTTGTATTTTCAAAAAAGGAACGTTGGATTTGAATTATTAGATCTTGATTGCAAAAAAAAAAAAATTATTTTTATTGTTTTGTGTGTTTTTATTTTATATTTTTATTGGAGTGTTTCTATTCTCGATTTTTTTTATGTGTTGTGTGTTTTTATTTTTTATTTTTATTTTTTATGTGTTTGTCTTTTAATTTTTATTTTTTATGTGTGTTTGTATTTTAAAAAAAGGAATGTTGGATTTGAATTGCTGGATCTTGATCGGAAAAAAAATTTATTTTTATTTTTTTGTGTGTTTTTATTTTCTATTTTTATTGGAGTGTTTCTATTTTCGATTTTTATTTTTTATGTGTGTTGTGTGTTTTTATTTTTTATGTGTGTTTGTAATGTATTAGAATAAAAATAAAGTTGTAAAAGGAAATTAAGGCAACAATTCATATAATCATGAATTTCATCTTAGTGATATCACCCAACTGAGGGGCCTATAGTCGAGTTCATCTCTCCCTACTCCAAACAATCTTCCATTCATACATCGAGTCAAAATTTTCTTTTACATTCGGTGTTTCATCTCGTGTTTCATGTCATTAATTTAATATACGTCGCATGGTAATTAGTGTTGTCATGTAATACACATGACATACATAGGTTATTTTAAAATAAAAATAAATGCAACATGAAGAGTAATACTCTATCCATCTCAAAATAAATGTTTTAGATTTTTCATACAAATTAACAAAAATGATATAAAGACTATTTCATTCATAAATAAGTACAATTATTGTGGGAGTTTTTTTTTTTGTTCTCTTTTTTCTTAACAACTTTTTTTTAATTTGGCAAGAGAAAATGAGGGGTGGTTTTAGGTGAATTATAAGTAAATATATGTTAAAATCCTATAATAACACTTATTTTATGATAATTTTTATTTTTTAAAAAATATATTTATTTTGAAATGATAAGTAAAAAACATTGCATGTTATCAATTTTGTTTTGTTCTCGTTTCTTGCTAATCGCCCCCAATAGCAATTTATATGTTAAAAAGTCTACGTGCTTTTAAGTCCAATCGTGGCATCTCGTGGTACACCCACATAACTACATAAGTACCACCTATGGTATAGTTTATCCTCATATTTAAGTATGTGACATGGAGAATTAATAAGAAAAACACTTTTTTTTTTCTTTTTTGTTAAGGAAAAAATGTATATTTCTTTTTCATCTAAAAGTTTTGAAAAAAAATTGCTTGACTGTAGTTAAGTCGGTGTACATGGAGAATTAATAAGCAAATCAACTATAAGCCGATATCGTGATTTCTTGAGTATAGTTCGATCTAATCTGCCATGATTTAAGTATACTAAAGTAAGATAGATTACATGCTTAATTATTCACTTAACTACTTTAATAAAATTTGATGTAATTTGGAATTCAAAACTTTGAGCTATTTTGGTTTATTGTTACTTTAGGATAACACTTTAAGTTAGATTAATACTTGAAAAAATATGGGGAACCCAATGTTGGATAGTATATTTTCAGCAATGGCTTACTGATAACACCAAAATAAGAGACAAGAAAAGGTAAGTTATACTCTATTACAACGACAATTATTATAAAGATGTTGCTTCAGTGTTGTAAAAAATGTCGTAACACTTGTAGAACAAAATTGCAACAACACTTCAAGAAAATGTTGAGATACTTCGTAGGACACATTCGAACCACATTTCAAAATATAAATTTGGTTCAAAAGATTCTCTTATTCTCGAATTGCTCCAAACCGTGCTTATCCCATCCCTAGGAATTGTAGTATAAAGTGTATGAATTTATATTTGTTGTTCTACATTGAAAAACAACTTTAACGAAGTATGATGATTGTAGTATGAAGTGTATGGGTTTCTATAACGAGTTTGTCTCACATTGATTTTCTCTAACATAACAATGAGGTCATGCAATATAAATAATGTTAATTCTAATAATGTTGTTATCCCACATTTCTTAAAATAGAAATATAAAAAACCGAAATATACAAAAAAAAATCGGAGAATTGAATAACAATAAGGGTAGCATTATAACAAAACATATGATGTTATGTCAAAAAATAAATCGAAATTGACAAGCGACCTATGAGCTAAGCCTCGAGAACATCTTAATGGGGACATAAATTGAGATTTATTGGGTCTTGTTACAAAATACTATCAAAATAGAAATAGAATTGTATTTTCCAACTATTATCATGGATAACTTCTACATGTTGAAATTAGGAAAAAAAAAAATTAAGTTCTCCCATGACAACCGTTGCAAAATTTCTAATCCTGATAAGATTGGCATAAATCAACTTAAGTATGTATTCGAAGGATCAAGAACGAATTTCACCTCAAATATCGCTTTAGAATAAATAACAATAAGTGTTGCATTATGACCAAACATATATTGTTATATTAAAATATAACTTGAAATCCACAAATGGCCTATGAGATAACCTCAAAAACATCTTTATGAAAAATATAAATTGAGATTTATGATCTTATTATTGAATAATTAAAATGAAAGTAATGTTGCAATATAATATTTATATGTCAACCTAGGAAAATTGTTGAGGCATCTCAAGAAACCCGGTTACAATTTAAAATCCTGCTATAATCAATATGAATTACCTTAGAATAAGCATGAAGGGGGGACCACTAATGAATTTCAATTCAACTAACATACGTTGTTATATTTACTAACTCAATATCCACAATACGTCTATGAGACAGTCTTGACAACATCACACATGTATCATGACAGATATATGGGGCCCTATTACACAACATTTTCAAAGATCTTCAATGAAACCAAATCAATCGCAAAACTAGTTTACCTCATTGTTTGAGATTGCTGAGTGTGAATTTACCCATAACATTTAAGACTAAAAACATGAGTAATAGGGCCGATTCTTTATAACTCAATGGGAATAAGTAATGTTCTAAAAATCGATCTAGACGGTGCCTAAGCACTAGGCGGCTCTTAACCACACCGATTTTTACATGTTCTGTCACTTTAGATGCTTGGCGGCCCTAGACGGAACCATTCGGCCCGTCTACCATTCGGCCCTAGACGGGCCTAAACACCAAATACCTTCTTTTTGTTTTCGTTCCTTTTTTTTCTTTTTTCTTTTTTTCACTTTTTAGTAACACGGTATTCTTAATGTATTATACATTTCTATCAAATTATTATTATTTAGTTAGATATAGATAAAAAATTTACAAATTGAAAAATACAAATAAAAATAATTTTATGTGTTATGAAGTTTTTACTTCTCCTCCTACATAAAATCAAAAAAAAAATAATACAAGAGTTTCAAAATATTTTTGAAGGATAAAAAATTAAGAAAAATAGATAAAATAACAAAAAATTTATTTAATTTAGATATAGCAGCTAAACCCTAACTAGGTATCCTAGGCGCCAGTTAAATGTCCGACTAGCACCTAACGAATTTTAGAACATTGAGAATAAGAGTGATCAATTTTCAGAATTGAATTAAAAATTGTAACATGTAGGTTTGCATTTTGAGAGATTTTTTGGTGGATGATTATGCTGGAAGCATGTTTTGGGTTTATGTTGATGAAATAAGTTTTGTTCATATTTATTAAGGAGCCCCTCAAGATTTCTTCTTATTTAAACAAATGACTACATCAAGTCAAAGGCTAATTTCCTAAGCCTTTCCTAAAAATTTATAAAGGTGGTCTCTTTAAATAATTATTTATAACTAGTCTCTTAAAAATTAAAACCCCAAATTAATATTATATAGATAAATTGTTTGTTTTCTACTTTAATATTTTTCATAAATTTTAGATTGATTGAAAGTAAGATTGAAATGTATCCCAAATGTTTGTATTCTTGAAAATATAAAGCTAAAGATATTACATAACCACCCATTCCAGACCTACTCAGGACCTACTTAACCAGAGGTCCAAACCTCCTAGGGCACTTAATTTACTAGGTTTAGACCCATCCCCAAACGCAGGTTTATTTTGTGTCTAGATTTTGACCCGTCACATTGTCATTGTAGCACCCCGGCCCAAGAACGAAGCATAATTTATTAATTAAATATTTAAACCCATGATTTAATAATTATGTGCGTATATTTTGACTGTTTAATTTATTACGTGCGTCTCAGATACGTGTTTAATGCATGATTTAGATGGATAATTTTCCTAGACATGGAACAAAGAATATTTTTATACCATTAGATGCGTATTGGAAAAACGAGAAGATAGAAACGAACTGGGGTTCAATCGGAGACCCTTAGCTCAAACGGCGACAAAAAAGGCAAAACACGAAGTTTCGGAAAACCGAAAGATATTTACGGTGAATAGTAACGGAGATTTTTTACGTCAATAGTAACTCGGACTTTTCAACCGATGAACAGTAATTTGGATATTTTAGGTGAATAGTGTTTTCCGGGATTTCTATAAATAGGGGCGTTTTCGATTCAAAAATCACCGTTTTTCCGAACGAGCCGAAAATGACGGAAACTAGTAAGTCTCTCTCTCTTCTCTCTCTCTTTCCAACTTTCTGCCTTCGGCGCGCCGCCACCAGTGGCCGGAAAATTTCAACGTTGTCGGTTTCGGCCAATTTTCGCACACGACGTAGGTCTCGACGAGACGAATTTAGGATAGGTCTCGGAATTCAATTCCGATTTCTTGTTCGCCGGAAAACGGTGAAAAACGAGCTCCAAACCCTAAACCCTAGATTTCCACCACCTTCTCTATCTCTTCTGATTTCTCTCTCTCTCTCCTCCTCTTCTCGCCGGAGCAGTCGTCGAAGGAGCTGCTAGAAGAGTGGGGAAGCTGTTGGGGGCAGCGACGCCGGAGCTGTACAGGCTGTGTATATATATATATTGCATGTGTGTGTATAGTGTGTGTGTGTGATGGTGTTTTTGCTGATTGGGGGCAGCGCTGGTGGCGCCGCCGTGAGCTGCTGGTGGCCAGCGCTGGTGATGCGCCTGCGAGGTCAGGGTGGTGGTGGCAGGCGGCCGGCGGCCAAGCTGTTTATGTTATGCGTGTGTGTATACATATATATGCGTGTGTGTATGGCTTTTTGTGTATGTATGCGCGGCCAGCAAGTGGTGGCCAGCGACTAGAGGTCGTCGGCCAGTGTTTCCGATGGCTGGGGGTAGTCGCCGGCGATTGGAAGTCGCCGGCGATTGGAAGTCGCCGACCGGAGCTGGGAAGTGTAGGGTTTGTTTTTGCATGCGTGTGTGACGAAGGGTGTTTACGGCTGTTTTTCCTGCACTGTTCATGCCGGAATCCGGCGAGGGATGGCCGGAGGTGGTAGCCGGCGGTGCAGGCTCACCGGAGGACGAGGTGGCGGCGGCACAGGGCGGCGCCGCCGCAGCGGGTGGCGTCGGGTAGTGTGGCAGTCGAGCAGGGTCGATGTCGGGAGACCTAGACGCGCTGGGCACCGGGCTGCCGAGACACGTTGCTGATACTGTCGAGAAAACTCGGCAGCATGCCGAGAACCACACGCCGAGCTGCCGAGGCCGCCGAGTTTTTTCCCCCGACGCCAAGTGTGCGCGCGCCCCGTCGCACGCGACGTCATATTTTCGATCCGAATCCCGTTTTTTCCATCATACGTTATCATCTAGTCGTCGCCGATGGGATGTCATTGACCGAGGGTCGTGGGCCCGGTCAAAGTCAACCCTTTGACCAAAATCACCAAAATACCCCCAAAATTAAAATGCTCTGTTTGAGCTCGTTTCAACTCCAATTGAGCTCATTCTTTTTCCGTCGTGACCCAAATTTCATCCTTTATCATCTCAACCTTATAAACTGATTATCCACTCTCGTTTCTTCAACTCCAATCTTTAGATCTCTCGATCTATCGCATCTTTAACAATCGTTTTTCCTTTGGAATCTTTTATAGCTTTAATTATACATATTAAGGATCTAAGAAACACCGTAATTGTGTAGGCTACTTGTTGGATTGAGCTTTGAGTTATCTGATCTTTGGTACTAGCTACTCGAGCTTTGAGTTATCTAATCTTTGGTACTCGCTACTCACATGGTAACCACCGAACAAGGTGGGGGTAACTTCTAAACTCTAATAATTATACGCTATGGTATTTAACATATTATGATGATAAATGTACGCATGCTTATGAATTTGATATTAAATGATTTGTTGAACCTTATGTGCTGTGATTATATGCTATGATTAATGTGTTCATGCATGGTTTCCATGTAATTATTCTGTTCGTCCCCTACCTCATTCTTCTACTCTGTTCGCCCCCTACCTCATTCTTTTGAAAGTTCATATTTATATGAAGAGACAAAGGTCCAATTCATGTTGAATGGACAAAGGTCTACTTCATATTACGGGGGAACAATGATACCCATATAATAAGTTGGGGAGTACCCGCACCTGGGGTCAACGGGGAGTACCCGCCCTCGCTGCAGATATGAGCGTTGATGGGTTAACGTGTCCATAAAGGATCCGAATTATGTGCTATGCATTCTATATGTTGTGTTTATTTGCCAAACTTGAATATGTTTGATTTGTTATATCTACCTAATAAACTGTTAAAACATAGAAAGTATTCCCACGAGTGTATTCAACGCGCTCACCCCCTATTCTGTAATTCACGTTACAAGAGATGATGAACCCTAGAAGGAGAGATGAGGTGCCATATCTGGACTTGTATAATTTAAGTTGATGTCACATAACAATTTCAAACAATGTTTAAATTAACTCACGTTTTGTAACAAATGATATTGTATTTGTTTCGGATGTTGGATCCTGATGGTTTAATTCCACTGTTATGATATGATATCGGTTGTATCCGATTATTGATATGTGATTGATTCACATCGTCCCTTACCTCTTTCTTCTGTCGTCTCCTACCTCCTTCTTCTGATATGATGATGTCTCCTACCATTTCTTCTTCACGCCCAAAGCAAACCTCTGATATTTTTATGAAAGAAAATGGGGCGTGACAGTCATCCCTATTTGCGACGAACTACATGAAGAGATACATTTGCACACATTTTTGACATTATATAAAACCAGGAAAAGACAATCAAGAAGCTGTCCCCAGGAGCTATGTCTGAAAAAAGATGGCAGAAGGTGATGACAAGTAACTAGATACTGAAAAAGATGTTCCACAAAAGAATGCAAAGAATGCTAAACAAAGCTAAATCAGTGACTAATATGACTTCAGAATGAGCAAAGTTGTGAATCTGCACATCACTAGAAAAGAGACTGAACTTCTAAGCCCAGCTATAGTATTTTGCATTTAGATATGGAGGTGTGCTAGAGCTAGAGTAGTATACCAAAAAGTTCATGTACGATATACAGACGACCATCCGAGTAGAGACGACAAAATTAGTGGAGGGAGATCCACTGCTACTCAAAATGGGAGGCTCTCTAGAGACTATACAGCATTATCATCTGGAAAAGGGTTCACAAGATTTCAGCCATTTGTTACTGCAGAGACAGAAAATTAGAGATATAATTTACACGTGCAATAAATACTGACTTCTTTCTACAGAACAGTAAAAACACAATACAACTTTATTTTAACGATTTTAAAATAAAATGGAACAGTAAAGAATTGCAGATTTTAAGCTTCTTACACAGATCAATATTTCGAGGAGAAACTGAAAACCGTTTCTTCTAAGATAAGTAATATAAAGATTCTAAAATTGCAACCACCAACCCTAATGACTTCAAAATGCAAAATCCAGATATCCTAAACGAAGAAAAGGTATAGCCTCCTATCACAGCTTATTTATTCACATAATCATGATTTAGGTGTTTATGCAAAATATTTTTAGCGGACAAAATCGGACTTGTGAAAACCAACTTACAACAGTCAGAATTTCACCAAGTGAGTGATAATCCTATAGTAGAAACAATATCGCAGTAGCGAATTGCACCTCTTGTATCAGACTATCAGTTCATAAAACTTAACAAACCAAGTATTCCAATACTTAATTTAACCTTACTAATTTGTCGGTCAATGGATGCTGGCTTAGTGCACTTAAAATAATCCAACCTACAGCTTTCAAGTCCACGATTTATATACCAACATCATTTAATGATATAACATATTCCAGGATACTGTTAAATTGACTTGCTAATAGTTAGTGTTTTACCATCTGTACCTCAATTTATGGGAGTATTTTGATCCTTACCAACTACAGAAACATTCTCCTTATGCATTTCAACATCAAAGGATAATAAATTATTAGCTGCACTGTTTCCAGCATTAATATCATGTGCCATATGTGATTCTGAGGCACCAGGAACCTGTTATGGAGGAAAAACAAGAGAATGGTCAATGCAATAACCTCAGGTATATCAAACTAAACATAAGAACCTGAAAGTTAAAGTTATCACCAAAAAGGTAAAAGAATTTATAGGCTTGGCTGAAAGTAATTTCTTAAATTTCAAGATATGAAATTGCATCACCTCATAGTTGCAAGATTGATGTCAAGAAGAGAAAATGTACACAATTCATAGCAGCTTTTGACTTGTGAAAACTGGAATGAAATTTTATCCAAAATTTCAAAAACTTGTGTCAACATATCGTGTAGGAGCAAATTTGACAGGTCTTTTCAGATAAAACAGCTCATATCATGTGAAGAATCTTAGGAAAAAAATTGAGCAAAGAGGTAACAAATTCTGTGGAAAACATTGCTCAATTAAACCACATGTTTGAACTAAAAGAATCAATAGGAGTCCTCTTCCAAAAATAGGGAATTTAAAATTGTAGCGCCCCGGATCAAAACGAGCATAATTGATTAAATTAAATATTTAACGTATGACTTAATAAGTATGCGTGTTTACTTTGACTGTTTAATTTATTACGTGCGTTTCAGATACGTGTTTAACGTGTGACCTAGACGGATAATTTTCATGGACATGGTATATAGAATATTTTCATACCATAAGATGCGTTTTGGAAAGACGAGAAAATAGAAACGAACTAGGGGTCAATCGGAGATCCGTAGATCAAACGGTGACGGAAAGGGCAAAACCCGAAGTTTCGGTCGGAAAATCGGAAGATATTTTATGTGAATAGTAACATGGGAAAAGTCAACCGATGAATAGTGCCGAGATATTTTGGATGAATAGTGAATTCTGGAATTCTATAAATAGGGGCTCCTCCGATTCATTTTTCACCGTTTCTCCGAACAAGCCGAAAGCGATGAAAACGAGTAAGTCCTTCTCTCTCCTCTCTTTCTTTCCGGGTTTTTGTTTCCGGCGGGCCACCGCCGGCGCCGCCGACGGCACGGAGGCACCACCGTCGGCCGGTCGTCGGAAAATTTCAACGTTGTTGGAATCGGACGATTTTCGCACATGACGTTCGTCTCGACGAGACGATTCTAGGATAGATCTCGGATTTCAAATCCGATTTCTCGTTCGCCGGAAAACGGCGAAAAACAGCCTCTTAAACCCTAACCCTAACCCTTGCACCACCTTCTTTCTCTCCTCTGTTTTTCTCTCTCTTCTCGCCGGAGCAGCTAAGCAGAGGTTCGTCGATGATGTAGGAGTAGGCTGGAGGGCCGGCGCCGCCGTGGGTGGCGGCGCCGGAGACGGACAGTGGATGTATATATGTGTATCGCATGGTGTGTGTGTGTGTTTGAAGGTGTTGTGGTGTGTGTGTGTTGTGCTCACTGTTGGGGCGGCGCATGGTGGCGCCGCCATGTGTGAACTGGTGGCCGGTGACGGGAGGTCGCCGGCGAGGTGGTTTGGTGGGTCGCCGGCGGCTGCTGGTCGCCGGCCAAAGCTTGATCAGTGTGTGTGTGTGTGTGTTTGCTAGCATGCGTGTGTGTGTGTGGGTGCCACGGTTGTGGTTGCTGGGCGGTGGCTGGTGGTGGCCGGCGACTGGGAGTCGCCGGCCAAGGTGGCGGTGGATACTGGTGGTCGCCGGCGGCAGGTGGCCGCCGGCCAAGGTTGGTGTTTGGGTGTGTGTGTTTAACCGTGAGTGTGTGTATGTTTGGACTTGGGAGTATATGCATGGTTAAGGGTGTTTGGTTGGCCGGAACGGGTTGCCGGTGACGGGGAGTCGCCGGCGGAGGAACGGGGAGTCGCCGGCCGGAGTTTTGGTTGAAGTTGGAATTTTGGAAAAATGTGACTTCGATGGATTTTGCGGCGAAGTTTTCAGGCACTATTCATGCCGGAATCCGGCGATGGACGGCCGGAGGTGGTAGCCGGAGGTGCAAGGTATCCGGCGAGGTAGGTGGTGGCGGAAGGAGAAGGCGCCGCCGCGCTGGGCGACGCCGGGAAGGTGGCGCGTCGAGCAGCCTGGGCGCCGGGAAGCTGGGAAGGTCCTGGCCGAGAAAACTCGACCAGGTGTGCGCCGGGTGCAGCAGCTGCCGAGTAAACTCGGCAGCCAGCCGAGGAGCTCTACCCGCTGCCGAGAAAACTCGGCAGCCGTCGGGTGTCGGGTAGCCAGCGCGCACCGTGCGCACCCGTCGGGTGCCGACGCGCACCCGACGCTGTGTTTTCGATCCGAACCTCGTTTTCTTTCCATCGTTCATCCGTATCGAGTCATCGATGACGAGACGTCGTTGACCGAGGGTCGTGGGCCCGGTCAAAGTCAACCATTTGACCAAAATTACCATTTTACCCCTAAACCTAAAATGCTCCGTTTGAGCTCGTTTGAACTCCGATTGAGCTCATTCTTTTTCCGTTGTGCCCTAAATTTCATTCTCTATCATCTCATCCATATGGATTGGATATCCACTCTCGTTTCTTCAACTCCGATCTTTAGAGCTCTAGATCCGACGCGCGTTTAACGATCATTTCTCCACCGGAGTGTGTTATAACTTTAATTATGTGATGTTAAAGATCTAAGAACACCGTTATATATGTAGGCTATCAGTTGGATTGAATATCGAGATACGGGATTTCAGACATGGGATTTGAGACACGAGATCCGAGATACGGGATTGTTGGTACTTGCGACTCACGTGGTAACCACCGAACGAGGTGGGGGTACATTCTAAACTCAAGATGTTACTGTTTTTCATATTTGATAATTGAACTCTATGTGTTGTGATTATATGCTGTGATTACTGTATTCATGCATAGTTTATGATACGATGAACGTGGACAGATGTCCTAAGTCATGTCAGGAATGAACTGGTGGCCCGTAAAAAGCACCATACGTCGTGTTAGGGATGGACTGGTGGCCCGTAAAAAGCACCATACGTTAGGAATGCAACGGGTATAGTCGAGTGCTCTTAGAGCCGTGTGTTTTTACATTGTGTGCTATGCATTTTATATGCTGTGACTACTTGACGAACTACTATATGTTGGATTTGTTGTGCTCACCTAATAACTGAAAAAGTTGGAAAGTATCCCCACGAGTGTATTCAACGCACTCACCCCTATTCTGTACTCACACTACAGGAGAAGAAGAGAACCTTGACGCATAGAGAGAGGGGTGTCCTATCAGCTGTGTCCATCTTCTGTTTTGTGTTTTAAAGCTATGATGAAACGATGTTCCACGTTTGTAATGGAAAACTGTATTTCTCATCTTTGTAAAGGATCCTGATGTTTTTCCGCTGCGTAAGGTTCCAATACTTCTTTTTATCGGTTGAAACCGATGTTTAAAGAGTGTCTCTCCTTGTCCTTTCCTTATTCTTTCTTTTAAATATCATGTACGTCTCTTTCCCCTTTCTCTCTTAACGCCCAAAAACGAAAAACTCTGATATTTTGACGAAAAGATTTCGGGGCATTACAAAAATGATGAAAATCTGGAGAAAGGGGAGGAAATTGAGCAGGCTGGATGAGGGGAGCTGGAAAATTCCCTCATGTAAGTAGCAATGTTTTCCATCTTCAAAGAAATATTACAATTTTAAGTTAAAAAGTCATAAAAGATACCTCTCGGTGCATTGATGATTCAGTTGCAAGATTTTTGAACTTTGAAGCAGCAATTTCCACCTGGGTTTCATATCCTTCCTTTTCATTCTGAACGGCATCTGCTGGCTTGGCATCATTCGTATGATGCTTCACAGACTTCTCACTTTCTACCACAGAATTGTGATCAACATGCATATTAGGAGCATCCGTCTCTTATTTGATATATGATCTACTTGATTTGCTATAGTATTTAGTATTTGATTAGAATAATTATTTTGATGGATACGCAACGATTTATTGTAAAAGGACACGCAACAAAAATTACTTGTACACTGTTTTGGCTTCAACAGCCAGAAGGACATGCAATGATTTATTGTGGTAGACCGTGCCGCGGGACAAGATTACATTGATGAGTGCAACAATTGCAAAATAGTTTGCCACGTGTATCTTTGTTCGGGCCAATGACTCTATTTGCGGTAAATTGTCGGCAATTGCAATATGGAATTATATACCTCAAATCCAAATAATCGTCATTTCTTGAAATTGATCTCTTAGAATTACTAGAAATTTTGCCTATAATATCAATAAAATAAATAATTAAATAAAAAAGAACATTGTGAAAAAAAAAAGAAATGAAAAAAAAATAAAGAAAGAAACATACCTATTGGTGTAGAAAACAAGTTTGAAGGAAAAATATACAATTGTAAAAACGTGCACAAAATAAGGAGCTTTTTATATAGGTAAGGAAGGGTACATATGTCATTTTACACCCTAAAAAGTGAAAAAAAACACAAAAAATTGCATGAAAGGCGCGTGTATAACACTTTCGTTAACATTAACAGAGTTAGGGATTTCGGGCTACATTTAGAAAACCACAAGAGAGTTTCGCGCAATTTCTAAACCACGGGGGATTTTATGCCAAATTTTGAAACCACAAGGGGGTTTCGCACAATTAACCCCATAAAAATATCATATATCATGTAGTGCTACTTTTATTTGTATCATGTGATAGTTTCAAAAGTATTACATAAATATATATATATAAATGTTACATTATGATAACAAAAATATTACTTATTAAATTATATTGATTTGAAGTTATAGAACCAAAAATAGTATTCGCTATATATATCAATATTACCTTATACAAATAAAAGTATTACATGTTATACATAAAAGTTTCACATTATAAATATAAAAGTATTACTTATCAAATTACAATTTTTAATTAATTATGGTTTAGAATCTTGAAAGCAAACGTAGTTCATGATACACATAAAAGTATTATATGATACAAATAAAAAAATTATATGATATACACAAAAGTATTACATAATATTACTTGTCAAATTATAATTTGTCAAAAGTATTAATAATGCACAAAAATTATATTATATAAACAAAAATATTACCTAATATATATAAAAGTATTACCTAAAATATATAAAAATACTATATTTGACTTTGTTGATTGAGTGTTCACTTTGACAACTGACCATTAAGCTTGAACGTTGGTTGTTGTCTTTGATAGTTGACTTTGACTTTAACCGTGAACTTTAATTCATTGACTGTTAACGTTAACCATTAACGTTGACCGTAACTGATCTCACAAAATGAGATCCGTAAAACCGTCTTACACAAATCTTTGCTTAATCTTTGCCTAAAGGTTGATAGTAGCACATCTTCTTGTTAAGTGTGACACCGAATTTCGAATAATTCATTTCAATATTATATAGAAGAATTAAGTACAAAATACACAAAATAAAACGATCGTTTGATGATCATAAACCTTTATAATATAAAGGTGCTTTGATTTTCAATTTTGTCCAATGACAAATTGAGAGTTTTCTTATGATGGTGTCTTCCCATTAAAATATCATGTTTATTATTTATAATTTTTATGTACTTTCTCATTACTCATTTTTAACTTATATATGTTTGTATTAATGATGGAGAAATTATTTCATTTGACAAATTAGAGCATAATCAGCGTAGAGTGATCTAATTGGGAGAACATCGCCACCGACTTAAGTAATTAGAACATATTTTCAAAACATTCTCGCACGTACTAGATAAGTTGAACAACTGATTATTGCAAAATGAAACAATTAGGCTCATATGATCAACCGGAGTTGGATTAGAATGCTAAACATTTCTTAAGAAACAACTTCTTTTGAATGTTTTGGCCAAGATTTACAGAGAATTATCATTAAGATGTCATATTGAATCAATGTATTAATCATCCAAGGTCAGGGACATGTTTATTTAGAAAACTCTCTCTTAGCCTTTGATTAAATTCCAAAGGACCATAAAATCATAAAGAACCACAAACATAGAAGAAATTCAACTTCACACCAAATTGAAAACTTTATAACCTCATAGTCGCTCTTGCAAGACTTCAAGTGTTGATTAGTCAAATTCATCTCCCTTGGCATAGAGGGAGCAAAGCTTCTCTTGTTCGTCCCATCATAAATCATGCAAGTAGTTATTAGTTTCACATAAAGAAATTGAATGAAAACTTTATGTCTTTCAACACCATGTAAAAGCAACCAAAAAATAATATATATTAAACTAAAGTTAACTACAAGGCAATGATAAATAAAATAGATTCAATATGAAGCAGAATAAACAATAGATCAACACAAACCAAGATCAAATATGAAGAATAAGGATAGTACAAATAGCTAATAAATTTAGAACTATAAATTAAAATATCACCATCTATATCTTCTTCCGCCTCAACTTGCACTGCTTTGGAGTGCACACGAGATTACACCATCAAATATAAAATCATCAGCAAAGTTAATCTATCCATGAAACTTTCAAATTATATTATTCGCTGGCATGTTTTTAGTATAATCATGTTTTCCATCTAATTACAAATGAATGTAAATAAAAGCAAAAATATGATGAATGCATGTCACTTAGATGATCTCATCATGAATACATAATCCATCATTTACGAATTTGCTTAAAATATAAACATGTATATCAGGGCACCATAGACTAGCAAAAATAAGCTCTCATAATACTTATAAATTAGGATCAGTACCTCATGAGAATAGTATGAATATTGGTTCTCTATATTAATCTGTAGTTGTTTTGCAGCTTTTGCTAGAAATCTCCAAGGCCTTCTGTTAAGAAGACAAAATTACATTATCGCAAATAAACAACTTACATAAGAACAGGGCTAGTCATTGCAAGTTTCCTATTTAATGATTGAGTTTTTCATGGAGATTAAGAAAATGATTGGAAAAACGAGTAAATTTCTATTATACCCTTATCTAATGAGTTTAGTTTTTCACGTTTTTTTATCAAATTTATCTTTTCAAGTCTAATTAATAGGGGTATATTAGTAAATGATTTAAATAAAATTTTACCATACATAGTAAATAGACTATATATTTGGGACATCCCAAAAAGGAATACAAGCTTATATAATTGGAACGGAGGAAGTATTTGAGAATATACATGAAATAATTTTTGTCCAAATATTGTTAAGTTTGTTACAATTTTTTGTTTTTTTTCCTTCATTGTCTATATTTAGTTTGGTATTTATTAATTAAATTTATCATATTTTTAATAGTTGAAATTCGTATTGATTTAAGAAGCATATATTGAATGAATTTTTAAATTGAAGAGTTTGAAATTTGAGTATGATGGTTTGGTCTTGGACTGAGTCCAATTTTTGATATATTTTTTAATTAATATATATAGCAAGTGATTTTATGATATTTGGAATGATTGAATTAATTATGTTGGTTAGACTAGAAATTTCAATAAAATATGAGTTGGATTGGTGTGTAAATTTCAATAAGATCCATGCACTCGGGTCGGGTCGGGCTGATTCCGACCCGGATCCGTGTATTTTCTTTTATTTTTTTCCGCACATTTCCTTTTTTTTTTTTTTTTTTGGCTCTGACCTTTTTGTTGTGTTAGGAATACATTTATATTATATTAGTCATATCTTTATGTTATATTAGTGATACCTTTATTTCTATATTTCATACTTTAACTCTAAACCCTAAACCCTAATTTCGGCACAATAAACCCTAATTTGGCACAAGTTGTAGATATTTACATTTATATGATATTACTCATACATTTATATGAGATTATTTATACATTTATATATATCAACATAAACATACATTTATGTAATATATATAAATGTACAACTAACATAATTAAAAGGTATGATCAACATAACTAAAGGTATGCCTAATATAACTAAAAGGTATGAAAGGTATTAATATGTCAGTTTAAAAAAAATGATAAGGTACAGCTAGCCTTACAAAAGGTATGTCTAACATAACTAAAAGGTATGTCTAACACTACTAAAAGGTATACTTAATATAACATTAAAGGTATGACTAACATAACTAAAAGGTATGTCTAACACTACTAAAAAGTATAGTTAACATAACATAAATGGTATGTCTGTAGCGCCCAGGAAAAAAACGAAGCATAATTTATTAATTAAATAATTAAACTTTTAATCGATTTATTTTATTATGTGCGTTAACCTTTGACTGTTTAATTTAATTACATGTGTTTCAGATAAATGATCAATGCATGTTTTAGATGGAAGTATAATTTAGTCACGAAACATTGGTTATAATTTTACCATAAGATGCGTATTCGAAAAATGAGAAGATAAAAACAAATTAGAGGTCAATCGGAGACTCGTAGCTCAAATGGCGAAGAAAACGATGAAATACGAAGGTTCGGGAAAACGAAAGATATTTTCGGTGAATAATGAATCCGAGATATTTGGATGAATAGTAAAAATGAGATATTTCGGTGAATAGTAACCCAAGATTTTTTCGATGAATAGTAATTTCGAAAGTCTATATATAGGGTGATATTCGAGTCGAAAAATCACCATTTTCGAACGAGGCAAAAATCAGGAAAAAAACTCGTAAGTCTCTCTCTCTCCTCCCTCCTCTCTCTCTCTCTCTCCTCTTTTCTGAGTCTCCGGCACACCGCCGCCGCCGGTGCCAGAAAATTGTTTTTCTCGGTTTCGGTCGATTTTCGCACAGAACGTAGGTCTCGTCGAGATAGGTCTTGGATTTCAATTCCGATGTCTCCTTCACCGGGAAATGACCTTTTAATCGCCGGAAAACCCTAAACCCTTATCTTTCCACCCTTTCTCTCTCCTCTGTTCTCTTTCTCTCTCCTCCTTCGCCGGAGTGGTGGTTGACCTTCCCAGGATGTTGGGCTGTCAGTTGGGGGTGGTGGCACCGCCGTGGGTGGCGGCGCCGGAGCTGAAATGGTGGTGGAAAAGGTGGTGGTGCAAGGTGTTGTATTCATGCATGTGTGTGTTTGTGTTGATGTTTGGGGACTGTTTTGGGGTACTGTTCATGGCCGTCAGAGCTGGTGGTGGCCGAAGCTAGTG
This sequence comes from Scutellaria minor, assembly GCA_954870855.1. Lineage (NCBI taxonomy): Eukaryota > Viridiplantae > Streptophyta > Magnoliopsida > Lamiales > Lamiaceae > Scutellaria > Scutellaria minor. Next base: position 10,644,513 of record OX940734.1, on the reverse strand, counting down.
GTGGCCGGTGCTGGGGTCGCCGGTGGTCAGGTGGGGCGGTGCCAGGCGGCACCGCTGCAGCTGGAGGCTGCTGGAAAATGGCTGGAAAGCTGCTGTTGCTAGGCGCGCTGGGCACACGGCGCCGAGAGACGCCGGGTGCTGGGCATGCACGGTCGTGCGTGTGCCAGGCTGAGTTTCTGGATGATGGCGCACGGGCGTGCTAGGTGGGCACGGGTGTGCGCTGGGTGCGCGCGCGGCACCGGGAGACAGGAAGCGCGCGCGGTGCTGTGTTTGCGGTGCGAGTTGCGTTTTTTCCATCGTACGTTATCATCGAGTCATCGGCAACGAGATGTCATCGATCGGGAGTCGGGGGTCCCGGTCAAAGTCAACCTTTTTACCGAAATTACCAAAACACCCCTCAATCTTAAAACGCTCCGTTTGAGCTTGTTTCAACTCCGATTAAGCTCATTCTTTTTCCGTTGCGACCCAAATATTTCCCTCTTTCTTATCAGTGTATTAGATTTACCTTCCACTCTTGTTTCTTTAACCTCAATCTCTAGATCTCCTATTCCATCTCGTTTCTACCAATCGTTTCTTCTCCGAAAACATCTATACCTTTATTTATACGTATTAAACGTATTAAGGATATAAGAAATATGGTTAATTGTGTAGGCTATCAGTCGGATCGTACATTATGATACTTGATACTTGTTACTCGGCAACTCACGTGGTAACCACCGAACAAGGTGGGGGTAATTTCTAAATCTTTATATGTTTACAGTTTTCCCTATATTGTGACGCATGATTTGTGATATACTAAATGTTGTGATTATATGCTATGATTTATGTGTCATATTTATACTGTGAAAGGACAGGGGTCCACATTCATATTCTGTGAGACTTATGGTCCGTGGAAAAACTTATTCTCTCTTCTACTATCATAGGTTTGGTGGTCCTGTAAATGCACCAGCGGTATATGAGACCGTTTCGTAGGGGTAAGACGGGAAATACCCGCACCTGAGATTTGTAGGGGTAAGATGGAAAATACCCACACCTGAGATTTGTATGGGTAAGTCAGGAAATACCCACACCTGAGTTTGGGTTACGAGATATGTGCTATGCATTTTACGTGTTGTGACTAAGTGTCGATTTTATGTATTTCTGATTTATTTATCTGTCAAAACCTTTAAGATGCGGATTTTATCCCCACGAGTGTATTCCACGCACTCACCCCTATTCTGTACTCACACTACAGGAGATGAAGAGAATCATGATGCGTAGAGAGAGGGGTGTCTTATCAGCTGTGTCTTTTTGTCCGGTTTTGTCTTTTGAAACTATGTTGATCGTTTGTAAAATTAAATTGTTCATCTTCTTTGTAATGAATCCTGATGTTTTTCCGCTGTTATGTTTTCTTCCGGCTTTGTGCCGAAGGATTTTTAATATCATGTAAAGTTTATTTCCGCTGCATAAGGTTTCAAACCCTTTGAATCGGTTGTATCCGATGTTTCATATATACAGCCTCTTATCTTTTCCAAAGATTTCTGTTTTATATCATGCACGTCTTTTTCCCTTGTTTCTTCACGACCACAAAGAAAACTCTGATAAATTTTAAGTGTGAAAAACGGGGCGTGACAATGTCTAACATAACTAAAAGGTATGTTTAACACTACTAAAAGGTATGCTTAACATAACATAAAGGTCAGGCACCTGGGAGCATGTTTGGATGGATTTTATCCGCGACCTAAAGGTGCGTGCAGGCGCGTGCGGGTGCGTCCAAATGCGTGACGGGTCGGGTCGGAACTGGTGCATGGATCACAATGTGTAATGTGTATATAAGTTTTTGTCATAAAATATATATCTATCTATAATTATAAAAACTAATAAATATTAGCTATCTTTTTGTTTTTAATGAAATTACATATTTGAACATTGCATTTGTACCATTTTAATTACCCTTTTTAATTGGGTTGAACTATGTTTGTAATTTAAATGAATTATAATATATTAAGTCATGAATTATATATTATTTTTATATGGTTCAATTTCTATTGCATCTTTGCTATTCATTTAATTATTAGTATTTTTTTTATAGTTTTTGTATTTATGTGTATATCATATTTGTATTTATATTTATGTAACAAAATTTTGTTAACTGATTCAATGATATCATTCGAATCAAGCATAAAATTTAGGTTAACGTCTCAAAAAAAAAATTACAAAAGTCCTCCACATTCAAATCATTATTTAATATTGATTAAGTGAATGAACCATAAATCCAACAAAATTTAAATATAAAAAAAGATTTCCCAAACTTACACCTATGTTATATATAGAATTTTGTTGGATTTATAGTTATATATAAACTTTCAAAAACTTTTTTTTTCCAAACTTACACCTATTTTATATATAGAATTTCTAATTTTTTTTAATTTTTTTTATAAATTTAGAATTTTGTTGGATTTATGGTACATTCACTTAATCAATGTTAAATAATGATTTGAATGTGGAGGAATTTTGTAAAATTGGTTTTTATTTTTTGAGAGGCTAACCTAAATTTTATGCTTGATTCGAATTATATCATAAAATCTGTTAACAAAATTTTGTTATATTCTTAATGTTTAATTTAATTAATTTAATTGGTTGCAATTTTTTTATTAGAAATTATTTGACCATAAAAAATAGAATAATCATAACTAGCAACCTAAAAGAAAAGGAATTATCTATCTAAAAGATTTATCATATTAGTCTTTAGTTGATGAGTAAATATGTCTATTTAGTGGTAAAATGTTCCAAAAAATATAATTTTTGTGTATTTTTGCTTCCAAAAAAAGATTAAGTGTAAATTTGCACCTCCACCCAAATGTTAGGTGAATATTTGCACCTTTGCCCTAAAATAAAATACACAAACGTGACTTTTGACATTCCTCATCATAAATAAAATCCCCACCAAGGTCATTGTTGAGGAACTTGGGTGTGTTTGCATAGAAGCTGAGTTCGCAGAGAAAAAAGGTGAGTTCATGAATTTTATATACATCCAATTGTAAAATTATGCTTCTTCTAAAAATGAAATAGGTCATTTCAATCAGTTATCATGGCACCATGCCCTTTTGAAAGAAATTGCTCCATCTTGAACTCAATGGGCTTTGAAGGTGATCGAGTTTACTCCACTACTACCAATCACTTGCATTTGGCTACATAGAATGTGCAGTGCAAAGTGCATATTTCGTGACGTTGAGGTAAAAGTTTGAAGAAAACAAGGTCACACTAATATATTTTATGGTATTTAGAAGATGCAATTTAAAAAACTGCATTATAAAATTGTTATTGAATTACTATATTTATATATGAATGTTATAGGTCAAAAAATCCAAGCTACTTTCAATAGTGATCTAATACCTAGATTGATTGCAGAATTAACTGAAGGCAATTTGGGTGCAATACGATGAGAATTTTGAGTATTGAATGTATCAGCTTCCAGCCTTCCATGACAAGGTGTAAATCTCATGTTTCATGCATTTTCTGTTATTTAGAACGATAAAAGTTACATAAATGATTTTTTGTTCATCACAAGGTCAGAGAGTACCTGCTTGAATGAAAAGTGGTTTAACATCAAGATTGAATGCAAATCTTACAGAGGGAAATTTATTTGTAAAGGAGTAAGAATAATAAGATACACGACATCCAATTCTATGATAAATACATGATAATCTTCATTAATGATTTTGTTATTTTATTATTGTATATTGATATATACTATTACATTGAATGCCTATAATATCCATGTTTTTTGTTCACAATAGATAGACTGATGATGGGAAACTTTGTTCTGTTATCATATGAATTCTATATTTATGTTGGAATTGCATGTCACGCCCCAAAATCTTTTCGTATTTTATCAGAGTTTTACCATTGGGCGTGAAGAGAGAAATAGCAAGAGATGCATACACAACAGAAAGAAATAGCAAGAGACGACAGAAAAAAGAGGTAAGGGACGAAGTGATACTTTCACTTAACAACAATCGGCCTCTGCCAATAGCAATCAGTCTCACTACTGATAATATACATCATACGTAGCGGAATTAACATCAGGATCTCTCGTTCACAGAATACTCAGAATATAATTACAAAACGTGAATAAACTTATAACATATTGTTTTGAAAATGTTTGTGTGACACATCCTAAAAAATCACAGATTCAGAAGCGGCACCGCCTCTCTCCATCTAGGGTTCATCATGCTCAACAGCTCCTGTAGTGTGAGTACAGATTAAGGGGGTGAGTGCGTGGAATACACTCGTGGGAATAACTCTGCCTCTTGTGACTCTCAACAGATATATAAAAACTAGTAAAATAATCTTATGTCACGCTGTCACAACACATAAAATGCATAGCAGATATTAGAAATAGCAAGAGACGCATAGGTGCAGGATTTTCCCGTCTTACCCTGTAAACGGTCTCATATACCGCTAGCGTATTTCAAGGACCGCCAGACCTTTTCAGAGTATTAGAAGGAGGGAGACGATTTTTTTTATAGTCCCGTAGGACTCTCCGAACATGCAATGTGAACCGAAGTTCTTTCACAGTATATAGTATGGCACAACATGTATATTCGCAGCATTTAGTATTCCTCATTCATGCTTCATAATAGGGAAAGCTGTAAACACATTAAGATTTAGAAGTTACCCCCACCTAGTTCGGTGGTTACCACATGAGTAGCGAGGTCCCATGATCTGATAACTAAGAGCTTGAGTAGCGAGTGTCAACAGTCAGATAACTCAACGTCAATCTAACAGGTAGCCTACATACGTTACAATGTTCTTAGATCCTTAATAAATTATAATTAAAACTGTAAAAGGTTCCGTCGGAAAACGGTCGTTAAATACGCGACGGATCGAGCGATCTAAAGATTGGAATTTAGGAGACATGGCTGAAAGTCAAGTTTAAAGGACTGAGATGATAGAAAATGAAATTTGGGTCACGATAAAAAAAGAATGAGCTTGATCGGAGTTAAAACGACCTCGAACGGAGCATTTTAAGTTTAGGGGTAAAATGGTAATTTTGATCAAAGGGTTGACTTTGACCAGGCCCACGGACCCCGATCAACGACGTCTCGTCATCGACAACTCGATACGGATGAACGACGGAAAGAAAACGAGATTCGGATCGAAAACATTGTCACGCCCCGAAATCTTTTCACATTTTATGAGAGTTTTTTTTTTTACTCGGGTGTGAAGATAGAATCAGCAAGGGACGCATGCCAACAGAAAGAAATAAGTAAGGGACAACAGAAGAAAGAGGTAAGGGATGAAGTGAATCTCTCACTTATCAACAACCGGCCTCTGTCGTTAAACATCGGTCTCTCTACCGATATATAGTACATCAAATGCAGCGGAAACTCATCAGGATCTCACATCCTTACAATATCAACAGATTACAAAACATAAGTTTATCCAAAACATAGGTTGAAAATGTTTAAGAGACCTCGTCTCATTACAACAAAACCAGATACAGTATTTCCTCTCTCCTCCTAGGGTTCCTCATGTTCATCATCGCCTGTAGTGTGAGTACAGATTAAGGAGTAAGTGCGTGGAATACACTTGTGGGGATAAAATCCACCTCATATATCTCAAGACAGAATTAATTACCGAAAAGCTAACCTACGGTCACGTTGTCACAGCACGTATATATGCAAAGCAGATATTAGAAATGGCAAGGGACGAATAGGTGCGGAATTTCTCCGTCTTATCCTATGAACGGTCTCACACCGCTAGTGCATTTCAAGAGGCTCACGACACCTCCACAGAGTAGTAGAAAATAGCAGGGGACGAACAGAATGCATGATCAGAGGACCTCTGTCCTTTCACAGTTATATCATGGCACAGCAAGTATAAACACACCACTTAGTATTCCTCAATCATACGTTTACTTAGGGAAAACTGTAAACAGAAGAAGAGTTAGAAATTACCCCCACCTCGTTCGGTGGTTTCCCGCGTGAGCTGCTAGCAACAAAGGTCCGATATCACAAGTTCAATCCAACCAAGCACGCAAGCACAAATCCAACAAGTACGCAAGCTCAACCAATCAAGTAACTCAATCTTAATCCAATAAATCGCCTACACAAGTTACGTTGTACTCAGATCTTTATTAATTATAATTAAAGCGATAAACGTATACGCGACGAGTCAAAGGACCTAAAGATTGGATAAGACACGAGCTCGTTCGGTGTTGATACGAGCTCGACAACGTATATAAGTTTGAAAGTGCATTGGTATCAAGGGTTGACCTCGACCGGGCCCTCGACCCTCGGTCGATAACTTCCCGTCGGCTAAGACTCGATGGTAAGGGATATAAAGGAAAAGGAACGGAAAAGAATTGGAAACACGGCGTTACCCGACATGCGTCTTGCACCCGGCGCCTACTCCCGGCGCGTCTTGGCCGCACAGGACCGTGCCCCATGGCGCACGACCGTGCGCCAACACCCAGCAAGTTCTGCCTGGTCGCGCACGACCGCGCCTCCTGGCACGACTGTGCGCCAGCCTCCAGCGGTTTCTACCAGCCGGGGCACGACCGCGCGCCAGCAGCCTGCGCCCAGCAGCCTCGTTTCTGCCTGGCATTTCCGGCCACTTCGTTCCATACTCCTCGTCCCAACTAGTACATCTCCGATACTAAACCAAACTCCCTCAACCTCATCTCACACGCACAACCATATATATATACAAACACAATCATCTCAAAAATGTTTGGCCGGCGACCGAAGGTCGTCGGAGACCCATCATCACATACGCCGGCGCATCACCAGCACCGGTTATCACTTTCCTCATGGCGGCACCACCTGTGCCGCCCCAACAGAGATCACACACAAACACACACACACATGTATATAAACATAACCAACCCGTCATAACTCTGACACCACCACGCATGGCGGCGTCGTCCCCCCAATAACTCACCCTCGTCTCCATGAGAACCCCCGACAACACCTCCAATTAAAAGGACGAAGGAAATGAGAGAAAACTGAGGACAGAGAAAAGTTGGCTAAGGTTAGGGTTTAGGGTTTTGCAAAGGTTTTTCGCCGTTTTCCGGCGAACGATAAGTCGGAATAGAAATCCGAGACTTGTTCTAGACTCAACTCGTCAAAACCTATGTTGTGTGCGAAAATCGGCCGAAACCGACCACTTCGAAATATTCCGGCGAACTCCGGTGGCGGAACCACCTCGCCGGCGGCGGCTCCGACGGCGGCGCCGGTGGTGGCGCACCGGAGGCCGAAAAAGAAAAGAGAGAGAGAAGAGAGACTTACGTGTAAACGTCGCTTTTTGGCTCGTTCGAAGAAAGGGGTGAAAATGAACTGGGGTGAGCTCCTATTTATAGATTTCAGAAGTTACTATTCACCATAAATATCTCGGTAAATATCTTGGTAAATATCTTCTGATATTTCCGAAACCTTGTGGTTTACTCTTTTTATCGTCGTTCGAGCTACAGATCTCCGATTAACCTCTAGTTCGTTTCTATCTTCCTATACTTCCAACGCACAACTAGTGATATAAAAATATCCTACATCCCACGTCTAGGTAAATTATCCTTCTCATACGGGTGTTAGGCACTTATCTGAAACAAACATATTTAAACAGTTAAAACATACGTACATATATATTAAATTCTGAGTTTAAATATTTAATTAATAAATTATGTTTCGTTTTGGTCCGGGGTGCTACAAACATGGCGTCGAGTGCGCGTCGGCACCCGGCTCCCGACGGCTGCCGAGTTTTCTCGGCAGCTACTGCACCCGGCGCACACCTGGTCGAGTTTCTCGGCAGCTACTGCACCCGACACACACCTGGTCGAGTTTTCTCGGCAGCTACTGCACCCGACGCACACCTGGTCGAGTTTTCTCGGCCAAGACCTTCCCAGCTTTCCCGACGGTGGCCTGCTCAAGCAGGCCACTTTCTAGCGTCGCCCGACGCGGCGGCGCCGCCTCCAGCCACCACCACCTACCTCGTCGGATACCTCGCACCGCCGGCTACCACCTTCGGCCATCCCTCGCCGGAGTCCGACGGTGAATAGTGTCCGAAATCTCGCCGCAAAATCCTTCGAAGCCCAGTTTTTTCGAAAATTCCAACTTTAACCAAAACTCCGGCCGGCGACTCCCCTTCGCCAGCAACCTTTCCCGGCCAGCCCAACACCCTTATACATACATATACACCTATACGTATACACACACTCTCTCACGTTTAAACACACACACATATCAAAAAGCTTGGCCGGCGGCCACCCGCCGCCGGCCACCACCATATCAAAAAGCTTCGCCGGCGACCTCCTGTCGCCGGCCAAGGGTTCCTTCACGGCGGCGCCACCCGGCGCCGCCCATAGTAGCCACACAACACACACACACTGATACACCTCCAAAAACACACACATGCACATACATGCATAAACACCCACTGTTCTGGCCATGCGCCGCCACCCACGGCGGCGCTACCACTCCGGCAGCACCCTACCACTCTCCGGTGGCCTCACCGACCACTGCTCCGGCAAGAAAATGAGGAGAGAGAGAAATCAGAAGAGAGAGAAAGGGTGATGGGGGTTAGGGTTTGGGGCTATTTTTTGCCGTTTTCCGGCGAATGAGAAGTCGGATTTGAATTCCAAGACCTATCTTAAATTCGTCTCGTCGAGATGAACGTCGTGTGCGAAAATCGTCCGATTCCGACAACATTGAAATTTTCCGGCGACCGGCCGGCGGCGGCGTCGGTGGTGGCGCCGCTGACCAGAAAATCGAAAATGAAGAGAGAGAGAGAGGAGAGAGAGAGAGAACTTATGAGTTTTCGACGCGTTCGGCTCGTTCGGAAAAACGGTGAAAAATGAATCAGGAGAGCCTCTATTTATAGAATTCCGGAAGTTACTATTCATCGAAAATATCTCCGTTACTATTCATCGGTTGACTTTTCCGAGTTACTATTCACGTAAATATCTTCGTTTCCATTCTCCATAAATATCTTCCGATTTTTCCGAAACTTCCGGTTTTGCCCTTTCTGTCGCCGTTCGAGCTACGGGTCTCCGATTGACCCCTAGTTCGTTTCTATCTTCCCGTTTTCTTGATACGCATCTAATGCTATATAAATATCCTATGTTCCACGTCTAATAAAATTATCGATCTAATCGTGTAGTAAACACGTATCTGAAACGCACAAATTAAATTAAACAGTTAAATCATACGCACAAAATTATTAAATCATAGGTTAAAATATTTAATTAATTAATTATGTTCGTTTTGATCGGGGCGCTACATTGCAAATTTGTTATATTTAAATGTTTGATTTTATGCGTCAGGTTTATGTACATGAAAATGGTAAATTATAAAATGTTTGATGATGTGGTAAAATTTGGTCCTAATCACATTTCAAGAGGTTTTAAATCTCATTCTAATAATTGAAAGATATTGTTGACAAAATTCTAATGAAGTTTTTTGAGTTTTTGAATCGAGTAAAGATATTGCTGACAAAATAGTTATGTTTAAATTTAATGGGCAATATTACTTGGTTCAGAAAGATCTAATATGTCCTAAAATGCGTCAATATACATATTAATATTCCTAAAATGTACTATATTTTTAACAACGAAACATAAAACAAGTATATTGATGATTGTGGAGGACCAACGTTTATTGCAAATTTTGTAATCCAAGTAGGATTCTATCGCCAACTCCGTCACATTTATTTGGGGTCCGGTGGCAGAAATCTGGGTGTATTTACCGAAAAATTGAAAAGTAGTTTAAAATTGATTTATATCTATTTATAAAATACATGAATTTCGAAACCATAAATTATATATCTTTATATATATATATAAGTAAGAATATATATAAGTAAGACCAAAGTGTCACATGACATTCATACACTGCTTGCACATTAAATATAGCTAATTAATTAGCTTAAATTTTATGTTTACTAAAAAACATTGTTAAATAAAAAAGAAATGTTAATTAAATTTATCTAAATAACATATGCTAAACTTCAATGTTATAAGTTATTTGAATTTTTTTAATTTGAAAAGTTTAGAAAAAAAAATATAAATAAATAAAAAAGAAAAAAAATTAAAATAAAGGTGAGTTAATGGAAAATGATTGTTCAAACTTTTCAAACTTATTCATTCATGATTTGAATTATTTTTTTGAATATGTGTTTGAAAATAAATTATGAAATTTGTTTGTAAAATGTTGACATTCATTTTTTATCATACAATTGAAAATAAAAATTAAGGATTGTTAGACATTAAAAATAAAAAGTAAACAAAAAAATAATGGCGGTGTTGAATAGGCTAACAATATTTTTTTTTTTCAAAATAAAAAATAATTATGATCTTCTACAAATGCAACTCATATTTCGATAATTAAATAATTATTTAATCATATAATGTTATATTTAATCATATTATGTTATATTTAACGTTAAATTAGACAATACGTATTGCACAAATCATAAATTTAATTTTATTGTATCAATAATATTTAAAATTTTCAAATTTTACCAAGCTTAGTTTACTTTCTTATAAAATCCCGTGTAATACACAGGCCCAATACTAGTTTAACACAAACAGAGGTCCATGTGAAAAATGATTTTTCAGTGTCATCTACGATGCCTTCAGTGCAAAGATTCTCTCTCAGAAATTTGGGTCTATACATCCCAAAAAATTGAATAATTAGATATTTAATTAATAAGCAACTATAAAATATGAAAAATTAGATCCCATAAATTTAAAATTAAAAAAAAAAATAGAAATACACATGCATGTAAAACATAGGATTTCAGTGTGAAACTAACATTATGTTTGGAATAGGTTTATGTGGGTTTGGCGAAAACCAATCATTGAAATCCTGGATTTTGTAGTAAAGGTGAATAATGAAAATGTATGTTTATTTGAAGATTTTATAGTGTATGATTATGCTGTAAATGTCAAATCAATGCTGGAAAATGTAGATTGATATAATATTTTATTGTGAAAAGGTAGGTTGATGAGATATTTTTTTTATGAAAAAATGTATTTGATAATGATTGATGATTGTAATATAGATAGTAATGATTATGTCCGGATTTTATGATCCAAATTTAAATGCAAAAACAAACATATATTAAGATTTTAAAATCCAAAATCCTTCCATATAAAATCTCTTCCAAACATAGCCTAATATGCATAATAATTTACCTATTTTTGAGGGCGAGTAACACATGATTTTGTTGATCCCACTTGCAATTTTGTAGATGGTAATATTTAATTTATGTGTGTAGCTTATTATTCTTTCAATTATTAAGTCTTGAAGGGATAATTATTAATATAATTAAATCTACTGTGATAAATGACTTCGCATTGGTTGGGCGTAGGCAAGAACAAGAGTTTTTTGTTTTTATTTGTTTTATTGTACACCATACACGTAGATGGCAATATTTAATTTATATGCAGTAGCTTTTTATTCTTTCAATTATGCGTCTTGAAGGGTTAATTATTTTTAATTATTAGTATAATTAAATTTACTAAGATGAATATTAGTTTGGTTCGATTATTTGAATTTTTTTTCTTAAAACCGAAATTTAAAATTCATAATTGAGACCGAGATCGAATTTATTAAAATCGAACCAAAAGCATTTAATTATAGACAAGTTGAGTTTATAGACAATTTGCATAATTAATACGGGTATATTTTTAACATGTGTTAGACTCCAGTCCAGTAATTATCAAATGTGGTATTTCTGCTAAGAAAAACAATCTATTTATATTCTCACATGTATAATTTTTTTTTTTTGTCTAAAAAAACAGTTTACTAATTGCAGAGGGTTGAATTTTTTTAATTCGTGGTGATAGAGAGTACAACAATATCCATGAGAAATGTTATATACAAAGAGTTGTTACAAAATATTTAAGAGAATGTTATTCATTGAAGTATTTATTTTAGATGTTTGTAATTTTTGCATTGATAGTAATTATTTATGTTATTTACACCTCTTGCATCTTTTACAATATATGTGAAAAATATAGGATTATATAAAATAAAAAAAAGAGAGACTATATTCTACTTTTTGATGATTGATGAATGAATCAGATTTAGAAATTAAACTTATGTCCCCATCCACTGTAGCATGTTAATTCAGAGAATACTTGTTACATCTTTACTGACCTAAATGTTTGTCGGGAGAATATCTTGATATCATGAGCCATAGTTTGTTGGGATATAATTTAAAAAATGCTAGGTCAGCAAGTAGGGTTTGGATTCGGAAATATATGATTCAATAGTTGGTTGTTTTCCCAATAGACAATGAAATTGTATTGTAAGAGTATTGATGATATTGTGTCAAATGATGATTGGAATTGCTGATAACTAATATAGATAAAGCAATTTCGTTTCAATTGCTCGAACTCACTACTACTATCTACAAAGATGTATAAAGCTTATTAAAACATTGTAAAAAGTATCGTTTTCAACTTCCTAAAAGTTAATTGTACTCGATAAATCTACTAACTCAACATAAGACTAATCCGTAATTTTAAGTGTAACCATCATTAAAAACTTGTTGACCAAGTAAAACTTGTTAGAACTCTTAATTATGTATTATATAACATTAATTGACAAAGTTATAACTAGATTGAATAACTGTATTTATGAATACGTTTACTATAGTCTTGTCTTTGTGTTTAGCTGTAAGTTCTATTAGATTTGATTTACAATATAAGTTTTGTGATAAACTTCTCTAAGTGATAATGTTAAGTCAAAAGTTAAACATTTCAGTCAAAGCATATTAAAACATTATAAGAAGCATCATTTTCAACTTCTTAAGAGTTAATTGTACTCGATATATCTACTAACTCAACATAAAACTAATTCATAACTCTAAGTGGAATGATTATTGAAAACTTGATTACGAAGTAAAGCTTGTTAGTACTCTTTATAATGTATTATATAACATTAATTGACAAAGTTATAACAAGATTGAATAATTTTATTTATTAATTCGATTACTATAGTCTTGTCTTTTTGTTTAGCTGTAAATTCTATTAGATTTGATTTAGAATATAAGTTTTGTGCTAAACTTCTAAGTGATAACGTTAAGTCAAAAGTAAAATATTTTGGTCAAATCTTATTAAAACATTGTAAGAAGCATCGTTTTCAACTTCTTAAGAGTTAATTGTACTCGATAAATCTTCTAACTCGTAGTTGAAAACAGATATATATGTAAAACAAACTTACAATTTGTAAGATGTAGCAAAGGTCTGCTACGTAGAAACAGGATTTGTAAACAAAAGCTTGGAAATCTGGAAACAAACTAAAAGGTTGGTAGAGAGGGGAAAATCTTAAGAGGATAGAAGCTCGTAATGAGTTCTGCCCTTTACATTTGTAACAACCTATTTATAGAAAACTTAAACACACATTTGTCTTTCATTTGTATTTTAACTGAATTTGAATTTCATTACAGCAGCAATCAAGGCCGACAGCAACTGTATATCTTTTGACTTTAGCAATCAACTTTGTCAGAGGAAAGCATCTTATCTTCTGGGAGAAGTGGAGTAACTCAACATAAGATTAATCCGTAACTCTAAGTGTAACCATCATTGAAAACTTGTTGACCAAGTAAAGCTTGTTAGAACTCTTAATCATGTGTCATGTAACATTAATTGACAAAGTTATAACTAGATTGAATAAATTTATTTAAGAAACATCATTTTAAACTTCTTAAGAGTTTAATTGTACTCGATAATTTTTTTAACTCTACATAAGTCTAATCCGTAACTCTAAGTGGAACTATTATTGAAAACTTGTTGACCAAGTAAAGCTTGTTAAAACTCTTAATCATGTGTTATATAACATTAATTAACAAAGTTATAACTAGATTGAATAACTTTATTTATGAATTCTTTTATTATAGTCTTGTCTTTGTATTTAACTGTAAGTTCTATTAGATTTGATTTACATTATAAGTTTTGTACAAAACTTCTAAGTGATAACGTTAAGTCAAAAGTCAAACATTTCGGTCAAATCTTATTAAAACATTGCATCATTTTCAACTTCTATGGAGTACTCGATCAAAGGAACCTTTACCATCTCATTGCATTCCAACCTGCCACAACCGGCGACACTACCCAATAGCCAAAAAACACCCTCGCCCATCTCCCATACCACAACCAATGTCCCTCACATAATCGCAAAGCTGCCCCATCGCTTATCTCCCGACTCCTGTCAACCGTCTCAACAGCCTCGGCCCCAGCACCCGGCATGCCCTACAGCCCCCTGTCCCATTGTCACCTGTCCCCGGCGCCCAGCTCCCGGCGCACCCATTTTCACCCGTCCCCAACGCCCAACTCCCGGTGCACCCAACAGCACCCTTCTAGAAAACACATCAACATAACAACACACATCAAAATTCCACACCTTCTCACACAAACAACACCATACTCTAACCCATCCTCCTTATGCCATGGCCGGCTACCTCGCATCACCGACGACAGCCTCCTAACCACCCTACACATACTATTGCACATGTCACACCACCGATTCGCACATCGCCGCTGCGAGGAGGGAGAAAGATGCGTCGAAGAAGATAGGAAGCGAAAAGAAAAGAGGGTTGTACCTTTCACCGTTCTTTTCACTGTAGCGCTCGAGACGAAACGACGCATAATTTGACGATTAAATAATTTAACCTTAATTGTGTGATTTAATTTTGTGTGTTTCAGAAAATTAATTATATGTATGCTTTGATCTAAGTTTAAATTAATTGGAGTTTATATGAAAAGAAAGATCAATAAAATAATTCATAATTTGATCGAGATTAACGTGAATGAAAAATGGAATGAAACACCGAAAGAATGACCTAAATTGGAGCCCAATTGAGGGCCCAAATTAAATAATATCATAAAGTATTTTATTATAAAGTTTATTTAATCATAATATATAGTTTAGTATATAGATTAAACATTGGTATATAAGGGATATGATCACATAATATATGGTAAAAAAAAACTTGGATGATAGTTTTAACCAAGGTAAGATTCTCCTATTCTCCTCTCTTTCTTAGCTTTTCCGGCGGCCGGTGCCGGCAACACCACCATTGTTGAATTTTTCATCGAATCGAAACATATCGTAACCTATGCCAATTCGAAGCTCTCGCCGAGCCCGTTCCGATTCTGGGCTCGGATCAGCCATTCGCCGCTGCATTCGCTGGCAATCGGCCGGAGAAGATACGGCCTTTCTCTTTCTAAAAAACCCCGATTTTCTCTCTTTGTTTCCGACCATCCGGCTACCGATCGGAGCGATTCTTGAGCCTAGGTTGAAGTTCTCACCGAGCCCGTCATGAATCCGGGCTCGGATCGTCGATCGGATAGGCCGATCTCCGATAACAGCCGGTCAAAGTTTCTACATTTTTTTTCTCTCTCTCTCTCCTCTCTCACGTCTCTCTACCCCTCCCCGATTCTATCTCTCTTTCTCTCCCTCGCCGCTGCATTATCGTCGCCGATGGGGTGTGTGTGCTGTGGTTGGGGCGGCGCCTTGAGCGCCACCGTGCAGTGGAGTGAGGTGTGTGTGTAGTATGTTGTGCAGTGTGTGAGTTTAGTATTGGTTGTGTTTGTGGGCGGTGCATCCAACGCCGCCGTGTGATGTGGTGGCCGGCGTGAAGAGCGTCAACGAGTGTTGGTGGTTTGGGCGTCGCCTGTGATGCGGTGGTCGCTGGCAGGGTCTGCATGTGTGTGTGTGTGTTCGTTCCTCTGCTTGTGTGTGGGTTTGGAGAGTGGGCGGCGCTCGGAGTGGCGCTGATGTGCTATGGAGCTTGTGTGGTGTTGGCCGGCGACGTAGTGTCGCCAGCGATGGTCTGCGACGGCAATGGCAGGGGGCAGTGGCGGATGGGTGGTTTGGAGTGGGCAGGGACTTGGGTTGTAAATTTAATAAGTTCAGGGACTTAATTGCAATACCCCAATTTAAGTTTATTTACAATTTAGTCTCTAAGCTTTTGTATACCTTGTTTTCACCCCAAAATCTTTAGGATATCTCTTTTTGATCCCCAGAAGTTTCCAAGTCTTTGTTTTTCACCCCCAAATACTCTTGGATATTTCATTTTGACCCCCGAAGTTTCAGAAATCCCACTTTGACCCAAAACTTCTCTATAATTACAGTTTTACCCCTAGTCAAAGTCAACCTTGACCAGAATTTACGTTTTTAACCCCTAAACCCTAAAACGCTCCATTTTCACTCGTTTCTCATCTAATTAAGTTCATTCTTTCGCCTATGCAACCGTTATCAAACCCCCTTCGATATGTGATCCAACTCTAAGCCTTTTGAATCGCTTTTCTTTCCAATCATCGTTTCTTTCCGATAAGTTCTTTAAAAGTTTAATTAACGATCATGATAAACATCTAATTGATTACGTTTGCTTGTGTAGACTATCACGATTAGGAGCATACGTATTTTCATTTGAAGCTTGCATCACACGAAGTCAAACACCACCCAATCAGGTGGGGGTAACTTCTAAACTTAAACAACTTTTACATTTATGTACTTACTATGTTATTTGAAAGCATGATTACGATATGATCCTTAGATGTAACAACTTGTGAACTATATGTTGTGTTAAGCTATCGTGAGTATATGAGCTTGTTGTATAAGTCTATTATGTTGGGTTTGGGGCCGGGTCGTCCATAAAGGTACCGATAATTGTTAAAGGACTGGGTCGTCCATAAAAGGCACCGATAATCATTTAAGGACTGGGTCGTCCGTAAAGGTACCAATGGGAGAAAAATCCCGTATTGAAGGGGTAAGACGGGCTGTTCCCACACCTTTCGGATTGGGTCATCCGTTAATGCACCGATTTACGCGTTATGCTTTGTTATGTGTTGTGTTTACTTGATGTGTCGATACTTGCTTTTGAAAATTACAACAGAAAGAAGTAGTAAGAGACGACAGAAGAAAGATGTAAGGGATGATGTGAAACATCACATATCAATAGTCGGTCTCAGTACCGACAAAATCAACATTCGCAGCGGATCACAACATCAGGATCTCACATCCCAAATATATATAGAAATATTACAAAACGTGAGTTAAATTAAAACATTGTTTTAGAAATATTTGGGAGACATCGTCTCAATACAATAAAGCCGAAAACACACTTTCTCTGTCCAACTAAGGTTCCTCATGCTCATCATCGCCTGTAGTGTGAATACAGAATAAGGAGGTGAGTGCGTGGAATACACTCATGGTGATAAAATCCATCTCTTGTGACTCAACAGATGTAAAATACTAGTAAAATAATCTTAAGTCACGTTGTCACAGCACATAAAATGCATAGCAGATATTAGAAATGGCAAGAGACGAGTAGGTGCGGATATCACCCGTCTTATCCTATAAAACGATCTCAATACCGCTGGTGCATTTCAAGAGGACCACCAAACCTCAACAGAGTAGTAGAAATAAGCAAGGGACGAATGCATGATCAGAGTGGACCTCGGTCCTTTCACAGTAATAATATGGCACAACAATTATACTCACAACATTTAGTATTCCTCAATCATGCATTTAATAGGGAAAACAGTAGACAGATAAAGAGATAGGAATTACCTCCACCTTGTTCGGTGGTGACCACGTGAGTCACTAGTACTGAAAGTCTGATAACTCAATGCTCAGTCCAACAAGTAGCCTACACAGTTACGGTGTTTCTTAGATCCTTAATACAGTATAAATAAAGTTGTAAAGGGTTCCGACGGAAAAATGTTCGTTAACGACGCGACGGATCAAACGATCTAAAGATTGGAATTGAAGAAATGGGAGGGACAGATCAGTCTAAGAGGCTGATATGATAGGGAATGAAATTTGGGTCACGATGGAAAAAGAATGAGCTCGATCGGAGTTAAAACGAGCTCGAACGGAGCATTTTTGGTCAAAGGGTTGACTTTGACCGGGTCCACGGACCCCGGTCAATGATGTCTCGTCAGCGATGACTCGATACGGACAAACGATGAAAAAAATGAGATTTGAAATAAAAACACGGCGTCTTGTGCACGTCGGCACCCAACGGGGCGCGCGTTGACGCGCACGGCACGTGCGCGGCACCCGACACTCGGCAGCTGCCGAGTTTTCTCGGTAGCGGGGCACGTCGGCTCGGCAGCTGCCGAGTTTTCTCGGCAGCCCGGTGCCCAGTCTCCCCGACGGTGGCCTGCTCGACCAGGCCACTTCCCGGCACCACCAACTACGACGGCGCCGCCCTTTGCTGCCACCACCACATCCGCCGAAAACCTCGCACCGCCGGCTACCACCTTCGGCCATCCCTCGCCGGATTCCGGCGGTGAATAGTGCCTGGAATCACGCCGCAAAACCCTTCGATACACAACTTTTTCCAAACCCCACCCCAACCCAAAAACCTCCGGTCGGCGACTCCAGTCGCCGGCGACCACTCCCTGACCCTTGGTCGGCGACCCCCCGTCGCCAGCCACCTATCCCGACCAACCCAACTCTCCAACACAACCATATACACTCACGCATGAAACACACACACACGTTCAAACACACACATACTTTCCAATCTTGGCCGACGGCCACCTACCGCCGGCGACCTTCCCCGGACCCTCGCCGGCGAACTCTCGTCGCCGGCCCACCATTTACACACGGCGGCGCCACCCGGCGCCGCCCACAACAGCATGCACAAGCACACACACCATCACACCACACAACACACACGTGCACGTAAACATACATATACATATACTGTCCTTCTCCGGCGCCGCCGTGGGTGGCGGCGCCGGCCCTCCAACTCGACGCCCTCACTTCTGGTGGTCTTCCGACAGCAGCTCCGACGCGGTGGAGAGAGAAAAACAGAGGAGAGAGAAAGGTTGGTGCAAGGGTTAGGGTTAGGGTTTAGGGGCTGTTTTTTGTCATTTTCCGGCGAACGAGAAATCGAAATTGAATTCCGAGACCTATTCTAGATTCGTCTCGTCGAGACGACCGTGGTGTGCAAAAATCGGCCGAAACCAACAACTTTGAAATTTTCCGGCCACCGCTGGCAGCGCGCTGGAATAAAATATCGAAAAGAGAGAGAAAAGAGAAGACTTACGAGTTTTCGGTGCGTTTGGCTCGTTCGGAAAAATGGTGATTTTCGAATCAAAAACACCCTTATTTATAGAAATTCGAAAATCACTAAATATCCCGGTTACTGTTCATCGGTTGATTTTTCTAGGTTACTATTCATCGTAAAAATCTCGTTACTATTCTTCGTAAAAATCTTTCGATTTTCTTTTTCGAAACTCCGTGTTTTGCCCTTTTCGTCGCTGTTTGAGCTACGAGTCTCCGATTGATCCCTAATTCATTTCTATCTTCTCATTTTTCCAATACACATCTAATGACAAAATAAAATTCTATGTTCCACGTCTAGAAAATATTTTCGTCTTAAACATGCATTAAACATGTATCTGAAACGCATGAAATAAATTAAACAGTTAAATCATACGCACATAATTATTAAATCTTAGGTTTAAATATTTAATTACTTAATTATGCATCGTTTTTGGTCTGGGGTGCTACAAGCCCCCCCCACGCCGGGCCCCAGCACTGACCCGAGCACACTCGCACTATCTGAAAAACAAGCTTTGGTGCTAACGAAGACTCGTAAAGAGAAAAGAAATTGAATTTGCAAAGACTGACTTAAAATGCAGAGGGAAACTTTAACTTGCAAGAAGAAATTTTAATCTTGCTTAAATGAATCAACTTTACAAAATAAATAAATCTTGCAATAAAATTAATCAATTTTGCCAAATGAACCAACCTTGCAAAACAATCTATGTTGCAAAAAACTAAATAAATAAATAAATCTTGCGAAATTAGATTAAATTGGCGAAATAAACTAATCTTGCAAAACAACTTATTCTTGTGAAATTAAAATAATTTTGTAAAATATTTCAATCTTGCAAAGTTGCATTCAATTTGCAAAGAGAAACTCAATTTGCAAAGCTAAAATCAACTTGCAGAGTATAAAATAATCTTTGCCAAACTAAAAGGATTGAATTTTGAATTGCACTTTGCAAAGAAATGCTAAACATATAAAAATAACCCCTGCAAATATAAAAGAAAAACCATTTTTTCCATCACCCCAAATCTGCTCCAACTAGCCCCTTTCCGTTGCTGTTACCACCGACTCCGGCGAACCGCGTCGCCGGCGACTCACACACCGACTGAACACCATACTACCACCTACTAAGACAACCCACACAAACACACACAGCCATTCTACAACTCAACCAAAAACAGCACGAAAGGCGCCCATCGGCCAGCCCCCGTGCAAACTCGGTGCGTCCCCGACGCACCCCCAGCTCAGCATAGCAGCGCCCCCAGCGCTCGGCCAGCGCCCTAGCGCCGCACCCAGCACCCTGCATATCTAGCGCCCCGTTCCCAACGCCCTGCACATCAGCAGCTCCGTTCCCAGTGCCCAGCGCTCCCGGCGCCCCCTTGCACGCACACCAGCCCGCTTGAACGCCATCCGACGCCCACCACCGCTCCCGGCGGCCGACAGTACAAATGCCGGCGCACCTGTGCCAGCAAACCGTAGCAGCCGCAGCAAACAGAGAGAGGGAAAGAGAGAGAGAGCGTGAGAGAGAGAGATGGAGAACGAGAAGAGGAAAATTGTGTATGTATTACTGTCTTGCTTCTCTGTTCTTTAATTTCCATTCCTTTCCCAATTTCACACACAAACCCATTTACTAGCTAGGTGTCACTTGAGAGAGGAAGAGGCAGCAGGTGGCGTGGCTTATGGAGGGAGAAAGCATGTCCTGCTTGCCTTTTTCTTAATTATTAAATGTTTATACCAATTAGTTAATTAACTAAGTTTACTTAGTTAATGAATTAATTATACTTGTACATATATTTGTATACGTAAATATATATATATATATATCTTTACACTTTAATTCAATAAATTCTTAGTTTAATTAAGATTATCACTCAGTTAAATCTTAGCTTAATTAAGATTATTCCCTAATTAATTACTTCTTAGCTTAATTAAAATTATCACTTACTTAATTAATTCTTAATTTAATTAATTAATTAGCAACATATAATCTTAATTATTTAATTCTTATGCATAGTTAATTAATTAAAAACATATATATATATAACATTACATATTAACTAATTAATTTGGGGTGTTATAGATTTAATCCGTTTTTTCCATATCTGTACCCTACCCTAAAATCAAGGAATTTATTTCTTATTTTCCAAGTTTCATATCTCAGGTCTAGCCTATAAATAGGGCCTCAATTATCATTCAAATGAGGGAATTCTAGATCTGAAATCATTGTAATTAGAGAGTTTTTTACTCTCAATATGATATAAAAAACATTCTGATCAGCTCAAACCGACCGACCAGAATAAGCCTAATTAATTTTGTTCGAGTAGGCACCGGGCACCGTCTTTTTCTTATTTTATTCGATTTTCATATCATTTGTTCGGTTCGATTTACTTGATCGAGATTTTTGGTGTTAGGCTAGAATTTTATACTTTACAAAATCTGACGTCAACAAAAGTAATATTTAATATTCAAATATTGGTGTTGGTAATGAAATTTAATAACATATAAGAAATTTTATACAAATAGTGGTGTTGGTAATGAAATTTAATAACATATAAGAAATTTTGTACTTTTCAGTTCTGGTATAATTTAATAAAATGTGTTATAAAATTTTAATTATATTGTTATTGGTATAAAAGGTTGGAACTTATTGAAATAGTCTATATTATAACTAATGCTATAAATTTATAAGAAAAATCAACTAAAATAAAAATAAATTATAAATTTTGAAGTATTTTTATAAATTTTGAAACACTTCTTTATATACAATATTTATTGTGGTGTTCCTCCTTTCCTTGGCATTTTTGTCAAATATTAAAATCTTCAAATCAGAGCAACTGATTACTCTAGAAACAACAACATATAATTGACTTGACCATGATAAAAAAACAAAAAATGTGTTTCTTCAATTGAAATCCTACTCTAGAAACAACAACATATAACTGACCATGATACCATGAAAATGTGTTTCTTCAATTGAAATCCTACTCTAGAAACAACAACATATAATTGGCCGATAAAAAAACAAAAAATGTATTTCTTCAATTGATGTAGCGCCCCGGATCAAAATGAGCATAATTTATTAATTAAATATTTAAACGTGCGATTTAATAATTACGTGTGTATATTTTGGCTGTCTAATTAATTACGTGTGTTTCAGATAAGTGTTAACGCGAGTATGAGATGGATAATTTACTTGGACATGGGATAGGAGATATTTTTATATCACTAGAAGCGTTTTAGAAAAACGAGAACATAGAAACAAACTAGGGGTCAATCGGAGACCCGTAGCTCGAACGACGATAAAAAGAATAAACCACGAGGTTTCGGAAATATCAGAAGATATTTACCAAGATTTTTACCAAGATATTTACCGAGATATTTACGTGAATAGTAATTTAGAAAAGTCAATTGGTGAATAGTAACGGAGATATTTTGGATGAATAGTAACTTCTGAAATCTATAAATAGGAGCTCACCCCAATTCATTTTTATCCCCGTTTCTTCGATCGAGCCAAAACCAACGAAAACACGTAAGTCCTTCTTTCTCATCTTTTAATTTCCGTCTTTCTGTTTCCGGCGCGCCGCCGCCGGCCGGTCGCCGGAAAATTCCAAAGTTGTCGGAATCGGATGATTTTCGCACACGACGTTCGTCTTGACGAGACGATTCTAGGATAGGTCTCGGATTTCAAATCCAATTTCTCGTTCGCCGGAAAACGGCGAAAAACAGCCTCTTAAACCCTAACCTTATTCCTTGTACCACCTTTTCTCTCTCCTCTGTGTTTTCTCTCTCCACCGCGCCGGAGCTGCTGTCGGAGGCCGCCGGGGGTCGGGGCCCGTCGCTGGAGTGCCGGCGCCGCCGTGGGTGGCGGCGCCGGAGATGGACAGTGTGTGAATATATATGTATGCATGCATGTGGGTGTGTTTCATGGTGTGTTGGTGTGTGTTGTGTGGCTCGCTGTTGGAGGCGGTGCCGGGGGGCGCCGCCGTGAGGAAATGAACGGCCGGCGACGGGATGTCGCCGGCGAGGTGGAGGAGGAGGTAGCCGGCGGCTGGTGGCCGCCGGCCAAGAGAGGCAGTGGGTGGGTGTGTGTAAACACACCTCATGTTGTGTGTGAATGTGTGCTATGTTTGTGTATGTGTGTTGTGGCCTTGGGGTGGTGGCCGGTGACCGGGGGGTCGCCGGCCAGTGTGTCCGGTGACTGGTGGTGGTGGCCGCCGGCCAAAGCTGGTGATATGTGTGTGTGTATACACGAGTGTGTGTGTGTGTGTGTAAACGGGGGTGTATATATATGTATATATAGCTGTGTATGTGGGTTGTGATGGCCGGAATAGGTGGCCGGCGATGGGGGGTCGCCGGCCAAGGCTCAGGGGATGGTCGCCGGCGACGGGAAGTCGCCGGCCGGAGTTTTGGTTGAAGTTGGAATTTTGAAAAAATGTGACTTCGAAGGTTTTTGCGGCGAAGTTTCCAAGCACTATTCATGCCGGAATCCGGCGATGGACGGCCGGAGGTGGTAGCCGGCGGTGCGTGGTATCCGGCGAGGTAGGTGGTGGTGGCTGGAGGCGGCGCCGTCGCACCGGGAAACGCCGGGAAGTGGCCTGCTCGAGCAGGCCACCGTCGGGAAGATCTGGGAAGGGGCTGCCGAGAAAACTCGGCAGCCAGCCGAGCGAGCTTACCCGCTGCAGAGAAAACTCGGCAGCCGTCGGGCGCCGGGAGCTGCGCGCGCACCGTGCGCGCCCATTTGCACCCATCGGGTGCCGACGGACACCCGACGCCGTGTTTTCGATCTGAACCTCGTTTTCTTTCCGTCGTTCATCCGTATCGAGTCATTGATGACGAGACGTCGTTGATCGGGGTCCGTGGGCCCGTTCAAAGTCAACCCTTTGACCAAAATTATCGTTTTACCCCTAAACTTAAAATACTCCGTTTGAGCTCGTTTTAACTCCGATTGAGCTCATTCTTTTTGCGTTGCGATCCTCATTCCAATTCCTATCATCTCAGACCTTTAGACTTGACTTTCAGCCTTGTTTCCAAAAGCCCAATCTATTAGATCGATCGATCTGTCGCGTATTTAACGACCGATTTCCAACGGAACCTTTTACAGCTTTAATTATAATTTATTTAGGATCTAAGGAACATCATAACTTATGTAGGCTACTTGTTGAGTTGAGCCTTGTGATATCGGATCCTTTGGTACTCGCTTGTGAAATCTGATCCGCCGATACTTGTTCACGTGGTAACCACTATACGAGGTGGGGGTAATTTCTAACTCTTCTTCTGTTTACAGTTTTCCCTAAGCAAACATATGATTGAGGAATACTAAGTGTTGTGTTTATACTTGTTGTGCCATGATATAACTGTGAAAGGACAGAGGTCCTCCGATCATGCATTCTGTGGCGGTGTCGTGAGCCTCTTGAAATGCACAAGCGGTGAAATACCGATATAGGAATAACACGGGGGAATCCCGCACCTATTCTTCTTATACACCATTTCTACTACTCTGTGGCGGTGTCGTGAGCCTCTTGAAATGCACAAGCGGTGAAATACCGATATAGGAATAAGACGGGGGAATCCCGCACCTATTCTTCTTATACACCATTTCTAATATCTGCTTTGCATTTATACGTGCCGTGACAATGTGATAGTAGGATAGCTTTTCGGTATTTAATTCTGACATGAGTTGTGCGAGGTGGATTTTATCCCCACGAGTGTATTCCACGCACTCACCCCTTAATCTGTACTCACACTACAGGCGATGATGAGCATGAGGAACCCTAGGAGGAGAGAGGAAGTACTGTATCTGGCTTTGTTGTAATGAGATGAGGTCTCTTAAACATTTTCAAACTATGTTTTGGATAACTCATGTTTTGTAACATTCTTTTGATGCATATATGGATGAGAGATCCTGATGTATAATTCCGCTGCGTATGATGTAATATATCGGTAGTGAGACCGATTGTAATCGACAGAGGTCGGTTTTGATAAGTGAAAGATTCACTTCGTCCCTTACCTCTTTCTTCTGTTGTCCCTTGTTTCTTTCTTTCTGTCTTGATAAGCGTCCCTTGCCTTTTTCTATCTTCACGCCCAAGGGTAAAACTCTGATATTTTGACCAAAAGATTTTGGGGCGTGACAGGTGGTATCAGAGCCGTTCTAACATTGAGAACGTGCTCGAGTTGGTTTTAAAAATGGAGAAAATGTGATTTGAAAACGAGAAAAAGTTTTGGAACGAGTTTTAAAGTGGGAAAGGTGTGATTTCAAAACGTGGATGGTTTTTGAAAAGATATAGATAGGTACTATCCTCTCTCCATAGGTGACCCTCCCTGATATAAGTGTTGTGGAGCATGAATGTTTGCTTGTTAAGTGTTAATTTGCTTTGAACCGTTGGGTTTAGAAGAAAGCGTTGCGAGTATGAGTATGATCTCTGTTGAGGGCGGTACGAGTGGTGCCGCCATGAGGAAAAAGTAATGATTGGTGCTGGTGATGCGCCGGTGTGTTAAGAATGATAGGATGTTAAGGAATATTGTTTCGCGATGAGACAATCTGTTAAAACCCTCTTGACGTCATTACAATCACGATGAAAAGATTTTGTGAAAACCTCTTGAAGTCACTATAATCGACACACTGCTCTGAGCCACCGCCACAAAGCCGCTGACTGCAGCAGCGTGAGCTAGTGTGCGAGTATGGCCGTATGCAGGAGTTGATATCGTGTGACTAAAGGTTGAAACTACCATGGACCCTTGTTGATAACAGGGTGTACTAATGAGTGAGTTTTCCCAGTCCGTGGTTGTAATGCGTAAGATCGGTTTTGACAATTGAGGGCTATAAAAACTTTCTGAAGATGTCAGTAATGTGAATTTGAATGTTTTGCGTATGATACATTTTCTTTGGTTTGATTGTGCGAGTTGTGTATAAGCTATCATATATAAACGGATAATAGAAGATCTGTAAAGGTTATTATATGATTTATGGTATAATGTTTATTGGTACCGTGATTTTGGCTATTAGTTTGCCTACTACTATAGATTGTTGGATTACGCGAGGTAGAGTATAAGGATTAGTTTGCTAAGGTCGGCTGTAGAATGATATGCCACGAGGACGACCACGAAAGAATAAGCCGTCAAGGTAGGGGATTTGGTTACAGTGCTATGAGCGTTAGCACAACACTTCGAAGTAACCAGAGTCGCCCCACATCCAGCTAAAACCAACCCGAATCTCATCTACGAACAAATTCGGTGATTTAAACCGCCAACGTTCAATGGGAAAGGGGACGATGATTTATGCAAGTGTCATAGAGAGCGCTCAGGGGATCGCCTCTCGTTTAGATCTAGATGTTGTACCCCTCCAGAAAGTCTCCCTTGCTCCTGTCAAGAGAAAGTGGAATGGCCCGAGTCAGGATTTTGCCTAGAACAAAATTCTGAGGGCAAGCAACGCTCCACTCCTTCCTACACCTAGACCTGGGAACCCGTGCCCTAAATGCAGGAAGGTACACTCAGGACCGTGTCAGCAAGAAGCACGAAACTGTTTCACTTGCAGCGTACCGGGGCACATAGCGGCTAACTGCTGGAGGTCGAGGAACATGCCAGCTACAGCCCCACACTCGAGGCTGGTGGCAGGCAGAGAGCAAGCATTCGCTCTTACTCGCCCAGGAGTGGTTGAGGGAGCTGAGGCGATGACAGCATGAAGATGGTAAAACATCTGTACTGTCACCTTAGGATTGCTTTTGAAGATAAGATCCATCTAGTTAATCTTCACGTTTTGGAGATAAAGGATGGAGATAAAGGATTTTGATACGATCCTGGGGATGGACTGACTAGAGTCCAAACCACGCGGTAATCAAGTGTCGTGCAAGGAAGACTGTCATTCAAGCACCGGGCAAACTAGAGTTCACCTTTCATGGAACATGAATTAAAGTGGACTCAAGAATTATCTCAGCCATGGAAGCAATCGAGATGCTTAGCAAAGGAATTGCGAAGCTTGGTTGGTCAACATAATAAACCCCGAGAGAGAACCGACTACTATCGAGAAGGTGTCGATAATCAAGAAGTACATGGACCTGTTTCCAAAGAAATTACTTGGTCCTCCGCAGGATCGACAAGTAACATTCGAGATTGATCTTGTCTTAGGATCAGCACCGGTGTCAAGAGTTTCTTATCAGATGACACTGAGAGAATTGCAATAGCTGGAGGCCAGTTACAAGAACATTCAGACAAAGGCTTCATTAGACCGAGCATGTCACCTGAGGGGTACCAATACTCCGTGTGAAGAAGAAGGATGGAAAAGTCCGGATGTGTATGGATTACCGAGAGCGGAACAAGCGGACCCTAGAGAACGAGTATCCACTGCCTCAAACTGAAGATCTTTTGATCAATTAAGAGGTGCCAGTGTGTTCTCGAAGGTTGACTTAAGGTCTGGATATCACCAGATAAAAGTCAAGGACGCTGATATATCAAAGACAGCACTCAGGACGAGATATGGCCACTACGAGTTTGTAGTAATGTCATTTGGTCTGAGCAACGCTTCAACTATCTTTACGAACTTAACGAATCACGTCACCCATCCGTAGCTCGATCTTATCATCATTGTGCGACAGAATGCACCACGAACAGCAACTCAGGAATGTGTTGGAATTCTGCGAAAGGAGATATGCGTGCCGCTGATTCCCCCTGCTAGATGCGACATCTTTTCTCCCCATCTCATCAACTCTATCTTTATTTCTCCCTCTCTTTTCTTCGTCCATATCGAGAACGTACTGATTTTCGGTGACTGGGAATACGAACCTTTAGCACCTTTTATTCCTCATTCTATTCCGCAAATAAATGGTGAAGATGAGAAGTATATCGGATGACTAATATAAAGATCAGTATTATAAGACGAAGAAGGAGCGGAATGAGAAGCAAAAGTGTGATCCGGGTAGGAAGGTTCGAGAAAGAATTGGAATAGCTTAGGATTGGCAAAAGTTCTGGACATCGAGCTTAGCCAAATAATCGAGACGGTTGGGCGCGCAGGCTGCAGGGCACACGGGCGCGCACGATTGTGCATGGTGTGCACGATCGTGCGCGAACCAGCAGGAGCCACTGGAAGTTGGCGCACGGTCGTGCCAGAGAGCACGGTCGTGCCAGAGAGCACGGTCGTGCACGAGCTGGGGAAAGTTACTGAGTAGTGGCGCACGATCATGCCGGGAGGGCACGAGCGAGCGCTGGGTGGGCGCACCGGGAATGGGCGTCGGGTGCTGGGCGCGTACCGAGTGACGTCGGGTGACGGGAAATGTGCACGTGACGCCGTATTATTTTTCGATCCGATTTTCATTTATTTTTCCATCATACGCTGTTAAACGAGTCATTAGAAGTAGCAATCTTCGAAAATCCCTCTATGAATCCTTGATGAGAAATGGAAAGAAATAAGAAGACGAGAGTTCTAACAAAGTATCTAGTCTCGCAGCTTTTAGTACACGTTTAGTTCTGAGTTGTTCTTAGTACGCGTTCAATTTCGAGGACGAAATTATTTTTAAGGAGTAAGGGATGTAGCGCCCCGGATCAAAACGAGCATAATTTATTAATTAAATATTTAAACGTGCGATTTAATAATTACGTGTGTATATTTTGGTTGTCTAATTAATTACGTGCGTTTCAGATAAGTGTTAATGCGAGTATGAGATGGATAATTTACTTGGACATGGGATAGGAGATATTTTTATATCACTAGAAGCATTTTAGAAAAACGAGAACATAGAAACAAACTAGGGGTCAATCGGAGACCCGTAGCTCGAATGACGATAAAAAGAGTAAACCACGAGGTTTCGGAAATATCAGAAGATATTTACCAAGATTTTTACCAAGATATTTACCGAGATATTTACGTGAATAGTAATTTAGAAAAGTCAATTGGTGAATAGTAACGGAGATATTTTGGATGAATAGTAACTTTTGAAATCTATAAATAGGAGCTCACCCCAGTTCATTTTTATCCCCGTTTCTTCGATCGAGCCAAAACCGACTAAAACACGTAAGTCCTTCTTTCTCGTCTTTTAATTTCCATCTTTCTGTTTCCGGTGCGCCGCCGCTGGCGCTGCCGCCGGCGTGGCGGCGCCGCCGCCGGCCGGTCGCTGGAAAATTCCAAAGTTGTCGGAATCGGATGATTTTCGCACACGACGTTCGTCTCGACGAGACGATTCTAGGATAGGTCTCGGATTTCAAATCCGATTTCTCATTCGCCGAAAAACGGCGAAAAACAGCCTCTTAAACCCTAACCTTATTCCTTGTACCACCTTTTCTCTCTCTTCTGTGTTTTCTCTCTTCACCGCGCCGGAGCTGCTGTCGGAGGCCGCCGGGGGTCGGGGCCCATCGCTGGAGTGCCGGCGCCGCCGTGGGTGGCGGCGCCGGAGATGGACAGTGGGTGAATATATATGTATGCATGCATGTGGGTGTGTTTCATGGTGTGTTGGTGTGTGTTGTGTGGCTCGCTGTTGGAGGCGGTGCCGGGGGGCGCCGCCGTGAGGAAATGAACGGCCGGTGATGGGATGTCGCCGGCGAGGTGGAGGAGGAGGTAGCCGGCGGCTGGTGGCCGCCGGCCAAGAGAGGCAGTGGGTGGGTGTGTGTAAACACACCTCATGTTGTGTGTGCATGTGTGCTATGTTTGTGTATGTGTGTTGTGGCCTTGGGGTGGTGGCCGGTGACCGGGTGGTCGCCGACCAGTGTGTCCGGTGACTGGTGGTGGTGGCCGGCGGCAGGTGGCCGCCGGCCAAAGCTGGTGATATGTGTGTGTGTGTATACACGAGTGTGTGTGTGTGTGTAAACGGGGGTGTATATATATGTATATATAGCTGTGTATGTGGGTTGTGATGGCCGGAATAGGTGGGGGTGGTCGCCGGCGACGGGAAGTCGCCGGCCGGAGTTTTGATGAGTGTTGGATTTTTGGAAAAACTGAGCATCGAAGGGTTTTGCGGCATAATTTTCAGGCACTATTCATTCCGGAATCTGGCGATGGACGGCCGGAGGTGGTAGCCGGCGGTGCAAGGTATCCGGCGAGGTAGGTGGTGGTGGTAGGGGGCACCGCCACCGCGCCGGGCGATGCCGGGAAGTGGCCTGCTCGAGCAGGCCATCGTCGGGAAAGCTGGGAAGGTCCTGGCCGAGAAAACTCGACCAGGTGTGTGCTGGGCGCAACAGCTGCCGAGAAAACTCGGCAGCCGTCGAGTGTCGAGCGCACCCGTCGCGTGCCGACGTGCACGCGACGCCGTATTTTCGATCCGAACCCCATTTTTTCCGCCGTTCATCTTTTTCGAGTCATCGATGACGAGACATCGTTGATTGGGGTCCGTGGGCCCGGTCAAAGTCAACCATTTGACCAAAATTACCATTTTACCCCTAAACTTAAAATGCTCCGTTCGAGCTCGTTTTAACTCCGATCGAGCTCATTCTTTTTTTGTCGTGACCCAAATTTCATTTCCTATCATCTCAGCCCTTTAGACTTGACTTTCAGCCTTGTCTCCAAAATTTCAATCTTTAGATCGCTCGATCCGTCGCGTATTTAACGATCGTTTTCCGACGGAACCTTTTACAGCTTTAATTATAATTTATTAAGGATCTAAGGAATGTCATAACTTGTGTAGGCTACTTGTTGAGTTGAGCCTTGTGATATCGGATCCTTTGGTACTCGCTTGTGATATCTGATCTGTCGGTACTCGTTGATCACGTGGTAACCACTGAACAAGGTGGGGGTAATTTCTAACTGTGTAACTGTTTACAGTTTTTCCTATATTGAAGTATGAATGAGAAATACTAAATGTTATGATCATGTTATAATGTGGCAACGTGGCTAAGTGTTATATTTCCGGTATTTTATATCTGTGAACTGTTATAAGAGACAGATTGCATCCCCACGAGTGTATTCCACGCACTCACCCCTTTATTCTGTACTCACACTACAGGAGCCGATGAGCATGTTGAACCTTAGAAGGAGAGAGGAGGTGCTATCCTTGGATCTGTATTTTAAAGTTGTCAGTTTCTTAAACATTTCTAAAACAATGTCTTATTTAAATCGCGTTTTGTAATATTTTGATACATGTAAAGATGAGAGATCCTGATGTGTTTTTTCCGCTGCGTATGTTGATTTTATCAGTAGTGAGACCGATTGCTATCAGCAGAGGCCGATTGTTGTTTAGTGAAAGACTCACTTCGTCCCTTACCTTTTTCTTCTATCGTCTCCTACTATTTCTTTCTACTTGAGATAAGTGTCCCTTGCTTTTTCTCTCTTCACGCCCATGTGAAACTCTGATAATATATGAAAAGATTTTGGGGCGTGACAGAGTAAGCTCACGAATCTATTTTTTAATTGCAGTCGCGATATTTTTTTTT
Organism: Scutellaria minor; assembly: GCA_954870855.1. Taxonomy (NCBI): domain Eukaryota; kingdom Viridiplantae; phylum Streptophyta; class Magnoliopsida; order Lamiales; family Lamiaceae; genus Scutellaria; species Scutellaria minor. The sequence goes on along the minus strand of OX940734.1, from coordinate 10,613,106 downwards.
ATTACAGATAAGTTTTGTCATCTATTTTTTTAATTGTAGATAAGTTTCATGTACGTGATATTTATCGAGTAATCTCACGAATCTATTTTTTAATTGTAGATAAGTTTCATGTATTTATTTAATTGTATGTAACCCAATATTTCTTAAGTTTCTTTTTTTTATCGAGTAATCTCACGAATCTAATTTTTAATTGTAGATAAGTTTGATGTATTTATTTAATTGTATGTAACCCGATATTTCTTAAGTTTTTTCTTATCGAGTAATCTCACGAATCTAATTTTTAATTGTAGATAAGTTTGATGTATTTATTTAATTGTATGTAATTCGATATTTCTTAAGTTGTTTTTTTTTTCATACCTATTGTTATATTCATCTCTTATTCTTCACAAGTATAAATTTAAAAATGAAATAAGATAAGAAAAAATGATAGGCAAAATTAAATTATGTAAAAAAAAAAAAAGAAATTACGTATGTAAAAAACAAAACAAAAAAAGCGCGTAAAAAAACAAAAAAAAAAAGAAAAATAAATTATGTAGAAAAGAATATCACGCTAAGTAGAATATCGAGGAACTTAAAACATACGTGTGTTGTCACATAAGCCAGATTGGCTCCATAAAAAACCCAACGGTGGACTCCTTATCATTACTATATATATATATATATATATATATATATATATATATATAAAATATAATATATTCTATAATTAGAAAAAAAATATTTACTTCAAACACATAATATCCAACAATATCCACATTTGCAGTTATATATTTTTTATTTGATGTCTATACTCAAAGAGACACAATATTCTTCAAAAGACGTCTTTTAATCGAATAAACGACGTTTTTGTTTCTTCTTTACACCAACTTGTTTCTATTCAAAGTGTCTTCTTTCAAATTAACTAACTTACCAGTCATTTAATTTCTTATTTTACCATTATTTTATTAATTACCTTCCATATTTATGAATATATATTTAATATAATATATTCCATAATTGGTAAAAAGTATTTACTTCAAACACATAATATCCAACAATACGTCTATGTATATGTAATATAATATATTCTATAATTAGTAAAAAAGTATTTATTTCAAACACATATTATCCAACAATATCCACATTTGCAGTTATATATTTTTTATTTGATGTCTACAGGGCTACTCAAAGAGACGCAATCTTCTTAATAAAATAAAATTGATCATAGTATATAATAATAATAATAATAATAATAATAATAATAATAATAATAATAATAAAAGTTTTGTGTTTGTGAGTTTTAATTTTTGAATAATTAAGAAGTGATCAATCATACTTACTAATATGTTTTGTTCATATTTTTGTTCATTTATATCTTAGAATCATTAATAGAATTTGCAAATAATTTTCTACATTGTTTCAGATGGATTTGTTTAAAAAACATTATATTTATTCCAAACTATAGTTGTCACGCCCCATTTTCTTTTAATAAAAATCAGAGTTTTTACTCGGGCATGAAGATAGAAAAGTAAGGGACGCATAACACACAAAAAAAGAAATAAGCAGGAGACAACAGAAGAAAGAGGTAAGGGACGATGAGAAACCTTCTCATAACAACAATTGGCCTCTGCCGAAGTCAATCGATCTCATTACCGATATAATACATCATACGCAGCGAAACATATATATCGGGATCATACATCCTTTCAAGTACCCAAAATATTACAGATCGTAAATTGTTTGAAACATAGTTTGAAAATATTGGTGTTACATCATTCTAAACAAAAGAGCCCACAGATAGCACCATCTCTCTCCCTCTAGGGTTCCTCAGTCTCCTCATCTCCTGTATTGCGAGTACAGATTAAGGGGTGAGTGCGTGGAATACACTCGTGGGATAAAATCCGCCTCTTGTGACTCTCAACAGATATATATGAAAACTAATAAAATAATCTTAAGTCACGTTGTCATAGCACATAAAATGCATAGCAGATATTAGAAATGGCAAGGGACGAGTAGGTGCGGGTATCACCCGTCTTATCCTATAAACGGTCTCAATACCACTGGTGCATTTCAAAAGGACCACCAAACCTCAACAGAGTAGTAGAAAATAGTAGGGGACGAACAGAGTGGACCTCGGTCCTTTCACAGTAATAATATGGCACAACAAGTATAAACACAACATTTAGTATTTCTCAATCATGCATTTAATAGGGAAAACAGTAAACAGGTAAAGAGTTAGAAATTACCCCCCACCTCGTTCGGTGGTTCCCACGTGAGCAGCAAAGTCTAAATATCTGATAACTCAAGCGCTTAATCCAACGGATGGCCTACACAAGTTACAGTATTTCTTAAGTCCTTAATAAGTTTTATTAAAACGATAACTGATTCCAGCGGAAAAACGATTCTTAAATACGCGACGGATCGAGAGATCTAAAGATTGAAGTTCAAGAAACGAGAGGGTCAGATCTGTATAAGTGGCTGAATAGATAGGAAATGAAATTTGGGTCACGATAAAAAAAAAAGAGCTCGATCGGAGTTAAAACGAGCTCGAACGGAGCATTTTAGGTTTAGGGGTATTTTGGTAATTTTGGTCAAAGGGTTGACTTTGACCGGGCCCACGGACCCCGATCAACGACGTCTCGTCATCGACGACTCGATACGGATGAACGACGGAAAGAAAATGAGGTTCGGATCGAAAACACAGCGTCGGGTGCACGTCGGCACCCAACGGGTACGCATGGGCGCGCGCGACGCGCGCGCGGGTTCCCGACACCCGGCAGCTGCCGAGTTTTCTCGGCAGCGGGTGATGGTTCTCGGCAAACTCGGCAGCCCCATACCCAGTTTTCCCGACGGTGGCCTGCTCGAGCAGGCCACTTCCCGACGTCGCTCCGCCGCCTCCTACTGCCACCCCCAGGTTCGCCGGAAACCTCGCACCGCCAGCTACCACCTCTGGCCATCCTTAGCCGGATTCCGACAGTAAATAGTGCCCGGAATCTCGCCGCAAAATCCTTCGATGCTCAGGTTTTCGAACTCACCCCCAAAATTCAAAACTCCAGCCGACGACCTCCCGTCGCCGGCGACCACTCCTTACACCTCCGCCGGCGACCCCTCGTCGCCAGCAACCCTTCCCGGCCAACCCTAGCCATACACACGGCCATATACATACATGCATATACACATACACTCACACATATACTCACACACACACACACACTGTCTTCCTTCTTGGCCGGTGGCCAACTGCCGCCGGCGACCACCACCACCCACCGTGTCCTTGGCCGGCGACCGGGGGTCGTCTGCCACCACCACCACCGCGCACACAACACACACATAGCAGCTTGCACACACACACACAGCGTAGGGTGTAAACACACACACTCACTGTTGTTGCTTGGCCGGTGGACACCAGCCGTCGGCCGTCTCCCCCGGACCTTCGCCGGCGACCTCCCGTCGCCGGCCGTTCTTTCCCACACGGCGGTGCCGCCCAAAACAGCATGCAACACACACACACACACTAACATACCTAAATACACACACACATGCACGTAACACATATATATATACACTGTCCTTCTCCGGCGCCGCCGGCCCTCCAGCGACTGACCCCGACCTCCGGCGGCCTCCGGCAGCAGCTCCGGTGCGGTGGAGAGAGAAAACACAGAAGAGAGAGAAAAGGTGGTGCAAGGGTTAGGGTTTCAAGGTTGTTTTTCGCCGTTTTTCGGCGAACGACAAATCGAAATTGAATTCCGAGACCTATTCTAGAATCGTCTCATTGAGACGAACGTTGTGTGCGAAAATCGGCCGAAACCGATAACTTTGAAATTTTCCGGCCATCGGCCGGCAGTGGTGCGCCGGAAAACAGAATGACGAAAAAAAAAGAGGAGAATGAAGGACTTACGTGTTTTCATCGATTTTGGCTTGATTGAAGAAACGGTGATTTTTGAATCGAAATCACCCCTATTTATATAAATCCGAAAGTTACTATTCACGCGAAATATCTTTGTTACTGTTCATCATTGACTTTTTCGTGTTACTATTCATCATAAAAATCTCGTTACTATTCTCCGTAAAAATCTTTCGATTTTCTTTTCCGAAACTCCGGGTTTTGTCATTTTTATCGTCGTTCGAGCTACGGGTCTCCGATTGACCCCTAATTCATTTCTATCTTCTCATTTTTCTAATACGCATCTAATGATAAAATAAAATCCTATGTTCCACGTCTATAAAATATTTCCGTCTTAAACATGCATTAAAAACGTATCTGAAACGCACGAAATTAATTAAACAGTTAAATTATACGCACATAATTATTAAATCTTAGGTTTAAATATTTAATTAATTAATTATGCATCGTTTTTGGTCCGGGGTGCTACAATAGTTTAAAAAAATAATTTCTTAGATTTTTGAAACCATTTTTCTTTTTCAGATTTTTTTAGGACATATTATAGTTTTTTAAAACAATTTTTAGATTAATTATATCTATTTATTTGAAATAATTTTGAATAAATTACCAAATATTTTTATTATTTTTATTAAAAAAATTATTAAATTTATTGAATTTTATATTTACACAATAAATATTACATATATTTGAACTAATTTTTAAATTTTATTTGTTGATTTTAAATTGTTAGACTTAACTTAATCTCACAAACATTATTATTATTATTATTATTATTATTATTATTATTATTAATTTCATATTTTATTACTATTTTAATATTTTTATAATAGTTTTCAAACTTTTAAATATTTTACAACCCTTCATAAAATGAAATTTAGATTTTAAGATTATTTTCCACATTTATATATAAAAATTATAAGCTAATTTTCAAAATTTTTAATTTTTGTCAATGTTTACATTTCATTATTTTCAAAATTTAATCATATCATTGAAATATAAACATATCATTTAAGATAGCTTCTTTTGTTTCATCTCTACTCCTATATATAAATTATACGATATAGCTTATTATGTAAGATATATGTTAAGCTTATTCTATAAGATACTTTAAAGTTATTTTTTTTTTTTCTTTTTTTCTATTAGTTGGTTGATAGTTTGGGAGGGAAAATGACAAATCTGTAAAATTTATCAATTTCTCCCATTTTATATATAGTATAAATTTGTTTGAGAGATCAAGTGTAGCAATTTGTATAGTTCATGACAAAATGCAACAAAAAACAAAATTTATGAAACTTGTTGGAACAAATGATATAGCATATTTACTTTCTACAATTAAAACAACCAGAGGAAGTAAAAAAAGCATGTTGAATTGTATTCTTACTCGAATTAATAACACTTGCTTTTGCAATGTCCTAAAACAGATGTGCTGAAATTAAATATTACGGGTGTTCTGTTACTATGATTCAATTGTGTATTCTTCTTCAAATTCTTCACTCTTGATCAAGGATGAAAATATCGATATCAAGTGATATCACAATCTTAATTTTACGGAGATATCGATGGATATATCGATATCGCATATCGATATCGCAAAAAATTTGAAAAAGTGACGGATATCTTATTAAAATTTTGAAAATTTAATATGAAATTTTAGGGATTATTTTAACACATCATTATACATATATTCCACCCAAAATCACAATAAAATAATATATTTAAAACCAACATATAGATAATAAGCTTTTAAATATTGTACTTCATAAAAAAAACTAACAATATATTACATAATACAATACAAAATTATTAAAATTACATGATACAATACACTAGAACCAAAAAGATGACCTATGAGGTTCAAACATAGTAGATGAAATGTCATCTTTGTCCAGACAATACTGATAACAACTCATCACATTAGAGTACCTATGGATGTAGTTATGCACATGCCATTCATAAGTTTTTCTATCTTGCCCAACTGTTTCACCATGAATTGGATAATGTATACTAATCCAATCATATTATTGATATTCATTTTGATATTCATACGATATTTTTTGAGGAGGTGGGTGATGAAAAATATCTTGAGTACTTCAACCAAATTGTGAACTTTCAAAGGTGTCAGGATGCATGAATCTTGAGACATATCACTACATTCATTGCTACCCATATTCATGGAATCAAAACTGACTGAAATTTGTTCAATATCAATAGATGAACATGGATATGAAAGATTGATGTGATAAGAGAATAATTTCCTTCTACTATCAAACAAAATACACAATACAAAGTAAAAAAAAATCACATTTTTCAATTTTTTTAATCAAAATCGCGAATTTTGATATATATGCGATAATTTGCGATATATCCGCGATATTTCCCGATTTCCATCCAATTTTGTACTACACTGAACCGATATCGATATCGATAACGATAATTTGCGATATTTTGCGATATATCCGTGATACCCAGGAAGAAATACATTAACACCCAATATTCATATTGCAATATCCGTATCTGCGATATGTCCGCGTTCGCGATATTTTCATCCTTGCTCTTGATTTGAAGAAGTAAAAAACTTGTATTTCTATCTCTCTCAAACATGGTATTCTCAAGTATTGATAGAATGAATTTTATTATATATATATATATATATATTAGTGTATCTATATATTCTATTTATAGATGTCTATGAGACTTCTCAACATGGTTCGCAAAAACGCCGTTACGGCCGTTATAACGGCGTTACGTAACGGTAACGCCGGCCGCCGCGTCGACGATTCGCTAGAAAACAGTCGTCAGCGTTATAGAGCGTGCAATCGGCGTTATAACGGCCGTAACGCCGTTACGATGCGAGATAACGGCTGTAACGCGGCGATAACGGCCGTAACGGCGCGATAACGGGAAAAAAACGTTAAAATTAAAAAAAAAAAGAAAAAACTGCACAAACAATAATCTATGAATTATATGTTGATCGAGATTTATCCAATGCATATCATGAGTATCCACGTGAACAACCTATGCCTCATCTAACCCATTATGATTATTCACATCTTCCTATTCGTCCTGAAAGGGAAGATAATGATGATTTTGAACCACCTCGGCATTCCACGTGGTATTAATTATGTATGTAATTGTATGTTTTATATGTTAATTCTAGTTTTAATTTTTTTTTATGTTAATTTAGTAAAAACATAGTATAAATAATGTTCATGAAGTTCTAGAAATTTTAGAGTTTTTTTTTTAAAAAATTGTCCGTTACGGCCGTTATAACGCCGCGTTTTTGCAATGTAACCTTAACGGTGGTGTCCGCGATGATGCCCGCGACCGCCGTTACTGCTAACCATGCTTCTCAAAGAGAAGCAATCTTCTTCAAAAGACGTCTTTTAATCCAATAACGACGCTTCTGTTTCTTCTTCACACCAATTGCATCTGTTTAAAGCGTCTTCTTTCAAAACGCGTCTGTTTCTAATTTACACCAACTTGTGTCTATTCAAAGCTTCTTCTTTCAAATTAACTAATTTAAAGATCATTTAATTTCTTGAAGCTTCTTCTCCACACCAACTTAGACCATGTTTATCGGTGCTTCCATGCCCAGGTCGTGAAGAAAAGGACAAAAAAGACTTAAAAAAAAATGGAAAAGAAATTTAATTTGATGACCAAGTCTTGACCATGGTCATGACCAAGTTATCCCATGATTTTGATGACACGTGTCATTGTATGATTGGTCGAGTGCATTTTATTTACTTAAAAAAAAATTATACACCAAAATTTATAAAATAAATTTTTCTATAAATAAATACCAATATTGATATATTTTGGATCACAATCTCATACACTCCCTTTTATTTTCTAATTTGTGTCAAATCTCTTAATTTTTATCATTTTCTACATGTAATTTGCATCTTTTGCTTTGTTGTAATTTACGTATGTATTTATAGCTCGATTTATTTATTTTCTTTTGTATTTCAATTCTTGTAATTTTAATTTTGTTATTGGATGTTGTAATTTTTTTTTATAATTACAATTTTTTTAATATCAAATAATTGTATATATTTCTTAAATATTTAAAATATAATAAAAATTAATTATATATATAATTGTTAAATTATAAAAGAAATAATTTATTAAAAGTTGGTTGTGGTTGTGGATGGTTATTGATAACGTATGAAAAAAATGAGATTGGGTTGTAGAATAGAATATGTATATGGAGGATAAAGAAATGAATTGTTTATTAGTTAGTTATGAGTATGGTTGAATATGGATAAATATAGTGTTATGTTTGTTCAAACGTCTTCTTTGAAATTAACTAACTTAACGGTCATTTAAGTTCTTATTTTACTGTTATTTTATTAGTTAAGTCTACGAATAAAGGACGCTTTTGTTTCTTCTTCACACCAACTTGTTTCTATTCAAAGTGTCTTCTTTCAAATTAACTTACTTAACAGTCATTTAATTTCTTATTTTACCATTATTTTATTAATTAACTTCCATATTTATAAATATATATTAAATATAATATATTCCATAATTAGTAAAAATATTTACTTCAAACACATAATATCCAACAATACCTACATTAGAACTTTTATTTTTTATACTTAATTTCCACAACAATTCCGTCTGAGAGAAACATAGATGTATTATGCATTGTGTTCATTTTGGTCCTAAACATATCCCGGTTCCATGATAGCTTTAGAAAATTTAGTTATTTCATTCTCATAAATGTTTACTATCATATAAGTGACAAGATTCGAGTTTTATAAGCTTGTATAGTTGTCACTAAATGTTTTAAGCATACCCTAGACTATTATACCAACAGACAATTATTATAAGAATGAGTAGAGTTGTGAATAAAGGTCGGCACAGGGCGAGCAACTCACAACCCACCATAACCCACCACATGACGGGGAGGGGCGGGACGGACTTTTTGGGTGGTGGGCCCAAAATCTCAACCCAACTCAACCCACTAGTGGGCCGCAGGTTAGGCGGGCCGACCCACCAAATTTTTGTTTTCAAAGGAAAAAGAATATACATGTAACACACATATATATGCATTCAATTACATATAATATATAAAAAATATTTTTTAAAAATAGTTTTTCACTAAAATTTTTTTATTACTATATATAATGACTCTTATCAATATTTTTATAAATCATTATTTGTACTAGGTAAGAATTTTTATCACTATTATTCATTTATCATATATAGTTTCTTATTCATTTATCATATATAGTTTCTGTTGGTCCAAGTGGCACAGAGGTTCAGAGTGAGTGAATGAACTTTTATAGCTTTTACAAATCTTTCGAACTTTGTTGTAAGTTGTTATCTACTTGAGCTTATAACACTGTATGCATTCTTGCGTGCATCACTATCGAACAATTTATTATGATAACTAAAACATCTTTAGAAACAAACACACTATCTTATGAAATAAGACCTATCATTATATTTTTCCATTGGAAGTGTAAAATTTATCAAGTTTCTCTGTATTAGTTTAGTCTATAACCTATTTGTGTAATAAAATAGAGATGTGCCAGGCTTTTGTGGACAGAGACAATATATGAATTTGTTCAAAAAAACAAATAACTAATTGATAGGAAGAAAGATAATATATTATGTGGTGTTCAAATATTTGGAATATTTAGAAAAAATATGTATTTATACATGTATATACGTACATATATAAAGTGCGTAATTAGCTCAAATCCTTTGCTTAATGATCTTAGATTATTTAAATTTAGTGATTTGAAATGCGAGTTATAAAAAATGAATGTAGTGCAAATCTATCTAAATTCGAGTGCATTCAAAATCCACCTATATTTTTTAATAAGCAATTCAAAATTAAAATGAAGGTTTCCGAATTTATATGATTATAAACATCGTTGATGAATTTTCTATTGTAAGTTTTGAATTATTCCGGTCTTTCAATACAAACACGACCCCAATGTATTCATTTATTTTGTATTTTGTTTTTGAGGTATTTTGCAATTGGGGTGTTTCCTACTTAGCTTTTAACCTTTATGTTTTTAGGTGCTTTGTTAGCAATGTCCTTGTATGCTTTGTAAATTGCTTGTTTATTAAATTTCTTAGCTACTACAGCAAATGTATGATGTAGATTGTAGAAGTTGTGAGTCAGATCGATCTCATAGAGACTAATGATCTAGAACTTAATTAACTACCCAAATTCAACTCCTAATTTTATCAAGTCAATCGAATATCAAAAGTTTTAGATTAAATATAACAAACCAAATAAAACAATTAAAAACAAGACAGAATAATCAGATATAACAAGACAGGTTTTAGCACATGCTTTCATCTAATTTTCATCAAAATATCATTTTGATCAATTCAAGTTCATTAATTAATTTTTCTATATGAGCAATCACAATTATCAAATTAATCACTCTCCCGAGTTGGTTGACCAGTTGATTATATACTAATAAATGTATCCCTACTGAATCAGATAAAACAAATAACTCTCAAAAGCACATAAGATTGCATTCTCATCATATAACTTCATTATTCTCCTGATCAATTTCACTTATATGTCATGCATTTATTCATCTATAATTAAATTTTATCTTTCAAATTTTAACTCAATTACTAAAAATATTAAATTACTGACCAACTAATCAAACAAATATTCAAAATATAAACAAAGGAATATGATCAAAAATTAAGAACTTGAATTAAATTAAAGATTCATAAAGATTTGAATTAAACTACTAAGAAATCCGAGAAATCTTAGAAAATTAGCTAGACATGACTATTAACAAGCTCATAGAAAAGATTGAAAATATATCATATCAAACTAATCAAAAATCTAACAAGGGGAAGAATAAACTCTATCGAACAATGATCTCTTGATTTTTTGATCTTTGAGTTTCTTCGTCTCTTCCTCTGATTGCTCTCAAAATATTAATTGTTTTCTCTATGTAATCGATTTAATCATCAATTTTGGGTATTTATATCATCTCGAAGGTCTCATAGGTTGAATAAAAATGAAAAGTTCGATAAAAATCAAAGGTTTAGGTGAAATTGGTGTCTTCAGACACGGTCGTGCTATGTAGCACGATCTTATCGTGTCTTGTTCCACAATTCATTAATTTAACACATGATCTCAACTTGTTATCGCGCAAGGTCGTGCTGTGGTGCACAGTTGGATCATGTGCAGATATAAACTCGATTTTGACTCGTATTTTTCTTCGTTTCTTCATTGCTTTTCCATTACTTCATTGATTATCAATTACACTAGAAAACCTATATTTTTTCTCATTAAAAACATGAAACTAACCACAAACCTATCAAATGCAACTTATACTTGAAAATCACATAAATCACTATAAAAGCGCACCGAAAAGTACTCAAAATGAATGCATAAGCATACATAAAAATACATAAAAACGACAATTATAACTGCTCTATGAGTGTTATAATATATAGGTCAATGGATCAACCTTAATCCTCCACTTTTTGGATGTTTTAATTCAAAAAATAGCTATAACGTTTTAAGGAATTTCATGTACAAAAAACATATTTATATTCTTATATTAAAAAAAAAAAATACATTAGACTGAATTATAGGATCAAGGGTCTTATTAAGAATAACACTTTTAAAAATAGTTCTCTCTATATTATTTTCTTTAATCCAATCTACGTATAGTTACATGCATGAGTCATTTGATTCCTCTATTTCAGTTTAGTTAGTTGGACAAAAAATCAAATAATAACTCAAATAATTATTTATTGTGTAATATAGTCAATATGTTTTCTTGATCCTTTCTTATGCATGACTATCCCAAATGCTATTATTTACTTTGGTAAAATTTTACTCAGTTATGTTTTGAATTCACTACACTTACTATAATAATGAGAGTTTTATTAATTTTATCCAAAATTTATCAATTAATGATTTAAACACAATAATCTTAGTCTAATAGATAAACAAATTAGTTTTCTACTAATTTCTTTTCTTTTTTCTTTTTAAATGAGTTTAGGGGAGTATAAGGGAGGAAAACTATAAAGATTAGAAATCTTGTTTGATCCGAATTCGAATCCTGATCATCACTGTTTGCACTTTTATAAAGGTGGAACACCGCTTGAGTTACAAGACTCTTGATGTTTTCTACTAATTTCCTAATTTGTTTACTAAATACAATTTTTAAGTGAGTTTAGGTTAGTAAATAAAATGTTGGTTTTCTAATCGATAGAAACCAAAATGCAATATAACTCGTGCATCGGACGAGTTCCCAATCTAGTTGCTAAAAACGCACGCCCGGATCACTAATAAAATAAAATGCGTATATGAATAGATGGCTAAAATGGTTTTCCAACACTAAAACATTGAAATGTATTTTGTGAGGGGAGATTGCACAATTATACCGGCAACACAAAAAAAAATTTTAATATTAAAACATACAATCAATTAATCTCATTTCGCATTTTTCTCAAGTAAGTTTTTATTTTTATTTTTATAAATATTGATAGGGTCTTAAATTTGACAAATCACATATAATTATATATAATATGAACACTTGATGAGTAAGTGTCTTGTGCAATTGGTGCATGAATCTTAAATCTATGCACTCGGATCAGTCTGGATCCGACCCGGCTAGCGCCCTTTTTTCGCATATTTTTTTTTATCCTGATCTTTATATTATATTAGTTATACCATTATATTATATTAGTCATATCTTTATGTACAAATATCATACATTTATGTAATACTTTAATTTAAAAAAATCAATTTCGGCACAATTTGTACATATATACCATTATGTGATTTTACTAATACCTTTATGTTATATTACTTATACATTTATATCAACATAGTCATACATTTATATAATATATAAATGTACAACTAACATAACTAAAAAAGTATGACTAACATAACCTTAAGGTATGACTAACATAACTAAAATATATGAAATGTATTAATGTCTGTTTAAAAAAATGTTAACATATAGCTAACATTACTAAATGCATGACTAACATACTAAATTTATAACTAAAACTACATAATGATATGACTAACATAATATAAATATACGACACCTGAAAGTGAGTTTATGCATGGATATCTAGACACGTGGCGGTGTGTCAGAGCACGTTAGAATCGTGTCAACCCAAATACATGGATCTAGAATCCATGCACCAAGTGCATAAAAGTTTTTGTCACACTTCATCGAGTCATCAATCGCTTACATTGAAACAAGTATTTAAGCTAGGCTCTTGAATTTCGACAATGAGATATATTACACAAAAAGTCAACTTAATTATAACGGGTTACTCTCCTATGCACTGGATCTGTGCAATTGCCCCGACCACAATCTGCTACCCACCTTTTATATATATATATATATATATATATTTTTTTATATTCTTTTATTTTTTGAAACGACACGTTCTTCTCCTCTGGAAAGCCTTCTTCTCCTCTTCTCATCCGATCGCGATCTCCCCTTCTCATCTGGATCACGATAGCAAGTTCCTTTTCATCTTCTTAGATTGCGATCTACCCATTTTTGTGATCTTGCTTGCAGTAAACGATAAGATCACGATCTTGCCCTCTCCTCCGGATCGCGATCTACTCCGTCATAGCACATTCCTTCCCATCTTCTTTAGATCAAAATCTATCCATTTTTCATGACCTTGTTCACGATAAACGATATGATATTTCAACATCGGAGTGTTTATTACTGTGGTGGTGGTGGAAAGCTTAAAGATTGGAATGTATCTTGAAATTTGCAAAACTTTTTTTTAGAAGGTTAAGAATGATTTTATTATTTTAATGAAATATAGTACATGAGGGTACCACTAGTATTATATAAACGTATCATTAATATTACATAAATGTATTAGCTCATTTTATCAAAATATGACGTAAAAGTATAATCAACGTAGAAAGAAGAGTTTCTTACCGAGTGTAATCTTGTGTGGATTTAGGAGATCTACAGTATGGGTCTAGTTTAAGAGCTAGAGCAACCTGTGTGGAAGCTGGACTCTTGTAGGTGTTGCTTTGAGAGTCTAGAGTTTGTAAAGGAAAAGTCCCTGCAATTCAAATCTTACTAAACAAAGTTCCTCTATGTGAAAGAGTAGAGTGGATTAGAGAGATTACTCAATCCTTAAACCATTATAAACATTTGTGTGTTTATTTACTTTTTGTGTATGTTGTTTACATATCATGCTGCATTCTGTATCTGTTAATGTTGACTTTGTCAACTTAGTATTTTTTTCCTTTTTCTTATCAATTAAAATCAATTATTTAACTTAGCTTCATAATAGGATTTTGTTATTTGTCTCACGTGTTGCAGAAATACAAAAGGAGTGAGAAGATCTTTTCAAATAACTAAAGTCCTATATTTTAGGATTTAGTTATATCTTGTCTTTTATCCCACATGATTTCTTAAAGATTGACTTATTCAAGCCATATCCTAACCATATCCTATTTAGTAGGATTAAATCTTTTTAAGTCTAACCTTTATTTCTCTAGATTGAGAACATGATTTTACTTGGGCAAGAGATCGCGCTACATGGCTGCAAACAAGAGAGATAGATCATGGAGATAGAGAACGTGATAAGCAAGAAAACATGATTTGTAAGATTGGAACTAGATCATGGAATGAACGTGACTTGCAAGGAAGAGAACAAGATCATGGATGAAGTGGAGACAGTGGATGAAGAAGTGCTCAATCATGGACTCAAGGACGTCTATAAATATGAGACGATTTGCAGATGATCAATGTACACTTCCAGATTTGCATACAAGAGAACACAAGCAAGTTATTCATATCTAGTCTTTCTCTTGTATTGTTTAGTCGACCATCTTTTGATTATCAACTTTCCTATTTCTTTTTCTTAGAACTATAGAGTATGTCTACTCCAATAGTTCTCTAGCAAAGTAGGATTGTTGCTTGGTCGATAGGTTTTCATTAGTTTACACGTCCATAGTTTTCTTTATAGTGGACGTATCAAGTGTCGTTTTAAGAGGTTCTTTTCAAATCCTCTTTTTGTTGTGTTTTGCAAAGATAAATCTAATAAGACACTTTTTGCCCTGTAGGCATTCCACGAGTATCATTATATACTCGTGGATAAATTTCTTGTCTTGTTTATTTTTATCTTTGATTTTTCCGCTGCATGTTATCTCTGGTGTTGACAACATTATACACAACATTTGGTTTAGGTTTCTGTTGTTTTTTATCTTGCATAGGAGCACTCGGA